>CM043318.1:21942467-23337467 GCA_023736055.1 Quercus glauca | reverse complement strand
ATAAATAAATAAATATATACAGTTAAAATTGGACATAGAAGTGATGAAATGACTAAATTGAAAAAAGAAAAATATATAAAAAAATATTAAAATTAAAGAAACAAAATGAAATAATATTATAGGATATAATTTGTAATATATATAATTTTTTTATTTAAATTTTCTTCATGTAATTATCAATATATATATATATATATATATTTTTTTTTTTTTCCTAAAAATAAAAATGATTTGAGAAAAAAGAAATAGATGTCATTAAACAGTTCCTAATAATACAATTTCTACACTTTCAATCTAGCATGGTTAATTCAGACACCTTGAAAATATGATTGCTATGCGTTTAATGATTGCTTGCTACACATTTAATCTGCAACGACTTAGCAATCTGAACAAACAATTCTATAGTCCAAAATTTAGAGTAAGTAATAATAGATAGACCCTGCAGAAAAATATGCTTCCCAAGACTTTGCAAGTTAAACATCAACAAATAATGAATATCGAAATTATTTTTTTAGTGATTAGTTATACAGTTTGTAAATGTGCTGTAATAAAATTTATAATATTTCTAGTTTTCCATAACAAAAGGAAAGAGGAAAAAGAAAACAATGAAATGATTTTTTTTTTTTATTCTAGTTTTTTTTTTTTTTTTTTTTCATTGAATCATATTGAGAATAGTCAGTAGGAAGTAATCCCCCCTCCCCTTTTTTGTCTACCAAAAAGAAATTGAGTATGATGTTGGCTCTGCTATTGTATATATGAAATTGAAAATGCAACACCAAATTGGACCTTCCCGATTTTTTTATGAACTGAAAGACTATTAAAATTTAAAACACAAACAGCAAGATTAAGGCATTAGACAGAATCGTTAACTTGACTTTCCAGCAAGATAGTATCAGAGATGGTGTTTTGATTCTCCAATGGGTGTGTTTCTCAACAAAAAAAATAAAAAAAAGGATTTTCCAATGGGTGTCACTGCGGAATTCAACTTTTATTAATTGTTGTAGGTCATGACTCACAATCAAATTTGTAAAGTTGTTATTTACAACTATGTATTTTGTTGGCTTTTATTCCCTGCCAAATTTGATTGTAATTGCATTCAATCTTATGTACCCTGTATTTATTGTGAGATTTGATTGTAAGGGGTGTGTGATAGAGAGAGAGTGTGAAGACTCAAGCTAATTGAAGACTGAAGTGTTTTCGCGGGTAGCTCGCGACTAAGCATCCTGCGAAGTGACCCATGTGCCTTGCATGTGCTAGAATGCAAAGAGTCAGGCCAGGATGGAGACAGCTGTGTTAGGTTCTAAAGACTTAGGATTTAATGTATTTAGAACTCTAATGTGTAATGTTGGCAAACCATGATCAAAACAATGTGTTTAGTCTTGTTTAGGCTTGCTCAAAGTTGATTTATTATTGTAAAGTTGGAATCGAGTGGCTGCAGAAGTCTTTGTAACTTTCGGCCTGGCTCGATCAATCGAAGAATAGACTCGATCGATTGAAAGTTGGCCAGAACGTTTTTCTGCAGAATTCCAACTCAGCCCAAACTCTATTTAAACATCTTGGGGTTCAAGTAAAACTCTCCTATATATAAAAGAAACCCTAGAACGTTTTTGAGATTTTTCGAGAGAGAGATTAGAGTGCCTCTTGTGCCTCCTTTTATTAGGGTTTTGTACCCAAACCTCTCTAAGTCTTTGTTGCTCATATTGCGGTTTGTGTGAATCTCTTATGAGATCCTTGAGAAGTTTTCCTTCACATAAACTTAGGGTTTTCAAGGTAGAGATATTATCTACATCTTGATAATCAGCAAGGTTGCAGCCATTAGAGCTTAAAGAAACACAAGCAGGGAGCTTGTACTTGAAGGAGAATCCAAGAAAGAAGGAGTCCGTGGATTCGGAGCTTGCACGTGGTCGTGTTAGTAAGTTCTACTGGTGGGTAGCATTAGGAAGTCGAGCGGGGAGCTTATAAGTCCTTTTGTATGAACTTCGATTCTTTCATAGTGGATTCAGGTTTACCTTGAGGATAGCTAGGTCAAATCCTCCCCAGTTTTTACCGTGTGGTTTCCTGGGTCATCATATCTTGTGTTCATTTATTTTCCACTGCTTTATATATTCTTGATATGATTGTGTGATTATGACAACCTAGAATTGCATAAATTTGACTAAGTTAATCACTTGGCTATTAACTAGGTTAATCTGGTTGGTTTAAGGGGTCTAAATAACCCAACAAGTGGTATCAGAGCAGGTAGCTCTTCTGTTGTAGATCTTTTGATCTCTGAGCTGATCCTTGACTCCTATTGTCATGGACAATTTGAAGTGTCTTTCTGATCATGTTTCTGCTCATGCTTCTGTTTATTTTTTTGATGCTTTTGAAACTCTTCGTAAGGAATTATCTAAATCTTTGAAAATTTCTAAGAAATTCAAGGAAGAGTTAAAATTGGCTAATCTTGAAAAAGAGGAATTGCTTGTTAGATTAGATGAATCTAATAAAAATAATGAATTTTTGAGAAATCAAATTTCCTCTCAAGATGAGAAGATGAAAAGTTTGGAACAAGAGTTAGTTGAATCTAAAGCTAGAATTGAAAATTTGACTAGTACCAAGCCTACTGATGATAACAGAAGTGTTTCTGTTTCTCTTAAGCCTAAAATTGAGAAAGTTTATATCCCTCCTTTCAAGAGGAATAATAAAGAAAAGGCTTATTTTGCTAGGTTAGACAAAGGTAAAAGTTCTGATGTAGATGCTGAATTTTCTAAACCTATGTCTAAACCTATTGTTAGAAAGCATAATAAATCTGTTTTTGTGCCTACTTGTCACTTTTGTGGTGTTGTTGGTCATATTAGACCAAATTGTTCTTTGTTTGTTGAGGCAAAAACCAAAATCTGAGACTAGATTTGTTGTTAGGAATACTGATGTTCCTAAATTTGTTCCTGTTTGCCATTTTTGTGGTGTCTGTGGTCACATTCGTCCTAATTGTCATAAATTGAAATTTAAGCAGTCTGTATGTCAATCTAGGATATGTGATGATATTGCTCTTACCATAAGTCCATATAAATTGTTTCATATGCTTTTGAAAAATTTAAGCTTGTTAGCTTGTGAAAGGAATTTGCAGGATTTTAGCCTGTCTTAGAAGATTGGTGTAATTCCTCAAATACACTCTGCTTCTCATGGATTTTCACCTACAAAGCCAAAGTCTCGTGCTATATGGGTGAGAAAAGATCCTTTAAGGTGAGTGTTGCTAACTTGTCCCTGATTTAATTCTTTTTACTGTTTGTGGACATGTCTTGTTTCTGTCTTTGGTTGTTTTTGTTTTTTCTAGGTTGTTTTTTTATTAAAAAAAAATCCAAAAACATTGAAAATTTTCAAAAAGACAAAAATATTTTATTTTGTGTCTAGTTTTATTTGTTTTGAGGATTACATGAGTTATGATATCTCTCTTGATTTAGAACATGCTTGACATTGTGGTGAAACTTGAATAGTTTGTACTAAGCTATTTCTGATTTTGTGTGAGTATGTACTAGTTTGTACATGTACTCAAGGGTTAATTAAGAAATTGATATTTCTTGTTTGTGTACCCTCTATAGCTTAGTTTAGCACTATCATGCATTGCATTTGCATTGTTCATTTAGCATAATATGTGCTTTTTTGTTTTTGGTTATATAGTTTTTAAAGCCAAAAAGATTTTTGTGTTTTGTATTATAGATCTTGGATTTATAATCAAGGATTGGCCATATTATCTTTACATAACATGTTTATGTATCTTGTTTAGCTTGGATGAGCTTATTTTATTGCACTTTACTTGTTTGAGCTGTGTAGTGCATGTTGTGTGGGAAAGATGTTTATAGTTTTTGATTACTTTGTCTTGATCTTGAAGTCACATGCCTTTGATTGTCGGACTTGATCCTTTTGAGAAAGGCATAAATAACCATCTCACCACTGTTCACTAGCCAATCATGAACACCTTAGTGCATATCGTAAGATTTTATGCTCGAGAAAGTGTAGCACATGCACAAAAAGAACATAAGGTGTAACCTCAGTTTAATTGCTTAATGCTTAAAATTTGTGTGTACTATTAGGCTTGATGCCAAATCACATAATTAAAATTGGTGTGTATATTATGAGGCAAAATTCAAGAAACTTACATGATTGCAAGCTTTTGTTCTAGGAGATGTGAGAGTTATATGATGTAACTCTTTAGGTGATAGTCTCTTTTAAATTCTATGTGATGAATTTTGTAGACTTTGTGATTGATTGCTATTCACATATCACCTCACATGTATTTCAAGTTTTTGCTAGTTGCACATATTACACAAGTTACTCTTTGTTAAACTTGGTACATTTATTGTGTGTGATCTTGTTGTGGCCATCCAAGATTAATAGTTCCTTGATTTTGATGCAAAATGTGTTTAAAGTTTGAGAAATTGAAAATTCTAGAGCTTGAATGTACCCGAATTGGGGATTTTGTTCAATTAGGTTGAAATTGATGAAATTGGCTTGTTGTTTTGATGTAATTAAGCATTATAATCTATGTGTTGTGTTCTGTGATGCTTAATTCATCAATTTGTTTTAAAAATTCAACAAGTGGTTTTCAATTTTGGGGTTTTTGTTAGAAACTCTATGCTCAAGCCAATTTTGTTAATTTGAACTTAAATTGAACTAAGTTTTACTGCATTAGAGCATGCATCATGACATATTTTTTCATGCATTATTTATGTTTAGGATTCACATGCATTGCATTGATTTCTGTATCCATCTTGCAGTTTTACAGTCATATCTCTCATTGTTTTCACATATAACATGCATACACTTTGCTACATTTGGTACTCAACTTGATCAAAAAGATTGATTGATTAATTTTTGAGCTATGTACTTTCTAGTATATGCCTTTTTTATGTGTGAACTGTGGAAAATATTTTTTTTTAAGAGATATGATGGATAATCAATGTGCAAATATTTTCTCTACTCATGTAGCTGTTTATGGGTCACATAGTGTCATGTTTGCATTTTATTGAAAGAGAGAATATTTTTTTCTTCATGTGTATCCTCAACTTAATTTTTTTAAAAAAACTTAGTTTGTGTCTTTTTATTTTTCCCCACCTCCTTTATGTTTCCCCAAATCTGTTTTCCCAAAACATATTTTGTTTTTCCTATTTTTATAGGGGGAATTGTTGCTTTTCATAGGGGGAGTTGTCTCTATTTTCTATAGAGTTGAATTGTTTTGTGTTTCCTTGATTCTCTATTTTCTCTTATCCTTTGTTGCGTGTGTTGACTGTTTACTCTTTGTATGAGTTGTCTTTGTTAATACGTGACAAAAAGGGAGGGGGGGGGGAATAGTTGAAATGTGGGAATCATGTTTGTTTTGTTTAGGGGGAGTTGAATTTATTTTTCATAGGGGGAGAAAATAAATTTTTTTTTTTTTTTTTTTGGTATCTAACTTAGGGGGAGAGTTAGTTTGCATATTTGTTATTTGCTTGAGTTTTTATATGATTCTTGTTCACTACTCATTGATTTATATTTATGAGTTATTCATGAATATATGTCTTTGTTTTGTGTTTAGTGAAGTCTAGAATTTATATGTTGATTTACTGTTTTTCTGTCACACATGCGTTTATGCGTTTTGTTTAGTGTTTCAGGAAGTATATAGGTTGATTCAATTTTGTTGCTGTCTATACTTGCAACTGATGGATAATAGTTAAGATTGGATTTGTTGTTATGAGCATTATTTTTGCTAATGGGCTTTTACTTTGTAAACTTTGAGCTTTTAGTTTGTGTTTTGTCACGGATTGCCAAAGGGGGAGTTTGTTAGGTTCTAAAGACTTAGGATTTAATGTATTTAGAACTCTAATGTGTAATGTTGGCAAATCATGATCAAAACAATGTGTTTAGTCTTGTTTAGGCTTACTCAAAGTTGATCTATTATTGTAAAGTTGGAATCGAGTGGCTGTAGAAGTCTTTGTAACTTTCGGCCTGGCTCGATCGATCGAAGAATAGACTCGATCGATCGAAAGTCGGCCAGAACATTTTTCTGCAGAATTCCAACTCAGCCCAAACTCTATTTAAACGTCTTGGGGTTCAAGTAAAACTCTTCTATATATAAGGGAAACCTTAGAACGTTTTTGAGATTTTTTGAGAGAGAGATTAGAGTGCCTCTTGTGCCTCATTTTATTAGGGTTTTGTACCCAAACCTCTCTAAGTCTTTGTTGCTCATATTGCGGTTTGTGTGAATCTCTTGTGAGATCCTTAAAGAGTTTTCCTTTACATAAACTTAAGGTTTTCAAGGTAGAGATATTATCTACATCTTGATGATCAGCAAGGTTGCAGCCATTGGAGCTTAAGGAAACACAAGCAGGGAGCTTGTACTTGAAGGAGAATCCAAGAAAGAAGGAGTCCGTGGATTCGGAGCTTGCACGTGGTCGTGTCAGTAAGTTCTACAGGTGGGTAGCATTAGGAAGTTGAGCGGGGAGCTTGTAAGTCCTTTTGTATGAACTTCGATTCTTTCATAGTGGATTTAGGTTTACCTTGAGGATAGCTAGGTCAAATCCTCCCTAGGTTTTTACCGTGTGGTTTCCTAGGTCATCATATCTTGTGTTCATTTATTTTCCGCTGCTTTATATATTCTTGATATGATTGTGTGATTGTGATAACCTAGAATTGCATAAATTTGACTAAGTTAATCACTTGGCTATTAACTAGGTTAATCTGGTTGGTTTAAGGGGTCTAAATAACCCAACAAGCTGTGACTCGCGAGTACCTCGCGGGTAAGGCCTTCCCGCGAGACACCCGCGAGACATTCTGTTCTGCCAGCCTATCCAATTTGATACACACTTTCTGTGCCTACACTATTTATACCCACATTATCCACAAATGTTGAGGAGTGCTTCTGAGAGAAAACCCTAGCCAAACACATTGAGAATTAGAGATTGTCATACCCATAATTCTCTACACACTTGCTTCTGGTATTTCCTCAACTCCTACCTCTCCATTTCCATACCATTGAGAGATTGATAGTCCAAACACTTACCACACCCTTTCTAAGTGTCAAGTGATGTTTTGGTACTGCTAGGAAGCATTGGAAGAAGCCAAGGATGGCAGATGCAACATGGAGCTTGTTGCAGGATCCGGAGAACTAAACAAGACACGATTCCTAGAAGCCTTGTTGGAGTAGGAGCTTGGAGGGCTTAGGTACATTGAATAGATTAGGCTTAGAGGGTCTCTTGCTAACCCATGTATCCCAACTGATTGTCTAGTGGATCGATTTCCGCTTGGAGGGCGGCGAAGAGGTTTTTCGCCGAGCTCTTCGGTTTCCTCTTCGATAACATATCAGCGTGTTATCTTGTGTTTGCATCTTTCTTTCCTACTCTTTTACATTCCATTTTACTGCTGTGTTGCTTAGATTATGTATTAGAGTAGCTTGTTTGTTTATCCACTCGCATTTTCAATATTCCACACTTAGTATTAAGTTTGTGTAAAATCAATCGAGCCGTAACTTTAATTTGGAGGTCTAAACAGCTCTTGTGTTTTCAACACATTTTTGAGCATTCAATTGGTATCAGAGTGGGTACAGTCGCTGTGGTTTAAATACCTGAGTGTGATACTTGACCTTTTTAAGATGGATAGGTCTCAATCCCTAAATGTTCCACCATTTTTTGATTGTAACAATTATGCTTTCTGGAAAGTCAAAATGAGAGCATTTTTATGCTCTATTGATGATACCGTTTGGGATGCAGTTGAAGTAGGTTGGACTAGGCCGGAGGCTGCTAAATCCACTTGGGATAAGGCAGCTCTTGCTGTAGCTAATGCTAATAGGAAAGCTTTAAATGCTATTTTCTGTGGTATGTCTTTAGATGAATTCCATAGGATCTCTTACATGACAGTTGCCAAGGAAGCTTGGGAGATTTTGGAGACTACCTATGAAGGTACAAAGAAAGTTAAGAACACAAAACTCCAGATGCTTACCACCGAATTTGAAGAGCTCAAGATGGGTGATGATGAACCTTTCGATTCGTTCTATGGGAAGCTCAACGAAATTGTAATTGCTAAACTCAATCTTGGTGAAAAAATTGAAGACACCAAGGTGGTGAGAAAGATATTGAGGTCCTTGCCAGAAAGTTTTAGAGCAAAAGTCACGGCCATAGAAGAGAGCAAAGACTTGGATGAGATCAAAATCCAAGAGTTAATTGGGTCTCTCCAAATGTATGAGCTGGGATTGCCTTCTCATAAATCCAGTAAATCTCTTGCTCTTAAAACCATCGCCAAAAGAATGGATGATTCCTCTGAAGACGATGTTGTGGAGAAGGAAGTGTCATTGCTTGCGAAAAACTTCTAGAAATTCCTGAGGATGAAGACAGCGGGAGACAATTCAGTAAAGGGAAGTTTTCATCTTCAAAAAGTGATAAGAAAGAGTTTAAAAATAAAGAGGAGAAGGAGTCTCAATATCCTCAAGGCATTGTTTGCTATGAGTGCTATGGCCATGGACATCTAAAGAAGGAGTGTCCAAATTTTTTGAGAGGAAAGGGCAAGGCTTATGTCACAACACTTAGTGATTCAGATTCTTCCAAGTCTAACTCGAAAGAGAGCTGTGATGGAGAAGGAAATTACTCTGCCTTTATGGCCATTGAACATGTTGAATCCTCCGAGGACTTGAATCAACTTGTACAAGAACTTGGAGAGCACAGTGATGAAGAATCCATGGGGATTGTGGAAGAATCAGATGCTAAAGAGGATGAGGACACAGCTGGTCTTTAGGAGAATTACACCTTGCTCCTTGAGAAGTCGGGAGAGTATGCAAGGGTGGCGAAGGCAGCTGTGAGGAAAATGAAGAAAGCAGAGGAAGATTACCGGAATCTCTTGGTCAGACATAAGGAGGCAAAATGTGAAATAGAAAAGCTGAATGGTGAGCTGTTAGAAGCTTACTTAAAGATTAGATTCTTTGAGCTTGAGGTGGTTCAAGCAAATGCCACAGTAGAAAGGGTCTCTACCAAGAAGCTAGATTATGTAATTTCCTCTCAAAAGCAATTCTCAGATAAATTTGGACTAGGATACACTGGAGAAAGCAATGTAGCTGCTGTGAATACCTCAAAAGAAGTAAAGTTTATGAAGGCTAAAGAGCCGGTTGTAGTTGCGTCCACTGTGGAGAAGACTAAGGTTGAAAAGAAGAAAATTGTAACTAATCAAAGGGCATTGAATAAGCCTGGAACCAACCTATAGTGAGGACTGAAGCAAGAGGGAGATCTCTTCCACGACCACAAAGAGGTCCTAGAATGAACCACTTCTGTCATTATTGTGGTCTTCAAGGACATACTAGACCCAATTGTCATAAGCTGAGAGTATTAAAGAATGTAACAGATCGAAGGTCAAGAGGACCAAGAAATGACAAGAGAACTTGGGCTGCTGAGCCATCAAGAGGTCGAAATGGAGATCCAGGTGTGATGGACGTGATGAAAATGATAGGAGCATTCTGGAAAGTTTCTCTAGGAGGTTTGAAAGTCCTAACTCCCATACGCAATCCCATAGGGATATCACCCCAAACGCACGTGCCTTGTGGGTGAAAAGGGGTACTCATGCATAAACTTTGCAACATGTCCATGCACTAATATTTCCGATGTTCAGGTACGTTTGCACATGCACATTATCATGCATTGTTTTAAGTTTTAGCATGTTTCATTTACCTGTTTGGTTTGTACTTGTTTTGTTGATCTTACTTTTCTTGTTCTGTTTTGGATGTGTTCAAAAATTCAAAAACCCATAAAAATTGAAAAATCTTCAAAAAGTTTGATCACTTGTTTTGTGTATATCACATGTAAGTTTGGCCTAGTACCTTCGTACTAATGGCATAGTGCATTTACGATCTTGGCTTGTTATGTATGCACTTATTTCTGTGTGGAAGAAATCTTGAAAACTATGTGTGACTGTTGTAAATAGATCTTTAAGCTTGTCATGAATGATTGATCAATAGTCTTGTTGGTCTTGATACTTGCATAGACTTGTGTCTATATCTCTTCCCACTTTATTTTTTTGTTTTGCAAAAGAGCTCACCAAATGTAAATCTCCAAATGAAAAAAGATATTGAGCTGCAAAAGCCTGTCGCACATACTAGTATTTGACTAGGAAAAAGGGAAAGCGACTCTTTTAATATAAATGTATGGTGCTCAAAAAGCCAAAGGCTAACCCTCAATGTTGAAATATCAAAATTTTCAAGAACCGATCTCAAAAAGAGATGTTTTATCCAAAAATGTATCAAATGTTATGCTTTATGCAGAAGCCAAATGAAAAGCTTCTAATTTCTGTACTCAATTTGTGGGAGGTCATATATACTCATTTCTATAATTGAGATAGTCCACTTGATTTTGTATCAGTTGTGTATGACTCGTTTGAATTGATCATTGAAGCTTCACTCTGGTCTAAGGACTATTCTACATTTGATACTCACACACAACACACAAGACTTTGATTCAATTAATGCCTATCTCATTTGTGTGATTGTATATGTTCAAATGTGATGTGTATGCTCAAGTGCTTGCTGATCAAACCCAAAAATATTTTTGAGTGTTTTATATGTTTTTGAAAGTGATTTTATACTTTCAAGTTTTTAGTTTTTTGTTCAAAATGCATTTGTGTGACTTTTTCTTCAAAAACAGGTTCAAAGGTTGTTTCGCGAGAAGCTCGCGACTTAGAGCTTCCCGCAAAATAAACTTGAGGGAAATAAATTTTTCAACAAGTTACTCAGAGACTCTCACGACTGTCTCGTGAGTATTTCGGGACCAACAGCTTCTCGCGATATGCTGTTTCGCAAAAACTGGAATTTCTTTAAATTCATACAGAGGGTATCGCAACTGTCTTGCGACTGTTTCGCGACTTAAAGCTTCTCGCGAAAGTATTTGTGCTTCAGTGGCCAATCTCGCGACTGTCTCGCGACTTTTTTGCTACTTTCTAACCTGTGAAAAAAGTGTGTTTTCAATTTTATATAGCAGATGTGACAGTTTTTCAAATCATTCTCATTTCCCTCGCTCAACCTCTCTCGAGCCCCTTTCAACCCAAATCACTATTTCATTCAGACCTCATCATTTTCAAGCAAAATCTCTGCAAAATCCTTTCAAGGTATGTGTTTCTAACACTATTTTCATATTTTATTTTCGGATTATGCAAAATTTGTGCTTAGGGTTTTGAAGATTGGGGATTTTCGAAAATTTGGGTTGGGTTTCTAATTTTTGTGAAAATTGTTTCATATTCTTGATTGGGCTGAGTCCCATTTGGTATTTGTGCTTCTGTGTTGGCTTTTTAGCATGTATTGAGGCTAGTTTTCACCATGTTCATGCATTATTCATGTTGTATTTGCTTTGTTGCATGTTAGGTGTTTGTCAAAATGTCCGAGTGACATTTTTGGTGCTTAATCGGATTCAAGTGAATTCCAATTTCTGGGTTTACACTTATTTGACATTGGTTAACCTATTTTGGTCACTGTTTTTGTGTTTCACACTCTTTGCCCATGTTGCACACACTAGGCACACACCTAGGCACCCCTCATGCATCAACACATGCACACACATGCATCTGCACATGCACACATATGCATACACATGCACAGTTCTTTGATTCATGCATTGTGTTTATGTTTATTTGTTTATCTATTTCAGCATGTTGTTCTGAGTTTATTATACTCTGTTCATTAGCTTTTCTCATTTAGTTTGAACTAACATGTATCTAATCATGTCTTTGTGTTCTGTTTTGTGTTTGCACTTGTTTCTTGTCTGTTTTTGTGTCTTTTTGCACAGATGGCTCCCACTAAACATGCAGCCACGAAGAAATCATCTTCAAAACGTGCACGCACTGATTCTGATCATTTCAAGTCTACTGAAGTTGACATGAAATCCAATGATTGCTACAAGAGAGCAACCATTATCATGGAAAGGGTGGTTTAGTTAGAGGCTCTTGAGCACACATTCATTCCTGACGCGTTCAAAGAAAGAACTTGGACCAAGTTGTTAAACTCGGTTAGGACTGTGTACTCAGAGATCATTCCAGAATTTTTCTCAAATGCTGCTATGGAAGATGACAATATAGTTTGCTAGGTGAGGCACAAGGAGTTCATGATCACAAGGGACAGTATTCAAGACTTTTTGGAGATTTGTCCTCCCTCTCAGCCGATGTTAGTTCAATATGATGAGAGATTGGGTTCTACTGAGGATATGATAACGACTCTTGGAGGTTCACCGAAGAAATCATCAATGGATACAATTCGGTTTTCACCAGAAATGAGAACATTAAGTTATGTGATGATCCATAACTTGTATCCAGTCACTAACCTTACTACACTATCAGCTCCAAGGACGAGGTTTCTTTACGACCTTTTTACTCACAAGGAGATTAATATATGCAGTCACATCTTCCACATTCTGAAAAGGAGCATTGAAAAGCAAAATTCAAGGACTATAATGCATTTTCCCTCACTAATCATGGGACTAATTGCTAAGACGAGGTTGAAATTCCTAAGTGGTCTTACTGTGGTTCAGAGGGACTATCCCATTGGTGCTCATACATTGACTAGGGGCACAGCCCACATCAATTGCTCTAAGACTGGTGTGCATACCATACCACAACCATGAGTTGAGCAGGAGGAAGGTGACACAGAGGATGAGATAGAGATCTTTACTACCACTCCAGAATCATCTGATTAGCCCTCAGCTCAGTCATCATCCTCTATTGCAACACAAGGTTTAAGCAAACTTGATCAATTGCTAGCTAAAATGGACCAGATGTCTACAATGCTAGATTCCCAAGTACAACACATCGCGACCCAGTTTGCATACCTCCAAGGATAGATCACTGCATTATCTTCATAGATACAAGACTTGCCCATGGCGCAGGGATCCGATTCAGTGTTTGACGCATTCTAGCCCTTTGGCCATTCTGGTCAAAAAAGGGGAGAAATTTTGAGGGGGAGCTGAGAGAGAGCTTGCACAGCGTTAGGGGGAGCATTGACTTAGATTAGAAATAATGATATATTAGTTGTTGGTTATTATTTCTTTTGTTTACTGTTTTTACTGTTTTTGTTTAAAGCTTTGATACTATGGTTTAATTTTAGTATAATTTCAGTTTTTGTGATTATCTCTATGCTTTGTAGCATATTTGTTTGTACTTTTAAGATATTGCAAATATGTCTTAAGTACCTCACACTTGTGCCCTTGTAGGATTTTATATCCTAAATGCAAATACTTAGTGTATTTTGCTTTGGTTGAGTGTTGGACATGCAATTGATCCTTGGGGTTGTTCTTAATTGCATTGCGTGCTCGGATGAGCATTTATTTGCTAAATGTTCATTGTAGTCATTCTTTAATGACTGTTTTTGTATGATCAAGATATGCTTACATGTTTTAAAGTATTTACAAACTTGATCGCATTTTACTTGTTCATGTACGTACCTTATGTTCAACTTGTCATAAGCGTAATGAAAGTTTTGTTTATGTGCAAGTGTTTTAGGTTACAGGTATATACGTGCAAGTGCTTCACTGCTTCTAGATTAGATGTGAGTGAGTTTTGCTACTGTTCTTAAACTCACGTTTAAGTCTAGAGTCTATTTTAGGGGTTTTGTCACGAAACAACCAAAGGGGGAGATTGTAAAGTTGTTATTTACAACTATGTATTTTGTTGGCTTTTATTCCATGCCAAATTTGATTGTAATTGCATTCAATCTTATGTACCCTGTATTTATTGTGGGATTTGATTGTAAGGGGTGTGTGATAGAGAGAGAGAGTGTGAAGACTCAAGCTAATTGAAGACTGAAGTGTTTTTGCAGGTAGCTCGCTACTAAGCATCCTGCGAAGTGACCCATGTGCCTTGCACGTGCTGGAATGCGAAGAGTCAGGCCAAGATGGAGATAGCTGTGACTCGCGAGTACCTCGTGGGTAAGGCCTTCCCGCGAGACACTCGCGAGACATTCTGTTTTGCCAGCCTGTCCAATCTAATACACACTTTCTGTGCCTACATTATTTATACCCACATTACCCTCAAATGTTGAGGAGTGCTTCTAAGAGAAAACCCTAGCCAAACACATTGAGAATTAAAGATTGTCATGCCCACAATTCTCTACACACTTGCTTATGGTATTTCCTCAACTCCTACCTCTCCATTTGCATACCATTGAGAGGTTAATAGCCCAAACACTTAACACACCCTTTCTGAGTGTCAAGTGACATTTTGGTGCTGCTGGGAAGCATTGGAAGATGCAACATGGAGCTTGTTGCGGGATTTGGAGAACTAGACAAGACACGGTTCTGAGAAGCCTTGTTGGAGTAGGAACTTGGAGGGCTTAGGTACATCGGGTAGATTAGGCTTGGAGGGTCTCTTGCTAACCCATGTATCCCAACTGATTGTCTAGTGGATCGATTTTACGGAGAGGTTTTTCACTGAGTTCTTTGGTTTCCTCTTCGATAACACATCAGCGTGTTATCTTGTGTTTACATCTTTCTTCCCTACTCTTTTACATTCCATTTTACTGCTGTGTTGCTTAGATTATGGATTAGAGTAGCTTATTTGTTTATCCACTTGCATTTACACTATTCCGCACTTAGTCTTAAGTTAGTGTAAAATCAATTGAGCCATAACTTTAATTTGGGGGTCTAAACAACTCTTGTGCTTTCAACACATTTTCGAGCGTTCAAAATTCATACCTTAAACGAATTAAGGATGTTTTCCGAGAGGCTTATATTTCAGCTAATGGATCAGCTACAGAATTGCAAACCCTTCTATGCCAAACTAAATTTTAGTAAAATACAAATATGGGAAATTCAACAATTCTGCCAAGAGGATGCCTTATTTCTTATTTGCTGGGTGGGTGGGTCCTTTACCATGTGCTAAATGTCTAGCATTTTTTACCCAAAAAAAAAAAATTGTCTAGCGTAAATGTCATAGGTTAATTATTTTTATAAGTTGATGGTCCTAAATAGACAGATAAATATATCCACTATAGGTATCAATATAAGTGAATCTAGATTTAAAGTATATGGGATTATTTATTAATACTTATTAAAGGAAAGCCAAATTACAAATTACACATCTAACTTTGACTTAATTTTTAATTCGGTTCTTTAAGTTTTACTCTTTATCATTTCAGTTCTTTAACTTTCATTTGTTTTCTTTGTATTCCTTCCATCCAATCCACAGACCACAATTCATGCTAGTTAATAGAGTGACCCCCAAGACTTTAATTTTTTCTTTTTGAGGAGACACGAGACCTTAATTTTCCATGTCATGGGCCAAAGACTTTTTAAAACATTTTACTCGGTTAAAGTCTTTTCTAAGATAATGAAAGCTGAGAAGCTAAAGAACCCATAAAATACGCAAACACTAGGGATTAAAATTGTGTTATGGCTGATAATCGTAGTTATGGTCTCCTGCTGGGTTGAACCGGTTAGAAACTAATTCATTACGAAAAACTGTTGGAAGAAGAATGAGATTAGTGTTAGTTTCCTCCCTTCAAAGAAAGTATTGTGTTTGGCTCACCATAGATATCTTATTAAAACACTAATTTGAAACTTACTAGGAAAATTAACATGGTTTCTCCTAGTTCAATCTAGCATGAAATGTGGGTTCCAGTTAGCTCAGCTGGTAAGTCTTTGATGGTTGAATAAGAGATCTGGGATTCAATTCCTGTCTACATCAAAAATCGATTAGTGTCTTGATCTGATGATAAAGAGCTATCATTAGGAGCAAACTCCATAGGTTAAAACTTTCCAAAAAAGAAAAAAATCTGGCATGAATATTTAGCAGATAGTTATATAGTCCAAAAGTCATGATAGTTAATAGCTGGACCACGATGCCATTATTTTCCAAGTCTAAATTGAATTTTTGAACACTAACCAAAGAATTGTCCAAAAGTCATGATAGTTAATAGCTAGACCATGATGCCATTATTTTCCAAGTCTAAATTGAATTTCTAAACACTAACTAAAGACTCATTCAATATAATTAAAATTAAAGGCTTCTAACAGAATCACATTTTTGAAGTCTATTGGATAATTCCATAGTTATAACAAATGAGAAGGCTTAGAATCATGGAGATACTAGGAGGTGTCAACTAATTGAACTATAAAAATCTTGGCACAGGTTTTGAAGTATATTCTTCCATAACACAGGTTTTGAATTATATGGCCATTACTTTCCAAGTCTAAATTTATTTTACGAACACTAATCAAAGACTTATTGCAACATTATCAGGATTAAAGTCTTCTCTAATAGTTCCACATGTTTTGAAGTTTTTTTTTTGTTTTTTTAATTCAATAGTTATACAGAAGAGGGAAGATTGAAATCCTTGATGTCTCCATTTCTAGTTATATCCAATTAGAATATACTATCTTTTCAAATAAAGCAACCTAACATTAAATAAATTTTAATTTAGGTTTGATTATATTTCCTTGAACCAATTTTAATTAATATGTATATTCTACTCTAAAAGGTCTCTAATTGAATTTTTATTCATTAATACTTATTAAACGAAAGCTAAATTACAAATTACACCTCTAACTTTGACTTGTTTTTATTTTGGTTCTTTAAGTTTCACTTTTTTTCAAGTCTTTTAGACTCTTTCTACAGCAAAAGAGAACTGAGCAATTCAACATTTATGCCAAGAGGATTCCTTATTTCTTATTTGCTGGGTGGGTGGGTCCTTTACGATGTGCTAAATGTCTAGCATAAATGTCATAGGTTTATTATTTGTATAAGCTAATGGTCCTAAATAGAAAGAGACAAATATATCCACTATAGGTATCAATATGAGTGAATCTAGATCTAAAGCATATGGGATTATTATGATTCTTGTGTAAAAGGAGTTTTAAGTTTCTTAAATTTGAGCCGGATAATCTGATTTTTTTCACTTTCAAAACTAGTTCTTATACCTATCAAAAAAAAAAAAAAAACTAGTTCTTATAAATAAAAAAATAGAGTAACCCATCCAGTCAAAAAGTAAATAAATAATAAAAATATTGTAACCCACAAGAGATTAAATTTTCTATGCCTTTGGCAAGTGACAAGAGTTCCACAAACCACAGTTCACGCTAGTTAATAGAGTGACCCACAAGACCTTAATTTTGTCTTTTTGAGGAGACACAAGACCTTAATTTTCCCTGCCATGGGCCAAAGACTTTTTGAAACATTTTACTGGCTTAAAGTCTTAGTGCAAAGATTAGTGATACTTTCCTCTCTTCTAAGAAAGTATTGGGCCTGACAATTTTTTGGAGTTTTAACTAGTGTGAAATTATGTTTTTTTTAGAATACTAAATATTTTTAACACACACGGGGAGAGGGGAGAAAGTTTTAAAGAAACTTACAGTGGTGTATATTCAAAAGAGCCTAACTCTTGAATATATAGCACAGACTTTAAACCTCTTGAACAAATTATAATTCATGGTTTTTTTATTTTTATTTTTATTTTATTTATTTATTTATTTTTAAGATAATGCAACAATACACAAAACATACTGTTTAAAGTTTGGATTAACTTAGGTTTGATTTTCTCTAAATAAATTTTAATTAAATTAGGTTTATTCTTCTTTATAAATTATCTAATTGATTTATTAAATAAAACTCATTAAATATAGGCGAAATTACAAATTTTACTCAAATTTTGCATTGTTCTCAACCCAGTGCTTTTTTCACTGTTTTTTATTTTTTATTTTTTTAATTTGAGTCCTTTAATTTTCATTCATTTTCAATTTAGCTCTTCCATTTAATCCACCTCATAGAATTCACTAAAACAACATCGTTTTATAAAGTGAAAAATCTAAAGCATATGGTGATATTGGACAAAATTGACAAAATGACTAAATTGATACTTAGATTATAGTTGAAAGATTAAAATGGGGGAAAATGAAATTTAAATGTCTAATTTAAAAATATATGTACTTTAAACTTGAATAAATATGTATAAAAACAACTTTTATTGACTTTTCTTGATTATTGCAAAGGATCATTGCACGTAGATCTGAACTTATAAATTAGTCTCTCTTTTTTCTAATTTATTTTGAAGAAAAATAAATAGGTGACATAAAACAGACCTAGACTACATTATTTCTACATATTACATATTTATTCTGGCTTGGTTTAAAAAAAGGGACCTAGATAACATTATTGTTACATGTTCAATGACCACACGTTTAGTTTGCAATTCTGCCATTTGCATCATAAAAATTTATATAGTCCAAAATTCTTAGACTATAACTTTCCAAGTCTTTAGAAGTTTTGAACAATGACAAGACTCGGTGAAAATAATTGATGCTTGTTGAACGAAAGATATGTTAAAAATTATAGGATGTCTTAACCGATGAAAATAGTCAAATACCACATTTTTGCAAACTATGTAGCAATCTACCACTGTTTCAAAAATATTTAGCAATCTACCATTTTTCAGTATTCAAACTTATTGAAATCGAGTTTTGAATAGTACTCAAATTCTAAGAACTCGAGTTTCTACTGAGTTTGCCAGCATGGCAGTGGCTTAGCTAGAATTTTGCACATTAAAAATGTCACTTGGAACTCGATGTCTGTAATCTCGAGTTCTTTGTTGATTAAGCACGAGTTTTTAGGACTCGAGTACTGGAAAAGTGGTAAATTGCTAAATATTTTCGAAATAGTAGTAGATTGCAACATAATTTGCAAAAAAGTGGTAGATGGTTATTTTTGCCTGTCTTAACCAATTAATATATATATATATATATATATAGAGAGAGAGAGAGAGAGAGAGAGAGAGAGAATTTAATTATAAATTTAATCTTGAAAAATAATTACAACATGCTGCTAACCTCGCAACTCGAACATTTTCTTCCATAGACCCCTAAGTACTTTGTACATGGGGAGGTGCCAATTCAGCTACAAGGCCTTTAGCATTGTAAATTTATTCTTTTTTTTTTTTTTTTTTGGGAGAAGGTTGTAAATTTATTCTTAAATAATATTGTTATAAATATATAATTTTTGTTAAACTTCTCGATCATTAATTGGAGCATTCCCATGTTGGTTATGAGCGTATTTCATAGTACAATAAAAATGTGGAAAACCAGGAGGTCAAGAACATCCTTCATCGGCTGCACCATATATAAGCAATAATTATGAATGAAAACTGAGCAATTAGAAATTCCCAAAACCTCTAAGATCTTGATTGGTCTTTTTTACTTGTAAATTTGGGATGTGCCTAAATTAAAATAATTTAATTAAAAAATTACGCCAGGATTATGCCTTTTTCTTATTTTGCAATGTACTTGACAACGTGCTAAATGTCTAGCATAAAAGTCATTAGTTCATTATATCCATAAAGTCATCAGTTCATTATAACCAGAGTGACAAAACATAAATAATAATAATAATAATAATAAGGGTAAATTTCACCATCCAGGTCATTTCAAAATTGACGTTTGCCCTCTGTTAGTTTGTCTCTCGTCTCGGTAACTCTCTCCTCCTTCATCCCTCTCTCTCTCTCTAACCTTAGATCTCTTCTCTTCAATTCACTCACCCATTAATACAGGAAACATGTTGTAACATAGAAACTAAACAAGGAATCGGGATGGGTGTGCTTGAAAATAGAGAAAAACTGCACCTTGAGGAACAGAATCGAGGAGATTGACAGCGAGATTGGATTCTTTCTGTAGTTTGGAGATTTTGTCTTGTGCTTCTTTTGCTTGGTTGTTGCTCATCTCTCTCTCTCTCTGTGAAAATGCGAACTAAGCAAAGACAAACCCAGCAAACCCACTACCATATCTCAACCCACAACCACCTCCACTACAAATCTACCCGTTCTCTAACCTTAGATCTACCATAACCACCACCTCAGCAACAAAACTCAAATCCAAAAAAACCCAACAAACCCACCACAACACCACCATATCTCAACCCACAACCACCCCCACAACAAATCTGTATTAGAACCCATCACCACCATCAAAAATCACCACTGGACACAAAACTCAACCAAATCCATAGCAACAAAACCCAAATCCAAAAAACCTTTAGTAAACTCAACACTCCATCGGAACCCACAACCACTATCGCTGCAAATCCAACTCAACCCACAGGTCTATTAATTGATACCACAACCACCACCTCACCACCATCGCTATAAAGCCCACCACCACAAACCAACACCATAATCAGAAATCAAACCACTTCAAACCCATGCTCACACCACCCAAATCAAACCATCGCGGAGACCATATATCGCCAACCATCGCCCTCAAGCTCCTTGCGTGTTAGGCTCGGTGGAGAGTGGTGTGAAGGACCTGGATGAGAGTGAGAGAGAGGGATGAGAGAGAGAGAGGAACCAGAGAGTTGGAGAGAGAGACAGAAGAGATAAGTCTGAGGAAAAAAAAGAGAGTAACGGAGGCTAATAGAGTTAGCATTAAATTGTCTTTAGGGACTAAAGTAGTCAATTTTAAAATCTTATAGACTTAGTTAACATTAAGCCAAACCTCAGGTAGAGGAATTTACCCTAATAATAATAATAATAACTAGTCGCTAATCCGTGTGATACACGAGATAGTTAAATAGAAATTAAGTATAATTATTTTTTTAAGGCATTGACTTGAAAATATATGAAAATAAAAACAATTTGTTCAAAATAAAAGTTAACATAAAAATAAAAATAAACACAGAACTTGTAGATGAAAGGCCACAAATTGAATGATCCCTGGTGATTTAAACTAATTAATTAATTTAGCTAAGTTATTAATTAATCAATTTATCATGCAAACGCGTGGCAGCACAAACAAATCACCAAAACTAAATATGCAGCGGAAAAATAAATAACACGGTGATTTGTTCACGAATAGGGAAAACCCTAACGGCAAAAACCCCACCAGGTGATTTTCAGGTCACCACTCCCGAAACTCCACGATTATCAAATCAAGCGGTTACAAGTAAAGGAATCCCAAGTACCTTTCCAACCTACAGTTGAACCCTTACCCCAATACCCAATTAGACTTGATCTGTAGCGATAGTTTCCCCTTTTGATGCACGGCTCCCAAGTACGTGACTAACCAGATGTGCGGATCCTAGTACGCGACTTCAAACACCAACTTTAGAAAGAGAGGTTGGCTGCAAAGTTCTTCAGTTCATCCTTTATGATGAATAACACGAAGATGATTGGTTACAAAACTCTATGGTGCAAATACACAGCAACATCTTGAAAGAAAATGAACTAAGTCAAGAATTTCGTCTTTGATCACAATTTGCTTGAACAAGGATTGCTCAATGCTTTAGCAACTTGTGTCTATGTTGACGGCTCTTAAAACACTCCATTTATATGTTTAGGGTTAGAAGAAAAGAAGGCCTAAAAACATATTCACGGATCCCAAGAAAATCAGATTGGAAATCTGAAATTTTAAATCTCGACAGATAGTAGGTGTCGAGGTAGCTATCGAGCAGGTGTCGAGCTTTAAAATTTGTGCACTTCAGCTTGCTTTTTCTTAGACAGACTTGATGACTTCAATACTTGATTTTAAAACCTTGTTTCTTGAAGTATTAAAAACACCTAGAACTACCCAATTACAAGTAGAGTGCGTTTTGTCAAAGGATTAGCCAATTTACATAAATAGTATGACATATGTTCTTAACATGTGAACCACATATGTCCTAACAATCTCCCCATTGGCAATCCGTGACAAAACCACAACAAACAAATGAACATATGAGAGAAGTCATAAATCACTCAACTCATATTCACTTGTTGAATACAATAAAATCTATCCTATCACAAACTCTTGAAAAACTTTGCAAGAAGAGAGTTTATGGCAAGTAGACTTTGACAACTTGTACTTCTGAAACACTTTTAAACAAAACTCATCAAGGCATCTTGTGTGAAACAGAAATAATTAGATTGCATACAGGTATAAAGAACATGTGTCTAAAGATAGAAAAGAAACAACACATAAAGAGATAGGTGAAAGAAAAACATACATCCACATATATAGAAAGATAAGTACAATGTATGTAAAACTGGTCACAAGACCTCATATACAAGATCAATGTATCTAACAAGAATAGAAAAGAAAAGATACATCAAGACCTCACTACATCCCTCAAAATATGAACACTCCCCCTATCAAAAATGTCCTATACTAACTCTCCCCCTAAGATAACTACTCTCATAGTCCAAAACTACTCTCCCTTTTTGTCATGAATGACAAAGGGTAGAGTGTCATGTAGACATCTCATCAGTAGAGCTAGCATCTCCATCATCATCATCCGAAGCATCATCGTCATCACCATCATCATCATCATCCTCATCATCAGAATCTGAAGCGACTTGAGGAG
The DNA here is from genome assembly GCA_023736055.1 of Quercus glauca. Classification (NCBI taxonomy): domain Eukaryota; kingdom Viridiplantae; phylum Streptophyta; class Magnoliopsida; order Fagales; family Fagaceae; genus Quercus; species Quercus glauca. The sequence continues at coordinate 23,315,186 of CM043318.1, read as the reverse complement.
GTGGTGGAGGAGAAGCCTCAGAAGCAAAACCACCCATGGTCGCCTGCCGTCATGCAATACGACCAACACGAACGTTCACCTGATACAACTCAGTGGTGAGTGTATCGAGGCGAGCATCCATGCGCTGCAGCTGCGCCATAATATCTCCAAGAGATACATCGCCTGAAGAAGAAGGAGGAGCCGATGTAGATGGAGCTGATCTAGATAGAGCCGAACGCGAGGGAGGAGTGGAATCCGGCTGTCGCGACCTAAACTGTGCCTCACTACGTTTTACGGTAGCGGCATCTATGGCAGATATGTGTGTGAAGTGGTCGGACACAGGGAAAGGGATGGAAAAATGGCGTAGAATCCTCGTGATAGCAGAAGGAAAGATGAGCTTATCACGGGACGCCGAATCTAAATGAACATCTATGACAGAGAAAATGAAGTGTGAAGGAAAATCTATCGTAAGATGCTCAAGTAAAGATAACAAAAATTGAGCACGAGGCTCTGTGATAGAGTTATAGTGAGAGAGAGGATGAAGTACAAAAGTCATCACAATGTTAAGAAATCTAGGACCTTTAGCAAAAGGTCTACATGATGTATACTGATGCTTACCCCAATCAAAAGGGCGCTCATAAAAAGAAGAGATGAGCTCATCCTTGGACACAGTCCTCAGTCGCTCACAAGTAGGATAGTCAGGAAACTCTATCCTAGGAACTCTAAGCACATCCGCAACTAGCTGCGGTGTGACAGTAATGCGCGTACCTCGAACGCGAGTATGAAAAAGAGGTACTGAACGATCAATCCCGTATATATTGGAGTAAAACTCCTGAATCAGTACGAGAGGACAAGTGACCGGGACGTCACACAGTGACTCCCATCCCCTACTGTGAATGACAGAGGGAAGGTCAATGTCGGTGAAGTCCGCCAAAATGACTTAGCGTTCCAAATGAACACCTCGTCTAGAAAAGTTCTCAGTAAATGCCTTGTGGGCATCTCCATCACGGAACCGAAGGTTAAGGGGAGCAGAGTCAGAAGAAGAGGAAACTCCAGAACGCAGAGGGTTCCGAGCTGGAGTGGATTTACGTTTGGGTGCCATAGACACTACTAACGTAAAAGAATGAGAAAGAGATAGAGATGAAGACAATCAGAAAAGTCCCAAACAGTTCAAATATGATAATATCTTGAACAAAAAGTACGTATGCATAGGAATGCATGGACATGTGACATGCAAACTTAAAAAACATCATGGGCTCAGCCCAATCCAAACCTAGTAGCACACATACAAGAAACATACATCTAAATGCATGGAAATATCATTTTAATGCATATGGAATGCAATGCATGAAATTTGAAACTCATTTTAGTGAAAATTCATCCCAAAATTTCAAGAAAAACTCAACAATTTTGAAAAACCCCAAAATTTTCAAAAAACTCCAAAACCTAAGATTCAAAATCATGAAATGCATGAAGAATGAAGGATAAAAAGATCATACCAAGTGATTTGAGGCAAGGAAGGGCCGAAAATCACGTTGGATGAAGGGTTTGAGTGAGAAAAATGGTTTGGGAGATGAAAAGCCTTGGACAGATCGAAGAGAGATCGAGGAAATGAGGATCGGATCGCGACAGGAGCTTATATAGACACCTCAGTAATTCTCGGCAGCTAAGGTGTCGAGAGGTATCGAGGAAGCTGTCGAGGAAGGTATCGAGGAAATGGTCTTCGACAGCTGAAGGTGTCGAGGTAAGAACAGGTGAATCAAGAATGGATTCTCGATCGATCGACAAGGTATCGAGGAGGTATCGAGAAGACAGGAGATTTCTCGATCGATCCACATGGTGTCGAGACAGGCGTCGAGAAAGAACCATCAGACACAACAAGTGAATCTCGATCGATCCATCAGGTGTCGAGAATCTATCGAGGAGACAGAGGATTTCTCGATCGATCCACCAGGTGTCGAGGATGTGTTGAAATTGCGATAAGAAAAAGGCTCAGAAGCTCGACAGATGATCAGGTATCGAGGAGGTGTCGAGGAGGTGTCGAGCCAGCTTTTAAAAACAGTTTTTCGAGAAGTGAAAAATACAGACATGAATGCAATCAAGAAAAACACCTCAACCATGATCCAATCAACATAAAATGCTCTCAAAAATCATCTCTCAATGAAAATTTAAGCACATGGATCTCCCAAAAACTCACACACACACTAAATAAGTCTAACAAATTTTATATTTCAAAAATAAGTCATGACAGTTTAGTGAGCATACAAAAGCGCATGTAAAACCTTTGTGATGGCCAAATCACATTGTACCTGCACATGTATCAAAAGTAGCAAAGAATATTGCGTGTTGTGTGTGAAAAACATCGCAAGATTGCATATGTGTATACATGTTATGACGATCTGAGATATGAGAAAAGAACTTTAACTCACACACAATCATAACTGTTTAATGGGGACTATCACCTTCGAGGTACATCCTATAACTCCCACATCTCCTAGAATACATGCTTGCAATCATTTTTAAAGCATTTTTAATCTTTTTGCTTTTTATTTCTTTGCATATATATTTTTTTAAAACATATCATACATGGGCTTATGAGAAAGAAAAGAAATACCCATTGATATTTGACATTTCAATTTTGCTATGCCTAAGCACACAAATGTCATTGACATCACACTTTTGCTATACCGAAGTATACAGATGTCATTAATGATTGGCGGGCAACAGTGGTGAGATGGTTATTTATGCCTTTCTCTTAGGATTTTCTAGTCCTACCCGTCAAAAAGAGTGATATGAGTGTTAAGTTTAAAGAAACAACCTAATCTTACTCATCACAAATAAGAGCCACAAAGCTCACTTGCTTAGTTGTGCATAAAGATGCTCATCTAAGCTACAAGAGATACAAAGTTTAGAAAACTTTGTTTCATTGGCCATCCAAGGTACACAAGTACCAAAGTACACAAAACACACACTGTTTTTGTATTTTTCAATTTTTCAATTTTTTTTTAATATCAAAAACAAAATAAACAAAATTTAAAATAGACACACAAAGACATGTTAACAAAGCAAAAACAATGCATAAAACTAGACTGACTCAATAAAAATGCAAAACAAACAACCAATGCAACACACAAGAAAAACAAGAAGGGAGAAGAAAGTGATGAAATCACTTTGAGTCCTTTTTCTTCCACACTTTGGAAGAGCCTTTCCTTTGATTAAATCCTTGAACCGGCGGTAAGGAGGAAGAATTGAAATCGTTCAAGTTCGAAAGGAACATGATGGCTTTTAAAAGATCTCCAAGAGGAGCAAGAGAGGATTGAAGCTGATTTTGGCTTCCAGATGCTGTCATACTGTTGCTCTGTTGGGTGGCTAGCCACTTGTAGCAATTAGGTCGAGTATGACCGGCAGCTCCACAATGATGACAGAGATGCTGCTTCTTTTGTTTAGGCTTTTGAGAGTTAGCCTTCTTAGCCCTAGGGTTTTTAGCATCTTTCTTATCTAACTTAGGGGGTGCTCCTAAGATGGATTTACCCTTGTCTATGTTCTCACTAGCTAATTTAGTTTTAACATCAATGTTCTCAATTTTAACAGTATTAGCAGGAGGAACAAAAACAGTAGAACTAGTAGAAGCAGAATTAGAGAAAGAAAGACCATACCCTAAACCTGTTCGATCTGAAGCAGATTTTTGGTTGCTAAGCATCTCATCAAGTTTTGCACTTGAAGTCCTCTCCAGTTGAGCTCTGACTTGAAACAGCTCTGCTTCAAGCTTCTTGGTCTTCTCAGCCAGGAAGTTATTCTCAAACCTCAGTGCTCCAATAGTTTGATTCGCCTCATCAAACTTTGTGGACAACTCTTCTCGATCAAGTTCCATATTACTGAGCTTCTTGGTGGCCAGCCTATATAACTTCTCATGTTTCTTAGAGGGCTTGTAAAGCTTCTCATAGGCTGAATGGATATCATCTTTGTCATCCATCTTCTCATATTCAGTATCCACCAATTCTTCTTCTTGTTCCACTTCTTCAACAATCCCTTCCGTAGGATTGACTGTGACAGTGAAGGCATGTAAGATTCCGTCATCCTCACTGTCGGAATCATCTTCAGGCTCAGTGTCACTCAGGGTTGCAGCAAGAGCCTTGCTCTTCCCAATGCTCTTCAGATATGTAGGACACTCATTCTTCATGTGTCCAAACCCATGACACCCAAAACACTTGGGTCCTGCCGGAACAGTGTACTGACCGCCTTCCTTAGCATCCTTTCTTCCTTTGTCTTGACTCTTGAACTGTGAAGAACTAGATTGCTTGCGGTCCTTGTCGAAGCTCCTCCCATTGGCATTCTTCATAAACTTCTTGAACTGCCTCGTAATGTAGGACTTCATCTTGGAATCTTCATCATCAAAAGACTCATCTGTATCACTGCTCTTTGCCTTTAGGGCTATGCTCTTGCATGACTTGCCAATTCTTGATAAACCTAGCTCGTAGGTCTACAAGTTCCCAACCAACTCAGTCAAAGGAATTTTGTCAATGTCCTTTGATTCTTCTATTGCCGTAATCTTGGCATGAAATCTCTCAGGTAGAGATCTGAGCACCTTCCTTACAACCTTGGGTTCAGGGATGGTTTCCCCAAGATTGAAGGCTGAGTTCACTATGTCCTTAAGTTTGGCATAGAACTCATCAAAAGACTCATCCTCCTCCATCTTAATTTCTTCAAAGCTAGTAGTGAGCCTCTATAGCTTTAAATCTTTGACAGCCTTTGTTCCTTCATAGGTTGTCTGGAGGATGGTCCACGCCTCCTTAGCAGTTTCTGTTGAGGATATCTTCTTGAACTCATTGGTGACTGCGCTAAATAAGGCATTCAACGCTCTGCTGTTGAAGTTTGCCACCTTGATCTTGGCTTCATCCCAATCGGCCGGCGTTTCTTTTGGCTTGATCCAGCCAATCTCAACAGCTTGCCACACCTTCTCGTCTAAGGACTGCAAAAAAGCTCTCATGCGTACTTTCCAGTAGGCATAGTTAGTCCCATCAAATAAATGAGGTATTATGAGAGATTGTCCTTTATCCATGACAAACAAGGGTCAATGGATCAATCACAGCAAAGATTAAGCCTAATCAGAGTGTGCCTACTCTGATACCACTTGAAAGGCCACAAATTGAATGACCCCTTGTGATTTAAACTAATTAATTAATTTAGCCAAGTTATTAATTAATTAATTTATCATACAAACGCGTGGCAGCACAAACAAATTACCAAAACTACATATGCAGCGGAAAAATAAATAACACGGTGATTTGTTCACGAATGGGGAAAACCCTAACAGCAAAAACTACACCGGGTGATTTTCAGGTCACCACTCCCGAAACTCCACTATTATCAAATCAAGCAGTTACAAGTAAAGGAATCCCAAGTACCTTACCAACCTACAGTTGAACCCTTACCCCAATACCCAATTGGAATTGATCTGTAGCGACAGTTTCCCCTTTTGATGCACGGCTCCCAAGTACGTGACTAACCAGATGCGCGAATCCCAGTACGCGACTTCAAACACCAACTTTAGAAAGAGAGGTTGGCTGCAAAGTTCTTCAGTTCATCCTTTATGATGAATAACACGAAGATGCTTGGTTACAAAACCCTATGGTGCAAATACACAGCAACTTCTTGAAAGAAAATGAACTAAGTCAAGAACTTCGTCTTTAATCACAATTTGCTTGAACAAGGATTGCTCAATACTTTAGCAACTTGTGTCTATGTTGACGGCTCTTAAAACACTCAATTTATATGTTTAGGGTTAGAAGAAAAGAAGGCCCAAAAACATATTCACGGATCCCAAGAAAATCAGATTGGAAATCTGAAATTTTAAATCTCGACAGATAGCAGGTGTCGAGGTAGCTATCGAGCAGGTGTCGAGCTTTAAAATCTGTGCACTTCAGCTTGCTTTTTCTTGGACAGACTTGATGACTTCAATACTTGATCTTGAAACCTTGTTTCTTGAAGTATTAAAAACACCTAGAACTACCCAATTACAAGTAGAGTGCGTTTTGTCAAAGGATTAGCCAATTTACATAAATAGTATGACATATGTTCTTAACATGTGAACCACATATGTCCTAACAGTAGAAACCTAAAACAACATAATTTCAAAAGATCACAGAAGTAATACACGTAAAATTTCATAAACTTAGAAGAGTATGTGTTATCAATGCTAGTTGAACGTTACTTTTATGAACACCACCACAAGTTGAATATTTCTTTTATGAACACTTCTTAGCAAATCTATCATTGTACATGGACATTTGTCCATTTGCATATTCCATATTTCTATGGTTTATGAATTGGTTCTGCAACTGTGTATGTGAAACTCATGAGATGTTTGTCTTCTTGTCCTCATTTCCTTCATGAAAGCAGGATCATAATTGAATTGAGTTATCTACTTTTTGTCAATGCTAAATCAAACCTTTCATACCTTTAGGAAATATCAGCAACCCCTTGTTAAAATACATTTATGTACAATACATTTTTAATTGATAAATAGTAATAAGAATCAAACACAGCTTACCTTGATTAGATCAACAATAGAGCATCACATTTCTTACCTATCTTCCTCCTTACAACTCTCCATGTATTATGGCTTCTAGTATTCATAAGAAATTTCATCAAACGCCTTGTGTACATGTAAAAGAAACAGCACTTAATGAAAGTGAACATTATTAAAAATGTCCATACTCAACTTTAAAATAGTAGCATAATAGTCATAAATCAATGCAAAACTACAAATGTAACAGAAAAAATCATTGTTCAATTCAAAGATTCAACTTAAATTAATCAAGGACAACCCAAGAAAAATCACAAAATTAACACTAAATGTATTATGACTTTGAGAAAAAAAATAGTAATGAATTGCTAATGGTGACGGTTTGGGGAAAAAAAAAACTTCATAGGAAAAAAATAATATGAAGAATTAAACAAACTTCACAACTTTGCAGATAATTCTTGTCATATTTAGAGATCTTAAACCAAGTATTTTCATTGCAGAAACCAAAATACACACTCAGTTGTCCCACCACCATAAACTATACAACAAACTGAGCCATAGCAAATGTTGGTAACAGAAAATCTTATAAAGGATGTAAAAGCATATTCCAAAAGGTAAAAAACAACAAATTTTTAATAGATGTTTTCTTAAAGAATACAATCATATGAAACTTGAAAGAAAGTTCAAAGAATAGGTGTAGCACATAAAAGCCAATCATTCGTTTTAAGTTGGAGAAACAAAATCCATCCTGGTTCAATTGAAAAAGCATAAGAAAAATGAGTGGAGTTCTTTACACTATTTATATAAACCATTCATGCTATCTCTCATCCAAAATCATATATGGACCTTTTATATATCATACCTACATATCGGATCATAACAATTTTGTAACCAAGGGCCTATTATTAACATTCAATACTTTACCATCAAATCTAAAGCAAAAACCACAGCAGCCAATTCCAAATTATGAGTTTGGGTAATTTTTGTTCAAAATTTTTTAATTGTCTAGAGGCATAAGCAACCTAGCCAGTCATTTGTTTACATCGCAAAAAATGACAGTGAAAAAAGAAGGCCAACAAACATATCTCAACCTAATTAAATCAGCAACATAGCATCACATTCTTTACTTATCTTCTTCCTTACCAATCTCCATGTAATATGACTCCTAGAATAACAAAAAAAAAAAAAAAAAAAATCACATAGGAATTTTATCAAACAGCTTATGTACATGTAAGAGAGATGGGGGATGCTAAACACATCCAGAGAAATAGTTGTGTGCTTGAGGAGCTCTGGACACCCATGTTAGGAAGAAGTAGTAATATTAGTCTGTAAAGATCCAAATTTCTAGTGCTTGTACTCACAATGTCAATCAAACATACTTGTTAAAATACCATGGTTGAATGTCAATCAAACATTCATTTTCATTTGTAAGTGAATTTAATATCAGGGTCTAAATTGTAATTTGTGAGCTTGATTGAATAATTTAAAAATGGAAAATAAATTGAATATAAATTAAGTCAAATCAATGTGAAGACCATGTAAGAAAACATTTTTTTTTCACATTAAACTTGGTAAAGAAAATTGAGTATAGCACATACACAGCAAATTGAATTAGTGAAAAAACCTTCAACTGATCCAAGTTCAATCAAACATAAACTCTGTCAATTTATATAAAATAAAAATCAGACATAGTAACTTTATTTTTTTTTATTAGCATCAAGACAAAAAAATTTACTATTAAATTCCCACGTTACTATCATAGTATCATCATAAGAGAATCAGACCAAATGTTATAAAAGGATAACATGAGTAAGACCTGGTAGTTGAAGGAATTGAGTTTTATAAAAAATTTATGAAAAAAATCAGTTAGAAAATTATGAATATTAGCCTGCACCCATTATAGATCAGTAGATCTGGCCTTAGTATCATATAAATTAAGTACCAACACATAGTGAATAAGAGAAGGGAGAAATAATTTGTACTTTTTGGCCAATCTGCTAGTGTCAGGTCCTTCTAAGCTTGGCTAGCAGCTTTGCGAGGAACTACTTTCTTCTTGGTTTCTGCTTTGTGCTTAATTTCACTGCTTGCAGGGGCAGCCTTTACGCCCTCAAGTGCTTCTGGTGTAATCATTTGTGCATGTATTTGAAACAATTGTTGTGCCTATTAAAATACAGCACTTTTAATTATAAAAATATAATATTTATTTATAAAGTAAAGAAAAAACAAAGATCAGAAACCATCCGCACGATTTAATTCTCCTTTTCTTTTGGTTACAGATAGATTGGCGCTCTTTCCAATCATTAAAAAAATTGATTTCATGTCACAAAGGTGGAGAATGGTGGTTTGGGGAGCAGGTTTGGTTGTGGGTCTTTGTTTTGGAAGAAGGAGAAGGGGAATGGTGGAGGAAGGTGAAGGGGTTCGCATTTTGTCTCTCAAAAGTGGAGATCGGTGGTTTGGGGAGCGGGATTAGCCATGGGTCTTTGTTTTGGAGGTAAAAAATATCTATGACAATTAACAATATCAAAATGATATATATATATATATATATATATCTCAAACAGAATAACAGCCAATACAGATACACAGCTAAAACTACAAATACAAAACAGAGTCAACAGACTCAGGAATACCCCTAAGTTTGAGATAACCAAGAAACTTATATATGCAATCACATTCCAATTTTAAATTCTTTCTAGAAACATATTATTAATAAATATGCAAGAAACAGTACAGAATAAAGGAAAGGTAAATACCTAACTGTCCTCGTCTTGTAGTACAAAGAATCATATATAACCCCTCCTTAATCATGTTCAGCTACAAACATGAAAAAAAGAAAAAAGAAAAATGCATCACCTGCAACAAAAGTGAAATAAAATAGAATACCATAGAAAAATCTTAGTAGAAATAACATAAAGTAATTCACAATTGGCAAATTAACAAAGCAAAATTCATAATTCACAAAGGTATCTAAAAGGAACCTTCACAATTGATTGTGCTTCCATTTACTTTTGCTTCAACGTTGTTTTTTTTTCCTCAACACCCAAACAGATGCTCAATTTGGTTAAGTTTGTCTGATTGTGAAAATACTTTGGAAGCTTTATATCAAGCAGATGGTGTGCGTCTATGAAAAGTGAAACTATTTTGATTCTAGGAAAGTTAGCTAACTTGGGTTGGAGGAGAAAGATGAAGAAGAAGAACATGATTTATCAGCTACGAAATTAAAGAAAGAAATTAAATTAAAAAAAATTCATTTAACAAATTCTTAGGTGTAAATTAATTGAAATCAACAATAATCAAACTGAAAGCAATTCAAACATTAACAAATTAGTAAAAATAAATAAAAGTTAAAACGTTTCACAGATATCTGATGCGATTCGTACTAAAGGATTTAATCATAAAGAGAGAAAAGAGTTACCTTCTTTGGAAGAGTCGGCAATTTGGGCTAATACCTTAGAGAGAATGATAGAGAGGATTAAACCCATATTTTGAAACCCAGAGGTTTGCACTAGGTAGGGGTGAAGTGGTTGGAGATGAAAGTTCAAAATGGGTATAAAATACCCTTGAACATCTGGACCCCAATTACAAAATTACCAATTCAAGCTTTATATCAAACAAATAATGTGCGGAACATGATAACAAGCTTATGACAGAATTGATAACTAATCTAAGCCAAATATAAACACATCCACAGTAGTAAATATAAGGCAAAGATAAGGGGAAGGAAGATGAAAACACACGGACAACACACGATGTGTTATCGAAGAGGAAACCGAAGCCCTCGGCGTAAAACCTCTCCGCCGCCCTCCAAGCGGTCAATAATCCACTAGAAAATGTAGTTGGGATACATGAACAGCAATAGACCCTCCAAGCCTAATCTACCCGATGTACCTAAGCCCTCCAAGCTTCTTGCTCCAACGAGGTTGTGCCGAACCTTTTTCTTTTCTAGCTTTTCGTATTTCGCTACTAGACCATAGCATCAACCAATGTAGATTAGTTCCTTCCTAACTACTTCCCTACAGTACCAAATAACCTTCTCACAGACGTGGGTGTGGTGAGATAAGGATTTGGCTAAAGGCCTCTCAAGGGTATGACAATGGAGAGGAAGAGAGTAGAGAAATTTGTAGAGTCTCTAAGGTAAAGATTGTGGATGAATCAATCTTGTATTTCTCTAGGGTTTCTCTCACAAAATTCTCTCTAGAAGCTCTCTCAATATGGTGGGTATAAGGGTATATATATAGTAGGGTGAGAAAGGAATGTAAAACATCAGTTTTTGCCAAACAGGGCATTTTGGCAACTTGGCCTCGCGACTGGGTTAAGTCGCGAGTTCAAGCCGCGAGCTAACGGCCTGGCTAGCTTGGGACTTTTGTCCTGTAGTGCGACAGCTGGCGCGACTCTCCACCTTCTGGCATGCTTGGCACGTGTGCAGACATTTGGCGACTTGCAAGCCGCGACTCACTCGCGAGATCCAGTCGCGAGACTCTGTTTTCTTGCACACTCTTGAGCATTTCTTCACATCTTCTTACACACTACCCTTACAATTTTTTCACCTAAATACAGGGTTACTAAGTGCTGAATTACAAGCAAATTGGCATGGAATAAAGCCAACAAGATGGTTGATTAAACTCAACCTTACAATCTCCCTCTTTGGCTATTCCGTGACAAAACCCTACAACAGACTCTAGACTTAAAGCGTGAGTTGGGAACAGTTGAACAAAACTCACTCACACCTAACTCTAGATTCTGAAACGCTCTTGAACATATGAACAAGTAACTCCTGAAACATAACAACATAGCAATATCATTGTATGCAGAAACACTTGAAATGCATATGGAGCAAAAATAGCATGATCAAGCAAAATGGAATAAAGTAATAGACCATGGCAAGATCAAAGCAAGTAATCACTATAACCAAGTGATCACAATGCTCATTCACACTTGGAATGAACATCCGGACATTCAAGATGACAAACACAAGGCAAATCACTTGAATGACCAACACTCAACCAATGCATACAAACATATATGCATCTAGGAACAATCCTACAAGGGCATAAGAGTGTTGTACTTAAAGATAATGCAAAGCATTAACAAGTACAAAAGCACAATGCATAAAGGCTGCATAAGCAAAGAATTGCAAATACATGGCACAAACCATTAAAGCCTACAAACACGCATAAGTGCATAGAAACAACCCTTAAAGCTTACATAAGCAACATGGGTACAAACCACATAAAATAATATGTTGAAAAGACTGAATAACCATCATCAACATATATAAATACCAAAGTTCCAAACAAAGTCCAAAGCCTATACAAGCATTAGTTAGACAAAAGCTATACAAGCATCAGTTAAACATAAACATAAAATCAAAGCTTTAAACATAATATGAAGGCTGAATGAACAATACGAAAGCTCCCCTTCAGAATAGACACTCCCCCTCAAGAGCTGCCTAAAAAGTCTCCCCCTTTTTTACTGGAATGGCCAAAGGGTCAATGCTCCTGGCTGGTGTGAATGCTGTCAAACTTGGCAGAAAGTACATCAAGCTGGTCCTGCATTGCTGTCATCCTTTCAGTCTGCTGATTCTGAACTTCCCTGATTGTATCAAGCCTCTACAGGATGATCTGAAATGCATCCGGAGATGCAGCAGATGAGATAGAGGCTCTGCTCCTCTTGGCTCTTACTTTTGGTGTAGAAGATGCTTCTGCACCCTCTGCTTCAGTCTCCATAGGATCACCTTCTTCTTGGACACCCTCTTCTTCTTCTCCTGGAAGATGACTCTGTATTCTTATGAGAGTAAATTTGTTGATGGCTGATAGAGGAGGCATGGGACTTATATCTTATGGGATTGCAACACCCCTTTCTTTGAAAATTCTCATAAGAAGACTTGGAAACACCAGCTTGGGCCTCGAGGTGGTTTTAGTTTCATCCATTATAGTATCAAAAATGTGGGAACTGATGTCAATAAAGGTGTTCTCCTTAAGTTCCATAAGAAAGATGGCTCTGGCATTCGTCAATGTAGTCATCTTCCTTATAGGGTACAGGTTGTACATCATTATTGTTGTTAAACACCTCATGTCTTTAGGAAAGTCAAAAGTGTTGAGACATCTCTTTTCGCAAACCCCACCAATTCTTTTCTGGACTGTTTCTAGAGAAAGCATTCTGTCCTTGTAGTTAGTGAATTCATAATCTTCTAAACCCTCCAGCCCTAGAACCTTATCAATATCATGAGCATCTAAGGTGAACTCCTTTCTTCTTACCCAACAATTCAGCTCATCCTCCCTTATCACAGCATTTGCATAGAATTCTCTAATCAGAGGTTCACATACTAAAGGTAGGTCACCCAGTAGTTTCTCCCAGCCTCTTCCTTCAAAGCATTGTGGAATGAAGGTATCCTTCAAGTCATGTAAATCCACAAACCTCTCCTGGATAATGGTTCCCTTTATGAAGGAATCTCTGTATCTTTCAAAATGCTTGACAGATCTAAACAGGTTGTTGTCCATTTTCATTCTTTTATCAATCTTCTTAGCAGGAGTCTTCTTCTTAGAAGATGTGGAAGCCATCTATAAACACTCAGTAAAGTCCACAACAAGGGCAAAACACAATATGTGGAAGCATATTCAAATTAGTATCAATTTGGTCACAATTATAATGATAGGGTGATAAGACAACCCTTAAACCAAGAGCAGTTAACCACCAGAGATTTGAAGACCTAGTCAGACAATATCATTCAGTATAAATGCAGACAGGAACAATCACTAGATAATTAAAAATGGATAGAGTAAACTGATATCAGATAGAAGAAAGCACCTGACAAGTGCAAGATATACCCAAAGGTAGCACCATAAACATGATATGATGACTAAAATTCAAGGCAATATAACCCACATAATCCAAAAACAATTTCAAAGAAATTGAAATACCTCATCCATAAAAATAAACCCATAAGCTTAAAGAGTACGAAATGTATCAAATATCACAGTTCAGAACAGATACTAAGAGTAATGCAACAAAAACATGATACAAAAATTTTCAGCAACAGAAGAAATCAACCATAACCAACTAAACCCAGACTCATATTCAAATACCTCAAAAACTCAAACCAACATCAAAAGCACACAGATTCAAAAATATGACAGTAAAAACATGAAATGTGAAGGGAAAACAAGAAAACCCATACCTTTTTCAAGAGGATTGATGTAGAAATGGTGCAGAAATGAAGTCTTTCTCAGTGAGACACGGACTGTTTGAGTGAGAGAGTGAAGAAGACAATGAACAGTCACAGATATTCGAGGGAAAAAACTGAACAAAAATTTTGAAAACTATCTTTAAAATGCAAAACACGCGTTTTTCGCAACTTGATCAAGTCACCATACAGTCGCCAGAGTAAGCCGCGAAACACTGTGAAGGTAAGATTCTAGAAAAATCTTTCAAGTGTTTTTCGCGACTGGAAGGTCTACCCGCGAAGGAGTCGCGAGCTAAGCCACGAAAATCTCTGAGTAACCCTCGCGATTGGACCTTTCACCCGCGAACAAGTCGCCAAACTGAGCCGCAAAAGATGCAAAACTCAAATTTTGAAAAATTTTCTAAGTCTTTTTTGCGACTTGGGTACTGACTCGCCAATAAACCGCGAAAAATCTCTGAGTGGGCTCGCGACTGGGGCTTGCAACTGGGCTAACCCGCGACTTAGTCGCCAAAACAGGGAAAACAATTTTTGAAAATTTTGATATTGTTGTAAAAACAAAATACTTTCCAAAAACAACTAAAAACACTCAAAAATCTTTTTGTGTTTGATCAAACAAAGATTGAGCATGTGAAAACACATTTAATCAAGTACAATCACACAAATGAATATGGCATTCATTGAACATAGACTTGTGTGTTGTGTGTGGATATCAAAAATAAGATAGTTCTTAGTCCAATGTGAAGCTTCAATGATCAATTCAATCAAGGCATACACAATTAGCACTAGATAATGTGACCTATCTCAATTATAGAAACATGCATATATGACCTCCCACAAGAACTTGATTACATACTTTGAAGCTTTTCATTTGGCTCCATATTCAACATATCATTTGCAATTTTTGAGCAAAGAAAATCTCATTGTGAGATAGATGCTTGAAATTTTTGATATTTCAATTTATGAGTTAGCCTTTGGCTTTTTGGGCATCAAAACATTTTATTTTGGTTGCTTTCCCTTTTTCCTAGTTAAATACTAGTATGTGCGACAGGCTTTTGCAGCTCTATATCTCTTTTCATTTGGAGATTTACATTTAGAGAGCTCTTTTAAGCAAAAACAAAAATAAAGAGTGGGAAGATATATAGGCATGAGTCTATGCATGTCTTAAGATCAACAAAACCATTCACTAATCATTCATGACAAGGTTGAAGATCTATTTACAACAGTCACGTAGATTTCAGAATTTCTCCCGCAATGATATAAGTGCAAAGAAGACAAGCTAAGCTCGTAGATGCACAAAACCATTAGTACAAAGGTACAAGGCAAAACATGATTTGAGACAAAACTCAACAAAGTTGATCAAACTTTTTGGATTTTCTACTTTTTATGTGTTTTTGGATTTTTGACACAAAGGGAGTAAAAGATTGATCAAAAGCATAACAAAGAAATGTAAAAACATTTAAAAACAAAGACAGATACACACACAAAATAACGGCCTAAATACTAGCACAAAGCACACAACCAAGCATATTCATAAACATGGGAAGTATTGATGCATGGACATGTTGTAATGCTTATGCATGAGTACCCTTCGTCACCCACACGTCACGTGCGTTTGGGGTGATATCCTTAGCAGATTGGGTACGGGAATTAGGACTATCAAACCTTCGTGTGAAGCTTTCAAGGCAGTTGGTGAAGACACCGATCATCTTCATCACGTCTGTCATTCCTGGATCACGGTTTTGACTTCTTGATTGCTCACCACCCCAAGGTCTCTTGTCATTTCTTCTTCCTCGTGACCGAGGTGCACTTGTATTGTTGTCTGCTCTCATCTTTTGACAATTGGGTCTAGTATGTCCTTGCAATCCGCAATAGTGACACACATAATCTGATCTAGGACCTCGTTGTGGCCTCGAACGAGATCTTGCTCTGCCTTTAAATCTGGCTTCTGATTGATTTTGAAACTTATTAACCATTCGATGCTCAGCCAGCTTCTTCTTCTTTTCAACTTTATCATTTTCAGGAATGGGCTCTTCCACAATCGGCTCTATGGCCTTCACAAATTTCACTTCTTTGGTAGCTTTGACCGATGAGCTACTTCCTCCGGTATAACCCAAACCGGACTTATCTGAGAAATGTTTTTGGGATGAGATAATATCATCCAGCTTTCTGGAGGAGACCCTTTCTATCTTGGCTTGTGCTTGCATTACCTCTTGCTCAAGGAATCTCACTTTGGTATAAGCTTCTGATAGCTCACCATTTAGTGTCTCAATTTCACACTTTGCCTCCTTATATCTAGCAAGAAGACTTTTGTAGTCCTCTTCAGCCCTTTTCATCTTCTTCACAGCCGCCTTTGTGACCCTTGCATACTCACCCGATTTCTCAAGGAGTAAGGCGTAATTCTCTTGAAGATCCAATGTATCTTTATCCTCTTCCGCCTCCGATTCTTCCTCAATCTCAATAGACTCTGAATCAGAATGTTCACCAAGCTCCTTCACAAGTGTGTGTAAATCGTCTGAGGATTCCACATGAGCAATGGTCACGAATGCAGAGAAATTTCCTTCTTCATCACAACTCTCTTCAGAGTCAGAATTTGATGAGTCCGAATCACTTAAAGTAGTAGCATAGGCTTTTCCCTTCGACTTCAAATAGTTGGGACATTCCTTTTTAAAGTGCCCATGTCCAGTACATTCAAAACATGTAATTCCTTGTGAAGATTGGGAATCTTTACCCTCTTTTCTTCTGAACTCTTTCTTCTCTTTTCCGGTGCTCTGAAATTTTCCTTTGTCACCAAACTTCCCACTGTTCTTGAGCTTTAGGAATTTTTGAAAATTCTTTACAAGGTACGCCACATCTTTGTCTACTGCGTCCTCTTCCGAGGAGTCATGAGACACCATTCTCTCATCAATTGTCTTAAGAGCAAGGGATTTGCTCTTCTTTGCTGAAGGAAGGGACAACTCGTATGTTTGCAAAGAACCAACCAGCTCTTGAACCTTAATGTCGTCAAGATCTTTGCTCTCTTTAATGGCTGTAACTTTGGCACGAAAACTCTCTGGAAGTGATCGAAGGATCTTCCTCACAATCTTCGAGTCCTCCGTCTTTTCTCCCAAGTTAAATTTACCAACAACAACCTTATTCAATTTACTATAAAATGAATTAAAAGACTCATCCTCACTCATCCTTAACTCCTCAAAGCGAGTGGTCAACATTTGAAGTTTGGTGTCCTTCACTTTCTTAGTCCCTTCA
Source organism: Quercus glauca (assembly GCA_023736055.1). Lineage (NCBI taxonomy): Eukaryota > Viridiplantae > Streptophyta > Magnoliopsida > Fagales > Fagaceae > Quercus > Quercus glauca. The sequence continues at coordinate 23,298,255 of CM043318.1, read as the reverse complement.
TAGGTTGTCCCCAGAATTTCCCATGCTTCCTTAGCAATGGTGATATGAGAAATCCGGTGAAATTCTTCTGGAGATACACCGCAGAAAATAGCATTCAATGCTTTGCTATTTGCATTTACTGCTGCAAGAACAGCCTTACCCCAGGTAGACTTGACTGCCTCTAGCTTTGTCCATCCTACTTCAACTGCATCCCACACAGCATCATCAATAGAACACAAAAAGGCCCTCAAACGGACTTTCCAAAATGCATAATTATTACCGTTAAAGAACAGTGGTACATTAAGAGATTGAGACCTATCCATCTCAAAGGGGGTCAGGGATCATACTTAGGTATTTAAATCACAACAAGTGTACCCCTTCTGATACCAATTGAAAGTTCAAAATGGGTATAAAATACCCTTGAACATCTTGACCCCAATTACAAAATTACCAATTCAAGTTTTATATCAAACAAATAATGTGCGGAACATGATAACAAGCTTATGACAGAATTGATAACTAATCTAAGCCAAATATAAACACATCCACAGCAGTAAATATAAGACAAAGATAAGGGGAAGGAAGATGCAAACACACGGACAACACACGATGTGTTATCGAAGAGGAAACCGAAGCCCTCGGCGTAAAACCTCTCCGCCGCCCTCCAAGCGGTCAATAATCCACTAGAAAATGTAGTTGGGATACATGAACAGCAATAGACCCTCCAAGCCTAATCTACCCGATGTACCTAAGCCCTTCAAGCTTCTTGCTCCAACGAGGTTGCGCCAAACCTTTTTCTTTTCTAGCTTTCCGTATTCCGCTACTAGACCATAGCATCAACCAATGTAGATTGGTTCCTTCCTAACTGCTTCCCAACAGTACCAAATAACCTTCTTACAGACGTGGGTGTGGTGAGATAAGGATTTGGCTAAAGGCCTCTCAAGGGTATGACAATAGAGAGGAAGAGAGTAGAGGAATTTGTAGAGTCTCTAAGGTAAGGATTGTGGATGAATCAATCTTGTATTTCTTTAGGGTTTCTCTCACAAAATTCTCTCTAGAAGCTCTCTCAATATGGTGGGTATAAGGGTATATATATATTAGGGTGAGAAGGGAATGCAAAACGTCATTTTTTGTCAAACAAGGCATTTTGGCGACTTGGCCTCGCGACTGGGTTAAGTCACGAGTTCAAGCCGCAAGCTAACGGCCTGGCTAGCCTGGGACTTTTGTCCTGTAGTGCGACAGCTGGCGCGACTCTTCACCTTCTAGCATGCTTGGCACGTGTGCAGATATTTGGCGACTTGCAAGCCACGACTCACCCGCGAGATCCAGTCGTGAGACTCTATTTTCTTGCACACTCTTGAGCATTTCTTCACATCTTCTCACACACTACCCTTACAATTTTCCCACCAAAATACAGGGTTACTAAGTGCTGAATTACAAGCAAATTGACACGGAATAAAGCCAACAAGATGGTTGATTAAACTCAACCTTATAGGAGAGAAGAAGGTTTTGGATGAGTATACTTGAGGGCTGAAGAGATAATCAAATGGTGGGGCCGACAAATATAGAACTGTAGAAGGGTGGTGCTGGAGAAGGTGGGGCCATTGAGCCGTTAAGCTGCGATCTGCATGTGGGGGAACGGCAGAGCGTAGTCTATGTTTTGGAGGAAGGAGAAGGTAGAGCGTGTTAGGGGCTTAGGGCTCCTCTAATTTTGCATTTAAGTATTTTTTTGGGTTTTAGAAAAGTTTTTTTATTTTTTTGGTTTATGATTTTTTTTTTTTAATATTGTGCTGACGTGAAAAATTGTAGGAGGTTTAAAAGTTTTGGTTATATATATATATATATATATATAGATTACAATGATTTTTTAGTTAAATATAACATATTATTTGTTCTTATCAACATTTCTTCTGTTTTATCACTTCTTAGGATAAATTAGTTTTGTTTTTTGTGTATTTATTTTATTTTGTTTTTAAATTTCTACATTTGATAATTAGGTTTTAATAAAAAAAAAAAAAATCATATTCTAAATCCTTACAAATCAATCACGTTTTTTTTTTTTTTTTTTTTTTTGGTTTTTTGCCTTTCATTCTATTCATAATTTCATATGACCTTTCTTTTTTTATTTATTCTATTTTTTTTTTTTTTTTTTAGTTTGGTAATATAACACATTGATTAACAATTCTATTTTCAATAGAATTTAAATTTTACGTCAAATGGGATCATAACAATATATATTCTTAAAAAAAAAAAAAAAAACCTCTATCCTATATCCTTATGGTGTCAATCACGTGTTTTTATTCTTATTTATTTTTTTATTTTTTTTTTTACATTATGTTGATATCAACATTTTTTTTCATTCTATCTATAAAAATATGACCTTTTTTATTCCATTTTTTTCATGGGATAACAACAAACACATTAATTAGAAATCCTAATTATAATAGGATATAGTGATATACATAATATTTAATTTTTATTTTTATTGAAAAAAATTCTTTGATTTTTCTTCAATTTTGTGCAGCCACTTGGCACAACCACGACTTCTAAGCTCAACTTTTATTATATAGTATATGATTAGTTAAAGTCTCGTGCGTTGCACGGTTTTACTCATCAACTTATATACCATATAATTAATTTGAGAAATATTGAGTAAATGAATTATATATATATATATATATATATTCAAAAATCACAATGATGTGATTAAATCTAGAATTAGGCTATACATAAAAAAAAGTATATCATATTATCTTAATAAGGTTGAAGAAATTAAAGTCATACCTTGTGAAAGAGAAAAAAGTTGTGATAGTTTAAGCATTATAAAGTATAAACTTTGATAACCTTGTGGTGTGCAAATAATATTTTCTTGGGTGTGTTCAATACTTATTTCGAGATTAAATATAGAGACAAAGAGAGATTAATATTTGAAAACAAATCCATTTAATGGTTTTTGTTTACCAGATAAGTTTGAGGCTTTTATCGAGTGTGAGTATTGTTACAAAATTGCTGATGTTATGCTTGTAAGGGAAGCCTGTCTTCTTCCTCAATTGCATTCAATGATTTTTCTCCACAATCTTCTGTAACCATAATGTAAAAACAAATACAAAAAAATTAGTAGATTGAATTCTAAGTAAATAAATTAGCAGTTTCTCCAAAAAAAAAAAAAAAAAAAGTAAATAAATTAGCAGATAAAACAAAACAATTACTTAAAAATAATATTTAAAAAATCATGTAGTCTACACATGAGGTTTAGAGAGGAAGAAAAAAGAGAAGGATGAAGATAACTGATGAAATACTAATGATAATATGGAGTAGGACTTTCAACAGACAACATATATAGAATTCTCAAGGTATGGAGAAACAATTGAACTATAAAAATGTCTTTAGGGCTGGGATTTTTCGGTTTCGTATTTTTTTTTTTTTTTAAATGCTTTGTAGTTGAATTGCTCAATATAGAAAATCTAAACTATAATTTATAATCTTCCAAATTAAAGTAGAGTATAGGATTGGAATATTGGATATTTATTATCCAATTAGTGGAGAAGAAGTATAATTCCTTTTCATAGGGAATCAAGTAGTTTTTCTTTTTTGGACTCCAAACTTAATCTATCCTCTTTCTTTCTCCTCGAAAGATTAAGATTGTGTGAAGAAAAGAAGAAGATTAACATCATCTAGAATTTATTCACTTGGAAAATTAAGATCATCCTGGGATCTATGGTGACAAAAAAAAAAAAAAAAAAAAAAAAAAAAAAGAAAAAAAGAAAAGAAAAGGGAGAAGAAGCTATAAGATAGAATAAAAAAGTGAAGAAAACAAAAGGTTAATATCAATTTTTATTTACATTATTTAACATTTTTGGTCGTTCTAATATCCATTCCGTATATTGACCTAACAAATAAAAAATAATATTAATATAATTTTATTTAATGATAAGAATAAATTAGAGTCCTGGTAGTCGTAAATATAATTTTATTTAATGATAATAATAAATTAGAATCCTGATAGTATACTATTTTTTTTAGTTCTTTAAAAATACAAAAATTTAATAAAATTTCTGCAATTTGATGAAGTCACGTGGTACAACCACAGCGTCTAAGTCCAGCTTTTATTATATATAATAATATGATATGATATGATATATATATATATATATATATATATATATATATTTGTTTTAATTTTTTTTATTTCGTTTTGGCCATCAATAGTATTTTCATTTTAGGCCCTAGTATTTATTAAGCTCCTCTAAAGAATATATCATATAAGTATCACATTCTAAAAGAAATGAAGTGTACAAAGTCTACAACATACTGCACATCACTTGTGGGACACAAAGTTCCCCTAAAATTAGGTTATATAAGAATTAAATTCTAAAATAAATAGAGTCTACATAGTCCACAACATAGTGCATATCTCTAGTGCCAAGAATATAAGAAAATCCAACTAATAATCTCAAAAACACATATTCAACACCAATCAAGATCTCCACTCCATTGAATAATGTGTTTATTTCCCTCCCACGATGTAATGCACAATAAGCATAAGGGGATTATATTCCGAGTAAAAGATTCTCTATGATTCCAAACCAGTTCCTCTCCACCCAAACAATAAATCTACTGTCACAATAAATCTATTGTCACTTAGACGTTACCTAATGGATCCCAGGTATTTTTTTGATGAGTCCAAAGTTTATTAAAAAGAGGAGAGTGAGTGGCAAAAAGGATGTGAACATTCCCAAATCAAAGAATAAAAATCACAAAGAGAGGAAAACTAAAAAATCAACTTAGACATCTAATGGATGCAACTCTGAGCCTGCATCTAGCTGTACAAGGATCTCAAAATTTGCAGTGTAGGTAGGATGTTCCACCCCATCAAAGTCCCTCATATTTTGTTCTTAACACAGAATCCACATGATAGAAAGAGGCGTGGCCGCATGGCTAACTACACCTTGGATATTATGTGTTGCTAACTGGAAAGCACGGGTGCGGCGCCAGAGGCGCCGCACCCGCGTCCGACGCGCACGGACTCGCCGACGCGGTCCGGACACCGTTGACCGCGTGTCCGTGCCGCGTCGGCCACGTGGCGAAGCCGACGCGGCTCAAAATCGGGCCGACTCGGCCCGATTCGGGCCGTATCGGCCGTATCGGCCGAAACCACCGATACGGCCGATTCAGGCTGAAATTCAAAAAAAAAAAAAAAAAAAAGGTGCAAACGCACCGTTTTACTAAACCTAAAACCTAACACACCCTCACACACTCTCACTTTGTCCAGAATCATTCTTTGCCGTCCGTCCCTCTCATTCAATCTCTTCGTCGCTCTCGGCTCTCCATCTCCATCGGTCTCTGGTTGCTGGTTGCTGGGCTACTCAGTGCTCAGCTGCTCACTCCCTCCCTCACTCCAAACTCCACTGCTCATCACTCTCTTCTCTCTGTGCATGGTGACTCACTCCCTCACTCCAATCTCCAATCCATTGCTCGGCTCTCTCTCTCTGTGCTTTGTGCCTCTGTTTGCTCGGCTTCTTCAATCTTCACTGACTCACTCAGTCCGTGCATCCTAGCCACTCTTGAGCATCAATATATTAAAATTTAGCATGTAGTTGGATTTTGTGGGTTTTGTTTAAGCTTTTGTTTTAATCTTGTGGATTGTCTTGTTGATTATCTTTAATTTAGTTTTAAGCTTAGCAATATATTAAAAATATAAATTATAATATTTTTAATAATTTTTTAATCGCCGAATCCCGCCGCACCCGCACCCACCTTTTTCAAAAATTGCCGAGTCCCGCACCCGTACCCGCACCCGCACCCGAATCTCGAAACGCACCCGTGCTTCTTAGGTTGCTAAAAGCATCCCTGTCAACACTCTAATAGATGAAGCACTGATTTTTCATCAAAATGTAGACTAGAGGCAAATCAAAGTTGCATGGGGGCATGGATTTCTGAAACCTCTAAGCTTTTAACCTTGCTCTTTTAGCAAAACAAGGGTGGTGTCTTATGCACAACACCTGATCCTTCACAGTAAAGTGTTCAAGGCAAAATACTTCCCCTCATGATCATTCTTGGAAGCAAGACCAAGACATAACACATTCTTTGGATGGATAAGCAATCTTGAAGTGAAAGAAGTTATACATTTGAGGACAAAGCGAAGAGTTGGAATGAGCTCCCAACGAGTAAGTGTGGGTGGAAGAACAAATTCATAAAGAAAGGAAAAGACAGAATACATATATAATCGATGGAAGCCGAAATAATAAGAAGAACACCGTTGAGTTCCAAGCTGCCTGAGGACTAAGTATTTTGGATTGGAAATTCCACAGGTATATTCCAACAACAATGGCTCAAAGATGCTATGGAAGAAAGTTTGGCAAATGAAGCTGCCAAATAAAATTAGATTCTTTGCATGGTGTGCCAACCCACCAAAGGAAATTTAGAAAAGAGAAATCTTACAAGAGAAAAGATGCAAAGTATGCAAGAAGTCCAATGAAACAGTAAACTATGCATTGTGGGAATGTTAGCTTGCAAAAGAGGTATGGAGGATCAACCCCTTTCACTCTAAGACTGCTGGAAGCCCTAGGAAAATGGACTTTACCAAGACAATTTGGACAATGGTGGAACAACATGGAGAGGATGATCTAAAATTATTTTTAACACTGTCATGGGCATTATGGAATCATAAATATTAGAAAAGATGCAATGGAGAAGATGATATAAAATTATTTTGTCAAGTTACCATTATGGAACAGATCAGAGTCCATACGCATGAGGCATGCTGATACCTCCTCTACTGAGGGTGTACAGATTCAACGTAAAAGGGCAATTTTTTAAAATTTGAAAAAAGCAGGAATGGGGTTGGGGGTTAGAGATGACAAGTACTTTGTGTTTGTGATAGCACGTATGAGTAGAAGTGAGAAGATCATGGTTGCGATGGAGGAAATGAAAGCTTTTGTAGCAGAGGTACGTAGCACTTGACATTGCAAAAGACATGGGGTTACAAGATAAAAATCTGGAGACGATTTCCTAACAGTTGCGAAAGCTTTGAAGTCCAAGGAGAATAACGGTGAGGCATTTGATAAATGGTGCACATCATGCTCTTAAGAAAAAATTCAAAGGTGGAACATCACACATGATGAAAGAACAAAAACATGGAAGCACATAGGTTGGCACACCATACACACACAACATTTAGAAACTATGAAAGCTTTGTTAGAAGAAATAGAAATAGTAAGCATGAATAACAATCCTTTGTCCCACTCAAAGACAAAGTGTTCGACTTTATACTCTATTAATTGCAATAAGCCATATGCTTGGTTTTTCTTTTCTTTTTTATTTTTAAACTTTTGTATATGTGTGTGTGAGAGAGAGACAAGATGGGATTTGTGAAGCATAAAGTGGAATACTCAAAATGGGATAGTAGATTTTTATTTGTCAAAGCATATACATTCAAATTTTCTTTAATTGGTAATTACACACACTAAGTGGGTTTTGAATATTGCATAGATATACAAATGTGTATAATTTAATCTATACTACTATTTAAAGGGCTTCCCCTGTTTGGATTCCACATTTTTTATGCCTAAAATACCCTCATCATGCCCACTTACAAGTTTTCAACTAACGGGGATAGATATGTAAATTAAAACTTCTATACTTTAAGACCCACAAACTCACGTGCGCTTTGCAATTTTTATCTCACTTTCTATCTTTCATTCTTCTTCAAATTCAAGACATTTAGTTTAGCTCTATATCCTCCTTTCTTTTTCTTCAGATTAAAAACATTTACTATCAGAGGCTCCAACAAATTTTCAGGTTCTATCTTTTGCAAGTTCCTTTTTGTTTTGTTTTGTTTTGTTTATTTATGATTGACTTTCTTTGAGTTCTACTTTTTTTTCTGTGTCTACTCTTGACTGTTGCAACCCCTTTCTATCTCTACGATGGACTTATTGATTTTCAGCATATTTCCAGTTCCAGGTATTGGCTCCACTTTCATATTAAATTTTTAAATTTTGATTTTTTTTTTTTATTACACATGAATCTGGTGGGTGTTAACCTGTTGGGCTTTCGTTCTATATGAGTTCTATGATTGAAATTGTATATGGGTCTTTTCTTTTTCTTTTTCTTTTTATACGCTACATTTTTTTTAACAAAATTATTAATTTTAGTTTTTTTTAGAATGATATTTTGTACACGCTACATTTTTTTTTTTTTTTGAATGATATTAAGTGAACAACGAGATAAACAATTTTTTTTTTGTATTACAGTTGCTAATCCTCCTATCCATTCATCAGTAGATTAATTATTTTCATGTGATGAAGGTTTTTTTTTTTTTTTTTTTTTTTTTTTTAAGAACATGTGATGAACGTTTTAAAACAAATTCAAATAAAACATTTAATAATTATCTATTTATTTAAATTGTTGATGATGTGGTGATAAGATTTTAAAGACTCCATGATAGAGTTAAACTCTAAAAATTCTTTATCTTTATTTTGAACAATTTTATTAGGATTTTCAGGAAAAATTATCTCCTCAAAATTTAAATCAAACACAAACTCTAACAAACCTATACTACTAGGATGAGTTTGTATTTGTGAGAAGTTACGTGGGTAGATAATTGATAGAGCATTATTTGAACGTGGGGATTTTTTTTTTTTTGGGTGGCTAAGGTAGTTTAAAAAAAAAAAAAAAAAAAAGAATGTGGGATAGTATTTCAATGTGGGTAGGAATTTATTTAGGATAGAATTTACTATTTTAACCCCATTTTGATTAGTTTAGATTAATTAAATTAGGGGTACTTTTGACAGTAAAAAAATAATAACTAACTTTTCGAATCTCTTAATATATACAGAAGATAACATGCACGCTAACTTTGGTTTGTTGATTAAAGTTTTTTTTTTTTTTTTTTTTTTTTTTTTTTTTTTTTTTAATTCTTGGTTTAACCCTAATTCTTTTATCTCTCTCAGGTTCACGTACGCACAAATTTTTGGGATTGCATTGAGGAGTCATTGGAATGGAATATTAGATAAGTTCAGGTGAGAGACTTTACAAGAATTATTATATATATTAAACCTCACATAAAGTGGTTGTTATCTAAGAAAGTGTTGTAAAAAAATTTCTTTTGAAATAGAAACTATATTTCTTTTGTATACAATTAACGTGTATCTCTTGCCATAAAATTTTCAATTTAAGCTTTCATTTACTTATGTTATGGATGTGTAGTAAATGACTAAATTTTAGGATTAAAAAAACTACATCTTAGGATTAGACAAAAAATGATAACTGTCATACATAAAATTTGAAAAAAAAAAAAAAAAAAAAACATCAACAACACCAAAAAGGTTAAAAAAATAAATAAATAAAAAAAGGAGAGAGGAAAACTTGAGATGTTTAACGTGGGCTAGAAAGTGAGATTTTTTTAAATAGTACATGGATAGAACATGGGATTTTTTCAAACGTGACTTTTTCTTTTTTTGATAAACTTTTAAATAAGGATAGGGTCACACCAATTCCCCACCTTAATCTTTTAAATTTCCCTAAAATTTAGCCTTTATTTTTCTTTCAAAATCAAATATGTTAGTGCCTAAATATAAGGATATGGATGGAGAAATTATAGTAATAGTTTTATAGTAGGAGTCTTTCTTTTTTTCCAAAATATGGAAGAGATTTTTTATTTTTTATTTTTAAAAAAGAGGAAAACGTGAGATGTTCCATCGAGAGACATCCTCAATGTGTTGCAAGGATGGAAAAATATCCTTACCCAACATTCCAATTTGTCCTGAATTTAGGGAGCTCATTTGTGAGCAAAGACCACGGGTCAGACATTTCAAGCAATATATACAGTTTTACAACAACATGTTTGCATTTACCTCAATGGGTGTGCACGTGGATGAAAGCATGGCCTTGAATAGTCGAGGAATATATACATTTCGTGCCCAAGGTGCCATCTATCATAGAATTGGTAGTCTTTTACCACATACACCTCTAAGTGTGCAGCATCTACAATTGTATATCTACGACACCGATCTTGAAATACAACGCAGAATGTCTCAATCTGTAGAAGCTCATGAAGATATTGTGCGACTTATTCAAAGGATCTTAGACATGCATAACCCATTTGTGGAGAAATTTCGTCAACTATCTTGAAGTCCAAATTTACATCAATGTAAACTCCTCATTAAAGAACAACCTCTAAACCAACCTCAATATTGCCTTCCCAGTGCTTCCCAAGTGGCAGCTATTATTGTAGGAGGAGAAGAAGCTGGTCATTTAAGTGGCAGAGAAATTTTGGTTCAAACGTTTGCTGGTAATTTGATCAATGTTCAAGATACTGCAGGATATTATGATCCATTGTAGTACCCAATGTTAGGATTGGTGCCCTTAAATCCTATTGTAAGATGCTATGTATGATATTAAGTGTGACATTGTGTTTGACATTATGTATGACTTAATATTATGTTTAATAAATTTGTTTTATTAATATCTGAAATAATGGTAACATGAATATTCGGACATTATCATATAGTCCATGAGATGCATAGTATGTGATTTATGTGAAGAGTCACAGAAGATATAAATCACAAGTTCTTTGTAAACTCAGAATTATAGTTCGTAGTCGGTGATGAAATTGGGCATTTCATCTGCGAAGACTATAACATATCAACTACGATGATTTGTCTTGATCATGGAAGTGGTGACTTCTAGTTGATGTGTTAATATGTTTTAAGAGTTAAGACATATTGAACTGGACCGCCATGAGATTTATTATTTGCCTAAGGACTGTCAAATAAATAATAAATCTCATGACTTGTATTTGCATGAACTCTTAATCCTGAGAGAATAATGGACCTGATCATAAGATGTAGGTTGCTTTGATATATCAGGAGTGAGATCTATATTAATGGTCAAAACCTCAGTATGTTGGGCAGCCACATTAAGTGTTGATGGAACATGTATTCTCAAGATGGAATTCATAGTCTCTTAATGGAGATATAAAATATTCCCTTGAGATAAGTTTAATGAGTTTGTTATTCAGAGAGTTAGGCCTAACCACTTTAGTATGACTAAAGTTTATATTTATGGAATTGGATTTCATAAATATATAATGAATAACATTAAGGATTAAACCGGGTACTCAAGGATCAAGATGTAGTAATTTACAAAGTGGCAGTCTATATTAATAACTTTGTATTACTACGAATATTTTATGAAGGGGTTGCATGTATAATAAAGTCTTGGGATATAATATATAGATAAAACCTAGAGTGCAACTATATTTATATAGTGGTATTAAATATAGTTAATGGTAACTTTGGACTTGTCAAGAGTTGACAGAAAAGCCCAAGGCCCATTGGAGCTAGTGTCTTATTGGTCCCTTTTGGTCCCACTCCAAGCCACACACTTAAGCCCAATTGGTAAGGCCCAAAAGGCTAGCCCAATTAGATATATTGGTTAGAAACAAAGGGAAAAACGTACAGAAGATTTTTGGTAAGAAAATCATCATAGTAATGGTGTGGAAGTGAGTTTTTGGTACTCACTAGTTATCCCTTTGTTACCAATTTGAGAGACCACACATCTTGGGCGATTAGTGGAATTGGAGTGAAGATTAAGAGTATTCCCAAGTGCTTCAATCTTCGGTTTTGAAACTCATCGCTTCAAGGTACGATCTCTTGTTCTCATAATTCTGAAATTTACTTTACACATGTTATCAATATTGAATGAAGTAGATCCGTTCAAAACTTATTTTCCGCTGCACTCATATTTAATTCCATCAAATGGTATCAGAGCGGTCTTCAATTTCGTATTGTTTAACATGTTTGTGAGTTTTAGAATTGGAGAAGATAGTTTCATATTGTTAGAAGATTAAGTTTTTTAATTTTCTGCATGTTGTTGAAACTATGATTTGATGAAAACTGAAATTGGTGTTATGATGTTGTTTAATTTTAAATTTAAGTATGTTAAATTCAATCTTAAGGCTATAACATCAATAGAATTCAGTTTTGACATTGATCTCTGTCTATCATGTTCGTTTTCAAGATGTTTGTTCATGAAAATCCGTAGAAAACTGCCTTAGAAAATTTCTGGGAATTTGAGTTTCGCGATTTTCGATCGATCGAAAATCATTTTCGATCGATCGAAAGAGACAGTGATTAGACGCTTTAGAACGATAGTTTTTCGATTGCTAGTCGATCGATCGAATCTGTTTTTCGATCGATCGAAAGGCAATCGAGTATCAATCGAAAGTGTCAGATGATCAAGTTCGAATTTCTTAATTTTTTCGATTGATCGAGGGGCACTTTCGATCGATCGAAAGAAAGAAAAACAGAAATTTTTTCTAAGTGTTTTCACATTTTAAAAGAGTAAGACAATGTATAATTAAATTATGCATGTTTTAAATTAAAAACCTTTCTCTTAAAACATCTAGTGGGAGAGAGATGCAAGGGTTGTATCTCACGGCCTCCATTGTTGGTTTAAAGTAGTGTGATTAAGCACCTCGCCTTGGCGTATATGCCTTGCTCCCTTCGGAGGGTGTTTGATTCATGGTACTACAGGTTAAACTTCTTAGAGATAGATGAAATGTGTTTTTACACTGAGAACGACCACGCTTCCGTGGAGTTACTTGGTTATTCACATTGATTCTAGGCAATGGTGTACACTAGACTAAGTATAATGTTAACCTCCCTTCGGAGCTATGTCATTATTACTTAGAGGCTAAAGGGAAAACGACAAATTATTTTTGTTTGGTAAGAGTTACCATGATAGCATTAATAATGAGAAAGTTTCTCACCTAATCATAGTGATTGGTATGACCTCGCTTCCGAGGAATATTAATTGCGGGATTGGGTTGTCGTTGCATATATTATATTATGGTTTTATTAAGGTTCCATACTATATGTTTGTATGCTAAATTGATAATGTCCAGTTTATTGATTACATTCATGTTTATTGTTTTCAGATTTAGAACATGGCATCTTTTAGCCCACTTGTAGCTATTCTTAATCAAAACAAACTGACTGGATCCAACTATGTTGACTGGAAAAGAAACTTGGACATAGTTCTCACTGCTGAAGAACATAAGTATGTTCTTACTAAACCATGTCCTAACTTTCCTTCATTAGATGCTCCTCTTGAGGAAAAACAACGATATGATCGTTGGCAGAAATCTAATGGAATGGCCAAGTGCTACATCTTAGCGTCTATCTCAAATGTTCTACAGCATCAAATGCAGGATGTAGAACTAGCTTCAGACATCATGCTAAGTCTGAAGGAGATGTTTGGTGAGCAAGGCCGTTCTGCAAGGCAAGAAACCATGAGGCAAATTTATAACACCAGAATGGCTGAAGGAAGTTCAGTTAGAGAGCATTGTCTTACAATGATCTCTAATCTGAACACATTGGAAGTTTTAGGTGCCGATATAGATGGAGAATCCCAAGTGGATATGATACTCCAGTCGCTACCAGAATCATTCAAGGAATTCAAACTGAATTATAATATGAATAAAAAGATTTATACTTTGTCTGAATTAATGAATGAATTGGTAGCGGCAGAAGGCATTCTTGGTACTTCCAATGTTGAAGCCAATGTTGGTGAAGCTTCTACTTCTCAACCTAAGTCGAAAGGCAAGGGTAAGAAGAAGAAGAAGAAGGACTTCACCAAACAAGAGGGTAAACAAATTGCCTTAGGAGTTGCTGATAAAGGAAAGAAGATCAAAGGAAAGTGTTTCCAATGTGGTGAGAAAGGACATTGGAAGAGGAATTGTCCAGTTTTCAAGGCTGCCAAGAATAAAGGTATGAATGATACATTCCTTCTTGAAATATGTTTGGTACAGAATCCCACGGATTCCTGGTGTGTGGATTCAGGTTGTACTAATCATATCTGCAATTCTTTGCAGGGGTTTCAGGAGACCAGAAAGCTTAAAGAAGGGGAGTTGTTTCTTACTTTGGCTGATGGGAGCAGGATTCCAGTTGTAGCTGTTGGAGTTTATAATTTGTGTTTTCAATCTAGAGTTCTAATATTAGAAGACTGTTTGTATGTACCTAATGTACGTAGGAATTTAATTTCTGCTACTTACTTAGGTAAACAAGGATATTGTGTTATCCTAAAAGACAATGTTGTAATAAAGAAAGATAAAGTGTTTATCTGTTATGGCAATATTGTGGATGGTCTTTATATTTTAACTCCCGATAAGCATGAATTATATAATTCTGAATTAGATGCTAACTCTCATGTAAAATCATTAAAGAGAAAGTTTCCTTCTACTAATGATGCATATCTTTGGCACTTGCGTTTAGGTCATATTAATTCAAACAGAATTCAAAGACTGATCAAAGATGGACTCTTAGGGCCCATGGACTTTGATGAATTTCCAGTTTGTGAATCTTGTTTGGAAGGTAAAATGACCAAACGACCTTTTACTGCAAAAGGTAGAAGAGCCCAAGATTTGCTAGAGTTAGTGCATTCTGATGTTTGTGGTCCTATGTCAATCCAGGCAAGAGGTGGCTATGAGTACTTCATCACTTTCACTGATGATTACTCAAGATATGGTTATGTGTACCTAATGAGACGGAAGTCCGAAGCCTTTGAAAAGTTCAAAGAGTTTAGGGCTGAAGTTGAGAATCAATTAGGTAAACACATAAAAGCCATTCGATCTGATCGAGGTGGTGAATACCTCTTTGGGGATTTCAAGGATTACTTAACTAAGAATGGGATCGTATCCCAATTGACTGCACCTGGAACTCCACAACAAAATGGTGTAGCAGAAAGAAGGAATAGGACTCTTTTAGAAATGGTTAGGTCCATGATGAGTTATTCAACTCTACCTATTTCTTTTTGGGGTTATGCCTTAGAAACAGCAATACATCTTTTGAATTTAGTTCCGTCAAAATCTGTTCCCAAAACACCCATGGAATTGTGGAGTGGGCGTAAGCCTAGCATGAAATATCTCCACATTTGGGGTTGTCCTGCACATGTGTTAAAAGGGAAGCCTGATAAGTTGGAACCAAAATCAGAAGTGTGTTTGCTTGTAGGTTATCCAAAAGAAACTAGGGGTTATTTATTCTATAGTCATAAAGATAATAAAGTGTTTGTTAGCATAAATGCTAAATTTTTGGAAAATGACTATATGAATGATTATACTCCTAAAAGTAGAGTTGTGTTGGCTGAAATGAATGAACCTGTAAATGAACAACTAATAGATGAAACTAGGGATGATGTGGTTGTATTAGATACACCACAAGATACTACTAATGAGATGTCTAGTACACAAGTGCCTCGTCGTAGTGGGAGAATTGTTCGACCTCCTATAAGATTCATAGGTTTGGGAGAAACCTATGAAGCTATCTCAGAAGAGGTTGAATCGGATCCCTACACATATGATGAAGCAATGAATGATACAGATGCACATCATTGGGTCCAAGCTATGAAATCTGAATTAGATTCCATGTATTCCAATCAAGTTTGGAATCTTGTAGAGGCACCTAACGGCATTAAACATGTTGGTTGCAAATGGGTTTACAAGAGAAAGAGAGGGATAGATGGGAATGTTGAAACCTTTAAAGCAAGGCTAGTGGCGAAAGGGTATACTCAAAAAGAAGGTATAGATTATGATGAAACCTTTTCTCCAGTAGCAATGCTTAAATCAATCAGAATTCTCTTATCCATTGCTGCTCATTTTGATTATGAGATTTGGCAAATGGATGTCAAGACTGCATTTCTTAATGGCAATCTTGAAGAGGAAATCTATATGATGCAACCGGAAGGTTTCATAGCAAAGAACCAAGAGCATTTGGTATGCAAGTTGCAAAGGTCCATTTATGGACTTAAGCAAGCATCTAGGTCATGGAACATCAGGTTTGATCAAGCAATCAAGACATTTGGTTTTGAACAAAATCTTGATGAACCATGTGTGTACAAAAGACATCAAGATAAAGTAGTAATGTTCCTAGTACTTTATGTTGATGATATTCTACTCATTGGAAATGATGTAGGGGTAATGTCATCTGTAAAAGTTTGGTTGTCAAGTCAATTTGATATGAAGGACTTGGGTGAGGCTAACTTTATTCTAGGGATCAAGCTTTGGCGAGATCGCAAGAATAAGATGTTAGGCTTATCACAAGCTGGATACATAGATAAGGTTCTAGAACGGTTTAGCATGCAAAACTCCAAGAAAGGATTGCTTCCTTTCAGACATGGAGTTCCTCTGTCTGATGACCAAAGGCCTAAGACTCAAGAGGAAGTAGATATTATGAGACAAGTTCCTTATGCTTCTGCAGTAGGAAGTCTCATGTATGCCATGCTTTGTACTAGACCAGATATCTGCTATTCAGTGGGCATGGTCAGCCGATATCAATCAAATCCAGGACCAAAACATTGGCAAGCTGTAAAGCATATTCTCAAGTATCTACGGAGAACGAGAGATTATATGCTTGTTTACCGTTGTGAGGATTTGATTCCCATTGGCTATACAGATTCAGATTTTCAATCGGATCTAGATTTCAGAAAATCCACTTCAGGATGTGTTTTCACCTTGGGAGGTGGAGCCATTAGTTGGCGGAGTATTAAGCAATCATGTATTGCAGACTCCACCATGGAAGCAGAATATGTTGCTGCTTGTGAAGCAGCAAAGGAAGCTGTATGGCTCAAGAAATTCCTCTCTGACCTTGGTGTAATAAGAATGGAGCAAGTTCCAATCACATTGTTTTGTGATAAAGATCCAAGGAATCACAAGAAAGGAAAGCACATTGAGAGGAAGTACCATATCATTCGAGATATTGTTGCTCGTGGAGATGTGGTGGTAGCAAAGATTGAAAGTGCAAACAATCTAGCAGATCCATTTACCAAAGCCTTGTCTCAAAAGACTTTCGAGTCACATTTGGAGGGAATGGGAGTTAGATTAGTGCACAATAGTCTTTAGGGCAAGTGGGAGATTGTTAGGATTGGTGCCCTTAAATCCTATTGTAAGATGCTATGTATGATATTAAGTGTGACATTGTGTTTGACATTATGTATGACTTAATATTATGTTTAATAAATTTGTTTTATTAATATCTGAAATAATGGTAACATGAATATTCGGACATTATCATATAGTCCATGAGATGCATAGTATGTGATTTATGTGAAGAGTCACAGAAGATATAAATCACAAGTTCTTTGTAAACTCAGAATTATAGTTCGTAGTCGGTGATGAAATTGGGCATTTCATCTGCGAAGACTATAACATATCAACTACGATGATTTGTCTTGATCATGGAAGTGGTGACTTCTAGTTGATGTGTTAATATGTTTTAAGAGTTAAGACATATTGAACTGGACCGCCATGAGATTTATTATTTGCCTAAGGACTGTCAAATAAATAATAAATCTCATGACTTGTATTTGCATGAACTCTTAATCCTGAGAGAATAATGGACCTGATCATAAGATGTAGGTTGCTTTGATATATCAGGAGTGAGATCTATATTAATGGTCAAAACCTCAGTATGTTGGGCAGCCACATTAAGTGTTGATGGAACATGTATTCTCAAGATGGAATTCATAGTCTCTTAATGGAGATATAAAATATTCCCTTGAGATAAGTTTAATGAGTTTGTTATTCAGAGAGTTAGGCCTAACCACTTTAGTATGACTAAAGTTTATATTTATGGAATTGGATTTCATAAATATATAATGAATAACATTAAGGATTAAACCGGGTACTCAAGGATCAAGATGTAGTAATTTACAAAGTGGCAGTCTATATTAATAACTTTGTATTACTACGAATATTTTATGAAGGGGTTGCATGTATAATAAAGTCTTGGGATATAATATATAGATAAAACCTAGAGTGCAACTATATTTATATAGTGGTATTAAATATAGTTAATGGTAACTTTGGACTTGTCAAGAGTTGACAGAAAAGCCCAAGGCCCATTGGAGCTAGTGTCTTATTGGTCCCTTTTGGTCCCACTCCAAGCCACACACTTAAGCCCAATTGGTAAAGCCCAAAAGGCTAGCCCAATTAGATATATTGGTTAGAAACAAAGGGAAAAACGTACAGAAGATTTTTGGTAAGAAAATCATCATAGTAATGGTGTGGAAGTGAGTTTTTGGTACTCACTAGTTATCCCTTTGTTACCAATTTGAGAGACCACACATCTTGGGCGATTAGTGGAATTGGAGTGAAGATTAAGAGTATTCCCAAGTGCTTCAATCTTCGGTTTTGAAACTCATCGCTTCAAGGTACGATCTCTTGTTCTCATAATTCTGAAATTTACTTTACACATGTTATCAATATTGAATGAAGTAGATCCGTTCAAAACTTATTTTCCGCTGCACTCATATTTAATTCCATCACCCAATACTTTTCCCATTTGGAAGATATGGATGGGATATCAACACACGCGACGCTAATAGAAATAAAGTGTCATGTCGTGATTATTATGCGTACATCTTTCAGGTGAAAGTTTTATTATTTTCAAATTTTTTTACTTCAAAATGCCACTTACACTATAAAATGATTGAACCTACATCTATTTTTACTAATGTCCAAGATTCGCAACGATGCTCTATCAATGATTTGGTATGGAGGACGCCTTTCACAACAGTATGTTGTTGATAATTATGTAAAAATTGAAACACACAAGCTTAGGTGGTTTGAGCACAATCAGGATTCTATTAGGGTAGATCTATACCATGGCCTACAAGATGTTTTCCATGAAGGAGAGAATGATACTGGTAATGTAAACTTTACACTTGAAATTTACATTACACCTTTTATGGCAAATTGGTATCAATATATAGTAATGACCCAACTTTTTCATCTTATATTTAGGAAATGTTGGACATAGAACCATTCTATCTTCATCATTTGTAGGAAGCCCATGCGATATGATCCAACGATTTCAAGATGCAATGTCATTAGTTCAAAAGTTTGGGAAACCAAATTTATTCATCACAATGACGTGTAATCCAGGATGGGAAGAAATCCAAAATGAGCTTTTACCCGCACAAACCGCACAAGATCATCCAGACTTGCTTGCAAGAGTTTTCAAATCGAAATTTGAAGAATTGAAAGATGATATTGTGGTTAAGGGGGTTCTCGGAAGAGTTATTGTATATGTGCAGGTCTTTGAGTTCCAAAAAAGGGGTTTACCACATGCACACATGCTTATAATTTTTGATGAAGATGATAAATTGCATAATCCTGAGGATTACGATCAAGTTGTTAAAGCAGAAATACCATGTTAGGAGGAACAACCTCAGTTACATAAAGCTGTACTGAAACATATGATACATGGTCCTTGCGGAGTACAAAATCCAAGATCACCATGAATGAAAAATGGGCAATGTAAAAAAGGATACCCAAAGCCTTTCTCACCAGAAACCTACCAAGGCAATGACTCATATCCTGTTTACAAACGATATGATACTAATAATCCTGTGCCATTGAATGATCATTGCAGGATTATGGTAGACAACACTTGGGTTGTTCCATATAATCCTTGGTTACTGCTGAAATATAATTGCCGTATTAATGTTGAAATATGTTGCAGTATCAAGAGTGTAAAGTACTTATATAAATATGTATATAAAGGCCCAGATCGTGTCTCTATGGAAGTTAGACTAAGCCAAAATTATGATAAGGTCCAACAGTACATTGATGCAAGATGGGTATGTGCTCCAGAGGAATGTTGGAAGATATTTGCTTTTCCTATGTATCGAATGTACCCTGCCGTTTTTCGTTTGCAAATTCATCTTCCAGATAGACAACAGGTATGTTTTAGACCACATGAACCTATTGCTAATGTTTTGTAGCGAAGTAAAAAGACAATGCTCACTGAATTTTTTTATATGAATATGATTGATCATGATGCCCGAAATTATATATATAGAGAGTTCCTTGAGCATTATTGTTGGGAGTATAAAAATAAAACATGTACACGAAGAAGATCTCATAAAAAAGTAGTGGGCAGGATATATACTGTTTCACCATTTGATGGAGAGAAGTTCAATCTGCGTGCTCTTCTTAATCATGTCAAGGGTCCAACAGGATTTGATGATTTATTGACTGTGAATGGGATAACCTATCCAACTTTTAAGCTAGCAGCTGAACAAAGGGGTTTACTAGAGAATGATAACAGCATACGATAGTGTCTGCTTGAGGCCAGAGACATTCAAATGCCGTCAGCTTTAAGAAGATTGTTCGCAACAATATTGGTATTTTGTTTACCAATTGGAGTAAGAGAGTTGTGGAATAAGTTCTATCCATATATGGTAGAAGATTACCCATCAACATCTGTTACAACAGAGACACATAGTACAAATAAACTTCTCAATGATTTAGAGGCATTACTCTTGCAACATGGAAAGCATATTACAAAGTATGATTTGTCGATTTCAACTGGAGAATGTGATAATGATTCAGCTGTACCAAGACTTATACAAGATGAGCTAACTATTCCTAATGTAGATGAAGAACTCACTTTAATTGAGAAGTTGAATAATGACCAGAGAGTTGCATATGAGACAATCATGATAGTTATTGATCGTAAGGAAAGCATGATATTCTTCGTCGATGGGCCAGGGGTAACTGGGAAAACATTTTTGTATCACACAATATTGGCAACCTTGAGAAAGGCCAGTCACATTGCAATTACCACAGCTACATCTGGCATAGCAGCAACATTACTCCCTGGTGGAAGAACAGCGCATTCCAGGTTTAAGATTCCTTTAACTCCCGATGCTTCATCTACTTGCTCAATAAGTAAACAATCAGACTTAGCTGAACTTATTAGATGTGCCACCATAATTATTTGGGATGAAGCCCCAATGGTAAATCGACGTGGACTCGAATCTTTAGATAGAACATTTAGAGATATTATGGAAGGAAATTTACCTTTTGGTGGGAAGGTACTAATTTTGGGTGGAGATTTTCGTCAAGTACTTCCAGTTGTTCCAAAGGGTACAAAGGCAGAAATGATTGATACATGCATAGTCAAGTCCCCATTATGGAAAGATGTCAAAGTGTTACATTTGAAGCAAAATATGAGGTCTATCAACGATGAAGAGTTTGCTGAGTATATACAACACATTGGTGATGGGAATGAACCATATATAATGGATGATTTGATTAAACTACCCCCTTCAATGGCAATGCAATGGGAGAGTCAGCATTCTATATACAACTTGATTGATCAAGTTTTTCCAAGTTTGCAAGAACATGCCAATGATGCAAGGTATATGGTTGATAGGGCTTTGCTAACACCTATAAATGATGATGTTGAACAGCTTAATGCAAAGATAATTTCTCAGTTTCCAGGAGATGAGTTTACATTACATTCTTTTGATGAGATTGAAGGAGATACGCAACATCTATATCAACAAGAATTCCTAAATTCTATATCTCCAGGGGGTTTACCACCACATATATTAAGGCTAAAAAAGGGTGCTCCAATTATGTTGCTGCGCAATATAGATCCAAAAGCCGGATTATGTAATGGTACAAGATTGATATGCCGTGGATGTTTTAACAATGTAATTGACGCTGAAATTTTGACTGGACAATATGTGGGTACACACGTTTTTTTACCAAGAATCCCTTTGAAGACAACAAAAAATGTACACCTGCCATTTGTAATGATCAGACGACAATTTCCTATACGTTTGAGCTTTGCACTTACAATAAACAAAGCGCAAGGTCAGACAATTCCAACTGTTGGAATTTATCTTCCTGATCATGTTTTTAGTCATGGCCAATTATATGTGGCATTGTCAAGGGGAGTCTCCCAATCCACCACAAAACTATTGGTGCAAAAAGGAAGAATACCTGAGGAGGAAGGTGTTCACACAAGAAATATTGTGTATAAAGATGTGTTGTTCCCTTCATCATAGGTATTAATTAACAATTGAAAAGAACTGTCTTACATATAGATTTATTTTAATAATTTACAAATTTTAATGGTTATGCTATCTTCGTTTTAATATTTCGTTTCTTGAAGTTTTTTTTATATACAATTATTTGGTAACAGGAACGATGCCCAACTCAAATGTGAGGATTGAGTCCACTATGCTAAATAATGGAGTGCATGCTGTTCCTACTGCTCATTGGGAGAAGTGGAAGGATGATCAATCAATATTGAACATGGAGGCCATTGATAACAAGGTATATTTCTTTTTAATGATATCTTTAATCAGCATCCCTTTCTATTGTTTTATCAAAATTAATATTAAAAATGTCATGTTGCGTATGGGTTAGGTTCGAAAATTACAAATTTATTCACCTGGTTGGGGATTCACTGTTCGAGTTGACAAGAAAGAGCTTTGGAAAGAAGTGAAATGAGTTTTAGAGTCACAAGAATTGGAAAGGTGTGTTACGCTATTTTTAAAAATAGGAAAATAACTAATTTATAATCTTAATATACAAACATTTTTTTTTTTCATTTTGAAGTTTCAAGAACAAAGACAAACAACAAATCACTGTCAAGAGCAATGAGGTTTCCAACATCCATAAGAATAAAGACAAAGGAAAAATGAAGGACAATGTGATCTCTAACACTCATGCCAACAGAGACAAACGGAGAATGAAAATCAAGGACAATGTGGTTTCCAACATCCAAGAGCAAAAAAAGATACGAAGAAAAAAAACCAAGGATGATGCAATCTTCAACACCCAAAACAGTAAAGACAAACAGAAAATGAGAGTCAAGGACGATGCGATAATAAAGCAGGTACAAATCATTACCTCATTTACTTTAAAAAAAAAATTACATAGTTTTTATATAAATTTTTTAAAAAAATTTTGGTAATTAAATGATAGTTCTTCAAGTGCCAAGCTAAATTAGACCATTTCACATACATGGAGCTATGCAATATCATCACAAGGTTAGGTCAAATATTTCATTTTACAAGTTTATGCTTGATGTTTATTGTGCTTATCATTATTATGTACGTTTTAAAGTCTCTATTAATAACACAAACTAACACATTTTGTATCATAGGTTCATGGCAAATGTTGCTGGAAAGCAATTAGAATGTGAAACAAATAGCATTGCTCCACCAACTTCTCCACCATAGCCGGCATAATATTAATAAGTTCACCTATTCCATGTTTTAGATGTAGGGCATTATTTTACAGTTTTACCTAATGTAAATATTTTAGTTTTCTACATTGATCGATCAACTTCTTCATAATAGCTTTTGTAAAGGTCATCACATGTATTTTTTAAGTAGTTTATTGTTACAATTTTATTATGCATTTTCAATATATGCTATTTATAAAATTTATTCAGAGGATCTTTTTTTTTTTTTCCCTCCCCCTAAAGGTTAATATTAAACTATTGCATCATCTTCCAATCAATAACACATTGATTGCTGCATAAATTTTTTTTTGGAAAAAATGGATAATAATTACAGAATACTAGCCTCTAAGCACGCGCTCACGCACGTGCTCAAAGGCTCTTCTATTCTTTAAGTAAGGGTTAATTTAGAGTATTTATTATAATTTGAATTACTACATTTTCTAATAATAAAAAAAAAAAAAAAAACCTAGGGATGTGATGAAAAATTATTTCTCCACACATGATACTCATCACACCCCTAGGTTTTTTTATATTAGAAAATGTAGTAATTCCAAATTATAATAAATACTCTAAATTAACCCTTACTTAAAGAATAGAAGAGCCTCTGAGCACGCGCATGAGCGCGTGCTCAGAGGCTAGTAACTTTAATTATGTTTCATTGTTTCAATACTAAAAACAGGCCCCCATGGCCAAAACTCATTGTTTAACCCTTCCTCAACAGCAGCCAACATTACAGGCAGCCACCAACAAGTTTGGCCACAACCCTTCACAATAAACCATACATAATCATCAAAATGAGTTTTTTTTTTTTTTTTTTAGAAAATCAAAATAAGCGAAGTCAATTATTCAACAAACTCCACCCCATACACCAAATTCACTTATGGAAAATCAAAGTAAACAAAACAGTTAATATAATAGTAGCCCAGCTTGTTCTCATCAACTAAAAAAATTTTAAAATTTTGATGTACTCTAAAATGGGTCTTGAGAATTTTTCTTAGTCCAAATCAAAAGAATGTACAATACAAGTATATAAGTGAGAAATGGCATACCTGAAAATTGCGAAGGAATGAAGAAGAATGCTTCTTAAGGCTTTAGCTGAGAAAATACGCTGCTTCTTCGTGCGTTATCTCCTTTACTTTCAGCAACTTCTTCTTTGAACACGCGGGTTATTCTAACTAACTTAAATATATATCTCGAGAAAAATATATTTAAGTTACTAACTAACTTTTATATATATATATATATATATATATATATATATATCTCTCAAGAAAAATAAAGTAAATATGAATTATCAATATTTGTGTCCTGCCTCTTTTTTTTTTTAATTTTTTTTATTACTAACTAACTTAAATATATATCTCAAGAAAGACAAAGTCAATATGAATTATCAATATTTTTGTCCTGCCTCTTATTTGTTATATAAATAAATTGAATTAAATTATTGTCCTTGAATATTGCTTTAAATTTGTAATTACTTTTCTTCTCCCCTCTCTGTGTGTATGTTAAAAATACTTAGTATTCTAAAAAAAAAAAAAAAAAAAATCGTAATTACCTTTGGTTTGGGTTTCCCTTGACATAGAAGGAAAGATTTGTTTTTCGAGTGGAAGATAAGGATTATCCTTGACATAAAAAGGAAAAATGATTTTTAGTTGAAAATTGGTTTATCCATTAAATAACAAAAGAAAATCCTTATATATAAGCATTGTTGAAAGAGTAATGGTATAGAGCAAATTATTTTATAATATTTTTACAAATTATTATTGTGACTAACTTCTTGCTAGTTCTTATCTAAGCTCTAAGGGCGGAACTATGTATACAAGTGGGGCCATCCCCAAAATTTTGAAATTTCCTTTAATATATATAAATAATCATTTTAATGTTTTCAAAATTTAGCCTACAAAAATAAAAGTTGGCCCCCCAAATATTTGAAATAGTCCAATGATACTCTTAAAAAAAATAATTGGTCTAATAGTTATAGAGACATAACTTTATTATTCTCAATTTTATTTTTTATTGTAAAATATGCTCTTATATTTGTTAAATATTTGATAAAGTTTGGCACCAAACATGTTTAAATCTATCTTTTTCAACCCATTATATGGTGATTAACAAGTTATTGACTCAGTAAAAAAATATTGTTATTAGAACTACACATGAAATGTCTCTTTAGTTATCACATAATATGTTAGAGAAAGATAACTTCAAATATGTTTGGAGATTAACTTATTCCTCTAAGTTTTGAATTATTCATATTTCTAAACATTTCATTAATTCAATTGAAAGATTTTTTACTTACTTTAGTATAAAATTTGATAATTTGTATTGAAAAAGAAAATTTTAAAGATTTCACTATGAAAATGGTAAAAATGAATTTATTTTATGAAATATTACCATCAAACATAATTTTGATAGAAAATATTAAGCTCTTTTTTTTTTTTTTTTTTTTTTTTGGGTGTGAGTATATATATAACTTATCAAATTAAAAAGTGTGTGTATATATGTGAGTGTATAATAAAAAAAGTGCGTGTGTGTATATATGTGTGTGTGTGAACGTGAGAGAAGTTGTCTTGATAAATATATTAGTATCACAATTTAGCCCCCTAAACAAACATTTATGGCTCTGCCCTGCTGGACCCACCATTAACATCATTTTTTTCATTTACCAATAATCACATGTCACATTAGTAGTTTGTAATTTTTTTATTTTTTTTTGTAAAAAAGTATGTATCTCTGGCATTTTCCTTGTTGAAAAGGGTTTGGCAGTTTTTGCCAACGGTTCCTCCCACATGGGAAGAGAAGAATATGAATTAGGTTTCTTCGAATAATAGTTGGTCAATTATTTGGGATTGAAAGATTACCCGTTGTTATGTATTGAGAATTTGTTGTTTTGTGGGCGTGAGAGAGTTATTGGGCGTACTTGGGTTTTAGGATTGTGAGTTTGTGTTTGTGAGAGGTTTTGTTTATGTTGGTGAGGCTTTGTGAGTATTTTCGTGTGAGTTGTGAGTATTAATTAATGTCATTATAATTCATATCACTAATAGTGAATATTTTAATTAGTGTTGCCTGTGAGTATTAAAATGTAGGTATCACAATAATTGATAAATATATTAGTATCACAACTTAGCCCCCTAAACAAAAATTTATGGCTCCGCCCTGCTGGACCCACCATTAACATCATTTTTTTTTCATTTACCAATAATCACATGTCACATTATTAGTTTGTAATTTATTTTTATTTTTTATTTTTTATTTTTTATTTTTTGTAAAAAAGTATGTATCTCTAGCATTTTTCTTGTTGAAAAGGGTTTGGTAGTTTTTGCCAACGGTTCCTCCCACATGGGAAGAGGAGAAAGTTCCTAGAAGAATATGAATTAGGTTTCTTCGAAAAATAGTTGGTCAATTATTTGGGATTGAAAGATTACCCGTTGTTATGTATTGAGAATTTGTTGTTTTGTGGGCGTGAGAGAGTTATTGGGTGTACTCGGACTTTAGGATTGTGAGTTTGTGTTTGTGAGAGGTTTTGTTTATGTTGGTGAGGCTTTGTGAGTATTTTTGTGTGAGTTGTGAGTATTAATTAATGTCATTATAATTCATATCATTAATAGTGAATATTTTAATTAGCGTTGCCTGTGATCACAATAATTGTTATTAGAGATTTTGTTGTTGAACAATATGTGTGTTATTTCTTTTCTCAAACAAATATATATATATATATATATATATATATATATATATATATCTGTGTGTGTGTGCGCGCGGGCGCGCGCACGCACTATTTGAAAATTATTTAATTTTTGAAAATAAATGTAATTAGTATAAGATTTTTTTTTTTGAGAAAGTAATTAATATAAGATTTAGTTATTATAAGAAAGAAGAATTGTAACTAATGTTATATACTCTTAAAATATAAGGTTGTTTAAAAAAAAAAAAAAACTCTCTTTTTATTATGATACATTCCATATCAATCATAGCGATATTTTGGTTGGTGTTCCTCCTGAACGTATGTGTGAAATCAACCAACCACATTAAATATAGTTGTCTCTTGGGAATGTTTTATTTTTCTTGTTCAAGTGAATGTGCTTCCACTAACTCCAAATTACAGTAATCTATATCTATATCTAAATCTATATAATAAGAGAGGTGTTACGTCCACAACATTTTCACAACAAATCACAGGTAGTTAGTTGTTATTTGTTCTAATTTGAACCTACTACTGAAATTATTTTTCTACCCTACCAATAACAACTTGCCACATACAATTTGTTGTGAAAATATTATGAAAATGTTGTGGACTTAACATTTATCATATATAATAATATAAAAGCAAAATGTCAGGTTTTTTGTTTACTAATTCACGGAACTATACAAATTTATCTTGTGATTACTTTTAAAAACACCGAAAAAATGTGCCTTTTCATTTTGTGGATTAAGGCTTTGCTTGGTTTGATGGAAGAGCAAGGAAATAAGGAGAAGAAAGGAATGACTTTCCTTTGTTTGGTTAGAAAAGAAAACAAAAAGGAGGAAGAATGGGAGGGAACAAGGCTTTTGTAGAATCCATTATTTTTTCCCTTGAAAATTACCCTTGTACCCTCAAAAGGTCTTGTCTACTTCTGTGAAATGACATTTATACATCACATCTTTCCTTTTTGTTTCTCTTCGTATCCAAACACACCAAAGGAAATACTTTCTTTCCCCCACTCTTTTTTCTTTTCCTTACATTTTCTTTTATCTTCTCTTCCCTTCCCTTCCCTTCCCTTCCACTGAACCAAACAATCTAAGAGCATCTCCAGTAGCTTTTCTAAATTTTTACACTGTTTGGAGAGTGAATAGTTGCATTTACATTTTACCTACTTACTTTTTTAAATACATATTCCAACAAACTCTTTATCATTTCTCTATCCCATTTAAATATTATTTTTTCATTCTTTCTTTAATTTTTATTTATTCTTTTTTTAATATTCCTTTATGCATTCCCAACTATTATATTTTTCTAATGCTCAACAACTATATTTTTAAATCCCCCAATGGTAACATTTTAAAATTTTTCAACAATCATACTTTCCAATGTTTTTTTTTTTAATGATCATATTTTTCATGCTTTCATTATTTTTCATTTATCAAATCTATATTAGTCTGGAAATTTATCAAATCTATGTAATTTGGAATGAATTTATGCATTACTTTTTTCACAACTTAGGGGCTGTTTGGTAACGTTGTTCTAGTAATGTTATTTGTATTTTTTGGAAATACGTGTGGGTGAAAAGTGTGTGAAAATACATATAATATTGTTTAAAAACTGAAAAAATGTTGTTAAACTACTATACCAAACGGGGCCTTATTTTTTAGATTATTATTATTATTATTGTTATTTAATAATTAAATAACTTATAATTAATTAATTAATTAATTAATTAATTATCTCTTTCTATTTTTTCTCAAAAAAAGAAACCTATCTAATACTATTAAATACCATATCACATGATTACATACCAAAAAAAATAAAAAATAAAAACAAGGGATTAACTCAATTTTATTTCAACCTACTAATTTTAAAGACCACACCTTTTCACACCCAATTGATTACTCAACTTCAACCATTCTTTTTATCCAAAAAAAAATTTGAGACACGTTATTCTATTTACTTCACAATTACACATTTATCACGTCAGACAAAATAGAAGAGAGAGAGAGAGAGAGAGGGAGAAAGAACACAGCACAGAGAGATGAGAAATTATAAGGTTCACATAGTGGACGAGTGACATGGTCCACCATTCCACTAAAAAACCTCACACTTGTTTAAAATTGTTGAGTTAAAATTTTTTTTTAAATAGAAACTGATTATTGACTCAGTAATTTTAAACAAGTGGGAGCCTTTTAGTGGAATGGTGGACAAGTGACGTGGTCCACCAGAGGACTATATAATTTCTCGAGAGAGAGAGGGAGAAGGCCGGTGGAGATCAAGTGTCACCGGAAGGACAAAGTCGGCAGAGATCGGCATTCACCAAGCAGCAATGCCTCGTCCGCCTCCCCACCACCGCTATTCCTCCTCCCCACCGCCAGACTGGGTCAGATCGGCTTAACTTTTATTTTTCTTTTTCTTATTTTCTTGTTATGATTCAACTTTGCTGTTATAATAAGAAATAGATTTTGTTTTGTGTTTTGTGTTTTGATTACGTGAAACATTTGAGTCTATGAGGGAGAAAGAATTGTTTTTTATTGAGTTGTTTGATTTTTTAAAGGAGAAAAATTCATTTGGAGTTGCTACAGTAGCTCTCTTGGTGCTATAGTGCTTTCCAAGTCAAGAGAGCTACTGTAGCAACTCCAAAAAAATTTTGGAAAAATCTGAGGGCCTATACCACCGTCAGACCAGTTTTCCTCCGAAAACATCACCGGTAATTTTTTCATTTTGTTTTATAAATTTTCCCGTTGAATATGATTTAGGGTTATGTTTCAGAGTGTTTTTCTTTGGAATGATCAGCATAGTTTGATGGGTTTGGAGCCTGTGGTGGGTTTTGTCAATTTCAATCAAAACTTTGTCTCCTAACTGTTAAGATTGTTTTAAATTTGTGGTTGAAATTTGGTTTTTATTTATTTATTTTCATCTTGGGTCTCATACTATTTTTCTCATTGTTCAATCAAAATGCAGAATTTCAGTTTCAGGGTCATCAAAGCTGTTGGCCAATATTTTGTACTCATGGTCCATCTGTTGGGAACTTAATTGCTAGATGGGATGAAATGGTAAGTGCTTTTTTTGAATCATCATCTTTTGGGTTGCTTTGAATTAACTTATTCTATAGGTGTTCGTTTGGTGTTGCATGACTTATGCTTGATGAAATTCCTATTAAATTTGATGTGAGATCTTTTCACTCAACCTTTTTTTCCCCCTTATGTTGTGATAAATTTGAGTAGCTAAACTTTGTTGTAAAAAGTTAATTTTTTTAATGGAAATTATTAATTTGGTTATAATAGAAAATTTTCTAATAATATTTATTTAAATCTAAAATTACATGTTCTTATGGTGTTGCATGATATATTTTTGATGAAATTCCTTTTAAATTTGATATATGATCATAAATCTGAGTAGTTATATTATGGCTATTTAAAATCAAAATTTTATGGAAATGAATAATTTGGTTATAAATATGGAGGTTAACCCAAATACTCAAAAGAAAGCCAATTCTAAACAGAATAGAAGAAGAAGACTAAGCCAAAACTACTCTACTCTCCTCTATTCCCCCCTCCTTCCCCCTCCATCCAAACTTAAAAAAAAAATCTCAACCACAAATGAAAAATACCTCAACTTAATAAAATAAATAAAAGAGAGAGAGAGAGAGAGAGAACGGTAATTTACGAGTAATTCTGTTTATATTCTTGCAAAAAAATGCAGTTAGGAGATGTAGTTTTGATTGAGTTATTGAAAAACAAAAGAGAGAGCAATGCCCCCATAATTGAAATTATCAAATTCTAGTGACACTTGCACAATTAGTCTTGAATATGAACGAACTGATTGACATATTCTTGATGACTTAAATTAGTATATAATTTCATAATTATAGTCTATAGAGCATGATTCCTCCTTTACATATGACATATTTAATTTATTCTGTGATTGTAGACAACTTAACTACTTGTATGACTCCATGAATTGACTAATATGTCATTTTCTTTGATGTACAACAAATTTTGTGTGCGAGTATTGTTTATAGGTTTAATTTTCTTTCTTTCTTTCTTTGCACTAACTACTCATGTTTAAAATTTTTTTTCCTTGCTTGCTGTGTCTAATTTTGCTTATTGTTGACTTCTTCAAAGAGCAATATTTACCAAGAAAATAAAGAAAAAAAAGAGAAAGGTAGAATGAGGTTGTGGGTCATAAGCTTCAGCCACATCCACTAGAATTTGAAGTTGATTTATGCTTAAATGTTTTTTTAGAACAAATAGCACTAAGTTATGTTTGAATTATTTGCAGGGACTTCCACTCTATCCAATTTTGGGGATGTTTGGAGCAAACAGATTTGATGCTATTCTTCTTCCAGGCTAGATGAGTGATCAATAATAATAGGCAGGCTTTTTATTTCTTTAATTTTTATTTTTTAATTTATTGTTGTGACTAGATGAGATTGTTTTGCCCGTTGTAAATAATTAGCCATTGGCTCTAACCTCTGAATTTGGAATGATGTCTGGGGCACTACTTTTCAATTATACTCAAATTATTCTCTATGTAACATTTTAATTGCTTCAAATTTGTTTCATTTTCATGAATTTTCTTATTATTTCAATTTTCAAACTTATGTGGTTAGGGAATATGCCATTACGCAACTTGGGTCACGATCATGCAGCAATGAAACTAGGGAAATATTTAAATGCCTATCTCTTTGTAATTGAAATTATAGCCTAAAGATTAATTAGATCTTACGCTTCTACTTAAGAGATTATTCGGATTTAGATAATTCACAATCTAGAAAATTAGAAATGAAGTAGAAGGTAGGGTATTTCCTATTAATGCATTTGATATATTCAATAATGTATGTGTAGCCATTAGCCTTTGGTTGGATCCATGTTGAGCATTCAAAAATTATTTCCGTTGTATGGAATGTAAAAAGCTTTTACTTACCAAAAAATAATGTTTGTGTATAATTTGACTCTAAATGGGTAGAATAACAAACTGAAACTGAAAGCTGGTTGATTTTCCATGAACTGGAATTGATATACAACAGTATGGCACTAGTAGTTGTTTTTCTACCAATGACTTTGACTGGGTTGCTAATTCATGCCTTTCCGTAACTTTTAAGCAACATTCTTGGTGAGAGGGGTTTACCCTACACTCTAAAAGGATGATTTTCTGGGGATATAAGTGATATCTTTTAGTCATATACTACCAACTATGTTTCTTGTAAAATGGCATCGGCATGGTCAAGTGTAAAACTTGGGCTGGACTTGAAGTAATTATGATGGTAGTATCTTGGAATCTTTGATTTGTTGCTCTATCTAGGATGTTTATAGTTTCAATTTCAAAAAGATGATTTAGAAACTCAACTTCACTCAAAAAGTTTTGTTTGCATTCTATTGACCTGAATGCACATGATTCTATTTTCTTACATGAAATTCACATCAAGAATTGATCGAACATATCATAATTTAAGATGTGCTTTTAAATTATGATGTGCTCTTACTTTGACCAAAGTGAGTGTTATCTTATGATAACATGTTCTAGATATAAGATTAGACTTTGATGGGAATCAATTAAGGTCAAGTTGTCCATGATAGTCATCCATGACCTGAACATGTCCAAAGGACTTCAGCAGGAGAAAAGCCTAAGAATGACAGTATACATGAATAGTATCCGTCCATTAATGATAAGATGTTTTGGTTGGAGGAAAATCCTCCATGGATGACCAAGTGGATGGATGACCAAATTATACTTGGTAAATCCTACAAGAAATACTCTAAAGGTTCCACATAATCAGACCACGACGTATTGCTCCTAAAATGTGGAGGGAACTCCTCAGATTCCACTCCACAAATCCCATTTTCTCCATTAACCGCCTACATCACCCACGATGGTGGTGGATCCAAACAAAGTAGACTTACTTCTAACTCTCTATAAAAGGGGCAAGTCCCATCCACCCAAGGTAAGTAAGGCAATCGAGAGCTTCCCATCCTTGTGTTCTAGAGAAAAAACTGACTTAATCGTCTGAGGGTTCTTGGCCGGGTACCACCGGTCACCCTTGACATTCTTTTCTTTCTTTTCAGGACCTAAAGTCATTACCATAGCCTGAAGCATTCCAGCCTAATGATTTCTTTGCATTCATTAGACTTAATTCATCTTAGGATTTCTTTGGAGTTGAATGAGTTTGACTTAAACAATCTCCCATTTACTTTTGAATTATGCTGGAGCTCATTTAGATTTTAAGTCATTTTATATCTATCTAAATAATGGAAAGTTATACAATACTCCTTGAGCAATGCTCTCTCCTCTCACATGAATGACAAGACCTACCATGAATTTAATTAGTGAGACTTATTGTTATGTGAGGGGAAGAAATGTGGCTCTTGGTATACTGAATAATTACAATTAAATAATAATATATAATAACTTATTGTGAAGCTTCGTGTTTTTTTTTTTTTTTTTTTTTTTTGGGATTTGGATTTTAAGGGTTGGGGGGGATAAGTTGTTGTGAAGCTTGGATATGTGTGTAGTGGTTTATGGCTTTATCAAGTTAATGGGACACTTTTTATTGACTTTGATGGTTCATTTGCTTGCTAGGAGTTTAGATTTTGTAACTTAATTATATTCTAAATTCTTTTAAAAGAAAGTTCCATCTTGATTTATGAATTTCTTCCTGTGTTCATGATTACAGTTGAGAAGTGCAATTGATTTGTAAAGGCACTTCAAGAAGGGTGATTCAAAATCCAAAACTTTGCCCATGTATTTCTAGGTAAGTCTATTTGTAATTTCTAGAATAATAGTATAGTGTGTGATATCTTGGAGCTGTAAGTGGGACTCTTGCTTATTCTCCTTTGGGTGGTATACATTTTGTTATTTAGGCTTGGCTAATTCATACACCTTTTGGTCTATTGACATTTAGATCGGGACGGTGATAGAGTCAGCATCAGACTTCTTCACAAGTAGACTAACAAAGAAGGAGAGAAAGGGGACAATTGCATTTGAGGTGTTATCTGATCTCTCCCTTGCTGACTACAGGTGAGATATGCAACTCTATCAAAAACCATATGACCATATCATGACATGATGTGTTGAGTTCAAAGGGTGAAAGGAATGTGGTGTTGCCATTTGTAAAAATATGTTATTTTGCCTATGTATAATGGTTGATTAAGATGAATTCAGCAAAGGGAGATCTAAATTCTATATGAGCTTGCTTATCTTAGTTGTAATCTTCAAATGGACTTACAAAAAAAAATTTCAGACAGACATAATTTGTGAAGAAAATGTGAAGCATGGTCATCTTATATAACACAGTAATAAAAACTTGAGAGAGCATATAGCATTAGATTTTATTTTTTTGGGGGGGGGGGGGTGGGGGTGGGGTTGAGGAGCACCAGAAAGCTGACCTTGTTATTTTTGCTTTGTATTTTTGGAAATTATTTCCCGCAGAAACTTCCATCTTCACTCACCCCCTCATAATAAAAATTTGGAGTCCTCTATTGTGCAGTTTAACATTTTCGTTGCTACAGTGAATGATATGATAAATTGTGATACTCTTACCAAGTGACACGAGAAACAGAATCCACTCAACTGATTTATGATTCATAGCTATATTCACATGTGCTGTCTCTCTTTGATGTTTGCTCCTTCCCGTAGTTTTCATTATAGAATTGATCGTGATTGTTGTGATGATAAATGCATGCTCCAAGAAATAATAGTTATTGAATGAGTAAAGTAAACTTATAGACAAAAGGTTGCACGCACGAGAAGAAAATAAATTATTAAAGTTTTATTGAATGACACAGTATGCTTTGAGGTATAGAAGGGAAAGATGATAGGAGAGCTTAACGAAAGGCAAAAAAGTTTAGGGGAGAAAACTTTTTGAAATGTTCTGCACCTAATGGATCTGTCTGGACGGATCCTGAGAAGCCTTCAGACAGATTCATTATTTCAAGAACATTCAAGTCCTGCATCAAACTCCTGAGTCACTGTACCACAGATATCAAACTAGTAACAGAGCATAATGAAACCCATTAGATTCTATCAAGATTTTCAAAAAGACTTGAGAAGATAAAACCATATACAAGTAAACAAACCAAATTTCCGCTTCACTTGCTCTCCAAGTGGTCAAAATCGTTTAAAAAGACTAAGAAGATACACCAGGTTAGGCATAATACTGAAGAAATTAAAATACATCACAAAATGAAAGGCATATATAAACCACAAATTTGTATTAGATTTCTCGATCTATACTATCCTTATTTTTCAAAGGAAGTAAATTACTTTCAAATGATAATGAATATTAAAATTTGAGATGGTTTCAAGTTACACTTGGTGTAAGTTCACAAGAGTTACACATTTTTTGGACCATTGATTTGTATTAGATCTAACGATGAAAAAAACACTCATAGTCATGTATTTATTGTTCCCTAGAAATTAGTAACTAAGTCATTAATTCTTCTTATTAAAAATAGAAAAATAAAAAACAGCATTAACTCTCTCCTCTCCATCATCATCTTCATCTTCTCTCCTTCTCTCACATGGTCTTGTGCTCTATCTTCTATGTACTTTCACCCTTAACAATGGAAAAACTCAGAGCCTTAAGTCAAGTTGTGCTAGATTTTGGAAGGCTACTCAGAATCACATCATTGGGCTGAAGCTTGAAATAGTCTTGAGCTAACAAGAGTCCTTCCGAAGGTCATAAAGGGAACCAAAAACCTTCATACCGGTAGAGATCAACTATCCAATTACGTCTATTACTTCTTGGGAGGGTTGCAATGATCTCTTTGTATTTTGAAATGGGTTTCTGAATCAGCTCTATCGTCTTTCTTCTCATTACTTTATGTACCATGGTTCATTTTGGAAGGATAGGACTCCATTGATAGAAAGCAAAACCATCTTAAAATATATTGGGAAATGGGAATGCATACAACTGGATGGGAAGCAGAACTATTATAAAAATAAGAAGTTGAGTTCATTGCGCATTTCTTGTCAATCTACTTTTTTGATGTTGTTGACCACTTCCTGATAATGTGCTATGCATTTCTAGGGATCAATAAATACATGACCATGGGTTTTTTTTTCACCCTTAGATCTAATACAAATCAATGGTCCAAAAAAGGTGTAAGTCTTGTGAAGTTACACTAGGTGTAATTTGAACCCATCTCTTAAAATTTAATTGCCTTGATAAAAAAGTATATAATTTTCTGATGAATGGCATGGAAAAATCAGAGCACCTGATCCAATTACTAAAATGACAATTCTTCTGATGTGTCTTTCATACATAGAGGCGCATGCACCTTCTTCCAAATTATTTTATCCTATTAATCTTCCTCTATTTTAATCTCTATGTACAGTAAGAAGAAGAAAAAAATTCTATCCCAATGTGTTCCATATGGATTCATTCATCTACATATGGGGATTGCAGTTGCAGAGGAATGTTTCTTAGAGTACTGAAACAGCTACAGTTGGGTTTTAGCTGATTCTTCTTGCGTCTTCTGCTTATATTTCTTCAACTTATTTGAAAGCTCGAAAATGTGTTGAAAACACACGAGCGGTTTAGACCCCCAAATTAAAATTACGGCTTGGTTGATTTTACACTAACTTAATGATAAGTGCGGAATAGTGTAAACACAAGCGTATAAGCAATACAACTACTCTAATCCATATTTAAAGCAACTCAGCAGTAAAAATGAAATGAACAAGAGTAGGGAAGAAGGATGCAAACACAAATAACACCGAGACGTGTTATCGAAGAGGAAACCGAAGAACTCGGCGAAAAACCTCTCCGCCGCCCTCCAAGCGGAAATCGATCCACTAGACAATCAGTTGGGATACATGGGTTAGCAAAAGACCCTCCAAGCCTAGTCTACCCGATGTACCTAAACCCTCCAAGCTCCTACTCCAACAAGGCTTCTCGGAACCGTGTCTTGTCTTAGTTATCCGGATCCCGCAACAAGCTCCATGTTGCATCTGCCATTCAAGGCTCCTTCCAATGCTTCCCAGCAGCACCAAAACGTCACTCAGCACTCTCAAAGGTGTGGTAAGTGTTTGGGCTATCAACCTCTCAAAGATATGGATAATGGAGAGGGAAGGGTTGAGGAGATACCACAAGCAATTGTATAGAGAAAGATGGGGAAGACAATCTCTAATTACCAATGTGTTTGGCTAGGGTTTTCTCTTTGAAGCATTCCTCAACAATTGTGGGTAATGATGGTATATATAGGATAGGTGCAAAAGGTGTGACTCAAAAAGTACAGGCTGACAGAACAGATTGCCTCGCGGATGTCTCGCGGGAAGGCCTTACCCGCGAGATACTCGCGAGACATAGCTGTCTCCACCAGGCCTGACTCTTCGCATTCCAGCATGTGCCTGGCACATGATTCACTTCGCGGGATGCTAGGTCGCGAGACACCCGTGAGAATCCTTCAATCTTCAAATGCTTGAGTCTTCATACACTCTTTCTATCACACAACCCTTACAACAAATCCCACAACAAATACAGGGTTTAAACGATTGAACATAATTACAATCAAATTTGGCACGGAATAAAAGCCAACAAAAACATAGTTGTAAATTACAACTTTACAATCTCCCCCTTTGGCTATTCCGTGACAAAACCCTAAAACAGACTCTAGACATAAACGTGAGTTTGGGAACAAAGGCAAAACTCACTCACACCTAATTCTAGATTCTGAAATGCTCTTGAAACATATGAACAAGTAACTCCTGAAATACAACAACACAATAACATCATTGTATGCAGAAAAACTTGAAAAGCATATGGAGCAATAATAGCAAGATCAAGCTAATTGAAATAGAACCACTAGATCATGGCAAGATCAAACAAGTAATCACTATACACAAGCAGTTACTATGCTCATTCGCACATGAAATGAACATCCGGATATGCAAGATGATAAGCTCATTTGAAGAGAATCATTTGCAACTCCAACACTCAACCAATGCAAAATACACGAAGTATTTGCATCTAGGAACAATCCTACTAGGGCATAAGAGTGTTCATCACTCAACTAATGCATAGAACGTATATGCATCTAGGAACAATCCTACAAGGGCAAAAGAGTGTTGTACTTGAAGTAAAATGCATGACATTGAACAAAAAGCAGACATGCATAAAGGCTGCATAAGCATGGTATAGCAAATGCATGGCACAAACCACAAAGGCCTACAAACTATGCATGAAACAAACCCTTAAAGCTCACATAAGCAACATGGGTATAGAACAAAATGCCACAAAGCACATATGCCACAAAGCATAGAAATAAACACAAAATTCTGAAAATATACTGAAATTAATACTGAAAACAAAGCATAAGTGTCAGAACTATAAACCTAAAACAGTAAGACATTAACTATAAACCAATTATAAAACTTAAAAAAGAAACTTAGTAAACCCGTCTGTAAAACCAATAACCAATAGTTAATATAACTATGTTTCTAAGCTACGCTCCCCCTAAGGCTGTGCAAGCTCTTCTTCATCAGCTCCCCCTCAAAAATGTTCTCCCCCTTTTTGACCGGAATGGCCAAAGGGCTAGAATTGGTCGGATTCGGAGTCTGATCCATGTGTAGGGGATAAGCTCTGAATCTGAGCTGATAATGTGGTGATCTGCTCCTGGAGGTATGCAAACTGATCCGCTGTGTGCTGTACGTGAGTGTCAAGCACTGTAGACATGTGATCCATCTTAGCTAGGATTTGATCAAGCTTGCTAAGGCCTTGTGTTTGTGCTGGAGCAGAAGATGATGGCTGTGCAGTCTCTGGAGCAGAAGTGAACCTGTCAATCTCCTCCTCTGTATCTCCACCCTCATCTGGAACAACTCGAGGCGGTGGAATGAGATGAGGACCAGTCTTGGGGCCTTTAATGTGTGCTATGCTCTGAGTCAGAGTATTTGCACCAATGGGGTAATCCCTCTGAACAATAGTAAGGCCACTAGGGAATTTCAGCTTCGTCTTGGCAATGAACCCCATGATCAGTGAGGGAAAAGGCATTATGGTTCGTGAATTTTGCTTCGTAATGCTCTTTTTCAGAATATGGAAGATGTGGCTGCAGATATCAATTTCCTTGTGAGTGAAAAATCGTAGAGAAACCTCGTCCTTGGAGCAGATAGAGTGGTGAGGTTGGTGACCGGATACAGGTTATGGATCATGACATAGCTCAAAGTCCTCATTTCTGGAGAAAACTTGAGAGTATCCATTGATGATTTCTTTGGAACCCCACCAAGAGTTGATATCATCTCCGTGATAGACCCCAATCTCTCATCATATTGAACTGACATTGGCTGAGAGGGAGGACGTATCTCCAAAAGGTCTTGAATACTATCCCTTGTGATCTCAAATTCTTTGTGCCTCACCCAGCAAATTATCTTGTCATCTTCTACAGTAGCATTGGAGAAGAACTCTCTGATTATTTCTGAGTACACAGTCCCAATTGGATTCAACAACTTGGTCCAAGTTCTTTCTTTGAGTGCATCTGGAATGCATGTGTGCTCAAGCTCCTCCAATTGAACCACCCTTTCCATGACAATGGTTGCTTTCTTGTAGCAGTCATTGTACTTCATATCTGCTTCAGCGGATTTGAAGTGATCAGATTCAGTACGAGCACGCTTGGGAGCCTTCTTCCTGGAAGCCGCATGCTTGGTGGGAGACATCTGCACAAGTGGACACAACACACAGAGCACACGTGTGCAAAACACAAGAGCAAAACTTGATTAGATTCAGGTTAGTTTACACCTAGTGAGATATTCCCAAAACAGAGTAAAATGCAAAACAGAGCATTTTCAACTCAACAAAGCATGCTACACCACATACATCATTAAACTATAACACAAATGCATGAAAAACAAGACATTGCGCATGAAATTAAGTCACTGTTCAAGTGTGTGTGTCTGTGTGTATGCATGTGTGTGCAACATGTGATGCATGAGGGTGTGCCTTGAGGGTGCCTAGGTGTTTGCCAAGTGAGTGCAACATATGCAAAGTGTAATATACAAATGATCAAAGATCAATTCTAGACCAAAACATGGTAAGACATATGGAAACCCTGAAATTGGGACTCACTTGAGACCAATTAGGCACAACAATGTCACTTAGACATTCAATCAAACACCTAATATGCATAAGAACACTTTAAGTATGAGCAATGCATGAACATGGTAAAATTATGCCTAAATACATGATAAAATGCCACAAGGGGCCAACACAGATGCACCAAGATCAAAAGGAACAAAACCCAATCAAAAATTTGACAAAGGCTTCACCCAATTTTGAAAAACAACCCAAAATTTTCAAAAATCCCAAAATAGCAAAACCCTAACATAAATGCTACAAAATCAATGTAAAAACATGAAAAGGATGTTTTAGAAATCATACCTTGAGAGAGAAAAATGCAGAAAAATTCTTGATTTGGAAGGGGATTTGATGGAATAGTGATTTGGGTTGAGAGAGGTTCGTAGAAGGTTTAGGGAGGGAAGTGTTTGGCATTTGAAAAACTGTCACATCAGCCATATAAAAACTGAAAACACGCGTTTTTCGCGGGTTAGGGAGTAGCGACACAGTCGCGAGACAACCGCGAAAGAGGCCACTGAAGCACAAACTTTTCGCGAGAAGCTCTAAGTCGTGAGCCAGTCGCGAGACAGTCGCGAAATTCTCTGTCTGATTTTGAGAAAATTCCAGTTTTTGCCAAACAGCATTTCGCGAGAAGCTGTTGGTCGCGAGACAGTCGCGATACAGTCGCGAAAGTCTTTGAGTGACAAGAAAGAAAAAATATTTCCCTCAAACCTTTTCGCGGGAAGCATCTTAGTCGCAAGCTTCTCGCGAAACAACCCCTGAACCAGTTTTTTGATGAAAAACACACAAAAAGCATTTTGACCAAAAATAAACACAAGAAAGTATAAAATCACTTTCAAAAACTAATAAAACTCACAAAAATCTTTTTGGATTTGATCAACAAGTTCATGAGCATACACATCACATTTGGACATATACAATCATACAAATGAGATAGGCATTGATTGAATCAAAAACTTGTGTGTTGTGTGTGAGCATCAAATGTGAAATAGTCCTTAGACCAGAGCAAAGCTTCAATGATTAATTCACACGAGTCATACACAACTGATACGAAATCAAGTGGACTATCTCCATTATAGAAATGAGTATATATGACCTCCCACACATTGAAAACATAACTTAGAAGCTTTTCATTTGGCTTCTACATAAAGCATAACAATTGGTCCATTTTATTTTGTATGGACAAAACATCTCATTTGGAGATAGGTGCTTGAAATTTTTGATATTTCAACATTGATGATAAGCCTTTGGCTTTTTGAGCACCATAAAATTTACATTAAAAGAGTCGCTTTCCCTTTTTCCTAATCAAATACTAGTATGTGCGACAGGCTTTTGCAGCTCAATATCTCTTTTCATTTGGAGATTTACAATTGGTGAGCTCTTTTTTTTTTTTTACAAAAAAAATAAAGTGGGAAGAGATATAGACACAAGTCTATGCAAGTATCAAGACCAACAAGACTATTGACCAATCATTCATGACGAGCTTGAAGATCTATTTACAACAGTCACACATAGTTTTCAAGATTTCTTCCACATAGAAAAGAGTGCATATGGAACAAGCGTAGATCGTAAATGCACTACGCCATAAGTACGAAGGTACTAGGCCAAACTCACATGAGATATGCACAAAACAAGTGATCAAACTTTTAGAGATTTTTCAATTTTTATGGGTTTTTGAATTTTTTGAAACACACCCAAAACAAAACAAGAAAAGAAAGATCAACAAAAACAGGTGCAAACCAGACAAAGGAAAAAAATACTATGAAAGCAATGCATGATAGAATGCAACAACAAATGTCCCTAAAAATGGAAAGAATTAATGCATGGACATATTATAGTGCTTATGCATGAGTACCCCTCTTCACCCACACGTCACGTGCGTTTGGGGTGATATCCTTGACGGATTGGGTACGAGAGTTGGGACTTTCAAACCTCCTAGTAAAACTCTCCAAGCAAGTGGTGAAGGCACCGATCATCTTCATCACGTCTATCACTCTGGGATCACAATTTTGGCTTCTTGAGTTCTCACAACCCCAAGCTCTATTGTCATTCCTTCTTCCTCGTGATCGAGGAACGCTTGCATTATTGTCTGCTCTCAATTTTTGACAGTTGGGTCTGGTGTGTCCTTGCAATCCGCAATAATGACACACATAATCCGTCCTAGGACCCCGTTGTGGTCTTGAGAGAGATCTTGCTCTGGTTTCGTGTCTACCTACAGCTTGATTTCGGGGCTTATTCATCATCCGTTGCTCAATTACATTCTTTTTTTCAACCTTAACATTCTCAGGAACGGCCTCCTCTACAATTGGCTCAACGGCCTTCACAAATTTTACTTCTTTGGTAGCTTTGACTGATGAGCTACTCACTCCAATATATCCCAATCCGGACTTGTCTGAGGAATGTTTTTGGGATGAGATAACATCATCTAACTTTCTGGAGGAGACCCTTTCTATCTTGGCTTGCGCTTGCACCACCTCCTGTTCAAGAAATCTGATCTTCA
This sequence comes from Quercus glauca, assembly GCA_023736055.1. NCBI lineage: Eukaryota > Viridiplantae > Streptophyta > Magnoliopsida > Fagales > Fagaceae > Quercus > Quercus glauca. The sequence continues at coordinate 23,255,977 of CM043318.1, read as the reverse complement.
AGTATGCTTCTGACATCTCACCATTCAGTTTTTCTATTTCACATTTGGCCTCCTTATGTCTGACCATGAGACTTCGGTAATCTTCCTCTGCTTTCTTCATTTTTCTCACAGCTGCCTTGGCTATTCTTGCATATTCCCCTGACTTCTCAAGAAGTAAGGAGTAATTTTCTTGAAGATTAGCTGTATTCTCTTCCTCTTCAGCATCTGATTCTTCCACAATTCCAACAGACTCTGAGTCAGAATGCTCACCAAGTTCCTTCACAAGTGCACCCAAGTCGTCCGAGGAATCTACATGAGCAATGGTCATGAAGGCAGAGTAGTTTCCCTCACCGTCACAGCTCTCTTTCGAGTCTGAATCAGAAGAGTCAGAATCACTGAGCATTGTAGCATATGCTTTCCCTTTTCCCCTCAGAAAATTCGGACACTCCTTCTTTAGATGTCTATGGCCATTGCACTCATAGCACACAATGTCTGGAGAAGGTTGATAATCCTTCCCTTCTTTTCTCTTAAACTCTTTCTTATCACCTCTTGAAGGAGGGAACTTTCCTCTATTGAACGGTTTCCCACTGTTCTTCATTTTCAGAAACTTGCGGAAGTTCTTTGCAAAATATGCTACTTCCTTCTCCACTCCATCTTCTTCGGAGGAATCATTTGTTCTTTCGGTGATGGTTTTAAGAGCAAGCGATTTGGTCGTCTTATGGGAAGGCAGTCCCAGCTCATACGTTTGAAGAGACTCGATCAACTCTTGAATCTTAATCTCATCCAAGTCTTTGCTTTCTTCTATGGCTGTAACCTTTGCTCTAAAACTTTCAGGCAGGGACCTCAATATTTTTCTCACCACCTTAGTGTCTTCAATCTTCTCCCCAAGATTGAGTTTAGCAATGACAATTTCATTGAGCTTCCCATAGAATGAATCAAATGGTTCATCATCACTCATCTTGAGTTCTTCAAATTTGGTGGTGAGCATTTGAAGCTTTGTGTTCTTGACTTTCTTTGTACCCTCATAGGTAGTCTCCAAAATCTCCCAAGCTTCCTTGGCTACTGTCATATGAGAGATCCTGTGGAATTCATCAGGGGACACACCACAAAAGATAGCATTTAAATCTTTATTGTTAGCATTGGCTGCCGCTAGAGCTGCCTTATCCCAAGTGGACTTAGGAGCCTCCGGCTTGGTCCAACCTATCTCAACCGCATCCCAAACGGTATCATCGATAGAGCATAAGAATGCTTTCATTCTAACTTTCCAGAATGCATAATTGTTCCCATCAAAAAATGGTGGAACATTGAGTGATTGAGACCGGTCCATCTCAAGAAGGGTCAAGGATCACACTTAGGTAATTAAACCTCAACAAGTGTACCTGCTCTGATACCAATTGAAAGCTCAAAAATGTGTTGAAAACACACGAGCGGTTTAGACCCCCAAATTAAAATTATGGCTTGGTTGATTTTACACTAACTTAATGATAAGTGCGGAATAGTGTAAACACAAGCGTATAAGCAATACAATTACTCTAATCCATATTTAAAGCAACTCAGCAGTAACAATGAAATGAACAAGAGTAGGGAAGAAGGATGCAAACACAGATAACACCGAGACGTGTTATCGAAGAGGAAACCGAAGAACTCAGCGAAAAACCTCTCCGCCGCCCTCCAAGCGGAAATCGATCCACTAGACAATCAGTTGGGATACATGGGTTAGCAAAAGACCCTCCAAGCCTAGTCTACCCGATGTACCTAAGCCCTCCAAGCTATTACTCCAACAAGGCTTCTCGGAACCGTGTCTTGTCTTAGTTATCCGAATCCCGCAACAAGCTCCATGTTGCATCTGCCATTCAAGGCTCCTTCCTATGCTTCCCAGCAGTATCAAAACGTCACTCAGCACTCTCAAAGGTGTGGTAAGTGTTTGGGCTATCAACCTCTCAAAGATATGGATAATGGAGAGGGAAGGGTTGAGGAGATACCACAAGCAATTGTATAGAGAAAGATGGGGAAGACAATCTCTAATTACCAATGTGTTTGGCTAGGGTTTTCTCTCTGAAGCATTCCTCAACAATTGTGGGTAATGATGGTATATATAGGATAGGTGCAAAAGGTGTGACTCAAAAAGTACAGGCTGGCAGAACAGATTGCCTCGCGGGTGTCTCGTGGGAAGGCCTTACCCGCGAGATACTCGCGAGACATAGCTGTCTCCACCTGGCCTGACTCTTCGCATTCCAGCATGTGCCTGGCACATGATTCACTTCGCGGGATGCTAGGTCGTGAGACACCCGCGAGAATCCTTCAATCTTCAAATGCTTGAGTCTTCATACACTCTTTCTATCACACAACCCTTACAACAAATCCCACAACAAATACAGGGTTTAAACGATTGAACATAATTACAATCAAATTTGGCACGGAATAAAAGCCAACAAAAACATAGTTGTAAATTACAACTTTACATTATTCTTCTTCATTCGTGAACTTGCCTTTAATTCTATCAGTTTTGTCTATTTGGAGGTAGGAATGAGAGGGAAATGGAATAACATAGACAATGAACGTAGAAGTAGAAATTGGGAAACTAAACTGACTGGATTAACTAGGCCAATCCCGGTGGGTTGAGCGAGTCACAAGTTTTTTTCCCTTCTGTGTAATACCTTAAAATTATTTAACGACATCAAATTAATTATTTTCCTTATGTAATTTGCTATCTAGTTTTTTTTTTTTTTTTTTTTAAATGAATAGAATTTCAATTTATGATGTTCACTTTATGATAATTGCTGTTATCATTAGACTATGACACCGATCAATTTTTAGTATAAACGGGTTCAAATTTCAGATCTCTAATTCAACGACAAAATCATAAGTACAAAGATGGGAATTGAATCCCACTGTCGAGACAAAAGTCTTGTAGTATAACTGGTACTATCTTGTGGTGTTTTTTACATGCATGGTTCAAATTCCTCATTTCCAATTATAACTACCCAATTATCACCAAAAAAAAAAAAAAAATCATACTCATTAGTTATAAGACAAAAATGAAAAGATGTGGATCTTTCCCTCAAGATAACACATAAGAGCCAATTTAACAATGTTATGGGTCACTGAATTAATTTTTCTAAAAGTATGATTAACAAACCAATGAATATCCAATGAATTAATTATTTGGTATACATTTTTATAATGACTTGATAATTTAGGGGAAGCTTTGAACCCTAAATATCTTTATTGATAACAACCAAATGTGTCAATTGAGTTGCAAGATTACTGGCTTTTTTTTTTTTTTTTTAATATAAAAAAAAAACATAATTATATTGGTAAGAATTACTAATTTTACTATCCAAACTCCAAAGCCAAAACATCAGTGTACATAATCACCATCACCGCTATGAAATGCCTATAAGCCAATGTGAGTTAATCATCTAAATCTATGATTAGTCCATTAGGGAACCATTTGCAAGCACGTTGAATGATAGCTTTCTTTCTTCTTCTTCTTCTTTTTTATTATTACTATTTTTTTAGAAAAAATTTAGAAAAGAAGGCAGCTATCAATGTGTATAATATTATCTTTTTAATTAATTTCAAAATGACTTTATTTATCTTATTAGATACTATATTTATTTAATTAGTTAATTGAAGTTTGAATGATGGAAGAGCAATATGAAAAATAAAACCCAATTATACTAGAAATTCTAAATTATTTTTAAAACAATAGTAAAAATTAGAATTAAATTGAAAAGAGTAATGTTACATGTAAAAACTATTTAACAACATTTTTACAAATTGTTGATGTGGCTAATTCTTATTGATTTTTATCAGTACTTAACATTAACATAATTGTTGTAGGGATAAAGGCCCAAAATTATATATTGGGCCTTGGGCCTTATCTATGGATGTGGGCATGTCCGAGGAGGGATAAACAGTTATGTGGAATCTCAGTTTAGAGTCTCATAGATAAGAAAAGAGTGAAGGGTGGTCCGGGGAGGAACACCTCCTTGGCTATGACAAAGTACGACTCAGATATGTATTCCAGCAATGGACATGATCTTCGTAGAAAATCCATTGATAGGGGCATGCCTCATAAGCACGCGAGAAGGATGGAAGTCCAAAAATGTCTAGAGAAAAGTTGCTACCACCGCATTAAATACACCGCAGCTATTTTTCTGGCCGCATTTATGTGGAGAAGACCCCTAAACAGTGCTGTCTTGACTACCGCAACTTGCAGTGAGCCAGAAAGGGTGTCTGATGGGACGGACATTTAAGTAGGGGTTCAAATGATCAACAAGTGTAGGGTCAAGATGGATCAATGGGATCTATATAATGTAAGAGACCCTCCATGAGGAGGGGATTAGAAAAATATTGAAAGAATATTGTAACAACTAGAGTTGCACTTGTAGTCAGTTCTATTGACCTATACTAAGATTTGCTTTCTCGGACAACATATTCACCCAATCTTACGTGTTTTATTCTTGCATGATGGTCTTTCAGGCCCATCCTAGCTGTTGTTAGACTCACTAAGGTCTAGTTCTTTAATCCACTATCTACAAATTTATTGTATTGGGCTCATTAGCCCACAATTCCATACGTATTGGGCTTGGGCTACAAACTGTATCCCTACAATTGGCGCCGTCTGTGGGAAGAACTTGTGTGATAGTGAGTGTAGCAGTTAACGATGGTAGGTTCAGGTCCACACCGGGCAGAATCCATGGTATCCCAGAGTGAAAACCCCCTCGCCAGCCCTGAGCGTAAAGGAGATCGAGAAGGTAATGTGCACACTACGCATACAAGCAAAAGTCATACTTAACTCAGAAGTCACATCTCTCAAGACCAGCCTAATAGAGCCATGCAGTTGAAAATTGACTGGTTAAAAAGGGAACTGCGTCATGCACAACAAAGGCAAACTCCCTCTAACTCTGATATTTCTTTTGATGACGGAAGGGACGTCAATTACAGGCGAAGATCTCGAACCCCGCCCAGCGAGTCTTTCTCTTACAAAGAGGAACGCCGTTGTGAATGGAGGGTTGGAAGCCCACCTCATAAAGGCGTGGGAAATGACACTGTGAGCAGGGCCTTGGACCAAATCTCCAAGTCACCCTTCAAGCGCAAAATCGAGGGGGTTAAACTTCCTCAATGATTTACCCAACTTGCTTTCACCATGTACAACGATAGAACAGACCCTGTGGAGCATGTGAGCCATTTCAATCAAAGAATGGCTGTCCACTCCAAAGACGAAGCATTGATGTGCAAGGTTTTCCCGTCCAGCCTAGGACTCGTTGCGATGAGATGATTCAACAGCTTGAAGGCAAATTCTGTAAGTTCCTTTAAGGAGCTCACCCACGCATTTTGTTCCCGCTTTGTCACCTGCAGCAGAGTTCCTCGACCCTTATCTTTCCTACTATCCTTAAGCATGCGAGAATGAGAAACTTTGAAAGCGTATTCGGATAGATACTGAGAGATGTTCAACGAAATAGATGGTGACTTTGATGATCTGGCTATCAATACCTTCAAGCTTGGCCTCCCAGCCAAGCACGGTTTAAGGAAGTCTCTGACTGGCAAACCTATCACCAGTGTACGCCAACTCATGGACCAGATTGATAAGTATAAAAGGGTTGAGGAAGACTAACAGCAAGAGAAAGGAAAGGAGAATGTTATCCCTCAGGAGAGGAGGGATTTCAGGTCGGACCGATACAATAACAACCGGCCACGGAGGGATTTTGCGGGGCAGTCAGGATCCGCCAATCCTTAGGCGGTCAATTCTGTGTTCTGAGGGCTAGTGCATCAAGTCCTGGAGAAGGTTAGGAATGAGCCATTCTTTAAATGGCCAAATAAAATGGCGGGAAACCCCGCGAGGCGCAACCACAACCTCTATTGCCAATACCACTAAGACTACGGACATACCACAAAAGATTGTAGAAGTTTGTGGGACCACCTAGACTAGCTCGTCCGTGAAGGAAGGTTAAAGTAGCTCTTGCACCACTCTAGTGGTCAGAGGGGCTAGATAAACTCAGAATCCCGAAGATAATGTACCCCGACCTATATAAGGGGCTGAACTTGAAACCAGAAGACTTAACACCCTACAGCTCGCCCCTAGTGAGTTTTGACGGGAATATCGTTATTCCGAAGGGTCAGATTAGGCTACCCATACAGACTGGTTCAGAAGTAGTGGAAGTGGACTTCATCGTGGTGGATGCATATTCCCTTTACACTGTCATTGTGGGCAGGCCTTGGCTTCATGCTTTAGGGGCTATCTTCTCTACCCTGCACCAGAAGGTGAAATACCCGTCGAGGGATCAGATTGAAGAGATTGTTGGAAGCCAATCTGTGGCTAGACAATGTTTGGTAGCTGCCATTCGGCATCGACCTGAGGCCGAGTCCTCGGCCCATACCAAGGAAGGCTTATAGCAATTAAAAGCTCCGACGTTGCCTATCGATGGGTCAGCCGAGGACGTGAAATGCGAGAATTTGGTAAAGGTTGTTATTGGTGACGACCTGGAGAAGTTCTTTCAGATCGGGGCTCAACTGCCCACTCCAGAAAAGAAAGAGTTATTGAAGTTTCTTAGAAGAAACGTTGACGTATTCGCCTAGAATGCTTATGAGGCCCCAAGGGTGGACCCGAGTTTCATCTATCACCATCTAAACGTTAACCCCGCTGTCACTCCCAAGAAACAACCTCCTTGGCGCTCGTCCAGGGACCACTCTGATGCTATTAGAGACGAGGTGAAGAAGCTCAAGCAGGCAGAGGCTATCAAGGAGGTATTCTACCTTGAGTGGTTGGCCAATACTGTGGTGGTAAAAAAGAAGAGCGGGAAATGGTGAGTGTGTGTAGACTTCACAGATCTAAACAGGGCTTACCCAAAGGATCCCTTCCCTATGCCCAAGATAGACCAGCTGGTGGATGCGACCGTAGGTCATTCTCGGATGAGCTTCCTAGATGACTTTTAGGGATACCACCAAATACCACTCGCCTTGGAAGATCAGGAAAAGGTCGCTTTCATCACTTCCATCGGAAACTACCATTACAAAGTGATGTCATTTGGTTTGAAGAATGTGGGGGCCACCTATCAAAGGATGATGACTAGGATGTTCGAACCACAGTTGGGTAAGAGCATTGAGGTCTATATAGACAACATGGTGGTAAAAAGCAAGGTAGTGTTCGAGCACTTGAGAGACCTCGAGAGCATTTTTGAAGTTCTGAGGGAACACAAGTTGCGCCTCAATGCTTCCAAGTGTTCCTTTGGTATGGGATCAGGCAAATTCCTAGGCTACATGGTAACCCATACGAGAATTGAAGTTAACCCTGACTAGATTAAAGCAATCAACAGTTTACAACCACCTTGAAATTCCAAGGAAGTTTAGAAGCTGACCGGAATGACTGCTGCTTTGAACCAATTTATCTCTCGGTTAACGAATAGGTGCCGACCCTTCTTCCTACTGATGAACAAATGGAAGGGGTTCGAGTGGACTGAGGAGTGTGCCTCGGCCTTCTAATAGTTTAAGGGTTATCTATCTCGGCCTCCTATTATGTCCAGCCTTGAGGTTGACGAGGTCCTGTTCGTTTACATCGCCGTGGCCACTCACGCTGTAAGCTTGGTCTTGATACGAGTTGATGGCGGCACACAAAGGCCTGTTTATTATGTAAGCAGGTCACTACATGAGGCTGAGATCTGTTATCTACTGCTGGAGAAAGCTATTTTGGCAGTGGTACATGCCACACGCAAACTTCCTCACTACTTTTAAGCGCACATGGTCATTGTCCTAACTTAGCTATTTTGGCAGTGGCACATGCCACACGCAAACTCCCTCACTACTTTTAAGCGCACATGGTCATTGTCCTAACTTAGCTTTCGCTCAGGGCTTTGCTTCGAAGTGCTGATTATAGAGGAAAGGTTGCTAAATGGGCCATAATCCTGAGGGCTTTCGACATCAAATACATGCGTCGCACTTCTGTTAAGGGTCAAGTCCTCGCGGATCTAGTGGCTGAGTTCCCTAAATCCTCGTTAGAAAAAGAAACGAAAACATAACACATGGATGGAAAATCAATTGGCCGATCTCCCAGCAGGGCCCCCTATCCTGGAAAGTGTACGTTGATGGTGCAGCAAAATTAGAAGGGTGTCGGAGTGGGGTTAGTGCTAGTATCCCCCAAAGGGATCACTATTGAGAAGTCACTAAGATTAGGATTCTCGGCCACCAAAAACGAAGCTGAATATGAGGCACTGCTGAGGGGAATGGCTATGGTGTGAAAAATGGGCGGAAAGGCCATAGATATGTTCTTAGACTCCAGATTGGTTGTCAGACAAGTCAAAGGAGAGTTTGAAGTGAGGGATGAAAGGATGCAGGGATACTTGGGTCAAGTTAGACACTTACAATCAAAATTCGAATCTTTCAGCCTGTTGCATATCCCCAGGAGCAGAAACACACATGCCGATTCCATAGCCACGCTCGCAACCTCCTTGACGCAAAGCTTATCTCGGGTCATCCTCGTAGAAGACCTATACAAGCCCACAGAGACAAACAAAGAGGTGGTTCACGTTCACCAAGTTAGGGTGGGGCCTAGCTAGATGGACCTCATAGCACTATTCTTAAAAGAAGACACCCTACCCGAGGGAAAATCAGAAGCGGACAAAGTACGTAGGAAGGCTCCCTAATTCTGGCTGTCCGAGGACTAAAAGTTATACAAACTCTCCTTTTCTAGGTCATACTTGCTATGCTTACACCCCAAGGCAACAGAACTGCTCCTTGAGGAGTTACATGAAGGGGATTTGCGGAAGCCACACTGGGGGAAGATCCTTGGCGCACAGAGCAATCACCCAAGGCTATTGGTGGCCCAATATGCAAAGGGAAGCACAAGAGTATGTAAAGAAGTACGACCAATGCCAAAGATTTGCACCAAACATACACCAATTAGGGGGAGTCCTTAATCCGGTGTCCAGCCCCTAGCCATTCGCTCAATGGGACTTAGACATTGTGGGCCCTTTCCCTAAGGTAACAGGAAACAAGAGATATCTGCTAGTCGACACGGACTACTTCACTAAGTGGGTCGAAGCCGAGCCTCTAGCAAACATTAGGGATGTGGATGCCAAAAGGTTTGTGTGAAAGAACATTGTCACACGATTCGGAGTCCCTCGCACCCTCATCTTAGATAACGGCCTTCAATTCGATATCAAATCTTTTAGGAGGTACTACTGTGACTTGGGAATTACAAATAGGTATTCTACCCTAGCCTATCCCCAAGGAAATGGGCAAGTTGAGACTGTTAACAAAGTCATTGAAAGCGGACTCAAGAAGAGGTTGGACAGCGTAAAGGGAAAATGGGTGAATCAACTGCCACATGTCCTGTGGATGTACCGAACCACACCTCGTAGGTCGATGGGGGAAACTCCTTTCTCAATGACCTATGGGGCCGAAGCTGTTATCCCTTTGGAGACTAGTTTCCCAACGTTAAGAACCAGCTCATTCAATCTGACCACTAGCAATGAGCTGCTAGAGAAGAGCTAGGACTTGATTGAAGAAAGAAGGGAAAGTGCAATGGTTCAATTGGCATACTACCAACACATGCTTAAGCAGGGTTATGATGCCAATGTGAAACTAAGACCATTGGCACCTAGTGATCTAGTGTTGAGAAAGGTCTTGGGCACTTTAAAGAACCCAGCATGGGGAAAGCTAGGGCCCAATTAGGAAGGACCATATCACATCACCTTGGTGGCTGGTGTAGGAGCTTATTTTTTGAAAGACTTAGCTGAACGTGTAATACCACACCCATGGAATGTAAACAACCTGAAAAGGTATTATTATTAATAAAAGTTTCCTTTGTCAAATGTGTTCATTTGTTGTGTAAAGGCATTGCACTTCCTATTTTTCTTTTTTTATAAGTGTTTAAACTAAACTTTGGTCATGCCTGAAGTCCTCGGACCAGATGCTAAGGAGAAATTAACACACTATCACATCTTTTATAAGTGTTTAAATTGAACCTTGGTTAAGCCTGAAGTCCTCAGATCAAATACTAAGGGGAAATTAACACACTATCACATCTTTTATAAGTGTTTAAACTGAACCTTGGTCATGCCTGAAGTCCTCGGACTAGATGCTAAGGGGAAATTAACACACTATGACATCTTTTATAAGTATTTAAACTGAACCTTGGTCATTCCTGAAGTCCTCAAACCAGATGCTAAAGGGAAATTAACACACTATCACATCATTTATAAGTGTTTAAACTGAACCTTGATCATGCCTGAAGTCCTCGAACCAGATGCTAAGGGGAAATTAACACACTATGACATCTTTTATAAGTATTTAAATTGAACCTTGGTCATGCTTGAAGTTCTTGGACCAGATGCTAAGGGAAAATTAACATACTATCACATCTTTTATAAGTGTTTAAACTGAACCTTAGTCATGCCTGAAGTCCTCGGACCAAATGCTAAGGGGAAATTAACACACTATGACATCTTTTATAAGTGTTTAAACTGAACCTTGGTTGTGTATGCTTCTTTGGATCACAGACTGGGGGGAAATTAACACTCCATAATATCTATTTGTTTCTCACTAAGTGTCACAACAGATCTAAAATTATAGCCAAGTCCTCAAATTGATAGCTCTAGGTAAGTTAAAATCCTTGAATTATTTATCTAAGTGTAAATTTGTTACTTGTTACCGGATTCAGCCTTCATTACAAAAGGGGATATCCATAGTGCAGATATGGAGTAAATCTCTTCATCACTGACGCTCGGTCAAATTACTTACACTGAGGGTATTGTTTTTAGCGTTTATTAGAACTAAAATGGCCACAGGTCAAGTTTATTTGTAATAACAATAAGCTCGAGAGTATGAAAAGCAAAGACACAAGAGATTGAGAGAGAATCCCATTGATCAATCAAAAGTAGTTACATTACATACGATGGCAGAAGCCACAACAAAAATAAAAGTAACAATACTACCACAAAAAAAAGAAAAAAAAAAAAAAAGAAGAAAGATCAAACAACTACTTTTGTGTGGGCTGAGAGCCTTTCTTAGGATCAGTGGCCTTGAACTTGGCGTCCCCAGCATCAGACTTTGACTCAGCTGCCTTGGCTTGGGAGACCATATCCTTGATGGAAAGGGTATCCTCGGAGGGAGTATCTTTGGTTGAGGGTAGGACCTCTTTACCCTTCCCAACTATCTCTAGTTGGATTTCAGTATCCACAGCAAGGTCTTGGATGTTGGAGACCTGCTTAGGAGGAGGGAGGGATAAAACAGTAGTCGGAGGGAAGAAAGATGGAACTTCTCGAATTTGTTTAGGGAAGAATACACTCTCAGCCTTCCTTAGCTCTGAGTTAATAGGAACCCCCGCATTGTTGAGTGCCTCCATCCAAGACTCAGTGTAGTAGTCCCTGCATACTTTGGCTACCTCCTCAGCCAGCCTTTTCTCCGTTTCCTCCACCCCGCGTTCGTAGGACGCAATCACTGCAGCTTCAGTAGCGTCCTTGGCCACCCAAGCTGTCTCATTTGCTGCATCCTTGACCCTCTGTAGCTCGGTCCTAAGGTTTAAAACTAACTGTTTCTGGGTGGCCAAGTTTAACTTTGTGGTGTACAGCTGCTTACGCTGATCCTCAACTTGGGCCTCAGCATTCTTTAGACCGGCCAGGGCACTCTTGCAGTCATCTACTTCTTTTAACTTCTCGTCCATTGCCATGTGCTCCTCCTTTAAGGATCTGAGAGCCCTCTCAACCTTCCGCCGAGGATGGGCCTCAACTTCAACTTTATTATGGGCGTTCTGAACCCATTCCTCGGCCACATAAACTTGCTGAGTGACCTGTAACAATGGAAAAGGGATCAGATGAAAAGAAAAGTGATGATGATAACACTGATGAACGAAAGAGCTTCTTAGCAAGAGATTCAAAAAAATAGAAATTGGTTTACCATGGCAAGGTCCCACTTTAATGACATAAAGAGCTCTAGTTGCCTGGTGCATCTGAGAGCCTTCATATCCCTTGGGAGAAGGAAAGGATGCTCCAGAGCTTCAGCCAAGTGGGCCGCATGCCCTATCTAGGACTCCCAAATGGTAGAATCCTAAGAGATGGGGGCCCCGTCCAACTCTATCCAAGGAGCCCAGGTGCGCTATGGTCAGCACACTTCTACATCCTCCCTACTATCAATGGAGGTGGCTCTCGTATCCCTAGGGTCTTTAGTCAGTTGTTGTTTGGTGCCCTTCATAGGGGCTACCTCGCCTTCTTCTAGTTCCCGCACTGGCCTTTTCTTCTTCGGATCCTAAACGACCAGTAGTTCGTGGTCCGCAGGAGGAGGAGGAAGAGGGGGAAGCATGGCAGGAGTTTGGGTCTTGAGGACATCTTTTGAAGTGCCCCCTTTATTCTTGTTGGCTATCAAACCTTTCAGGCTAGGTCTTTTCCTCAGATCCATCCCTTCCTCTTCCTCTGAGCTTGAGTCAATCCGAGTGACAATTAACTTCGGTGGGCGCATAGAGGAGAGTTTGTCAGACTCAGTTTCAGAATCCGAGAACTCCACAGGCTTCTCTAGTACTCCCTCTTCCTCTTCAAAATGAAACTGGTCTATCTCTTCTTCCAATAACAAGTGCGAGGAGGCAGTTTCCTCTTCTGCCGCAGCTATTGCTTCAAGAGGGACTTGTTGTAAGGGTATTGCGAGCGGAAGAGGGATTTGATGACCTGGTAGTGTGACTGGGGGAAGGTGGTCTCAGGCCAAAAAATCCAGGTTTGACACGCCAATATGGTTTATCTGAGGATCACTAGCTCTGATGGCATGTACGACCTCTTGAAAAACCTTCGAGATAGGATCAAAATCTAGGACCAAATGGAAAGCCCACAACTGTTGGTCCTTGCTCACGAAAATTTCTGACCGGAGCAGGTAGTTGAAAGCCATAACGTTGGTGAGACTAAGCTGAGGAGCAACTTGACTCCTATCTGCCGAAATAACCGAGAAACCAAACACCATTAGATAACTTAAGTCCATTATCTAAGGAAAGTAAAATGAAGGACACGGGTAGGGTTAAAGAATCTAAATTTTTTGCTAAGAAACCTAACTCTAAGGTATCCCACCTGGCTCTCTCTCTTGGGTTGGGCAGTGGAGACCATCATGCCATGCCCCCGAAGTGATGAGGTATTCATCTTTCATCCCTTTGTGGGAGGCACAAAATAAGCCTGACAATGGTCGACTTGGACTTGAGGTAAAACCCTCCGTCGGCTTGTGAGTGGCACTCGTACATGTGGACCACATCGTGCCATGTGAGTCCTAATTTAAGATGCTCGTTAAGATCATCGATGTAGCCTAGGATCCTAAACATATTAGGCGTGCACTAATGGGGGCACAGCCTATGGTTAATAAGATAATGCCAAGTTATCCTATCCATAGGAAAGGTCATCCCTCCTTCTATGAAGGCTATTATAGGGATGATGACTTCCTCTTCCTCTCTATGCGTAACAATTTGTTCCGAGGAATAGTATCGTAAGCCGACTTCCTGGGGTGTATGGTACCTCTGTTTAAAAACTTCTATTTTTGCGGGGGAATCTACTAAGCTCGTGAATCTACCCATTTGGATAACCTAAGATGAAGTGACTGGGATTTGTAAATAAGGAAGTGAGAACTAAAGAGCTGAGGAGAAAAATAAATATTCAATGAGAATGTAAATTTGCAGGAACTAAAATGTATGCTAATCTTTGATACCTTTAAAAAAGTTTTCGAAGATCTCTTGAGGAAAGGGGGTGAGAGGTCGTGTATCTTGGAGAGTTGTTAAGAGCTTAAGTGTTTGATATCTCTGGAAACTCGAAGACTTGTAAAATGGAGAAAAGATCTCTCCGTACGCTTTATATAGGAAGCAAAAGTAAGTGGGAGTTATCCTGCTCAAAATTCTAGGAGAAAAACTCAGCCATTGGATCTGCGTTCTGCCGTTAGATTTGGGGAACCAAGCGCCACCCGGAGCAATTAATGACGCTTTGTGGACTTTGAAACGACATGAGCAGTTATGAGGCTCGCAAAACAGCGCTCTCACACGGGCGAATCAAGGAATCAATTGGTGTAACTTCTTAAAAATCAATACCCCACTTTTCTCCTCGGATGAGAGGAAAAAACCGGAGTTTTGAGGGGCTATTGTAGGGATAAAGGCCCAAAATTATATATTGGGCCTTGGGACTTATCTGTGGATGTGGGCATGTCCAAGGAAGGGTAAACAATTATGTGGAATCTCAGTTTAGAGTCTCATAGATAAGAAAAGAGTGAAGGGTGGTCCGAGGAGGAACCCTTCCTTGGCTATGACAAAGTACGGCTCAGATATGTATTCCAGCAATGGACATGACCTTCATAGAAACTCCATTGATAGAGGCATGCCTTATAAGTACACGAGAAGGATAAAAGTCGAAAAAATATCTAGAGAAAAGCTGCTACCACTGCATTAAATGCACCACAGCTACTTTTCTAGCCGCATTTATATGGAGAAGACCCCTGAACAGTGCTGCCTTGGCTACCGCAACTCACAATGAGCCAGAGAGGGTGTCTGATGGGACGAGCACTTGAGTAAAGGCTCAAATGATCAACAAGTGTAGGGTCAAGATGGATCAATGGGATCTATATAATGTAAGAGACCTTCCATGAGGAGAGGATTGGAAAAATAGAGAAAGAATACTGTAACAACCAGAATTGCACTTGTAGTCAGTTCTATTGACCTATACTAAGATTTGCCTCCTCAGACAACATATTCACCCAATCTTATGTGTTTTGTTCTTGCATGGTGGTCTTTCAGGCCCATCCTAGCTGTTGTTAGACTCACTAGGGCCTAGTTCTTTAACCCACTCTCTACAAATTTATTGTATTAGGCTCATTAACCCACAATCCCATACGTATTAGGTTTGGGCTGCAAACCGTGTCCCTACAATTGTTTTTACTTAATCTCTTACCATATTAGCAGTTTGTAAAAAATAATGTAAAATAGTTTGTAACTTTAGCATTTTTCAATTGAAAAATCCAAAAAGTGGGACCTATTGCGCAGATTAGCACTGCATTAGTTGAACTAAAGTGTTGATTCATACGCTCTAATTGAATGGCACTAGAGCTCCAAATTTCTGTGTTTTGGATATGATTTTCTCTTTCTTTTTTTTTTTTTTTAATTAATTTTTGTGGGGGATAAAAATGAGATTATACTACCAATTGCACAACTATTGAGCACTAAAAATAAGGAAACCGCATCTCTCAAGTCTCAACTTAGTATTCGAATTAAAAGTGCTCGAATTTTCATTGGCTGTAAGCTAAAAACCTCTATAACTTAGGTTACCAACCCATAGCCACAAAATTCACTTTTTTTCCCCCCATATTTTCATTACCCTTTAACAACGTACAAAAACCACTTTATGTCTGTATTTATAGGAATCATTCATAGACACCAACCCAAGTAGTTTTAGGATTTATTACATCCATCAACACCATCATTAGTGCGAAGATTAGTGATACTTTCCTCTTCTAAGAAAGTATTAGGTTAAATTACAAATTACACTCAAATTTTGCATTCTTCTCAACTCATTGATTTTTTTCACTTTTTTTTTGTTTTAAATTTTTTTTATTTTAATTTGAGTCCTTTAATTTTCATTCATTTTCAATTTAGCTCTCCCATTGGATCCACCTCATAGAATTCACTAAAACAACATCATTTTATAAAGTGAAAAATATAAAACTTATAGTGAGATTGGACAAAATTGACAGAATGACTAAATTAATATTAGATTGCAATTGAAAGACTAAAATGGGGAGAAATGAAATTTAAATGTCTAATTTGAAAATATATTAAAGTTATGTATTTTGTAGTTTAAACTTCAATAAATATGTATAAAAAAAAAATTTTATTGATTTTTCTTAATTATTGCAAAGGATCATTGCACGTAGATTTGAACTTATAAATTATTCTCTCTTTTTTCTAATTTATTTTGTGGAAAAATAAATAGATGACAAAAAATGGACCTTTTTTTTTTTTTTTTTTTTTTTTTTTTGAGGATGACATAAAACGGACCTAAACTACGTGATTTCTACATATTCATTCTGTCTTGGTTTAACAAAGGGACCTAGATAACATTATTGATACATGTTCAATGACCACACGTTTAGTTTGCAATTCTGCCATTTGCATCATAAAAATTTTATATAGTCCAAAATTCTAAGACTACAACTTTACAAGTCTTCGGAAGTTTTGAAAAATGACAAGACTTGGTGAAAACGATTGACGCTTGTTGAACGAAAGATATGTTAAAAATTATAGGATGACTTAACTAATTAAATATATATATATATATATATATATATATATATATATATTTATATTTAGAGAGAGAGAGAGAGAACTTAACTGTAAATTTAATCTTAAATAATATCGTTATAAATAACTAATTTTTGTTGAACTCTCGATCATTGTAAGCATAACAAATTTTTTTTAATAATAAAATATTTGAGGAAAGAGAAACAAATGACATAAAATTAAAACTGACCCAAAAACTTAATTGCTACACATTCAATCTAGCATGAATAATAAAGGGACCCGGATAACATAATATCTACACATTATCCCCGCAACTCTGTAATCAGTATCAAACAATTCTTATACAATCCAAAATTCCAAGACTATAACTTTCCAAAGTCTTTGTGAGTTTCAAACAATGACCAAAAACTTGTGAAGTATTAACTGGAAATCTAACCTATACCACACGTTCAATCTAGCATGAATAATAGAGGGACAATAACATAGTATCTACACATTATCTCCACAACTCTGCAATCAGTATCAAACAATTCTTATATAGTCCAAAATTCCAAGATTATAACTTTCCAAAGTCTTTGCAAGTTCCAAACAATGACCAAAAACTTGTGAAGTATTAACTAGGAAATCTAACCTATACCACACGTTCAATCTAGCATGAATAATAGAGGGAACTGGATAACATAATATCCACACATTATGCCGGTAACTATGCAATCAGTATCAAACAATTCTTATACAGTCCAAAATTCCACGACCACAACTTTCCAAAGTCTTTGCGAGATCCAAACAATGACCAAAAACTTGTGAAGCATTAACTGGAAATCTAACCTATTCCACATGTTTTCAATGGCTTTTAGTAAGAATAATTGTATTTTATTTTCTTCCACACAAATTGATAACATATATCTTTCATTGTGCCTTATAGTAAGAATAGTTGTATCTTGTTTTCTAGCATACAAATTGATGACATATATCTTTCATTCAACCTGCGTGCATTTCACTAAGTCTTTGGGATCTTTGTATACTAACTAGCATGAGCTTTCATGGTTGAATGAATTTGGGGGATATAGAAAGAGCAGCGCTATTTTTTTTTTCTCCAATACACACATTCATGAAAGATTGAGTCAAAAGCAACGAACAAGAAATTGAAGCTAAACAACAATATATAAAATTTGACACATTTATTTGAGAAGTTGCATTAGTATTTCATTTCATTATCTATAAATAAAGAAAAAAGAAAAAAAAATAACTATAAGACTTAGTACATATAAGATTTTTTCTTCTTGACTATATTAAGAGATTTTTAAATATTTTAAATAAAAAAATTAAGTTTGAATATATATATATATATATATTAATCTAATTTAAAGATTGGAAAATGATTAGGATGATCCCTGAACACAAGTAGTGTAATTGATAGAAGTAGAAAAAGGAGATTAGAAAAAAGAGATTCTAACGGCTATGTTTCTAACGGTCATATTCCAGCTTTGCTACAAAACGGAAACGGTAATGTTTTGGTTCAATGAGGGATTCATTTAAGTTGAGTGACGTCGTTTTGATAATTTTGTTAACTAAAGCTAGGCGACATCATTTTGATCTTGCTTGTCTTCCTCCCAGAGCTTCAGCTTCTAAGTACCGTTTGTAATTAAATGTATAATGTAAAAATGAATTTGCTTGATTATTACAGGAAAAAATGAGTATATCTAATCATAAATCAATTTTATTAATTAATTTGAGCAAAAAGAAAGGATGACATAAAACTTATTCGGATAACATGATTGATAAATGTTTAATTAGTTGCCACATGTTTTGACTATAACTTTACAAGTTGCATCAAACAATATAATATAGTCCAAAATTCCAAGACTATAGTGATCAAAGAAAAAAATTTCAAGACTTGAATTTTCAAAGTCTTTTGAAATTCCAAAGAATTATCGAAGACTTGTTAAAACGCAAACATTATTTAAGTTTTCTAATGGTATTTCCCTTATAAAAAAAATAAATAAATAAAATAAAAAAAGACTTCTGATGGTGTCACATGTCTTCAAAGTTGAAGGAGTCTAGTGTATCAATGACTTAAAAAATTAATGATATCATTTTCTTTCATAAAATTTTTAAGAGATAAAGCAACTAATTAAAATTTTCTTAGTTGTTACCCATAAGCCAACTCCCCCCCAATTAGTTGTTATTAAAATATTAAATATGGATGTTTACATATTTAGAAAAAGGTTCTCCATTATATAACAAATAGTAATAACTTAAGGGCATTTATGAAAGAAAATTATTTGCACTCTGACCAAAGTTAATAAAAGATTATTAAAAAGATTAAAACAATGCTAATCTATCTCTTCATAGTATTTATCAAATAACAAGAAATATGAGTTTTACATAAAGGGAAAAAAAAAAAAAAAGATTTTGAGCACTATGGAGGTCCCCTCCTTGCTTTCTTCCCCACATTAGAGATGCTCAGAGTAGGCAATGAGCATATGCCTCATGGTTGCGTGCATCTTAAAAATATTATATGCTGACCAAGGGCTTTATAGTTGAATTGACATCTCCTCATGTACAAAGTGCTTAGCAACATGTTGTAATTTTCTCTAAAACACACACAAACACACACACACACACACACACACACACACACACACACACACACATATATATATATGGAGTATTAAGTATAAAGGGAAACAAAAAATTTTTGTCAATATAAATGTCATCCTATTTGAAAGTAGCTCTTGTGATTTAGCATGAAGCAAAATAAAAGTGACAACAATTAAATTTTTTCAATAGGTGATCTAGATTCGACTTAGTAAAAAGGCTTCAAAATGTGTCATTGACAAGGAATGAGAATGCAACTGGAATACACAAGAATTTTATTGGCATTTATAAAATTTCCTTAGCAAAAGGAATGGAAAATATCTTCAAAATTGAATCTGACGTTCTATGTTTTGGATACTCTCGAAAGAATGTAAGTTTACTGCTATAATAAATCAAACAGTTATGAACTTTTTTCCATAACAAAAGGAAAAAAAAAAAGAAAAGAAAAGAAATGTTCATCTATTATTATTCTATTTTATCTTTTATTTAAAGTATTTTTAATTAAATCAAATTGTAAATAACCAGTCATTAATTAAATCCCCCTACTTTTTCTCCCAAAAAGAAACCAAGTATGATGTTGACTTTACCACTATATGCATGAATTGGAATTTTACAACACAAAATTAAAACCGAGTAATGATATCACAACACGTCACATACTTTGTAATGCACACTCACCTTACACATTCTACCACATGAACTGAAATTCTACTTTTAAAAAATGAATTCAATTAAATTGTAAAATAATGATTTTAAAACACAATTTCATAATTAAAATAGAAATTATGAGCTGTTTAGAAAAAAATTTCAGAAGAGAAAAAAAGTGTGTACAGAATGTACAATACAGAACGTGTAATAAGATTTTTGAATTGAACCCTCTTTCGATGTTAATACTTTATACATATTAAACTTTTATTAATTGGAGCATTCCCATGTTGGTCATGAGCGTATTTCATAGTACAATAAAAATGTGGAAAACCAGGGGTTCAAGAACATCCTTCACCAGCTACACCATATATAAGCAATGATTAGGAATTTCAAAACCATAATCATTATTGAATGTTCAATATGTGTGTAAAACACCCTTGAACGTTTAGACCCCAAATAACAAATTATCAATTCAAGCTTAATATCAAACGATTAACGTGTGGAATATTAACATAAGCTAAACACAGAATTGATAAACAGTCTAAGCCAAATATAATCACATCGACAGTAGAAAATAAAAGGCAAAGATAGAGGGAAGAGAGATGCAAACACAAGGACAACACACGATGTGTTATCGAATAGGAAACCGAAGCCCTCGGCGTAAAACCTCTCTGCTTCTCTCCAAGCGGTCAATAATCCACTAGAAAATGTAGTTGGGATACATGAATAGCAATAGACCCTCCAAGTCTAATCTATCCAATGTACCTAAGCCCTCCAAGCTTCTTGCTCCAACGAGGTTGCGCCGAACCTTTTTCTTCTCTAACTTACCGGATTCCGCTATAGCCCATAGCTTCAACCAATATGAATTGATCCCTTCCTAATTGTTTCCCAAAGCACCAAATAAACCTTCTCACAAATATGGGTATGGTGAGAAAATGATTTGGTCAAGAACCTCTCAAGGATGTATCAATGGAGAGGAATAGAGTAGAGGAATTTAAAGAGTCTCTTAGGTGAAGATTGTGGATGAATCAATCTTGTTTTTCTCTAAGGTTTCTCTCTAAAAATTCTCTCTAGAAGTTCTCTACATTTCGTGGGTATAAGGGTCTATATATAGTGGTGTGTGTTTGGAATGCGAAGAGTCAGTTTTTCTCAAACAGGGCGTTCTGGCAGCTTGGTTTTACGACTGGTTTAAGTCACAAGTTCCAGCTGCGAGTTAACGGCCTGGCCAGCCTGGGACTTTTGTCCTATAGTGTGACAGTTGGCGTGACCCTTCAACTCCCCTGCATGCTTCTTATGTGTGCTGCAGTTGGTGGCTTGCTAGTCGCGAGTCAGCCGCAAGTCCCAGCTGCAAGTCTCTGCATCCTTACACAATCTTGAGCATTTCTTCACACTTTCTCACACACTACCCTTACATGAATCCCACCTAAATACAGGATTACTAATTGCTAAAATACAAGTAAATTTGGCACAGAATAAAGCCAACAAGATGGTTGATTAAATTCAACCTTACAATCTCCCCCTTTGGCTATTCCGTGACAAAACCCTACAACAGACTTTAGACTTAATGCGTGAGTTGGGAACAGTTGAGCAAAACTCACTCACACCTAACTCTAGATTCTAATAAGCTCTTGAACCATAAGAACACGTATCTCCTGAAAGACAACAACACAACAATATCATTGTATGCAGAAAACTTGAAATGCATATGAAGCAAGCACAATGTGAACAAGCAAGACGGAATAAAGCAATAGACCATGGCTTGACCAAAATAGGTAATCACTATGCAGAAGTGATCACAATGCTCATTCACACAAGGAATGAACATCCGGACATGCAAGCTGACAAGCTCATTTGCAAAGTATCATTTGCATGTCTAACACTCAACCAATTCATAAAACATATATGCATCTAGGAAAAATCCTACATGGGCACAAGAGTGATGTACTTAAAGAAAATGCATGACATTTAGCAACAAGTACATAAGCTACAAAGCATGGGTACAAAAACCTAAAAGCTTACAAAAGCAAATGGTTTCAGATGTACCATACAAAAACAACTAACTAAATAGCATCATATATATAAATATAAACCAAAATAGATCCATGAGTTTACCAAACCATTAACCATATCCATGAGTTCCATGAGTTTACCAAACCCTCAACCATAGTGTATCAAACTCTCAAATCAGCAAAACATTATCCAAAACATAATATCATAACCATAAACATAAACAAAGTAAATATCATTGTTTTTTACTTCTCCCCCTTAAACTAGCACTCCCCCTCGAAAGCTGCTACTTCAAAAATTCTCCCCCTTTTTGACCGGAATGGCCAAAGGGTCAGTGTTGGGTGTTGAGGCCGTTAAACTTGGCTAAAAGTACGTTGAGCTGATCCTGAATAGCTGCCATCCTGTCAGTATGCTCATTTTGGACCTGTCTGAGTCCATCAATCCTTTCTAGAATAATCTGAAATGCATCCGGAGGTACAGCTAATGAGGTGGAAGCCCTGCTCCTCTTGCCTCTGCCTCTGCGTGTAGATGTCTGTCCTGTAGTCTCTGCTTCAGTTTCTGTTGGATCACCTTCTCCTTGGTTACCCTCCTCTTCATCACCTAGCAAACGAACTTGTATCTTGATGATGGTCATCTTGTTAATGGCTGAAGGTGTAGACATGGGGCTAATATCTTGAAGGATTGCAACTCCTTTAGCTCTAAAAATCCTCATGAGAAGGCTAGGAAACATCAGCTTGGGCCTAGAGGTGGTTCTGGTCTCATCCTCAATTGTGTCAAATATGTGAGAGCTGATGTCAATGAAGGTTTTTTCCTTGAGCTCCATGAGGAAGATAGCTCTGGCATTGTTGATTGTAGTTAGCTTCCTCACTGGATACAAATTAAACATCATGATGGTGGTGAGGCACCTCATGTCAACTGGAAATGCTGTAGTGTTAAGACATCTCCCTTCTCTCTGTCCATCAATGCGATTTTGGACAGTTTCTATAGATAGCATCCTGTCCTTACCCTCAAGACCTAGAACCTCATCAATATCATGTGCATCTAGGGTGAACTCATGACCCCTGATCCATCAATTCAACTCATCCTCCCTTATAACAACATTTGCATAAAATTCCCTTATTAAGGGCTCACAAACAGCAGGTAGGTCACTTAGCAACTTGTCCCAACCTCTACCCTCAAAACATTCTGGAATGAAGGTATCCTTCAAATCCCCTAGGTCTACAAACCTTTCCTGAATAATGGTTCCCTTCAAGAAAGAATCTATGTATCTCTCAAAGTGTTGAATAGACCTAAACAAGTTGTGGTCCATTTTCAGTCGTTTGTCAGCCTTCTTTGCGGGAGTCTTCTTCTTTGTAGGTGTGGGAGCCATCTGTAAACAAGCAGAAGAGACCCAAGCACAAAGCACAATGGATGGAAATTTAACCATTAGTAACATGTTAGTACAATATCAAACAAAACTACCATTTAGGCCATATTCAGATAAGATTCAGGCATTAAAGTGGATATCAGAACTCAAGGATATAATGACATAGCACTAATTGACACTGACCACAAAAACCTAATCAGGAGCATTCTTGGCATAATCCTAATCACAGACTACAGCAATCAGTAATCAACTGAATTGAAGTAGTGTATAACCCATTCAACCAAAAGAAAGCACATTCTAATGAGTATGTGATGTTCATACCAATATAAAGCAGACAAGAACCTCAAAGCAGAAGCAACATACATGACATCAAAAGACAATAGTCAATATGGAAAGCCACAAGAATGGCTTAACCAATTAGAACCAACAAAACTCATAGTCATAAAAGAACACAGTAAACCCAAACAAATTATCATGGGCAAGGGATTCATCAACCAACACAGATCAATGCATAAACACAATCAGAGAAATGAAAACATGAAAACAACTACATTTAGTATTTTGAAGACAAGATCAATCAAGTCTAAACACCCAAACACACAAACATGAACCAAACCCATATTCGAAACTGCTCAATCCTAAAAACAACAACACAACTTCACAAATACAAGGAAATAACACTCAAATCATGAGATATAAAGAGAGAAAGAAAAAACCCATACATTTTCTTGAAGATTTGAAGTTGGAAAGATGATCAACAATGGAGGTTTGGTTTAAGTGCACAGTGTGTTTAGGAGAGGGATGAAATGAGGAAGACAATGAACAGTCACAAAATTTCGAGGGAAAAACTGAAATGATTTTAAAAACTACCTTTAAAACGCAAAACACGCGTTTTTTGCGACTGGATTAAGTCGCGTGCAAGTCGCTAGGGTCAGTTGCGAGAACACTTAAGACCAAAATATTTGAAAATTTTTCTAAGTGTTTTTCGCGGGTAAGAGAGTCGCGAGGTGAGCTGCAAAAATCTCTGAGTACCTCTCGTGACTGGACCTTCCACCCACGAACAAGTTGCCACACTGAGCCGCGAGAATCATGAAAACTTCAAATTTTGAAAAATATTCTAAGTATTTTTCGCGACTGGGAAAAAAACAATTATTCTTGTCGTACTCCTATAATCATTTATTTGCTTATTTGTTTATTTTAAGCAAAAAAGAAAGTATGATATTGGTTTTTAGGGTTTTCGTTCGTGATCTGATTCAATTAATCTAGGAAATTTTTTGCACAATATGTATAAATTCTAATGATAGCATAAGTTCATATTTTTGGGATTAATAGTTTATAAATCCTTTGCATGACAACAATGATTAATATTTTTGGGTATTAGTTAGAATTGTTTTCAAATGATTGTACCGATAAAAGTGAATGTTTATAAATTTTGTTTAACTATCCCGTGCATCACACGGGTTAGCAACTAGTATTTTAATAAATATGATATTTCATGTTTTAAGTAAAAAGTTGATGTTGTATTCAAGGATGGAACTATGTTGAGGCTGAGGGGGGCTGTGCCCTCCCAAATTTTTTAAAAATATTAAATAGTAGGAATATATTTAAGATTTTTGAAAATTTATATTTGCCTCCCTCAAGAAAATTATATTTGCCCCTCTCGACTTCGAATCCTAAGTTCGTCCCTGGTTGTATTATTATGTGCTATAAAAGTTTTTAAATAAAATCTAATATGACAATCTCTTAATGAATGATGTACTTTCCAAATTAGGACTCTTAAACAAATGCTTGGTTTTGATTAATTAATTTCGTTTATGCTTTGTTTGTTAGAAACTTGACGTGTCAACCCTTACATGAATTACAACCCTCACGTGTCAGCCCTTTATTCAACACAACATCTGACATCTTGAGTAAACGAACGAAAATAAAAAGCAAAGTGACATAAAGCAATGAAATGTGACTCTCAAGACATTTGGGGCTGGAAAATGGAGAGAACAAAAATGGAAATTGAAGGATAAAAGAAGAAGAAGAAGCAACAACGGCAGGAATCACTGTTGAACACACCGTGCACAGGCATGAACTATCTCTTGAAATAATTATTGTATCACACTTAAATATAAAATGATTACCTTTATATTTTGATTGATTAACTATTCTTGCAGTGGTGATTGACCGTGGAACTCTTCACCGTTTTTGACTTAACCGAGTACATTTGATATGCCACATGCCATAATGAGAGGGGATTGTGAATTGGGTAAATTTCACTACGATACCCACTGGCGGCGCCATGTATAATTGAGGGTGGTCACAGGACCACCCTCAACCTGGAAAAAAAAAAGTTTTATGCTTAAAAAAAAATGAAATTCCAAATTAATATGGGTTGTTGACCACTTAGAAAAAAAACTTGACCACCCTAAAAAAATCCTAAACATCCTAAATAAAATTTGTCCAATAAAAAAATAAAATTTGACTTCTCCAAAATTTTGGTTCATTGAAGATTAACCAAAAATTCATAATATGTCCTCAACACTTTCATAACAAATCTTAAGTGATAGATTGTTATCGATGAAATTTACCCTATTTGAATTTTATTAAGCTGTCAAAGGTCAGAATTGAAGTGATTAAGAACAGAGCTCTACTCAAGCAAAGCAAGTCATCAAAGTGAAGAAGAAGAAGAAGAAAGATTGTAGCAGAGATGCAGAGCAGAAGAAGAAAGTTGTTTCAATTAAAAACGACAAGTAGTTTAGATGTGTGAATGTAAAACTACATGTAGTTTTAGCAGTGTATTTAAATGTCAATAAGAAGCATGTGTAAGAGTTAGTTATACACGTGTTGGTGTAGTTAGGATAGGATCTTTCTCTTTTCTGTTATTCTGAGTTTGTTAGGCTATAGATTCTTCTTCTCATAGCTATATAAATAGCTGGTTGTAATTAGTTTCTAATTAATGAAATCATTTTTTCAATCATTCAGATTTCATAAATTTGTCTTTTGCAATTATATATAAAATGTATAATATGATATGATATTACAGTCAATCTCTGGCATAAATATTCTGCTAAAAAAATTAAAATAAATAAATAAATCTCTGATATAAATAGAACAATATGTGAATGCTCCCGTCTAGAAAATTAGCCAAAGACGCAAAAGTCACAATTTTCGACTCACAAACCGAGCTATCAAATGCAGGGAAACTTCCTCTTCTTGTTTTTATTTCTTCTATAAAGTGAACTTGACCCTTGTTCGAGTCAGTCACGCCCACAGGAACGCGAGAGTCCATGAGAAAGTATCTTCACTGAAACTTCCAAATTCTTATAAATTATGAACACCAACACAATTACACAACACATCATTTTCATATGTAATTCTTTCACTCTCAATCTCCCAAAATTTTTCTGTCCAATGTCAGTATGAGGAAGCACCAAGTTGATTCAGGTAAGTTTTCCAGTCAGACAATTAGTGACTGAATGCTATATAATTTCAATTTTAAACATTTCTGTATTTCGTAATTTTTGGTTGCAGAATTTGTTGCCAACAACTCAGACCGTGGTAGTACAGTAATGGAAGAAAGAAGTGAATCCCTAGTAGAGTACTCATTTTTCCCATCAGCCATGTCAGAGTCATCAGGCAATTTCAGTTGTACATGGAATGGAACAAATCCAAACTCCCCTATTTACATTTCATCAATTTTCCCAGCCAACCACTCAGATAGTGAAAGTAATAGTATTCCAGGAACCAACGAAACATATCCAAAATTCTCTCATAATTCCAATTCCATAATGTCATTCTTCCCACCAGCCAGGTCTCCAAAAGACAGTACCAAAAATTATGAGATAATAATTACAAATCCTTCCATATCAGCAACAAGTTTTTCCATTCCAATAATCTTCCCACCCATCATGTCTGAGACTGAGACAGACAGTAGTTGTTCAGAGTCTAGCCAATCATCTTGTGCACAATTCTCTAATTCCATAGTGTCACTATTCCCACCAGCCGAATCTCAAACAGACAGTGGTAGCTCCAAAAATTATGAAATAATAATTCCAACCAATCCTTCCATATCAGCAAGGCCTAACCGCAGAGTCCAAATAGCAACCTTCAAAGACTTGATTGAGTTTCTTAAGCCAAAGAGTAGTAATAGTTCAAAATCTAACCAAACATCTCAAAAATTCTCTCATTCCAAAAAAAAATCTGTATTGTCGTTTTTTTCCACAGCCAAGTCACAAACAAACAGATCTGAGCCTAGACGCACAATCAAAACTACAAGCTTCAGAGACTTGACGGAATTTCGTTTGCAAATGCTACTTGAAGCCTCTCACAACTTCTCAGAAGATCACAAGATTGGAACAGGTAGTTTTAGCTCAGTCTACCGTGCCACTTTAGACGATGGCCAAGTAGTGGCTATTAAGCGTGCTCAACTATCAATGTCTACACCATACGTGACCAAGCTCAAGGACAATAAAAATGCTATAAAGAATGAATACGAAGATTTGTCCCGCCTTAACCACAAGAATCTCGTTCGCTTATTGGGATGTTGTGAGGATCGTACCGTGCGTGTAGTGGTCTACGAATACATGGAAAATGGTACCCTTCATGACCATCTTCATAAGCTTCAAAGTACTCCTCTAATATCATGGGCTGCCCGGATTAAAGTGGCACTAGACGCAGCTAAAGGCATTGAGTATCTGCATGCATATGCAGTACCGCCAATCGTACACTGTGACATCAAATCTTCTAACATATTACTAGATGCCACGTGGACTGCCAAGGTATCTGATTTTGGCCCATCTTTTATGTCATACCTTTCAATTCTTGGGGCAGGCAGTGTGGACCCCGAATACTATAAGCTTCAATTGTTAACACCCAAAAGTGATGTGTACAGTTTTGGAGTAGTATTGCTAGAAATTTTGTCTGGATACAAAGCACTTCATAGAGATGAAAATGGTGAGCCACGAAGTATAGTTGATTTTGTAGTGCCATACATTGCCCAAGATGAAATTCACAAGATCATGGACCCAAAAGTACCACCACCGACCCCATTTGAATTAGCGGCAGTGGCATATGTTGGGAATCTAGCACTGCATTGTGTAAGTCTAGAAGGTCGAAATCGCCCCTCAATGACTGAGATTGTACGTAGCCTACAAAGAGCCTTGGATGCGTTGCAAAGTAAGACTTTCAGTTCAGGAAAAGAAGATTGAATGTAAGATTAATCTAAAATACATTAATCGATATTAATAATAAAACAAACAAATAATTTATATATTAATGTAATTTTCATTTTTCTCCATAATTTCAAGTTTGGTTGTTTAGTAGTATTGCTGGTTGTTTGTTTTACAACTTTTGAGTCTTTAGTTGGATATGGCTATAGATTCAACTAGTCGCTAACCCATGCAATGCACCAAATAGTTATAAATGAATTAACTTTTTATAAGACAAAACATTTATATATATACATACACACACACACATATATATATATATATATATATATAATTATAAATAACCATATCATGTCATTTTTTATAAGATGAAACAAATACATACTACTAATTTTGCTCTCATACTATTCATTTCCACAAAAACAATTAATAGATATTCACAACATGAGGAAAGAAATGACAAACATACTTATTGCCTCCTAGACATCAAATTTCAAAATGAAACATACATGATCCACATTTTCATTTGCATATTTTCAAATATCAAGATACTTTGACGTCAAACATGAATAAAAATATTTCTTTTGGCATTTGCTCTATTTGTAGTTTGCATAGAAATCTCAACCATGTTGCCACAATGCATTAAAAAAAAAAACATTATTCATCATGTAAAACTTCAGTTAAGTCCATATATTACCTTGGAGGCAGGCACATAATAGTTGCACATTTAAATTCATAGGATCTATACATTACTAAATATTTTGCAATTTTAAGTACAATCTATATTAGTAGGAAACTGTCTAGAAATTAAATTGAATTCACCATTTTTTTTTTCTTTTACAGAGAGTGCACCACTTATATTTTGAATTGAGAACAAAATAAATTTAAATTCTTAGTCAATCACATTGATCATTCCTCAATTCTTGATCATATTTAACAATAAAAGAGGAGTTGCTAATAAATTATATATTTCATAATTTAAATAAACTTCAAATCTATAGAGGTGCAATTCATTCCTCTTAGTGGACTTTTTCTTCTAATGAAAACTGCAGAAAGAAAAAAAAAAGTATAATTCAAAAATTTTCACAAACTTCAATAACAAATCTAACGAACCTCAAAGTTCATGAACATATTCTAACATAAAAAGAAAACCAAAAACTGCCCTTAAGTTATGGAAACTCGTTTATCACAAACCAAAGTAGTATACTTTCTCATAAAAAATAAAATAAAAAAATCAATCTTCTACAATAATACATAAAAGAATTTCAAAACACTGTCCCTAAAAAACCCAATCTAATTAATGTAAGCATTGAAAATAAAAAATTCGGATACCCACTGCGAATCTATCTATAATTTGATTTTTATCTTCTTTTTTTTAAATTTATTTGTTAGCCTTACCTAATTTTGTAACTTCAAACTTAAAATATGCAATTCAATATTTCAAAGTGAAGATCCTCATTGGAAAAATCTAATAGTTATAGATCAAAACTTACAATTCTTAAAAGCATGATGTCAAGAGCATAAAAAAGCTTTGGATAAAGGTGAAATATATGTTTTTGATTTCTCAAGAATAATGCTATAAGAAACTGTAATGTATCCAAAATTTCAAATGCTAATAATCACCATTCCATACTTATCACAAACTGTTGTTACAGTTCAGAGTTTCATTTCCAAGAATTTGGTGAGATCATAGGAAAACAAACCAAATTTGTCATACATATATATTCACTTTATAATCTAGCAAATATATTAAAAAATTATATTAAAGATGAGAATTGGAGGAGAGGAAAAGAAACAACAAAACTAACCCCACCCCCTCCTCTTTTATTCAAACGTGAACCACAAATAATTAATTAACCTCCACTCTCACACAGTATGACAGTAAATGTCAAATATGGTGGAAATTAAGCAAAACACCGGTATATATTTTTGAGATAACCCCTACCTCCAAAGATGAGGTTTGGCTAGAGTCTTTGATAATCATGGAAAATATTACATGGCAGGCTTTATACCAGAACTACAACGTCGTTTCATGCAAATTGAAAAATAAGGACTCCTAAATAGAAAAGCTATTGGCTTACCACGACACGACTCCAACTGGACCATCTGGTTTTGAGAGAGGAGAAGTTGCTACAACGATTTTACATTTAGGGTTTGTGGAGCATGAATTTTTTTTTTTTTTTTTGGATAAAAAAAATCTATATGCATTCCATGGTAGTTTTTGTACTTGTATGACTTTCACATCTTCAGGTTTCTTGAGCCACATCTCAAAATTGCCATTCAACGATTTTATTTTTTATTTTTTTAAAGAACGTTCTGCGTTTGAGCCATGATAAAACAAAAGAGAGAAATAGATAGGGGTAGAGTGAAGAGAGGAGTGATTGTATGAAAGAAGACTGGAGTGGGAGAGAAGGAGGTTTACTGTGTGTGGATCATTTGGTAGTAGTCGAGTTCTATTATTTTGTTCTTCAAAGGTTATAGTTAAAAAATAAAATATTTTTGTTTTTAAAAATAAGTGGAAAATTGTGAGGCTTCCGAAGCTTATGTGGCAAGCTCTCAATAGGTCAACAAAAAGTTTGAGGCTTCGGTTATATAGTATTTGTAGATTAGTATTGTTTTGGTGCATATCCCCCTCTCTCACCCCAATACACAAAAGAAAATGCTAGAGCTACAAAATATAAGTAACCAAAAAACTTGCTTAGATGGTGATCACAGTGTGCTAAGCAATGATTGGGATTACTTTTCACTAAGTATAGTGGTGGACTCACTCCTGTACGCAATATAATTGAAAAAAAATTGACACTTATGTAAGTTGTGACAAAATATGAGGCCAATAACTCCTAGAAGAACTAGAACTTTTGCCAAATAGATCTACTATCAACTTTGCCATTACATTTATAAACAACCCTATACTTCAAATTGACTGCTTTGGGTCCGTTGACATTTCAACTAAAGATCCAGTTTGCTCTAGATATTTAGATGGTGGAGTTGCTTATTAGGATTCGTTTTGTTGAAAAACTAACATTTTAGAATTTCATTTATGGAATGGAAATCAATTTAAATAAAATTCTTGCCTTTTTTCTTATAGAAAATTATATTTATTTTATGATTAGCTATTGTTTTATATATACACATATATAAAATCTATAAAATAGTAATCCTGAAATGATACACCAGTTCCAAAATATTCATTTTCAATGACTAAACTGAAAGGGTCACCAAAAAGAGATGATTCAAATTTATCTTATTCTTAATAAAGTTACATCATGAGTAATATGATCCATGATGTATTGAATTTATCTTTTTAGTACTGAATTTATCTTAATAAAGTTACACCATGAGTAATATGACTTATAATGTACTAAATTTATCTTTTCATGAGTCATATGATCCATGATGCTCACTAGAAGATAAATTCAATACATCATGAGTAATAATCGAAAATTTTTTTACAAGACTATACAATTGTAATTAATCCTTTCGTATTTCATAACGTTTGGTTGCATGTGTAGACTTTTGGATGTGAGAGAATCGAAGATGTGGTGGAACTTTTGGCATTAGGTACTGTTACTTAGATTCTCCTCTGAATTTTTTGACATCGGGCACTTAGCAAACTAAGCAAACGGACATTATCTTATCTCTCTCTCTTTTTTCTTTTTTACCTTTTCTTTTCTTAACTCTTTTTTTTTTTTCCCCATTCCTAGCCTATGAGGAAACCAGATCCATTCAATCTGGCTTCATTTTAAACTACAATCCTCCATAGTAATTTCCTCCTCTTATTTTCTTTCTTACTTTTCTTCTTTTTTCCCTAGGAACCAAGCAGAATTTTGAACCATATTTTGATTAACACAACCAAGCAACCACCACACCCACCACTATATTCAACCCAAATATCAACACAAACCCACAATATCAACATTCAGGAACCCAAATCCACCACCACGATGACCAGTTACGACCACCCAAATCCAAATCTGCCATCATCAACGATCTACAACCACCAAATTGCAATGCCAAATTAGCACAACCACCACCGATTTAGGTTGATCAGTGCATGAGAGAGAGAAAGAAGAGTCTTGGCAATGTGGTGGAGCTTAGAGAGGTGAGGAGGAGTTGTCCCACCTTTAAAGATAAAACCAAAAGACAGATTTGAAGAGTAAGGAGCCCAATGTGTATTTTTTTCTCTCAAAAAAAAAAAAAAAAAAAAAAAAAAAAAAAAAGAGGGAAAATTTGTAGAGCGAGAAAGAGAGTGGTGATTGCTGGTTAACCCATAAAGATTTGAGCTGAAGAAACCTTCTCAGATCTGAACTGAAGAAAGCTTCTACATTGTGCTTTCTTGCAATTGCAGGTCAAGAAACCAAAAAAAAAAAAAAAACAAAATTAACAAAAGAAAAGAAAAGGAGATGGGTCTTTTAACGTCCGTTTACTAAGTGACAGATGCCAAAAAATTAAGAAGAGAACCTAAATAATAGTACCTAAGGAACTGTACCTAAATTTTGCCCATATATATATATATATATATATATATTAATTATATAACTCCTTAAAGATTAAAAGATTTTATTTATATGATACTACATATTTTAATCAAAAGTGAAATTGGTATAAATTTACAATTATGTTCTCATTAAATAAAACAAAAAAGTAACACATTTATTTTAGCAAAAATAACTGTGTATGTGCAATGCAAGTGGGGAAAACAGAAAGACAAAAAGTCTGAAATTTTATTTATTGAATATAATGGTTAAAAAAATATTTACTGACTTAAAGTCCTATTTAAATACTTTGTAAAACTTGACAAACAAGAAAATATATTCTATAATAACTTTTAATTAATACCTAACTATAATAGGAACCAAATTTGATCTGAAAAACATTAAAAACACTTAAAAACAAGAAAATAATAACACTAAACCTAAAATAATGAAAATTACAAATTAAATACCAAAATTAATAAATTACAAAAATTAAATAGTAGCTTTGGGCCTACATCACAAAACGACATGTAATACAAGACTAAAAAGGCCAAAGCTGGAAGTCATTTAGTTAAGCTTCTAAGTAACAGAATCTATTATTCTGTTGTACATGTGTGCTGCTATTAGTGGTAAAATGTAGTTGGTTTTGTCAAAAAAGATTTACACCTGTTAATTTGGTCAAAATGGTTTCCATTTTGAGGTTTTTTTTTTTGAAGCATTTTCTTTCCAAAGTGGAAGAACATCATTACAGTTTGATTGCTTGAAATTGTAAATCAATCAGATGATGGAGAAAGCAAATGTAGAGAACTTGCCAAAATACCTTGGAGAGTTGTAGCGCAAAGATGACACAAATGCAATGTAGTCAGTACCATATCTTACTTGCTGGTACAGTCGAAATTTACCGCACTGGTGGGTAGGCCGGTATAAAAATACTCTTATTTTGTTTGGATTAAATACCGGCCATACCGGGATAAATACCAGATTCCAGCCGGTAAATAGATTTCGGGCGAAACAAAAACACTTGCCGACTTACCTTCTATACATTTTTGTTTTCACCTGATAATGCTTCTTTCTATTATCTTGTTCTCTCTTCTTCTTCTCCCGTTTCTTCATATTTTCTTTGCTTGTGACTTTCCTCCTGTTCTCCACTTTTTCCAGCTTTCCTTCTGATATGAAGGAACAAATTGCACTTCAACCCGTCAGCCTTTCATATGTGAAAAGCTCCTATCAAGTCTAAAACTGACGGGGTTAGACAACTGAAGCTGAAGATTTCAGTGCTGACGGATAGTGATAGTAATACAACTCTTAAGAAGACCATAGAATATAGCGAGGGGTTGACGGCGACATGGCTGAAGGGAATAAGGCAAGCTGACGGCCCTGAGGCCGACGACTCTATGCAAAACCAAGACTTGGCCACCACGCATGAGTGATAAGGAGATTGCTTGTTCTCCACGCTTAGTGTTAGAGTCCTATAAGGAAAGGATTCCGCAATCCACGCTCATGAGTATTCCAATAAGGAAAAGACTTCTACTCCAAGGAAAAGAGGTCAACCCTCTACTACTATAAAAACCCCAATACCCTCACAAATCAAGGTACGCATAATCAACCCCTCTCTAGCACTCTAGAGTTGAAAAAAAGTTCTAACTTGACCTTCGGAGGGTATTTGGCCGGCACCACACCGGTGCTCTCTGCGAGGTCTTCTCCTTTTTGTTGTGCAGATGCTAATTTGAGTGTGCAAGGATCGTGTAGCTCACTAGTGGTTTTTTCAGCATCATCACCTCCACTTTTCGTTCTTCAGTTCTTTCTTCAAATCTCTCTTTCAGTGTTTGAGTGTCTATGTTTGTTTGTTCCTTTCCATTTGTATTTTTAAAGCTTTTTTTTCTTAGTTTTGTGTGGCCACGTGAAAAGGCAGAGGAGTTCTTCAACCAAGAAAAGAAAAAGTAATGTAAAGCATTAAATGTGATAAGACTTATCCTGAGAGTGAAAATTTTATTTTAAAAATAATAATAAAAGAAACTAAACACATTGGAAGAGAATAAAAACTAAAAAAAAAGTTGTAACAAATGTTGGTAGGTATACCTTGGCTTGTACATGTACAACAACTTCGGATTTAAGTAAAAAAGAGATCTAGAATTTGCCTTATAAGTTTTTTAAATGTCTACTCAATTAAACAAAAAATCACATTTATTGTTAGTTGTATATACATATATTAAATATATAAAATAGCGGTAAGCCCAAAACGGTACACCAGTATTGACCGGTACCTGAAATATATCGTACCGGTGGCCAAACCGGTACAACTTCCGGTACGGTATTGACTTCCTTGCACAAACATCCTCTTAGGCACATCTATTTGTTGCTATTCAAAATTTTCATCAGGTTTATTAATCAAGCTAATTCTCTGCTATCTGCTTATTGGCATTTTTGTAGGATGATCATGTTATTCACCACACTTAAAAAGGTTTAGTTTTAGGTCAGGGATATTTTTCATGAAGGAAATTTAAGGCCAAATTAATTGCTGTAAAACACTAACGAAATTGCTTACCTTCTTATTGCTGCATAATTAAGCAAATTGGCACCAAACAAATTTAACAGTTCCATTAACGTCTGACATAATATTTGTAGTATTGAATGGCCATTCTCTTAATTTGGAATTTAGACATCAGACACCATTAGAGTGTAGACCATCTTTGTTACACCCTCTTCCCAAGAAAGAACACAAGTTTCTTTTTTTTGCCTTCTACTTGGGAGTGACCATAGTGACACTTCAACCATTGGGCCTAGGCCGGCTAGAACACAAGTTACAGTTAAGTTCATTCAATTAAGGCATTTTCATCAAATTTTGTTAAACCTTGAGGTTAAGTATCCAAATTTTTATTTTCTTTCTTCAAATTTTTTAAATTAAAAAAATCAAATTAATTATTGAAACATATTTTGTAATTTTTTTTTTTTATATAAATTTTAATAGAAGTTGACTGAAATGCCTTAGGATGAGTTTGGTTCAGCTTTTTGAAAGTGGGTTTTTTTCAAAAAGTGGAGCTTTCAAAAAGTGCATAATGAAAAAATGATTTTTCAAAAAGCTGAGTGTTTGGTAAAAACTGTTAAAAAATACTTTTTGAAAAAGCTGAGTGTTTGGCTGGCACTTATAAAAGTGGTGGTTTGAGTGGTAAATTACCAAAAAGGACAATGTAAATATAAAGGAGTTTGTTTCATACTTAAATCAACTATTTCATCATACTTAAATCAAATTTTCTCTTTCTAAAAAAATTATTTTTTTCCCACCAATATTAGCTAATAATAACCTACCATTTAAGATTTATTGTGAAAGTATTGTGAAAATATTGTGATAAAAATTAATATTGATTTTAATTTTAACGTGCTATTAAAATTATTTTTTTCTCTTTCTAAAAAATTTTTTTTTTTCTCACAAATATTAGCTAATAATAACCTACCACTTAAAATTTATAGTGAAAGTGTTGTGAAAATATTATGATAAAAATTGATACTGATTTTAATTTTAACATACTATTAAAATTATTTTTTTCTCTTTCTAAAAGAATTATTTTTTTCTCACCAATATTAGCTAATAATAACCTACCACTTAAGATTTATTGTGAAAGAATTGTGAAAATATTGTGATAAAATTTCCTTCTTCTTCTTTTTTCCTTTTTGTTCCCTCTTTTTTTATCCTCCACACATGGCATTTCTTTCTCTCTCTTTTTTCATTTTTTCCCCCTCTGTTTTTTATCCTTCACACACGTACCCTTACTCTTTTCTTTTTTATCCTTCTTTCCTCCTTTTTTTTCCCTGCCATTCCTCCAAACTCCAGAACGTTCCAGAGCTCTCCTTCTTCCTCTTTTTTTTTCCCCCTTTTCTCTTAGCACTTTGTCTGTAACACCCATGCACTTCTTCACCCTGATCTTCTTGATTCTTTTCTTTTTCTCTAAATTCAACCACTCACAAAGGGGATGATTCAGATCGGGAACTCTTCAACTTCTTCTCCAAGCCTCCATAATCCATCCACCGAAAGATGGGTACAAACTCCATTTGAAAGATTTTGCTATATTCTGATGTTTTTTTGTTTTGCATTTTGAGGAATCCTAATTTGCAAGGGATTGATTTTTTTTTTTTTTTTTTCCTTAGCTGATTTCGAAATTTGTTATTGAGAGGGCAGAGGACAAAGCAGAGAGATGAGAGCAATGAGGAATGGTGTGAAAGGGTAATTTGGTAATTGCCCTGTGAGTCCAACGGGTAGATTTCAAACGCGCACGGGGCTTTTTCCAAAATGGAGCTTTGAGCTCCTTCCCATCCTGCGCATTTTCTTCACAAACCCAAAACGCAACTTTTTTCAAAAAGTTGTGTTTTGGTCTCAACCAAATGGGCTTTGGACATTGGCTTTTTTCAAAACGGGCTTTTTGGGCTAAAAAAGTGGAAACAAACGGGCACTTAATAGAAGAAACGTGAAACTTTTTTTTTTTTTTTTTGGAGAAACAAATAAACTTGAAACTTAAATGGACTTAGTAGAAATTAAAAAAAAAATTAGAATATTAAAATGAATTTGGGTCAAATTTAAAAGGTTGCAATTTGCATTATATATATATATATATATATATGAAAAATATATATATATAACTGAACAAAAGGAAGAGTTGTAAAGCCAATTTTATTAAGTTGCTAGTAAAAAGTAAAAAAGTGTTAGCATAGAGGCACGGCGAAATGCAAACATCTATGTCGATGCCAAATACTTAAATATATTATTCATACTTTAACAATCAGTTCAGATGAGATCCTCCGCACCACCCCTTAGAATATTTACATATTTACAATTTCACACCAACTTTTAATGGCATTTGTTAAAATATTAATAGAAAATTTGGGTGATAATCAAATAACCTAAAAGACGTGCAAGAATGTGTAATCTTCCACGATCGAGGTTTAAGAGACTTCTCCTTTTTAATCAAATAATTAAAAGACTCTTCACCGCAATGGAATCTTCCATGAACTCCTCTTCTTTCTTTTAATTATTTCTTCTTGGACAATGTAAGAGTAAAGTACCCTCACGCCACATGTATCTTCATTGAATTGCTTCCAAAAGCTACCAAAATTTTCCTATAAATTATGAATAACAACACCATTTTGATATGCAACTCTCTCTCTCTCCTCCAATTCAGTTATGTCAAGCTCCCAGAATCTTATGTCCAATATTGGTATTATGGAGAAGTTGCAATTTTTATAATTGCAATTTTTATTATTACTTTGGTTGCGGAAGTTCTTGCTTACAACAACTCAGACCCCGGTAGTCTAGTTAGTGAAGAAACAAGTACATCACTAGTAGAGTCTAGTGGTGGGATATGGAATGGAACAAATACAATTCCAGACTTCACTAAGGAGCTTCCCATTCCAGACTTCACTAAGGAGCTTCCCATTTTATCACTCTTCCCAACTGAAGACTTCACTAAGGAGCTTCCCATTTTATCACTCTTCCCAACTGACAAGTCTGGCATCGATGCTAACTCAGAATCCAAGGAAAAGCCTCCAAGATTCAATCATTATTTTCAATTCCATAGTGTCATTATTCCCACCTGCTAGGTCTCTAGACAGTTTCGAAAATTATGAAATAACAATTCCAAATCCTTCCATACCCTCCTCATTTCCGCAAGTATTTCCACCACCTAATGGACAACAGCTCTTTCCTCTCCATTACACTTCCCACCCACTATGTCTAATACTAGTTCAGAATCTAACAAAGCACCTAATGGACAAACAACTCTTTCCATTCCATTACACTTCCCACCCACCATGTCTGATACTAGTTCAGAATCTAATCAAACACTTAATGGAAAAACAAATCTTTCCAACCCATTACTCTTTCCTGCCTACAAGTCTGAGACAGAGACAGATGATAGTACTAGTTCAGAATCTAATGAAACATTCCGCGCTATTACCTCAAGACAGATGGTAGTACAAGGTAGTCACTTGCAGCCGTTATTAAAACAAATGATGCCACAAGCCCATATGTCCTGCAATACGCAACAAGCACAAGCAGCCCAGACAACTAATACCACCTCTTCTGCATCTTCTGCAAGTGGGTATAGTCTTCAAAGAAACCTCCATGAACAGCTGCGGCAGCTGCAGCTGCTGCAGCTGCTGATAATTCAAATCCAGAAGTCCTTTGCGAGTTCTAAATAACAAGCACAAGCAGCACAATCAACAAACATCAGCACTTCTGATCCTCCAAGCAGGGATGGCCAAACCCAAAGGTGAACTGACCCGAAACTTTTGGGTATTATTCGACATATCATGAGTAAAAAAACATCAGGTGGGTCAGGTTTGGGTAAAAACCAATTCCAACTACTTTGGTTTTGGCAGTTGGTTGTGGCTTGGGCTATCCACGGGTTGGGTTGGGTTTGGGCCTGACCCAAACTCGACCCAACTAGGTCGGGTTACTAAAAATGTGACTCGCAACCGATCGAATATATGGGTCGGACCCGACAATTCAGGTCATCGGTTGAACGGGTCGAATTCATCGTTTAGGTGAGTTTGGGCTTCGAATTGGGCCACTTTTGTGAATTTGCATGAAATTTTTTTAACTTAATTTTTGATAGGCCTTTTGGGTCCAAATTAATGGGCTTACTTTTAACAAGGATTTATATATTTTTGAACCATGTATATATATCACGTGGGCCTCTTTTCACATCCTTTATTTCAAATTGGATCTTCAAGCTCAGCTTGTATGTCACTACACAACTTTGAATCTTTTGAGCCTCCAGATCTTATGAGTCCAAATTTAATGTTTCTAGCTCACATATAATGACAACAAATACAATAAATAACACGTAAAAACTGGGCAAATTAGCAAGCACATAAAAACACACATAAAATCACTTTATAACCACCTGCTAAAACCACACAATACAAGAAAGAAATATTTTTCAAAATACCTTAGCCTTAAGACTTGGGCAGTACATAAAAATACACATAATATCACTTTCTAACCACCTGTTAAAACCACACAATACAAGAAAGAAATATTTTTCAAAATGCCTTAGCCTTAAGACCTGGGCAGTACCTTAAAAATCCAAAAACAAATCAGGAAAGTCTAATAAGCGCAAAAGCACATCTCAACCTATTAAACCTACCAAGTTGTGCCAACCATTCCATACATGTAACACAAGCTAGCAAACAAATTCCAACAAATAAATCAATCACAACCACACCACAAGTATGGCAACAATAGATAATAAGAGCATCTTACAATATTTCCATAGAGTCAGAGAAGGCAGAAAGGCAATTACTGCAAGGGTGTAAGGCAGTAAACTACCAAGGTAGTAGCCAGTAATAATTAGTTACAATTATGAAATACCTAAGTATTTCCAAAAAATAGCTTTTCTAAAGCATTAAAGAGCAACTACTCTATAGTTAAGTCCATGACTTATAGAAAAGAAAACCTATAAACTTAATAAGTTTTCTTTCCTATAAGCAAGAGTTGATTTATAAATTATAAGTTAGAAAAGCAATATGTCCAAAAGAGCTTCCAAAATGTATCCAAAAATCTGCCTCCTATACAATATGTGTCCTTCCTCTACAAGAAAATCTGCAAAAAGATATTTATCAATAGAATTATAAGGACAAGACCAAAAATTACAGAATAGTAATAACCAAAAACAATAGAGAGGGTAGAACCAAACTCAATAGAAATAACAGTAAGGGCAGAAACTTACCCAGTTAGCGATTAGTCATCAACACTAATTGAGATACCTTTGCTTGAGCTTGCACTTCCACCACATGTTGCTAGAAAAGTGAAAGAAATGAAGGCTATTAGATTAAATTTCATTTGAATAAGACACATTTAATAGCACTTAATAGACAAAAAGTTTGGAAGTTAAAATATTACCTAAATCATGAAATTCATCTTCCAAGGCCTCTAACTCATCCTTTGATTTGTGAAAAGAAATTTAAACCAAGGCTTGAAGCCAACCTAGTGCACAAACAAGATTTTGAACCCTGAGTGGAGGGAGTGAACTCCGAAATGGATCAAGTATGCGTCCTTTGGTACTAAATGCTGACTCAGAAGCAACAGTAGAAACAGGTACAGCTAGCACATCTCTAGCCAATTTTGATAGCACTTGATACCTACTTGAATTGGCCTTCCACCACCCCAATATCTCAAATTTCCCATCCCCCCTTCTACTTTCACAATTTTCAACCAAATATTTGTCAATCTCATTGCTACACCCTATGGACTGCTCAGCCTCCAAAAAACGCTCAAACCTAAAATTAACCATTGCATATGGATCAGTACAACCAATTGACTCACCTTCTATGTGTGTCCTCTCACTCACACTTAGTACTTGTACATTTGGTGAATCAACACAAGAGTAATAATCATATAACTTGACCAAGGTACCCCTCACCAATTCAATCATCTCATCAGCCACTTCATTCGTACAAATTTTAGAAAAAGAAAACTTCAAAAACCTCAACTTCTTTCTTGGATCAAGAACCACAGCCACATACAAAAGAAAATTAATTTTATCCCCTTTTCCCCCAATATTTATCAAACTTAGATTACATTTTAGTTGCCATGTTTTTCAAGAGGTCGTTTTGAGATTTACTTAAATGGGCAATATTCTCTTGAATGACAAGCATCTCATCAAAAAAGGTGTTTGTAGTAACATACAAAGAACCTGAAAACTTCTTCATTGCGTTGTAAAAAAGCTTCAAAAACCCACAAATGTCCTACAATTTTGGAAATCAATACCACTAGGAGATCCCATACCACTGCTATTCTCCTTGTTCATAAAGTATGAAGAATAACTATCATCCTCAAAGTCCATTCGTATGAATACTTTCTCAAATTTTCTGAGGTTTCTAACATGAGGTATGTAAGCTCGAAAATGTGTTGAAAACACAAAAGCTGTTTAGACCCCCAAATTAAAGTTACAGCTCGATTGATTTTACACTAACTTAATACTAAGTGCGGAATAGTGTAAAAGCGAGCGGATAAACAAACAAGTTACTCTAATCCATAATCAAAGCAACACAGCAGTAAAATGGAATGTAAAAGAGTAGAAAAGAAAGATGCAAACACAAAATAACACGCCGATGTGTTACCGAAGAACTCGGCGAAAAACCTCTTCGCCGCCCTCCAAGCGGAAATTGATCCACTAGACAATCAGTTGGGATACATGGGTTAGCAAGAGACCCTCCACACCTAATCTACCCAATGTACCTAAGCTCTCCAAGCTTCTACTCCAACAAGGCTTCTCGGAACCGTGTCTTGTCTAGTTCTCCGGATCTCGCAACAAGCTCCATGTTGCATCTGCCATCCTTGTCTTCTTCCAATACTTCCCAGCAGCACCAAAACCTCACTTAACACTCTAAAAGGGTGTGGTAAGTGTTTGGGCTATCAACCTCTCAATGGTATAGAAATAGAGAGGTAAGAGTTAAGGAAATTCTACAAGCAAATGTGTAGAGGATTGTGGGTATAACAATCTCTAACTCTCAAGGTGTTTGGCTAGGGTTTTCTCTCAGAAGCACTCCTCATCATTTGTGGGTAATGTGGGTATATATAGTGTGGGCACAGAAAGTGTGTGTCAGAATGGACAATCTGGCAGAACAAAATGTCTCACAAGTGTCTCGTGGGAAGGCCTTACCCGCGAGATACTTGCGAAACATAGTTATCTCAATCTTGGCCTGACTCTTCGCATTCCAACATGTGCAAGTCACATGAGTTACTTTGCGGGATGTTTAGTCGCAAGATATCCGCGAAAACTCTTCAGTCTTCAATTGCTCACACACTCTCTCTCTCTATCACACAACCCTTACAATCAAATCCCACAATAAATATAGGGTACAAAAGATTGAATGAAATTACAATCAAATTTGGCATGGAATAAAAGCCAACAAAACACATAGTTGTAAATAACAACTTTACAAGGTAGGTAGAGTTCCACCTGGTTGGTACATCTAGACAAAGATGAGACTTAGAATCACTACCTAATTTCTCCACAAAACCCATAAAAGTTTGATTCCTATTTGTGAGGACTTCACATACCTCGTAGCTTCACACACCTTAGCAATGGATGCATCAATTTCTTTCAAACCATCCCCCACAATTAGATTTAGGATATGTGCACAACACCTCATGTGAAAGAACTCATGTTCTAAAATAGTTCCCTTCCAATCTTTAGTTACATTTTGCAAAAACTTAATGGTGGTACCATTTGAGCTAGCATTATCCATTGTTAAAGTGAATATGCCATTAATATCCCACTCACGCAAACGCATCTCAATCTTTCTACCTATAGTATCCCCCTTATGGTCTTCAACTTGACAAAAATTCAGAATTCTCTTATGTAACTTCCAATCATCGTCAATAAAATGACATGTAAGGGACATGTAATTCAGATTTTGAATACTAGTCCATGTGTCCGTAGTAAGACATACCCTATGACCCTTCAAGGCCCCACTTAATTTCTCTCTCTCAACATCATAAATGCCAATCACATCCCTAGCCACAGTTTAACAAGATGGGATATCCCTAATTCGCAACTTAGGTTGTAAGGTTGTCGAATATCTTTGAAACCCATACCCTTCAACAAACGTAAAAGGCAACTCATCTATTATAACTATTTCAGCGAGTGCCTTTCTAGAAGCCTCAACAATAAAGGCTGTAGGTACAAGCTAAAACCCTTCCTCCCCATCCATTTTGGGTTCAAACGCTAAGGTTTTTTTCCCTTTAAGTGCATCTCTATTAGGGTCCTTAACACAAACTGGCGTATGTTCAATAGATTAGTAATACCATGCCCCTTACTATCAGCTAGATAAGTTTTTTGACAATAATTGCAAACAGCCTTAAAATGACCCTCACCAATTTCTATTTTTTCAAAATGGTCCCAAACAGTAGACTTTTTCCTATTATTACACATCTTGCCTTTACCTTTAGGTGGAAGTGGGGGAACCTTAGCATTAGTTGGAGTGGCAGTAGGTTCAGCTTAGGCAACAGGCTTAGCTTGGGCAGTAGGTGTTGTTTGGGAAGGGGGTGCATCATTCGAGGGTTCCATAACCTAAAGACATCAAATTTATGCATTAGAAAACTACCATAACAATGATACTACTAACCCAGTAACAAGAACACACAAAAGTGACACAACAACAACAATAAGTCAAAACAACAAGAAGCAACAACAAAGTAACAAGCAAACAACAATATGTTAAAAGAGGAACAACAGAAGATAAATGATAATACCTTAGAGAATCCTTAGCTGTTAGGAATTTGACCTTGAAAAGGAAGCAAAAAGAGTAGCCTACTTGAACAAATTTCAACTCCTGTATAAAATTAGGGTTTCAATTTTTTAAAGTAGGAAAACAAAATGAATCAAACAAATTAGCAATAACATACAATCAAATAAACAAAATAAAAATGTGTTAGGATTTCATCTTTTAAAATTAGGGGTTCATCTTTCTTTTCTTTTCCTTTTTTTGCTTTTTTTATTTTTTTATTTTTACAGTGAAGATAGAAGTAGATTGCTCATTCAAAAAAAAAAAAAAAAAACAGAACAAGGAATAAAATTGGGCAGATACAAACAGGACCACTACACAGTCCAGACTACACAGGATAAAAACGAAGAAAAAGAACACAAATGAGCAGACTCAAATTAGGGGTTCATCTTTGACCCAATAAATCAAATCAAGACAATTAGGGTTTCATCTTTGAATCCATGCACTTGGTCTGTTTTGGTCCCCTAATCTTTGAATCAAACAGAAAAGTATAGAGACTAGAGAGAGTGACTACACTAAATACTATGTTTCGAAGTGGAATCAAGCACATGCAACTCTATGGCAGTGCCGCTAAGAAATTTCTCACATCTATGATCTATAAGTTTTCAATAAATTGAACAAGCTGAAAAACCCATATCTCAAAATAGAGAAAAAGATAGATGAAAAAGGAAGAAAATATACTTGAGAGTCTTGAGACTAAGAAGCTTAGACCGAGAGCATGAGAAGGCTTAACCCATGGTGGAAAGTGAGGCGAAGCAGTGAGTGTGGTGATGAGGCGACGACGACAACAACTAGAGTTTGGAAAGGAGTGTGGATTGTGGAAGGTATGGAGTGAAGGGTTCAGACTAGAGAGACTTGAGATTAAGAGTAGAGAGAATGGAGACTGAGATTGAGAGTGAGATTCTGATTTATTAGAGAGTGAGATACTGAGAATAGTGAGAAGTTTGAGATGGGATTGAAGACTGAGGGCCTGAGGCTTTGTGTGTGGAACTGTGGAAGACTGATTTCCATTTTCAATTTTCAATTTTAGCCGTTCTGAACTTTTTCTAGTAATTTGATTTTTGCTTTGCTG
Source organism: Quercus glauca (assembly GCA_023736055.1). Lineage (NCBI taxonomy): Eukaryota > Viridiplantae > Streptophyta > Magnoliopsida > Fagales > Fagaceae > Quercus > Quercus glauca. Next base: position 23,211,144 of record CM043318.1, on the reverse strand, counting down.
ATTTGATGCATGTAGTTCTCAATAAGTCAGTGACAGTGCTTTAGTCTTATCATCTTTAGTCTCACGTGCTCACCTCAAAAGAACCGAGATATATATATATATATATATATATATATATATATATATATATTGTTTACTCTAAAACTTTTGGTCGGGTCGGGTTATACGGGTTTTTAAACCCTTAACCCGCTACCTGAACCGAATATTCGGGTTTTCTTTGAGAAAGACCCGAACCCGACCAATCATGAGCTTCGAGTCAGTCGGTTTGGTCAGGTCCTGGACCTGCTGGACAGCCCTTATTGTGGCAGTAGTTTTTGGGTTGTTGCTAGTGATTTGGTGGCTGTATTTGATCATGTTGTGGGTTTGTGGTGTGTGGATCTCTCTCTCTCATTTTCTTTTTCCTTTGCTTATTGGCCAAATCTTACCCATCTTCTTTCTCCTGTCCTTTCCTCCCTCATCTTTCTTGAAAAGGTATTTGGTATCAAATGTTACTATATCAAAGGTATCAAAATTTAATAAGTGTGAGACATGTCAGCAAAAAATGACTAACCTACTAACAATTGAAAGACATGTGTTAGTGGATAATTATTTTTGTACACATGTCTCTTGTTTATTAGATTTTGATATGAATGACGTGGTACCATTTGATACAAAATACTTTTTCCATCTTTCATTTTGTGGGTTAATGACTAGATTTGGGTTTGGCTAAATTTTTGTGGTGAATTTAGTGCGGTTGGGTAATTGGGTTAATTCAAGAGAGAGAAAATCTAATAAATATATCAATTAATAATTATATAATGTGCATAGGTAATAAAAATCAACAATAAGATGTGAAAATTTTACATACTATAAATTATATTATTCAAGGACCTCACAAGAAATTTGGATGCTCTCCCTAGCAAGTTAGGATTAACAATAGCTTTCTTTTCTCTTTTCACACCGTTTGCAACTGTTGCCTTGATAATATTTATAATATTTATAATATTCAGAAAGGACATGACCAGCCATAAAATCCTTTCTATCGTAATAACAATTCATGTAGCAAATATATTACATTCATTAATAAATGACTTCATTAATTAGATTCATTAATGAAGAAGTTCATAAACGTGTCATTACTTTGTAACTCCATACCAACACATTGATTCATCTACCATTCATATCTAGATCACTATAATGATAACACCTCTTATAGAAGGCAAGTTACTAGTAATGACACAATAGATTTATTAAGGCCAATGCTCAACGTGCATGAATCTCATTATGGAAGGAATGTTGAAATTATTATGCACTAACCATTAAAGACTAGCCCTTATTGTCTTTCATAGTCTAAGCAATTTTAACATGCACCTCCTTTCCATCGTGGTCCACTAATGTACCTATAGGAATAGGCTATATCATGATGGATATGTTCAAGTCAAGGACTATAACGAAATGATTCATAATCTTAGACTACAAAATCAAGTAGACATATTTCAATATACCAATATTTTACATCATAAAAATATTGCAAAATTTCACAAGAAATTTTGAATAATAAATTATTGATAATAGAGACATCATAAAATATCGTGTTGGGCCACATTATTCTAACACAAAATACCCCCAAAATGCCGAAAAATGACCCAAAAATGAATAAGTAAAATAGGTGAAATATTCACTCACACACACATCACCCTAGTGTCACACATTTCAAACACATACCACATATTTCACCAATAAAACTTCCAAAGGTTCGAGTAAGTGGGTGTCAAATGCAAAGGGTTTGGAAGAAACTCATGACCTATAACAATAACCATAACAATAACATTTTTACATTTTTTATGTTGACTTGGTCTTTATGTTTTGACTTGAATTCCATTTCGGTCACTACCTTTTAATTTTACCACATTTAATTCCTAAAATCAAAAAGCGTTCTAGTTTTGGTCCTTATCATTATCTCACAAACAAAAATAACTAGGTGACAGACGAAGTGCACCATTAACACACTAAATGTTGACGTGGCCATTAAAGTAATAATAAAAAAATTTATTTGGCATTTAAAAATGCCATGGCAGATCCATAATTAGTTTTATTTATTTACTTTTTTTTTATCTTGAACCAAATAAAATAAGAAAATTGTTGTAGAAAAATAACATCCACAAATCAAAAACAATAATTGTAACAAAAAAACTGATGCTATTATATATAATAATTACTAAGCAAATTCAATGATACTACATACTAGTCTAAAAACTTAAAAAAATATAAAGGAAAAATGATTAACACCTTTTCATATTTTTGGAAGATGCCACACAATATTGATCCTGCAATATACGGGAGTTGGAGTTTTTTTCTACAAAAAGCATTAGAGGCATTTGCTACTAGCAGCATTTGAATTACATAATGTGTCCAATAAAATCCCTAACGGTTTCAATTTGTTCCAAATGTTAAGAGGTCATTAAATTGGACAATAGAAAATTGAAGGACAAAATGTTGATATCTCCAAACCACATTGGGTATTTTGTAATTTACCTTATAAAGATGCAAGTGAAATGACAATGCTCACTCTCTAAATAACATTGCTCATCCTCTAAAATGTCACTCTCTAAAATGCTAAAAATGACACAAATACTGCTGAAACCTTAAAAAAAGAGTGAGTAAAAAGATTAAAAGACTCTCACACACACATCGCCCCTATGTCATTCATTTCAAACACATATCACATATTTCTCCAAGAAAACTTCCAAGGTTTCTAGTAAGTGAGACCCAAATGCCAAAAGAACAGGTTTCCACAAAACTGATAGAAACTCACAACCTGTAAAAATAACCATAACCATAACATTTTATATTTATTTTAATGTTAACACCAAAGCCAAATCTCCACCTAATAATGTATTGACGTGCTTTATACAACCCCTATAACATATCCAGCAACATATCCAATGAATTTTTAGACATAGGCATATAGTTTTAATAGCATCTAAAGTTTGTAGTAAATATTTCTAGAAATTATAGTTGCTTGAATTTAAAAATTCTGAAATATTTGTCATCATCCAAGTCTACAATTTTGTTAATGGACTTCATAATTCTCTCTTGGGCCTTCCCTTTTAAAAGTTTTCTTGCCTTTTGGATTAAATGACAACAATCTATTTGCCTTTGCATTTGCTAGTTCTCACTTTGAAGTTGATCAAGTACCGTAGTTGAGTCATCTCTAGATGACTCAACTTAATATGTTTTTGAATCTCTTAACCCTTTCACATATGGCTTCGACTACAGTGATTCTTCCATGGATTCTATCATAGTGTTGATTGTAATTAATTGCTTAGGTTCATTGATCATGTCTTTTTGTCTCTTTTGTTGAATTCTTTTTTTTTTTTTCTTTAAAATGTAGTTAGTGATTGAATTTTTATTTTTATTTATTATTTACTTTTAGATTGAGTTCCATGAAAAGTTGATTCTAAAGGGAAGTGGCGGATTTTTTTATGGGTTTCAAAGAAGTTGTGAGCATGAAAGAGTGGTAAAAGAATTGAGGATTTCTTAATATTGTTATTTTCAGAGTATTAATTGTTGAATGTTTTTATATTTACCCTAAAAGTTGCAACCTTCAAAAGATCTCTTTTGGGAAGGGTATACATATATATTGTTTCTTAGTCTGTTGGAATAATTAAAATATCTATTTGAATTTCTATGTATTTGAGGTAGTGGGATGTTATAAACCCTTCGAACTAGTAATGTCTCTCATTTTAAACGAGCTTAGGTGCACTTTGAAAATATGCTTTCAATTAATAAAATGAAAAGGAAAAAATATTTATTATATCATATCACTTTTGGCACTTAATTTGATGGCTCTTGAACCTTCCTATTATGTATCATTCATAGCTTAGTTTCATCAGCAATATTCTGTATTTTTGTGGTACCTTCGTTTATAGTGTATGAATTGGTGGAGGCAAACCCTTTTCTCTACTCAATTTGTTTTGGTTTTTGTTTTTTGTTTTTTGGTTTTGTTTTTATTATTATTATTATTATTATTATTATTATTATTATTATTATTACAATTTTTTTTTTTTTTTGTGCAAGATAGTAAAAAGATGTAAATATTCTAATAAGTTAACCAAAAAGGCTAATCCAAACCAATTGCACACAAGCATTATGTCATGATAGTGATAGTAAACTTTTTGTTACCAATACAAAACTTAATAGGAACAAACTCATAATCAATTAATCAGTAGCAGCTGATAGTATATAAATAATTGTAAACTAGTAATACTTAAACACTTCTTCTTCTTTTATGGTTATTGTTATTGTCATTGTTATTGTTATTACTTTCCCAAATTAAATAGTTAGAAATTCATTTACTTCTTATTTGCATGTCACTAAAATATCTTAATCCTTCTTTTTTCACATCCACTTTTGTTGTTGTCTTATCAGAGTGGTCAATGAAACAAATTCTACATAGTCTTGTACGTGTATTTTGTTCACCGACAGTACTCCCTATTGATCATGTTTTTATGTTAAATCCACAAAAATAATTTTTGCTTTGTGGTTCCCAAAAATTAAAATGGGTTAACATCAATGCCACGGGTAGGTTCAACTCACACTCTAAAAAAAGCAATGAAAAATCCCAATCTGTTTTAAGAAGTTGTTAGTAGCAAATTTTCGAACTACAAATTTAGCCCAAAGCCCATCACTCCGACCCACTAACTATGAGATAAAATACCAGAAATTGTTATGTCTAGCCCAAAAAATTTATCCCCAAGGCCCATGAATTTTGCTAATTAAAATAATCCAATTTTGATCATACATATTTGACCCAAGCTTATTACACCCACTTTATTACACCCAAGGCACTTAATTTGTGAGTCACATTTTTGACAGATAATAGAGCTACCAAACGCACTTTGTCGCTACTAAAAAACTGTTCAGCGCAAAACTACCTCTTCTGGAAAGTGAACTTCGCCCTCGGTCTAGTCAGTCACGTGGAAAGGAACGCGAGAGTCCATGAGAAAGTATCTTCGCAGAAACTTCCAAATTCTTATAAAATATGAACACTGACACACCATTTTTCATATGTAATTCTTTCGCTCTCAATCTCCCAAAATTTTTCTGTCCAATATCATTATGAGGAAGCACCAAGTTGATTCAGGTAAGTTTCAAAGAATTTTTAGTGACTGAATACTATATAGTTTCAGTTTTAAACATTTCTATATTTCAGAATTTTTGGTTTGCAGAATTTGTTGCCAACAACTAGGACTGTGGTAATACATTAATGGAAGAGAGAAATTAATCACTAGTAGAGTACTCATTTTTCCCATCAGCCATCTCAGAGTCAGGCAGTTTCAGTTGGATGTGGAATGGAACAAATCCAAACTCCTCTATTTCCATTCCATCAATTTTCCCAGCCAATGACTCAAATAGTGAAAGTTATGGCAGTTCAGGATCCAACGAAACATCTCCAGAATTCTCTCATAATTCCAATTCCATAGTGTCATTCTTCCCACCAGCCTGGTCTCCAACAGACAGTCCTGAAAATTATGAGATAATAATTAGAAATCCTTCCATTACGATAACCTCCTCATTTTCCCACTTCTTTCCACTACCTAACGGACCAAAGTTTTTCCATTCCATTAATCTTCCCACCCACCATGTCTGAGACCGAGACAGATGATAGTTGTTCAGAGTCTAACCAATCACCTCGTGCACAATTCTCTGATTCCATAGAGTCACTATTCCCACTAGCCGGGTCTCAATCAGACAGTAGTAGCTCCCAAAATTATGAAATAATAATTCCGAATAATCCTTCCTTGTCAACAAGGCCGAAGAGCAATAATAGTTCAAAATCTAATAGAACACCTCCAAAATTCACTCATTCCATACTGTCATTCTTCTCCGCAGCCAAGCAACTAACAAAGGCTTCCAAACCTAGACTCACAATCCTTAAGACAGGATTCGGAGTCTTGATGAAAGTTAAAGTTAAGAAAGAATTTCCTTTCAAAATGCTATTTGAAGCGACTAACAATTTCTCAGATGATCACAAGATTGGAACAGGTAGCTTTTTCTCAGTCTACCATGCCACTTTAGATGATGGCCGAGAAGTGGCTATTAAGTGCAAGGACTGTGCCCGTGCTTACGAAATTGACCCAAAAGCTTTGTCTCGCCTTAGTCACAATAATCTTGTTTGCTTATTGGGATTTTGTGAGGATAGTATCAAGCCCTTATGGGTCTACGAGGACATGAAAAATGGTAGCCTTCATGACCATCTTCATAAGCTTCAAAGTAGTCCTCTAATGTCATCGTGGGCTACCCGGATTAAAGTGGCACTAGATGCAGCAAAAGGCATTGAGTACCTACACGTGCATGCAGTAAAACCAATCATACACCGCAATATCAAGTCATTCAGGGGCAGCTTGATGTATTTGGGGGTCTAAGGTGAAAATTGATTATCTTGTTTTAGATGCAAAATTACTACTAATTAACATAAACTACGTAGAATTTTTTCTTTTTTTAGAAATTTTATAAACATAAAAAATTTGACAAATTTTTTTGTACTTGTTAATATGGTAGATTGATAATAGTAGGTAAAAGAGTGGTATTAGTGGTGGACTTAGATGAGAACTAGTAAAAGTTTGCTAACTAAACTCTTATTATTATTCTTATTTTTTTTAGAAGTACAGCATTCACAATATTTTTTTACAACAAATCTTAGGTTTTAAGTTTTTTTTTTTTTTTTCTCTTTGAAAATATCACTATAATTATTTTTTTACCATTAATAACAGGTTGTAACAACCTGCTACTTAGCATAATTGTAAAAGTATTGTAAAAAATATTGTGAATGTTGCATTTTTCTTTATTTTTTATTTGTTTTTCATTTGGTAAAAAAATATTATTTTATTTATTGATTATAAATAACCCTACTGGTTAAAATTTGGGGGCACTTTTTTTACTTGGGGCCTTAGGCGACTGCATTTTTTGCTCCACTGTTCAGCCAGCACTGAAGTCGTCTAATATATTGCTAGATGCAATGTGGACTGCCAAGGTGTCTAATTTCGGCCAAGTGAAGCCCCCCGTGGTAGATGAGGTGGAGCATTTTTCTGATCTGATAGAGATGGGCTCCTTGGATTACATGGACCCCAAGTACACACGTCATCTTAATGTGCAATTGACAACGAAAACTGATGTGTATTGCTTTGGAGTAGTATTGTTAGAAATGTTGTTCGGGTATAGAGCAATTAATATAAATGGAAATGAGGAGCTACAGAGCTACATTGCCCAAAATAAAATTTGGAGGGTTTTGGACCCAAAAGTACCACCACCTACCCATTTGAAAAAAAGGCAGTGGCACATGTTGGGTCCCTAGCATTGGCTTGTGTAAGTCTAAAAGGTCGAGATCGTCCCTTAATGACTGAGATTGTAAATAGCCTACAAAGAGCCTTGGACGTGTGTGTGGATCCGGATCATGAAGAGTGTTCACTTAATGATTAGGTTAACATTCGTTAACCTAAACATTAATGATTAGGTGTGGTTGGTGGATTTGTTGGTGGCATTAATTCCTTGTAGTGGAGGCGATTAATCTACCTGCTAAGTATAATAGCTTGATGTTAATAGTTTTCATCTGTTTTTGAGTCCTACCTCAGTAACTCCTAATGCAATGTTGAATGTTAATGAATTTACCTTTTGGGGGGTTGGTACAAGAGGCAGATTTATGGTTGTTATGATTGATTTGCTTTTTGTTGTGAGGTTTGGGGTTCAATGGGTTCCTTGTGGATTGATTGGGGGAGATACTGTTTATTTCCGGGAAATGGGAAAGTGCATCGCTTAAAGACAAACAGCAATAGTGAAAATTCGATGATTCTATCAAAGAAGGAAAAAGAGGGACCATAACGGAGATGGGATATAACTTGTGATATAATTGACAATGTGGAGGCATTTTAAATTGCTCTCATTCTTTCAAGTAGAACAAATAAAAATAATTTGGAGTATTGAATCAGCAAGGCCTAGACTAACAATCTTTACAGCTATCGTCAAAGACTTGAATTAAATTGGGTTTGTAAGGAGATTCTTAGGCGGAAGTGCAGTAATTCACCCTCTAAAGGAAACTATGCTCTAAGGCTGGTGGGTTTTCTACTGCTTCTTTTTGGCAACAGTACAATCAATACATTTTCATCTATACTACTATATATTTGTTTCTTCCTCTGATACTGTAAGTCAGGCGGCTGGAATGATGTTGTATATTGGTAAGTTTCACTGTTTCTGCATGTTATGCAGATTTTCCTTGCTTAGGGATATTGCATATATTTCAGTGCAAGGGAGTGATTGGCTGCTTAGGAATAATGGTTATAATTAAATCCATTTAGTGGTTTGTTTTTTTTTTAATAAATCTATTTATTATTGCTATTCAAATTTTGCATATCAGGTTTATTAGTCAAGCCAATTCTCTACTGTTTGCTTGTTGGTATTGGGAAGTTGTTCATGTTATTCATCACACTAGGAAATTTTTCATTCTAGGCCTTGCAAATTAGTCATGAAGCAAGTTCAAGGCCAGATTGCTATAGGACACTTACAAAATTGTTTAGATATCTTGTCCTTAATGGGACTGTTCTTTTTGGTCAGACGTCATTTTTTTTTCGATGATGATACAGCAATAAGAAAGGTAGATATCAAAGGATCAAACCTCCAGGTTAGGGGAGGTGAACATATTTGTCGAATTGAATGGTCCATTTGATAATTTGGAATTACATATTAATAACCAACAAACCATCTTTGTTACAACTCTTCACAAGCTAGAATGCAAGCTCTAGCCTCTTCCTGAAGCCAATTTGTGAGGCTTGCCCCAATTAAAGTAAGTGTTTTTTTTTTTTTTGTTTAATGCAAGACACAAAAACAAAAGAAATTAAATACCCTTTTACAAAATAAAGAAAGCATTCATACTTTGAATAGTAACAGTATATTTGAAAATTAATAAATATCTATATTCTTGGATTGTGTTCTAATTTCTAAACATCCTTCAATAATTGTAGATTTAATTTATTATCCATTATTAATCTTAATCTAATATATATTTAATATTAAATAAAAAAATTCATTATAATATAAAAAAATATATTTAACAATTATTTAATAGGCATGTCCCGCTTTATCCATGCCTTATTTTTTCAAAAATTTCTATCATTCTTATACCAGTACCCGTGTTCATACATCTTAGTCCCTCTTCCATGAAGTTTTCGTAATTCAATGTTCCAACGAGGGTGTCCCACACGTTTTGACAGCAATTGAGCCTTAGGAAGATCAAGTCATCTGTTCTGTTGTACTCAAATTTTAAAGACTTGAGATGTAAAACAGAAATTTTAATGAAGAAAAGATGGGATTGCATCTAATCAATGAAGATAAAAAAATAATAATAAATAAATAAATAAGGTAAACAGATTGCTAAGAAAATAATTTAAAATTTCAAACTTTTCCCTCAACCATTTGATGCAATAGCACCGCTATGCAATGCAATACCTATATTGGGTCCCAATAGGTACCTAAAGAGACATTAATGTCAGTGGCCCCTATCAATGGTGCAGCAATAAAGTGTCAATAGACTACTATTCAGCGTCGGCAGTAGTCAATAAAAATAGAGGTCCCTCTTGCAGTCTTGCACGAAGTTTCCGCTCCAATTGGGTGTCACACCTTATCACCAATTAAGTCTTTCTCACATGTTTCTAAAATAAAAATAAGTCATTACATAAATTTTCATACTTACACAATTTAATTATAAAATTAGATGTAGCCAGGGCGGAGCCATGTTGAAGGATGGGAGGCCATGGCCCACCCCAAATTTTGAAATTAAAAAAAAAACAATATATATATATATGTATATATATATATATATATAATTATGAAGTAGCAGTGATGTGATTAACGACACTTCAAGAAGATAATAAACAAGTACTTAAATGAATGATGTTAAGAATATGATAAATTTTACAATATGAGGCTTACAATGATGTATCACTAATCACAAAAAGTAATTCAAAAATACATTTAATAGGTTGTTGACATATACAAATCATATTAATTGCCACATCAATTTGTAAAGGCTTTAACTAAAACTTATAGTATTTCTAGTATTTTCCTATCTGAATTATTTCTCGTGATTATTGACACATATATTTGTAAAACTCAAGTGTGGGTGTGAAGGCCCAACGTCAGGTGTTGGGCTTGGGGCCCAATTCGAATACCATTATATATGTCCGAAGATATAAACGGAGAGAAGGAGGAGTCCTGGTAGAAGAGACGTACCTGGAAGTGTTTAATGAAGGCGATCCGAGGACAACCCTATTGATCCGAAGAGATCATTCTCTTCGGACTTCAAGAAGACTCAATCAAACAAATGTGCTAATAGTATGGGTGATCTTCCCAACCACTTCCATGACAAGGACAAGCTTGGAGCATGCCTAGGGATGATCGTAACAGGGAAATATCTAAAGGGAAAGGCTGCTACCACCACATTTAATGCACTGCAGTAACTTTCCTGGCCGTATTTATGTGGAGAAGACCCCTGAACAGTGCAGTCTCAGCTACCACCACTCATGGAGAACTAAAGCAGACATCTGATATGACATGTACTCAAGTGAAGGCTTAGATGGCGTACAGATGGACGGTGATGATGAAGCAGAAAGGGGTATATAAATGTAATAGGCCTCTGAAAAGGGGGGGTGGGAAGGGAAAGAAAAGGAAAAGGAGGGAGAAGGAGAGAAAAACAGTATTGAGTTTTTGAAGAACAATCCTCTTTGGACATGTGATTGCTTTCATCCTTAAGTGTATTCCTATACAAAGTCATTGTTGCTAGATTCACAATTTTCCTAACTTTTTCACCCATTTCTTTACAAATTCATTGTTTTAAGTTCTTTGGGCTCATAATCCAAGTCATTTGGGCCGCTATCAAATTTGGACATTACATCATGTATTTAAAGCTGTATTATCTTTAGCATTACTCAATTCTTTGTTACTTCTTAAAAGTAAAAGTAAAAAAAATAATTTAAAACTATTTTTTTTTTCCTAGATCTCTAGATAATTATTTTTTTTCAAAAAGATATATTAATTTTTTCCCCAAAATTTGGGGGCCTTTCTCTAGTAGGGGGCCCTAGGCGATGGCCTAAGTGGCCTAGGCCTAGGGTCGGCCCTGATTGTTTATTTTAAGCATTAGATTAATTATTTAATTGTGATTAAACCATCAAACTGTGCAGTCTTTTTACGATATAAAAAAGAGTTGGTGGAAAGGGAATTTCGTTCCCCAATTTTTTAAGCGGCATTAGATGCCTATGGGAATACCATTATGTTTGATAGGGCATCAATGTTTGACGAAGCATTGAGAGTGATGGTGCTCAGATCGTCAGTAGAAATGTTCGTCCAGTGGGGAGTCCTCCACAGTTAATCCTGATCCTAGGACAAGGCGAATGGTGAAAAGAGAGAATATGGTCACTGGTGTGGTGCTTGCCACAGAGTCTCCGATGCCAAAGTTAGAATAGCTAGAGGGGAAAAGAAGAATTCAGATAGCAATGTGTATGAGCTAGAAATTGTTGTACCTTCCTTCAGGTCTTATGAATGGGTATACATAGGTACTTCTTTCTTTCTTCTAACCGTTGGACTTGTCTTAATGGTGACATTATTCCCAGATATGTAACGTCTTTGAGGGACGTTAATGGGGAGATATCTTCTCCACGGTGTGGAGGCTCATTAGTGCTTTCGTAACGCTTCTTCATTGATCGTGGGATGATGTCCTCGTCCTCACCAGGTGGTCACTAGGGGTGAGGCGAAGCTTGATGCGGACTTCGTCCATTGCTTTCCCTATGGATGAAGGTAATATGATCGGGACCTATCAGAGATAATTTCTCTTTGTTTTAGTCGGCATTTGAAGTCTACTTTTCTTCTTTTCTTACATCAGCATTATACACGTTATATATATATAGAGAACCACTTGTTGCATGACTTCAACTTATAGTATACGGGCTATCTTTCAAACAAAAAAAAAAAAAAAAGCTTCCAGAATACGGGTTGAATGCTCTAGAGTGGGTTTGATATGAAATCACTATAGTGGGTTCGGGGGGTCTGTTATTAGATTTCGGGGTTCGTGGGTTAGGGATTTAGGAATAGGTTCAATTTGGGTGAAATGGTGTCATAAGAAATCTAGAATTTTTGTGTTGATTTTTGGGTGAAACGATGTTGTATTGGAGATGCCAACTATCCTCTATGTTTTAAGTAAGAGTCATGTTAATAGATATCTTTAAGACAATTGTTAATAAACTCTAATACGAATGTTTTTACACCATTTTTATGAAAAATATAAAAAGCTGTCAACAACATTTATTACTTTATTATTCTCTCAATAAAATGTTTCTAAAAATAGCTCTTAAACCGATGCTCTAAGGGCATTGGTTAGCGAATAATACTAGAAATACAAACTATTTTAAGGGTTGATTTTCCTTTAAATACAACATTATTGTTTAAGGGTTGATTTGGCACAAACACAAAAAAAAAAAAAAAAAAAAAAAAAAAAAAAAAAAAGAACTTCTGCACAATGATGTGTTACTTAACAACCAAAACTAATTGATGACATGTTTTTACTAACGAAACCAAATTTCAGAATATAAAATTTAAGCAATCCTAAACTTCAAATATATACTTTGCAAAATACATTTTTTTTATAACATATATAAATTAAACTACATATCCTACTTTGGATATAGAATTTGGCCTATCAATGGAATCTCATCATCTATCCATAAAAAAAAAGTTAAATAGACGGCAGAGATCCCAATATAAGATTTTAACTTTTTCTGTCAGTCAATTTGAAGTAATTGCATTATTGCACCCTCATGCAATGCAATACCTACAAGATCCCGAAAGAGACATTTTTGTCAATGGCCCGATGAATGGTGCAGTCAATAAATGTAAAGACCCCTTTTTTAGGTGAAATTATAGAGGTATCTGGTAGATCACGTTATTTGTCTATTATTCTATTAAAAAAATTTTAATTGTTTAAAATTGTTAAGTCAATAATTAATTTCTGTTTAAAAAAATTTTCTAACTAACAATTTTAAATAAATGATAATTTTTTAGTAAAATAATAAATTACATCACTTATCCACCATGTAGACCTTATAATTTTTCCTACCTAGGAAGCACGAATGGTTTATTTGGGATGACCTGTTTTGTATTTATGTCAGACACTTGACATACTTGGGACATATCTATATGTGTGTCATAGGCATGTTTATTTTTTTATTTAAAAAAATAAATAAACGATGCACGGTCAAGACGCAAGAATAAAAAGAGTTAAATATTCTTTCACAAAACAAATAGGGGATTTATGCTCTGAATAGTAATAGTGTATTTAAATATTAATAAATATCTTTGTTCCTGATTTGTATCCTAGTTTCTAAACATCCTTCAATAGTTGTGGAGTTGTCTTTACCATCCATTATTAACTTTAATATGATACATATTTAATATTATATAAAAATAATTCTTAATAATATATATAATAATTATTTAATAGACGTGTCCGTTATATCAATATCTTTTTTTTTCAAAAATTTTCGTGTCATTCCTATACCAGTACCGTGTTCATACTTCTTAGTCCCTCTTCCATGAAGTTTTCGTAATACAATGTTCCAACGAGGGTGTCCCACATGTTTTGACAGCAATTGAGCCCTACGAAGATGCGGATTCAAGTCATCTGTTGTACTCAAATTTTTAAGACTTAAGGTGTAAAACAAAAATTTTAATGAAGAAAAGATGGGATTGCATCTAATGGATGAAGATAAAATAATAATAATAAATAAATAAGGTTAACAGATTGCTAAGAAGATAATTTAAAATTTCAATTTTTTCCCCCAACCATTTGATGCAATAGCACCCCTATGCAATGCAATACCTATATTGGGTCCCAATAGGTACCTAAAGAGACCTAATGTCAATGGCCCCGATCAATGGTGCAGCAATAAAGTGTCACTAGAGTAACTATTCAGCGTCGGCAGTGGTCAATAATAGTAGAGGTCCCTCCTGCAGTCTTGCATGAAGTTTCCGCAATGCAATCCTCCAATTGGGTGTCACACTTTATTACAATTAAGTCTTTCTAATGGCAGTGGAGCTAAAAAATTATATAACTATTTTAGTTTCATCAAAACACAAAAATAATCATACAGCAGTAGAGTTAAAGTTATTTTTTTTAACTTCATTGCTATAGTGCACATTTATCTATGGATGTGCACGGTAGCTTAGAGTTAAAATATATATATATATATATATATATATTTTATTTCCTGCCCGGTTGTGTGTGCGGCTGTGATGGTTGTGTGTAGTAAATATATTATTTTATTGTAGTAGATATTTTATTTTATTGTGATGTTTATATTATTTTATTGTGTTGAAAGCTAAAATAGATCCACTGTTGCAGCATGTGTATAGGTAAAATAGATAAAGTAACTTTTTGTGGTGCTAAATAGTTAAATTTTTATCTCTACTGCTGTGGATGCTCTAACATATTTCCAAAATAAAAATAAGTCTTTTTGACATAAATTTTCACTCAAATAAAAATAAGTATTTCTGACATAAATTTTGACTTAGAAAAAATTTAGATATAAAATTAGTTGTAGCTTAAGGTTATAACATTACTCAGTAAAATAAATATTATAACAAATTTTGAAAATCTAATCGTTGAATTCTATGTTCTTTATACTCATAATACACATGTATAATTTTGTATCAATCGGATATAATTTTCCATATGATCTATAAGCTTATATTTTATGCATAATTTTACACTACAAAAACTTGCAATTTAAACAATTTATTGATGACATAACTATTGATCTTTAATTTTTTAGAAATTTCACAAACATGGAAGATATAAGTAGAAGGTGTAATCTAACGGTGGATTTGTCAAGATTCACCTTCAATAAAAAAATATTGAGTAAGGATAGCTAAACTTTTGTCATTTTTCACAATATATTTCACAATAATGACAAGTTATAAATAATAGAAAATACAACTGCGCACCCTTTGTGCGGCGGTCACTCTACCAGTATAAATATTTGTGGGGTGTGGGGAGTGAGGGTAGGGGTTCAAGTTTCCAGGAGGGAGTTTCACACAAATATACACTTAGATTAAGCTAGAGTAGAAATTCTATCTTGTATCAAAAAAATAAATAATAGAAAATAAAGTGATATAAATGAACCAAAATAAGAATCAATAAAAACTTATTAACTTATCTATTGTGAAAGATATTTTAGAGAAGTGTTTGTGGTATATATGTAACATATATTACTCTTTGAATTTTTCGTAAACATGGAAAATGGGAATCATGTTATTCATCACGCTAGGAAGTTTTAATTCTAGGTCAGGGATATTAGTCATGAAGGAAATTCAACTATTCAAGGCCCTTGTTTAACTTGTCAGACGTTAATGGATCTATTATCTTGGTTTGATGCCATCTTTTGTTGATAGCATACGAAGATTCTTACCTTGGTCTCAGGTGTGGGACCTTGGGTCGCTGAAAAAGAGGTTGGATTGATGTTGGGTGAACTGGGCTTAGCTTACTACGGCCTGTTTGGACCATTATACGAACCAATCTGTACATAAGACAAATGAAATCCACAAAATATATATGTATTGGCTAAGTAAAAGGAAGAAACAACAAGTACACAACATAAAAATGAGCAATGATGATTATGAATGCTTCAAGAAAGTTATATTTGATTAAGTTAAGTGTTAAAGTACATTTGGTCCCACCCTGTGAGGGTATTCCACAAGGTCCAATAAGCCTCAAAGATCACAGGCTTGGCTAATCCCCTTTGGGTTCATAAGATTTGTGAAATTTGAGACCCTTGAATCTGAGTGACTCCTCGAATATTTTGCTATAGGACCTTTTACAATGTCTCTCTTCACTCAATGAACTCAACTTAAAGTTTAAAACTCTCTTTTTATATATTTCTTGGTCTCTTCTACCTATAATGATGCCCCCCTTGTCTTCCTTGCTTCTCCCTTTTTATACTACTCTTGGAACGCTTTCAAATTACTATCCTCTCCCTTTGTTTTCTAGGTACCAAGGCCAGTCTCCTTTATCTGAAATGTTGGTGGCTGGTCCTTTCCTTATTTCTTCTTATTTTGCTCTTCTAGGACTCGTACCTAAAAGTTCATTCACTGACTTTCTACTCATAGAAGCTCCTTCCTTAAGAAAAATCAAGATTATCCTCTAAGGTCAATATTCCATGATCTTCTTCCAAGGCTTTAAAAAGACATTTCGAAGATCCTGGGACCTTGATGCTAACTTCTCTTGGTTTGGCCTTTTTCCCAAAAATGGGATGGATTCCTCCTTGCAATGGACAAACTTGGAAAGCCTCTGACCATCCTTCTTCTTACGCCATGTCCTCTACCTTACCCGAGGTCCCTCGGTTCCTTCACCGGGTCTTGATCTTGAAGCCATCAATTGTCCCTATCATTTCTTTCTACCTCACAGGAGCTTGACTTTGACAGAACTTCCAATGGCTTCTTCCCCTTTTTCCTATTTTCAAAATATGCATTGCTCGTTCCCAGACCATCCTCTGGACTGTCCATGTCCTACTCAGCATTTTTAGATTTTTTCCAAGGGACCCGCTTCCTGGGGTTGGAGGACCCATCCGTAGCCTAAGCTTGGGTTCTCTTCCTTTCCATACTTCTTTGATTTTCTTCACTCATTGGGCCATTGGGCCTTCATGGCCCTTCTTATCTTTACAAACTAGGCTTTCTCTTGTTAAGACCCACGACCTCCTTCATTGTTTTCATGGGCTGGACTTCCTCGTCACATTTTGGACCTCAACAAATGGCATATGAATAAATTTATATAAGCTCTCTATTTTCTATTCCCCCCATTTTTCTTCTTAATGAAACAAATTTATTTTTCATCCATCCACTTTTCCACCCTCCCAACCAAACACAAATGAGGAAAACTAAAATCTCTTATATACTCCCACTTTTCCATCCCTTCCCTATTTTCTATCCTCCCACTTTCCATCCTCCAAACCAAATGGACCCTAAGTGGAAAAAAAAGTAGACCCCTAGATTGTGGAGTAATTCCTTGTGATATTTCCATATTGGTAAGTTTCATTATTTTTGGATGTTGTGCTGCTTTTCCTTAACTGTTTTTGTTTGAAAATATTTATGTAAAATCCATATGTTTGTTGTTTAATTCTGTGCCAAATTTATTTGTATTTATTCTCTCATTTTAATGTATCTTTCTGGGCTTTATTGTATTTGGGGTCAAAAGTACTTGAGTCCCTCTGTATTTTGTCAAATCTACGTTCAAAATCATCTGGTGGCCTTAGGCGACGTGAACTGCCCACAAGTGACACGTGGTAGAAGATATAGAGAAACTGCTAATTAGGCAAGTCACAACCTTCTCACGAATAGACAGCCTGCGACAACGTCACAAAATATCTGCTAGCAGAATGCTCTGTTCTCATTCTTATCTGTTTTTCTGCCCACATCATATAAGTCAAGACTCACACCCTTTGCATGTGTGAACAGGAAATGAGTGAGCTGAGCTTATAAAAACAAGTGAGAGAATTTTGTTCACCCCAACCCTTTTTGTGTGAGAGAGAGCTACCCACTCCTTTAGAGAGAAAGTCATAGTCAAGAGAGTTAATTTCATACCGGAAGCCATTTTGGTTTGGTCAAGAAAATGATATATTTCGGTACTGCATGGTACTGGTATACTGTTTCGGGATTACCACTATGTAAGGACAACTTCTATCCATGTTCTCATTGAACATATTGATTACCTCTTTAGTAGGCAAAACATTGGTAGCAATTCTCCATATATGCATCTTGAGGCGCTCATGAATTTTGGATTTCCAAATTTGACCCCTAATATAGTTGAGGTTCGAGGGAGGAGAGCCTTTCCCACAAAGCCAATAAGCTGACTTGACAGGAGAAGAAGAAAAAAAAAAAAAAAAAAACTCAAAGTTTGTTGCAGTCCAAGACCAACTATCTTCCATGGGGTAACTAGGAATGAGAATTTTCTGGATTAGATCAACCACATGCTTCTCAAACAACAATCTTAGCTTTGAAATATCCCAACTACTTTAGTATGGAGTAATGAGCTGAGAAACCACCAAAGCAATGTCCGGATTAGCATTAACTTTGGGGGTAGGGGTGAAGCTTGGGAGATTAGGGATCCACGAGCCTAACTATGTTCTAATGGAATCCCTACTAAAAGGCAAGCTGCCTTTGTGATAAGGTGTTTTATGCCCATCATGCTCTTCCAAAAAGGGAAAGATCTAGGAGAATGGTGAGACAGCTAGTTGTCCCGAATCTTGTATTTAGCCATCAAAACCTTAATACAGAGACAATCCTTTCTGGATATAATCCAATAGCCAAGTTTGGAGAGGAGAGCTTGGTTGAAATCCCAAAATTTTTTGAATCCCAAGGCACTGTCCTTTTGTGGCAAACAAAGAGAAAATCGAGACATCGAAGTCCAATACGAACCCATCTTTGATTTGGTGCTCCACCAAAATCTGCACATTAAAGCATCTATTTGATCACATAGACCTTTAGGGAATAGTATAGCCGACATAGAATAAGCCTGGATGGCTTGGATCACCGATCTAATCAAAGTTGCTCTACTAGACCAAGACAAATTTTTACTTTTCCACCCATTGAGCTTACTGTCCAATCTTTCTTTAAAAAAATTGAAATCTTGGGTTTCGCTCTTTGACAGGAAGAGAGGAACGCCCAGATAGGTTGTACTTTGTGGAAGTGTATTGAGACCCCAACAACACTTAACTTGATTCATAAATTGAGGGCTCACACCTTTGGAAGGAAAACAACCAGATTTTTCCACACTAATAGTTTGGCCTAACCAAGAACAGAATGTCTCCAAGCAATTTCTAAGAATGGCTAGTTCGGAGGACTTAGCTTTGCAAAACAATAAAATGTCATCAGCATAGCAGAGCTTAGAGATTGGGGGGAGGGGTGGGTATTGAAATCTTTAACCCCAGTTAGGTTCTTTTGAGACATTTCCCTGTTTATCAATCTCGTGAGAACCTCATTGCCCAAAATAAATAAGTATGGAGACAGGGGGCCCCCCTGCCTAAGCCCTCTAGAGGGAAAGAAACTTGGTCTAAGACCTCCATTTAAAAGCATAGTGAACTCAACAGTGGAGAGGCACTAATGGATGAGATTTATAAAGCTGCAACCAAAACCAAAAGCTTTTAAGACTACAATAAAAAAATTCTATTCCATTATGTCGTAAACCTTTTGGAAATCAAGCTTGATTCCAAGGAAACCTTTCTTCTTCCATGTATATTTGTAGCTGTGAACAATTTCATGGGCCAAGACCACATAAGATTTTGCCAGCTTACTCTTGTCTCCCCCTTTTATGGATAATCAGTGTTTAGGTTGGAAAGAAGACTTTTTGTTGTATGGAGCCATCCTTTGTGACATGGTTTGGAAGCAAAGAAATCAATCCCTAGTTGGAGACAACACTCTAAATATTGATGAGGTTTCTACTAAAATTTCCTATCTCTTCTTTGAGCACAAAATCTCCAATGCTTATACCCCAGGACAGCAAGTTCCTTCCACTACTTAGACTTGGATCCCTCCCACAGGTTTGTCATTTAAAATTAATGTTGATGCTGCTGTAGGGCCCCGCTTCTCTTCTATAGCTATGGTGGTGAGAGACTAGAGAAGGGAGTTGGTATTCGCTGATATTATGAAAGTGAACACCACCCTCCCTCTCTAGGCAGAAGCAGAGGCCATTAAATGGGCCCTTTCTTTAGATCCTGCCATGGGTAATGAGTGCATCGTAGTGGAGTCGGACTGCGAATCTTGTGTGCAGCTTCTTAATGATTTGACTAAGCCCCCCCTTGGAGGATCAAGTCCTTGTGCTCTGATTTAAGGAATATGTTGACTGTTTTTTATAAGTTTTTTGTGAAGTGGGCACCTAGGTTGTGTAATGCAACAACCCACTCTTTAGCAAAATGGCCTCTAGCTTATAATTTTTTTGGCCTTTTTGATATTGGTAATAGCCCTGCTTGTTTCTCTTCCATTATTTTGAAGGAGTCCAGTAACGCCTTGTTGTTTGTTTTCTTTCTCCCAATAAAATTTCTGGTTCATCAAAAAAAAAAAAAAAATATATATATATATATATATATATATATATATAGCAGTAATTTCATGTTTATTTCTTTCCATACCATGAATAATATTAGCCCAAGCCAATTCTTTGCCTTTTATAGAAAAAAGCTCAACACTTTTCTTATTCTAATTTTCTCTTTCCTAGTCCCCACATTCTTTTTATTCTTTCATTTCTTTTTTCTACTGTTGCTCGCCCGAAGCTAATTGCCTGCCAACCTATCATTCTTATTTCCAAGTTCCAAAATATCATAGCTTCACACGCTATCTCTTTACAAACACACGTTATCTCTTCCTCTTTCAAATAGAAGTTTAGTGTGACGTGAAAAGAGGTGTCGGTTTGGTATCCACTAACCGGCTAGAATTCAGTATTTACCCTAGAATGGCCGAAATGGACTCGATATGCTCGGTATTTGAACCGGCACGAAACGTCAGTGTTTCTGTACTGGCCAAGGCACTAGTACGGCAAATAATGGACGTACCGGTCGGTACGGTACGAGATTGGCTCCCCCTTGCTCATAGTTGCCTTTTCTTCTTCCTTTCCAATCTTACATATCATTGAGAGGAGATTTGTACCATAACTTCTTACACCGTTTTTGAGTGTTAGAGAGTTGATTGGTTTGGAAACTATTAGAGCTGATCTTAAATCCAAATCTATTGGTGGCTTTTCATTGGTAGTTTAACAGTGATGACTCTAATAAGATAGGTCGAGAAAAGACTCGGGGAAGTCGATTGCTAGCTGGAGCTTGGAGGGCTCAATTACATAGGGATTTATAGGCTTAGAAGGTTTATAGTACATGCTTGCAATATGAAACTTTGCTAAACACGTATATTGTACTTATTTGTAAATTTTCATTAAAAGTGTTGAAATTGTAAAATTCTATTAAGGGGTCTAAATACTTGCCAGGGCTATTTTAGCATCTTTCAATTTCAGTGCAAGAGAGTAATTGGCTGCTTAGGAATAATGTTTATAGACTTATAGTTAAATCCATTTGTGGTTTTTTATTTATCTATTGGATAAATAAAATTATTTATTTATCTATTCATCATTCACAAGTTAGGTTATATTATGATAGTATTTTCAAAATACTTTATTAAAAAAAATTTCCTCTATTTTTCCCCTTTACAACTATCATGTATAAAGCTACAACCAACACTCTTGATTGGGATCAACCACCAATTTCTATTGCATGGCTTTAAAGCCTTATTAAATATTTTGAATTTGATTATGCATTGGATATTTGGCTTGATCACATCATATTTGATATGTTTTACATATTCAGGAAAAAAAAGTTTGATTTTGATGTGAGTTTTATTTTTTCATTTTTTTAAAAGCTTTTGAATTGTAGTTTTGTTGAATTTTATTAATTTTTGAGATACATTTTCTAGTGTTTTGGATTGTAGGATAGAAAAAATTGGGTTTGAGAAGGTTCGATTAAAACTAAAAGAATAATTTCCAAATTCTACATACTTTTTTTTAATGATAGACAAAATGTTATAAATAACTTTTAGTAAAAAATGAATATTTTTCATTAACTTACCTTTTGAATTTTTGAGAAAAATTGTATTGTTTTCATTTTGGTATGACACAAATTATATGTATTACATTTAGATAAGACTTTTCTATGTATCGTGTGGGTCAGTTAATGACTAGTATATTAATAAAGTTGAATCCCATTTATCAACTCTAGGACTTTTACATTGTTTAACTATTGTATCCATTTTATCACTATCGATGTGCATGTAGTATTGCTTTTTGTTTTCCATGGTAATGCTAAAATCCATTACTTTGGAATTAAAAAATTCTCTCAATTGACATATACCTTGATGTGATCCCATTCTTAGGAAATCTTGCACCCTAATTCAAATCATGTTAGCCAATATATATATATATATACACACACATATAGGGCTGGGTTCAAGTTACACATGGTGTAACTTTAAGTAATGTTACACTGCCTAATATTTTTTAATTAAATGTGAATTTTTATAAATCTACCGCTGGATTACATTGTTTCCGTATGTTCCCCATACTTACAATATTTAAATATGATTAATGATCAATGGTCATGTCATTAATCAATTGTTTAAATTCAAGTTTTTGTAGTTTAAAATAATGCATAAAAGATGAGTTTATAGATTGAATGATAAATTATCCCCGATTGGCATGAAAATTGGCATGTATGTTAAGAACATATAGTAAATGTAATTCAACGGTTGGATTTTCAAAATACGAATTCAATAACAAGTTATTGGGTGGTGTAACATTATTTAGAATTATACCAAGTATAACTTGAACCCAACCCAGAATTAAGAAATTATAAAGGCTATTTGTGGTGTGGCAAGGTTGTGCAAACCTTACGAAAGCTCATTGTTATTATTTTTTGTTAGGTTTTGAGTTTGTAATGTTGTCAAATCATGACAAAAACTAAGTCTCATTAGTTTAGAATGGTCTACATTGAAGTCCAAGAAAAAAAACTCAAGTTCGGAATAAAAACAAATGAGTTACAATCTGGTTGGTTCGATTGATGCTAGGGATTTTCGATTGATCGAAAGTCGCATATCAGCAAAATCAGCAAACGTAAAAAGGCCATAACTTATTCGTTTGAAGCCCAAATCGCGAGCTGTTTTTTCCAGTATTTAAAGGACATCATAAGCTAACCCTAGGTAGGGTTTTCAGAGCTTTTTAGAGAGATTAGAGTGCCTCTTTGGTATTTTAGGGTTTTGTACCCAAACCCCTCTAAGGTTGTTGCTCATACTTTTCTATTTTGTGTGAATCTCTTGTGAGATCTTTAAGGAGCTTTCCTTTACACAAAACTTAGGGTTTTCAAGGTGGAGATTACTTTAATATCTTGATGATCAACAAGGTTGATGTCATTGGAGCTTAAAGAAAAACAAGCGGGGAGCTTGTATCTTGTGGAGAATTCAAGAAAGAATGAGTCCATGAATTCGGAGCTTGCACGTAGTCGTGTCAGTAAGTTCTACTGGTGGGTAGCATTAAGAAGTCGAGCAGGGAGCTTGTAAGTCCTTTTGTATGAACTTCGATTCTTTCATAGTGGATTCAGGTTTACCTTGAGGATAGTTAGGTCAAATCCTCCCCAGGTTTTTACCGTGTGGTTTCCTAGGTCATCATATCTTGTGTTATTTATTATTCCGCTGCTTTATATTTTGATATGATTATTTAATTGTGTTAACCTAGATTTGCATGAATTGGACTAAGTTAATCACTTGACTAATTAACTAGGTTAATCTAATTGTGGTTTAAGGGGTCTAAATTTCCATCAAGTGGTATTAGAGCGGGTAGCTCTTCTTGTTGTAGATCTTTTGATCTAAGGGCTGATCTTTGACCCCCTGTTGTCATGAACAATTTGAAGTGTCTTTCTGATCATGTTTCTGCTCATACTTCTATTGATTTTTTTGATGCTTTTGAAACTCTTCGTAAAGAATTGTCTAAATCTTTGAAAATTGCTAAGAAATTTAAAGACGAGTTAAAATTGGCTAATCTTGAAAAAGAGGAATTGGTTATTAGATTAGATGAATCTAATAAAAAGAATGAATTTTTGAGAAATCAAATTTCCTCTCGAGATGAGAAGATGAAAAGCTTGGAACAAGAGTTAGTTGAATCTAAAGCTAAAATTGAAAATTTGACTAGTACCAAGCCTGCTGATGATAACAGAAGTGTTTCTGTTTCTTTTAAGCCTAAAACTAAGAAAGTTTATATCCCTCCTTTCAAGAGGAATAATAAAGAAAAGGCTTATTTTGCTAGGATAGACAAAGGTAAAAGTTCTGATGTAGACGCTGAAGTTTCTAAACCTAAGTCTAAACCTACTGTTAGAGAGTATAATAAATCTGTTTTTATGCCTACTTGTCACATTTGTGGTGTTGTTGGTCATATTAGACCAAATTGTTCTTTGTTGAGGCAAAAACCAAAATCTGAGACTAGATTTGTTATTAGGAATACTGATGTTCCTAAATTTGTTCTTGTTTGTCACTTTTGTGGTGTCCATGGTCACATTCGTCCTAATTGTCATAAATTGAAATTTAAGCAATCTAGGATATGTGATGATATTTCTCCTGCCATAAGTCCATATAAATTGTTTTATATGCTTTTGAAAAATTTAAGCTTGTTGGCCTGTGAAAGGAATTTGCAGGATCTTAGTCTTTTTCAGAAGATTGGTGTAATCCCTCAAATACACTCTGTTTCTCATGAATTTTCACCTACAAAGCCAAAGACTCGTGCTATTTGGGTGAGAAAAGATCCTTTAAGGTGAGTGTTGCTGACTTGTCCCTGTTTTAATTCTTTCAATTGTTTGTGGACATGTCTTGTTTATGTTTTTGGTTGATTTATTTTTTTCTTAGGTTGTTTTGATTATTCAAAAAATCCAAAAACATTGAAAAATTACAAAAATACAAAAATATTTTATTTTGTGTCTTGTTTTATTTTTCTTGAGGATTACATGAATCATGATATCTCTCTTGATTTAGAACATGCTTGACATTGTGGAGAAATTTGAATAGTTTGTGCTGAGCTATTTTTTATTTTGTTTGAGTATGTACTAGTTTGTACATGTACTCAAGGGTTAATTAAAAAATTGATATTTCTTATTTGTGTACCCTCTATAGCTTAGTTAAGCATTGTCATGCATTGCATTTGCATTGTTCATTTAACACAATGTGTGTTTTTTTTTTTTTTTGGTCATAAATTTTTTTCAAAATCTCAACAAGTGGCTATAAATTTTTTTTAAACCAAAAAGATTTTTGTGTTTTGTATTATAGATCTTGGATTTATAATCAAAGATTGGCCATATTATCTTTACATAACATGTTTATGTACTTTGTTTAGCTTGGATGAGCTTATTTTATTGCATTGTACTAGTTTGAGATTTGTAGTGCATGTTCTGTGGGAAGATGTTTATAGTTTTTGATCGCTTTGTCTTAATCTTGAAATCACATGCCTTTGATTGTCAGACTTGATCCTTTTGAGAAAGGCATAAATAACCATCTCACCACTGTTCATTAGCCAATCATGAACACCTTAGTACATATCGTAAGATTTTGTGCTCGAGAAAGTGTAGCACATGCACAAAAAGAACATAAAGTGTAACCTCGGTTTAATTGCTTAATGCTTAAAATTGGTGTGTACTATTAGGCTTGATGCCAAATCACATAATTAAAATTGGTGTGTATATTATGAGGCAAAATTCAAGAAACTTACATGATTGCAAGCTTATATTCTAGGAAATGTGAGAGTTATATGATGTAACTCTTTTGGTGATAGTCTCTTTTAAATTCTATGTGATGAATTTTGTAGACTTTGTGGTTGATTGCTATTCACATATCACCTCATATGTATCTCAAACTTTTGCTAGTTGCACATACTATACAAGTTACTCTTTGCTGATTAAAAAATTGATTGATTAATTTTTGAGCTATGTACTTTCTAGTATATGTCTTTTTTATGTGTGAACTGTAGAAAATATTTTTCTTAAGAGATATGATGGATAATCAATGTGCAAATATTTTCTCTACTCATGCAACTGTTTATGGGTCACATAGTGCCATGTTTGCATTTTATTGAAAGAGAGAATATTTTTTCTTTATGTGTATCCTCAACTTAGTTTTTTTTTTAAAACTTGGTTTGTGTCTTTTTATTTATCTCCAACCCCTTTATGTTTCCCCAAAAATGTTTCCCCAAAACTGTTTTCCCAAAACATATTTTGTTTTTCCTATTTTTATAGGGGGAATTGTTGCTCTTCATAGGGGGAGTTGTCTCTATTTTCTATAGAATTGACTTTTTTTGTCCCCTTGATTCTCTATTTTCTCTTATCCTGTGTTGCGTATGTTAACTGTTTACTCTTTGTATGAGTTGTCTTTGTCAATACGTGACAAAAAGGGGGAGAAATTGTTGATTTATGGGAATCATGTTTGTCTTGTTTAGGGGAGTTGAACTTGTTTTTGATAGGGGGAGAAAATAATTTTTTATGTATCTAACTTAGGGGGAGAGTTAGTTTACATATCTGTTGATTTACTGTTTTTCTGTCACACATGCATTTATGCGTTTGTTGAGTGTTTCAGGAATATACAGGTTCATTCAATTTTGCTACTGTCTACACTTGCAATTGATGGCTAGTAGTTAGGATTGAATTTGTTTTATGAGCATTATTTTTGTAATGGACTTTTATTTGTAAACTTTGAGCTTTTAATTTGTGTTTTATCACGGATTGTCAAAAGGGGAGATTGTTAGGTTTTGAGTTTGTAATATTGGCAAACCATGACAAACCATGACAAAAACTAAGTCTCATTAGTTTAGAATGGTCTACATTGAAGCCCAAGACAAAAAACTCAAGTTTGGGATAAAAACAAATGAGTTACAATCTGGTTGGTTCGATTGATTCTCGATTGATGCTAGGGATTTTCGATTGATCGAAAGTCGCATATCAGCAAAATCAGCAAACGTAAAAAGGCCATAACTTATTCGTTTGAAACCCAAATCGCGAGCCGTTTTTTCCAGTATTTAAAGGACATCATAAGCTAACCTTAGGTAGGGTTTTCAGAGCTTTTTAGAGAGATTAGAGTGCCTTTTGTGCCTCTTTGGTATTTTAGGGCTTTGTACCCAAACCTCTCTAAGGTTATTGCTCATACTTTTCTATTTTGTGTAAATCTCTTGTAAGATCTTTGAGAAGTTTTCCTTTACACAAAATTTAGGGTTTTTAAGGTGGAGATTACTTCAACATCGTGATGATCAACAAGGTTGCTGCCATTGGAGCTTAAAGAAAAACGCCGGGGAGCTTGTATCTTATGGAGAATTCAAGAAAGAAGGAGTCCGTGGATTCGGAGCTTGCATGTGGTCGTGTCAGTAAGTTCTACTGGTGGGTAGCATTAGGAAGTCGAGCAGGGAGCTTGTAAGTCCTTTTGTATGAACTTCGATTCTTTCATAGTAGATTCAAGTTTACCTTGAGGATAGCTAGGTCAAATCCTCCCTAGGTTTTTACCGTGTGGTTTTCTGGATCATCATATCTTGTGTTATTTATTATTCTGCTGCTTTATATCTTGATATGATTATTTAATTGTGTTAACCTAGATTTTCATGAATTGGACTAAGTTAATCACTTGGCTAATTAACTAGGTTAATCTAATTGTGGTTTAAGGGGTCTAAATTTCCATCATTTTTTTAAAAACTTGACAAAAGCTTTGCAAGAAAAGAAATTCAATGAGTGTTTTTTAGGCTTTAATTCTGGATTTTTTTTTTCTTTTAGGAGATTTGGTTAATCGGTTTTGTGATAAATAAGAGAGAGAAACATAAAAGATGCTATATTTATTAGGATGGCTGAGGTGGACAATATGTTTTTTTAACCGTTAGATTTCATACAGATCTACGGTGTAAAAAATGTGTAACATTTGCAAAATTACACCAGGTATAACTTGAACCCATCTTATATATTAAAACATAATAGAATGATTTTGTACAGTCTAATGTGATTTAAATCTTATTACCATAATTAGCTTAAACTTATCTCAAGGATAAAAAAGCATAAATTTATCTCTCATTCTTAGTTCAATATGTTCTTTATATTTATCAAAACAAAGTGGATTGATTTTGTACCCTTCTACATGAACTAAATCATCTTACCTTATTTAGTTTAAACTTATCTCTTTTTTGAGTTCAATTTGGCTATGATAGTTTGCTCTTCAATCCATGATACTCCTTAAATATACAAAAAATATGATAGAAAAATATTATAGATAAATAAAATGGGAAAGCAACTGGCCATGCTGTTCTGTTTTATAAAATGATTAGCCCGCTCAATGTAATTTATATTTCTTTTGTGCCTTTTCTTATATTCATGTACATAAGCTTTTTACAAGTTCTAGAAGTTCTTTAAATCATTAGAATGGAGAAGATTAATATATGAAGATTGAGAAGTATTGTCAAGATAATAGCAACAATATTTTGTGTTAGTAAAGCTATTTCGATAGCATTGCTTACAAATCCAAAACTATTAAACATGAAACTACTATCATAATTTTTTTTTCTTTAAGACAATAAGTGATAAATGGATGTTGGGTTGTCTATTTTTCATTCTTTGTAGTTGTTTATAGTCATTTTGGGTGATGATGCTGGTATTACTAATCAAATTCTCTTATATTATTTTACTTTTAATTTGATCACTAAAATTTTATTTACTTTCGCATATGTCAAACTTTTTAGCAAGTGTTCCTAACTATATAAATATAAATAAATAAATAAATAAATAAATATATATATATATATATATATATATATATATATATATATATACTTGGATGCTTTCCTTGGCAATTCTACAATAAAAAATGCACTCTTGCAATATAATTTATAATTTATTGCATTAATTGTTGACATGTAATAATTATAATTTAAGATCTTTCTCTCTTCCTTCTTACTAGGACATATTTAACAACTATTATCATATTGTACACCACAATATGAATTGGATCTGCAGTTAAACCTTTTTTTTTTAGGCTTGGTGCAATATGATTAGTTGTTAAATATGTAGATCCAATATTGTATTTAGGCTTGGTGTTCACCACAATATGAATTGGATCTAAATATGATTATCATATAGTAGGTGAAGAATATGATAATTAATAGTTGTTATATATGCAATATGATAATATCATATTGATTAAGATCTACCACACATTTAGCTTCCTCAGTTTCTCACAATATATATATATATATATATATTTTTTTAAAATTGTGTGGAAAGGAAAAAAAAAAATTAGTATATGTTTTGAGGAGAAAAAATTATGTACGTAACAGTAGATTCCCATATTTGAATTTAGAGATTATCAAAATATAAATTTTTATAGTGTTGTTTAATAGTTCTTACATGATAAAATGGAAACAAAGTTTGTATACATTGCTCATCAATTTCTCCAAAAATGCAAAATAATGTTCGATTTCACATGAAATAATGAAGATTCATTTTCGTGTTCTAATCAAAATTATACATTCTTCAATTTTTTATTGTGTTGCATTTTGATGCATATCTCTATCTTGCCATATATAATAATTGAAAGTAAAATGCAGCATGTGTCCTTCCCAAAAAATACAAAAAATAAAGATATAAACATTTTACTTACAAAAGATATATTATATATTACAATGAAATCACACTATTTTGAGATGAGTTTAAGATTATTACTTATAATTCTTAGCTACTATTCTCATTTTTCGCTTAACAAAAAAAGAAGAAAAAAAATAATATATATATATATATATATATATATATATGAGTCAATTTTTCCCCTACTAGTTTATAATAAAACTATAACACTAAAATTGTTCATGGTGAAATTGTTTATTCATAAACATGGTGAAATGGTGAGTTGAACATCTACATCAATACTATTATGTCCACACCATATCACGTGTCGATAATAAGTAATATCATCTCAATTTCTATCAAGAATCATGTAATGTAATATGAAAACTCCTACCATGCCACAACCTGAATAGTAATCCCAATCTTTATACTTTATATATTATTTAGCATTTTTGCATATATTATCCTGACTTTCACCGTCTGTTCCAATGACATCCACAGAATATCTACATCACCATCGACGTACCAACAACTTTTGATGGCAAATGTTCAAATATATTAATAGAAAAATTGGAAGTGGTGACCAATCAACGTGAAAGACGCGCAAGAAATAATTTCTTATTTTCGAAAGTACACTCAGTCTCGCCCAAAGTAACACGGCAAGAGAGTGCACGAGAAAGTATCTTCGCTGAAACTTCCAAATTCTTATAAATTATGAATACCAACAGACCACTTTGAAATGCAATCATTCTCTCTCTCTCTCTCTCCCTCTCCCTCTCCCAATTCAGTTATGTCAAGCCCCCATAATTTTCTGTCCAATATCGATATGCAGAAGCACCAAGTTGATCCAAGTAAGTTTCAAAGAATTTTGATTCAGGATGAGAAAATTCTAGTAACTGAATATTATATAATTGCAATTATTAACATTTTGTAATATTTGGTTGCAGAATTTGGTGCCAACAACTCGGACCCTTGTAGTCCTACAATCAGTGAAGAAAGAAGTCAATCACTAGTAGACTACTCATTTTTCCCATCAGACAAGTCGGAGTTTGGTAGTTACAGTCGGATATGGAATGAAACAAATCCAGACGACTTCTCTGTTTCCATTTCAACACTATTCCCAACCAACAACTCTAACAGTGACGCTAATTCAGATTCAAATGAAACACCTCCAAGATTATGTCATTATTCCAATTCCATAGTATCAATCTTCTTGCCTGCCAGGTCTCAAACAGACAGTAGTTCAGAAAATAATGAGATAATAATTCCAAATCCTTCCATTACAATACCCTCCTCATTTTCTCACTTCTTTCCACTACCTAATGGACAAGCAAGTCTTTCCATTTCGTTAATCTTCCCACCCACCATGACTGAGACTGAAACAGAAGAAAGTTGTTCAGAATCTAACAAAACACCTCGTGCAGCAGCACAATTCTCCTGTTCCATAGTGTCACTCTTCCCACCAGCCAGGTCTCAAACAGACAGTAGTAGTTGTGAAAATTATGAAATAACTCCCACTGATCGTTCCATATCAGCAAGCCCTAGAAGAACCATCTGAACAGCAATCTTCAAACACTTGATTGAGTTTCTTAAGCCAAAGAGCAATAATGGTCCAAAATTTTCTCATTCCAAAAATAATTCCGTACTGTCAGCGTTTTCTGCAAACAAAGACTTGATCGATATTATTCATAACAAACAATTTCCTTTGCAAATGCTACTTAAAGCCACTAACAACTTCTCAAATGATAACAAGATTGAAACACGTCGCTCTGGCTCCACCTACCGTGCCATTTTAAGTGATGGTCGAGAAGTGGCTGTTAAGCGCAAGGACAATTACCATGCTTTCCTATGTGAATTGAAAACTTTGTCCCGCCTCAATCACAGTAATCTTATTCGCTTGTTGGGATATTGTAAGGATAGAAACGTACCCATATTGGTCTACAAGTACATGAAAAATGGGACCCTTTATGATCATCTTCATGAGCTAAAAAGTACTCCTCTAATGTCATGGGCAACTCAGATTAAGGTGGCACTAGACGCAGCTAGAGGCATTGAGTACCTACACGTGTATGCAGTACCACCAATCATACACCGCAATATCAAGTCGTCTAACGTATTACTAGATGACACATGGACTGCCAAGGTGTATGATTTCAGCCTATCTGAGGAGGCTCCGGATGATGAAAAGTCACACCATTTGTTTGATGACAATTATCCGGGGGTGGGCAACATTGGTTATAGGGACCCCGAGTACTTTTTTCTTCTAAAGTTGACAACCAAAATTGATGTGTACAGCTTTGGAGTAGTATTGCTAGAAATGTTGTCTGGGTACAAGGCAATTCATTACCTTAAAAATGGTGAGCGTCGGACTTTAGTTGATTTTGTAGTGCCATACATTGTCCGGCATGAAATTCACAAGGTTTTGGACCCAAAAGTAGCACCCCCTACCCCATTTGAAATGGAGGCACTAGCATATGTTGGGTTCCTAGCATTGGTTTGTGTAAGTCTAAGAGGTCGAGATCGCCCCTCAATGACTAAGATTGTAAATAGCCTAAAAAGTGCTTTGGACACATGTAGATCTGAATGGTGAAGAGTGTTCATTTAATGGTGACACCTCATCGAAAATTTCTTCTACTTAGATTTCAGGCATCTACAGGATGAGTACCAATTTAACATTCTTTACTCATTTTAGAAGAAAAATTAAAAATTCCAGAAAACACTTGTATTCTTTCTTGTAAGATCTGGACAATATTGTGCTTCCCAACTAAAACCCACATATTCTCCTTGTGTGGTAATTAAATTACTGTGAAGCTTGTGTACCCCCACGGCCCATGCCACTAGATCAATTGGCATTTACAATATGATGCTTAATTCAGGACAAAATTTTTGCACTTTTGTGTGTATATATAATGTTATTGTGCATTATGTTGGTTATGGGCTTAAGTTTTTTAAGTTAAGTGGTGCATCTATTTTATATGTTATATTAATTATTCAAGAAATCTCCCCAAGATATTTTTTTAACCAACAAGAGTTATCAACAAGTGTAATTAGATCCAATAGTTAAGGGGCATGTGCTCATTAGTGAGTTCCACCAAGTACAATAAGGAAGACTCAAATGCCTCCACCCATGGTTGAGCAAAAGTTCTCTTAGTGGTGAGTCAAGGTGACTGTGTATTGGTGACTCTCATAGTTGTGCAAAAAAGACTCTCATTTTTGCCCCAAGCATGGTTAAGTAAAGGGCACACTAATGGTGTTGCTTACGCATCACACTTGGATTTCTAAGAAAAAAAGTTTATGTTCAAAGGGGAAACTAACTGATGTCCCACTAGGGACTCAGTAGCTAGAAGACTCACACATAAAGAGGAAGATTTGTTATAATGTTCGTGTGTGAATAATGTGGCTGATTAAATAATGAAGTCCCACAATAGATATTAATGAGAAGATTGAATAGTTAATATAATATTATTGGGCACAAACTCACAAGCTTAATTCTTTTAAGTGAAGTAATGTATCTATGAGAGTCTATTTATTATATTAACTAAATCCAGTACGTCTTTTTCAAACAGTAACTTTATTTAATTGGTGAGGAAGCTCCAAGTCTTAAAATAATTCCTTTTTTGTTTTTTTGGGTCTTGGGCCTTTGGCATTTTCAGGTGCTTTTGAGTGGTGGGCCGAACTCCCCAAATGAACCCAGGCTTAGCTAAATACATTTATGAAGTTTAGATCATTTTGTGACAAGCCAACAACTCATTTTTAAACAATTTAAGCTTGAAAGCTTCGACAAATTGTTTTGTCACATAAATTTTGACCCAAGTATTGTTGAGAAGTGCGATTAAAAAACCTAGGAGGATCATCAATTTTTGACAATATCAATTGGAAGGGTGCTAGAAGAGACTAAAAAATCTGCTTAAGCAATATGTTTTATAATATGCTCTTTTCATTTTTTATTTTATTTTATTTTATGTGAATGCTCTTTTTATTAACCATGGTTAAACTTTGGTAAAAAGAATTTTTTAAAAAGTTGGAATATTTTGTTACTAATTCTAACAGAACGGGGGGAGTGTTATTATTTTTTTTTTTTTCATATCTCAAGAGAGGGGAGTTGTTTGGTTGGCCCTAAGGTCGAGCCCTCAATTTGACAGAACGGGGCTTGTTACTAATTCTGTTACTATTTATTTTGTTACTAATTCTAACAGAACGGGGCCTGTTACCTAATGTGACTGGTTAGCCCTAAGGTCGAGCCCTCAATTTACTTGTATGAAGTGGGTAATGAGATTCCAACAATGGAAAGACGTCTTAAGGCCAATCTAGTAGCCCAAATGTAAGAATTTATGGTCCAGCCTGTATCCTTCTACCCCTTTTTATGTATACCCTAAGGAGTCCCAGGCTTGATGGTGAGTTACTCCTCTTTTGTTGTTCCTCACAATTTTCTCTCATGTGTATCTCTCGCCTTGAATATTTCCCACCTCCCTTCTCACTCCTTCAGCCCCTATTTATAGGCTTCCCTTAGTGGGATTGTCATGATGATGGGGAGGCTTTTTAGGCAGGCGGGGCCCCTTTTGGGATATATTCTTAACCAGATGGGGCCCACTTCTCAAGTTGAAACTTGAACCCGTTGCCAGTTAGTTCTAGGAAGGTGATTTCCCCCAAGGCATTACCATTGCTTGTTAAGGACATATTTTATGTAGTTGGCTATTCCTTTGACAAAACACACTTTACTTGTAATTGGGTAGATCTAGGATGTGTTTAATACTTTAAGGAACATGTTGTTCAAGTCTAGTATTAAAGTCATGAAGATTGGACCAAGAAACAAGTGAAGAAAAGGTATTCATTAAAGCTGGACAGATAGCTCAACACCTGTGGACAGATATCTCGACAGCTGCCCGACACCTCCCTGACAACTGGCTATCTATCGAGCTCTTAAGGTGTTTTCTTATCGCAATCTCGACACCTTCTCGACAGCTAGTGGATCGATCGAGAAAGTTTCTGTCCCCTCGACACCTTCTCGACACCTCCTCGATAGCTGCTATCTGTCAAGATTTATTAAATCTCGACACCTGCTCGATACCTCCTCGATAGCTGCTATCTGTCGAGGTTACGGGAATTCAGATTTTTGTTTTTGGACCAGGCTTATGTATTTGTTTAGGGTTTCTATTCTCACAACCCTAGACTTATATTAGACTTATTTTAGAGGCCGTCACATAAGAGAATAAGAGAATACAAGGAGAACATATTCAAAAGGTGACTGATGCCTTAATTTGTCTAAAGAAGCTACTGCGTTTTTGTGCCTTAGGGTTTTGTAACCAAGTGCTTCTTGATCTTCATTCTTGATGAAGTGAAGAACTTTGCAGCCAACATCTTCTTCTAGTTGGTGATTGAAGTCGCGTACTGGGATCCGCGCAATTGGTTAGTCACGTACTTGGGATTCGTGCAACAAAAAGGGTGGTGTTCATATATTGAAGAGTTCAGAGGTTCTGAAGCGGTAGAAGGTTTCTGCTGTGAGTTCATCTACGGGGGTTGTAGAGTCTAGGGACAAAGGTTTTGTACTAGATCTGAAACTTTTCTTTACTATAGTGAATTGCTTTTCAGGAAGGTTTCCCCTCAGGTTTTTTACTGTGAAACTGGTTGGAATCATTGGTTTTCCTGGGTCATCATATCTTGTCTTATTTATTTTTCCGCTGCATTCATTATTGACATGATATTGATGTTTATTTGTTTTAACAAGTTTTATTGATAATAAATCTAATTAACAACTTGGATTTAAAACTTGTTAATTCTATCAACTGGGGTCTAAATTTCCCAACATTGCTGAATAGTCATGTTCTCGATATGTAGCAAATTTCTGGACCAATGTGTCCTACTACATGTTATTGGGGTTAGGGTTTTTAGTTTATTGAAATTGATGGGCTGGGCCTCTATATCATACCCGAACAATGGACTGGGCCTTATATCATGCCCGTACAGGAGTATTTCTTTTCTTTTCAAGTTTGGGAGTGAGTGTCATTTCCCTAAACCTTAAGGGAGGAGAGTGTAATTTGCCCTAAAAATAATGGTTATAAGAGCATCCCCATTGGGTAATGCAAGATGCATTGTACTGTAGTAATAAAACACTAAACATCACAAACTTCCAACTACGAATCAACAACTTCCCACTACTTTCAACTTCCTACTGATAGGCCAAGAATGTATTACCCCCTTTGGTAATATTAATCAATTAATTAACCAAGTGAATTAATTAGATTTAATTACATGCAATAAGCGTGGTAGTACAAACAAATCACCAACTAAGTTAAATGCTGCGGAAAATAAATTTGACACAGGTGATTTGTTTACAAATGGGGAAAACCACCGAGCCAAAACTCGACTGTGTGAATTTAAGATCACCACTCCCAAGAATCCAATATTATTAAAACAAGTGGTTACAAGTAAAATGAATCCTAGTACCTAATACCAACGTACAGTTGAACCCTTACCCCAATACACAATTGGACTTGTAATGTAGTGACAATCATTCTTTTCAATGTACGACTCACAGTGCGTGACTAACTAATTGATGCACAGATCCTAGTACCTGACTAACACACCAACTTAAGGAAAATGTTGGCTGCAAAGTTCTTCAGTTCATCCAACGATGAAGATCTAGAAACTCCTTGGTTACAAAACCCTTGGCGCAAAGACGCAGTAGCTTCTACAAAGAAATGATAAACTATGGCAAATTGTCTCCGGTCATAACATGCATGTAACAACAAGTGCAACAACATTTGCATCACACATTAAAACCCTTAAAATAATCCTTATATATGTCTAGGGTTGTGAGAAAAAAAAAAAACACTACACAAATACACATGGATATGCGTGAAATCATATTTGAAAATCTAAATTTCGTAATTCTCGATAGATACAGCTTTTGTCGAGTTGCTGTCGAGATCCATCATTAAACCTCGATAGAAATGAATCTGTCGAGCTTTAATGAATAGCACTTCTTCACTTGTTTCTTGGACAGATTTGCATAGCTTCAATACTAAACATGAACTCTTGTTCCTTAAAGTACTAAACCCATTTTTGATCTACCCAATTACAAGTAAAGTACGTCTTGTCAAAGGATTAGCCAATTTACATAACATATGTCTCTAACAATTTTCACATATGTCCTAACACCTACTTCTACAAAAAAAACAACTACTTTCTCTTCCACCAATTTAAGATTGAGAAAACTACTTTTACCACATTTAATTTTCCTTTGTACAGTCTCACAATTGTTTTGCTTTTTTGAGAATCTACAAGAAGGTATGCATGTTTTCTTCAATGCGTTTTGTGTTTTTGAATGTACAACTTACAAGATTAGTTGTAAAACCCAATTATCTTCCTATTTACATTCTTTAATACCTTCTGCTGAGAAAACTACTTCTACCACAATTAAAATCCTATTTATACACTTGGGTTGAATTTCTCAAAAAAGTATGCAATATTTACTGCCAAATACACCCATTAAAAAATAAAAAAAATTGGTGAAATGACCCAATTTTATTACCATATATGCTCTGTCTGTTTTTGTTTATGGCCAGTCTTCTACATTTTTTTTTAATTATATATAAAAAATGGACTTGGATACTAATTAAGAACATCGGCTATAATTGAGAATCTAAAATAATATATTGTTCAAAATACATTTATAATTGATGTTGCTTTGTATTAAGCTTTCAAAATAGTTGGACCTTTCAAATGCTCTTCACGATGTTAAAAAGTAAAAACAAAGAATTTTTCATAAGTATTGGGTAAATTTTTTTTTTTTTTGAAGTATTGCATTAATTTATTGTTTGAACTTTAAATTTGTCTTTTTTCTTTTATTTAATGTATTCCTTTGCCCCAGATAAAATAAAAAAATAAATAAGAGGACAAGGAAATCACTACAAGAAATTTGGATATTTTCAACGGTTGAAACTATTGAAAAAAGTACTATAAACCATCAAAAATAATATTTTTGAATGTTGAAATGACCGTTGAGAACCACCATTAAAAACTATGTCGAGAACATTTTCTACAACCTATGCAACCATCAAGAAAGAAAATGTTACACTTTTATTAACGGTTAATAAATGTCGAAGTATTATAAAAAGTCGTTGAAACATATACACATAAAGATGCTTATTACTTTTTTCTACATGTACTCAACCGTTGATAAAGGGTATCTTGAGAGAAATTTCAACAGTTTGTAAATGTTGGAATAAGTATTTTCTTTAAAATAAATAAATAAATAAATTTGAATGTTTTCTTTCACATTGATCAAAATTTAATAACCTAATTCAAAATATAAATGTAAACACAATTGTGCAATTCCAAATTGAATTACAACAACCAATCAACTACTCTTTTAACATAATAAGAAAAAAAAAAAAAAAAAAAAAACCACATTGGGGGCCAAAATTATTGAAATCCTTTGTAATGGTATATTGGTATGAGGTAAAAAATAAATTGGGCTTCTAAAATTGTAATGATTGGCCCCCCAAAGAAATTTAAGTCCAAGTCCACCGTTGGTTTTTATTTTCTTTCATTTGAAATCTTGTAATGTACAGTCAGTCAATCCCACATCCCACCGTTAATATCTCTACTCTCTAATGGAGCCCCACCTAAATAAAACATAACCTTTTACCAAAACCTATAATAAATACCTAGCTGGCTTGTGTCATTTATTTTTATATTTTATAAATATATAAGAGTGCATTGTGTTATTTGTGTATTCAATTGTTTAAGTGTAGTCCACATAGTGCATTGTTTGAACTTATTTTTTATCTTTTTTTCATCATGTCATTTTTTCTCTAGCTGATTATATCTTTTACTATTGGATTTAGTTGCTTGATAAGTTTTTTTTTGGATAGGTAGTTGCCTGATAAGTTGTGCTAACATTAATTTGTTTTTAGAAGAGAATTTAGACTACCATAGACATAAGATTTATTCTATTTTTTACGATTCCGAAAGGAAATTGCTAAGAATTTCCATATAGAATTCATAATGAATGAATTTTATTTAATGAAGGATCAAAGTTGAGCATACCTTTTATAGGAGATGCCAAGTTTATTTTATTTAAAAAAAAAAAATTGATACATGTTTATAGCAAATTAGGCAAATTTTGTACACAAATTTGAGTTTAGAAATATTGTTATATATTTTAAATTTGATCATCTTGTATACAACATATTTATGAATTATGACAAACATATGAATATGTAACTTGGCCCCCCCAAGTAAAAAATCCTGGCTACATCCCTGATGGGTTTGCAGTTTTTCTAAAAATGTTGTAGCTTCATGCATGATTGATGGCAAAACTATTGATGGTTTTATAGCTAATCGGACTCTTAGAGCATTAGCATCAAGCGTTCTAAAAAAAAACTATTTTGACTCACCAAAAAATCACTTTTTTTCTATTTTAACATTTCATTCTATAATTTCTTATTGCAGGTCTTTGGTGGCCCATCTTCAGTAGGTGCAGTAGACAAAGCCATCCATACTGGGAAGACAACACTAGCCCTGACCTTTTAGCTAAAGCGGGTGGACTGTTGAATAATGATTTTGTTGTATATATCTATATTTATACTTCATACCATTGTTTCCCTTACTACACTAGGGTGCTGGAAAGTTGTATTTTCCCAGCAACGCAAATGTGTGACTTTTTTTTCCCAATAATTCTTTAATAAAACGTCCCCTCCCCCTAATTAAATTAATGTCACTGCGAGCTTCTGTACTTCAACCATGAGAGACGTGATGTACCTAACACCTTCATCTACTGCAACAACAGTATTCATTTGAGTATTCCTCTCAGTACCTTCAACAAGGAAGTTTCCATTAATATCAATGTCCCTAATAGTTCCATGTTTCAATTCCGAGCTATCTAATGCAAATTTTAAAGCATTGTCTATAAGCCACAAGCAAATAGGTAATATATATTCCAGTATCATGTAAATTACATGTCATTACAAATATTTTCATAAAAAGAAACAGAAAATTACAGTATAGAAGTAAAATTCACCCTACAATTTTGAAAATTTAACAGGGGCCTCAAAATTGTGACTCATAAAATGTACAATGTGAGCCAGTGAGAGTAGACTGAGTCATCACTAGAAGGAAACAGAGCTTTACCATTTTTCTCCTTCAATCCCAATTCGATAGATTACAGTACTAACTTTATGAAATCGTTTCAATTTAAGGTTGTTTTCTTTCCGTTTTTCATTGTCGTTATTTGAGATCAGAATAGACAGTAGAGAAAAACGATAAACAATTTATTAAAGTTTGTGTCTCACTTGAGGCTTATTAATAAATCAATTTGCGAGCCATTAAACAAAGAGGGTAAAAAGACAAAGCAGATTAAAAAAAAAAACTTTGCTTAGAGTGAGAAGCGATTGCTTGAAAATCAAATTGAACCAAGTAATTTAAGCTCAATATAGTAGAGATTTTTTAGGTCATTCGCATTGTCCCTATATTTTTCTAGATAAGCTGCTCACGTTCATGGGGACAAGTGACCAGTGGGTGCTAGAACGTGATCGTTATTATGCAAGGGAACAACTATTGAGATTTTAAGCACTTATTAGTTGTTCTTGAAGAAGTTTCTTATATGTTAGGATTTTATGTTTTTATTTAAAGGACTGCTTAATTTGTGCATGAGGAGTTATCTAAGATTTTCGTTTATGTTTAAATCTTTTAAAGTTTAGATCATTTAAATATTTTTAAGATTAGATGAAAAACTATGTGCTTTATTTTGAGATTGAATTTACTTTATTTTGAAATTAAATATAAACTTCTCCAGTTGAAAATTATGGACATTAAAAATTGTGACTTGTTGAATGAAATATCCTTACAAGTTGCAGCTCAACTTGTGCGTGTCGGTAAAGTCATGGAAATCCTTGTAGAGTGGAGACTTGGAATCAATGGAAAATGGAAAATCTACTCTCTTAAGTCTTTTGCTGCTTTTTGTACGCAAGACTTGCAACTCAAATTTTGCATATATGTCACGTCAAATGGACTTTTAAGAACGCACACAAAGGCCAAATTATAATCATGCATGCATTATTAAGACAACCTAATATTTTTTTTTAGAATACTAAGTATTTTTAACACACACACATGGGGAGTGGGGAGAAGGTTTTTTAAATAAACTTACAGTGGTGTATATCTAAAAGGGCCTAACTCTTGGATACACAGTACAGACTTTAAACCTCTTTAACTCACACTCATTTTCCAATGTGGAATTAACCTATTGTTTTTTCTTTTGAGAATACTAAGTATTTTTAACATACACACATAGGGAGAGGGGAAAAGGTTTTTTAAAGACAGCCTAATCAATTAAATTTAATGTGTATTCTTAAATTTACATGTCACTAAATTATGGGACTATTTGATATTCATCTTTAATTAAAAAAATAAAATTAAAGAAATCGGAAGAAAATCTTTAAATAAAATTATAATTTATTTTTATCTTTAATTAAATTTAACTAGCTTGTAACCTTATGCGTATGCATGGATATACTTAGAATATATACATTAAGATGCATAGTATAATTCTTACATATATAATTTAAACATTATTGATATTCATTCTTCTTCTTCTTTCTTCTTCTTCTTCTTCTTTTTTTATTTTTTTATTTTTTTATTTTTTTTATTTTTTATTTTTTAACTCTTTAAAAAGTCTTGTAAGAATATTATTAGGTAGAAAATGTAAATTGTCTTTTTTAATTTTTCTTATATTCATTAATTCTAGAATCTTTGGTTTTGTGCGCAATAACTCACTTGGATGGATATTTATGATGTGATCCCACATTTGACTCCAAAATTAAGAAATAAAACTCTCTCTAAAAATAAATAATTTAAGACACATGACGTAAAATTGAATGAATTGCATGTCTAACTTTATAAGACACGTATCTCAATAAGAATGACTTGGATTGAGTGTGGTCATGGAGTAAAGGTTAACTAGTGCGTTTATAACATACAGATAAAGTATAATGAGATATGTTTCTCAATCTTCTCTGTTTGGTTCTAACATGTTAAAATACAAACCCAACAGGAAATTCTTTCTCTCTCTCTCTCTCTCTCATGTGTTTCTTAAAAAACTATGTTGGATTAAGATAGCTTGACCTCGGTAATTAATTCAATTACCTAAGTTGATTAATTAAGTTCAATTGCATGCAAATCATGAAAGCACCAACAAATCACCAAAAATACTAAATGCATCAATAAAATAAATTAGACACGGTGATTTGTTAACAAATGGGGAAAATCTCGTAAAGCAAAAACCCCACCGGCTGATTTTAAGGTCACTGTTCTGAAGAATCCACTAAGCAACAATCAAACGGTTACAAATATAAGGAATCTTACCAACTACCCTGGCCTATCCTGAAATACCAACCTATAGTTGAATCTTTGCTCCAACACCCAATTGGACTTCATCTTGTATTAGCCTTCTTTCCTTTGATGCACAAACCTCTAATTTGGGACTAGCCCTTTGCATGGATCCCAAGTACATGACTAACTCTAGCAACTTGAACAGATGTTGCTGGCTGTAAAGTTTTTCATTTCATCAACAACGAAGATATAAAAGCACTCGGTTACAAAACCCTATGACGTACAAACACAGTAGCTTCACACAAAGAAATAAGTCTCTTGGTCTCTGTATCCGTGTGTGGTGGCCTTTAAAATAAGCCTTATATATGTCTAAGGTTGTGAGAAAAGAAACCCTAAACAAATATGAAAAGCTGGGCCGAATTTTAGATCTGAAAATTTTGAAATCGTAATTCTCAATAGGTCGAGCTGCTGTCGAGCTATCTATCAAGCTTCACATTAAGTCTTGACAGCAGGCATCTGTCGAGCTATCTATCGAGACTTAATGAACAGCTTTTCTTCACTTGTTTCTTGGACCAATCTTCATGTCTTTAATATTTGATTTGAACAACATGTTTCTTGAAGTACTAAACTCATCTTAGATCTACCCAATTACAAGTAGAGCGCATTTTGTCAAAGGATTAGCCAATTACACAAAATATGACCCTAACAAACTAGATCTTTTAACTTTATTTTTTTTCCTCTCTCTCTCTCTCTTTCATAAACCATCCTCTAATCACAAGAGTGAGATGAAAATAGAACTTGGCTTTACAGAAGGTGATCCTTAGACTTTGTTCAATGACTAATCACACATGTAATAATACAGGATTATTCTGAAATTATAGTAGTGATCCTATAGATTATAGCCAATCTGAAAGACCCTTCTATTAATTATGAATTCCTAGAATAACTATTTCAGAATCTTCCTCCAGAGTAATAGAAGAAAGCCCCACTTTCTTCATTCTTAAATTAAAGCTCAATTTTCATCATTTTTTTACTCTCCCCCCCCCCCCCCCTAATTTGTTGTAATTTATCTATGTTCTCATTCTTTCCTTTTGTATATATTTTTTCAATCTTTTTTTGGATGTTTGATGCAAAAAAATCACCACAGTTTTCTTAGTACTCTTTTTAATTCAACTTCATAATTCTTTCTCACCTTTTGATATATTCCAATATCTCTATTTTTGTTTTTTTGTGTCATTTCCAAATTTTCATGCTCACACTTCCTTACTTGTTACTTGCTAGATATGAGATTAAAAAAACTTCGAAGGTTGACTTAGTGCTTCCTAAGACTTCGTGATATCCATGAGATCTTAGGTTAGAAACCACGTGTGTTTGTTTATTTAGACCCCTCTAAACTCAGATTGTTTAACCTAATTAATTAACCAAGTTATTAGTTAGGTTTATTATGAGAACTAGGTTAAACAATAACAATGATATCACATAAAGCGGAATAGTAAAGAAGACAAGCGATATGATGACTCAAGAAAACCAATGAAACTATCCAATTTCAAGGTAGAAAACCTGGGGAGGATTTAACCTAAACAATCCACAAGGAGACAAATTCACTAAATAGATGGAAGTGTTTACAATAAGTTTTTCCCTAAATCTAATGCTACCTCTGGTGGCATTTACTCACGTGACCACACACAGCTCTGAATCCACGAACTTTTCTATCTGAATTTGTCGCACACAAACACTTCAGCAGTAGTTGATCTTGTATGCAGCAACTTATCTCCATTGGTTCTTGTATTTGAATCTTTTTTCTAGTAGATGCTTGTTGAGTTAGAAGGTTACAGAACCTCACATATCTCATTGGAGTAACTCACAAGACTTCTGACACGTGAATTAGAGTTTTCTTTTTATACCTAGTAGTGTTAGACTTAAACCCTATACGTTTCGCTGGCGTTCGGGCCTGATTGAAAATCTGCAGAAATAGCAGTTCGATCTATCAAACCTTTCTCTTGATTGGTTGAGCCTTGTAGTTTTTGAATTCTTCTTTCTGCAGCTTGATTGTTCTTGAATCTTAACTTAAATTAACTTGAGAAATGTCTAAAATTGTTCTAAGATATCTTATACTAGACATGTTTTTGTACTCGGTTTGCCAACATACATAAAATTAGAACCTAAACATTTATTCTTAAATATCTATAAAGACCAAACAACTTGCAAGCATTTTGGAATATATCACCTATGATATTTTTCCTTATAATAGTATAACATCAAGATTTAGACCATTCATACAAGTAAAATACAATATCTTATTATAGAAATAATTGTCAATTGACTGTATAATTTTGATGGTGTGATAAATTTTGTAACAACATGTTATCTAGGATTGGAATTTTTTTCCTTTCTTCTAAAGGTCTTACGTCAATGTTAGGGCAAGAATATGTTACACATTTATTTAAAAATTTCTCACACATTGCGCGAGTTAACAACTAGTTGATCTAAAACTGCTATTTCAATGCAAGTTAATAAAAACAACTTAACGTGCTATGAATATTATCCTGTCTTCTTTTTT
Organism: Quercus glauca; assembly: GCA_023736055.1. Lineage (NCBI taxonomy): Eukaryota > Viridiplantae > Streptophyta > Magnoliopsida > Fagales > Fagaceae > Quercus > Quercus glauca. The sequence goes on along the minus strand of CM043318.1, from coordinate 23,167,026 downwards.
AATTGCAAACATATGTCTTAAATTATATATAATAATTTAAATAGGGCAAGACTTATGTACAATACATAGGTGTTATTCCTTAGGTTCTCCTCTTAAAATTCTGTCATATGACTTTTTTCTCATTGATGAAAATGTATTTTTTTTAGTTAAGTAGTCACATGGCAGAATTTTAAAAATAGAATTTAAGAAACAACACCTAAGGTACTATACAAAAGTTTTGTCATTTCAATATATTCACTTCAAGGCTCAAGCATTGACTTTTTTTTTTTTTTTAATCCCTTCTAAAAAGCCGTATTTCTAGACCATGTATCAATTATTTTTTAAAAGCCCCCACCATGTTACACCACAAATAAAGAAATGGCTTTAATCTAATTAAGCTACAATAAAAACCAAGCATTAATTTGCCCAAAGAGAGAGAGAGAGAGAGAGAGTGAAGCATCTGTCAATATTTTTGAGAAGAGATGAGATGTGAGCATTTGTTCTTAAAGAGGTGCATCTAGCTCAAATGCCTAGAGATAATTTTTCCTTGTGTGTTTTGGGTATATTGAGCTCAGAAGCCTCTTGCCCAATAACCACCGTAATTTTTTGTTACATTGACATTCTCCATCTTTTACTAGCTTGCACCAAGAAGCTGATATATGATGAGACGTGAGGCCAAGACAGTTTTTGTTGTATTTGTCATTAGCAAGTTTTTGAGGTTATTTTAAGGAATGACACCTAAAACATGTTTGCGTTGTGAAAATGAGATCTATAAAAATGCATTAGCTTATTCCTAGTGTTCGTTTTCTAGATTAGCTGCTCATGTTCGTAGTGACTAGTGGGTGCTAGAATGTGATCGTTGTATTGCAAGCGGATAGCTATTGAGATATCAAGCACCTAGTTGTTGTTGAAGGAGTTTCCTATGTCCTATGCGTTATGATTTTAAGTTTAAATTTAAAATATTACTTTTGTGAGGAGTTATTTAATATTTTTGTTAATATTTTTAAATTTTGTGGAATTTGGATCATTTGGAGATTACATATACTAATTAAATATATACTTTTAGGGATCAATTGTGACTTGTTGAGTGACTTGAGTCATGACCCTTTTTCGATTGTTATTATTATTATTATTATTTTGTTAAAAAAAGGGTGTTTCTTCAGGGTAAACTCAACTTGTGTGTGCCAGTAAAGTCATGTTGTCCTTGTAGAGGGGAGACTTTGAATGGAAAATGGAAAATGGAAAATCAACTCTCGAAAGTCTTTTGGCCCTTGTTGTATGCAAGACTTGCAACTCAAATTCTGCATGCCTCATCAAATAGACTTAGAAGTTAGAATACAAATAGAAAGGTCAAATTACAATGATACATGTGTTATTAAGAGGGCCTAATCAATTAAATTAAATGTCCAACCTTAAATTTACATGTCACTAAATTAAACTTAATTGATAATATTCATCTTAAATTATAAAAAAATTAAGATAATTATCATCCCATGCAAATCTTGTTAGAACTATTTGAACATTTACAATTGAAATAATTAAATAGATGGCTAAATCATATCAAACGCCTTAAACAGCCCTATAAATATAGGTACACTCCTTTGAAAATCAAAGAACCAAACTTTTGAAGAGCTTCGATCAATACATAAAAGCCTAATTTTTTTTTTCATGCGGTTGTCTCTAACTTATATCCTAGAAACTTTCAAATCCTGATAATAATAATAATAATAATAATAACAACTTTCAAATCAAAACCAGTTTTGAAGAGAAGAATAAGAGAATCTTCCTTTGCTAAAAGTTTTATATGAAAAGAAAATTTGTTCTACTCTTAAGGATTCAATGATAAAGAATTACCCATACTATTTAGCCTTTTTTTTTTTTTTAACTCAAATTTATTGTGTGCAATATTCTTAATGGTTAAAATTTTGAGAGATAGCCACTTCTTCGCCATTCCTATTTTTATACTCCCTCCGTCCCATTTTTTTTGTCCTCTATTCCATTTTGAGATGTCCCAAAATATTGTCCTGTTTCTAAAAATAAAAGTCATTAATTTACTAATGTTCCTATTATACCCCTATTAATTTACTAATTTAATTTTTTGATAAATTTTTTTAAGGGTAGTTTTGGAAACTTTTACATTTTTAAAAGGTAGACAAGACAATAAATGATGTTCCCTTAAAAAGTTTGACTTTTCAAACAGGACAAAAAAATTGGGACGGAGGGAGTACTCACTATGCCAAATTTAATGATTTTTATTTATGTACTTTGATAATTTTAAGGTTAAATTATTAATTTGGTTCTCTAACTATTATGTCAAGATCACCATCAACTATTAGTTATATGAATTTAGTCCCTAAATTTTGAAACCAAGTCAACTTTGTCCTCAAATTTCCCCCTTTCGTTTAAATTTAATGACATTAATTATTGTGAAAAATGAGACATATGTTATATGGTTATTATGAAAAGTATAAAATTTCAAAATCAAATAAATTTAAATAGTTAATTTTGTTAAAATTTAAACATAAAGGAGAACCAAAAATGAAATTGCCGATGATGCTCTAAATTAACACACTTAATAGTTAATAGTATGGTCACCAAATTGAACTTACTTAATAATTAGGGGACTCAAAATTACTTTTAATTTTAAACAATTAATGAGATTTTTTGGACAAATTATAATCACCTAAGACTAGAATAGGAGGACATTCAGCAAAAAAAAAAAAAAAAAAAAAAAAAAAAAAAAAAAAAAAAAAAAGGAAGAAGAAGAAGAAGAAAAGACTAGAATAGAACAAAAATAAGCATTCAATTCACGCGGCTTTGCTGAGTTTTAAAATATCAATTAAATGTGTGGCATTTTCTTTGCAAATAAAAAGATTCCACATGGCAATCGCATTTTTTCCAAGCTCTCGTGGTTCCCACATGCAGTAGGAGACTGGAGATTCAAGGCCGCTCCCTCCATACAACAATTGTATAAACTATAAAATCTAAATGAACTATTTGCAATCAGAATAATCAATTATTTTGCTTAGTAAAATTGTATTGAACTAAAACGATCATCAATTATCTACTAACATGCCATCCTCTGTTTCCATTTCCCTTGTGATGTTAGTTTGGGTTACTACTATCATAACATGTGGGTAGCGCGAATACTTCTACGGTTGCAAAACCTCAATCACCGCCACTAGTCCAAGAAGCAAAGGCTCTGAACCAGACTCTGGGGTGGTGGTGGAATAAAGAAACAACCTCAAATCTTTGCAAGTGGGATGGTATCGTTTGCAATGATGGTGGAAGCGTGATAGAGATCAACTTAAACGATAAAGAACCCTATGAGGGAGTCCAGTTATGCAATTTCAGCTTCTCTTCATTCCCAAATTTGGTCCGATTCAAGCTAGCAGGAATGTGGCTATACGGGAGCATCCCACTAGAGATTGGTAGTGTTTCTAAACTCACTTACCTTAACTTATCTTGGAATAGTCTTTCAGGTGAACTACCTCTCTCACTCACAAAACTCACTCAATTAAAGAAGCTTGATATTTCTTTCAATCAAATGCGCAGTCCAATTCCCTTACAATTGGGAAACCTGAGTAGCCTTGTTGAATTATACCTGGGTGGAAATTATTTTAGTGGTACAATCCCTTCAACTCTTGGTCTTTTGACTTGTCTCACTCATCTTGATTTACGTTCAAATCAAATCAACGGTACTATCCCTTCTGAAATTTATAATCTGAAGAATTTGATGGCTTTGCATTGGGTGCAAACAATCTTTTTGGTCCTATTTCTTAAAAAATTGGAAACCTGAAAAATTTGGTTTCTCTAAACCTTTCTCATAACTTGCTCATTGGTCCACTTCCTCGTACTTTGGGCTGTTTGACAAACTTGATCCTTCTCTCTCTTGCTTCCAACCAAATCAATAGCTCCATTCTCCTAGAAATAGGAAACATGAGAAAGCTGAGGCACTCGGATCTCCATAATAATAGCCTTACTGGTTCAATTTCTTCAACTCTTGGTCTTTTGACTTGTCTCACTCATCTTGATTTACATTCAAATCAAATCAACAGTACTATTTCTTCAAAAATTGGAAACCTAAGAGCATTCACAGCAGCACATCTATAATTTTAGCTATTTAGTACCAATAAAAGTTACTTTATCTATTTTACTTACACACATGTTACAGCAGTGGATCTATTTTAACTTTCAACACAATAAAATAATATAAATATCACAATAAAATATTATAACCACTACAATAAAATAATATATTTCACTACTCAAAAAAACCATCACAGCACCAACCACAACCACTTCTACCATCAGCCATAGCCACAGCCAACACCACCATCACCACCACCACCACCAGTCCACAGCAGAAAAGAAAAAAAAAAAAAAAAAAAAAAAAAAAAAAAAAAAAAAAAAAACCCACCACGAGCACAAGCCCACTGCCCACAACAGATCGGAAAACACAAACACAAACCCATATCGGCGCTAGGCATGAGATAACAGAGAGAGGGTGGAGCTCGGAGGTTCGGCCTTTGAGGTGGAGAACGCAAAGAGTGGTCGGCGCTGGGTTGGGCTACGGTCGGCGCTGGGTTGGGCTACGATCAGCACTGGGCTGGGGCTTCGATTGGCGCTGGGCTGGGCTACGGTCGGCGCTGGGCTGGGGCTTCAGTCGGCGCTGGGCTGGGGCTGAAGCAGCAAGTTGTACCGTACCGGAGTGAGCTTGATGATGGCAGCGGCGACTTTGAGAGAGTGGAGCTTGAGAGGAATGAGAGATGAACGAGAGAGACTGAGACTGAGAGTGAATGAATGACTAGATTTGATAAAATGAATAAAAAATAAAAACAATGAGGTCCGGCTGATTAAGATATTGTTTTTTTTTTTTTTTGCTTCAAGCTACAGTGCACATCTATTTATAGATGTGCACTGTAGCAATTCATCTAAATTTTTTTGCTATTGCTCCACTGCTGCAGCCTCATTTCAGGGATATTGGAGCTAAAATATAGCATTATAGTATTATACCTCCACTGCTGTGAATGCTCTGAATAATGTGGTTTCTTTAAACCTTTCACATAACTTGCTCAGTGGTCCACTTCCTCGTACTTTGGGTTGTTTGACAAACTTGACCCTTCTCTCTCTTGCTTCCAACCAAATCAATGGCTCCATTCCCCAAGAAATAGGAAACATGAGAAGGCTGAGGCACTTGGATCTCCATAATAATAGCCTTGCCGGCCTAATTCCTTTAACTATACGGAGCTTGACCGAATTGGTGTTTCTGGATTTTAGTGTTAATAATTTCGTTGGTTCAATTCCTCCACACCTGGGTCATTTAACCAATTTAAGATATTTGGACATTCATTCAAATCAAATACATGGTTCCATAAATTCAAAGATTGCAGATTTGCTATTTTTAGAAAAGTTGGATCTATATATCAAGTAACTATATATCTGGAATCATTCCGCAAGAGCTTAGTCAGTTCACCTAATTGCAATATCTTAATCTTTCCTTGAACAAACTTTCCGGCAAAGGTTTTTCCTCAAGCACAATTTCTGTTCTAGATTTGTCCCACAATAATCTGAGCGAATTATTCCCATTTTTCAAGTGGTATTCTTTGGAGAAACTGTTTTTGAGCCACAACCAATTTTATGGAAGCATTCCACCTAAACGTTCTTACTCAAATAAGTTAACTACCATCGACCTTAGTCACAACTTGTTTAGTGGAAAAATACCCCCTACCCATGGGGACCTCAGTTCCTTACAGCACTTGGATCTTAGCTTTAATAATCTCACTGGTAACATTCCCAGCACTTTTGGTTTACTATACAGAATGAATTTGTCTTACAACTCTTTGAAAGGTCCAATCCCAGTTGGTTTTTGGAGATATAATACACTTGAGGCAGTTCTAGGCAACACGAATTTATGCTATAATCACATCTCAAGATTACCTAATTGCTTTCAATCTCCCCCAACCATTATTGGCTCCACAAAGATTAAGAAATTCTCAAGTAGGACTGATACAATTATTGTTTTCACGGTTATCCTTCGATTCTTATTACTTGGAATTATTGGAATTAGAATTGCTTTCCTCTCTCGTCAGAAGGAAATTAGGAACAAACAACATGAGTCTAAAGCAATGAGGCCTGGAGATTTATTCTCAATTTTAAATTATGATGGAAATATTGCATTTGAAGACATCATTATAGCAACAGAGGACTTTGACATCAAATATTGTATTGGAACTGGTGGTTACGGTAGCGTTTACAAAGCTAACTTACCTAGTCTTGACAAGAGTTTCAGAAATGAAGCCAAAGTCTTGTCTGAAATTCGTCACCGTAACATTGTGAAGCTTTATGGGTTTTGTCTACATAAAAGATGCATGTTTTTGATTTATGAATACATCGAAAGAGGAAGCTTATTTTATGTCCTAAGCATGACATTGAAGCCAAGGAGTTGAATTGGAAAAAATGTGTGAACATCATTAAAGGCATAGCAAATGCTTTATCTTACTTGCATCATGATTGCATTCCAACAATTGTCCATCGAGACCTAACTACCAACAACATTTTACTAAACTCGGAATTTGAGGCATTTGTTGCAGATTTTGGCATAGCAAGACCCTTAAATCCTAATTCCTCCAATTTAACCACACTTGCTGGCACCTATGGATATATTGCCCTAGGTAATTTTTTTTTTTTACATACACAAACACACACACTGTCAAAAAAACATGAGATTAATTATTGATCATATGCTCACATATTTACTAGAAAGATCAAATTGCTGATATGTTCCCAAGTTGCTGACTAACTATCATACAATAGTAGAATATTGCTAATAGGTTACACCTTCCGAGTAGTATTGTTTTGCTCACACTTTATTTTGTTGTGTTTTAGAACTTGCTTACACCATGGTTGTGAATGAAAAATGCAATGTCTATAGCTTCAGTGTAGTGGTGCTAGAAACAATAATGGGAAGGCATCCAGGAGAGCTTATTTCCTCATTGCCATCATCATCCACTCAACATATCATGCTGAAAGATGTCTTAGACCCTTGCCTTTCACCTCATATCAACAAAACAATTGCTCAGAGTGTGGTTCTAATTGTAACGCTAGCATTGGCAGGTCTATGTTCCAATCCCAAATCCTGCCCCACAATGAAACAAGTATCACAAGAGTTTTCTGTTCAAAGGTTAGAATTGCCCAAGCTCTTTGCTGAAATTTCAATGCGGTAGTTGATGAATCAAGAAATTTATGTTATAGAGAAATAATTCTAACTTTTTTCCCCCAAAAAACAAACAGAGAGAGAGAGAGAGAGAGAGAGAGAGAGAGAGAGAGAGAAGAGTTAGGATAAGTCTATAGATGCAATCCCAACAAGATAAGTAATCTATTTTCCTTCTTTTTTTTTTTTTTTGGTGATGTAATCTATTTTCCTTTGTATTTTGTTGTAGCTGTCTTAATATATTATCAAAATGAATCATGTCATCAATAGTAATTACATAATTGCAATAGCATTTTTGTGGACATGAATGAATAATATACCATGAATTCCATTATTTATCTATATTACTATTTAAGGGCTTCTCCTGTTTGAACCAGACTTTTTTTGTTCCAAAATACCCTTGCACTCCTAAGTTTAAGTAGAGACAAAACTAAAGGATAATCTGGTAAAAATACATGTCTAACTTGCACTAAAACATTACCTATAAAATAGGAACACTCTTCCACTAACTCACTTATTTTGAAACAAACTTCACGTTTAAACTTTTCTCTTTCTTTATTTTTTTAATTGGCTGAATTTTTTTTTAAACCCACATTAAAAAGTTTTTTTTTTTTTTTTTAATTTTAGAAACTCACATTAAAAAGTTATTATTTTCCTCTGTGTGTGTTTGTTTCTCAAAAAAAAAAAAAAAAAAAAAAAAAAAAGAAGAAGAAAAAGTAGAGACAAAACTAAAGGATAATTTGGTAAAAATACAACCCTAACTCCCACTAAAATATTGCCTAAAAAATAGGGTCGCTCTTCGGTTGATTTTCAAATTTCTTTATCCACTTATAAATTAGATTCTTAAAATAAAAATTATATATATAAAATTAAAAAACACAAAATTTTTTTTTTGGCTACAACCACTAAAAAAGAGAAAGAAAGCCTCATCAAGAATTTAAAGACTTTTTGGTGTGATTTAAATGCTAAAAACCATGGGCCCTACTTTGGAATGAGTTGTTTGGTAAGGGAACTCTTACAAGGATATTTAGATAATAGTACTCAGTATAGGTAGCTTAAAAAACATATTTAGAGAACCCATAAAGAGGTGTATTCAACACTTAAAGTTACACCACTGCATATCCTTTGCCTGATAGTCACTCCACAAGTACAAAGTCCTTGTTATCATTAAAGTTTTTCTTTGAAAAATCGGATATTTAGGATTTAAAAATCAACTTTCAAGCCTGTTTCCAGTTAATCCATTCAAACAACTAGTCAGATTTTATAAACTATTTTTTTTTTTTTTTTTTGGTATTATAACGATAATATCCACTCTAGCTCCGATATCAGTGGCTCAATAATAATAACGAGACTAAAACTCGAGATAGTAATTTCTTGATCAAGAGGAGCATTAATAGTTATAATTGGCATAGAGTCAAATAGTAATCTTATAAATGACAACTATTTCATATGTTAGTTTGATAAATACGCCACTTGTAATTTGGCAATTACATCATGTAGGGAGTAGTTTTAGCCTAACTCATTATCTTTATATATATATATATATATATATATTTTTATGGAGAAGAACCTAACTCATTATCTTGATGAGTAGTGAATGGGTAGGAAAAAACTACCTCCCTACTTATGTTACACATGTGACAATAAATGTCACACTTTTCTATTTCAGGCATATACAACATGATCATAAGTGAAGGAAAGATACTTGCAGATTCCCTACCAATTTAACTTTCTTTACGTTGCCATTCTCTAGGCCATGAGATAGAGTCAATAATTTGCAGATTTTTTTGCGGTCAAAAAGGTGATAGTAGGAAAATCCATTGGGTGAAATGGCAAGATTTGTGTAAACCCAAAAGCCAAGGGGGTATGGGCTTCCAAGACCTTGCACTGTTTAATGATGCCCTCTTAGCCAAAAAAACTTGGCGTCTACTTCATGACACCGACTCTCTATTTTACCGGGTTTTTAAGGCGAAGTTTTTTCCAATAATCATGGAAGCAAAAAACTTGGCAAATGTCTCATACACTTGGAAGAGCATTTTGAAGGGGAGGGGTGTTATCAAGAGAGGTGCAACATGGAGAATAAGGTCGGGCCTATCTGTCCATGTATGGGGGGATAATTAGCTGCCTACTAAACATAATCTAAAAATCATCTCACTTGTGGTGGTTGGCTAGGAAGGTGCTAAGGTTGGAGATTTTATTGATCAGGGGCAAAAAGTATGGAAGGAAGATTTAATTGATGAAGTTTTTTATGACTTTGAGGCATCAATCATAAAAAAATTCCCCTATGCCGCTCCATTCAAGATGATGTTCTCATATGGCCATTCACGCCAGATGGAAATTATACGATCAAGTTGGGATACTATTTTTTACAAGAAGCCTCTAGAGTGCAACAACTGGGTTAGTCATCAACCCAACCTCTAAAACCTTGGTGGAACAAATCTGGGCTCTTGATGTTCCAAACAAAGTGAAGACACAGGTATGGAGAGTGTTATGACTGGGTTTAATCTCTAATTGAATAGGTAGTTGTTTGGTCGTATTCGAGATGACCGGTCTCCTAAATAAGAAAATAGAGAGAGAAATTGGGATAATAATTCTCTGCTACTTTATTTATTGCCTTCTACGTTAAATACAAGTGCTAGGAATTCAAATGACAAATAGATAACAATAGATAATCCTATGACTATTCAAATACTAACAGATAATCCTAAAGGGACTCAACTTCTTAGAAACTCAAATACAAATATCAATTCAAATATAACTTTATCCAGATAACCATAATTCAAATACGAATGTAGTAGCAACTCCATAGTAATCTAAATATGAATTTCAAATGCAATACTATCCACCCACGGCAATAGCTAATAGTGCACCCCTTTCTTTAGACATAACATTCCCCTCCCCTTGTAGACGAATCTTGTCCTCAAGATTCAAGTGAGAGAATCTTTGCTGTAATTCCTTGTATGGTTCCCAAGTAGCGTCATCTTCGCTAACACCAGTCCAGTGAACTAAGGCCTCTTGTAAGACTTGTCGACCATAGCAAGTCCAATGAAAATCAATAATCCAATCTAGCTCAAAAGTGATCAAACCCTCATCATCCACATTGGGTAAGTCACTGATTGCATGATCCGCTTGGCTAAGCTGTTTCTTCAACTAAGACACATGAACAACTGGGTGCAAAAGTGAATGAGATGGCAAGTCGAGACGATAAGCCACCTTTCCCACTCATTCCAACAATTTGTAGGGACCATAGAAGTGTGGAGAAAAATTCATGTTGCCCCTAGTTCGAATAGATAGTTGTCGAAATGGTTGAAGCTGAAGGAAGACGAAATCACCTAGTTCAAATATAACTTCACGACGATGACGATTAACATTAATCATCATTCTATTCTGGGTTGTCTGCGAATTCTCCTTCAAAAGCCGCAACAAGTCATCTCTCTCGCATAATTAGTCTCAACCTGGGCAGTTGATGTGGAGCCAACTTCGTAACTATGTACCTTCAAGGGTGGTCGGCCATAAACTGCTTCAAATGGCATCATTTGTATGGTAGATTAATAAGAGGTGTTGCACCAATATTCAGTCAAAGAAAGCCAGCGACTCCACTGTTTTTGCCTAGAACTCGTATAACAACATAAATACGTCTCCAAACAATGGTTAAGGACTTCGGTTTGTCCATCAGTTTGTGGGTGATATGAAGAGCTTATTCGCAGGTCAGACCCTTGAAGGCGAAAGTACTCAGCCCAAAACTGACTGGTAAATATGGGATCGCAATCTGAGACAATGGAACGAGGCATGCTGTGAAGCCGTGCGATTTCTTTGACAAATAATTCGACAATGGTTTTGGTAGACCATGGATGCTTGACAGCAACAAAGTGGCCATATTTGGAAAGGCGATCTATGACCACCATGATCACTAAAAAACCACAGGAAGTCGGTAGTCCTTCAATGAAATCCATTGAAATGTCTTCCCATACATGCTCTGGAAGTGGCAGCTGTTATAGCTAACCCGCTGGAGTCATGGAGTCAAATTTATTTCATTGACACGTATCACATTGTTAAACGAAATTCTGCACATCCTTCTTCATCCCCAACCAAAAAAATTGGTAGCAAGACGTTTAAAGTTGTGGAGTATACCCGAGTGGCCACCTACGAGTGTGTCATGGAATTCCCGAATAATAGTTTCTTTGTACTATGAACTAGAGGGAAGCACTAATCGACCTTTGTGCCAAAGCAGCTGATCCATGTTCTTGTAATCCTTGTAGCGCATGTCTCCTTAAACAAGTGCCTTCTTAATGCATTCTAAGGTGGGATGAGTTCTAGCCTCGATGCGAACAGCTTCCAACCAAGTCGGTGCTGGACAAGAAATGACAGACACTTCTCCTTGCAGCTATGAGAGGGCATCAGCGGCCTTGTTTTCTCCGCCAGGGCGGTATTCAATTTCATAGTGAAACCCTATAAGCTTATCCATCCACCGTTGTTGGTCCATGGTGGTGATTCGTTGCTTTAATATGTATTTGAGGCTACGATGATCGGTTCGGATCTGAAAGTTCCTTCCCAGCAAATAATTACGCCATTTGTTGACAGCATGGACAATGGCCATTAACTCTTTCTCATAAGTGGATCGTCCTAGTGCCCACCTAGAGAATGCCTGATTGTAGAAAGCCACAGGTTGTAACTTTTGCATAAGAATCGCCCCCATTCCGCTGCCAGAAGCATCAGCTTCGACGATGAACAACTTGGAGAAATCAGGTAGTGTCAAAACTGGTGGCCGTAACATGGCTTGCTTCAATTGTTGAAAGGCTTCCTCAGCATCCTTGGTCCAAGCAAACACGTCTTTTTGGAGAAGACGAGTTAATGGTGCTGCAATGAAGCCACAATGCCGAATAAATTTTTGATAATACCCGGTCAAGCCCAAGAACCCACGTAATGCAGTGACCATGGTTAGTGTGGGCTAAGTTTGCATACACTTGATCTTTTCTGGATCTGCTGAGACGCCCAGGGGGCTGATTATATGGCCTAAATACTCTACTTGTTGCTGCCCAATTAAACACTTAGAACGATTCACATATAACTGATTAGTCAGTAGATTGTGGAATACTAACTTGAGATGTTCCATATGTTCAGCCCATGTTTTACTAAAGATCAAAATGTCATAAAAAAATACTAGGACATACCTTTGCAGTGCAAAGTGGAAAATATCATTCATCAATGATTGAAACGTGGAAGGTGCATTGGTGAGTCCAAACGGCATTGCCAAAAATTCGTAATGACCACCATGAGTGTGGAAAGCTGTCTTGTGCACATCTCCAAGTTGTTCCCAGATTTGGTGGTACCTGGATTTTAAATCCAATTTGGTGAAGTAAGAAGCTCCATGCAATTTCTCTAGCAACTTATCAATGACCAAAATTGGGTAGCGATCTTTAATGGTAACTTGATTCAAAGCACGGTAGTCCACACAAAACCTCCATGAACAATCTTTCTTCTTCACCAATAACACCGGGGAAGAAAAGGGGCTGGTACTTGGTTGAATGATTCTGGTTGCAAGCATTTCTTTCACTGCCCTTTCGATCTCATTTTTTTTTAATGTGGGGATATCAGTAGGGAAGTACATTGATAGGTCTGGTGTCGGGCTCCAAGTTGATTCGATGGTAGTGGCTCTGAGGCGGTGGTAAGGTGGTAGGAACTTGGAAAATTTGTTGATACTCCGTCAACAAGTTCTCTAACTCTTGAATCTGCTCCCCAACAATTGCATTAAGGGGCAATGAATTTGTGACTTTCACCATCTGCATCATAAACATTGTCAACCCATAAGCCATTAATTTTTGTAGTGAGTGCACTGCACCATGGAGAATGGTTTTGATAGCATCCCCATGAATAATGTGCTCCTTGCCATCCATGGTGAATTCCATAGTGAGGTTTTTCCAATCACGAATGACTCTTCCTAAGCTTTGCAGCCACTGTACTCCCAAAACCACATCAGACCCTTGTAATTCCAAGGGGTACATACTAGTGTGAAACTTATAGCCCTGAATTTCCATGGGAACAGATTTGTAAATCTCGTCACACTGCAACCGGTCTCCATTGGCCACCATGACTTGGAACGCTAGAGCTGCAACTTTGTCACATCCCATATTCTTTGCAAACTTAACATTGACAAAGTTATGAGTGCTCCCACTGTCAATGAGAACATGTAGCCATCGCCAAAGAACAGTGCCAACAACTTGCATTGTTTGTGGAGTCGATATGCCAGATAAAGCACGTAAAGAGATTTCAGGTATGGCCACACGTTCTTCTTCTTTGTCATTTGAAATTAACTCACAGCCATACTCATATTCCTCCACCACTTCAATCAAGAAAGCTTGCTGCAGCTTGCATTTGTGGCTTGGTGCAAAATTTTCATCGCAATAGAAACATAGTCCCTTGTCTCGCCTAGCTTGCATCTCTGCCCATGTTAGCCTTTTGAATCCTGTTCCTAGAGTAGGTGATAATAGCTTAATTTTGCATATTTATATCATTATTAGAAAGGATTATCATACTTATTTTGAGTTAATTCATGCATTTTATAGTTGATTTTGGAATAATGCTGAATAATCAATTTTGTGCTTAATTGAATTTCAATGCATGAATTTGTCTTTTGTAGGATAATGAAATTAAATAAGTGGATTTGTGCAAAGAAGAAAGCTAATTGACTTTACTTTTACAAGGGCCATGATGAAGTCAAAGAAGGCCAGCCAAATTAAATTCAAGTCCAATTGGAGTAAGGAATCAAAGGAAATTTGTATCTAATCCAAGTCCAATTTGGATTAGGATTCCAGCTTGCACACCAGTTGGTATTTGGAGCATAACGTTCGGCTCAGATGTCCAATCGGAATGATTCAAGTTGGGCTCGAAATATAACTTAAAGGGCTACAACTTTGTAGTTTACCAAAAGTCCGAATTCTGAAGTTAAATGGGCCAAAACGTCAGTTAATTGAAGCCTAAAAACCTGGGATTTTCTCCAAACGGGAATTCAACTTGTAATAGGATTCCTTGACCTATTTAAAGGCTTTTTATGGCAAAATTCAAAGGGGGAGCAGCTGTAGAACATAATTTAGGTTTTCTCAAAGTTTCTTTACAGTTTTTAGAGTTTTATTTGTGTTATAGCTTGCTAAAAGCCATACTAAGGCAAGGGGTGGAACCCAACCATTTATTGGTATGTTCTTAACAATTATTTATTGGTTTTAATGATTATGTTTATATGTTTTTGATTGTTTTACTTATCTAGAAAAGTGTTTAGCTCTGTATAGTCCTTTGATTTATCATAGACTCCGGGCACGTTAAATGCATAGTATTCCCTGCGAACTCATTCACTAGTTTTGTTTTGCCTAAAATCAATCAATTGCATGAAACTACCTTAGACAATTAATTCTTGAGTTTTTATTGTTAAATCATCCGACTAAGATCATCCTTCGTATGAATTTTAGTTGGGTATGTGTTGTGTATGGATCCCTAAACCTTAGCGCCTTAATATATTGTTATTTTCTCTTAATTTAGATTACCTTTACTAAACTATCAAAAATATCTTCAATTAAACTTTATTATTTTAGTTTTATTCTCTTGTGGTTTGCTAATCTATTCCCTTTTCCCTGTGGATTTGACCTCGGACTTTCCGAGTTATTACTTCGCAACAATCCTGCACTTGGGAGCATTATTTAAGTCGCAGCAATAGCAATGACAAAGAGGGAGGAAGTAATAGCAGCCGAGGAAGTGGAGTTGGCAGTAATGGCAGTAGCAGAGATGCCGAAAGTACTACCCGCCAAAGTACAAATAAGGAATCAACTCCTTAGTCTTGTCATGGAGATATACAAGGTTTGGTCATATTTACCATGTTAGAAATACTAAATAATTATATTGTATTTCTCTAGTAATAACATATACAAGGTGTGGTGGACAGCGGCAAAGGCGACAACCATGTTAGAAATACTTACAATATAACATATAGAGATACACTTTAACTAGAAAAGCTTAAACCCAAAGGGTATGTACTCAATTATGCTATATTAACTATTTATTCTTCTCTTTATTATTCAATGTGAAACTTCACTCAATTATGCTATATGTTTTATGAATTTTCTCTATGAGATGGCCAAATGGGGCACTTTTAAACATCTTTGTTGTTAGGCTCTAATAGTTGCAGCATCAATGCATCATCACACTCTAAAAACGCAATGAAAAATCCCAATATGTTTTAAGAAGTTGTTAGTAGCAAATTTTTGGACTTCAAATTCAGCCCAAAGCCCGTCATTCAAGTCCACTAACCTTGAGATAAAATACCATAAATTGTTATGTCCGGCCCGCCAAATTTTATCCCAATGGCCCATGAATTTTGCCATTGAAAAGAATCTAATTTTGACCATACATATTTCACCCAGGCTTATTACACCCACTTGTGAGTAAAATGGTTCAAGAAATCTAGCCCATGGAAAGCCACTAACATTTTCACGTGTTAGTCGAAGGCCACTAGAATGTGAGATGTAAAATTAAATCCTTTGGACCAAGCTAGCAGAGCCCATGAACGTGGGCTGATTGAGTACATGGGAAAAGCCGAAGATGAGCCCCATAAAAGCTCAGTGCCAAAGTCAATCCAAATGAGCATTAGGACCACAGGACAAATTGTTGAGAGTACTTGAGATTGATATGCTAAGACCCACAAAGAACTCATAAAAAACCAAGCATTACTTGTAGTGTAACAAAGCCCCACCTTTACACCATCCTTTCTCTCATCAAATCAAAAATAAAAATGTCACTTAATAAGGGGTTGCTGGGACTTTTTGCTCAAGCCTCAAGCAAATTCCAATGAGGATCTTTCCTCTTATGTAAATAATTTTAGGTTATCTAAGTTTGCCCCATTATGACCTTTATACAAAACAATGTGACAACAACTATTGAGAAAGTGTTCTGCTTGAGTAATTCTAAGGTACTCTTGGAGCACAGAGAATGGTGCTCCCTCCTCTTACATTTATGGTGTGGTAGGCTATTTAGCCTAATACTCAATGGCCTCAACTGTTCTCCCCCTCATTCAATAGGTTTTAACTATCTCTAATACAACCACTCAAATTCAAACCAAAAATTTTAGTGCTCACACAACCACTCAACCCACTTGAATCCTCTTGATTATCATACACAACAGAACACTTTGTTACATTCAACTGGTGTTTGAGATGCATATATGTATGAGTTCTGGAATACACGAATAGCTATACCCTTTTTCTTTAAATCATCGCACCCTCTTTCCTTTATTTCTTGGAGCTAAAGGATATTATCCAAAATAATGAAAATATACGATTGCTGCACATATTGCAATGGTTTTGTTTTTAAATTTTCTAATTTTACTATTATTATGTTTCTATCCATTGGTTTTAAATATAATATATTACTAGTTGTTAACCTATGCAATGCACAGAAATTTTTTGCATAAATATAAATGTATTATGAAATAAACGATATATTAATTAATAAGTTTGTTAATTTTTAGATCCCTGTAAACTAGATTGTTTAACCTAATTAATTAACCAAGTGAATACTTAGGTTTGTTATTCAAATCTAGATTAAAACAAAACAATTATATCATGCAAAACAATGGAAAAGTAAATAACACAACAATATGATAACCCAACACAACAATATGATGACCCAGGAAACCAAATCGGAAAAAAACAAAGGGAGGATTTAACCTAGCTATCCTCAAGGTAAAAAGCAAATCCACTATAGAGAATCAAAGTTTACAATAAGACTTAGACCACTAACATCCTACTGCTACCACATGTAGAATTTACTAACACGACCACGTGCAAGCTCCGAATCCACAAACTTCTTCTCTATTAGGCCTTTGCAACACAAGCACCCACACTTGTGACTTTGAGACTCCGCTCAAAGGTTTTGGATCTCCTTAGACATTGATCTTGTATGCAGCAACTTCTACAATACCGGATCTTAAGATTCTTTAAGGAATAACACCAGTAGAAGACTTTAGAGAGCTTTTGGGTACAAAACCCTAGATCTACAAAAGAGGCACACTCTTCCCTCCCTGAAAAGTCTTATAAAAACGTGCTCAGGGTTTTCTTTATATACTAGTAGTGTCTTACTTGAAACCCAATACGTTTAAGTAGAGTTTGGGCTGAAATAGAATTCTGCAAATAAAAAAAGAAAAACTGGTCCTATTTACTTTGTATCAAAAAAAAGAAAAAAAACAAAAAAGAAAAACTGGCTCAGGGTTTTCTTTATATACTAGTAGTGTCTTGGTTTTGTTTTTGTTTTTTGTTTTTTGATTTGGCTAAAATATCAATTTAGTGTAGTCATATTTAATTTTGGTCCTTAAAATTTGATAGCAATCAATCTGGTCCTAGTTATTTTCAATTTGGTCTTTACTGTTAACTTACTAACGGAAAATGCTTACGTGGCAAATTTGGCATAATTGATGCTGACATGGCTAACAAAATAATGTTAAAAATTTTTAATCAACATTAAAAACTTACACCTCAGCATTTATTAAAAAAAAAAACCACTAGACCATGTAATTAAATAACCAAAAAAAAAAAAAGTTTACAAAATTAAAATAATTCCTTAAAAAATTCAACAAGACCTTCTCATATTCTATCTATTTTTCTTAGGAAACAAACACACACAAGCCCGGAAAATCAAACCCAAACACAAGATCAAAACAACAAAATCACCGTGTTTATTTGTTTCTTAGCATAACTTGTACTTTCTCTACAATTAAACAAAGCAAAACTGGAATCCATTTATTTCCTCTCATTAAAGTCACACTCAATAAATCGCAACCCAAAAATACCATCAAACCCAACTAATACCCAACCCTCTATCTGTATCAAAAATAAAGTTAGCAGTCAGCACAACTGGCATCAAGGGCCTTGTGCTACCATTCGATCCTCCCATCAATATTTTTGCTGTAAGTATTTGCAAACCCAAAAGTGGAAAAGCCAAATTAAAATCAGCTATTAGAGCAAAATATCAGACAAGAAAGTTCAAAAATGAAAAGTTTTTGCTAGATAGGCTTCTTGGTGATTTCACAAATGGTGAAGAGAGATTTGGATCTAAGGAAACTATTAAGGTCAAATGGACTTCTTGAGCAAGAGAGTGGGCTTGTGCAAAACTAAGAGAGAGAGAAAGAAGATTTGAGATCAGAGAGAGTGGATATGGTACAAGGCTATTATCAAGTTGATCTGGCAGTTTTGGTTTTGCTTGTGGGTTTGAATTTTATGGGTTTATGTATTTGATTTAGTGTTTGTTTAGTAAGAAAAACAAATAGAAAATGAAAAAAAAAAAATTGTTATATTAATTTTGAACAATCTTTTTTTTTTTTTGTGGTTATTTAATTAAATGGTCCAGTGATTTTTTTTTTTTTTTTTTTTTGGGTCTTTCTCCCCTCCGATTTAGAATCCTCATGTTTTCTCCAGTTTTTATCTAGATGACTGACATGTGGCAAATGACACATCCAAAAGTTTAAAAAACACCACGTCAACTATGAATTTTCTCTCAATTTTTGGATCTTTCTCTTTCATTCTTTCTTGTTTTCCTTCTCTCTCTTTGCCCCTCTTTCCAACATCGTCAATGTCACTTGAGAATCAAAGGCCCCAAGATCATAAATTTTTGGAAAAAAGGGGTAAAAGCGGGACAATAGATGAGAAAGTCAAAGAAGAATAAAAGATTTTTCTGCCAAAAGCCAAGGAAACTCTATTGTGCATGGTGGGTGTGCAAGACCTACAAGTTATTGCCCTCCTTTTGTAGAGTCATTTTCATTTTACTTGTTAAACAATTATCTATTCTATCCTGATGTTTTTAATTTCTTGGCTAAAATCCAAAATTGACTGGTTAAGTTTCAACTTTTGTCATTTCAATTCTTTAAGTTTCAGATTTTGTCAATTAAATCATCTGTTACCCTTTCGTTGTTGCGGTTTACTAACTAAAAAGATGTTGTTTTGGGCTTTTTTTTTATTATATAAATTTCATAATTAAAAAAAAAGAAAAAGAAAAACTGTTATTACAAAAAAAAAAAAAAAAAGAAAAAAGAAAAAAGAAAGAGGAACGACGTCATCCCACACTGAAAACAAGACACGAAGTACAACACCCCACCGATACCCTGCCTTACCATTTTTGAGAAAACAAGGGGCTGAGGGACTGACTGAGGGAGAAAGAAAGAGGGGGAAAGTGAAAGAGTGAGAGATCAAGAGGGGGAAAGGGAGAGGGAGAGACCGAGAGATCGGGATAGGGAGAGCGAGAGACTGGGACAGAGGGTGGAGTTAGACTCGCCCAGCCGAACATTCCTAACATGGGCACTTTGCAATGTCGCACAATTCGGTGACCGTGTCATTGCCCTTCACGTCATCGACACTCCCACTGGTTTGTGCTTTTAGCATTTTTCTCTTTCTCCGTGAAATAGATACGATTGTAATTAACAAGAAATTCATGGGTTTTTCTCTTTTGGTTTTGTACAACTCCACCCTCTGTCCCAGTCTCTCGCTCTCCCTATCCCGATCTCTCGGTCTTTCCCTCTCCCTTTCCCCCTCTTGATCTCTCACTCTTTCACTTTCCCTCTCTTTCTTTTCTACCTCAAGCAGTCCCTCAGCCCCTTAATTGTTTTCTCAGAAATGGGTGAGGCAAAGTATTGGTAGGGAGGGTGGGGTTGCGTTTTGTGTTTTGTTTTTAGTGGGAATGACATCGTTCCCCTTATTTCTTTCTCTATTTTTTTGTAATAACAATTTTTCTTTTTCTTTTTTAATTGAGAAATAAAAAATAAAAAAAATAAAAAATAAAAAATAAATAAGAAAAAAAGAAAAAAAAAGGTCTTAGTAAACGGAACAACTAATAGAAGGGTAAGAGAAGACTTGATTGATAAATTTGAAATTTAGAGAACTGAAATGAGAAAGCTGATTATTAGAGAACTGAAAAGAAAAAAGTTAAAACTTAGAGAGTCAATTTTGGATTTTTGCCTAATTGTTTTTTTTTTCTTTTCAATTGTTTTGAGCAGTTGTTTGGCTGCATAATTTACTGTATATTTCTTGTTGATTTGTGTTTATTGAAGATCCATCACGTTATCACTAAATGGCCAAATCTTTTTGATGTCAAAAACTTCAATCGATTTTTATCCCTCCATGGTTTTCTTTTCTCAGGTTCAGTTGTATATTAAGATTGAAAGGAAAGCAAACTTGGGTTTTGTCAACCAAAAATTAAAAAATCAGACTTGGGTTTTCTCTTAACTTTTAGAATTCACTTTTTCCCAAGTTCTAATCTTGATGCCTCTAATGCTCAGGTGGCGGTGATAATGTTTGAGAGATAGCTAGGAAGAGACAGAGAGAAGGAAAGAAAGAAAGAGAGAATGAAAGACCCAAAAATTGAGAGAAAATTCATAGTTGACATGGTGTTTTATTTTTAACCTTTGGATATGTCATTTGTCATGTGTCAGTCATCTAGACAAAAACTAGAGAAAACATGAGGATTCTAAATAGGAGGGGAGTCGAACCCTTTTTTTTTTTAATTAAATGTTGAGATCTCAGTCTGATTGCTTTTGGATTTTTTAGTGTCATGACCTCAATTTGTTTCTTGGTAAAATTGATGTTGGGGTGTGAGTGACTAGGGTATAATGGCTAAGATTTCCTAGCAGTTGGTGTCTTTGTCTTATAATTATTGGAGTAATTCGTGAATTAGACTTTTTGGGGAAGTGGATAGGGATTTCAATTCCCCCCCCCCCCCCCCCCACGGTGTGCCGGTTGTGTTAGTCTATGTGAAACCCAAGTTGCATAAAAAATATTTTATTTCCAACATTAACCACGTCATTATTTTCTATCCATCTCTTAATGGTAGGGACTAGTTTGACACAATACCAAAAGGTTATGGACTAAACTAACACAATTGAAACATTAGAGACTATAAAATGCAAAAGTTAAGAACCACATATAACGGTAATAAAAACATTTTTTTAAGTAATCATTTTGATATTTTTATTATAAAGTCCATTCAAAAGTTTTATGTTTATACAAAATGAGTAAGTAGATTATGTTTATTGTTATGTTTACAATCACTAGTGGACTTGAAAGAGTAACTAGGCTGCATGTTATCCCAGTTACTACTATACTAAGTTTGAACCTAGTGCTTGTTGACACCAAACCTCGATCAGAGCAAAATACCGCCATTGTCGGGCCTTCGTTCGACCATCTACCGTGGCAATGCTCTCGCGCACGTGGGGCCCGTTGGAGGCCCTTCTCGATTGGTTGGTGCACTTGGTGTGGTTCAAGCGAAACTTCGGGTGCTCTCTCTCTCGTTGGAGGAAGGTATTGGTCTACCTTTGGCAGTGTGGCGGGAATCTTGGCCAAATTTTAAGGGATTACCAAAGGTAAGTGAAGTTGCCACTAATCATTGGGTTTTCTCTAAGGTGTGATTGGTTACCTGTTTCTAGTTGATTTTATTACCAATTCTAGGCTAAGAAAAAATGTCTTTTTTTCCTAATCTAATATGGATGGTAAAAAATCTTGATTCTTGAGTCTTGAAGTTTGGTTACATGTGGGGAAGGTGTTAGGCACCTTACAACGCTTGTCCAAGGACAGTCCTTTATTTTTATAAAACCTTAATTTTTAGAGATTGGCAGTAAAAACATGATTTTAGTATTGGCTTTTGGGGCTTCGCATGCATGGGGGGGTTTTGAGGTTTGGCTTTTGAATGAGTGTCATCCCAATCATTGCTTTCCTAAGGCATTTAGGCAAAGTACCAGATTTTTATGGTGAAAATCCGGCAATATATCACCTTACTTTTACTGTGGAAATTAGGCATCGCTTTGCTTTAGGTAACATGGACTGTAATAGTCACATCGGAAGAGGTGAGTAGGTTTATATGTACATACATAATGCATAATGCAAGCACACTGAGCAGGAAAGTAATTGCCTACATCCCTAAAACATGACTCAAAATATAGATGTAGGAAAATAAACAGGTGTCACCATACTCTAGAGATGACGATGAATGATACATGTCATGATATACCTAATACAACCCATCTAAGAGAGAAAGGAGGGAGGAAGGAGGAAGGAAGGAAGGGGGTTTTAAATAGTACATAACCAAATGGGAAAGGCTAGCTCCATGCGTCCTTACTCCATGTGTGTACATGCAAAGCCAAGGACGAGAAACCAGCAGACAAGCAATGGAAAGAAAGAGATGCATAGGGAATGTGAAAGAGGCATAAAGTAAATAAGCATGATAGACATGACAAGCAAAGAAACAAGAAAGCAAGTAAACAAATGAGAAGGCAAACAAGCAAAAAGGCAAACAAAAGGTGGTGTCCACAGGGGACAAATGTAGATTTGAATCAAATGTCCATAACTTCAATATCATAAGGCAAACTCATAATTTCTTCTAATCCTTCAATGTCATGTTCCAACTTTATTGTTTCATTTATGTCATCAATATCCTCGCTATAGCAACAGGACGATGTACCCGCTTGGGAATTAGAATAGATCCTATAGAACAGAACATATACAAGGAAATATAAGACAATTTGCACACACATATTCATAAGAAAGAAAGTAAAGAGATAAATGCAAAGATTTCCTGAATAATACGCTGGATAATTTCATTAGTGGATTATGGATAGAGGGAAAACAAAGTTCATGCCTGATATTGATATAAAGGAAACATTTTTCTTTATTTTGGAAAATGAATTGGAAAATGCAAAAAAGGAATGCAAGAAACAGAAAATAAACATGCAAAACAAACTAGATATGCTATTCCAACTCTTTCAAGCAGTTGGAGGACCCAACCACACGATAATGGAATACTCCTTACTCAACCAGTGCAACTACAAAGCAGGGCTCGGCAGTCCAAAGGCCTACTGTCTTGCCTAGCACATAAGGCTCGATAGTAGCAGTCAGATCATCCCTTGGGGATATGATGGCAGTCATTAAAAATTCCTCTAGACAAAGACGGATGAGACAAGCCAAATCTGATTCTTCCTCACATGATTCCCTGTGCTACTTCTGATCTGATGACCTCGGCTAGAGCCGAAAAAGTGACCCTGATGTGGGGAAGAGACATCCCTTAGCCAATGCACTTCCTCTTCTTTCCTCTAGAAGCCTGGAACAGTTCTTCATCTTAAAGGTCGTAGCCTAGACCGAAACCTCCTTTGTTATTAGGGAGCTTAATCAAAGAAGCCTTCCCATGTCTTACGGCACCAAGGCCTTGGCCTAACTGATAGCCAAATTTGAGCATCTCCTTGGTGGCCACTAAATTAGCGAAAGGCCATACTAACTCGAGTTCTAGAGCTCTAGAAATTATGGAGACTAGCTCGAAACTGTGAAAGGTTGCCTCCGGAAAGCCATTAGCACCTATGTAGGGGACAGAAGTCTCCTTGAAGAAAGTCAGGGGTTCTTCAGTCATAATAGTGACCATTGTTGGGAAATTTAGACCCTGGTTGATAGAATTAACAAGTTTTAAATCCAAGTTGTTAATTAGATTTATTATGAATCAAACTTGTTAAGACAAACAAACATCAATATCATGTCAAAAATAAATGCAGCGAAAAAGTAAATAAGATAAGATATGATGACCAAGAAAAGCCAATGAAAAAAACTAGTTTCATAGTAAAAAACCTAGGGGGAAACCTTCCTGAAAAGCAATCCATTATAGTAAAGAGAAGTCCTAGATTAAGTACAAAACCTTTGTCCCTAGACTCTACAATCTACGTAGATGAATTCACAGTAGAAACCTTCTACTACTTCAGAACCTCTAAACTCTTCAATATATGAACGCCACCCTTTTTGATGCACGAATCCTAATACGTGACTAACTCCTTTGCACGAATCCCAATACGTGACTTACTCACCAACTTAAGGAAGAAGAATGTTGGCTACAAAGTTCTTCACTTCATCAACAATGAAGATTAGAGAGAATAAAGTATTGGTCACCTTTTGCATATGTTCTCCTTGTATTCTCTTATGTGACGGCATCTAAAATAAGCCTTATAAAAGAAACCTTACACATACATGTCAGCATGGGCCAAAAATCAGATTTGAAAATCTGAATTTCGTAAGGCTCAGTATTTCTTGATCGATCGAGGAGGTGTCAAGAAGGTGTCGAGGGGACAAGAGCTTTCTCGATCGATACACAAGCTGTTGAGAGGTGTCAAGATTGTGATAAGAAACAATTGAAGAGCTTGATAGATAGCCTAGCTATCGAGAGGTGTCAAGCAGCTATCGAGCTATCTGTTCGCAAGTGTTGAGCTATATGTCCAGCTTTATTGAACAGCTTTTCTTCACTTGTTTCTTGGTCCAATTTTCATGGCTTTAATACTAGACTTGAACAACATGTTTCTTGAAGTATTAAACACATCCTAAATCTACCCAAAAAAACAAGTAAAGTGCGTTTTGTCAAAGATTTAGTCAATTACATAAAATATTGATATAAGTTCCTAACATGATCCACATATTGGAGCAGACCTCCTCTTTTTCGGTTCGAGTGGAGATCAAGGACACATCGTATTTCCAGGGAACGCGGTGACTATCTTCATAAGGGAATGGCTTAGGCATACGAATGATAACACCCTTTTGAGTCTGCAAATTGGGTGCTATAAAGAACGTCTTTGGATTAATGACCACCAGACTTGGCAACATGGCCTCAAGGGTTTTTGAGCCAGATACACTGGAGATTCTTGAGGTAGGCCTTGGCAAAATAAGAGGATCGAAACCTCAGATAGCGGGAACAATAGCGGTTCCCTCTTGGACTGATGATGAAGCTGGCCCTATGACCGCAAGCAAGGCAGAAACTAGAGGAGTGAATCCCTATATGGCTGGAGGGGTTTGTCTTTTCTCAGAATCTGATGACCCTGAATCCGTGGGTGATTCTACAATCTCCACAATGACTACTGAAGAGGAAGGTGCCGGAGCAACCTGGCCAAGGCGTTTCAATAAATACTCACCCTAATCCTTTCTTGACCCAACTGATATAGCATTAAAACTGTTTGAAAAATTTTTTGTAAGCCATTTTACAATTAAATAATGACTTCTTCATCAAACTGTAACACAAATTGAATTCATACAAGAGCAAATCATGAAATGGTATAATTTCTTAATCAATTTAAGATTTCATGGAATGGCATAGCATGGATTAGTGACTAGTATACAACATTACATAAGTTTTCTATCATTAAACGTATAAAACACATATTTAAAGTTTTGCATATTACACAATTTTCTGTAATTAAACGTATAAAACACATGATCATTTTACAAAAGTTTTTTTTTTTTTTTTTAACTTGCCCATATTTTAGTACTTATTTTAATAGTAAAGTTATTTATTTTATAAAATGTGTCATTATATTCAATAACAAGATTATCATAACCACTAATTTTAGTTTTTTATTTTTATTTATAATTTGATAATTACAATAACCGAAGAATGATAGATTTTTAGCATTGGAGAACAATGGCATGAACAATGAAAGAAACAATAAAATTTAAAGAACAAACAGTAATTTTAATTGCTTGAAGGCATGATGAAATCGCTTTCATTAGACAATATTTGCTCCCACAACCAAGTTGTTAAAGATTTTTTACAAACTTGTCCCAATAATACAACCAAATATATTGCATTCTACACATTGCAATCATGAAGAAGACTTAGAGGGTTTCTAGTATTTTTAATAGAAAAATATTGTTAGATTCTAAAGACTTAGGATTTCATGTTTTTAGAACTCTAATATGTATTGTTGGCAAATCATGATCAAAACAAGTTGGTTAGTCTTGTATAGACTTGCTCAAAGTTGGTTCTTTTATGTAAAGTTGAAATTGAGTTGATGTAGTAGTTATTGTGCATCTCGGCCTGACTCGATCGATCGAAGCTTAGGCTCGATCAATCGAATCTCGGGCAAAATGTGTTTTTACTGCATAATTCCAACTTAACCCTAACTTCTAAAACATTTAGGGTTTTATGTTTTTGCCCTAGGTATATAAGGCAAACCCTAGCCACGTTTTAGATGTTGCTCATATTGCTGTTTGTGTGAATCTCTTGTGAGATTTGTGAGGAGCTTTCCTTCAAACAAGCTTAGGATTATCAAGAGGAGATTTCTTCAAGAACTTGATGATCATTCAGTTGCTGCACTAAGGAGGTTAAAGATACACAAGTGAGGGTGCTTATACTTGCTGGAGAATCCAAGAAAGAAGAAGTCCGTGGTCTCGGAACTTGCACATGGTCGTGTCAGTAAGTTTTCTACTGGTGGATAGCAATAAGATGTTAGTGGTCTAAGTCTTATTGTAAAACTTTAATTCTTTCTATAGTGGATTTAAGTTTACCTTGAGGATAGATAGGTTAAATCCTCCCCAAGTTTTTTACCGGCTTGGTTTTCCTAGGTGATCATATCTCTGTGTTATTTATATTCTCGCTGCTATACATGATATGATTGTTTGATTATGATAACCTAGATCTGAAATTTGGACTAAGTAATCACTTAGCTAATTTACTAGGTTAATCCGATTCTGTTTTAATAGGTCTAAAAACATACAAGTGGTATCAGAGCGGGTAGCTCTTTATTTATAGATCTTTTGATCTCTGAGCTAATCCTTGACCCTTATTGTCATGAAACACGGACACTTTCTAGTTATTCGTTCTCACTTTGATGGAAATAATTATGCTTATTGGAAAGTAAGGATGAAAGCATTCCTGAAATCTATAGATGAGAGAGTCTGGAACTCCATTGAGTACATATGGGAGAAGCCCATTACTCCTGTGAGTGAGTGGCATACTTCTAAAAAAAAAGCAGTTGGGCTCAATAGCAAAACTATGAATGTCATCTTTAATGCTGTTTCTATGGAGGAATTTAAGAGAATCTCTAATGTAGAGGTGGCTCACACTGCTTAGAAAATCCTCCAGACTGTGCATGAAGGCACAAAGGCTATCAAAATAAATAAGTTGCAGCAATTAACTTCTAAGTTTGAGAGCATTAGGATATCTGATGATGAATTCTATGCTAAACTTAATGGCATTGTTAATTCTGCATACAACTTGGGTGAAATCTATGATCAACTTAAAATTGTTAGGAAGATTCTTAGATCTTTAACTGAAAATTTTAGACTCAAAGTGACTGCCATAACTGAAAGTAAGGATGTGAACTCCATCCCTATTGATGAACTTGTAAGATCTCTTCAGTCTTATAAGTTGGGCCTACCCAAAACTAGCAAATCTAAGTCAATGACTCTTAAGTCAGTTAATGATGTTGAGGTTGGTGAATTTGATAATGAGCTCTCTGCTACAGAGATCGCTTACCTTGCCAAGAACTTTAGAAACTTTCTTAGGAACAGTAACAAAAGGGCAAGAGGTATAAACACTGCTGAACCTAGAAACTTTAGGAAGAATGATCCCACTAAGGTTAACAACAATGAAAAACCTAGAGAAAAAGTTGGTCAATCTTCAAATAATTCTTTAGGTCCTAAGTGTTTTGGATGTCACGGGTATGGTCACATGAAATTTGAATGTCCTACATACTTGAGGTCTAAGGGGAAGGCTATGGCTGTAACCCTTAGTGATAATGAAGGTTTTGATGATGAATCCAGATGTGACGAGGATGGAAACTTCATTGCTTTCATTGCTACTGCTGTAGTCAATGAAAGTGCGTCTGTTAAAGAGAATCCTTCTGATGGGTAACTCTCTGAGGATCCAGATCTTCAAGAAGCCTACAATAAACTTTGCAAAGTTGCTGCAAAGGATGCCACGAATGTTGAATTAGGCTTAAAGAAAATTGCATCTCTTGAACTTGATAAGAAAATTTTGCTTATTAAATTGTTTGATTCTAATGAATTTTTGAATAATGTGAAAATTGAGAATACGCTTTTGCTTGATAAAGTTAAATCTTTGGAACATGATTTATCTATTACTAGATCTGCTAGTTCTAAACTTGATCAAATGCTGAGTGTTCAAAAGGCTCCTTCTGACAAATCTAGATTAGGTTTTATTGAAAGCATCTCTGTGTCTACACCAAATTCCACAAACTTTGTTCCTTCTTCTTTCTCTGAACCCCCTATAAGTGAGGTTGTAAGTGAGACTGCTAAACCTGTAGAGGTCACACCTCCTAAGAAGATTAAGGTTGATCTGAAAGAGTCTAAACCTAAGGAATCTATCCCTTCTAAGGACAAAATATATGATAAGCCTGTTTAGATTTGTCATTTTTGTGGAAAGTTTGGACACATTCATTCTAACTGTTACAAGCTAGAAGCAGCTAAGTGAGCAAATAAGCCAAAAGTGCCTGTGCCTCAAGCACAAGATCCTATGGCTTTTATTGGTGAATTGGTAAAGGCTTTAAACATTTATTCCATCTCTAGAGTTGGAAATCACTCTAATGTGAATAAGAACTCAAATGCTTATAATACATCTAAAAAGTTTTGGATGCAAAATGCTCGATCTAATTGAGTCTTTCTGACATGGTCCTTGTGCTTCATTGCTCTACCTTTTGTGAGCTTTATTCTTTGGTTTTTGTTTGTTTTCTTTTTGTTTCTAGGATTTGCATTACATAACATTCATGCATTTCATTCTAAGATTGTTTTTGTTTCCTTTTTTTTTTTTTTTTTTTTTTAAAAAAAAAAAGGGAAGCAAATTGTGTTTTGTATTTATTCTTTTGGTTTTTGAAAACAAGGTTGGTCAATTTATTTTCACATAACATGTCTTTGTATCTTGTTTAGCTTGGATGAGCTTATTTATTACACTTTACTAGTCGAAACTTTGTAGTGCATGTTGTGTGGGAAAGATTTTATGGTTTTGATCACTTTGTTTTGATCTTGAAGTCACATGTCTTTGACTGTCGGACTTGAACCTTTTGAGAAAGGCATAAATAACCATCTCACTACTATTCACTAGCCAATCATGAACACCTTAATGCATATTGTAAGATTTTGTGCTCAAGAAAGTGTAGCACATACACAAAAAAAACATAAGGTGTTGTCTCGGTTTAAATGCTTAAAATTGATGTGTACATTATTGGACTTAACGTTAAATCAAATAAATAAAATTGGTGTGTACATTATCTCGGCTGTTTTAACAAGTTTCTAAACAACTAAAATTGGTGTGTACAATATGAGGCAAAATTCAAGAAACTTACATGATTTCAAGTTTATGATCTAGGAGATGTGGGAGGTATATGATGTAACTCTTTAGGTGATAATCTCTTCTAAATTCTATGTGATGAATTTTGTAGACTTTGTGTTTGATTTCTATTCACATATCACCTCACATGTATCTCAAGTTTTTACTAGTTACACACACTACACGAGTTACTCTTTGCTAAACTTTGTACATTTTATTGTGTGTGTTTTCAGTTTGACCAACCAAGTTAGAAAATATTTTGAGTCTTATGTAAAACAGAGTTGTTGCTTGAGAATTTAAAAGGAGATTGTTTGAAAATCTAAATTTTGGGAAAACTTGGTTTAAATCTTGTGTTTTTGAAAAGCATTTTATCTCATACTCATGCATTTTATTCATAAAATTCATTGCTTTGAGGAGAGTCTGCATCAAAATCTATTGTTTTTCAAAGATTCATCTTTTTTACAATTTCGATCGATCAAGCCTGTTCTTTGATCAATCGAAATTGCGATTGAAAATTTAAGTGAGCCTCTGTCTGATTCGATCAATCGAAACTGATTTTCAATCAATTGAAAATCGTGAATAAGGTTTTTAAAAAATCTGGGTTTGACTTGTTCATCCTCAAAAGTTTTTAAACTTTTCTCTCTCTCTTCAATTCGAACTAGGCTCCACTTCCATTTTTTGTCGTTTTCCTTCGGATTTTTTTTGCAAAATTTTCCTCTCCCAAGACGGGGAAGTCCATTATACCCTTCCTTTTGCTTTTTTATTTTTTTTTTTTCATGTTTCATGCATTAATTCATGGTTTTATGGGTAAATTTTCGAACCTATGGAAAATTGAGATTTTTGATTATTCAAGCTTTATTTTCTGAAATTGATCAATGGGTTTTTGTGCTAGGATGTTATAAACCTGATCTTGATGAGTTAATTTGATCAATTTTGTGTTTTGTGAGAAATTGAATTTTCTAGGGCTTGAATGTACCTGAATTGGGAATTTTGTTCAAATTGAGTTTAATTGGTGAAATTGGCTTGTTGAATTGATGTAATTGATCATTATATTACATATTCTAACTTATGTGATGATCAATTGGTCAAATTTTTTATAAAACAAACAAGCGGTTTTCAAATTTTTGGGGTTTTTTTTAGAAACTCTATGCTCAAGCCAATTTTGTGAATCTAAACTTAATTTGAACTTAGTTCATTGCATTAGAACATGCATCATGACATTTAACTGTTCATGCATCATATAGATTTTTGTTCTATATTTGTTTTGTGCTAACTTGCAGTCTGCCCTTGGTTTTTCCTTTTTTGTTCTTTTTGGTTTTGCTTCGTGTCTTTGTCCTTTCCTTAGCACCATGCCTAGGAAGACTAGAGCCCATAGGACTCCCTTTACTTCTTCTGAGTCTCCCTTTAGGAGTGAGCTGTTTAAGGATGCCAAAAGCAAAAAGGCCTTTGATAAGTTGAATAGTAAGAGAACAATTTGGGCTGAGTATTCTGTTTTGCTAGATAAGTTAGATTCTGCCATTAGGGCAAACTTTGAGAGTAGAGGCTAGTTGTCTTTGTTGAAGATAGATCATCCACCCCCGACTGCCTTGATTCGAGAGTTCTATTCGAACCTTTCTTGCCACATTCATGATTCCAGCACCCTTGTTCGGAGTTGGATACGAGTTGTTGAGTTCACCATTACCCCTAGGGTAGTGGCTGAGGCTCTTGGGGTTCCAGTTGTTAGGCAGCCCATCTATCCTTATGAGTAATCTCCACCCTTAGATGACGTTATGTCATATATCACTGGGTCTTCTATTAAGTGGGGTTCTAATCCTCGAATCACGTTCTCTGAGCTCACTAAGACTACCTATCTTTTTTTTAGGATAGCATGTCATTCTTTGTGGCTTATCTCTCATCTCCACACCATCCCTATTGAGCGATGCGTGTTTTTATATGCCCTTGTTTCTGGTCCTTCTATTTCGGTCCCTCATCTGTTTCTTTGTTCTTTGAACGAGATTCATTGGAGTAGCACTGTTGGTCATGCTCTTATTTATCTTATATTCATTCATAGGATTTTGTTGTTTTTAGGTTTAGATGGTTTCCCCGCATCTAAGCCAGTACACATTACTGGTCTCATAGGTGCCACTTTCCTTCAGCAGAGGGCTGCTTAATTGAGAGCTTGAGTTCAGTCTTCTGGTGCTGTACCCCCTCATTCTTCTTCTACAGGTGATGCACAGGCTGAGGCATTTGGTGCTGCTACTGCTGCTGATGTTCCTCCACTGACTACTTTGGATGCTTCTGACATTCGACGTACGTTGGATCATGTCTTGACCGTTCAGGTGGCTTAAGGACATGTTTTGGTGGACTTGCTCGATGAGGTTTGTACTTTGCGTGCTGAGTTGGCATATTTTAGACGATCTCCTACGCCACATCCTTTTGATGATGGCTTCTGATTGTCCTTTGACATTCCGTCACAAAAAGAGGAAGTAGTTTTTGGAACTTGCTTGTAGAGTTTTTGTTGATAAGGGGAGTTTTGATCTTGTTTGGAGCCTATGGTGATTAGATTGTATCTAGGAGTCGCACCTTGTATTTACATTTTTGTTTGGCTCTTGATGTATTGTTGTTGGGCTATTCATGTTAGGGGGAAATACATTTATTCTGTTTCTTGTTTCACTGCTTATTGACTTTTTTTTTTGAGATATTCATTGATATATGTCTTTATTTTGTGTTTTGATGAAATCAAGAATTTATTTTGTTTACTTGTATTTTTCACACATGCGTTTATGCGTTTGTTGAGTATTTCAGGAAATACAGGTTGATTCTATTGAGTTGCTGTCTACACTTGTAACTGATTGATAGTAGTTAGGATTAGATTTGTTTTGTAAAGGGCTTTATTTTGTAAACTTTGAACTTTTAGTTGTGTTTTGTCACGGATTGCCAAAGGGGGAGTTTGATAGGTTCTAAAGACTTAGGATTTCATGCATTTAGAACTCTAATTTGTATTGTTGGCAAATCATGATCAAAACAAGTTGGTTAGTTTTGTATAGACTTGCTCAAAGTTGGTTTTTTTTATGTAAAGTTGGAATTGAGCTGATGCAGTAGCTATTATGCATCTCGGCCTGGCACGATCGATCAAAGCTTAGGCTCGGTCAATTGAATCTCGAGCAGAATGTGTTTTTACTGCATAATTCCAATTCAGCCCTAACTCCTAAAACATTTAGGGTTTTATGTTTTTGCCCTAAGTATATAAGGCAAACCCTAACCACATTTTAGATGTTGCTCATATTGCTGTTTGTGTGAATCTCTTGTGAGATCTGTGAAGAGCTTTTCTTCACACAAGCTTAGGATTATCAAGATGAGATTGCTTCAAGAACTTGATGATCATTCAGTTGTGCACTAAGGAGCTTAAAAATACGCAAGTGGGGTTGCTTGTACTTGCTGAAAGAAGAAGTCTGTGATCTCGAAGCTTGCACGTGGTTGTGTTAGTAAGTTTTCTACTGGTGGGTAACAATAAGATGTTAGTGGTCTAAGTCTTATTGTAAAACTTCAATTCTTTTTATAGTGGATTCAAGTTTACCTTGAAGATAGCTAGGTTAAATCCTCCCCAAGTTTTTTATCGGTTTGGTTTTCCTAGGTGATCATATCTTTGTGTTATTTATATTTCCGCTGCTATACATGATATGATTGTTTGATTGTGATAACCTAGATCTGAAATTTGGACTAAGTAATCACTTGGCTAATTTACCAAGTTAATCCGGTTGTGTTTTAAGGGGTCTAAAAACATACAAATATGAAGTTAACATGGAAGTGAAAGTTAAAACATATATATAGAGCATGGGGTAGTAATCACTGTTGGGTTAAGATAGCTTGATCTTGGTTAATTAATTCAATTACCTAAGTTGATTAATTAGGTTCAATTGGCTTTCCTAGGTGATCATATCTTTGTGTTATTTATATTTCCGCTGCTATACATGATATGATTGTTTGATTGTGATAACCTAGATCTGAAATTTGGACTAAGTAATCACTTGGCTAATTTACTAAGTTAATCCGGTTGTGTTTTAAGGGGTCTAAAAACATACAAATATGAAGTTAACATGGAAGTGAAAGTTAAAACATATATATAAAGCATGGGGTAGTAATCACTGTTGGGTTAAGATAGCTTGATCTTGGTTAATTAATTCAATTACCTAAGTTGATTAATTAGGTTCAATTGCACGCAAATCGTGGAGGCACCAATAAATCACCAAAATACTAAATGCAGTGGAAAATAAATTTGATACGGTAATTTGTTGACAAATAGGAAAAATCTCACAAGGCAAAAACCCTACTGAGTGATTTTAAGATCATCACTTCCAAGAATCCACTAATCAACAATTAAGTGGTTACAAGTATAAGGAATCTTACTAAGTACCCTTGGCCTATCCCGAAATACCAACCTACAGTTGAACTTTCACTTCAATACCCAATTGGACTTGATCTTGTAGTAGCATTCTTTCCCTTGACTCACAAACCTTCAATTTGTGACTAACCCTTTTGTACGAATCCCAAACACATGACTAACTCTAACAACTTGAACATATATTGTTGTCTGCAAAGTTCTTCACTTTATTAATAATAAAGATCTAGAAGCACTCGGTTACAAATCCCTATGGCGTACAAACGCAGTAGTTTCACATAGAGAGGATAAGTTTCTTAGTCTCTGTATTGTGTGACGGCCTTTAAAATAACCTTTATATGTGTCTAGGGTTGTGAGAAAAGAAACTCCAAGCAAATATACAAGGCTGGGTCGAATTTCAAATCTGAAAATTTTGAAATCGTAATTCTCGATAGATCGAGCTATCTATCGAGCTTCACATTAAGTCTAGATAGTAGGCATCAATCGAGCTATCTGTTGAGACTTAATGAACAACTTTTTTTTACTTGTTTCTTGGACCAATCTTCATTTTTTTTTAAACTTGACTTGAACAACATGTTTCTTTAAGTACTAAACTCATCTTAGATTTACCCAATTACAAGTAAATTGTATTTTATTAAGGATTAGCCAATTACATAAAATATAACCCTAACAATCACAATTTTGGTCATAAAACTATATAGACCACATTTTTTGGTCAAGTGGTTCAACTTTTGGTCATAAAACTATATAGACCGCAATTTTGCATAATTTCACCTAGCCCTCACTTGACACACGATCAAGCCATCTTCAGACAGATTATGAGAAGTTATACCAAAAATAATAGTATAAAATTAGTTCCAACGACGACGTTGATGACAAAGATTTACTTTGTTCGATCTTTCTTGATAGTATTATCAGTGGGAGAAGTTATTGGCACATCAACATCATCCCCAAGGTACAACAAAATAACCACCTTTTGTATACTTGACAAATATATACAAATTTGTAAGGTAAAAGCTCCACAATATAATACCTCCTATGTATACCCAGAAATTAGGAAAGTTTTTATTTTTACTTTTATTATTTATTCAAAGAGTGGAAGGCTGTAGGAAACAAGGTGGCTCTGGATGGAGTTTGGGAAGAAACTCTCGTGTAGTGTAAAAAGATCCCACAAGAGAGCTGTTAACATGCCTAAGAGAGAAAAAAAAAAAAAAAAAAAATCTTAAAAATGTAAACTAATTGAAACTAGGTTTAACTCACACCCATTAACAATATAATAATGGACAATAATCAACACTTAAGTATAGATATGGGGCAAAAGTGGGATACCACTCTCTCTTGTAGGTGGTTTATGAAAACGGGTAAAAAAAAAAAAACTTCTACAACGTACACAATGTTTATAAGGAATTATAAATAATGCAGTGCACCGTGGACAAGTATGCAGTAAGAGAGAATGGCATTATATGTATGAAAGTAAATACTATCTCTATATATGACATTTAACGATATATAGTAGAACTATCCTTTTATTGTGAAATTATATTTCTTTCTAAATACAGTATTTTATATTTTTCTAATTTATTGTAAACTCGAATTATGCATATGAACTTAAAGCAGAGTAATCTTTATTTTGTTATAGAGATACTCAATAATTAGATGAAAAAGGCCATTTCATATCACAAATAGTCTACATCGATAGTCTACACACACAAAAGGCATAAGGATACAATTCATCTAAAACGTAGCAGACACAACAAAGCGTGGTTCTTATTACAATGCCCCTTTAGATTCAAAGCTTAGCAGACACACCGATGTGTCTTAAAAGTTCCACGGACCCATATGAAACACAACCATCTTTAATTATTATTATTTTTTTAGCCAAAACAAACTCAAACTTAAAACACCACAAAATGTAACCAACAAGATTACACAACCATCCAAAATCATTAAGAAATGCAAGTACTTCCAGATTTGGGCTTAACCATTGCCAAAACTTTTCCTCGTTTGTTCAACATATTCATAAACCTTCTTCTGGTCAGGAAGAGTCTTGGCCACAGTCTCTTTCTGCAAGCACCTCTTGGCCCATGCAACAATCTTGGGGCACTCTGCCTCTATGTTGAATTCTCCTAAGGTCTCAATTGCATAGAACCAACTGTAGTAGGGGATAAGAGAAAGATCCACAAACCCAAATGTTTCACCCCCAAAGTAAGGCTTGTCACCAAGCTCTCCCTCCAATATTTTGAAGATTTCAAAGAATTCCTTCTTGCCTGCCTCTTTTTCTTCTCCTTTTGTGGTCCATAGCTTCCTTAAAACTTCAATAACCTACATATTCCACACATTTTACTACCACTTCCCACATATTATATAACGTGCTTGAACAATGACATTGACCGTAGTGAATTTCAAATCAAGTCCACTGGGCCAAGAGATTATTTCTTTAAACCTTAGCAAAGGCGGAAGGCCCATATAAGATGCTCTTAGTCTTAGTTGCAGGACATTATTCTTACTCAAATATATTAAATCCGTGGTAAATCAACTTACTTTATTGACGGTGAGATAGAAGAACAAGACTCAGTATATTGGACTTAAAATCACTTTTTTTTTTTTTTTAAATCACAACACTTTCTATGATCTGCTAGAACTCGCAGACTTTAATCATGTTTGGTCAAAATGTCAAATTAAGTACTAGAGTCATCATGTTTAATTGAATCTTGCAAGTATCATAGCCATTATAAGACCTGCAAAATACTAAACTCTAATAGAATCTAAACATTAAACACAATATATATATTTTTTTTTTCCAGAGAATTCTGGTAAATCTAACTTAATATTAATCCTAAAAAAAAAAAATACAAAAACAGAAACAGAACGTACAAAAGGAAAGAGAGTGAAAAGAAATCGCAGAAAACGTACCGTCTTATCAACAAAATCAGCCCAGAACCTGGAATGAGCTCTCTGGTAAGGATCAATGGGCAGCAATGGACACCTGTCCTTCCAGACCTCATCTATGTACTGAACAATGATGAGGGATTCACACACTGGTTTCCCGTTGTGGATGAGAACTGGGATCTTCTTGTGAATGGGGTTCATCTCTAAAAGCAGAGGACTCTTGTTCCTCAAGTCCTCGTCCTTGTACTCATACTTGATACCCTTCTCAGCCAGAGCAATCCTCACCCTCATCCCAAACATACTGGGCCAGAAATCTAGCAGAACCAACTCGTCCGCCATTGTCACAGAACTGAAGATATTGAAGCAAAATAGAAAGGGCAGGGAAAAGAAAGGAGAGATGAAGAAGTGAGAGATGGTATGCGAAAAACACTTTGAAGATAGCGTGGACTTATAGTCATAGGCGGCGGTTAATTCGGTATTTCATTAATAAACAAATAAATAATGCTGAAGTATGACTTTGACTAAAAAGTATTTTAGTACTCCCTAGACTATATTGTGAAATAATTTTGATTACCAAATTCGTTTTTAGTTTCTGGATCCCACTCCCCAGTGTGATATTAAAGGTTCATTCCCACTCCCCAGTGTGTGTGTGTACTGTGTTTGGTTTGTCTCTCTCAAAAAAAAAGTTTCTGGATCCTTCCACAATCCGGTCGATGTCATTGCTTTGCTCATACAATTTTTCACTGTAGCATTGCTTACAGAGTGGGTATTGCGTCCTAAATCTACTGCGTATGAAATTTATTGTGAAGGAAACAGAGTAATTACAAAATAGAAAAAAACTGGCTTGCTCCAAAAAAATATGGCTAAACCAAAGTCGATTGCTAGTCTGTTTCATGTTGACCGAGATGCTAAAATGTGGAACGCAACATTAGCTTCTCTAGGACTTAGGAATCCAACTATAACTGTAATTTGGTATTAATGTTGCCAATCTGAAAGAATAGAAATCCTCCATGTTTCTAAGCTGTAATGACCCCACCTTTGTGGGAGAAAAGGCCTCTACACATTAAAGGAAGATCACTTCTTATAAGCACATCCCCATGTGCTTCCTTAGGCGATGTGGGATTCCATGAATTGCAAGACCTCCTTTTTAGTGGCTTTCTATTGTCACACAATAAAGGCCCTTTTTAGTATTGGTGTTTAAATAATGAAAATTATTGTTTAAATATCACAATACGTATTTTCACACATTTTTTCACCTAAACATATTTCCATAAAACTTAAATAACGTTACTAAAAATCTTTTCCTAAACGGACCCTAAAACATTGGTCAAGAGCAAGGAGTACCCGCATGATTGCTTCAATTCTAGCTTCGACGGGACACTTTGTCTCTTTTGATTTTTATCCCCCCTAATAATCGGCTGTTTTCTTATATGCTGTTCTAAAAAGGAGTGGGTTATTATTATTTTTTTTTTTTGGCAAAAATATCAATTTAGTCTTGGTTACAGTTAATTTAGTCCCTACATTTTAATAGTAGTTAATTTAGTCTCTATTATTTTTAATTTGAAGTCAATTTGGTCCCTACCATTAACTCACTATCAAAAAATAATTACGTGTCAATGGTGTGCACAATTGGCCAAACTGATGCTAACGTGGTTAATAAATTAATATTAAAAAGTTTTAATTAACATTAAAAAATAACACCTTGACATTTAATTAAAAAAAAAAAAAAAACCAGTGGACCATGTAATTAAATAAGAAAAAAAAGTTTACAAAATTAAAATAATTCCTTAAAAAATTCAACAAGACCTTCACATTTTTCCATTTATTTTTCTTAGAAAACAAACACACACAAGCCCAAGAAATCAAACCCACTCACAAGATCAAAACAACAAAATCACTGTGCTTGTTTGTTTCTTAGCATCACTTGTAATTTATTGACAACTAAAGAAAGTAAAACTCGAATCTTTTAATTTCCCCTCATCAAATCACACCCCTAAAAATTCCATCAAACCCAACAAATACCCAACCCTTTGTTTATGTCAAAAATAAATTCAGTAGTCAGCACAACTGGTATAAGGGGCCCTTTATATGCTATCATTTGATCCCCCCATCAATATTTTTATGGTTAGTATTTGCAAACCCAGAAGTGGATAAGCCAAAGTGAAATCAGCTGTTGGGTTCTAAGACTTTAGGTTTAAATGTATTAGAACTTCAATTTGTAATGTTGGCAAATAATGATCAAAATGTTTAGTCTTGTTTTAGACTTGCTCAAAGTATGTTTAAAGTGTAAAGTTGGAATCGAGTGTACTGTAGGATTTACTATGTAAATATGCCTGGCTCAATCAATTGAAAATTAAACTCGACTGATCGAAACTTGTGCAGATTGTTTTTCTGCAGAATTTTCCAACTCAGCCCAAGCCCGTTTTGACATGTAGGGTTTTATATTTTGCCTTTGGTATAAAAGGAAAAACCCTAGCCATATTTTACTGTTGTTGCTATTTCTCTTTATACTGTGTGTGTGAATCTTTTGTGAGATCTAGAGATGTTCGCCTTCATACACACTTAGGGTTTCCAATCTCAAGATTGATGTCGAGAGCTTGGTGATCAATTTAGTTGTAGATTCAAGAGCTTAAAGAAATACAAGCGAGAGTGCTTGTGCTTGCTATGAATCCAAGAAAGAAGTAGTTGGTGGACTCGGAGCTGTCACGTGGTTGTGGTAGTAAGTTTCCTACTTGAGGTAGCAATAGGATGTTAGTGATCTAAGTTACTATTGTGTAAACTTCAATTCTTTCATAGTAGATTTGTTTTACCTTGAGGATAGCTAAGTTAAATCCTCCCTAGGTTTTTTATCGGTTTGGTTTTCCTAGGTTATTATATTGTTGTGTTCTTTATTTTCTGCAGTTTGCAATGGTATGATATATTTGTATTAATCTGGTTGTGTTTTAAGAGGTCTAAAAACAAACATCAACTATTAGAGGAAAATCTTCCACAAGAAAGTTCAAAAATGAAAAGCTTTTGCTAGGTAGGCTTCTCGGCGATTTCACAAATGGCGAAGAGAGATTTAGATTTAAGGAAAACTCTTAAGGTCAAATGAACTTCTTGAGTGAGAGAGTGGGCTTGTTTGAAACCGATAGAGAGAGAAAGAAGATTTGTGTTAAGAGAGAGTGGATATGGTACAAGGCTGTTATCAAGTTGATTTGGTTGTTTTGATTTTGCCTATGGGTTTGATTTTATAGGATTATGTATTTGATTCCGTGTTTTTTTAGTAAGAAAAACAAATAGAAAATGAAAAAAAAAAATATTATTATATTAATTTTGTAAACTCTTTTTTTTTTTTTTTTTTTTTGGTTATTTAATTACATGGTCTAATGGTTTTTTTTTTTTTAAATAAATGCTGAGATGTCAAAGTCTGATTGCTTGTGGGTTTCTTATTGTTATGAACTCAATTTGTTTCTTAGTAAAATTGGTGTTAGGGTGGGAGTGACAAGGGTATAATAGCTAAGATTTCCTAGCAGTTGGTGTCTTTGTCTTATAATTATTAGAGTAATTTGTGAATTAGAGTTTGTGGGGAAGAGGTTAGGGATTTCAATCCCCCCATTGTGTTCTTTTATTATTATTATTATTTAAAAAAAAAAAAAACATGTGGTAGTCTTTGTGAAACCCAAGTTGCATAAAAAAATATTTTATTTCCGCCATTAACCACATCATTATTTTCTACCCATCTCTTAATTAATAGTAGGGACAAGTTTGACACAATGACAAAAGGTTATGGACTAAACTAACACAATTGAAACAATAGGGACTACAAAATGCAAAAGTTAAGGACCATATATAATGGTAACAAAAACTTATGTTTTAAGTAATCGTGTTGATATTTTTATTTTCAAAATCCATTAGTTCAAACGTTCATGTTTATATGTAATGAGTAAGTAGATTATATTTATGTTTATGTTTATGTTTACAATCTCTATTAGTGGGGTTGAAAGAGTACGTAGACTACATGTTATCCCACTAGGATACTAATTTAGAACCTAGTTCCATTTGACAATGAAGTTAGAACTGCACCCACTAGGATACTAAGGTTTGCTATGATGAATTGACATTTCCTCCGTCCTTTGTGAAGTAGAATAGCATGCCTCACAACACGGCCTCAATAGATTTCTTCAAAACTAGGTTCCTTATCGTTTTATCCAGCTGATACTGCTTGGATGCCACCTGGATAAATGTGGGGAAAGCGAAGATGAGTTTCCTGTATTAAGAAGAAAAAAAAAGAATTTTAAGTAATTTGACAAATGGCAATAAATAATTTAAAACCAAAAGATAAAGAAAAAGAAGAACCAGCTACGTCAAAGCCTAAAATTAAGCCTGATAAAATGAACACAATTGCAATAAGGATTTTGAATATACGCATTTTTTTTTTTTTTTGGTGCTAGGATAAATTAAACAAATAAAGAAGATATATATATATATATATATATAGGCAAAGTTCAGAGAAAGTCCAATTAGAATTTCAAATTAGAGTTCAATTTTGCGTCATGTGTCCAAATTTATGTGAGAACCACACTCCCAGGTGTTCAATTTGAATTTGAAATTGGAGTCTAATTTTTTCTCCATGTGTCTTAATTTATGTGGGAACCACACTATAACTATCCTTTTAGCGTCCATTTTAGATTCACTTTGTTTCTTCAATTTCTGATAAGAGCCACCTACTTTCCTTTCAGAGAATTTGAATGATTTTAATTCAATATAGAAAACGAGAATTCTAATATAAATAAACTATAAAAAATATAATCATACATCTAACTCGATATATAAAATTAGAGGAAGGGAGAGCCTAATAATAATAATAGCCACAAACAAGTTTAAGTTTATTAAATTTGTTGTTATTGTTTTATTTTTATTATTATTAGTTGTTAACTGTGCTTTGCACAATTAATTGTTTTCTAATTTATAAATTTGTAAATATTATAATTAATTAAACACATTTTTAAAAAGAATTAATTATTTCAAATAGTATTATTATTTTTAATATATAAATAAGTTTTTTATTATTATTTCATGCAGCCATATTTTAATTTGTAGTTGGATTTGATTAGAATTTATTGTTCTATTGATAATGTTTAAGATCTCTTCTTGTGTAAGGGGAATTGCATTAGGATATTGACAATGATCCTCTTTCAGTTTGATAATAGTTTCCTATCATTTGAAAGAGAGAAAGAAACAAACAATAATACTACATATATTATAGGTTTACAAACATGATAGGGATGGAATGATACACATACATAAGAAACACACCCACTATATTATAGGTTTAAATTATTTCAATAATATTGCTTTTGTTTAAAATTAACTAATTAAGTGTTTGTAATTTTGTATAACAGATAAGTGAGATAACCCATCAAAGCAATATTAGCCACTCTATCCTAATCATAATAGTTGGACAATTTTCAAGATTGTTATTGACTTATTAGTTGTCATTTTAGGCGTACCATATGCATTAAACACTCCTAATTAGTATTTACTTTTGATCAATCAACTCTTTATTTGTGAGTATTCAAGATTTTTGGAACATTTGATTAATCTTTTGAATGTGTATAGTCTCTATCCAATCAAATGATTGATTACTATATATTGAATAAAGGTTGCAAATTTAGATAACTGGCTTGATGGGATTTTTAAGATCAAAATATGGGTGTACTACACTTCTATTATACATTACTCCTATAATCATATAACTTTTCATCTATTAATCATAAATTCTTGATTATATATATATATATATATATTTATTTATTTATAGATGTTTTGGCATTATTACACAAATGGTGTGTCCACTACACCTACCAAATGCACACTACTTAGAATTCTTAGCTTGAACTTAATAGATGTGATGTATGGACAATACCAATTCCTTAATTCTTAAGATATATATGTTTTTTTTTTACCTGACAAAGTTGAAAGATTCACTCTTTAAACCTAACAATAGGCAAGGTACAATGTATCATATAGCATATTAGAAAAAGTAAAATAAAATAAAAGATGCAAATTGTCGTGAGTCATATACTCTTTTTCTAAAACTTCTATATAAAGTCAATTTAGCATTATGAAAAACTCCAAAGGATTGGTGTACATATTTTCAAGACTCGTGATCAATAAGGTTAGTTTAAGTCTCTTAATCAAAATACCTTGGGATCATTTAAAAGAAATTCATTCTTATAATTATGTTTTTGAGATAATCCTTATAATAATTTAGTGTGTATGAAATAGAGATTATATTTATGAGCAGTGAACACTTCTATTAAAAAAAAAGAATTATAAAATTCACATTAAAAAAAAAAAAAAAGCTATGAAAACACTCCCAATAATATGAATTTAAACCACCTTGTAACTCCATGCAAGCCACTTGCATGCTCCAATACAACAACCCACCACAAAAACAATAATCAACATCACAATATATCATGCTTACAAGTATTAAAAAAAATTAAATAGTATCCACCACATATAAATCAACAATATTCATTCACAATTTCAAAAAATAAGACACTCCCAATATGAATTTAAACCACCTTATAACTCCATGCAAGCCACCTGCTTGCTCCAACACAACAACCCACCACAAAAACAATAATCAACATCACGATATATAATGCTTACAAGTATTAAAAAAAATTAAATAGTATCCATCACATATAAATCAACAATATTCATTCACAATTCCAAAAAAATAAGACACTTCCAATATAAATTTAAACCATTTTATAACACCATACAAGTCACCCGCTTTCTCCAATATAACAACCCACCACAAAACCAATCATCAACATCACAACTTTAGAGTTTTTTAAGTATTTGAACAAATTTTACTTACTATGCTCAAGCCAAGTGTACACCTTTAAGAAAAGATCCAAAATTATCACAAACCTGCAAAAGAAAAGTCTAATTTATAAAGATTTTATCAATACACTTACTACATATTATAGCATAATGCTTTACATCTCAAAAAAAAAAATACACACCCCTTTTTCAACAAATAGATAACAATTCAGTAGCTTCAAAAAAAAAAAAAAAACTCTTAAAATTTCACACACCCAAAAGCTTGTTTCAACAAATGATAACAAATCTTAAAATTATAATGCTAAGTAGTTTCACCACAAAACAAAAATATACCTGACAAAGAACAGTTAGAAACAAAGAATCTCCAAGAGAAAACCACTCTTTATCATCATCAAACCTAACAAAACCAACAATAGAGAACTTAAATTTACAAAATTTAATAGATGCA
Organism: Quercus glauca; assembly: GCA_023736055.1. Taxonomy (NCBI): domain Eukaryota; kingdom Viridiplantae; phylum Streptophyta; class Magnoliopsida; order Fagales; family Fagaceae; genus Quercus; species Quercus glauca. The sequence continues at coordinate 23,123,172 of CM043318.1, read as the reverse complement.
CTCTAAAATCACACAAAAACCAAATACAAGTAACTAACACAAAAACCCATTACAAGTAACTAAATACTATAAATTCATACTTACACTTACAAATCTTAGAATTACTCAAAACCCATATCATTTAAACAAATCCAAACCAAATTTTACAAAAATAATAATAATAATAAAAACAAAAACTTAAATTGTTCAAATCTATGGAATGAGAAGGTAAGGGAAGTGGGGAGATAGAGGGAAGGAAGAGGGGATGTAGTGGAGGAAAATGGGGAGGGAAAGGGGAAAGAATGGAGGGGTGGTGGTGGAGGAGAGAGGGAGGGGGGAAGGAGAGAGGGAGGGTGAAGGAGAGGTGAAGGGAGAAAGGAGAGGCGAAGGGTTGGCGGCGAGCTGGGTAAGGGATACCCTTAGCTGGGTTGGTGGGCTGGGTGAGGGGGAGAGTGTAAGGGAAAGAGATGGGTTTGTGGGGGGGGGAGAGAGAGAGAGAGAGAGAGAGAGAGAGAGAGAGAGAGAGAGAGCTAATCGATATATGTAATTGACATTTTAGTGTTAACTTCAATTTCATCACTATTGGCTAGCTGTAGTGACGAAATCGGATTTGCCACTGATAACGTTACAAAAAATGCAATATACCTTTCAGCGATGACTTCTTTTCATCACTATTTCTCACATTCAATAACAAAATTGGTTTCGTCACTAATAATGTGACTAGCAACACCTTTAGCGGCGAAATTTTTTGTTGCAAAAAACTTAAACTTTTAGCGACGAATTTGTTCATCTCTATAGATGAATTTAGTTTCGCACCTATGATTTCATTTGGTGCCCTTATTTCAACACAATATATAGCAACAAAATCTAATTTTCGTCACTAAATGTTACTAATTTTTTTTTTTATAAATAGTGTCAAAATATAAATATCGTCACTATATGGTACCTTTTTTGTGACGAAAAAAATTCTGTCACTAAAAATACATTTTGTTATAGTGGTGCCAAATGACACTTTATGTTAAAGCCATATTTATTAATAAATATTCTAAGAAAACCTTGGAACCCTTTTACAAATTAATTTTATGTATTTTATAGATATTTAATTATTTACGTGTCTTAATTTAATTCTCAGTATGGAGTGAGGTTTTAATATTTAAAACTATACATACACGGTAAGATTCACTTTAGCGGGAGTTAATTACATTTTATACAGTGCTTAATTTATTCCCACATACACACATATTTACAAAAAAAAAATTTGTATATGCCAAATAAAAATAGACGAACCAGTCAAATGTCTTTTAAGCTCTCCCCTGTAGGAGACTCTCCCTCTCAACCTCCTTGCGAGCCCTCTCTCCCTTTTAAGGGTCCTTCCTGTTCTTAAACACCCACTGCCATACTAGGTGCTCACATCCTTAACCCACAACCCCACACCACCGATCTCCTCCAAATGGACCAAAACGTCATTGAAGGGCTTCAACAACTCAGCCTCACAAAAGAAGAAGAAGCAGACATCCCCATCACAACAATGAACAGATCGGACTTGATAGAAGAGTGCGCGTTAAGCCTCTTTGGAAGACTTCTCTCGGACAGACATCAGAACCATCGAGCTCTAAAAAGCACCCTCAGAGCCTCCTGGAAGATGGGTTCTGATTTGAGAATCGTAGATGTTGGAAAGGATATTTTTCAGTTCAATTTCTCCTCGGAATATCAGATGGAATGGGTAGAGAGAAATGGCCCATGGAACTTTGACAATAATTTGCTACTCTTGTGCCGATGGAGAAAAGGTCTCTCTATTTCAAATATTCAGTTCACCCACTCACTATTTTGGGTCCAGATTTGGGGCCTACCGTATGAAAATTACTCTGAAGAGGTGGAAAGAGACCTGGGAAATAGTTTGGGTCGCTACATAAAGACTGACAAAAGGGCATGGCTGTCAGAACAAGCTCGTTTTATGAGAGTCAGGGTGGATTTACCCCTTGACAAACCACTGTGAAGAGGGGGCAACATCGTTACTCTTGAAGGAGAAAACACGTGGGTCACGTTTAGGTATGAAAGACTTCCCACCTTTTGCTTTCAATGTGGATGGCTTGGCCATGATGAGAAGCACTGCCAACGCCAACCTCAGACTTCTAACTCGGCAAAACAATATGGAGAATGGATGAGGGCAAATGGAAACCAAAAGGATAACTCTGAAAAATCCAAAACTCAAAATAATTGGGACTTTGTCGAAGAACGATCAAGAAAATCAAGTGGCCACTCTGCTCCGGCCACGGCAACCTTCTCAAACCCAGGCTCGTCACTCTGGTCTGGGGCAGAAATTCAAAATGACGTTCAAATCAATAAGGGTGTAACGCCCAACGTGGTTGATGGGCTTGAAGGGATAGCTTCACAGTCAACAGAAAATCAGGGATGTAACCTAACAATTCCTAGATCAGAGAGCTCATCACATGATATGCAACGTGTGAACACTTTGGAGGGAAATATCAGTGACGAGATTTCATTAGTGGGCCTCCCCAATTCAGCCCCTCATGAGGGCCAAGAGATCTCTAGCCCCTTAAAGCCTTTGCCTGAAAAAACAATTTCTCTGGTTAGCCCCGTAGCTCCATCTAGCCCAAGTCAAACAAAACAGCCCAAAGGAAAAGTAAACTTGAAAAGAATAGCTCGAGACAAAGGGAAAAAGGCCCATGGAAGTCCCACGAACACAAATAAGGCCTTATCAGGTAACAAAAGGTCAGGTAAACTAGACTTCTCCTTTGAATTAAAAGAACAACTCCCTCCAAAAAGGCTTTGTGTAAGCCCCCTAGCAAACCCAGGTGCCTCCCCTCTCATATCGACGGTAGATGTCAGGCAGCACCGTTGGGTACAATGAATTCCATATGTTGGAACTGCCGGGGACTTAGGAACCCCCGGACAGTGTTTGCGTTGCACAATTACGTGTGATGGTGGAATCCCTATATTGTCTTCTTGGTGGAGACTAAATCAAAAACAAAATGAATGGAGAATATTAAATTTAAGTTAGGTTTTTCTAATGGTCTAATTGTCCCTAGTCAGGGTCGTAGTGGTGGACTGGTCCTTCTTTGGTCTCAGGAAACAAATTTGGAAATTATTTCTTTCTCCAAATACCGCATCGACACCATCATCACAAATCAGCAGAGCAATTTTAAATGGAGATTCACTGGTTTTTACGGCCACCCAGATTCCCATATGAGGAAAGAGTCCTGGAACCTTCTCGAATACCTTAATGCTCAATGCTCCTTACCTTGGTTTTGTTGTGGAGATTTTAACGAAATTTTATCTTTGACTGAAAAATCAAGTGGAGCTATGAGACCACAGAGGCAAATGGAGAGCTTCCACGAGGCTGTGAGTATTTTTGGTTTCCAAGACCTTGGTTTGGTCTGAAATTTACATGGTGTAACATGCAAAGGGGCAATAATAGAATCTATCTTAGATTGGACAGAGCTTTTGCCAACTTGGAATGGATTAACTATTTCAAAAATACCAGGGTCCATCACTTTACCAAGTCTACCTTTGACCACTGCCTCTTAAGGTTTTCAAACTCTTGCTTTCTACCTCCAACTAAGAAGCACCATTTCCACTTTGGATCCATGTGGGCTAAAAGGTAGGATTGTAAGGAGATCATTGAAGCTGCGTGGCATGGGGGGAAATTCCTTGAATACTCTGGAAGGTATTGCTTCCAACCTGTCTCGTTGTGCATCTGATTTAATGGCTTGGAACAAGGACATGATTGGCAACATCCCAAATAAAATTCAGGAGAAAAGAAAGGCTCTTAACACCCTTATTGCGCAAGACCATGATGGCTCTCATGGAGTAGAAATTGATGAATTAAGAAAGGAAACTAATGAGCTTCTGGACAGTGAGGACACATTATGGCATCAGCGTAGTAAAATTCACTAGTATAGAGAGGGTGACAGAAACACCAAATTTTTTCATGCTAGAGCTTCAGATAGAAGGAAGAAGAACACCATCTTGGGACTTTGGAACGATGAAGGTTACTAATGTGAGGATAAAGATAGTATCTTAGCCACTGCACTAGCCTATTTTGACAAAATTTACACTTCTTCCTCACCTCAAGGCATCCTGGAGGTCACCAATGCCATCCCCACTCGGGTTACTGAGGAGATGAATGCTGAGCTTACCAGAACCTTCACCTAAAAAGAAGTAACTAGAGCTCTCCAGCAACTCCACCCCACCAAAGTTCTTGGACCCGACAATATGTTAGCCATTTTCTTTCATAAATATTAGAGTATTGTGGGCCCTGATATTACTACTATGGTTCCAAATGTGCTTAACCTCAATATGCCCTTAGCAGGAATTAACAATACCAACATTTCCCTTGTTCCAAAAACCAACATCCCCACCAAAATTACAGAGTTTAGGCCAATCAGCCTATGTAATGTAATATACAAGCTTGTCTCTAAAGTTCTTGCCAACCGTCTTAAAGTCATTCTTCCTCATGTAATCACGGAAAACCAAAGTGCTTTTACCTCTAATAGGCTGATTACAGACAATGTATTACTCGCATTTGAACTCATGCACTATCTAAATCACAAATCAGAGGGGAAGGAAAGTTTTATGTCCATCAAGCTAGACATGAGTAAGGCTTTTGATAGGATGGAATGGGGGTTTGTTAAGAGTGTAATGGAGAAATTGGGCTTTGATAGAAAATGGGTTAATCTTATTATGCAGTGCATCTCCTCTGTCTCGTATTTGGTGATCATCAATGGTGAGGTTTTTGGAAGCATCACCCTTTTAGGGGCCTCTAATAGGGAGACTCGCTCTCTTCGGGGCTTTTTCTCCTGTGTTCGCTCTCATTCATCAAGCAGCTAGAAACCAATCCCTCAATGGCCTCTCTATATGCCGGGTTATCCCACAATCACTCACCTTTTCTTTGCAGATGATAGTTTGTTCTTTTGCAAGGCCAATACTGCTGAATGCATGGAGCTTATTAACATTCTTAATGCCTATGAAAAAGCCTTAGGTTAGAAGATCAATGCAAATAAGTCATCGGTCTTTTTTAGTCTGAATACCACACCTGAGAGTAAGGATGAAATCTTAAGTATTCTTGGCCCTATGCAAGACACTAGGCATAAAAAATACATTGGTCTCCCATCCTTAATTAGGAAATCAAAAATGCAGGTATTCGCGAAACTAAAAGAGAGAGTGGGGAAGAAGCTAGCTGGTTGGAAAGGTAAATTACTTTCAATTGGGGGTAGAGAAATCCTCATTAAAATCGTTGCATAGGCTGTCCCAACATACACCATGAGTTGCTTCCAATTGCCTAAAACGTTATGTAATGATCTTGAATGGATGATGTGGAATTTCTGGTGGGGCCAAAGGAATCAAGAAACAAAATTGGTTTGGGTGAGCTAGAAAAAGATGTGCAAGTCCAAACTCTTTGGGGGTATAGGATTCCGGAATCTCCAGGCCTTCAACTTAGCTCTATTAGCCAAGCAAGGGTGGCAGATTCTCTCAAACCCCAACTCCTTGGTGGCACGGGTTTACAAAGCAAGGTATTTCCCCCATGATGATGTCCTAAACTCTAAAAAAGGCAGCAATCCAAGTTTTGCATGGAGGAGCATTCATAATAGCTTGGAAGTTTTAAGAAAGGGCACTCGATGGAGGGTGGGAAATGGTAAACAGATCCACATTTGGGAGGATAGATGGCTGCCAACAAAGTCCACTCACATGGTAATCTCTCCCCCCCCCCCCCCCCCCCCCCCTTTCGACAATTTCCCAATGGTTCCTTCTCTCATTGACGACATCACTAAATGGTGGAAACCAGACCTTGTGAAGTCCTTATTCCTCCCTTTTGAAGCCTCCACCATCCTTAGAATCCCTATCAGCTCTAGCCTTTCGGAGGATAGCCTAATCTGGTTAGGAAACAAAAATGGTTCATTTACTGTTAAAAGTGCTTACTACATCGCTACCAAGCTGGTTAAACAAGGTGAGCATATGGAAGGCACTTTTGACTGCTCAGCCTTACCACTTTGGAGGAAAATATGGCAGCTCAAGATCCCTCCTAAGGTTAAGATTTTTGCTTGGCGTGCCTGCATGAATGGTCTTCCTACCTTGTATAACCTCCACTGCAGAGGCTTAAACTTCGCTGGCTTTTGTTCTTTATGTGATAAGTGCATGGAAACCACTACTCATGCTCTCATTCACTGTGTGCATGCTAAGGCCACTTGGGCATTGTGGCTGGACTGTCCTTTTAAATTTGCTGGCACAGAAGTGGTCATTTTAGACATTGCGGGTCAGATTTTTGAGAAAGGAACCTCCAAGGACCTAGACACCTTCTTCATGATTGCTTGGTCCATTTGGGGTAATAAGAACTAAGCTATACACAATGATGCTGGTATTACTCCAATGCAGGTGTGGGATTCAGCAAGGAGAGCTTTGCTTGATTTCAATAATGCCAATGCTCAGTCCACCTTATTCTCCCCTGCCTCCCAGCACAAGTGGACAGCCCCTCCCTCAGGTTTCTTTAAGATTAATGTGGATGGTGCTACCTCAGCAAATGGTGGGAACTCATGTATAGGTGTTATCATTAGAGATAGCACGGGTACCCCAATCAGTGCTCTAAGCAAGCCTCTCCCATCAGATTTCTCTGCCAAGGTGACTGAAGCCTATGCACTCCTCCAAGGTGTCCTCTTCGCATCAGAAATGTAGGTATCATGCGCCATTTTTGAGTCAGATGCCTTATAATCCAAGCCCTCTCTTTGGACTGCACAGGTAGTGAGTTTGGTCATATCATTCATGACATCCAGTTTTCCTTGAATTCCTTCTCTTGCTATTCATTCAAGCACTTGAAAAGGACCGACAACATAGCAGCGCATGTATTAGCTAAAGAAGCAAAACTCTCTGGGCTAACTCAGGCTTGGAAGGGTGTCACCCCCCTTCCCATCCAGCAGATTATTAGAGGGGACGCTTTGTAATTTTCTGGTTGTTTTTGTCTGTTTCTCATGCTTTGTTGTATTTCGTTTTCAAGTTGGATTGTTATTCTTCCAAGTTTCCCATCAAAAAATAAAAAATAAAAATAAAAATAGACGCACAACATGATAAAACATTTAGAAGACACAACAAACTTGTCTTTTTTATTCGTGATCCAATACATGCCCATTCGTTTTAAAGCTCAACAGACACATAGCAAAGTGTCTTACAAGTTCAATGACCTAGATGAAACAAACCCAAACTAGTTTTTGAAAGTAAACAAAACTGAAACTTGAACATTACAAATATTCATTTGTGTGTAATATTCATTTGTGAGGTAGTTAAAAGTCCATCAATCTCTTTTATTGAGATGTCAATTTGTAAGTATTATGTAGAAAAACTTGTAATGCCTTTTGAATTTTCTTTTTATTTATATTTATTGCTTTTAGCATTGTTCTCTCTTTTCTAGTACATTAGTCTATAAAGTAGTATGACTATGACCCATAATTGTCAAAACGTGTATCATATTGTGAATCAATTTTTAATTTTTATGTATCGTGTTTCGTAAGATACAAAAACTCCTAATAAAATATAATAAAAAAAATAGAGATGTACATATATAATCTATATATTCATTATAAATTTGAAAAATATTCAACTAATAATTAATTTAATTATCACTTGTGTAACAATATTTAACAAAGCTAACTAAATAAATCAAATTAGCATATGTATAACATGCACATTCAAATTGATCAAATTCCAAAAGTGATAATTAATACATGACATATGAGTCAATATAATAATTCCTTTAATCATATCCATCATCTTACATAATTAACTTCATTTAAATTAATATTATCGACATGATCATCATCTAACAAATTTATTTTTTCATTGACATTTTCTTTTATCATCATCAACATCTCTTCTTGTAATATTATTTTAATATTTTTCTTTATAATTCTTCTTGACATTCTAGCTTATTACAATAATAATAATAATAAAATTAATTCTTCTTGACGTATTACAATAATAATAAAAAATTAATTTTATTGTCATTTAAAAACAATTGTAGTTACAATGCTAATATGAAAGTGAAGTTTCAAGTGTATAATCCAAAATTTGTAGGGAAAAGAGAGAAGAGAGAGAGAGAGAAAAAAAAAAAAAACTTTTGGACATATTATTTTATTAGGCTCCATTAAGTAGCCCAATAATTTTATGTTAAAAACAAATCTAACAATATAATTTCACAAATTTTAACAAAACAATTCATTTTAAACCCACTTATCTATGTATCATATGATATATACAATTTTATGATACGATACGATTCATATAATATGATCCTATATATCATATGAATCTTGAGTACTTATGGTGCATCCTTACGATAATTAACTTTTTGTACACAATATAAGTATCGTTTATCGTACAATATAAGCCACTATGCTATGATGATATAGTAGTTATTATCATCCAATTGGGTTGTTGGGGCAGCTAAACAGGAGAATTTATCCTCTTTAGTTTGAGGATGATAGGCCAAAAACAAATTGACCCCTTATGATGAATTAATTGATTAATTAGCCAAGTTTAATTAATTAATTAAATTAACATGCAAAAACATGGTAGCACAAACAAATCACCAATTAAACTAAGGATGTAGCGTAAATTAAATTGACATGGTGATTTGTTTACGAATGAGGAAAACCAACACGGCAAAAACCTCGCCGGGTGATTTTAAGGTCACCACTCCCGAAATTCCACTATTATCACAACAAGCGGTTACAAGTAAACAAATCCCAGTACCCTATAGTTGAACCCTTACCCCAATACCCAATTAGACTTGTTCTGTAGTGACAATTTCTCCTTTTGATGCATAGCTCCCAGTATGTGACTAACTATTTGCGCAGATTTCAGTACGCGACTTTAATCACCAACTAGAGAAGGTTGTTGCCTGTAAAGTTCTTCTGTTCATCCAGATGATGAAGATCAAGAAGATGCTTGGTTACAAAACCCTACGGTGCACAAACACAGCAACTTCTTCACAAGAATGATGAACTAGGGCGAAACTCTGTCTCAGGTCATAATTTGCTTGAACAAACTTTGTTCAATACTTGTGCAATTTGTGTCCTCTTTGACGGCCCTTAAAACAATCCTTTTATATGTCTAGAGTTATGAGAAAAGAAAACTCAAACATACAATCACGGATTAGAGTCAAAACAGATCTGAAATTTTGTTTTTCATAAACCTCGACAGATGCCTATCTATCGAGATGCTGTCTAGCAGCTATCAAGCCATGGGGCAGGAACAGCTTCTTAAGCTCAATAGATGGCTAGCTGTCGAGCTTTAATGACAGACACTTCTTCAGCTTGAATCTTGGACAGACTTGTACGTCTTCAACACTTGATCTTGAAACACAGTTTCTTGAAATATTAAACACATTCTAGATCTACCCAAATACAAGTAAAGTGCGTTTTGTCAAATGATTAGCCAATTACATAAAATAGTGACATATGTTCCTAACAAGTGAATTACATATGTCCTAATAGAGGATTATAATTTATACTGTTATGAAAGTGATTTGAAAACTTGCTCAAAATCAACTAGTAGGAAGGAAATTTAATCGAGAATAAAAAAAAAAAAAAAAAAAAAAAAAAAAAAAAGGTAAATATGGAATAAATTAGTTTATTTTTCCAATATTTTGATTGGCATTCTAAATTAAATCCTATATTTTAAAAATCTTTTATTACAATTCTCAATTATTAAAATTGTTTCAAATTTACTTCTTGGAAAGTTATTAATGAATAAAAAATAACGAAAGATCAAATAAATTGCACAAAAATCTAGTTTAGAGTCTCATAACGGTCCAAAATTATATATTGGGCATTGGGCCTTATCTGAGGACGTGGGCATGATTGAGAAGGGATAAATAGTTATGAGGGATTCTAGTTTAGAGTCTCATAAATAAGAAAAGGTGTAGAAGGCGGTCTAAGGAGGAATTCCTCCTCGGCTATGACAAATATGGCTTAGATATGTATTCCAACGATGAATGTGACCTTCATAGAAGTTCCAGTGATAGGGACATGCCTCACGAACATACGAGAAGGAAGGGAAACCAAAAATATCTAAAGGAAAACTGCTACCACCGCATTAAATGCACTACAGCTACTTTTCTAGCCGCATTTATGTGGAGAAAACCCCTGAAAAGTACTGTCTTGGCTACCACAACTCACAGAAAGCCAGAAAGGATGTCTAATGGAATAAACACTTGAGTAAAGGCTCAAACGATCAACAAGTGTAAGGTCGAGATGGCCCAAAGGGAGATATCTAATGCAAGAGACCCTCCATGAGAGGGGGATTGGAAAAATAGAGAGAGAGTACTGTAGCAATCAAAATTGTATTTGTACCCCATTGTTATTGATTTATATAAAAAATATCTCCTCGGACAGTGAATAGATTCAGCTCTATTTTCCTTGTTCATCCTTGATCATCTTTAAATCTATACTAGCTGTTGTCAAATTCATTAGGACGTAGTTCTCCAACGCACTCTCTACAAAGTTATTGTACTGGGCTTACTGGACTAAGATCCCATATATCTTGGGCTTGGGCTGCAAAACGTGTCCTTACAATATTCAATAAGGAGATTATCATAACGAATAATTTAAGCTTTTTTATTATTTATAATTTGATAATTACAACAATGGAGGAATGACAAATTTTTAGCGTTGGAGAACAATGAAAGAAACAAGAAAATTTAAAGAACAGATAGTAATTTTAATTGCTTGAAGGCATGATGAAATCACTTTCATTAGACAATATTTGCTCCCCAACCAAATTGCTAAAGATTTATTACAAACTAGTCCCAAAAATACAACAAAATTTATTGGATTCTACACATTGCAATCATGAAGAAGACTTAAGGATTTCTAGTATTTTTGACAGAAAAATATGAAGTTAACATGGGAGTGAAAGTTAAAACATGTATATAGAGCATGGGGGTAGTAATCACAAATAAAGTGTTATATCTATAAACTAAATAGTTGGAAATAATTTTCCACCGTTCCCAAAAGTTTATTTATCAAGTGGTGCAACTTTTGGTCATAAAACTATATAGACAGCAATTTTGCATAATTTCACCTAGCTAGCCCTCACTTGGCACACGATCAAGCCATCTTCAGACAGAGTATGAAAATTAGTTCCAATGATGACGTTGATGACAAAGATTAGGTTTGTTCGATCTTTCTTGATAGTATTATCAGTGAGAGATGTTATTGGCACATCAAAATCATCTCCAAGGTACAACAAAATAACCACCTGTTGTATACTTGACAAATATATACAAATTTGTAAGGGAAAAGCTCCACAAAATATAATACCTTCTATACCCAGAAAATAGGAAAGTTTTTATTTTTATTTTTATTATTTATTCAAAGAGTGGAAGGCTGTAGGAAAGAAGGTGGCTCTGGAAGGAGTTTAGGAAGAAACATTGTTTTGTGTAGTGTAAAGAGATCCCACAAGAGAGCTGTTAAAATGCCTAAGAGAGAAAAAAACAAATCTTAAAAATGTAAACTAAATGAAACTAGGTTTATAACTCACACCCATTAACAATATAATTGAAAGCTCAAATTTGTGCTAAAATACAAGAGTTTGTTCAGACCCCCAATTATAAATTATGGCTAGATTGTTTTTACTCGAACTTAAACAAAGTGCAGAATAAGAGTAAATATGCGCAATGAACCAATAACACTACTCTAAGCCATATCCATCCACGATTAACAATATAATGAAAGCTTAAAGAGTAGGGAAGAAAGATGCAAATACAAGATAATACCAAGATGTGTTATTGAAGAGGAAACTAACGAACTTGGTGAAAATCCTCACCGCGACCCTCCAAGTCGAAATCAATCCACTAGAGAATAAAGTTGGAGTACACAAATAATGAAAGACTCTCCAAGCCTAGTCTACTCCATGTACTTGAGTTCTCTAAACTCCTGCTACCAACGGACTTTTCAGAGTCTTGTCTTCTCTAGCTTTCTAGATCTCGCAATTCAGCCCGATTGCATCTACCACTAAATGGCTCCTTCCAGTGCTTCCCAACAACACCAAAATCTCACTTAACACTCAAAATGAGAGTGGTAAGTGTTTGGGCTAACAACCTCTCAAGGATCTAAAGATGGAGAGGTAGTATTGAGGAAAACCAACAAAGAAATGTGTAAATGATTGTGGGTATAACAATCTCTAACTCTCAAGTGTATTTGCTAAGGTTTTCTCTCTGAAAAGCACTCCTTACAATTCATGGGTAAAGAATTTGGTAAAACAACTTAACTTTTTGCCAAACATAATGTTTTGTGGGTACTTCGTGGGATGGATCTTCTTGCGAAACACTCGCGAACTTGATATTCTGGCATGACTCTTCATCTTCCAGTCATGTGCTTCACTCGTGGCCTTTTCGCGAGTTGCTTCTCACGAGCTAGTCGCGAGCTAGTCATGAATTGCACTGATTCATTTTTTGAAACTTGATTCTTCACCGATCTCTCACATTCATCCCTTACAAACAAACCCGCATATATACAGGGAAATGATTGAAGAAATTACAATAAAATTTGGTACAGAATTAAAGCCAACACAAACTAGTTGGAAATCACAACTTTACAATAAAAATGGACAATAATCAACACTTAAGTTATAGAAATGGGGAAAAAGTGGGATACCACTCTCTCTTGTAGGTGGCTTATGAAAACAGGTGAAAAAAACTTCTATTAAAATACTACAACACAATGTTTATAAGGAATTATAAAGAATGCAGTGCACCATGGAGAAGCATGCAGTCAAGGAGAATGGCATTATATGGATGCAAGTAAAACTTTGGACCCCCTTACTCCTACTAGGGGAATAAGGTAAGGAGACCCTCTGTCTCCATATCTATTTATTCTATGTATTGATTTCCTAGGCCAACTGATTGAAAGCAAGTGCATCGAGAATGCTTGGGATCTAGCCAAATCTTCTAAGAGTGGTCTAGCCTTTTCTCACATCTTTTTCGCAGATGATTTGGTGCTGTTTGCCAAAGCCAATCAAGAAAATTTCTCCTCTATCTGTAGTGTGTTGGACAAGTCCTGCCCCAAATTAGGACAAACAATTAGTGAAACAAAATCAAAGGTTTATTTCTCCTCGATTGTAGACAGTGATACAAGGGACTCTTTTTGCAAAATCATAGGCTTCCACTTTGTAAACTTCTTAGGAAAATACTTGGGTATCCCCATTTGGCAGCCCGGGTCTTCTCCTCACGAATTTAATTTTCTTTTGGAAAGGATGAAACAGAAGTTGGCTGGTTGGAAATCAAATTTGCTCTCTATGGCAGGGAGGGTTGTGCTGATTCATGCATCCATTTCAACTATCCCGACATACGTTATGCAATGTGTGTCTCTTCCCAGTAAAATTCGAAATGGTGTTGATAGAATCGGTCAGAATTTCCTTTGGGGAACCACTGAGTCCACACACACACACACACAAAAACGAGAGGAAAGTCTATGGGTTTTGGTTCAGAATCTCCTTGCTAAGCTTAACTGGAGATTTCATTCTAAGAAGGAAAGTCTATGGGTTTAGGTTCTTAGGAAGAAGTATTGCACTCGTCAAAGGCTTATTTCTGGAAACACAATCAAGCTCCCTTGCTCACAAGTGTGGAAGGGTACGAAGGTGGGTCTTGACACTTTCTATACTACAAAAAACAGGGGTTATAATAGTAACCTTAATCTGTAGTATGATAAATGGTCTTGCAATGGACCTTTGAGACTTGCTATTCAGGGTCCCCTCACCCGAGAAGAGTCCAATCTCAAGGTCAGGGGCGGAGGCACGTTATGCAGTGGAGGGGCCCTGGCCCTCCCAAAATTTTTTAAAACCTCTATAATAGTAGGAAGAAATATGTCTCACACTTTCTCATTTAAGAGCTGGCCCTCCTATGAGAAAACTTGGCCCCTCCTCCAATACGTAGCCATAAAAATGCCCCATCCCAAATTCCTAATTTTCATCTTTTTGACTTATCCTTTCATTCTTTAAGAGCTGGCCTCACACTTTCTCATTTAAGACCTGGCCCCCTTATGAGAAAAACTTGGCGCCACCTCCAATACGTAGCCATAAAAATGCCCCACCCCAAATTCCTAATTTTCATCTTTTTGACTTATCCTTTCATTCACTAAGACATGGCAGCCATATCCTACATTTTTTTTTCTTGAGTGAGACAATATCCCATAGCTAATTAAAGACCTATGTTTTACTGGTATGGGAATTATAATTAGAGAGTAGAGAGACTGTGAGGGTACAATATTAAAGTATTGGTAGGAATGAAATTGATTTTGAATTTAGTTGAGATGAATGAAATTGATTTGAATTTATTTTTTACCATAGTAGTCTAATTTGGTTGAATTTAACTGCTATTTATTTTATAGTTGCTTATAGTGACTTTGTTATATTTAATTTCTATAAATATTATTTCTTGTAAATGTAGTCTAATTTTGGTTAGATTTAATGTTTTTTTCTAAAACTAATGCAGGAAGACATGTATATATGTATATATGTCATACTTTGTATTTTTCTTGAACTGCAAATCAATATGATAATATCACCTCGGCCCCCTAACCAAAAATTTCTGGCTACGCCCCTGCTCAAGGTGAAGGACATCATAAGCCCAAAAGATTGGAATTAGGCTAGAATCTTACTAGACATCCCGGTAAATGTTAAATTGAAAATCCAAGCGACCCCTTTTGCCATTTCAGCTGGCAGCATAGATAGAATGATCTAGTCTGAAAATCCTCGTGGGAGCTTCGACCTCAAAAGCGCATATCGTTTGGCATCTGGCAATGAGACAATTTCTTTTGATGGAGAGTGGATTTGGCAAGTTAAAATTCTTCCGCAAATTTAATTTTTCGTTTGGAAATGTCTTCACAACAGTTTAGGGGTTAAATCTTGTCTTAACATTAGAGGAGTCTCTTCTGGTCTCCTTTGTCCTCTCTGTCATAAAGAACCCAAAACTATCATTCATAGTCTTTGAGATTGTGATCATATAAAAAATGTCTGGGTTTCGTTGGGAATTCAGGTATAGGACTCGGCCTTTTTCATGACCCCACTTAACTGTTGGCTATCGAAGAATGCCAGATCTACCATCATATCTGGGCAACACCAGCGGCCTTGGAAAATCGTCTTTCTCTTTGCAATTTGGATGATATGGCAGAAGAGGAACCTGGTGGTCTTTCAAAATAAGCCTTTTACCCCAAACATCCATTCGAAGATCTACCATAAAGCAGCGAAATTTATCCATTGTGCCTTAAATGTTAGAGAGGCAATCCACCACATTTCGAAACCTATCAGGTGGGAAAAACCAACAGAAGGGTGGAGGAAACTCACCGACGGCTCCTCCCTTGGAAATACAGGCAGAGTTGGAGGGAGAGGGCTTATTCGGGATGAAGAGGGTAATTGGATTTTGGGGTTCTCAAGGCAGATCGGTGTAACCTCAAGTTTCATAGCTGAGCTATGGCCTTTGAGGGATGGCTTAATATTGTGTGTTGAAAGGAATTTTACTATTGTTGTTATTGAAATGGATGCCAAAGCAATTATTGAAGTCCTAAACAATCGCAACAATACTAATCTAATCATTTCCTCCATTATGGATGACTATAGGTAGCTGCCTTCCCAAATTCCCTGGACTCGCTTTAATCACTGCTATAGAAAAGCTAATAGGAGTGCTGATATGCTAGCTAGGATGGGATCTCAGCAATCTTCTACTTTTATCTTGTAAGGCAACCCCCCCAGTCTTTGTTAGATTTTGATTGTTCTGGTTTGTATTTGAATAGGCGTTGCCTTGAAACTATTGTTAATTTCTAGTTTGAATGCATTTCCCTTTTTACCAAAAAAACAAAAAAAAAGTAAATGCTATCTCTATATATGACATTTAACAATATTTAGTAAAACTATCTTTTTATTGTGAAATTATATTTCTTTCTAAAAATAGTATTTTCTATTTTTCTAATTTATTGTAAACTCGAATTATGCATATAAACTTAAAGCAGAGTAATCTTTATTTTGTTATGGAAGACTCAACAAGGTATCTTTCTTATTCATTGAACAAAATACAAGCCCATTGTTTTTAAATCTCAGCAGACACATATCAAAGTGTCTTACAAGTCCAATGGACACTCAAAACCATTCTAATATGCTAAATACTCCAAGGTTTGGGCTAAACCATTTCCCTACTCCAAGCCACGTATTTTCCTCAATTGCCCAACAGCCTTATAAACTTTCTTCTGGTCAGCAAGAGACTTGGCCAGAGTCTCCTTTTGGAGGCACCTCTTAGCCCATGCAATAATCTTGGGGCACTCTGCCTCTTTGTTGATATTGCCAAAATACCTCAAAGGCATGGAACCAGCTATAGAAAGTGACAAGAGAAAGGTCCACAAACCCAAATGTTTCACCCCTAAAGTAAGGCTTGTCACCAAGCTCCCCCTCCAATATCTTGAAGGTTTCAAAGAATTCCTTCTTTCCTGCCTCTAGCTCTTCACCTTTTGTGGTCCATAACTTCTTTGAAACATCATAAACCTGTATTTTCCATATACGTTGTATTACCACTTTCCACGGATTAAATAAAATGATGAACAATGACGGTAATGAATTTTAAATCATATTTGCTGGGGTAGAAAAATATTTCTCTAAACCTTATGAAAAAAAATCCTGTGAGAAGAAAATTTATATGACTACTCTCTCATAGCATGTATGAAAAGGGTGGAGAAAAGGCTCATATATGTTTTTTTTTTTTTTAGTCGATAGGATTTAAAATTTATTGGTGTCTCTTTTGTGATGGTTGTTTCTTTACCATCATGCCGATACACCCCTATTATAGGAAGAATTCAAAACCAAGCCCATTATTAGATGACGAAAAGCTTGACAAGTTAAACTAACACACACCAACACATAGTAGAGGATTCCGTTTGAGATAAAAGTCTTAGAAACATAAAAAAACAATATCACATACTATTAACATAAAAAATAATGTTAAAGTATGAAGTGTATTGGGCACGCATTGGGATTATTATTCAGTACTCCCCTCACTATCTTATGAATGATAAGTTTGATTCCCCAATCTGGTTGATGTCATTGCTTTGGTCATGTTATTTTTCACTATAGTCTATAGCATTGCTGACTGAGTGGGTGTTGCGTCTTTGACTCTTCTGACTCTCTTTTTTCCCCCTAATAATCAGCTGTTTTCTTATATCTTGGTATAAAGAGGAACTATAAATTTACAACATCTTACTACACAATAATGTGTTATCAAATTAGACTATCGGATTGAAAGATATCGTATAATCAAGTTTGCATGGTCAACATGCATTGTCTAGGTAGAAGCGACCACACATGATCAATTTAAATTAATTCTAATTAGTTAACAAATTAAAATTAATTAAATAATTCTGTGATTGGTTGATAATTATTGTTTAAAATATGGATGTATGCATAGGAATAAAAGGGACGATTGGATAACAATAAAATTGTGGATAATCTGAACTTTATCAAGATTTATTTTAGTGTATTTATCTACAAGATAATTGTCCTTAAATATCCTGAATTATCCAAACAAGAGATGAAAAATCATAGGCAGAGGATGAAAACACATTTAGGTACAAGGACCAGCCAAAAAACCCTAGAAGAGGAGTCCAAACGGCACCCATACATAAAAGTGCATTCGGAGCCATAGGGCCAATTCGGCACTTTTGGAGTGCTAAAAGGGCCGAATTTCCCTAATGTGGGCTTTGGCCCAACGGCCTGCGGGTGACGATTATGCATACCATTTTCAATCTTTTCGCAAAAGGATGCATCCGGATTCAAACCCTAATCGTCCGTACCTATTTTTTATAGTCTTCTGGCTTCTATAAATAGAGACTGAACCTCATAATTCAGCACATTTTTTTTACACTTTGAGAGGCGCACGTTTTGGGCTCCCAAACAGCTCATAATTTCTGATCTCCTCTCTAATCTTTTGTAGAAGCTAGGGTTTTTAGGTTTTAATGATAACTAAATAAGTTTCTTTGAACCTTAAAACATCCTCTCAAGTAGAAGAGTGCTCATGCAAGAGGTTTTTTTATATACCCTTTTATTTTTATGCTTTTCTCATCATGATGATGTATGTTTAATTGTTTCAAATGTTCATAATCTGGTTTATAAAAACATGTTCTTGATTTCTTTATTGTTGACATAATCTGTTTCTTAATTTTAAAGATCTGCATGTAAACTATTCTTTTTCAAATAAGATCTGTATGTAAACTATTCTTCTTCAAATAAAACGAATCTGCATATTTCTTAGATGTAGATCTAAATTTTTCTTCAAATAAAATGGATATGTATCTTTCTTAGATACAGATCTGAATTTTTCTTCAAATAAAACGGATATGCATCTTGCTTAGACATAGATTTGAATTTTTCTTCAAACAAAATAGATCTGCATCTTTTTTAGATGTAGATCTGAGTTTTTCTTCAAACAAAAACGGATTTGCATCTTTATGAGATGCATATCTGAATTTTTTTATATATACAAATCTAATTACAAATCTGTATCTGTATCTGTATTTTTTTATGGATCTGTATCTTTCTTAATATACAAATCTGATTTTTTTTTTTAATACATGCAAATTTTTGAAATAAAGAAAGAGATCATGTATTACTGTGTTTGTATCTGTTTTAATTCATGATTGCATAAATTCATATTATGAGTGAAACTCTCTTCTTAAAAAAAAAAAAAAAAAAAAAATCTTTTTCATTCTTTTAAAACATATAAAAAATAGATCTAGTTTTTCTATTGTCAAAAAACCCTTTTTAGGTCATCATAAAAATAGATTTGATTTTTCTGTTATCAAAAATGATTTTTTTTAGTTCTTCAAAAACAAATCTAATTTCAAATTAAAAGACTTTATTTTATGTAATAAAAACAGATCTGAACTTTTATCATCAAAAACCACTTTTCTGTACATCCCATAAAACAGATTTGGTATTTTGACAAACCAAAATCAATTTTCTTAATCACATTTTGTTTCACATGTTCAACATATCATTTTTGACATGCATAACACAGTACATTGGTCACAAGAGTCTAAAAAACCAGACTCTGTCTGGGCGGAATGGGTGCCTAACACCTTACCATTCCGCAAACTAGCCACTAGATTTAGGTCTTTGGCTAGGTAAATCTAGCCTTGTTTTTGTTTGTTTTTGGTAGAATGTAACTAGGACAATAAGCTATGAAAATATTTGGTAGATTGTAACTAGGACCCAAAGCTATGTAATTTTTCAAGTTTTCCAAGATATGTAATATTTATTCAATCAATGAAGAGAATAATTTAATCATGTATTTGTATATATTTAATTTTTCTTATTTTTGTGTTAAAAAAAAAATGGCGACTCTATACCACTTACCCAAAAAGAAAGGTGCCCTAATTGAGGGGCACTTTTCATCAAGGTCTCTCACAGTGGCGACTTCACTGGGGATGTCGAGGGCTAAGCTTCATATTAGACTTAAGTGACCAAATATGTACCTTTGTTTTGCATGGTCTTGCATGATATACTTGTTTGTTTATTTATGTTTGATGGGATGTTGCATACTATTGTGGTGTATGATATTTTTTTGTTTGTTTTGGTTGCTAAAATCTTTCCCTAACTGTCATAGTGTGTGCCATCCAAACAAAAATGTATGCACCCCTTTCAACAATTTGTGGTAGTAGTAACCATGGATAACCGGTCTTCATTAGATTCAGATACCCAATGGCGAACTCACCAACTCATAGCCTAAAGTTGCTGGATCATTTTCTGTTGACTGTAAAGGAAAAACCAGGCCGTTTGGACCAACGCAATGCTCATTACATTACAAGTTGGGAGGTGTAATGTCCTAGCTATAGGAAACAATGAAACAACAAACCTATCCTACAACATAATGACTTAGAACTTACCCTTAGGTCAGTTCCGATTAAAATTGCATTGCATGTTGTGTGTGTTTGTTTGATTGACTAACGGATGTGGATGGGGTCTTAGCTTTGATTAAGCCGACCAAGCCTGTCATTAAGGGAGAATTTGGTCAAGATCTGAAGGAAGACTACAAAGAGAACCAAAGCTCAATACTCAAGCTAGTAGCTCTAGCTCTAAGCCTGTCGCTCCAAGCCTGTCACTCCCATCACAATACTGAAGCCTTCAAGCATAGAAGAGACTCTACTGCTGCAACTTCACAACCCTATCTTCAACCTCCAAGACAGTTCAAGTCACAACAAGTTTGAAGCTCTTAGTAACATGGCAGAAGAGGGAGAACACCCAAACATAAAGGAACCCATGAGCACCCAAGAGCTAATTAACATTATGGTAGCTAGTCAGATTCGGCTGAAGGAAGACATGAACCGTATGATGCAATAGTTTCAGAATTTGAACAGTAATCAAGAGGGGGACAAGGTTGATCATGATCCACCAACCCTAGAGTATAAGAAGAAGATCAACGAGAGGGTGAATAAAATGGAAGAGATGATTAGAAGAGCCTGCAAGATGGAGGAACTTATAGACTATGATTCTCTTTCCTTATTCCCCAATGCAAGGTTACCACCCAAGTTCAAGATGCCAACCCTAGACAAGTTTGATGGGACCGGCTGCCCAAAGTCCCCTCTATAGATGTATATGAGGGCTATGAAGCCCCTAGGCGCAACTGAAGAAGTACTTGCCCAGATGTTCCAAAACACACTGACCAAAATCGTTCTTAGATGGTTCCTCAACTTGGATGATGCAAGAGCAAGACGTTAGGAGGACATCTACCAAGAGTTTCACAAGCAATACAAGTACAATATGGAAGTGGACATCACAAGAAAAGACCTTAAGACTACCAAGCAAGAGTTGAAAGAATCCTTCTCTACTTTCATTACCAAGTGGAGAGCCAAGGCTACACAAATGATGAGTAGGCTGAGTGAAGAAGAACAGTTAGCCATGGTTGTAAAGAACTTATTGCTTGTATACCATAAATATTTGTTTGCACAATATTTTCCCAATTTTTAAAGCTTTAATTGCTGTCGGAACTCAAATTGAGGATGTTATAACCAACGGCACTATAAAGACTGATGACCTTCCAAGATTTAGAAAGAATATAGGGTCTAATTCTAAGGCTATGGAAATTTCCAATATTCATAAAAATGATCCTTATCAATTAATTGCACCCATTGTACCTGTGCAAGTACCCCAAGGGCCTAGATCCAAGAGATAATTTCATGAGTTGTACATGCCCATGAGTCACGTGTTTGACAAGCTAAAAGCAAAAGGGTTACTAAAGCCCTTAGACCCAAGACCAATTCCAAACCCCTTGCCCTCAAAGTGTGATGTGAATAAAAGATGTGCTTACCATAAAATCCCTAGTCATGAAACTGACCGTTGTTTCACCCTTCATCATGCAATTCAAGACCTAATAGACAATAAAGTGATTGCACCACCTACAAGGCCTAGCATCACTAACAATCTCTTGCCCAATCAAAATTTTGGGAAAGGACCGAGGATTAATTGCTTGATGACCGAAGAAGAGAATAAGGAAAACCTGTCCGAGCATGTAAGAACATAGATCCGTACATATATGAATGTGAAAACCTAGATCCAAGCACGCAGGCATGTAAAAATGTAGATCTAAGCATAGGCATGGCAACGCGTGTATGAACATGTGAAAGCTAGCACATAAACATGGAAGAACATGAATCCAAGCATATAAGCATGTACCGATGCAGATCTAAGCATAAAACATGGCAAAAACCATACGAGCACATAAATTTGAGCAAAGCATAACCATAGACATGGTATTAAGCACATTAGCACATAGCCCTAACATCAAAACAAAGCAAAAAGAGGAACAAAACAAAGGAAACATGGTATAAAACTCTAAGCATGTAGATCTAAACATGTAAGCATGTAAGGACCAAGATCTAAGCACAAAACATGGCATAAAAACCCTAAACATGTAGATCTAAACATATAAGCATGTGAGCAAGCACAAAAGAACATGGATCTAAGCTAAGAACATGCTAGAAACAAGGTAAAGCAAGAAACATGTCAAAGAAAGCAACAAAGCATATTATCATGGTAAAAAGAGCAAGAACATGCTAGGGAAAAGATTTAGAAGGTTAGGGGTGTGGATGATAGCTAAAAAGCTACATCCACACCCCTAAACCCCAAATCCAAAGTGTAGAACCAAGGAAAGGAAGATTGAGTGTAAAAGCAATACCTTGTGTTCTTGGTGAAAAGGGAGGAATCAAGAGACTTTGATATGATTTTTTTGGAGTGTTTTTGGTGTTTGGGAGAGAGAAAAAACGTAGAGAGCAGCTGGACAGAAGGAAAATTTCAGAAAAATGTGTGTCCCTCTGTTTGGGGCATGCTTAGGGCTATTTGTAGCCCTAAGCACGAAAATTGAGCGGCGGCCATTGTCAATCCTCCTCTGATTGGGCTGATCTTGAATCATTTGTACATATCTTGATTTTCAGTTTCTAAAAAGGTATGGAACTCAGAAATCCAACGGTCGGATCAAAAGTTATGGCTCTCGGAAGTTTGCAGTGCGTTGATTAGTGCGTCATTCCGGTTTTTGTGATATCTCGGCCGTTCTAACTCCAATTTCGACCCATGAACAGTTGTTCGAATGAGAATTTGATAATATTTGTAGTGGCGTTGGTTTCAACCTATTCTAGTAGCCAAATCAAAATTAGGGTTTTTAAACCCACTTGAGACCGACTTCGGGTCAAACTTGGTCAAACTCAATCAAAGTTGCTAAAAATCTTTGAGAAGCTCAGGTTTGAAGTAAAAATGTGTAAATTTCATTTTCTGAGAGTTCATACCATGTTTGACCTTCCGTTAAACCTAAGGCTGACCAGGGGCATTTTAGTGGAAAAAGTCACTTCGAGTACTTTGGTGCCCAAATGGGTTACGCCACGTCGTTCTAGATGTTCTCATGACCTCGTAGAGAGAAAATAATATATTTGGATTTTTGGGAGTTCGACACGCAAATCTAGGGCCAAAAAAATGCGGTATCAATAGCTGCCCCTTCTTTATCTAATATCTTGAGTGCAATTAGAGGTGTCATATAAAGAACGTGATTTCAGATTTTGTTGCCCCCAAATTTGCGTCTAGAGACTGCTCATGGATTGAGACCAGACCTTACCTACTTGGCTCGACTTGCTACAGCTGCTATTGGAATATTTTCCGGACGCGCCTCTGAGCTCTAGGAGAGGAGAAGGGAGAGAGTTTTTTTTTTTTTTGGGTTGATTGGGTCAGCATTGACTGGCCAACATTGACCAAGTCAACGTTGCCCGGTGGCCTTTATAGGGCCACTAGGCCTACCCGGTGGCCATAGAAGGGTCGTTGGGCAGCCTAGGCCCTATAAAAGGCCTTTTGGGCCCCTTTTTGTGTCTCATTTCTCACTTCCTCTCTTCTCCTCACTCTCTACAAAAATTCCCAGAGTGCTTAGGGCTTAGCGGGCGCCACTTCAGTCAGCTGCTTCATCTTTTCTGGCTTTGAGGATAATGTTCATTTTCTTTTCTTACTTTTTCTGCAAAATGTTAGTAGCAACACTACAAGATATGCATGGTAGTATTTATTTTTATTTTCGGAACTTTTATGAGCACATATTTTTTGCCACTATTTATGCCATACTATCTTTAGGAAAATGCACAAATATATATTTTTTCTTTCCTTTTTGATATGTGGGAATTTAAATTTTGAAAATAAAATGTGGGATATGGGTAAGGGGACTTACCTAGTAGACAGGGATAATGGAAATGTGATTCGGAGATTCCTGAAGGAACGTGGTCCCAAGGACACGTGTCACCGATTCACCCACCATAGTTTAGGAGTTGGGAAAATTTCTTGAATAAATGTGATCTCGAGGACGCTTGTCGTTGATTCACCCATTATGGAATGTGAGCTCGAGGACGCTTGTCAGCGGTTCACCCATTGTAGATTACAAGCCTAGTTCACTCGCCATGAAATGTGAGCCCAACGATGCTTGTCGTCAATTCACCCACTGTAGAGTACAAGCGTAGAGATGCTTACCGCTAGTTCACCCACCATGAAATGAGAGCCCGAGGACGCTTGTCGTCGATTCACCCATTGTAGAGTATGAACCGCTAGTTCACCCGCCAATAAATGTGAGCCTGAGGACGCTTGTTGTCGGTTCATCCACTGTAGAGTACGAGCCTAGAGACATTTGTCGCTAGTTCACTCGCCAT
Organism: Quercus glauca; assembly: GCA_023736055.1. NCBI lineage: Eukaryota > Viridiplantae > Streptophyta > Magnoliopsida > Fagales > Fagaceae > Quercus > Quercus glauca. The sequence continues at coordinate 23,098,981 of CM043318.1, read as the reverse complement.
GAAATGTGAGCCCGAGGATGCTTGTTGTCGGTTCACCCACTATAGAGTACGAGCCTAGAGACGCTTGCCACTAGTTCACCCGCCATGAAATGTGAACCCAAGGATGCTTGTCGTCAGTTCACCCACTGTAGAGTGTGAGCTTAGAGACGCTTTCTGCTTGTTCACCCGCCATGAAATGTGAGTTTAAGGGCACTTGTCATCGATTCACTCACTATAAAGTACGAACCTAGAGAGGCTTGCCATTAGTTCACCCGCTATGAAACGGGAGCAATAATTTGCCTTTTGTGAGATCATATGTTTGACGTCGAACTGCATAACATGTGTTAGGAAAAAGTGTTAGTTTATTTGCATTGCCATTTAACTCATGGGCTTACCACTTATGTCTGAATTTCTTGTTGTTTGCAGATCATGTCTAGGAAGGCTAGTTCCAGGGGAGATTGGGGGAAGGCCCCCATGTATGCAACATCCTAGGGGGACGATTCTTCTGATGATGAGACCACCTCGGCTGGGTTTTATAGAGCCATTTTGATTGCGAGGGTGACGATCCTAGGTCTACCGGTGGTATACCCATGGAGACCAGGTCTAGGAGATGGCAGTCAGTTAAGACAAGCACCTTCCATCTAAGTTGCGGGGAGTATGTTGTCTTCTCTACTAACTGGGGTAGTAATCACTGTTGGGTTAAGATAGCTTGATCTTGGTTAATTAATTCAATTACCCAAGTTGATTAATTAGGTTCAATTGCATGCAAATCGTGGAGGCACCAACAAATCACCAAAAATACTAAATGTAGCGGAAAATAAATTTGACACGGTAATTTATTAACAAATGGGGAAAATCTCACAAGGCAAAAACCCTACTAGGCGATTTTAAGGTCATCACTTCCAAGAATCCACTAATCAACAATCAAGCGGTTACAAGTATAAGGAATCTTACTAACTACCCTTGGCCTATCCCGAAATACCAACCTACAGTTGAACTTTCGCTTGAATACCCAATTGGACTTGATCCTGTAGTAGCCTTCTTTCCCTTGACGCATAAACCTTCAATTTGTGACTAACCCTTTTGTACAGATCCCAAGCACATGAATAACTCCAACAACTTGAACAAATGTTGTTGTCTACAAAGTTCTTCACTTCATCAACAATGAAGATCTGAAAGCACTTGGTTACAAATCCCTATGGCGTACAAACGTAGTAATTTCACATAGAGAAGATAAGTTTCTTAGTCTCTGTATTCATGTGTGACGGCCTTTAAAATAAGCTTTATATGTGTCTAGGGTTGTGAGAAAAGAAACTCCAAGCAAATATACAAGGCTGGGTCGAATTTCAAATCTGAAAATTTTGAAATCATAATTCTCGATAGATTGAGCTGTTGTCGAGCTATTTATCGAGCTTCACATTAAGTCTAGATAGTAGGCATCTATCGAGCTATCTGTCGAGACTTAATGAACAGCTTTTCTTCACTTGTTTCTTGCATTAATCTTCATGTCTTTAATACTTGACTTGAACAATATGTTTCTTTAAGTACTAAACTCATCTTAGATCTACTCAATTATAAGTAAAGTGCATTTTATTAAGGATTAGCCAATTACATAAAATATAACCCTAACAATCACAATTTTGGTCATAAAACTATATAGACCGCAATTTTTGGTCAAGTGGTGCAACTTTTGGTCATAAAACTATATAGACCGCAATTTTGCATAATTTCACCTAGCCCTCACTTGACACACGATCAAGCCATCTTCAGACAGATTATGAGAAGTTATACCAAAAATAATGGTATAAAATTAGTTCCAATGACGACGTAGATGACAAAGATTAACTTTGTTCGATCTTTCTTGATAGTATTATCAGTGGGAGAAGTTATTGGCACATCAACATCATCCCCAAGGTACAACAAAATAACGACCTGTTGTATACTAGACAAATATATACAAATTTGTAAGGTAAAAGCTCCACAATATAATACGTCCTATGTATACCCAGAAATTAGGAAAGTTTTTATTTTTACTTTTATTATTTATTCAAAGAGTGGAAGGCTGTAGGAAACAAGGTGGCTCTGTATGGAGTTTAGGAAGAAACTCTCTTTTGTGTAGTGTAAAGAGATCCCACAAGAGAGCTGTTAATCAATACGAGAGAGGAAAAAAAAAATCTTCAAATTGTAAACTAATTGAAACTAGGTTTAACTCACACCCATTAACAATATAATAATGGACAATAATCAACACTTAAGTTATAGATGTGGGGAAAAAGTGGGATACCACTCTCTCTTGTAGGTGGTTTATGAAAACGGGTAAAAAAAAAAATTCTACAACGTACACAATGTTTATAAGGAATTATAAATAATGCAGTGCACCGTGGAGGAGCATGCAGTAAGAGAGAATGGCGTTATATGGATGCAAGTAAATACTATCTCTATATATGACATTTAACGATATATAGTAGACATATCCTTTTATTGTGAAATTATATTTCTTTCTAAATACAGTATTTTATATTTTTCTAATTTATTGTAAACTCGAATTATGCATATAAACTTAAAGCAGAGTAATCATTGTTTTGTTATAGAGACACTCTATAATTAGATGAAAAAGGTCATTTCATATCACAAATAGTCTACATCGATAGTCCACACACACAAAAGGCATAAGGATACAATTTCATCTAAAACATAGCAGACACAACAAAGTGTGATTCTTATTACAATACCCCTTTAGATTCAAAGCTTAGCAGACACGCTGATGTGTCTTACAAGTTCCACGGACCCATATGAAACACAACCATCTTTATTTTTTTATTTATTTAGCCAAAACAAACTCGAACTTAAAACATCACAAAATGTAACCAACAAGATTACACAACCATCCAAAATCATTAAGAAATGCAAGTACTTCCAGATTTGGGCTTAACCATTGCCAAACCTTTTCCTCGTTTGTTCAACATATTCATAAAGCTTCTTCTGGTCAGGAAGAGTCTTGGCCACAGTCTCTTTCTGCAAGCACCTCTTAGCCCATGCAACAATCTTGGGGCACTCTGCCTCTATGTTGAATTCTCCTAAGGTCTCCATTGCATAGAACCAACTGTAGTAGGGGATAAGAGAAAGATCCACAAACCCAAATGTTTCACCCCCAAAGTAAGGCTTGTCACCAAGCTCTCCCTCCAATATCTTGAAGATTTCAAAGAATTCCTTCTTGCCTGCCTCTTTTTCTTCTTTCGTGAACAATATCTTCTTTAAAACTTCAATAACCTACATATTCTACACATTTTACTACCACTTCCCACATATTATATAACGTGCTTGAACAATGACATTGACCGTAGTGAATTTCAAATCAAGTCCACTGGGCTAGGATATTATTTCTTTAAACCTTAGTAAAGGCGGAAGGCCCATATAAGGTGCTCTTAGTTGCAGGACATTAATCTTACTCAAATATATTAAATCCGTGGTAAATCAACTTACATTATTGACGGTGGGATAGAAGAACAAGACTCAGTATATTGGACTTAAAATCACTCCTTTTTTTTTTCTTTTTTTTTTTTAATCACAACACTTTCTATGATCTGCTAGAACTCGCAAACTTTAATCATGTTTGGTCAAAATGTCAAATTAAGTACTAGAGTCATCATGTCTAATTGAATCTTACAAGTATCATAGCCATTATAAGACCTGCAAAATACTAAACTCTAATAGAATCTAAACATTAAACACATAATAGTTTTTTTTTTTTTTCCAGAGAAATCTGGTAAATCTAACTAAATATTAATTCTAAAAAAAATACAAAAACAAAAGCAGAACGTACAAAAGGAAAGAGAGTGAAAAGAAATCGCAGAAAACGTACCTTCTTATCAACAAAATCAGCCCAGAACCTGGAATGAGCTCTCTGGTAAGGATCAATGGGCAGCAATGGACACCTGTCCTTCCAGACCTCATCTATGTACTGAACAATGATGAGGGACTCACACACCGGTTTCCCGTTGTGGATGAGAACTGGGATCTTCTTGTGAATGGGGTTCATCTCTAAAAGCAGAGGACTCTTGTTCCCCAAGTCCTCGTCCTTGTACTCATACTTGATACCCTTCTCAGCCAGAGCAATCCTCACCCTCATCCCAAACATACTGGGCCAGAAATCTAGCAGAACCACCTCGTCCGCCATTGTCACAGAACCGAAGATATTGAAGCAAAATAGAAAGGGCAGGGAGAAGAAAGTAGAGATGAAGAAGTGAGAGATGGTATGCGACAAACACTTGAAGATAGCGTGGATTTGTAGTCATAGGCGGCGGTTAGTTCGGTATTTCATTAATAAACAAATAAATAATGCTAAAGTATGACTTTGACTAAAAAGTATTTTAGTACTGCCACGACTATCTTGTGAAATAATTTTGATTACCAAATTCGCTTTTATTTTCTGGATCCTTCCACAATCCGGTCGATGTCATTGCTTTGCTCATATAATTTTTCACTGTAGCATTGCTTACAGAGTGGGTATTGCGTCCTTGTTTGTTTTTTTTTTTTTTTTTTTTTTTTAAAATCTACTGCGTATGAATTTTATTGTGAAGGAAACAGAGTAATTACAAAATAGAAAAAAACTGGCTTGCTCCAAAAAAATATGGCTAAACCAAAGTCGATCGCTAGTCTGTTTTATGTTGACCGAGATGCTAAAATGTGGAACGCAACATTGCTTTTCTAGGAATTAGGAATCCAACTATAACCGTAATTTGGTATTAATGTTGCCAATCTGAAAGAATAGAAATCCTCCATGTTTCTGAGCTGCCTGGTGATATAAGGGCATCCACGGAAATCTTTGAGTGGCTTTCTATTGTCACAATTAAGGCCCTGTTTAGTATCAGTGCTTATATAAAGAAAACTATTGTTTAAATACTACGATACGTATTTTCACATATTTTTCACTTAAACATATTTTCACAAAATTTAAATAATTTTACTAAAATTTTTTTACTAAACATTGGTCAAGAGCAAGGAGTAGCCCACATAATTGCTTCAGTTCCAGCTTTGACGGGACACTTTTTCTCTTTTGACTTTTTTTCCCCCTAATAATTAGCTGTTTTCTTATATGCTGTTCTAAAAAGGAGTGGGTTTTTTTTTTTTGGCAAAAATATCAATTTAGTCTTGGTCATATTTAATTTAGTCTCCTACATTTTAATAGTAGTTAATTTAGTCTCTATTATTTTTAATTTGAAGTTAATTTGGTGTCTACTATTAACTCACCATCAAAAAATAATTACGTGTCAAATGGACAAAATTGCTAAATGCTCTTTTTGGGCAGATTGTGCAGGATATCATCTGATTCACTATAAAATGAGTTTATTATATTTATAAATACAGTGGCTAATATGTCCCCACATACACATATTTACCAAAATTTTATTTATTCTAAATATAATTAAGGCACATCATGATCTAAAATTTAGAAGACACCACAAGGTCTCTTTCTTATTCATAATACAACACATGCCCGTTTGATTTAAAGCTTGGAAAACACATATTAAAGTTTCTTACAAGTTCAACGGACCCAAATGAAACAAACCTAAATTAGTTTTTGAAAGTAAACAAACTTGAAACTTGAGTATTACAATCTGAATGAAATTTCTTACACAGGCCACTGAAAATCATAATTCGGGCTAAACCATTTCTCTACTCGTAGCCACGTATTTTCCTCAATTGCACAAGAGCCTCGTAAACTTTCTTCTGGTCAGCAAGAGACTTTGCCACAGTCTCCTTTTGGAGGCACCTTTTAGCCCATGCAATAATCTTGGGGCACTCTGTCTCTATGTTGATATTGCCAAATACCTCATAGGCATGGAACCAGCTGTAGAAAGTGACAAGAGAAAGGTCCACAAACCCAAATGTTTCACCCCCAAAGTAAGGCTTGTCACCAAGCTCCCCCTCCAATATCTTGAAGGTTTCAAAGAATTCCTTCTTGCCTGCCTCCAGCTCTTCTCCTTTTGTAGTCCATAACTTCCTTGAAACAACACCAACCTGTATTTTCCACACATTTTATTACATGGATGAACAGTGACAGTAATGAATTTTTAACCAAATCTATAGAGATGGAAGAATATTTCTTTAGAGCTCAAGAAAAAAAAGTATGAAATTTATAGAAAATATACACATTTCAAATTAAATCTTTCAAATGTTATTGCCTTGAAATTAAAACTCGATAACCCAGAATGCAAAGAAATTAAAATAATGTAAAAGACAAAAGAAATGGCATTAAAGGTACCTTCTTATCAACAAAATCAGCCCAGAACCTGGCATGAGCTCTCTGGTACGGATCAGAGGGAAGCAATGGAGACTTATCGTTCCAGACCTCATCTATGTACTGAATAATGATGAGAGACTCACACACAGGTTTCCCATTATGGATGAGAACTGGGATCTTCTTGTGAATAGGGTTCGCCTCTAAAAGCAGAGGGCTCTTGTTACTCAAGTCCTCTTGCTTGTAATCATACTCGATACCCTTCTCAGCCAGTGCAATCTTGACCCTCATCCCATACATACTGAGCCAGAAGTCTAGTAGAATCACCTCGTCCGCCATTGTCAATGAAGTGAAGATATTGAAGAAAATAGAGAAGTATGGTTAAGAAAGAAAAGAGAAGAAGTGAGTTAGTATGCAAAAACACTTGGAAGAGAGCGTGGATTTATAGTCATAGGTGGTGGTTCGGTCTTTCATTAATAATTAATTAAATAAATAATGATAAAGTGTGCTGGTAAAAAAAATAACAATAATAAAAACAATGGTACAGTGTGACTTCGACTGCAAAGTGTATTGGGAACGCATTTGAGTTTCTGGATCATTCCATAATCCGGACGACGTCATTGCTTTGGTCATGTTTGGTTCCCAAATTCGTTTTGAGTTTCTGCCTTGCGTCTTTAACTCTCTTGACTCTCTTTTTACCCTAATAATTGGCCATTTTCTTTAATCTCATTCTCTTTAGTATAAAATTTTATTTATTTATATTCTATATAGTCACTTTAAAATTTTCACATGTCATGTTATCTATTTTATTAAAATATTATTTTTTTAATTGTTTCTTTTTTTTTTCACACACATCAACTACTATCCACTCCTCTCTTTTTTTTCTTTTTTTTTTTCATCCTTAGGATGTGTAAACAAAGAATAAAAAATTAAATGTGAAATAAATAATGTCTGTGTAAATTTAAATAGTTACTATATTTACACATTTTTAACTTGACTGATAATGTGAGTGATTTTGAGGCTTAGATGTGTAAAATTGAGCCATTTTTCTATTGTATGATGCAAATGCTCTAAAATGAGTGTTTTATTTATTTATTTTTTTAATTTTTTTTTAAAGTACTACCATCAACAATATTTTTATAAAACTTTTACTAAAAATCTTAAGTGGTAAGTTGTTATTGGTTCTAATTTAAATCCACCATTTAAATTATTTTTTGCCCACCAATAACAATTAATAACAACTTGCCACTTAGGATTTGTTGTAAAAGTAGTACAACTACAGATATTACAAGTTTTACTAAATTGAGTTTACAAACTGATATATCATCGATTATAAAAAGATAATTAAAATATTCATTTGTGAGGAAGTTGAAGCCCACCAATCACGTTGATAACAATATCAATTTGTAAGAATTTTTCCTTTTTAATTTATTTTGCAGCTTTTTTCTCTCTTTTCTAGTACATTCATGGGTAATTCTTAGGTACTCCCGGCGTATGGAGAATAGTGCTCCATCTTTTCACATTTATGGTGGGGTCCACTCAGTAAATTCATGATATGGTCCACCATGAATTTGAGAAAAAGGAGTACTATTTTTTCGTACTCCGAGAGTACTTAAAGAATTTTCCACATCCATGTTGTAGTAGTATGACCAATATCAAAAAGGAGTTATTATCCAATTGGATTGTTGGGGATTATAATTTATACATTAAATATAACCCTATATATGTTATGAAAGTTGTAAAGTTGTTATTTACAACTATTTTGTATTGGCTTTAATTCCGTATAAAATTTTATTGTAATTCTGATTTAATCATTTTTCCCTGTATTTTATGTGGGTTTTTATTGTAAGGGTTGTGTGTGAGAGAGAGTGTGAAGACTTAAGCTCTTATTGAAGATCAAGTGGATTTCGCGAGAAGATTTGCTAGAAGCTATCCCGCAAGGTAAGCCATGTGCAGAGTACATGGCTAGAATGTGAAGAGTCATGACAATTGGAGTTTTCGCGAGTAATTCATGGATAAGGCCTTCCCGCGAAATACCTGCGAAACATTATATTTTGCTATTTTGTCATTTGTGCTCCACCATGTCTTCACCCACACTATATATACCCTCATTATCCACATATTGTACGAAGTGATTTTTAGAGAGAAAAACCTAGCATACACACTTGAGAGTTAGAGATTGTTACACCCACAATCATCTACACATTTGCTTGTGGTTTTTCTCTACTTTTACCTCTCCATTTCTAAATTATTGAGAGGTTGATAACCCAAACACCTACCACACCCAATCTGAGTGTAAAGTGAGGTTTTGGTGCTACTGGGAAGCTTTGGAAGAAGCCAATTGTTGGCAGATGCAATTGGGCTGAATTGCGTGATCCGAGAGAGCTAGAGAAGACAAGGTTTCGTCAAGCTAGTTGGTAGCAGCAGTTTGGAGGGTTCAAATACATAGAGTAGACTAGGCTTGGAGGGTCTCTTATTATTCGTGTGCTCCAACTTATTCTCTAGTGGATTGATTTACCGCTTGGAGGGTGGCAGACAGGTTTTTCGCCGAGTTCTTCGGTTTCCTCTTCGATAACACGTCTCGGTATTATCTTGTGTTTGCATTTTTCTTCCATACTCTTTTAGCTTTCATTTTATTGTTGATATTTAATGAATATGGCTTAGAGTAGTTTATTGGTTGTTCACACGCATTTACTCTTATTTCGCACTTAGTTTAAGTTAAAGTAAAAGCAATCGAGTCATAACTTTTAATTTGGGGTCTAAACAAGCTCTTGTGTTTATACACAAATTCGAGCTTTCAAAAGTGATTCAAAGACTAGCTCAAAGACAAGCTAGAAGGTAGAAAATTTAATCGAGAATACAAAAACTTAGGTAAAAGATAAAGAAAATTAGTTTATTTGTCCAATACTCTGAATGACATTTTAAATAAAATCCTATATTTTAAATATCTTTCATTACAATTGTCAATTATTAAAATCGTTTCAAATTAACTTCTTGAAAAGTCATTAATAAATAATAAAGAAAAATCAAATAATTAAATTGCACAAAAAACTTTTCTCCACATCAAAATATCCCTCATATAAACTTCATGAGATAATAAATATATATATATATATATATATATATATTTTGTTAAGTTAAAATCATCTATTCTTTCATTTTTTTATTTACTTTTCATGAAAACATTTACTGAAATTATATATATATCAACAAAATCAGCCCAGAACCTGGAATGAGCTCTCTGGTAAGGATCAGTGGGCAGCAATGGACATTTGTCCTTCCAGACCTCATCTATGTACTGAACAATGATGAGGGACACACACACCGGTTTCCCGTTGGCCGTTGTGGATGAGAACTGGGATCTTCTTGTGAATGGGGTTCATCTCTAAAAGCAGAGGGCTCTTGTTAAATATATCCTGCTCCTTGTTCTTATACTTGATACCCTTCTCGGCCAGTGCAATCCTGACTCTCACCCCAAACATACTGGGCCAGAAATCTAGCAGTACCACCTCGTCCGCCATTGTCACAGAATTGAAGATATTGAAGCAAAATAGAAAGGGCAGGGAAAAGAAAGGAAAGATGAAGAAGTGAGAGATGGTATGCAAAAAACACTTTGAAGATAGCGTGGATTTATAGTCATAGGCGGCTGTTAATTCGGTATTTCATTAATAAACAAATAAATAAGACTAAAGAGTATTCTAGTACTCCCTAGACTATCTTGTGAAATAATTTTGATTACCGAATTCGTTTTCAGTTTCTGGATCCTTCCACAATCCGGTCGATGTCATTGCTTTGCTCATATAATTTTTCGCTGTAGCATTGCTTACAGTGTGGGTGTTGCGTCCTTGATTCTTTCTGTCTTTATTTTATTTTATCAACTGCGTATGAATTTTATTGAGAAGGAAACAGAGTTATTACAAAATAGAAAATACTGGCTTGCTCGAAAAAAATATGGCATTACCAAAAGGACTGAGGAGAATATTGTCACACAATCAAAACTTTGGTCAAGAGCAAGCCGAGTAGCCTGCTTCAGTTTCAGCTTGGATGGGAACTCTCTGACTCCTTTGACTTTTTTTTTACTCCTAATAATCAGCTGTTTTCTTATATGTTGTTATAAAATGGAGTTTTTTTATTTTTTTATTTTATTTTTTTTTATTTACCATCGCGCACCCTTGGAGCGATGGTTACTTCACACCAGGGTTCAAAGTTCAAATCTCTAGGAGATAGTTTCACACACATAAACACTTAAATTATGTTAGAATAGAATTTCTATATTGTATTAAAAAAATGGAGTTTTTTTTTTTTTTTTAGTGAAAATATCAATTTAGTCTAAGTCACAATTAATTTGGTCCCTAAATTTTGATAGTAGTCAATTTAGTTCATTTTATTTTGAAGTCAATTTGGTCCCTACATTTTGATAGCAGTTAATCTAATCTATTTTATTTTGAAGTCAATTTGATCTCTATCATTAACTCATTAACAAAAAGTGATTACATGACAAATGGTGTGCACAGTTGGCCAAACTGATGCTAATGTGGCTAATAAATTAATATTAAAAAGTTTTAATTAACGTTAAAAAATAACACCTTGGCATTTAATTAAAATAGCCACTGGACCATGTAAAAAAAGTTTACAAAATTAAAATAATTCCTTAAAAAATTCAACAAGACCTTCTCATTTTTCTATTTATTTTTCTTAGAAAACAAACACACACAAGCCTGAGAAATCAAACCCTCACACAAGATCAAAACAACAAAATTACTGTCCATTTCAGATTCACTATGTTTCTTTAATATCAAATAAGAGCCACCCACTTTCCTTTCCGAGAATTTGAATGGTTTTAATTCAGTATAGAAAACAAGGATTCCAATAATAATAAACTATAAAATATCTAATCATATATCTAACTCGATATATAAAATTAGAAATTAGAGGAAGGGAGAGCCTAATAATAATAATAGACATAAACAAGCTTACGTTTATTAAATTTGTTGTTATTGTTATTGTTATTGTTATTGTTTTATTTTTATTATTATTAGTTGTTAACCGTGCTTCGCACAGTTAAATGTTTTTTAATTTATAAATTTTAAATATTATAATTAATTAAACACATTTTTAAAAAGAATTAATCATTTCAAATAGTTTTTTTCTTTTTCATATATAAATAAGTTTATTATTATTATTTCGTGCAGCCCTATTTTAATTTGTAGTTGAATTTGATTCGAATTTATTGTTCTATTGAGAAGATAAGTTATAAATGTCAAGTGCACCTAATGACTAGGTTAGTGATACTCAGTTATCTTCCCACTCAATAGTATAATCATATAATTATTTCTATATGATTGGTGGAAAAAGCCCGTCAACAATAGACCAATTTGGTACAAATTAATGTCCTACTGTTTAAAAAAGCAATGGATGCTCCCAAAAAATTCAATCAAAACCCCATATTTTCTTCTTTAATCTCTCTCTCACTCCAAAATTCATAATACTTTGGCTTTGAATTTAAAGCCATGGAACGTATTCTCTCTCTATTTCTCTCTTGATACTAGTTTGTAAATATCTAACATTGTTTGATTAAGATGTGTTAGGACATATATGGGAATTGTTAGAAACATATGTGATGTAAATTGGCTAATCCTTTGATAAAACACACGTTTCTTGTAATTGTTTAGATCTAGGATGGGCTTAGTACTTCAGGAAATAAGTGTTCAAGCTTAGCATTGAAGTCATGCAAGTCTGACCAAGAAACAAGTGAAGAAGTGTTGTTTATTAAAACTCAACAGATGTCTCGACAGAATCATATCTATTGAGGTTTAATGTTGAAGCTCGACAGAAGCTGTATTTGTTGAGAATTACAAAATTAGAATTTTCAGATCTGATTTCACGCATATCCATGAGTATTTATGTAGGGTTTATTTTCTCACAACCATAAACATATATAAGGATTATTTTAAGGGTCGTCACAAGTGATGCAGCTTGATACAAAGTGATAATACATGCATATTGTGACCGAAGACAATTTGCCCTAGTTCATCATATTCTTTGTAGAAACTACTGCGTCTTTGCGTCAAGGGTTTTGTAACCAAGGAGCTTCTTGATCTTCATTGTTGGATGAACTAAAGAACTTTGCGGCCAACATCTTCCTCAAGTTGGTGTGTTAGTCACGTACTGAGATCCGTGCATCATTGGTTAGTCGCGTACTAGGAGCCGTGCATTGAAAGGAGAGATTGCCGCTACAATGCAAGTCCAACTGGGTATTGGGGTTAGGGTTCAACTGTAGGTTGATATTAGGTATTAGGATTCCTTTTACTTGTAACCGTTTGTTTTGATAATAGTGGATTCTCAGGAGTTGTGACCTTAAATTCACCCGATGGGATTTTGCCTCGGTAGTTTTCCCCATTCGTAAACAAATCACCTGTATCAAATTTATTTTCCGCTGCATTTAACTTAGTTTGTGATTTGTTTGTGCTACCACCCTTATTGCATGTAATTGAATTTAATTAATTCACTTGGATAATTAATTGGTTAATTTACCAAAAAGGGTCAATACATTCTTGGCCTATTAAGTGGTATCAGAGTGGGCACACTCTGATTAGGTTTAATCTTTGCTGTGTGATCCAAGCAAAGCTAATTCCTTCCTCCAATGGTTTAGTCTTAGCCTCCCAAGGGCCTAATGGCTAATGGACAGAATTACTGATGTAGGACATGATTTACTATTTAATTATTGTAATTTATTGTTTTTGGTATTTTATGTAATTTATATTATTTTAAGTTTAGGATATTTATTTCTTTATTTTTAGGTGCTTTTAATGTTGTTTAGTCAAAGTAGGGTTTTATGTGTTTTTCTAGCCGCCTTAGATTTATTTATTTATTTTAACTATTTAAACGCATTGTACTCTCCAAAGGCAATTCAGTTTTTTATTAATAAAAATGCAGGCCTTTGTCAATTTTTTTCTCTAATGAATTCAAGGGACTTCTCCGTGAATTCGAGATTTACTACCAAAAGCTACTAGTTTAATTTTTGTTCCATCAAGAGAGTATTGTGGGTGCTTTCTTTAGGCTTCTGCAACATCACTTACTAACAGTGTGTTTGGAAATGGTGGAAAAGAAGAGAAAAGAAGGGAAACAGATGGAAGAAATTTCCTGTCCACTGTTTGGTTGTACAAGAGGAAAGAAAAATGAATGAGGTGGAATGATTCTTTTTCCATAGGACCCACTGTTTTGGTATCAACCCAATTTCAACAGAAATAGGAGGAAGGGAGATCACAGATTTTATGGGGCCCACCACTTTATACTATAAAATGACTAATATATCCATAACACTTTTAAGAAATTACAAGTGTTTTAATATATGAATTTTCCTATCAATAATAAGGGCACAAAAGTAAAAGTATGCATTTTTCTTTTCTCTTCCTTTTACAAACCAAACAAAAGAAATATAGAATGCTCACATTTTCTTCTTTTCTTTCTTTCCTATATTCAAACACATCAGAGAAATATTTTGTTTTCTCCTGCCTTTCTATTCCCCCTTTCCTTTTCTCTTTTACTTTCTCTTCCCTTTTCATATCTACAACCAAACATAGTGTAAGTGCTACTTCCACTTGTCCTAGCGAGTCTCTTAGAGCACTAGCATTAGGGGTGTAAACACCCCCTAATTGCTATTTTACAACCCAACTCCTTAAAAACATGTCACATTCAAGTTTCTATTCTTAAAAAATTATACCAACATAGTAAAGTTGTATATATACAACTTACTGTAGCCCGGTTGTAAAAACTAAATAATATATCTTATTCTCTACTTTAATTTTCTCTCTCCTCTTTAATAAAAAAATATTCATTTCTTTCTCTCTCTTCTCTTTGCCTCTTGCCCATTGTTTCTTTCATTCCTCATTGCTCTCATCTCTCCCATCCATCTTAGCTAAGTTTGTCTCGGTGGCGATGGTAGCGGCAAAGGCGACAGCAAAGGCTTGAAGACTGAAGGTGGCAGTAGTGGCAGCGGCTTGAAGATTGGTTGTTCTAGGTTTTGCTCGCTAGGGTATTGGATTTAGATTGATGCTTCTGTGCTTGTTCTGGGTTATTTTGGGTTTTGAACTGATGCTTGAAGATTGGCTGTTCTGAGTTTCGAATAGATGCTCCGCTACCGCTGTTGCTCAACCCAGCACTCTAACCCCTCTACCCCTTTTTCCCTTTGCGCTTTCTCTCTTATGAACCTAGATTTGCTCTCTCTTTTTCAACCAAACCCAGCCAAGACAAAGAAAAATAAAAAACAACAAAAATCCATAACAATATCCACGAACCCAAATTTGCTAACAATATCCATCAACTCCTATAAAATTCTTTTTCTTGTCTTTTATTATTATTTTTTGCTGTCTTTGGGTTTAGATATGAGTTGCTAACTTTTTTTTTTTTTTTTTTTGTGTGATTTTCATTGTAAGATGTATGGGCAGTGTGTTGATGTAACTCGGATCAAATGTGTTTTTTTCTTATGGGTATTCGTAGAAATTTAGGATTCTGTGCTGTCTCGGTGGTGGTGGTGGTGGTGGTGGCTAGCTTTTGGTGGTTGGGTTGAGTTTAGGTGGTTGCTGGCTTTGGTGGGTTTCTAGTGGTGGTGGTGATAATTGGCCGTAGGCTTGAAGCTTGATGGATAGAGAGAGAGGAAGAGAGAGAGAGAAGTGAGTTTATATTATATTATTATTTGATGAGTAGTTTATATTATTTTAATGAGTTGTATGTAAAAATAGAAACCGGGAGAGAGAGAAGTGAGTTTATATTATATTATTATTTGATGGGCAGTTTATATTATTTTAATAAGTTATATGTAAAAATAGAAATTGAGATGTTGGGTAAGTTGTAAAATGAGATAGTAAAATAGATAAAGTGGTGTTTGGAGATGCAAAAAAGAGGATGCAAAATAGATTCTTTTTTGCATCTCCAAATGTTAAGGTTATGTTTGGTAACAATTTTTGTTTTCTATTTTCAAAAACTTGTTTTTGAGAATATAAAGAAAAAACGATTTTCTTGTATTTTTTAAATCAAAAACAAGTTTGGTTAGTTGAAAAAAATATAATTTTTTGAAGAAAAAAATAGAATATACTAAATGTTGTTACTAGGATTTGAACTCTAGTGCAAACTCATTAAATAAGACAAATTCATTAAATTAAATACGTATTTTCATTGACTTTTGAAAATTAGAAACTGAAAATAATTTTTTGCATGTTTTCAGTTTCCTTCACAAATTTAATTTTGATAACAGTTTTTGTTTTATGTCCATTTTGGGTTGCTAAACAAGTTTTTTAGTCTCAAAAATAGAAAATTATTTTTAGAAACAAAAAATAAGAAGAAAAAACAATTGCCAAACATACCCTAATGCCCTTATGACCACCCGCACTCCTTTTTCTTTTTCTTTTTTTTTTTTTTCTTTTTTTTGATAAAAAGGTAAGTTATTTTATTATAAAGAAAACTCATACTAGAATACAACATCTAAATCACTAGGTAGTTCTTTTACCCATATATCAATGTCTACCGTTGAAATTGCTCTCCTAGCTAAGGCATGAGCCAACCTATTACCATCCCAAGAAACATGCAAGAACTGACAGTGTCGTAGCGACTCTCCAAGCCTTCTAGTGTCTTCAATCACTTGACCAAATAAAGTATTGCAACGACCCAAACCAGCTAATGCTTGCACAACCCGAAGACAATCTCCCTCAACAAGCACATTGGGTAGACTCAATTCCTTAGCAAAAACCACTACTCTCCTCGCCGCCAAGGCCTCTATCATTTCCACAGATTGTGTCAAGCGGACACGTTGACTAAGAGAAGCAATGATGCACCCTTCATGATCCCGAACGACGACCCCAATTCCGGTGCAATCCAAGGCCTCAAACATGGCAGCATCCATATTAGCCTTATAACAACCCAACGGAGGAGGAACCCAACGAGCACATCGACTACTTCGTGGCAATGGCGAAACTGGTTTATGAGCATAAAAAAACTCCCTAACTAATTCTTTAGCGCGATCACCAATCTCATGCAAGTACCAAGAGGGCTGATGCGCCCTCATACGATTGCACCAGTGCCACAGACCCCAAGCAATCGTGGCAAACAGAGCTATCCTGTAGCTTGAGCCTTCATTGAACAAAACTTCCACTAGCTCAAAAAAAAAAAAAAGAGCGACACTGCTTCCTGAACAAAAACAGAAAACCAGGATCAGACTTCCATACGGACCGAATCTCATCACATAACCATAAGCAGTGCAAAATTGACTCTGAATGATCTCCACAGCGGTCATAGGTAACGTCCACTCCTAATTTCCGCAATTGGGCAAAGATTGCCCCCATAAACATTTATTTTGTAGTTAGGTGCCGAAAACCGTGGATTCACTCTATTCACAGGACTTGTAGGCGCTATATTAACCAGAAGACAACAAACAAAGTAAACAATACACATAAAAATATAAATAAATAAATAACTAAAATTAAATAGTTTTAAACTCAAATCGAAGAATGAACTGAAGAGTCTGTAAATTCAGTAGACAAAGAGACTCAACAGAGAGTGAAAGCAAGAAAAATTGACATGACAAGAATAAAATAAATTTAAAACATAAACAGTAGAATATAATTTATCAAATGGACTATTGCAACGCCAACATGAAGCAGATGCCAACAAATTTTTCCACAGAAGACCTTGGTCCATTAAAGGAGGCCATCTCATCCTTAAAAGATGGGATCCAAACCTATCTTGGTGAGAAATAGAGTTGAACTCATCAACCATATGGGTACAAATCCATGGCCTTCCTTCACTGTGGCAATCCGAAGAAAACCTCAGGAATATTGGAGCCAAAATAGGCAATGTTGTCTAGCTAGATTTTACATGCTACGGAGGGAGAGATTGGAGAAGATATTCTCGTATAAGGATTGAGGTTGACTACACCAAACCTCTCCTTCCTGGAGTTTTTCTTCCCCGCCCAAACCTAAATGAAGAAAATTTTGAGATATGTTACAATTTTGGCACAATCGGACATGAAGAGAAGCTCTGTCAAGGGGACACTTTCTACCTCCAAAATCCCCATGGTGTTATGTTCTTCGCAGCTGGCTCATGGCTCAGACTAGAGAATGACCACATCCCCACCGGAGCTTACTAGAAATCTAGCAATCCTCAATCGGAGCTAGAAGCGGAGCTGAGCTGTCCATCCTACATTCACGCGTCTAGCGACACTGACACTTCCCATTCAGTACAGGATGCTCCTCGACTCACTCCCACGCTTCCACTACCTCTGAACAGTGAACCCCAAGACACATCTCCACTATCTCTGCTCAGTACACTACAGACAAACACCTGGACCGAATCCAGCCAAGAGCAAAAGAGCATGGGAGTGGCACATCGCGACATGGGCCCTAGCAATATCTCACCTCTAGCTGCCGACCTCGAGCCCGCTTAAAACCCCGTAGACACTGAAGCCCACTTGCTCCCAGCCCACTTACTCCCAAAAGCTCTGATACCCTAAACACGCTTAAGCCTATCTCAAGCTCCGACTTAGTAGTTTCGCATCCTCCTTCCCCACAGCTTGGGGAAATCTTTCAACTCTGCTGGAATCCTTTTCGTACCTATGGATATGTATGGGCGATTTCAACTACACCTTACATCAGAATGAAAGGGCTGGTGGTAGTACGGGTAGCTTATCCGCTGTAAATCATCTCAAAGACCTTATGCTTGAGTTTGAAGCTATTGATTTAGGGTCATCAGGCAATAAATTCACCTGGGCAAAAGGCAAATGGGGGAGTGCAGCAGTGAAGCGGAGATTAGACAGGGGGAACACCAACATTTCTTGGAGGTTAGCATTCCCAAATGTAAACATCACCCACCTTGGTGCAATTAATTCAAACCATACCCCCTCCTTCTTGACACATGCCCATCAAACTTCTTTGCCTATAGACCTTTCTGTTTCATTGCAGCTTGGATCAGAGACTCGTATTGCTACTCAGTTGTTGAGAATTCTTGGTCAAAGAACATAAGGGAATCTGAGTTTACCAAGCTATGTAAGAAACATGACGCAACTCGGAAAGCTTTACACAGTTGGAACAAGGAGGTCTTTGGCATTGCCAAACAAGAATCAATGGCCTGCTACAAAAAATCACGGATGTCCAAGGTTTGAATCCTTCTGAGTACACGGGTTGAATTGAGGCCAGTCTTCAAACTGAATTATCTGAGTGGCTTGTTTGTAGTGAAAGTCTTTGGAGACAGAACTCAAGGGAGCTCTGGCACAAGGCAGGAGATAAAACTCATCTTTCTTTCACCTGTCAACCATCATCCGGAGGAGACATGACAATATTGATACTATCAAAGTCGATGATGGGACTTTGATCAATGGTTCTAGAAATATCAGACAGTTCCTCCTTGAAAAATTCAGAGAGCTCTTCTCGGAAGAAGAAGTGAATTTCCCGGATCAACTTAAGGGTCTCATCTATCCTTCTTTATCAGAAGAGGATAATGAGAGGTTATGTGCCATCCCTACTCCTAAGGACATCGAAGCCACTTTATTCATGATGCAGGATCTCAAAGCCCCTGGTCCGGATGGCTTTCCAGTGGCATTCTACAAAACATATTGGCCTATTGTGGGAGAGAACCTTACCCAAGCTGTCATTTCTTTCTTCTGATGTCGTTCCATGCCCCAGGAGATTAACAGTTCTCTCATTGTCTTCATTCCAAAGTTATCATCTCCTTTAACTTTCAATAATTATCATCCCATTAGTTTATGTAATGTGGTTTACAAGGTTATTTCCAAGATTCTAGTCTCCAGGATCAGACCTCTCCTGCCTAAGTTAATCTCTCCAACCCAATCTGCGTTCATACCGGATAGGTGGATTACAGAGAATCAAGTGATTGTTAATGAGCTAATCCATAGTTTCAAAACTAGAAAGATTAAAACAAGGCAGATGGCTATCAAGCTTGATCTACAAAAGGCTTATGACAGGGTCAATTGGGCTTTCCTCAAATCGGTGCTATCAAAGTTTGGGTTCTGTGATATGTTTGTTAGTTGGATTTTGGCGTGTGTTACCTCGGTTTCTTTTGAAGTATTGGTGAATGGTGGAAAATAAGCTTAATTCAAGCCAGCAAGAGGGCTACCCCTTCATTATCAACCAAGAGATTCTCTTGAGAATTATTGACCACCAGCTTGCCATCAAGAATTTGGATGGTGTTAAAGCAAGTACAAATGCCCCGGCAATCACACATGTCATGTATGCCGACGATATAGTCTTGTTTTCTAAAGCCACCAGGAGGAATGCTACAACTATTGTGGAGTGCATAGACAAATATTGCAAGTGGTCTGACCAAAGCCTGAATAAGACAAAATCTGGAGTTTTTTTTTTTTCCTCAAAACACACACCCCTACAGTCCCAAAGATCCGTCAAGCACATCATCGAGATGAAAAAGCTTAAGCATGATGTTGTCTACCTAAGTGCACCCCTTTTCCTCTTCAAATCCCTATCCAAGGATTTCAAATACTTGGTAGATAGGCTTGAATCCAAGCTCACAAGTTGGAGAAGCAAAACGCTATCTAGGGCAGGGAGAACCACCCTTATAAAGTCTGTTGCACAAGCCATTCCAAACTATGCCATGTCCTCCTTCAAAATCACCTCAGGTGTTTGTGATAAGCTGGATGCTCTATCCCACAGATTTTGGTGGAAACCAAAATCCCAAAATGGCTCTTTCCTAGCTTTAACAGCTTGGGATAACATATGCAAGCCAACTTGCAAAGGTGGCTTGGGACTTAGAAAGGCTAAGGAGTTCAATGATGCTCTCCTAGCTAAATTAGCATGGATAATAGCTTCAAAGAGGGATAGTTTATGTATGTCCATTCTAAGAGCTAAGTACAAAGTTCGGCATAGCCAGTTATGTGATGACCCCCCTTCAAAAGCCTCACTGGTTTGGAGAAACATTAAGGGTGTAAAAAATCTAATCATTAAGGGGGCTTGCTACCTAATTGGAGATGGCGCTACCATTAATGTTTGGCTAGACCCCTGGTTCCGTGGCTTCAGAACTTCATTCCCAAACCTCAACAGGTAGTGTATGCAGGTTGTCCTATGATGGTTTCCATGCTCATTGACAACACCACCTATCACTGGAAAGTTGGGTTAATCAATGAAGTCTTTGAGCTAGCCTCGGCACAAGCAATCCTAGATCTCCCTATTCCACAAAGGCGCAGACCGGATAAATTGATATGGGTTCCTGATGCTAAGGGTGTCTTCTCCGTGAAGTCAGTTTATAGAGCCAACCACAATTTTAATATTACCACCCCCTGAACGAGGCTCAATGGAAAGGCTTATGGAAAATCAAAACCACAGAAAGAATCAGAATTTTACTATGGAGGATGGCAACAAACTCTTTACCAACAAGAGACATCTTGAACCAAAGGTTTGAAACCTTTAACTCCTTCTGTGCTTTGTGCGGAAATGAGCTTGAGTCCATCTGCCACTCGTTTTTTACTTGCCCAGTCTCTAGGGCTGTTTGGTTTGAGTCTTGTTGGGGTTTCAGAACTGATTCTCAAAATGTACAGAGCAGCGGTGACATAATCAAGCTCGTCCTTGCACCCCCTCTTACGACCACCACCTCAAACGTAGAAAGCTGGTATGTTTCTTCAGCAATGACCTTCGTGGTAGATGGAATATGGAATTTAAGAAACAGAGTTGTATTCCAAGGCGAAAAGTTAACATCCATGAAGCCTGCTAGCGGATTCAAAGCAGAATCATAGAGTTTCATACTGTAATCCAGGCTGCCAACCAAGCTCATTGCGCACCTTTGTCCCAAGTTTGGAAGCCCCCCTTGACTGGGTTCATCAAGCTAAATGTGGATGCTACAATTGGATCATCAAGAACTGCACTAGCAGTAGTAGCAAGGAACTCCCTTGGCAAGGTGATCAAAGTTTGGGCTAAACCCCACCATAGTTGCACCCCCATCCAAGCGGAAGCAAGTGCAATCCAATGGGCAGTCAACCTAGTCCCCTAGTGAAGGGTGGAAACAAGTAATCATCAAGAGCAATTCCAAGACTTGTATGGATTCACTGTCTGACAATCCTTCTGTGCCTAACTGGGCCATCAGCAACGATATTGTTAATATCGTAAACTCTGTTTCAGTTTTCCTTGGTTGCTCTTTTGTTTGGGTACGTAGGTCTAGTAATATTGTAGCACATAATGCTGCAAAGTTAGCATTGAATTCTGCATTACCTTTGTGTTTTAACAAGGAGAATCTACCTGAGGTTATCCTCTCTGTTTGTGTGGTGGACTCCCAAGTTGTAGTATCCACTTTTTCGTATGAATGACATTAAAGTTTAGCAAAAAAAAAAAAAAAAAAAAAAAACAATAGAATCACCTTTTTTGCACAGAAAAACAATAGAATTGCCTAACGCAATAGCCTTAAACTACATAAAGAAAACATATTGTTTACCAAAAAAAAAAAAAAACATATTTAACACATAACTCAATGAATTAATCCTAACTAAATGGTGCAAACTTTTTTTTTTTTTTTTGGAGAAGGGTAATATTAATTCATACAGAAAACCGGTACCAAATATCTTGATTCAAGCTTAAAATTTCACAAAAACATATGACAATTTATCATATTTTTTAAGAAAAGAGTTTTGTTTTACCTAGGCTAAGAGATTTATATTAAAGAAAATATGAATTTTAATTTGCAATTTTAATTTTGTCCAATGTCGATTTACATGCAAATATTTCATTTTTTCATTTTGAGTATTAAAATTTTCAAAAATTGCATTCTAAGGAATAACATTAAATAAATTAGTTTCTTCCAATCTGTTAGGTTCTAAGTACTTAGGAACTTATGTATTAGAACTCTAATGTGTATTGTTGGCAAACCATAATCAAAACATGTTGTTTAGTCTTGTTTAGACTTGCTCAAAGTTGTCTTTTATGTAAAGTTGGAATCGAGCTGATGTAGAATTCAGTATGCATTTCGGCCTGGCTCGATTGATCGAAGCTTAGGCTCGGTCAATCGAAAATCGGGCAGAATGTGTTTTTCTGCAGAATTCCAACTCAGCCCTATCTCATTAAAACGTTTAGAGTTTTATGGTTTTGCCCTAGGTATATAAGGCAAACCCTAGCCACGTTTTTGTGTTGCTCTATTTGCTGTTTGTGTGAATTTCTTGTGAGATCTGAGATGTGCTTGCCTTCACACAAGTTTAGGATTATCAAGAAGGAGATTTCTTCAAAAACTTGATGACCATTCAGTTGCTGCCATAATAGCTTAAAGATATACAAGCGGGTGTGCTTGTACTTGCTAGAGAATCCAAGAAAGAAGGAGTCCGTGGTCTCGCTACTTGCACGTGGTCATGTCAATAAGTTTTGTACTGATGGGTAGCAATAGGATGTTAGTGGTCTAAGTCGCTATTGTAAAACTTTGATTCTTTCTATAGTGGATTCAGGTTTACCTTGAGGATAGTTAGGTTAAATCCTCCACAGGTTTTTTACCGATTTGGTTTTCCTGGGTCATCATATCTTTGTGTTCTTTATATTCTGCACTTTACATTGATATGATTATATGATTGTGATAACCTAGTTTTGGAATTTGGACTAAGTAATAACTTGGCTTGTTAATTAGGTTAATTCAATTGTGTTTTAAGGGGTCTAAAAACAAACAAGTGGTACCAGAGCAGGTAGCTCTTTTGTTTTAGATCTTTTGATCTAAGAGCTGATCCTTGACCCTTGTTGTCATGGATAATTTGAAGTGTCTTTCTGATCATGTTTCTGTTGATTTTATTGATGCTTGTGAAACTCTTCATAAGGAATTATTGAAATCTATGAAAATTGCTAAGAAATTTAAGGAAGAGTTAAAATTGGCTAATCTTGAAAAAGAGGAATTGATTGTTAGATTAGATGAATCTAATAAAAAGAATAAATTTTTAAGAAATCAAATTTTCTCTCAAGATGAGAAGATGAAAATCTTGGAACAAGAGTTAGTTGAATCTAAAGCTAAAATTGAAAATTTGGCTAGTACCGAGCTTGTTGTTAATAACAAAAGTGTTTCTGTTTCTTTTAAGCCTAAAACTGAGAAAGTTTATATCCCTACTTTTAAGAGGAATAATAAAGAAAAGGCTTATTTTGTTAGGTTAGACAAAGGTGAAAGTTCTGATGTAAACGCTGAAGTTTCTAAACCTATGTCTAAACCTACTGTTAGAGAGCATAAGAAATCTGTTTTTGTGCCTACTTGTCACCTTTGTGGTGTTGCTAGTCATATTAGACCAAATTGTTCTTTGTTGAGGCAAAAACCAAAATCTGAGACTAGATTTGCTGTTAGGAATACTGATATTCCTAAATTTGTTCCTATTTGTCACTTTTGTGGTGTCTCTGGTCACATTTGTCCTAATTGTCATAAATTGAAATTTAAACATTCTGTGTTTCAATCTAGGATATGTGATGATATTTCTCCTGCCATAAATCCATATAAATTGTTTCATATTATTTTGAAAAATTTAAGCTTGTTGGCTTGTGAAAGGAATTTGCAGGATTTCAGTCTTTTTCAGAAGATTGGTGTAATTTTTCAAATACACTCTGCTTCTCATGGATTTTCACCTACAAAGCTGAAGACTCATGCTATATGGGTGAGAAAAGATTCTCTAAGGTAAGTGTTGTTGACTTGTCCTTGATTTAATTCTTTCCATTGTTTGAGGACATGTCTTGTGTTTTTTTTTTGTTGTTTTTTTTTTTTTTTTTTAAAAATCCAAAAACATTGAAAATTTCAAAAAGACAAAAATATTTTATTTTGTATCTAGTTTTATTTTTCTTGAGGATTATATGAGTTATAATATCTCTCTCTTGATTTTGAACATGCTAGACTTTGTGGAGAAACTTGAATAGTATGTATTGGTTTGGATACAGCTCAATGTTGCGTTGCGTTTTCTGCCTTCCTTTTTTTTTTTTTCCTGCACTTGTTTCCGCTTTTAGAGAGAAAATTTATTGTTCATGAACAGTGCATGCACTGTTCACGCATTTAAAAATATTAAAAATAGGTCCCACGGTACTATTTACATATTTAAAAATTATTTTGTTACAGTATTTTTAGCAACAATCAGTTTTCAGCAACAATAAGTTATATCCAAACGGACCTTATGTGTTATATAAGTGCTAAACTATTTCTGATTTTGTGTGAGTATGTACTAGTTGTTACATGTACTCAAGGGTTAATTAAGAAATTGATATTTCTTGTTTGTGTACCCTTTATAGCTTAGTTAAGCATGGTCATGCATTGCATTTTCACTGTTCATTTAGTATAATATGTGCTTTTTGTTTTTGGTCATAAATTTTTTTAAAACCAAAAAGATTTTTGTGTTTTGTATTTCACATCTTGGATTTATAATTAAGGATTTGTTATATTATCTTTACATAACATGTTTATGTGCCTTTTTTAGTTTTGATGAGCTTATTTCTTGCACTTTACTAGTTAGAGCTTTGTAGTGCATGTTGTGTGGGAAAGATGTTTATTGTTTTTGATCACTTTGTCTTGATCTTGAAGTCACATGTCTTTGACTGTCGGACTTGAACTTATTGAGAATGGCATAAATAACTATTTCACCACTATTTACTAGCCAATCATGAACACCTTAGTGCATATCGTAAGATTTTATGCTCGAGAAAGTGTAGCACATGCACAAAAAGAACATAAGGTGTAGCCTTGGTTTAAATGCTAAAATTGGTGTGTACATTATTGGGCTATAATTAATTCAATCAAATAAAATTAGTGTGTACATTATCCCGGCTATTTTTAATAAGTTTCTAAACAATTAAATTGGTGTGCACATTATGAGGTAAATCAAGAAACTTACTTGATTACAAGCTTTTATTCTAGGAGATGAGGGAGTTATATGATGTAACTATTTAGGTGATAGTCTCTTTCAAATTTATGTGATGAATTTTGTAGAAATTGTGCTTAATTACTATTCATATATCACTTCACATATATCTCAAGCTTCTGCTAGTTGCACACATTACACAAATTACTCTTTGTTAAACTTTGTACATGTTATTATGTGTGCTTTTGCTGTGGCCATCCAAGATTATATGTTCCTTGATTTTAATGCAAAATGTATTTAAAGTTTGAGATTTAAGGACAAATTGATTGATAATCTTGTTTTTGAAAGATCTGGGTTTAAATTCACGTGTTTTTGAAAAACTTTTAATCTCATACTCATGCATTTCATCCATGAAACACTATGCCTTGAGGAGTTTTTACATTAAATTGCTCTGTTTTTCAAACTTTTGAATTTTCCAGATTTTCGATCGATCGAAATTGCGATAAAAATTTTAGTTTGAATCTGCTTGGCTCGATTGGTGCTCGATTGATGGTCGACCGATCGAAACTAAAAAAATTTCAATTTTTAAGTTTTTGACCAAATTTTTTTTATGCATCATTTGTGTTTAGGATTCACATGCATTGCATTGTTTTTGTGTCCTTTTTGCAGTTTTACAATCATATTTCTCATTGTTTTCACATATAGTATGCATACACTTTGCTAAATTGGGTACTCAACTTGATTTAAAAATTGATTGATTAATTTTTGAGTTATGTACTTTTTAGTATATGCAATTTTTATGTGTGAACTGTAAAAAATATTTTTCTTAAGGAATATGATGGATAATCAATGTGCAAATATTTTCTCTACTCATGCAACTGTTTATAGGTCACATAGTATCAAGTTTGCATTTATTGAAAAAGAGAATATTTTTTTTCATGTGTATCCTCACCTTATCAACTTAGTTTTTAAGTTTGGTCTGTTTGTCTTTATTTTCCCCACCTCCTAAAGTTTCCCCAAAATTGTTTTTCCCAAAACTTGTTTTGTTTTTCCTACTTTTATAGGGGGAGAAGCTTGCTTTTACCCTTTGTTGTTTATAGGGGGAGTTGTTGCTCTTCTTAGAGGGAGTTGTCTCTATTTTCTATAGAGTTGAATTGTTTTGTGTTCCCTTGATTGTCTATTTTCTCTTGACCTTTGTTACTCTTTGTTTGAGTTATCTTTGTCAATTCATGACAAAAAGAGGGAGATTTAGATGAAATCCATATTGGGAATATGTGTGGAAAATACAAGAATGTTCTGTTTTAGGGGGAGTTAATATTGTTTTTGATGTATCTAACTTAGGGGGAGAGTTAGTTTGCATATTTGTTGATATACTATTTTTTAGTTTGCATATTTGTTGATATACTATTTTTCTGTCACACATGCGTTTATGCGTCTTGTTTAGTGTTTCAGGAAATATACAGGTTGATTCAATTGAGTTGTTGTCTACACTTGCAACTAATAGATAGTAGTTAGGATTGGATTTGTTGTAATGAGCAATTTGTTTTGTAAAGGGCTTTTTCTTTGTAAATTTTGAGTTTTTATTTTGTGTTTTGTCACGGATTGCCAAAGGGGGAGTTTATTAGGTTCTAAGTACTTAGGAACTTATGTATTAGAACTCTAATGTGTATTGTTGGCAAACCATGATCAAAACACGTTGTTTAGTCTTGTTTAGACTTGCTCAAATTTGTGTCTTTTATGTAAAGTTGGAATCGAGCTGACGTAGAATTCAGTATGCATTTTGGCCTGGCTCGATTGATCGAAGCTTAGGCTTGATCAATCAAAAATCGGGCAAAATGCGTTTTTCTGTAGAATTCCAACTCAGCCCTATCCCATTAAAACGTTTAGGGTTTTATGGTTTTGCTTTAGGTATATAAGGTAAACCCTAGCCACGTTTTTGTGTTGCTCTATTTGTTGTTTGTGTGAATCTCTTGTAAGATCTGAGAGGTGCTTGCCTTCACACAAGTTTAGGATTATCAAGAAGGAGATTTCTTCAAAAACTTGATGATCATTTAGTTGCTGCCATAAGAGCTTAAAGATATACAAGTGGGTGTACTTGTACTTGCTGGAGAATCCAAGAAAGAAGGAGTTCATGGTCTTGAAGCTTGCACGTGGTCGTGTTAGTAAGTTTTCTACTAGTGGGTAGCAATAGGATATTAGTGGTCTAAGTTACTATTGTAAAACTTCGATTCTTTCTATAGTGGATTCAGGTTTACCTTGAGTATAATTAGGTTAAATCCTCCCCAGGTTTTTTACCAGTTTGGTTTCCTGAGTCATCATATCTTTGTGTTCTTTATATTTCGCACTTTACATTGATATGATTATATGATTGTGATAACCTAGTTTTGGAATTTGGACTAAGTAATAACTTGGCTTGTTAATTAGGTTAATCCAATTGTGTCTTAAGGGGTCTAAAAACAAACACAATCGGTTATTGGATGAATCTATTTGATGTTTTAGGAATCCAAAATCTCAAAAGTAGCTCACTTTGACCAAGTTGCTCAATAGTCAAATTAGCCCAAAACGCACGGCAGAAACAAATTTGGTATTGACAGCTATTACCTTCCCAACACTTAATCGATATATACTTGGATTTATTTTTTAGTTATAAACACAATTTTATCTAATTTAAGTCTAAAGGAATTAAACTTAGGAAAAACTCTTTTTCAAAGCACAAATGACTGATCTCACCTTTAAAAAATCTCCATGGTTGGGTGGCAAGTGGCAACTCCGAATACTATATACACAAATAGCACCACATGAGCGCCAATAATGCAAGCAACACATCGACACACCATTAGGGAGAAGGACCAACATCTTATCTTGATCTCTCACACACTCACTCACTAGCTTGTTGCCATTGTTGGTTCACTGGGTCTTGGTGTTCACAGTGGCAAATATCTAGCAAATTTTCACCTTATTTTCATGGAGAAAATCGGAAAGAGTTTCACATTAGGGTTATTGTGCCACATTGGGAAAGACTCACATCAATGCCAATGACGTGCAACAATAATGTTCTACATACAATGCACGGAACTGCAATTGCTTCCCACATGATGCATGTCATATGCACAATAACACCACGATATTTGTCTAATATCGATAGGGACAATCACACTAGTGGGTATATGCACAAAATACATATTTTAGGTCACATGTGTATGTAGCTTTTTCCTTAGGCATACGCACGTGCCATATTACCAAAATACAAGGCGTGAATGGAAATTCTAAACAAACTTAATTTGACTACTTGGATCCACTCTCATATAATGGATTGTGAATGTTCAGTATGTGTGTAAAATACCCTTGAATGTTTAGACCCCAAATAACAAATTATCAATTCAAGCTTAATATCAAATGATTAACGTGCGGAACATGAACATAAACTAAACACATAATTAATAAACAGTCTAACCCAAATATAATCACATCCACAGTAGAAAATAAAAGGCAAAGATAAAGGGAAGAAAGTTGCAAACACATGGACAACACACGATGTGTTATCGAAGAGGAAACCGAAGCCCTCGGCGTAAAACCTCTTCACCACCCTCCAAGCAGTCAATAATCCACTAGAAAAATGTAGTTGGGACACATGAACAGCAATAGACCCTCCAAGCCTAATCTACCCAATGTACCTAAGCCTTCCAAGCTTCTTGCTCCAAAGAAGTTGCGCCAAACCTTTTTCTTTTCTAGCTTACTGGATTCCGCTATAGCCTATAGCATCAACCAATATGAATTGGTTCCTTCCTAACTACTTCCCAAAGTACCAAATAAACCTTCTCACAGATATGGGTATGGTGAGAAAAGGATTTGGTCAAGAACCTCTCAAGGATGTATTAATGGAGAGGAAGAGAGTAGAGGAATTTGAAGAGTCTCTTAGGTGAAGATTGTGGATAAATCAATCTTGTTTTTCTCTAGGATTTCTCTCTCAAAATTCTCTCTAGAAACTCTCTACATTTCGTGGGTGTAAGGGTCTATATATAGTGGTGTGTGTTTGGAATGCGAAGAGTCAGTTTTTCCCAAACAGAGTGTTCTGGCGGCTTGGCCTCACAACTAGTTTGAGTCGCGAGTTCCAGCCGTGAGTTAACAGCCTGGCCAGCTTGAGACTTTTGTTTTGTAATGCGACAGCTGGCGTGACCCTTCAACTCCCCTGCATTGTTCTCACGTGTGCTGCAGTTGGCGGCTTACCAGTCGCGAGTCAGCCGTGAGTCCCAACCGCGAGTCTCTACCTCCTTGCACAATCTTGAGCAATTTTTCACTCTCTCTCACACACTACCCTTACAAAAATCCCACCTAAATACAGGGTTACTAATTGCTAAAATACAAGAAAATTTGGCATGGAATAAAGCTAACAAGATGGTTGATTAAATTCAACCTTACAATATCCCCCTTTGGCTATTCCATGACAAAACCCTACAACAGACTCTAGACTTAACGCGTGAGTTTGGAACAGATGAACAAAATTCACTTACACCTAACTCTAGATTCTGACAAGCTCTTGAACCATAAGAACAAGTATCTCCTGAAACACAACAACACAGCAATATCATTGTATGCAGAAAACTTGAAATGCATATGGAGCAAGCACAATGTGATCAAGCAAGATAGAATAAAACAATAGACCATGGCTTGATCGAAACAGATAATCATTATACAAAGTGATCACAATGCTCATTCACACAAGGAATGAACATCCGGACATGCAAGCTGATAAGCTCATTTGCAGAGTATCATTTGCATGTCTAACACTCAACCAATGCATAAAACATATATGCATCTAGGAAAAATCCTACAAGGGCACATGAGTGATGTACTAAAGACAATGCATAACATTTAGCAACAAGTACTTAAGCTACAGAGCATGGGTACAAAAACCTAAAAGCTTACAAAAGTAAATGGTTACAGATGTACCATACAAAACACTGACTAAATAACATCATATAACTAAAAACCAAAGTATTGGAACTGTATCCACACAAATAGTTATAAACAGAAAACATAAACTTGTTAGTCTATCTAAAAGTATGTAGAGTATGCAAATGTATATCAACTTCCTCTTCTAGAGCACACAGCTCCCCCTTCCAGTATGCACACTTCTCCTTCCTGTGTCGCTCTTCCCCTTTTTGTCACGAATAGCTAAAGGCTCTCTTCCAACTTTTGTTGAATGGCATCCAACTGTTTTTCAATGGCCGTGAGATGCATTTGAACTTGGTTGTTAGTTGAGTAGATAAGCCGTTGTAGATCAGAGATCCGATCGACCACATTTTCAATCAAGTAACTTTGTTTAGGCATTTGAAATCCAAGGGGAACAGATGGAGTACCAGTTGATTGCACAGATGTAGTTGAACTTTGACCAAATGGAGTGACCGGTTCATTCTTAGGTGCTTTAGATGAATGGCTCTTACTTGCTTGGAGAGTGTATATGGATATTGGTCAAGCACGAGGTAGAACTTTTCCATCTGATGGAGGACTAACACCTTCACGAAGTATGATCTTCATGATGAGACTACAGAAAGGAAGATTTGTTCGTGCTGTTGATCGAGTTGCTGTTTTGCCAATGATCTGAAGTATGTGGGCACAAATGTCAATCGGAACACTGAAAATGAGGTCACACAGAAATTTAGCCCTTCCAAGACTGATGAAAGCAGTGTTTGACAATGGGTAGAGGTTGGAGAACATGATTAGCTTTAGAGTTGTCAGTTCAGGTGAAAACTGAGCAGTGCCTATAGATGATCCTGTGCTTCCCACTTCATGTTCATTCCCAAGAACTTGAAGAATGTCTTGTGCCTGAAGTACTCTGTCATCATACGAAGTTTGATCCACATTTTCTGGTCTGGTGATGGAAGAACCTAAGCAATGTAGTCTGCATTGATGGAAAACTCTGTTCCTTGTACCCAGCATTTCAACTCTACCCTGGTGTATCTGGCATTAGAGTAGAATTCCTTAACCAATTCTTTAATTGGATCCTCAAAATTTCCAAACAGGTTAGCCCAATCTCTTTCTTCAAAAATCTTAGGGATAAATGTTGTCCCCAGAGTTTCAAATTTGATTATTCATTCCACAATGGGAGGAGCCTCTCTAAAAATGTTTGTGTAGGTCTTTGAGTCAAGAGGTGTCTTGAATCTCTCAGTGGTAGAGTCTCTAGATGACTGAGATGAGAGTCGTGTCCGTTTAGCAACCAGGGTCGATGGATCATCTATTACAATGTCTTTGCCTTTAGAGGAATGACGAGTCATCTGCAAGAGAACAGACACACAGCAAAGAAACAAATGCAACACCACAAGGTACAAACAGTAACTTGATTAGATTCAGATATAAGAATGTGAACCAGAGATATTTCATACAATCACAAGCATGAACTAGGGTAGTACCAAACATCATCATAAGCAACGCTGAAGTAATGACTGAAGTATGTGAATAAAAATGGTGATTGTTCAGATACAACACAATGTCAAGTGAACACTGAATATCACAAAATCAAAAATAACTGTCAATGTGACACACTACCATGATCATGATGTGCACAAATCAATATAGCCATAAAACACACCATAGAACACTGACTCCATAAAAACAATACGAATATAATCAGATGACACTCAAAAACACCAACACTCAGCAGAATAAAACAAACCCATGTACGAACATGATATTTCTCCAAACTACACAACATACATATTTAAGAAAGTAACACTCAAATCAAGAGATATAATGAGAAAACCCATACCTTTTCTTGAAGATTAGAAGTTGGAAAGATGATCAACAATGGAGGTTTGGTTTGAGTGCACGGTGTGTTTGGGAGAGGGATGAAATGAGGAAGACAATGAACAGTCACAAAAATTCGAGGGGAAAACTGAAAAGTTTTAAAAACTGACTTGAAAACGCAAAACACGCGATTTTCGCGACTAACTTAAGCCGCGTGCAAGTCGCCAGGTTAAGCTGCTAGAACACTTAAAAGAGAAAATTTGGAAAATTTTTCTAAGTGTTTTTCGTGACTAAAAGGTCTACCCGCAAGAGAGTCGCGAGGTGAGTCGTGAAAATCTCTGTGTACCCTTGCGACTAGACCTTCCACCCACGAACAAGTCGCCACAATAAGCCACGAGAATTATAAAAATTCAGATTTTGAAAAATTTTATAAGTATTTTTCGCGACTGGGACATTTACTCGCCAATGAGCCGTGAAAAATCTTTGAGTGGGCTCACGACTGGGGTATGCGGTTGGGCCAACTCGCGACTGAGTCGCCAAAACAGGGCAAAACTGTTTTTTGAGATTTTTGACAATTTTTGTAATAACAAAATACTTTCCAAAAATAACTAAAAATACTCAAAATTCTTTTTGTGTTTGATCAACAAAGATTGAGCATGTGAAAACACATTTAATCAAGTACAATCACACAAATGAATATGGCATTCATTGATCATAGACATGTGTGATGTGTGTGGGTATCAACAATGAGATAGTCCTTAGTCTAATGTGAAGCTTCAATGATCAATTCACACAACTAGCACTAGATAATGTGACCCATCTTAATTATAGAAATATGCATTTATGATCTCCTGAACGGTTTTAGACCCCTTAAACACAACCAGATTACGTAGTCTAGATTAATTAGCCAAGTTGTTACTTAGACAAATTAAATAATTCTAGGTTAAAACAATCAAATAATCATATCATTCATATAAAACATATAAAGCAGCGGAAATAATAAAGAACACAAGATATGATCACCCAGGAAACCACACGGAAAAACCTGGGGAGGATTTTACCCACCGATCCTCAAGGCAAACTGGAATCCACTAAGAAAGAATTGAAGTTCTTACAAAAGGACTTACAAGCTCCCCGCTTGACTTCCTAATGCTACCCACCAGTAAAACTTCCTGACACGACCACGCGCAGGCTCTGAGTCCACGGACTACTTCTTTCTTTGAATCCCTCAATTAGCTACAAGCACCCACGCTTGATATTCTTTAAGTTTCAAAGGCAGCAACCAAGTTGATCATTAAGATGTTGAAGTAATCTCAATCTTGAAAACCCTAAGCTTTGTGTAAAGGAAAGCTCCTCTAGATCTCACAAGAGATTTACACAAAACTGCAATGTATGAGCAACAATACAACTTGTGCAACTCTTAAAAACGTGGCTAGTGTTTGCCTTATATACCTAGGGCAAAAACATAAAACCCTAAACGTTTAAAGAGTTAGGGCTGAGTTGGAAATTCTGCAGAAAACGCATCTAGGCCGATTTTCGATCGATCGAGTCTAACCTTCGATCGATCGAGCCAGGCCGAAATCCCCCAATGCATCTGCAGTCACTTGATTCCAACTTTACAATATTTTATCAACTTTACATTCGATCGATCGAATGTTCCAGTCATTTTAGAACAATCTAGGAGACTTTTTCGATCGATCGAAAATCACACTGGATTGATCAAAATGGGCAGAGGCTCACTAAAATTTTGAGAAAAAACACTGTTTTGAAAAATGCAAACCCAATTTTGAAAACAACTCCTCAAAGCATTTGAACAATGAAATCAAAATGCATGAGTATGAGATGGAATGCTTTTTCAAAAACCCAAATTTTTTTTTTAAACCCAATTTTCTCAAAAACAAGTTTCAATCATCCTCCCATTTAATTTTCTCAAGCAACAAATATGTTGTGCACAAATCTCAAGAAATTTTCAAACTTAGTTGGTTAGACCAAAAACACACACACTTGCATGTACAGTGTTTAACAAAGAGTAACTTGTGTAGTGTGTGAAACTAGCAAAAACTTGAGATACATGTGAGGTGATATGTGAATAGCAATCAAACACAAAGTCTACACAATTGATCACATATAATTTAAAAGAGACTATCACCTAAAGAGTTACATCCTATAACTCCCACATCTTCTTGATCAAAAGCTTGCAATCATGTAAGTTTCTTGCATTTTTACCTCTTATTTATGTGAAATGGCATTCATCCTAATAGTACACACCGGTTTGAATTAAGTGAATTGGCATCAAGCATAATAGTACACACCAGTTTTAATTTAATTTGAGGCTACACCTTATGTTCTTTTTGTGCATGTGCTACACTTTCTCGAGCACTAAATCTTATGATATGCACTAAGGTGTTCATGATTGGCTAGTGAATAGTGGTGAGATGGTTATTTATGCCTTTCTCAAAAGGATCAAGTCCGTCAGTTAAAAAAACATGTGACTTCATGATTAAGGCAAAGTGATTAAAAACCACACACATCTTTCCCACACAACATGCACTACAAAGTTTCAACTAGTCAAGTGCAGTAAATAAGCTCATCAAGGTTAAACAAGGTACACAAGACATGACATGTGTAAAAAGATTGACCAACCTTGTTTTTTAAAAATCAAGAAAAATAGTGTCCAACATAGTTTTTGCTTTCTCCTTTTCCTTTTTTTTTTTTTTTTTTATTAAAAAGAGAAAACAATTAAATCCTAGAATGAAATGCATGTATGTAATGCAATGCAAGTCCTAAAACAAAAAAAAAAAACACAAAAACAAAGAATAATGGTCACAACAGAATAGAGCAATGAAGCACAATGACCAAGAAAGCCAAAACAACTAGGGACAACGAAGCACACCAATCACTTGACGAAGTGTCTCAAACTTACTATCATCAAGCGGTTTGGTAAAGATGTCAGCGTTTTGACGATCAGTAGGGATATATTCAAGAGCAACTATTTTCTTTTCAACCAAATCCCTAATGAAATGATACCTAAGCTCAATGTGCTTGGTCTTAGAATGCTGAACCGGATTCTTAGATATATCTATAGCGCTAGAGTTATCACAATAGACAACTATGGTATCTTGAGGAATCCCATAATCACCCAAAAGTTTTTTCATCCAAAAGAGCTGAGAACAACAACTCCCGGCAGCAATATATTCTGCCTCAGCAGTGGATAGAGAAACAGAATTTTGTTTCTTACTCATCCCAAGATTGGCTCCTACATAAAAACACCCTCCAGTGGTGCTTTTTCTATCATCAGTATTCCCAGCCCAATCAGAATCAGAAAAACCAGCAAGAGACAAATTTGACTCCTTGCTATAAAATAAACCATAATCACAGGTTCTACTCACATATTTTATAATCCTTTTAACAGCATTTAAATGAGAAACCTTAGGATTAGATTGGAATCTAGAGCAAACACCAACACTAAAAGATATATCAGGATGACTAGCAGTCAAATACAAAAGACAGCTTATCATGCTTCTATACAAAGTAACATCAATAGACTCACCTGATGGATCAATTGTTAGTTTTGCATTAGCAGCCATCGGTGGTCTAGCATGAGCAGCCTTGTCCAGTCCAAATCTTTTAACTAAATTCCTTGCATATTTAGCTTGATTGATGTAGATTCCTGTCTCTGTTTGCTTTACCTGCAATCCCAAAAAGTAAGTTAGTTCTCCAACCATGCTCATTTCAAACATCGCCTTCATTTCATCTGCAAAAGAATGAGCAAGAGAATCATTAGTAGCACCAAAAACAATATCATCAACATAAATTTGAGCTACAACAAAACCAGTCTTATCCTTTCTTATGAAGAGTGTTGTATCTGCAGATCCCCTTTTGAATCCATGCTCAGTGAGATATGCAGTCAGTCTGTCATACCAAACCCGAGGAGCTTGCTTCAACCCATAGAGAGCTCTCTTCAATTTGTAGACGTCATCCGGTCTGTGAGGATCTACAAAGCCTTTAGGTTGTTCAACATAAACTTCTTCTTGTATCATTCCATTCAAGAAAGCACTCTTGACATCCATCTGATATAGCTTGAAGTTTAGGTGACTTGCTATGGCCAACAATATCCGGATGGATTCTAATCTTGCTACTGGTGCAAATGTCTCATCAAAGTCAATTCCTTCCACCTGTGTGTACCCTTGTGCAACAAGTCTTGATTTGTTTCTGATCACAGTGCCATGTTCATCTGACTTGTTCTTAAAGATCCACTTAGTTCCAATCACATTTACATTCTTCGGTCTAGGAACTAGTTCCCACACATCATTCCGAAAGAAATTGATGAAGTTCTTCATGCATGGAATTTACCCAATTAGCATCTTGAAGTGCTTCATCCACCTTCTTCGGTTCAAATTGGGACAGATAGCATGAGTGAATGATCACATTCAATGCTTTTGATCTTAACCTCATGTTATCATTCAGACTACCCAATATATTTGTGGAGGGATGGTTCAGTCTCACTCTAGAGGATGGACCTTTAACTAAAGAAGTGGAAGTACCTTTCTGGGCAGATGAGGGACTGAGTTCACTTTGTGCCTGTCGAGTGTCACGAACAGGAGTGGATGGTTTTGAACTTGATGGTACTGAGACTGTATCATTCAACACCAACAGCTCTTCCTCACTATGTTTCCCAACATACTCAGTAAGAAGAGAATCATTTGCCTTTAAAGACTTATCTTGAGCAGGAACAGTGCTTTCTGAAGATGCTTCTGAACACACTTCATTATTTATCACAACATTTGAGGATTCCATGACTGTTTTGGTTCTCAGATTGTACACTTTATAAGCTCTACTGGTGGAAAAGTATCCTAGAAAGTATCCTTTGTCGCTCTTGGCATCAAATTTTTCTAGGTTCTCTCTATCACGTAGAATGTAACAGTCACTGCCAAATACCCTGAAATATTTGACAACAGGTTTCTTCCTTCTCCAGAGGTCATAGGGAGTCTTCTTGGAATCAGGTCTAAAATACACCCAGTTGAGTGTATGGCAAGCAGTGTTGACTGCTTCTCCCCAGAAAGACTTTGGCAAATTTTTGTTGTGTAGCATGACTCGTGCCATCTCCTGAACAACCCTATTTTTCCTTTCCACAATCCCATTCTGTTGAGGAGTCTTGGGAGATGAGAATTCTTGGTGAGTGCCTTACTCATTGCAGAAAGTAGCCAGCTTGGTATTCTCAAACTCTCTTCCATGATCACTTCTGATTCTGGCTATCACAGTATCTTTCTCAACTTGCAATTTCTTGCACAGATGGATCATCTTCTCAGGAGCTTCAGCTTTATCCTTCAAAAGTACAACCCAAGTATATCTAGTAAAGTCATCCACAACAACTAGAATATACTTCTTTCCACCCAGACTTTGAACTCTGGCAGGACCCATGAGATCAATGTGTAGTAACTCTAAAGGTCTTGACGTTTGAACACTAGTCACAGATGGATGCTTGGATTTTACTTGTTTACGTATCTGACATGGTCCATAAATGCACTTATCTATCTTCTCAAATTTAGGTAAACCTATAACTGCCTCGCATTTGGAAATCTTTTCTAACTGCTTATGACTGGTATGCCCCAACCGTTGATGCCACAAATGAACTTGATCTATCTTTGCACTAAAGCACTTGTTGTTTACACTTTGTGTTATCCCATAACAGTTGTCAGCTGTCCTTACACCAACACACATACAGTCACCTCCTCCATCAAGTATTTCACACTCATACTTGGTGAAAAGAACATTTAAACCATTGTCGCAAATCTGACTAATGCTGAGTAAATTGGCCTTCAATCCATCAACATACCAAACATCTCCAAACACTGGCAATCCTGGAATATCCACAGTACCAATACCTCTTATTACAGATTTACTTCCATCTCCAAAAGTGACTGTCCCAATATTTCCTTCAAAGAGTGATTTGAATAAATCTTTATTTCCTGTTATGTGCCTGGAACAACCACTATCCAAATACCAAAGACAAGAATCACGTGCCTTTAAGGCGATTAAAGTAGTATAACAAACATAATTCTTATCACATGTGATTATGCTCAGATATTTAAGGAAAGATTTAACACAAACAACAAAAGGCAAAGACAGCAAGTAGATAAGTTGACTAATAAGCAAAAAGATTTTCCAAGAATCCATGACAACAGGGGTCAAGGATCAGCTCAGCGACAAAAAATCTCAAACAAAAGAGCAACCCGCTCTGATACCACTTGAACGGTTTTAAACCCCTTAAACACAACCAGATTGCGTAGCTTAGATTAATTAGCCAAGTTATTACTTAGACAAATTAAAAAATTCTAGGTTAAAACAATCAAATAATCATATCATGCATATAAAACATATAAAGCAGCGGAAATAATAAAGAACACACGATATGATCACCCAGGAAACCACACGGAAAAACTTGGGAGGATTTTACCCACCGATCCTCAAGGCAAACCGGAATCCACTAAGAAAGAATTGAAGTTCTTACAAAAGGACTTACAAGCTCCCCGCTTGACTTCCTAATGCTACCCACCAGTAAAACTTCCTGACACGACCATGTGCAGGCTCCGAGTCCACGGACTACTTCTTTCTTTAAATCCCTCAATCAGCTACAAGCACCCATGCTTGATATTCTTTAAGCTTCAAAGGCAGCAACCAAGTTGATCATCAAGATGTTGAAGTAATCTCAATCTTGAAAACCCTAAGCTTTGTGTAAAGGAAAGCTCCTCTAGATCTCACAAGAGATTTACACAAAACCGCAATGTATGAGCAACAATACAACTTGTGCAACTTTTAAAAACGTGGCTAGGGTTTGCCTTATATACCTAGGGCAAAAACATAAAACCCTAAACGTTTAAAGAGTTAGGGCTGAGTTGGAAATTCTGCAGAAAACGCATCTGGGCCGATTTTCGATCGATCAAGTCTAACCTTCGATCGATCGAGCCAGGCCGAAATCCCCCAATGCATCTGCAGTCACTCAATTCCAACTTTACAATATTTTATCAACTTTGAGCAAGCCTAAATAAGATTAAGTACATTGTTTTGATTATGGTTTGCCAACATTATAAATTAGAGTTCTAAATACATAAATTCCTAAACCTTTAGAACCTAACACCTCCCACAAAACTTGATAACATAACTTTGAAGCTTTTCATTTGGCTCCATATACATCATATCATTTGAACTTTTTGAGTCAAAACATCTCATTGTGAGATCGATGCCTAAAATTTTTGATATTTTAATTGATGAGTTAGCCTTTGGCTTTTTGGGCATCATATATTTTATTTATGGTCGCTTTCCCTTTTTCCTAGTCAAATACTAGTATGTGCGACAAGCTTTTGTAGCTCAATATCTCTTTTCATTTGGAGAATTACATTTGGTGAGCTCTTTAAGCAAAACATTAAAATAAATAGTGGGAAGATGTATAGGCACAGGTCTATGCATGTCTCAAGATCAACATAACCATTTACTAATCATTCATGACAAGGTTGAAGATCTATTTATTGATGTGCATTGATAATAGCTTAATTTTGCATATTTCTATCATTGTTAGAAAGCACTATCATACATATTTTGAGTTAATTCATGCATTTTATATTTGGTTTTGGAATAACGCTGAATAATCAATTTTGTGCTTAATTAAATCTTATTGCGTGAATTTGTCTTTTGTAGGAGAATGGAATTAAATAAGTAGATTTGTGCAAAGAAGAAAGCTAATGGACTTTCCTTTTACAAGGGCCGTGATAAAGTTAAAGAAGGCCAACCCAATTAAATTTAAGTACAATTGGAGTAAGGAATCAAAGGAAATTTGCACCAAATCCAAGTCCAATTCGAATTAGGATTCTAGCTTGCATATCAGATAGTATTTTTAGCATAACTTTCGGCTCTGATGTCCAATCAAGATGATTCAAGTTGGGCTGGAAATTTAACTGAAAGCGCTACAACTTTGTAGTTTACCAAAAGCCTGAATTTTGACGTTAAGTGAGCCGAAACCGTTAGTTAAGTGAAGCCTAAAAATCTGGGATTTTCTCCAAACGGGAATTCAACTTGTAATAGAATTCAGTGGGGGGGGCTGAGGGCTGAATGCATAGAGTGTGCAGCAACGTCTTTGGTTTCCTTCCATGACAGTTAGTTTTTTTTTTTTTTTTCTAGTTTAATGTTTAGTATTTTATTTTTGTATTTTCTTTCAATTACCATGAGTAGCTAAATTTATAATTAGGGCTGAGGATGAAACCTTATTAAGGATTATTAGTAATATTTATGTGATTTGATTTTTCCCACAATAGTTGTTCTTTAATGATTTAAATTGTTCTAGATATGAGTTCACTCATCTTTTTCTCATCATTTAGGATTTAATTAATTAATTGAATGCTTGGTTTATTAATTCTTGATTATAAAATTGGATATCACTTGTGATTTGTCTGTCAATGGATACAATTTATGATTTAATTTTTAGAATTGGATATATCTTGTGATTTGTTTGGCTACGAATACAATTGATAATTTAATTTTATACTTAAGAAGCGAAGAAGAACATGCTTTAGATTTTTAAACATAAGTTTTAATGATAATATTTTCCATGATAGCAAGATTGATTTCTAGATTATCATACAGTGGTTGGGAAAAATTAATGATCATAAATATATGCTGATATGACTTATAAGACGGATTCCAAAACCTTAATTCATTTCCCTTGATTGTTTACACCTTTTTATTGCTTTATATCTTTTGCTTAGTTTAACTATTTGCCTAATTTTATTATTTGCTTAGTTTATTTAATTTCAAAACAACCAATTTTTATTAAACTAGATTAGGATTAATTTGGTTAAGATTTGATTAATTTTCCAATGTTCATTCAAGTCCCTGTGAGTTCGACCTCGTTCTTGTTAAACTATACTTCGGTATGGTTAGTACATTTGCGAGTACTTTAAAATTTCACAAAAAGTTTTTGGCGCCGTTGCCGGGGACTTGGTTAGTAAAATAAATTAGGACTTAGTTGAATTTTTCCTTCTACTAGTTGTAGTTAAATTTTTTTTAATTAAATAAAACAAAAAAAAATTTATTTCTTTCTGCTTGGTGTATGAGAACTTGGATACGTGATAAAGAAAATCGTCTTGTTAGTTTTGATTATTCATCCACAATGGAAGAAACAGGAGATGATTCAAAAACTCTTAGGGAGTTGTTCTCACCCATAACCATCAACCCTCCATCTTGCATAGTATTGCCTGCAACCACTGCTGCACATTTTGAGTTAAAGTCACAGATAATTCACCTT
The DNA here is from genome assembly GCA_023736055.1 of Quercus glauca. Classification (NCBI taxonomy): domain Eukaryota; kingdom Viridiplantae; phylum Streptophyta; class Magnoliopsida; order Fagales; family Fagaceae; genus Quercus; species Quercus glauca. The sequence goes on along the minus strand of CM043318.1, from coordinate 23,057,917 downwards.
CTTCCTACTTTTCATGGATTGGATAGAGAAGATCTTTATATGCATGTGAAGGATTTTCTTGAGATTTGTGCTACTTATAAGTTCCAGAATTTCACTGATTACTCTGTTCGCTTGCGTTTATTCCCTTTTTCCTTGAAGGATAAGGCAAAAGCATGGCTTAATTCTTTGTCACCTGGATCTATCACTTCATGGGAACTGTTGGTCACAAAATTCCTCTCTAAATTTTTCCCAATGGCCAAGACCAATGCTTTGAGGAGAGAAATTGCAGATTTTTATCAGGATGAACAAGAGAAATTTTATGAAAGTTGGGAGAGATTTAAGGACTTGTTTTTAAAGTGTCCCCATCATGATTTTGAAACATGGAGACTAATACAATATTTTTATAATGGTTTGACTCAGACAAATCGTAACATGATTGAGTCCACGAATGGTGGTGGATTTTTGAATCTTAGGGATGATGAGGCATACAAATTTCTTGAGAATTTATCAGAAAGCTCACAACAATGGGATTTTTCCAATTGTAGAGAAAGATCTGCCCCTGCAATTAAGAAAGAGGATTGTATGAAGTTAGTGAAGATTTAGACATAAAAGCTAGGTTGGACAATCTCACTTGTAAGGTTGAAGCTTTAGCTTTAGGTAGAGGGATGAATTCTGTCAATCAAGTACAAAGTGAAACATGCTCTATTTGTGCAAGTCCTATGCAAACAACACAAATGTGTCCTTCCATAGTTGGTTACCCTGAATACTATACTGAGCAGGAAAATGTACTAAATAATTATGGAAGGCCACTTGCTAGTCCATTTTCGGAGACATACAATCCAAATTGACAAAATCATCCTAATTTCTCTTGGAGGCAGAACCATTCCCCCACAAATATAGGTGGATAACAAGTGTATCAACAAAGTCAATTTCTTCCACCTACTCAAGCATTTCCTCCCATTCCTCAATCAACTCCTCAATTTATGGCACCACCAAGACAACAATCATATTTGGAGGAGTCTCTCAAAACTTTCATGCAATTAACTAGCCAAGCCATTCAAGAGATGAAAAATTCCACCCATTTGAATACTCAAGCTATTTCAAAGTTGGAAAATCAAGTTGGCCAGTTGGCAACCCAAGTTGGAAAGAGGGAAAAAGGAAAGTTTCCTAGTCAACCTATACCTAACCCAAAAGGACAGTATGCCATCAATGGTTCTTCTAGTTCTACTCATGGACAAGAACATTTTCAGTCTATTACTACCCTTAGGTCTGGTAAGCAAGTTGATAATTAAGTGAAAATGCCAGAAGTGGAGGATGATGAAAATATTGTGTTAAAGGAAAAAGGAACTCATAGTTCATATGATGATCATGGAGAAAAAAAGGACAACCCACCCTCCATCCCAATTCAGGATCTTAGTTCTCCCCTTGATAAGAGGCTTGTTCCTAAAACTTCATTTTTTCAAAGGTTAATCAGTCCTCAAAAAAGTGCACAATTGGAGATATTTTAGAGGTTTTTAAGCAAGTGCAAATAAACATTCCATTTCTTGATGCAATTCAACAAGTTCCTTCTTATGCCAAGTTTCTAAAAGATCTTGTGACAATGAAAAGAAAGAAAAATGTTCCTAAAAAGGCATTTTTGACAGAGCAAGTCAGTTCAATCATTCAGAATAAATATCCAGTAAAATGTAAGGACCCTAGATCTCCTACAATTTCATGCAAGATTGGGGATCATCTCATTGAGAAAGCTTTGCTAGATTTGGGGGCAAGTGTGAACTTATTGCCATATTTAGTATACTTACAGCTAGGTTTAGGGGGAGTTAAAACCAACAACCATGACACTTCAATTAGTTGATAGGTCTGTGAAAATCCCTAGAGGTATTGTTGAGGATGTGCTAATTAAGGTGGATGCATTCTATTTTCCTGTTGATTTTATTGTGTTAGACACTAAGCCTGCTCTAAATGCCACTACATAAATCCATGTCATTTTGGGTCGCCCTTTCTTAGGCACATCCAATGCTTTGATCAATTGTCGGAGTGGTGTAATGAATATTTCTTTTGGAAATATGACTGTTGAACTTAATATCTTTGACATAAGTAAGCAAGTACTAGACAATGAGGATATATGTGAGGTTAACATGATTGGGAGCCTAATCCATGATACTTTCCTACAATCAAGTTGTGAGGATCCCCTAAAGGCTTGCTTAACTCATTTTGATTGCAATTTGGATACTAAAAAATCAACTGAGAAGGTCAATGCATTGTTGGATTCTGTTCCTCTCTTAAGTATTGATAGCTGGCAGCCAAAAGTGGTCCCTTTTCCACTTTCTTCATCCCCATTCCCATCTATTGTAGAACCACCAAAGTTGGATGACTTTTGGGAACACCAATTGATAAGTATACTTCAAGAGCATAAGGAAGTTATAGGTTGGAAAAGTGCTGATATTAAGGATATTAGTCCCTTTGTGGTTATGCAAAGAATTCACTTGGAAGACATTGCAAAAGCTTCTCAACATGTTTTTGACCCAGGTAAGTTACAATATCATTGGACTAGTCCATTCATAATATGCATTATTTATATCCATTGTGTTGTTGAGGTTTGGATGGTCCTATTTATCAAGATTGATCTCCAGTTGTGTTAAATCTTTTTGCACAATTTTTTTTTTCTTTTTCTTGTTTATTTTCTGCTTTTAGATTAATATTTGTGTTTATTTTCTTGTTTAGTTTTATTTGCTTTTGTTCGAGTTGATATTTGACAGAAATTAAAATTTATAACAATCAGCTTAATCAAGGTACGTCTCTCCCTTCTCCTTACCTTACTTGATTCTACTTGGTTCTCATGTTGCATATTAGTATTTTGCTCTCTTTTTATTCAAGACATATATTTGAGAGTATCATTTTTAACATTGAGGACAATGTTTGGTTTAGGTTTGGGGGGGATGTATATAGATTTCTATCTTTTTGTTTTGTTTTGTTTAATTGTGTCAAAAAAAAATTTTGTTTGATTTTCTTTGTTTTGTTTATTTTAGTATTCATTCTCAAAATTTTGTGGGTATATTCCCTACAAACCCTCACAAGACTACAACTCGTCCACTAGTGTAAGCTAGGGGTTTAAAGGCTAGTTGCATACGCTAAATGCAATCAAAATTTCTAGCGAAAGTGGATTAGTTAGGATTTCCTTTTTCTTTGTTTTGATTTCATTGGTTTGTTTTACTCTTTATTTGTTTTGCTCGAGGACTAGCAAAATGTAGGTTTGGGGATATTTGATGTGCATTGATGATAGCTTAATTTTGCATATTTATATCATTGTTAGAAAGCACTATCATACATATTTTGAGTTAATTCATGCATTTTATATTTGGTTTTAGAATAATGTTGAATAATCAATTTTGTGCTTAATTAAATCTTATTGCATGAATTTGTCTTTTGTAGGAGAATGGAATTAAATAAGTGGATTTGTGCAAAGAAGAAAGCTAATAGACTCTGCTTTTACAAGGGCCGTGATGAAGTTAAAGAATGCCAACCCAATTAAATTTAAATCCAATTAGAGCAAGGAATCAAAGGAAATTTGCACCAAATCCAAGTCCAATTCGAATTAGGATTCTAGCCTGCATATCAGTTAGTATTTTTGGCATAAATTTCGGCTTAGATGTCCAATCAAGATGATTCAATTAGGGTGGAAAGTTAACTTAAAGGGATACAACTTTGTAGTTTACCAAAAGCCCGAATTTTGATGTTACGTGGGCCGAAACCGTCGGTTAAATGAAGCCTAAAAATCTAGGATTTTCTCCAAACGGGAATTCAACTTGTAATAGGATTCTTTGACCTATTTAAAGGCTCTTTAGGCAAAATTCAAGTGGGGGTAGGGGGGTGCTAGGGCTGAGGGCTGAATGCATAGAGAGTGCGGCAACTTCTTTGGTTTTCTTTCATGACAGTTAGTTTTATTTTATTTTTCTAGTTTAATGTTTAGTATTTTATTTTTGTGTTTTCTTTTAATTACCATGAGTAGCTAAATTTATAATTAGGGTTGAGGATGAAACCTTGTTAAGGATTATTAGTAATATTTATGTGATTTGATTTTTCCCACAATAGTTGTTCTTTAATGATTTAAATTGTTCTTTCTTCATATCAATTGACTAAGATGGGATTCTAGATATGAGTTCAATCATCTTTTTCTCATGATTTAGGATTTGTCTTAATTAATTGAATGCTTCGTTTATTAATTCTTGTTTATAAAATTGGATATCGCTTGTTATTTGTCTGTCAATGGATACAATTTATGATTTGATTTTTAGAATTGGATATATCTTGTAATTTGTTTGGCTACGGATACAATTGATGATTTAATTTTATATTTAAGAAGCAAAGAAGAACATGCTTTAGATTTTTAAACATAAGTTTTAATGATGATATTTTCCATGATAGCAAGATTGATTTTTAGATTATCATGCAGTGGTTGGAAAAAATTAATGATCATAAATATATGTTGATATGACTTGCAAGGCATATTCCAAAACCTTAATTCCTTTCCCTTGATTGTTTACACCTTTTTATTGCTTTATATCTTTTGCTTAGTTTAACTATTTGCCTAATTTTATTATTTGCTTAGTTTATTTAATTTCAAAACAACCAATTTTTATTAAACTAGATTAGGATTAATTTGGTTAAGATTTGAATAATTTTCCTACGTTCATTCAAGTCCCTGTGGGTTCGACCTCGTTCTTGTCAAACTATACTTCAGTACAGTTCGTACACTTGTAAGTACTTTAAAATTTCACAACATTTACTACAGTCACATAGATTTCAAAATTCTCCCGCAATGATATAAGTGCAATAGAAACAAGCTAAGCTCATAGATGCACAAAGCCATTAGTATAAAGGTACAAGGCAAAACATGCTTTGAGACAAAACTCAACAAAGTCGATCAAACTTTTGGGATTTTCTACTTTTTATGTATTTTTGGATTTTGACACAAAAGTAAGACGAAGATTGATAAAAAACAACAATGTAAAAACATTTGAAGCAAAAACAAAAATAGCAAAACAGATAATATTTCAAATCAAATAAGCAAAAAGCACACAACCAAGCATATACAGAACATGAGAAGTATTAATGCATGGACATATTGTAATGCTTATGCATGAGTACCCTTCGTCACCCACACATCATGTGCGTTTGGGGTGATATCCTTGACTGATTGGGTATAAGAGTTAGGACTTTCAAACCTTCTTGTGAAGCTTTCCAAGCAATTAGTGAAGGCACCGATTATCTTCATCACGTCCCTCATTCCTGAATCACTGTTTTGACTTCTTGGTTGCTCACCACCCCAAGACCTCCTATCATTTCTTCTTCCTCGTGATTGGGGAACGCTTACATTGTTCAATGCTCTCAGCTTATGGTAGTTGGGTCTGGTATGTCCTTGCAATTCGCAATGGTGACAAACATGATTCATTCTAGGACCCCATTGTGATCTTGGCAGTGATCTTCCTCTAGCTTGAAATCTGGCTTCAAATTGATTACGGGAATTATTTAACACCCGTTGATTAGCATTAGCCGCCGCAAGAGCTGCCTTATCCCAAGTGGATTTGACAGCCACCAGCCTAATCCAACCAACTTTAACTGCATCCCACATAGCATCATTAATAGAACACAAAAATGCCCTCATTCGGAGCTTCCAAAAAGCATAATTATTACCATCAAAAAATGGTGGTACATTTAGAAATTAAGACTTATCCATCTCAACAAGGGGTCAGGGATCGCACATAGGTATTTAAACCACACAAGTGCACATGCTCTGATACCAATTGAATGTTCAATATGTGTGTAAAACACCCTTGAATGTTTAGACCTCAAATAACAAATTATCAATTCAAGCTTAATATCAAATGATTAACGTGCGGAACATGAATATAAGCTAAACACAGAATTGATAAACAGTCTAAGTCAAATATAATCACATCCACAGCAGAAAATAAAAGGCAAAGATAAAGAGAAGAGAGATGCAAATACAAGGACAACACACGATGTGTTATCGAAGAGGAAACCGAAGCCCTCAGCGTAAAACCTCTTCACTGCCCTCCAAGCGGACAATAATCCACTAGAACATGCAGTTGGGATACATGAACAGTAATAGAACCTCCAAGCCTAATCTACCCAATGTACCTAAGCCCTCCAAGATTCTTTCTCCAACGAGGTTGCGCCGAATCTTTTTCTTTTCTAGTTTACCGGATTCCGCTATAGCTCATAGCATCAACCAATATGAATTGGTCCCTTCCGAACTGCTTCCCAAAGCACTAAATAAACCTTCTCACAGATATGGGTATGGTGAGAAAATGATTTGGCCAAAAACCTCTCAAGGATGTATCAATAGAAAGGAAGAGAGTAGAGGAATTTGAAAAGTCTCTTAGGTGAAGATTGTGGATGAATCAATCTTGTTTTTCTCTAGAGTTTCTCCTTCAAAATTCTCTCTGTAAGCTCTCTACATTTCGCGGGTATAAGGGTCTATATATAGTGGTGTGTGTTTGGAATCCAAAGAGTCAATTTTTCTCAAACAGGGTGTTTTGGCGGCTTGGCCTTGTGACTGGTCTGAGTCGCGAGTTCCAGCCACGAGTTAATGGCCTGGCCAGCCTGGGACTTTTGTCCTGTAGTGCGACAGCTGGCGTGACCCTTCAACTCCCCTACATGCTTCTCACGTGTGCTGTAGTTGGCGGCTTGCCAGTCACGAGTCAGCCGCAAGTCCCAACCGCGAGTCTCTGCTCCTTGCACAATCTTGAGCAATTCTTCACTCTCTCTCACACACTACCCTTACATGAATCCTGCCTAAATACAAGGTTACTAATTGCTAAAATACAAAAAAATTTGGCACGGAATAAAGCCAACAAGATGGTTAATTAAATTCAACCTTTTTGGAATAAACATCTTTTGCACTTTTTGGAATAAACATCTCATTGTGAGATTGATGCCTGAAATTTTTTATATTTCAATTGATGAGTTAGCATTTGGCTGTTTGGGCATCATACATTTATTTTTGGTCACTTTTCCTTTTTCCTAGTCAAATACTAGTATGTGTGACAGACTTTTGCAGCTCAATATCTCTTTTCATTTGGAGATTTACATTTGGTGAGCTCTTTTAAGCAAAAAAATAAATAAATAAATAGTGGGAAGATATATAGGCATGAGTCTATGCATGTCTCAAGATCAACAAAACCATTCAATAATCATTCATGACAAGGTTGAAGATCTATTTACAACAATCACATAGATTTCAAAATTTCTCCCACAATGATATGCGTGCATAGGAAATAAGCTAAGCTCGTATATGCACAAAGCCATTAGTACAAAGGTACAAGGCAAAACATGTTTTAAGACAAAACTCAACAAAGTCGATCAAACCTTTTGGATTTTCTACTGTTTATGTGTTTTTGGATTTCTAACATAAAAACAGTAAAGGTTGATCAAAACAAAACAGCAGTGTAAAAGACATTTTAAATAAAAACTCACAAACAAAATTTTCAACTCAAACTCGCAAGAAGCAAATAACCAAGCATATACATAAAATATGGGAAGTATTAATGTATGAACATGTTGTAATACTTATGCATGAGTACCCTTCGTCACTCACACGTCATGTGCGTTTAGGGTGATATCCTTGACAGATTGGGTACGAGAGTTAGGACTTTCAAACCTTCTTATGAAGCTTTCCAGGCAATTGATGAAGGCACCGATCATCTTCATTACGTCCATCATTCCGAGATCACCGTTTTGACTTCTCGATTGCTCAACAACCTAAGACCTCTTGTCATTTCTTCTTCCTCTTGATCGAGGTGCACTTGCATTGTTCAATGCTCTCAGCTTTGGGCAGTTGGCTTTGGTATGTCCTTGCAATCCGCAATAGTGATAAACATAGTTCATTCCATGACCCCGTTGTGATCTTGGGAGAGATCTTCCTCTAGCTTCAAATCTGGCTTCTGATTGATTACTAGACTTATTAACCACCTGTTGATCAGCCACCTTCTTCTTCTTCTCAATCTTAACTTTCTTAGGAATAGGCTCTTTTACACCCATTTCTTTAGCCTTTACAAATTTCACTTCTTTGATGACATTGGCCGATAAACCACTCCCTCCGGTATAACCCAAAGTAGACTTATCTGAGAAATGTTTTTGAGATGAGATAACATCTTCCAGCTTCTTGGAGGAAACTCTTTCTAACTTGGCATGTGCTTGCACTACCTTTTGCTCAAGAAATCTTACTTTCGTATAAGCTTCAGATAGCTCACCATTTAGTGTTTCAATTTCACACTTTGCCTCTTTATATCTGACTAGGAGGCTTTTATAATCCTCCTCAGCTCTCTTCATCTTCTTCACAACTGCCTTCACCACCCTTGTATACTTTCCCAATTTCTCAAGAAGTAAGGTGTAATTCTCTTGAAGATTAGTTGTACCTTTCTCCTCTTCAGCATCTGATTCCTTAACGATCCCTAAGGATTCTTCATCACTGTGTTCTCCAAGTTCTTGCACAAGTTGATTCAGGTCCTTCGAGGACTCAACATGATCAATGGCCATAAATGCAGAATAATTTCCTTCTCCGTCACAACTGTCCTCAGAGTCGGAATTTGATAAGTCCGAATCACTTAAAGTAGTGGCATAGACCTTGCCCTTTGACTTCAAGTAGTTGGGACATTCCTTTTTGAAGTGTCCATGTCCATTACACTCAAAGCATGTAATTCCTTGTGAAGATTGGGAATCTCTACCATCTTTTCTTTGGAATTCTTTTTTCTCCTTCCCGGAACTCTGAAATTTTCCTTTTTCACCGGATTTCCCACCGTTCTTGAGTTTCAAGAATTTCGAAAATTCTTTACAAGGTACGCCACATCTTTGTCAAATGCATCCTCATTCGAAGAGTCATGAGATACTACTCTCTTATTAATTGTTTTAAAAGCAAGCGATTTACTCTTCTTCTGTGTGGGCAGTGACAATTCATATGTCTGCAGGGAACCAACCAGCTCTTGAACTTTAATGTCGTCAAGATCCTTGCTCTCTTCAATGGCTGTTACTTTGGCACGGAAACTTTCTGGCAGTGACTGAAGGATCTTCCTTACTATTCTCGAATCCTCCGTCTTTTCCCCCAAATTAAATTTGCCAACAACCACTTTGTTCAACTTACTATAAAAAGAATCAAAAGACTCATCCTCACTCATCTTTAGCTCCTTAAAGTGAGTGGTCAACATCTGGAGTTTGGTATCCTTCACTTTCTTAGTCCCTTCATAAGTTATCTCCAGAATCTCCCATGCTTCCTTAGCAATGGTGATATGTGAAATCCTGTGAAATTCTTCTAGAGAGACACCATAGAAAATAGCATTCAAGGCTTTGCTATTTGCATTAGCCGCTGCTAAAGCAGCCTTATCCCAAGTGGACTTGGCAGCCTTCAGTCTTGTCCAACCCACTTCAACTGCATCCCATACAGCATCATCAATAGAGCATAAAAATTCCCTCATACGGATTTTCCAAAATGCATAATTATTACCATAAAAAAATGGTGGTACATTAAGAGATTGAGACCTATCCATCTCAACAGGGGGTCAGGGATCACACTTAGGTTTTTTAACCACAATAAGTGTACCCGCTCTGATACCAATTGAACGTTCAAAATGTGTATAAAACACCTATGAACGTTTAGACCCCAAATTACAAATTATCAATTCAAGCTTATTATCAAACAATTAATGTGCGGAACATGAACATAAGCCAAACACAGAATTGATAAGCAATCTAAGCCAAATATAAACACATCCACAACAGTAAATAAATGGCAAAGATAAAGGGAAGGAAGATGCAAATACACAGACAACACACGATGTGTTATCGAAGAGGAAATCGAAGCCCTCGGCGTAAAACCTCTCCGCTGCCCTCCAAGTGGTAAATAATCCACTAAAGAATGTAGTTGGGATACATGAACAGCAGAAGACCCTCCAAGCCTAATCTACCCAATGTACCTAAGCCCTCCAAGCTTCTTGCTCCAACGAGGTTGTGCCGAACGTATTTCTTCTTTAGCTTACCGGATTCCACTATAAACCATAGCATCAACCAATAGACATTGGTTCCTTCCTAACTGCTTCCCAAAAGCACCAAATAAACCTTCTCACTGATATAGGTATGGTGAGAAAAGGATTTGGCTAAGGACCTCTCAAGGATGTAACAATGGAGAGGAAGAGAGTAGAGGAATTTGAGGAGTGTCTAAAGTAAAGATTATGGATGAATCAATCTTGTTTTTCTCTAGGGTTTCTCTCACAAAATTCTCTTTGGAAGCTTCCTACATTTGGTGGGTATAAGGGTCTATATATAGTGGTGTGTGTTTGGAATACGAAGAGACAGTTTTTTCCAAATAGGGTGGTTTGGCAGCTTGGCCTTGCTATTGGTCTGAGTCACGAGTTCAAGCTGTGAGATAACAGCCTAGCCAACCTGGGACTTTTGTCCTGTAGTGCGACAGCTGGCGTGACCCTTCACGTCCCCGCATGCTTCTCACGTGTGCTGAAGTTGACGGCTTGCCAGTCGCAAGTCAGCCGCGAGTCCTAGTTGCGAAACTCTGCATCCTTGCACAAACTTGAGCTTTTCTTCTCATCTTCTCACACACTACCCTTACAAGAATCCCACCTAAATAAAGTGTTACTAATTGCTAAAATACAAGCAAATTTGGCATGGAATAAAGCCAACAAGATGGTTGACTAAATTCAACCTTACAAAACCCATACCAGAATTTTATGGCAATGGTATTTTCATTTGATATGGTACTGAATTTTTAATTTTTTGGTTGATTGAGTGTTATGTGAGTACATTGGTGTGATTTTGGTTGTTTGTTGTAGTAAATTTTAATCATAAGAGAATGAAAATCTTTACCATAGGAAGAAATAATCAACTATATAACTTATTTTTCTTAGACTGTTATAAGATGGTTAGTGAAATGAAGGATAACCCATAATTATAAAAATATGATAAGCAGCATTTTTGGTCATGTTGATAACTCTAGAAGGTTTTTATTAACAAATCAGCAATGCAAAAGCAATAAAAGTGGTTACTATAGTCCAAATGCATCCATAGGTGGTAGGACTCACATATCATTAATGCATTCCATACTTTAGTTGAACGTACATAATCATCATTGTTAGACATTGACAACAACACTACGTCTTACACAAAGTGTCTAGACATTAATAACAACATCTAATTTTTGGTTGGTAGGAATTTTTGGAAATCATCATTGCTTGAAAAAGCTCAAAAATTAATTTGGACAAAAAGCTCAAAAAATAAAATAAATAAATTGACTTGTTGACCCATATCTATGGTTTAGTTCCAAAACAATATTAACTAGTCATTAACCCATGCAACGCACGGGAAGGGTTTTGAATGTAAAATTCAAAAAATAATGTCATGCACTTGAGAAGTTGTCAAATTAAACAATGTTAAGGACACAATCTATTTTACACTTTGCTAAGATAGAAAGTTGTGATTGGAGAAATAATATTGCTTCTAACTTTGCTCTATGCACCAATCACAAGTTCAAAAGTTTTATATCCCTAAACTTATTGATTAATGGGGTCTATTGCAGCAACTATGCTTAAAAGGAAAACAGATAAAAGGTAACTCATCCTTATGTTCTCTAAAACAAAAATCACATGCAATGCTTGATTATATCATCGTTGATGGCTTCCTTTTTGTCAATGTTGGCACTGTTCATGATCTTTATGTCCTAACATTCTTCAAAGTTCTCTAAATAGTTATCATTCAATGTTTTTCAAGCCTAGATAGAAATTGTGCCAAGACTTATCATTCAAGGTTATATTAATTCTTTACAAAACCTTGAGAAAATTTAACTCAACAACTATAGCTTATCACATTCATTTTCATATAATAATGATGTTATAAATTAATCATCCCCATCCTTGCCATACAACTAAAGTAGCCTAAAATTTATCAATATACCAGCTAGCTATTCAGTCTCAATCCTAATGTCAAAATTTACTGATATAGCAACAATCGTTGAAATCTACTTTCCTTCACCATGCCCAACTCTATCCCAATTTAATATCTCAAAACATATGTGATTTCCCTTAACCTAAGACTCCTGCAACAATTTTCTGATTGCGAATGCAGCAAAACACCTGTTGCAAAATCTGTCTGAAAATTCTAAAACTTAAGAACAAAATCACTATAACAGCATACAAAATCACTATCATTTATGTAAGGTTGAATTTATTCAATCATGTGTTGGCTTAATTTCGTGCCAAATTTGCTTGTAATTTAGCAACTAGATAGCCTGTATTTAGGTGGGAAATATGTAAGGGTAGTGTGTGAAAGAATGCGAAGAAAACTCAAGATGTGTGCAATTCAAAGGAGTCTTGCGATTGGATCTCGCAACTGACTCGCAACTGGCAAGTCGCTAGAATGGCACACATGAGAAGCATGTAGGGGGAGCTGGAGGGTCATGACAGCTAAAGCACTACAGGACAAAACTTCCAGTCTAGCCAGGTAGTTAGCTCGTGACTCAAACTCGTGGCTCGTTCCAGTTGCAAGGTTGAGTCACTAGAATGCCTTGTTTGTTGAAAATTGACCTTTCGCATTCCTCATACACGCTACTATAAATACCCTTATACCCACAAAATGTCGAGAGCTTCCGGAAAGAATTTTAAGAGAGAAAAACAAGATTGACTCATCCACAATCTCCATCCTTTGATTCTCCAAATTCTTCTAATCTCACCCTCTCCATTGACATATCCTTAAGAGGTACATTTAGCCAAATCCTTATCTCACCATACCCATATCAATGAGGATGTATTTTGGTGCTTAGGATGCAGTTCAGAAGGAACCAATTCATTTTAGTTGATGCAATGGGCTATTGTGGAATCCGGTAAGCTAGAGAAGACAAGGTTCGGTGTAACCTTGTTGGAGTAAGAAGCTTGGAGGGCTTAGGTGCATTGGGTAGATTAGACTTGGAGGGTCTTCTACTATTCATGTATCCCAACTTTATTCTCTAGTGGATTATTGACCGCTTCGAGGGCGGTAGAGAGGTTTTACGCCGAGTACTTCGGTTTCCTCTTCGATAACACATTGCCGTGTTATCTTTGTGTTTGCATCTTTCTTCCCTTTCACTTTACCTTTTAATTACTGCTGTGTTGGTTAATAATTATGGTTTAGAGTGTGTTACCAATTTGGTTATAGCTTATATTTCATTTTCGTACATATATTGTTTGATTATAAGCTTGTGTTGGTAACTTTATATTTGGGAGTCTAAACGTTCATTGGTGTTTTACACACTATTTGAACTTTCAATCAGTATCTGAGCGGGTGCACTTGCTGTGGTTTAATTACCTAAGTGCGATCCTTGACCCTTTTTGAGATGGATTGATCTCAATCTCTTAATGCTCCTCCATATTTTGATGGAAGCAACTATGCATTTTGGAAAGTCCGTATGAGGGCATTCCTATGTTCAATTGATGAGAGTGTTTGTGATGTTGTAGATATAAGATGGACTAGGCCAGAAGCTGCCAAATCCACATAGGATAAGACGGCCCTTGCAGCAGCTAATACTAATAGCAAGGCACTAAATTCTATTTTCTATGGTGTTTCTCCAGATGAGTTTCATAGGATTTCTCATTACAATTGCCAAGGAGGCATGGCAAATCTTGGAGACGACTTATGAAGGCACCAAGAAGGTGAAGGACACCAAGTTGCAGATGCTTACCACATGCTTCGAAAAGCTGAAAATGAGTGAAGATGAGTCATTCGACTGATTTTATGTGAAGTTGAATGAGGTGGTAATTGGGAAGTTTAACTTAGGAGAAAAGACGGAGGACTCCAAGATTGTAAGAAAAATTCTACGATCACTACCGGAGAGCTTCGGTGAAAAGGTTACTGCCATTAAAGGGAGCAAGGACCTTGATGACATCAAAGTTCAAGAACTTATTAGCTCACTTCAAACCTATGAGTTGTCTCTACCATCACAAAGGAAAAGCAAATCTCTTGCTCTAAAGACAATCAATGAGAGAATGGAAGCTCAGGACTCATCGGATGAGGATGAGGTCGAAAAAGATGTGGCATATCTTGTTAAGAACTTTCGAAAGTTCTTCAAGTTTGAAAAGAATGGAAAGTTTTCTAAGAAGGGAAAATTCCCAAATTCCTAGAAGGAGAAAAATGATTTCAAGAAGAAAGATGGGAAGGATTCTCAATCTTCTCAAGGAATCACATGCTATGAATGCAACGGTCAAGGACACCTCAAGAAGGAGTGTCCCAGCTATTTGAGAGGGAAGGGTAAAGTGTATGCCACTACTCTTAGTGGCATAGACTCCTCTAATTCAGACTTGGAAGAAAGCTGTGATGGAAAGCGAAACTACTCCGCATTTCTGACCATTGCTCCGTGCCATCCTCGGATGATTTGAGTGTGTTAGTGGAAGAGCTTGGTGAGCACACTGAATTGGAGTCAATGGGGATAGTAGAGGAATCCAATGATGAGGAAGATGAAAGAATAGTGGGACTGCAAGAAATCTACGATTCCCTCCTTGAGAAGACAAATGAATATGCAAAAGTGGTGAAAGCAGCCATTAAGAAAATGAAGAGAGCATAGCAAGACTACAAGAGAATTTTAGTCCGATACAAGGAGGCCAAGTGTGAAGTCAGACGCTAAATAAAGAGCTGATCAAAGCCTACTCAAAGATAAAATTTCTTTGCTTGAGGTGATTCAAGCTAATGCTAAAGTAGAGCTGGTTTCCTACAAGAAGCTTGATGACGTGCTTGCTTATCAAAAACCTTTCTCCGACAAAAGCGGATTGGGTTACACCGGAGTTCGAGTGCCAATATGTCGAAGGATATGAAGTTTGTAAAAGCTAAGGAACCAATGGTGGCAATCACTACTGTTGAGAAAGTGAAGGCGAAGAAGAAGCAGAATGTGACTAACCAGCAGTTTTTGACTAAGCCTCCTTACCAATCAGTGGTCAAACCTGAGGATAAAAGGAAATCACTCCCAAAGTCACAAAGAGGTCTGTGAACTTAACATTTTTGCCATCACTGTGGAATTCAAGGACACACCAGACCCAATTATCGTAAGCTTCAAGCATTAAAGAATTCAAGTGCTCAAAGGTCGAGAGGACCAAGACATGGCAAAGGGAATTGGACTGCTGAGCAATCAAAAGGTCAAGAAGGTGATCCCAGAGTGAGGGATGTGATGAAAATGATTGATGCATTCACCACTTGTTTGACAAGCTTCACTAGAAGGTTTGAAAGTCAGAACAATAGTACCCAATCCTCTAGGGATATCACCCCAAACGCAAGTGTCGCGTGGGTAATATCCCTAGAAGGGTACACATGCATAAGTATTACAACATGTCCATGCATTAATACTTTCTATGTTTTGTGACTTTGATTGGTTGTGTGCTTTTTGTTATCGTTCTAGCATGTGTTGAAAGTTTTGTTTGTTTGCTATTTGCTTTGAATGTTTTTACATTTTTTTTTTTATCAATCTTTACTTTTTTTTTTGTGTAAAAAACACATAAAAAGTAGAAAATTCAAAAAGTTTGATCGGCATTGTTGCGTATTGTCACAAGCATGTTTTGCCTTGTACCTTTGTACAAATGGCTTTATGCATTTACGAGCATAGCTTGTTCTTTATCTTTGTGGGAAAAGTCTTGACATCTATGTGATTGTTGTAAATAGATTTTCAAACTTGTCATGAATAATTAGTCAATGGTTTTGTTGATCTTGAAACTTGTATAGACTTGTGCCTATATATCTTCCCACTCTTTTATTTATTTATTTATTTTTTTTTTTTGCTTAAAGAGCTCAACAAATGTAAATCTCAAAATGAAAAGAGATGATGAGCTACAAAAGCCGTCGCACATACTAGTATTTGACTAGGAAAAAGGGGAAAGCGACTTTTATGAAAATGTATGATGCTCCAAATAGCCAAAGGCTTGTTCATCAAATTGAAATATCAAAAATTTTAGGTATCGATCTCAAAATGAGATGTATTGATTCAAAAAGATCAAATGATATGATGTGTATGAAGCCAAATGAAAAGCTTCAAAATTATGTAATCAAGTTTTGTGGGAGGTCATATATGCATATTTCTATAATTGAGATAGGTCACTTTTTCATGTGCTAATTGTGTATGTCTTTGTTGAATTAATCATTGAAGTATCACGTTAGACTAAGGACTATCTCATCTTTGGTAGCCACACACATCACACATATCTATGTTCAATGAATACCTTATTCGTTTGTGTGATTGTACTTGTTTAAATGTGTTGCACATGCTCAATTATATGTTGATCAAACACAAAAGTATTTTTCAGTGTTTTAGTTGTTTTTGGAAAGTGTTTTTATTTTGAAAATTTTCAAAAAAAATTTCAAAAACTGTGCAACCCTGTTTTAGAGACTCTGCCTTGCGGGTCAAGCAAGTCGCGAGCCCCTAGTCGCAAGCTTACTCAGAAGCTCATGGCGACTCTTTGGCAAGTCAGGCCCCTAGTTGCGAAAAAGACTTAGAAAATTTTTAAAAATCTAGATTTTTAGATTTTTTGTGACTTAGTTTGGCAACTGGTTCGCGAATGTAAGCTCCAGTCGCGAGGTTTACTCAAAATGTCTGGCGACTCCCGTCGCGACTTACTCGCGAGTGGAACTTCTAGTCGCGAAAAACACTTAGACAAATTTTTCAAATTTTGTCACACGGGTTTTTGGCGACTTGTTCGCGACTCATTCTAGTCGCAAAAAACACGTGTTTTGCGCATTGAGGGTTATTTTCATAACAGTTTTCAAAAACTTTTTAGTTTTCCCTCGCATATTGTGACTGTTCATTGTCTCCCTCTTCCAAACTCACTGTGTTCATTCTCAAAAACTCCATTTTTCTTCATCATCTCTTCACCAATCTTCAAGAAAAGGTATGGGTTCTCTATTTCTCTCAAAGTATTTCTTATTTCTAGCCTATGATTTCTTGGATTTTGAGTTTTGTTAAGTTTTTGAAAAATATGTTGTTTGAATATGGTTTGCGTATATTTTGTTGAGTTTAATGAATGGGTTTTGTTGGTTTTGATAGTATGATGCTTATTATATATGTTCTCATGTTTGTGTCTCATTGTTGAGGACTATACCCTATTTGTGTTGTGTTGTGCATATCATGCTCATGGTAAAATGTCTCATAGACATTTTCTTGTGTTTCTGTGGATTTCATAGATTACAATGTGCTTAGCCATGCCTGCACATGCATCACATATGCACACCACATGTACCTTTGTTTCCTAAGTGGTTCATTTAACATGGTTAAGTGATGTTTCTCCCTGTCTATCATTATTTTTTTTTGGACTAACATGAATCTAATCAAGTTTGTGTTTATGTATTGTGTCTTGTGGTTTTGCAACTGGTTCACTACTGTGTGTCTGTTCTTTTGCAGATGTCTTGCCATTCCTCTCGTGGAAAAGAACCAGTGGTTGATGTTCCATCATCCTTTGTTTCAAAACGGACCCATCATTCATCCTATGACTCAAACAATGAGAGATTCAAGATTCCCCTCGATTCTCAGACTTTCTTAAGCTTCTTTGAAAAAGCTCCTACTGTGGTGGAACAGATTGTGAGATTTCATACTAATACCCTGGGAACGAAATTTGTTCCTAGGATTTTTGAAGAAAAAGATTGGGCTGATCTATTCTGGAATTTTGAGGATCCAATTAATGAACTAGTCAAGGAGTTCTACTCCAACGCCAGATTTACCAGAGTTGAACTAAAGTGTTAGGTACGAGGAAAGGAATTCATCATCACTCCAGATTACATTGCAGAGGTCCTTCGGATCACTCAACCGGCAAATGTAGACCTCACTCCACATGATGATAAGCTTCCTCTAGTGCAAGAGTTTC
Organism: Quercus glauca; assembly: GCA_023736055.1. Lineage (NCBI taxonomy): Eukaryota > Viridiplantae > Streptophyta > Magnoliopsida > Fagales > Fagaceae > Quercus > Quercus glauca. The sequence goes on along the minus strand of CM043318.1, from coordinate 23,040,053 downwards.
TCAAAATTCTTGGACCAGGTCATGAGATTTCAACCAAAGGCACGACCATTGGAATTGCAAAGTTTGCACTTGAGCTAAAAACTCTCACTTTGATATTGTTCTCCAACCTTTACCCACTGTCTAACAATGGATTCATCAACCTTGGAATAGCACAGTTTTTATGTGATCTCATTACCGGAGTTCAAATTGACATTTTTGCTCACATCTTTCAATTAATAGGGAAAACAGTAGCATGAACAGCAGCAAGAACATGCCTTCCTTTTTGTAGTCTGATCATGAAAATTATGGTACTTAAAGGGGTTTGTTTGCCAAAAGATGGAAAGACACTGGTTCGCCTTTGCCTAATATCCATGGTTTCTCATCAAGCGAGCAAAAGTCACTTTTCCAAAGAACCTAAGAGTGAATCTTTCCCTCATGCTACTTCCTCTGGTCACGGCTCAGCCACTCACACTACGCCTGTGCATACCAAGACTGCATCTCCTCACACTCCTAAGTTGCAGACAACTAGAACTCAACCTATACATCCTAGCTCTCAAGCTAACAGGTTGAGTACTTTGATTGAGGGTTTACATCAGCATATTTCACGGCTCAGCCACTCACACTACGCCTGTGCATACCAAGACTGCATCTCCTCACACTCCTAAGTTGCAGACAACTAGAACTCAGCCTATACATCCTAGCTCTCAAGCTAACAGGTTGAGTACTTTGATTGAGGTTTTACATCAGCGTATTTTCGGATTTGAAAATGTTCTTTACTCCACCAACAACCAAATTGAAATGTGTCTCACAACCATTAAGACACAATTAGATGCTATTCAACAGAAACTAAAGGAGAGCCTTTAGTTATTCGTGCCAAAAAGGGGGAGAGCAACATTGTATAGTATAGCTTGGATGTGGCATATAGTAAGGGGGAGAGCAACACAAGAATGGGAAGTGTGCATATTGAAAGCGGGAGTTGTGTGAGCTCAAAAGGAGAATGCTGATTCATACACATATACTTTTGGTCTGTCTTGTTTTTAGCTTATTTGTTTATAGTTTTTATAATTCTTGGTATTTATGATGGAAATAAAGATGAACGCAGCAGAAAAATAAGTTTAAACGGGCCTACTTCATTCACAATTGATAACATGTGCCATATAAGTTTCTGATTTAGAAAACAAGAGAATGTACCTTAAAGCGGTGAAAATCAAAACCGAAGATCAGAAGTTCTTGAGAAGACTTTCAATCTTCACTCCAATTCCACTAGATGCCCAAGATGTGTGGTCTCTCAATTGGTAACAAAGGGATGACTAATGAGTGATAAAAACTCACATACATACCATTTCACTATGGTGTTTCTTACCATTTCAATTCTGAACGTTTTTCCCTTTTGTATCTAACAAATTATCTAATTGGACTAGCCTTTTGGGCCTTACCAATTGGGCTTAAGTGTGTGGCTTGGAGTGGGACCAAAAGGGACCAATAAGACACTAGCTCCAATGGGCCTTGGGCTTTTCTGTCAACTCTTGACAAGTCCAAAGTTACCATTAACTATATTTGATACTACTATATAAATATAGTTGCACTCTAGGCCTTATCAATAAATTATATCCCAAGACTTTATTATACATGAAACCCCTTCATTAAATATTCGTAGTAACACAAAGTCTTGAATGAAGACTGCCACTTTGTGAATTACTACATCTTAATCCTTAAGTACCCGGTTTAATCCTTTAATATTATTCAACATATATTTATGAAATCCAATTTCATAAATATATACTTTAGTCTCACTAAAGTGGTTAGGCCTAACTCATCTGAATAACAAATCCATTAAACTTATCTCAAGGGAATATTTTGTATCTCTGTTAAGAGACTATGAATTCCATTTTGAGAATATATGTTCCATTAACACTAAATGTAGTTGCCCAACATACTAAGGTTTTGACCGTTACTTTAGATCTCACTCCTGATATATCAAAACAACCTACACTTCATGATCAAGTCCATTATTCTCTCAGGATTAAGAGTTCATGCAAATATAAATCGTGAGATTTATTATTCATTTGACAGTCTTTAGGAGAATAATAAATCTCACAGAGGTCCGGTTCAATATGTCTTAACTCTTAAAACATGTCAACATATCAACTAGAAGTCACAACTTCCATGATCAAGACAAATCATCTTAGTTGACATGTTATAGTCTTCGCAAATGAAATGTCCAATTTCATCACCGACTACGAACCAAATTCTGAGTTTACAAAGAACTTATGACTTATATCTTCTGTGACTAAATCACATAAATCACATACTATGCATCTCATGGACTATATGATAAAACAACTTTATTAATAACAATATTAAATCATACATCATGTCATACATAGTGTCATACATAATATAGTACATAGCATCATACAATAGGATTCTAGGGCACAAATCCCAACAATTTACTGTATTTTTATTTTAAAACTGTTGGTAAATTGGTATAATTGTTTCAGTTTCTTTCCAGTACTTTATATTTGTACCTTTGCTTTGTAGCTCAGTACTTTTAGTTAATGTTATGCATTTTCTTTAGTACTTCACTCTTGTGCCCTTGTTGCTTTTTATATCCTTGATGCAATTACCTTGAGTTTTTGTATCGGTTGAGTGTTGGACATGCAAATGATACTTTGCATTGAACTTATTAGCTTGCATGCCCGAATGTTCATTCCTTGTGTGAATGATCATTGTGATCACTATTTATAGTGATTGTTCCTATTTGATCAAGTCATGCTTTAATGCTTTAATCTTCACTACATGATCGCATTATGCATGCTCCATATGCATTTCAAGATTCCTGCTTACAATGATCGTCTTGTGTTGTTGTTTTTAGGAAATACTTGTTCGTATGGTTCAAGAGCTTAACAGTTTCTAGAATTTGGATGTGAATGAGTTTTGGCAACTGTTCCCAACTCACATGTTAAGTCTAGAAACTGTTTTAGGGTTTTGCCACAGAATAGCTAACGGGGAAGACTGTAAGGTTGAATTTATTCAATCATGTGTTGGCTTTATTTAGTGACAAATTTACTTGTACTTTAGCAATTAGATATCTTGTATTTAGGTGGGAAATATGTAAGTGTAGTGTGTGAGAGAGTGTGAAGAAAACTCAAGATGTGTGCAATTCAAAGGAGTTTCGCGACTGGATCTCACGACTGGCGAGTCGCCAGAGTGGCACACATGAGAGCATGCAGGGGAAGCTGAAGGGTCACGACAGCTAGAGCACTATAGGACAAAACTTCCAATCTAGCCAGACAGTTAGCTCACGACTCAAACTCGCAACTCGTTCCAGTCGGGAGGTCTAGTTGCCAGAATGCCCTGTTTGTTGAAAACTGACCTTTCGTATTCCTCATACACCCTACTATAAACACCCTTATACCCATGAAATGTAGAGAGCTTCCAGAGAGAATTTTGAGAGAGAAATCCTAAAGAAAAACAAGATTGCCTCATCCACAATCTTCATCCTTTGATTCTCCAAATTCTTCTACTCTCACTTTCTCCATTGACATATCCTTGAGAGGTACATTTACCCAAATCCTTATCTCACCATACCCATATAAGTGAGGAGATATTTTGTTGCTTGGGAAGCAGTTCAGAAAGGACCAATTCATTTTGGTTGATGCAATGGGTTATTGCGAAATTCGGTAAGCTAGAGAAGACAAGGTTCGGCGTAAGTGCACTGGGTATATTAGGATTGGAGGGTCTTCTGCTATTCATGTATCCCAACTTTATTCTCTAATGGATGATTAACTGCTTGCAGGGCGGCGGAGAGGTTTTACGCCGAGTACTTTGGTTTCCTCTTCGATAACACATCGCCATGTTATCTTTATGTTTTAATTACTGCTATGTTGGTTATTAATTATAATTTAGAGTGTGTTACCAATTTGGTTATAGCTTATATTTCATTTTCCGCATATATATTTTTTGATTATAAGCTTGTGTTGGTAACTTTATATTTGGGAAAAACTGACTCTTCACATTTCAAACACACACCACTATATATAGACCCTTATACCCACGAAATGTAAAGAGCTTCTAGAGAGAATTTTGAGATAGAAACCCTAGAGAAAAACAAGATTGATTCATCCACAATCTTCACCTAAGAGACTCTTCAAATTCCTCTACTCTCTTCCTTTCCATTGATACATCCTTGAGAGGTTCTTAGCCAAATTGTTTTCTCACCATTCCTATATATGTGAGAATGTTTATTTGGTGCTTTAGGAAGCAGCTCGGAAGGGACTAATTCATATTGGTTGATGCTATGGGCTATAGCAGAATCCGGTAAGTTAGAAAAGAAAAAGGTTTGGTGTAACCTCGTAGGAGCAAGAAGCTTGGAGGGCTTAGGTACACTGGGTAGATTAGGCTTAGAGGGTTTAGTGCTGTTCATGTATCCCAACTACATTTTCTGGTGTATTATTGACCGCTTGAAGGGCGGCGAAGAGGTTTTACGCTGAGGGCTTCGGTTTCCTCTTCGTTAACACATCGTGTATTGTCCTTATGTTTGCATCTCTCTTCCCTTTATCTTTACCATTTAATTACTGTTGTGATTGTGATTATTTATGATTTAGATTGTTTATTAATTTAGTTATTACCTTGTGTTCATGTTCTGCATATTTATTGTTTGACATTAAGCTTGAATTGATATTTTTGTAATTGGGGTCTAAACGTTCAAGGGGGTTTTACACACATTTTGAACATTCAATTGGTATTAGAGCGAGTTCACTTTTAGTGGTTTCATTACCTTAGTGCGATCCCTGACCCCTTATTGAGATGGATAGGTCTCAATCTCTAAATGTACCACCATTTTTTTATAGTAATAATTATGCTTTTTGGAAGGTCTAAATGAGGGCATTTATGTGTTCTATTGATGATGTTGTGTGGGATGTAGTTGAAGTTGGTTGGACTAGGCCGAAGGTTGCCAAATCTACTTGGGACAAGGCAGCTCTTGCGGCGGCTAGTGCTAATAGTAAAGCCTTGAATGCTATTTTTTGTGGTGTCTCTCCAGAGGAATTTTATAGGATTTCACATATCACTATTGCTAAAGAAGCATGGGAGATTCTGGAAACAACTTATGAAGGAACAAAGAAAGTGAAAGACACCAAGCTACAGATGTTGACCACTCACTTTGAGGAGCTAAAAATGAGTAAGGATGAGTCTTTTGATTCTTTTTACAGTAAACTAAACGAGATGGTCGTCGAAAAATTCAATTTGGGGGAAAAGACGGAAGATTCTAAAATAGTAAGGAAGATCCTTTGGTCACTGCCAGAAAGTTTCCGTGCTAAAGTGATGGCTATTGAAGAGAGCAAAGATCTTGATGACATTAAAGTCCAAGAGATGATTGGTTAATTGCAAACATATGAATTGTCACTGCCCACACAGAGGAAGAGCAAATCTCTTGCTCTTAAAACAATTGATGAGAGGGCAGTAACTCATGACTCTTCGGATGAGGATGGTGTAGATAAAGATGTGGCACATCTTGTGAAAAACTTCCGTAAATTCTTAAAACTCAAGATCAGTAGGAAATTTGGTGACAAAGGAAAATTTTAGAGTTTTGGAAAGGAGAAAAAGGAATTTAGAAGGAAAGATGGTAGAGAGCCCCAATCTTTACAAGGAATTACTTGCTTTTAGTGCAACGGACATGGTCACTTTAATAAGGAATGTCCGAATTATTTGAAATCAATGGGCAAGGTATATGCCACTACTCTAAGTGACTCAGATTCATCAAATTCTGATTCTGAGGATAGTTGTGACGAAGAAGGAAATTATTCTGCATTTATGGCTATTGAACATATTGAATCCTCGGAGGACCTTAATCAACTTGTACAAGAACTTGGATAACACAGTGATGAAGAATCCATTGGGATTGTTGAAGAATCAGATGCTAAAGAGGATAAGAATACAGCTAGTCTTCAAGAGAATTACACCCTACTTCTTGAAAAGTCAAGAGAGTATGCGAGGGTAGCAAAGGCGGCTGAGAAGAAAATGAAGAAAGTAGAGGAAGACTACAGAAGTCTCCTGGTCAGATATAAGGAGGCAAAGTGTAAGATTGAGACACTAAATGGTGAGGTATCGGAAGTTTACACAAAAGTGAGATTTCTTGAGCAAGAGGTAGTGCAAGCACATGCCAAGATAGATAGGGTCTCCTCTAAGAAGTTGGAAGATGTTATTTTATCTCAAAAACATTTTTCAGACAAGTACGGGTTGGGATATACCGGAGGGAGTAGCTCATCGGCCAATGTCACCAAAGAAGTGAAATTTGTGAAGGCCACAGAGCTTACTGTAGAAGAATCAATTCCTGAGAAAGTTAAGATTGAATAAAAGAAGAAGGTGACTGATCAACGGGTGTTAAATACGTCCTGTAACCAGTTTGAAGCCAAATTTGAAGCTAGAGGAAGATCACTGCCAAAATCACAACGGGGTCCTAGAACGAATTATGTTTGTCACCATTGCGGATTGCAAGGACATACTAGACCCAACTGCCATAAGCTGAGAGCATTGAATAATGCAAGCGCTCCCTGGTCATGAGGAAGAAGAAATGACCGGAGGTCTTGGGGTGGTGAGCAACCAAGAAGTCAAAACAGTGATTCAGGAATGAGGGACGTGATGAAGATGATTGGTGTCTTCACCAATTGCTTGGAAAGCTTCACAAGAAGGTTTGAAAGTCCTAACTCTCGTACCCAATCCGTCAAGGATATCACCCTAAATGCACGTGACGTGTGGGTGACGAAGGGTACTCATGCATAAGCATTACAACATGTCCATGCATTAGCATTACAACATGTCCATGCATTAATACTTCCCATGTTTTGTGTATATGCTTGGTTGTGTGCTTCTTGCGAGGTTTGGGTTGAAATATTATCTGTTTGTCTTTGCTTCATATGTTCTTACATTGTTGATTTTGATCAATCTTCTTCTTACTTTTGTGTCAAAAATCCAAAAATACATAAAAAGTAGAAAATCCAAAAGTTTGATTGACTTTGTTGAGTTGTGTCTCAAAACATGTTTTCCCTTGTATCTTTGTACTAATGGCTTTGTGCATCTACGAGCTTAGCTTGTTTCTATTGCACTTATATCATTGTGGGAGAAATTTTGAAATCTATGTGACTGTTGTAAATAGATCTTCAACCTTGTCATGAATGATTAGTGAATGGTCTTGTTGATCTTGAGACATGCATAGACTTGTGCCTATATATTTTCACACTCTTTATTTTATTGTTTTACTTAAAGAGCTCACCAAATGTAAATCTCCAAATGAAAAGAGATATTGAGCTGCAAAAGCCTGTCGCACATATTAGTATTTGACTAGGAAAAAAGGAAGCGACTATAAATAAAATGTATGATGCCCAAAAAGCCAAAGGCTGACTCACGAAATGAAATATCAAAAATTTCAGTCATCAATCTCACAATGAGATGTATGAATTCTAAAAGATCAAATGATATGATGTATATGAAACCAAATGAAAAGCGTCAAAGTTATGTTATCAAGTTTTGTGGGAGGTCATATATGCATATTTCTATAATTGAGATGGGTCACATTATCTAATGCTAGTTGAGTATGACTTGTTTGAATTGATCATTGAAGCTTCACATTAGACTAAGGACTATCTCATTGTTGATACCCATGCACATCACACATGTCTATGATCAATGAATGCCATATTCATTTGTGTGATTGTACTTGATTAAATGTGTTTTCACATGCTCAATCTTTATTGATCAAACACAAAAATATTTTTGAGTGTTTTTAGTTGTTTTTGGAAAGTAATTTGTTTTTACAAAAATGTCAAAATTTCAAAAATAGTGTTGCCCTGTTTTAGAGACTCAGTCGCAGGTTGATTCAGCCATATGCCCCAGTTGCGAGCTCACTCAGAGATTTTTCGCGGCTCACTGGCGGGTCAATATCCCAATCGCAAAAAATACTTAGAATATTTTTCAAAATCTGAATTTTTATGATTCTCGCGGCTCATTGTGGTGACTTGTTCGCGGGTGAAAGGTCCAGTGGGAGGGTACAAAGAGATTTTCGCAGCTCACCTCGTGACTCTCTCATGGGTAGACCTTCCAGTCATGAAAAACACTTAAAAAATTTTTCCAAATTTTCTCTTTTAAGTGCTTTGGTGGCTAACCCTGGCGGCTTGGACACGAATTGTTCCAGTCGCGAAAAATGCCAGTTTTTAAAACTTTTCAGTTTTTCCCTCAAATTTTTGTGATTGTTCATTGTCTTCCCCATTTTCACTTTCTCAAACTCATCGTGTCACTCTTCGAAAAACCTAAATTTTTGCATTTTTTTCTACTCCAATCTTCAAGAAAAAGGTATGGGTTTTCTCTTTTTCACTTCATGCTTCATGATTTGAGCATTATTTTCTTGAATCTATAAGTTGGGTTGTTGTTTTGAGTTTTGAGTGGATTCGGATTTGGGTTTGTTTTGTTTGGGATTTGTTGCATTTAACAATCTGAGTTATGATATGCATTTTCAAATATTTGCCTTTTTGTATTGTGTTCTGTTGTCTCTGGACTTAACATTCATATCATACCCATTGTGCAAAGTCTTGTAGACATATGTTTTAGTGTTCATAGATTGTTAAAATTGGTTTCTTAATGCATTTTGTTCACAGATTGCTTGTTGCACATATTCATCTGCATTATGTATTAGGTGTTTTGGTAATCTGGTTATGCTTGTACACACTGTCACATTGAGTTTTTGGGTCTTTGGTATTGGATCCTCTATAGTATGGCATATGATATTATTCTCTGCTCATCATTGTGTTTCTAATTTGGTTCTAATTTGTTAAGTGTCTATCTATTGTGCTTTGTTCTTGTGGCCTCTTCTGCTTGTTTACAGATGGCTCCCACACCTACAAAGAAGAAGACTCCTACTAAGAAGGCTGACAAAAGGCTGAAAATGGACCATAACCTTTTTAGGTCTGTTCAACACTTTGAGAGATACAGAGATTCTTTCTTGAAGGGAACCATTATATAGAAAAGATTTGTAGACTTGGGGGATTTGAAGGACACTTTTATTCCAGAATGTTTCGAGGGTCGAGGATGGAATAAGTTGTTAAGTGACCTACCTCCAATTTACGAGCCTTTAATAAGAGAATTTTATGCAAATGCTATCATAAAAAAGGATGAACTAAATTGCTAGATCAGAGGATGTGAATTCACAAATTAAAGGGACAGGATGCTTTCTATAAAAACTGTCCAGAATCGCATTGGTGGACAGAAAGAGGGGAGATGTCTCAATACTAATGCCTTCCCTGCTGACATGAGGTGTCTAACCACTATCATGATGTTCAATCTCTATCCAGTGAGGAAGTTGACTACAATTAACAATGCTAGAGCTATCTTCCTCATGGAGCTCAAGGAGAAAACCTTTATTGATTTCAGCTCCCACATATTTGACATAATTGTGGATGAGACTAGAACCACCTCTAGGCCCAAGCTGATCTTTCCTTAAGCCTACTCATGAGGATTTTCAGAGCAAAAGGTGTTGCAATTCCTCAAGATATCAGTCACATAACTCCACTCTCAGCCATTAACAAACAAACCATCACAAGGATACAAGTTCGTCTTCCAGGTGATGAAGAAGAAGGTGACCAAGGAGAAGGTGATCCAATGGAAACTGAAGCAGAGGCTGCAGGACAGACATTTACTCCCAGAAGTAGAGGCAAAAGGAGCAGAGCTTCAACCTCATCAGCTGTACCTCCAGATTCATTTTAGATCATCCCGAAGAGGATTGATGGACTCAGAGAGGTCCAGAATGAGAATACTGACAGAATGGTAGCTATCTAGGATTAGCTCAACATACTTTCATCCAAGTTTGATAGCATTAACACTTAGCACTGACCCTTTGGCCATTTCGATCAAAAAGGGGGAGAATTTTTAGTGGCAGCTCTTGAGGGAGAGTTCTATTGTAAGGGGGAGCAAGTCAAAAACAGTGTTTATATTGTTTATTTTATTTCTATTTATGCTTGTGGTATTATGTTTTGGACAATGCTTTGATACTTTATGGTTAATGTTTTGATATACTCGTGGGATCATGGATCTGCTATCTTTCTTTTGAAAGCTCTTGGTTTAGTTATATGATGTTATTTAGTTAGTTTTTGTATGGTACTTTTGTAACCATTTGCTTTTGTAAGCTTTTAGGTTTTTGTACTCATGCTTTGTAGCTTATGTACTTGTTGCTAAATGTCATGCATTTTCATTAAGTATATCACTCTTGTACCCTTGTAGGATCTTATTCCTAGATGCATATATGTTGTTATGCATTGGTTGAGTGTTGGACATGCAAATGATACTCTGCAAATGAGCTTATCAGCTTGCATGTTCGGATGTTCATTCATTGTGTGAATGAGCATGGTGATCACTTTTGTATAGTGATTGCCTATTTTGGTCAAGCCATGGTTTATTGATTTATCCTATTTTGCTTGATCACATTGTGCTTGCTCTATATGCATTTCAAGTTTTCTGCATACAATGATATTAATGTGTTGTTGTGTTTCAGGAGATACTTGTTCTTATGGTTCAAGAGCTTATCAGAATCTAGAGTAAGGTGTAAGTGAGTTTTGTTCAGCTGTTCCCAACTCACGCGTTAAGTCTAGAGTCTGTTGTAGGGTTTTGCCACGGAATAGCCAAAGGGGGAGATTGTAAGGTTGAATTTAATCAACCGTCTTGTTTGGTTTTATTCCGTGCCAAATTTGCTTGTATTTTAGCAATTAGTAACCCTGTATTTAGGTGGGATTCATGTAAGGGTAGTGTGTGAGAGAGTGTGAACAAATGCTCAAGATTGTGCTAGGATGCAGAGACTCGCGGCTGACTCGTGACTGGTAAGCCACCAACTGCAACACACGTGTGAAGCATGCAGGGGAGCTGAAGAGTCACACCAGCTGTCACACTATAGAACAAAAGTCCCAGGCTAGCCAGGCCATTAGCTCACGACTTGAACTCGTGACTCAGACCAGTCGCGAGGCCAAGTTACCAAACCACCCTGTTTGGGAAAAACTGACTCTTCACATTCCAAACACACACCACTATATATAGACCCTTATACCTACGAAATGTAAAGAGCTTCCAGAGAGAATTTTGAGAGAGAAACCCTAGAGGAAAACAAGATTGATTCATCCACAATCTTCACCTAAGATTGGATGACAATTTCCACAGTATCTTATCAAAAGAAGAAAAAGAACAAAATATTTTTAATGTTTTAGTATGCATGGGAAGGAGTTTAATTTTTATCATCAAGCTAAAACATCAATTAATTTTGATGAAATAAGAATTCAAATCCAAATCTCTTATTCGACGATAAGAACTTACTTCAAACACGGAAGTAACAACTAATCAACTCACCATCCCAAATGATTATAATAAAATGTTTAGATGTACTTTCAAGCAGAGCAAAGTAATGCATATATGTGACATAAAACCTATAATAACGCTAATAAAAAATCTATCATAATTGGAAATTGTTTACTTTGGACTACCTATTATAATATGTTTTGTATTTTCGTAATATTTCAAACTATGATCTAATTCTTAACATTAATTGAAAAAGCAAAAGTATAGTTAATTATAAATATTTGAGATATAATTAAACATTTTTCACATGAGTAGAATTTGGAGCTTCAAATTCCTCTACTCTCTTCCTCTCCATTGATACATCCTTGAGAGGTTCTTAGCCAAATAATTTTCTCACCATACCCATATATGTGAGAAGGTTTATTTAGTGCTTTGGGAAGCAGTTTGGAAGGGACCAATTCATATTGGTTGATCCTATGGGTTATAGCGGAATCCGGTAAGCTAGAAAAAAAAGGTTCGGGGCAACCTCATTGGAGCAAGAAGTTTTAAGGGCTTAGGTACACTGGGTAGATTAGGCTTGGAGGGTCTAATGCTGTTCATGTATTTCAACTACATTTTCTAGTAGATTATTGAATGCTTGGAGAGTCTAATGCTGTTCATGTATTTCAACTACATTTTCTAGTAGATTATTGACCGCTTGGAGGGTGGCGGAGAGGTTTTATGTCGAGGGCTTCGATTTCCTCTTCGATAACACATCGTGTATTGTCCTTGTGTTTGCATCTCTCTTCCCTTTATCTTTACCATTTAATTACTATTGTGATTGTGATTATTTATGATTTAGATTGTTTATCAATTCGGTTATTAGCTTGTGTTCATGTTCAGCACATTTATTGTTTGACATTAAGTTTGAATTGATATTTTTGTAATTGGGGTCTAAACGTTCAAGGGTGTTTTACACATATTTTGAACATTCACTTTTTTCTTTTGATAAGATACTGTGGAAATTGTCATCCAAGTTAATTGAAAATATGTGATGCCCTAGCCCACAATCTTTTCTAATCAATGAGTCATACTAGACTTCCACCCTTTCCCATGCATACTAAAACATTAATATATTCTATTCTTTTTCTTCTTTTCATAAGATTTCGTGGAAATTGTCATCCAAGTTAATTGAAAATATGTGATGCCCTAGCCTACAATCTTTTCTAATCAATGAGTCATCCTAGACTTTTCAATAGCTGCCTAAAGCAATTTCACAACATCAAACAAAATCACTTTATGCATAGAGTATTCCAATATCACCTATTTCATCAAAGGAATGTTGAAATGTTCAAACTAGTATTGATTAGAAAAGATTATGGGTCAGGACATCACATATTTTCAATTAATTTGGACCATTTTAGTACAATTCATGTTTTCTTTTTTATTTTTATTTTTTTTTTATTTTATTGTTTGGGGGGGGGGGGGGGGGGGGGGGGGGGGGGGTTGTGGTGGAGAGAGATAGGAGGTGTTATACCTATTGTAGAAAGGATTAGGATTCGTCCAGTTAAGTTACGCTAAACCCAAGCTAAGTCCAAGGAGAGCTTGTAGAAAAGCTGTAATATTTTAGTCAGCTAACCGAGATATTGTTTAGAAATTAGATACTCGTACTTTGGGGCGTAGCTAAGGGGCCTGGGGGACTGCCAAAAAAATATTTAGGTACCTGATAGATATCTTATAACTTTGCCCCCTGCCTTGTGATAGTTTGATTTTCTTATGTATTACAGGAAGAGAATTTTATCTAAAACTCCATGAATGACGGACCAAAAATCTTGTGGCTAATGGGTTTTAGATTTTTTGAAAACTGAGCTGTGTTCCCCTAGTGTTACACTTGGCTTCTTATTTTTATTTTCCTTTAGTACAATATGCCTTATATTATTAATATCACTAAGAAGGTAGGCATTGATATAATATTCTATTGTATACTCTATTTAAGAGGTATAATAATATTATCTTTTACCATAAGAATATAAGGACAAATTTTGACAACAAACTTGGTTAAAGTCTAAGATTACGACTTCATTCAATATCTTTTTATTAGATGTGAATTTTGACAAATCTATCATTAGATTACATTTTCTTCTAATATCTTCCATGCTTGCAAAATTTTCAAAAAATCAATAGCTATATTATCAATCAATTGTTTAAATTTCAAAATTATATAGTTTAAAATTATGCATAGTTTCTCAAAAAAAAAAAAAAAATTATGCACAAAAAATAAGTTATGAATCAAATAATAAATAACATTTTATTGGTATAAAATTTGACATATATATTAAGAACATGTAATCCAATGATTAGATTTTCAAAATAAGTAGTCACGTTAATTTTTTTGTGGGGAGTTACAGCCTTAGGCTACAACAAAGTTTGTAGCCAAACTTTGTCCATACAATATTGATTGTAGCCTTAGGCTACAACTTTACTCAATATCTTTGTATTGGAGGTGAATTTTGACAAATTCACCATTGAATTACATCTTCTTCTTATATCCTCTATACTTGCAAATTTCTAGAAAAATTAAAGAGTAATAACTATGTCATCAATAAATTATTTAAATTGCAAGTTTTTGTTGTTTAAAATTATGCATTAAATATAAGCTTATAGATCATATTGTAAATAGGACAAAGTTTAGCTATAAAATTGGTTGTAGCCTAAGACTATAATCTTACTCAATATCATTTTATTGAATATGAATTTTTGAAAAATCCACCATTGGATTACATCATCTTCTTATATCCTATAAGCTTGCCAAATTTCTAGAAAATTAAAGATGCCATCAATAAATTGTTTAAATTGTAATTTTTAATAGTTTAAAATTATGTATAAAATATAATATTGTAGATCATATAATAAATAATATTCGATTAATACAAAATTTGACATGTGTATTAAGAGTATAAAGAACATGCAATTCAACGTTAGATTTTCAAAATATGTAGTAATATTTATTTTATTGAGTAAGATTGTAGCCTTAGACTACAATTAATTTTGTAGCTAAACTTTGTCCCATTATCTTATTGATACAAAATTTGACATATGTATTAAGAGCGTAAAGAAAATGTAAATCAAAATTTTCAAAATATTTATTGAGCAAGGTCTTAGGCTACAACCAATTTTGTAGTCAAATTTTGCCTCTACAAAATTAGCTGTAGTTTTATACTACAACCTTAGTCAATATATTTTTATTAGAGGTGAATTTTGACAAATCCATACTTACAAAATTTCTAGAAAGTTAAAAACTAATAGTTATGTCATCAATAAATTTTTTAAATTGAAAATTTTGCATAAAATATAAACTTATAGATCATTTTGTGAATAATATCCGATTGACACAAAATTTGACATATGTATGAAAAGCGTAAAAAATATACAATTCAACAGTTAGATTTTCAAAATACGTAGTAATATTTATTTTATTGAGTAAGGTTGTATCCTAAAGTTACATTCAATTTATAGTTAAACTTTGTCACTACAAAATTAGTTATAGCCTTAGCTTACAACCTTACTCAATATTTTTGTACTGGAAATAAATTTTAAAAAATTCACAATTGGATTACATCTTATTTTTATATCCTTCATACTTGCAAAATTTCTAGAAAATTAAAAAGTAATAACTATGTCATCAATAAATTGTTTAAATTGCAAGTTTTTGTTATTTAAAATTATACATAAAATATAAACTTATAGATTATATTGTAAATAATATCTGATTGATACAAAATTTGACAATTGTATTAAGAGCACAAAAAACACGCAATTCAATGGTTAGATTTTCATAATATGTGATAATATTTATTTTATTGAATAAGGTTATAACCAATTTTGTAACTAAATTTTATCCATTTTGTAGCTAAAATTTGTTTATCTACTTTGAATAAAATTTGACATGTATGCGTTAAGAGCATAAAGAACGTGAAATCTAACGATTAGATTTTCAAAATTAACATTTAATAAAAAGATGTAAAAGGAGTTTGAAGGGTTCCTCTCCAACTTAGTTTGGAGAGAAACCTTGTCCCTATTAGAGAGAGTAAATGCATTTTTCTAGTGAAAATGAAAAGCTTGGTTTGTGGTTGGGAGGAGACAAAGTGACAATCACTAGTAAGAACGAGTGAAAGCAGGCCGTTGATTGCTGTGATCATATAACTTTATAATTTATCTTTTGAAAATTAATAGGGCTAAGATCATACATCTGCATATCAAACCTAAGAAATATTTTTTAAGGGTTCTTTTTTTTTTTTTGGGGGGGGGGGGGGGGGGTGGTGGCGCTGTTTCCAAACTGTTTTCGTTGATTATGCGATTTTTGTTCTATTGATGTTTGGGTTAATTTGTTTGTTTAAAGGGGCAAAGGGCCTTTTTTTTTTCTTTGTGGGGGGGGGGGGGGGGGGGGGGGGGGGGGGTTGTGGGGGTGGTGGAGAGCAAAGAGAATTTTCTTGGGTAAAAATTCAAAAATCTCAAAAAATATGTATACACTACTAACTCCTTCCCTGGATCCAAATAATAAAAAAATAGTAATTATTTGAACAAAAAAAAAATCACAATCTTTTTCCGTCTTTTGCTAAATAACTTAATGAAGGAAATAGGTACATGAGGTTTCTAAGCTTTAATAATATGGTGCAATACCATTACATACCCTTGGTACAATGATCACTTTACAAGTATAAGTATTTGTGAGGTGTAGAGGGCGCAAACCAATATTTAAGTCTCTAGGAAGGAGCTTCACACACATATACACTTAGATTAGGTTAGATTAAAATTTCTATATATATATATATATATATATGATGCAATGACCCTAATTCTTGCATTGGACGAGTCTTTAACCTTTTAACTTTCAACTTTTTAACTTTTTAACCTTTTAAATTTTATCATCTGATCACAATACCTGAATACCATGATAGTTGCCCTTCTGTCCATATTTTCCATTAAGAACCACATCAACTTGCCAGACATGTTTAGTTTATCCAATAAAATGATGTTATATTATTTCTGTAGCCTAAAAAAATTAAATAATTAAAAATTGCATGGAATAATAAAAATAGCGTGGCATCTTTTTATTGGATCAACTAAATACACGTAGCAAGTTTATGTGACACTTAACAGAAAATATAGACAGGGAGCTATTGATGCAAAAAAAAAAAAAAAAAAAAAAAAAAAAAAAAAAAAAAAAAAAAAAAAGAACTTAAAATGGTAAACTTCTAATCTTAAAATTTCAGAGTGTAAAATCCAAATACTCTCGAACTTTAGAGGGTAAATCCAAATTCTGAAACTTCAGAGACGTAAAATCCTAACATTTTCAAACTTTAAGGGTGTAGTTTGTAATTTATTTATTTATTTATTTATTTATTTTTTTTTATTATTATTATTATTATTATTATTATTATTTTCATTTAAACCTATAGCTATGTTTGATTACCATTGCTAATACATAAATGAAAAGGTCAACTTTCTTGGCGTTTTTTCTTAAATTTTATCTTTTCAAAATCTTAAGGAAGAAGGAGTACTAGTGGAGACTGGAAGGGGTGGACTTCCACTCAATACTATGCTAGAGGCTGCATTCTAGAATTAGGGCTACAGTTGAATCAAACTAAATAACACTAAAGATTTTCGGCCAAAAAAAAGAAAAGCACGAAAAGTCAGATTTATGGATGAATCATGACTATGTGAAAGCAAAGCTATACAAGTAAATTAAGTAATAGAAGTTTACCTTCACATCCCGTTGGAAGATAGGGATTTCCTTTGTATCCGGCCATGCAGGCACAAGAAAAGCTTGAAAAGTTCGATATTAAGTGTGGCACGAATCTATCCGTCGTGTGAATGTATATGTTGTTAATGTAAAAGTCACAATAAAAATCCTGTCTATTGTTGAAGGACTCAAGCATCTCACGGGAATTGTTCATCCATTTATATATCCCCCAGTCCAGCACCACGGGAATGAAATCTATTTTCTCCACGGAAAAGGAAAGATTTATATGTGAGGGGAACCAGTCTGCTTGTACTAAGAAAGCATACTTGCAGCCCTCTTGGAATTTTTTATCATCTCTACTTTCCCTTGTGAAGTTATCATGTATATTTTTAAAATCTTCATGAGGTACTTGAACACCTAAAGGGATTGTGGACTTGCAGCACTTCAAGCCTGAGCATGAATTACGCTCTCCGTTCGTCGAGCTGTTGTTACAATGTGATCTGCACCCAAACACCACCGGCTCTGCTCCGACTATTGTTGCCAAGTTGTTGCAACCAACCGATATGAACGTGTTCATTTTGTCGGAGAAGACAAAAGGACTTTCTTTAATGTTCACACCTCGGACAACTGGGATCCGAAGAGATTATTGAACTTTAGACGCGAACCTTATTGTTTGCCCAATAAGTATCATTAAAAATGATTTCAAGCTCTTCCATGTTAATTTTTTTTTAGGAAGGCTCCAGTTCCATTGCAAAAAATTTGGAACCAGTCGTCCATGTAACAACCGGGTCTAATTCCAAACGGGTAAGGAATACTAACTAATGAAGCGTAAGTTCGTCAGTAGAGTTAGTCAGATGGAAGCAATACTCAGCCCTCAAGGGTGGTCACCGGTGTGGTGCCTGCCACAATGCCTCCGATGCCAAAGTCAGTATAAGAAACTTATCTTGAGAATAAACAATGTAACAGAATGAAAGAGTTCTCTTAATGTTTATCTGTGTACATACCTTGTACTTGGCAATGTGTGGGCTTTATATAGGCTTTCCTAGCTCCTAGCCATTGAGGTAGTTATGGAGGTCTTAATGCTCCTCTTGGTAACCCTGGTGCTGTGTAATGTGGCTTTAATGTGCTCCAACGGGTCACACAGTTGGCCTTGTAACCGTTCTTGGTGCAATTGAGCTGTATTGAATGTATTGATTTACCTTCGTTAGTGACATGGGTATAAGATATGCTCGTCCAAGCATCTCCTTGTCTGTCTCCTTGGGAGATTATCCCGTCATTCTGATCATTGGTTTCGTCAGTCCCATCAGCTGCCTCTGGATTCCGTGGTCGTCATAACATGTCATGTTGGCCATGGAAGATGAAAAGTTTTCTAGGCTATAAGTGGTTGTTGGGTTTTCGTGCCGCATTAATTGCGTAGTGGTGGTGTCCTTTGCGTTACTACCACGTGGTGTGTGCGGATTAGTGGGTTTATTTCCGTGTCCCTTGGGTTTCTCGCTGTTTTTTCAGTTGTTTGAGGCTTTGATTTAAAACTTCTCATCTCCTTCACTTTTTCCAATTTCCTTAATTAATTCTTCGAGTCCCTTCTTCTCCATCTCCCCTTGCGACTGTTTTGATCCTGCTTCGGCGACATCTTTGGAGTCTTTCTTTGATCAAGTTGCACCTTTCCGTGGTACGTTTCTCTCTCTCCTTTTCCTCCATTTTCCTTTTCTTCATAATCTTGCTTAGGTTCCTAATTTTCCTTTATTATCTCTTTTTCTTTTGCCATGGCTCCCCTCCTTTTTTTTTTTTTTTTTTTTGTTAGCTCTTTGGGATTTCAGTGTCTGTTTCTCTTTTGTTGGGTGTCTATGGTGAGTAGCTCTGAGGTTTGGACTGCTTGCCCCTCAATTTCTTTCTTTTTCGCGCGTTAAGGGGGGTCTCTAGGCGTTTTTCAAAACCTTAGGGATTTTGTCTACGAGGGTGATAGTTTGGGGGTGGTACTGGCGAAACTACTGCCTTTACTTCGTCAATCTATTGATTGGTTTGAGGGCTTGGTGAGAGAGCGGGGGACGATGTCAGAGGTTAGATCTAGCGAGCTTGAGACGGGGTTATCGTCTAGCGGAGGCCAGGTAGAGGGGGATACTGCTATTTCTGCCTCTCGAGAAGTTAGGGCTTTTCACGCCCTTAAGGAGGTATGTGGGTTAGATGCTGAGACAGTGGGTAGATTTCAACATAGGTTTCAATTTTCGGAGCGGGTTCGTGTTTGTCGGCCTAACGACGAGCATAGGGCTTGTCATTTTTTCCCCGGTGAAGTATGCTTCTATAAAGCTACCTTTACCTGCGGGCTTAGGTTCACCATCCATCCCTTTGTGATGGAGCTCTTAAATCATTTTGGAATTGCTCCCGGGCAACTTATGCCCAACTCATGGAGGATAGTGGTCAACTATATGAAAATATGGTTGGCTGCTAATGAAGACATGATTAAGGTGGGCGAGCTCACCTATTTGTATCGTCTGAAAGAGTCTAAAGAATATGGATATTACGAGTTAGTGCCTTGGGAGAAGAGAACAAGGATTGTCAGGGGCTTACCATCGTCCTTCAGATATTGGAAGTCAAGATTTTTCTTTGTGACTGGGGACGACTTCGAGACTCCCTCCAGCAGGGACTTGGGTGATATCCCAAGGTTACATCATCGATAGGGAACCCTGACTTTAGGTGCATTAGTATCCCTTTCAGTCAATTTAATTTAGTTATGTCGTCGTTATTGTTACTAACTTTCGTGCTTCTTGTTCTGCGCAGTTAAGAGACGACCGAAGCTAAAGAGCAGACATAAGGAGTGTGTTGATAAGGCAATTGACTACGCCCTGACGGTCGAAAGTTGGGACGATTTGGTGGACCCACAGACTTTAGCGTTCTACAACCTCGGCCCTGATCCATCTTCCTTCGTCCTATGCACCATAGGTATTGAGGGAAAAAAGAGTAAGTGCTTCATTCGTCAGTGTTGACTCCTTTGTGTTTTATTTTTCTTTACAAGTGTTCTTCTTCTTGCAGAAATGACGACAAAATTTAATAAAGACATGTATGCTAAGATGAGGGCAAAGAAGGACGAGCCGTTGTCCAGTATAGGGAAGAAAGGCGTGCATGTCAGAGGAAAAGGTCCATCAGTTCCTCCAGGGTCGTCTGTTACTCCCCTTGCTTCTGGCACAGAGGTTGTGAGGACGGTCTCTCCAGCCGTTTCACTCGAGGAGATCCCTACTCCTTCTTCAAAAAGGCTGCGATTGACGAGTACGGAGAAAGAGAAAGCCCCCTGTTCCTCCAAGATCTGGGATGATGAGGAATTGGCGGTGGAAAGGGTGCATGAAGTTGTTACTACTAACGATATGAAGGTCTTCTCCAAGGTGACGCTCAATGAGGTTGCGAATCGCCACGTCCGTAAGCTCGTCCAGGTATAATGCTCATGAGTCAAAGCGGTTTTTTTTTTTTTTTTTTTTACTGACGGCTTTTGCTTTCTTCCTCAGGTGTTGGGGGAAAGTCTACACATTGCTTCTAAGTGCCTTACTCAGGATGTAAAGGTGGCTTCCCTGATATCCCAGATGGAGGCTCTGGAGAAAGAGAATTCAACCCTGAAGAAGAAGCTTATTGATTCCATGGGTGAGGCCAACACTTTGAAGGAAAATGTCAAGGCTTTAAATGACGACCTCAGAGTAGAGTGTCAACTAACTCAGGAGAAGGACGAGCAACTTCTTGCCACCAAAGGGAAGCTTAAGACAATTACTGCCAGGTTTATTGAGGGCTTCCAACAAACTGATGACTACCAGACTGTGCTCTTTAGTTGGTATTTTAAAGGTTTTGAACTTCTGCGAAGGTACCTCGCCAAGCATCCCACTAGGGTTGACCTACAAGGCTTGGATCTCAAAGTAATGGATCAGGAGATGGCGATTGACGAGGCCAATGCCCCTGAAAAGACTGTTGCTGATGACGCCCCTGTTGATGACGTCTCCGATGCCCTGGGGACGAGAACTGGTTCTTGATGCCTAGTCTCGAACAGAAGTCCTTGAAACCTTGGCTGTCGAATTGTAGTCCATTATCTGATATGATCGTCCGTGGAATCCCGAACCTGCAAACTATATTCTTCCACACGAAGCTTTGGATTCTTGCTTCGGTGATGGTCGCTAGTGCCTCTGCTTCAGCCCATTTAGTAAAGTAATCAATAGCAACTAGTAAGACTTTTACCTGGCCTTTGCCTTGAGGCAGTGGGCCAACGATGTCAATTCCCCACTGCGCAAACGGCCACGGGGATGCAATGGTCGTCAGTTTCTCTGCTGGAAGTCGCTGAACACTCCTGAACCTTTGACAGTTTTCACATTTCTTGACGAACTCTGTTGCGTCTACCAGCATTGTTGGCCAGAAATAGCCTGTTCGAATGACCTTGCTTACCAAGGACCTAGGACTAGCATGATCTCCACAAACTCCTTCATGGATCTCCTTCAGGATGTAATTAGCTTTGTCTTCGTCCACACATTTCAAGTAAGGCATAGAGAGACCTCTCTTGTATAGTGTGTCGTTGAGGATCGTAAATCTGACCGCCCCCTTTTTGATCTTCCTGGCCTCGTCTGCATCAAGAGGGAGGTGCCCGTCTTGAAGGAAAGATATGATGGGTGTCATCCAACTGTTTGTGTTCTGGATTGCGAGTGTTCAAATTTCTTCAATGCTAGGATTTTTCTGGACTTCCAGCATTAGGTCTGCGTTTGATCTCCCTTCTTCAGACGAGGCTATCTTGGAGATTTTGTCTGCTGCCATATTCTGGCTTCTGGGGATCTAGACAAACTCTACTTCTTCAAACTCTTAAGTCAGGTGCTTCATCAGCCTGAGGTACCTTTGCATTCTTTCTTCCTTTGCTTCATACTCTCCCTTGATCTGCCCGATTACCAGCTTCGAGTCATTTTGGACCTTGTTGTTGGTGGCCAAGAACTTCAGCTGAACCCCATACTTCAGTGTTTCTCCATCGGGGGTGATTGTGACGACACGTACTCCCCCCTTTTTTTGGGCTGACAAACCGTCGGTCTGTATCATCCACGGTTTGTCTATACTGGCGAGGATTTCTCCATTTGGAAGGGTAAACTCGGCGATAAAGTCTGCCAGAGCTTGTGCTTTAATGGCTGTCCTGGGATGGTACTCAACATCAAATTGGCTAAGCTTAATTGCCCATTGGACCACTCTCCCAGTAGCCTCGGGTTTGCTCATAGACTTCTTAATAGGTTAATCTGTCATCACCAAGATTGGATTTGCCTAGTAGTACTGCCTAAGTTTGCATGAGGCTACTATCAATGCAAACGTGATTTTCTCAATGTTTGGATACTTGGACTCAGCTCCTTGAAAGGCTTGGCTGACGTAATAAACTGGAAGCTATTTCTTGTCTTCTTCTCGGATCAGGGCTGCATTGACGGCTGTAACTGATACTGCTAAGTATAAATACAAGTTCTCACATTCTTTGGACGGGCTTAGAAGTGGTGGATTGCTCAGGTAGCGTTTGAGCTCTTGGAAGGCCGTTTCACATTTGTCGGTCCAGGCGAAAGCCTGTTTCAAGGTCTTGAAGAAGGGTAGGCATTTGTCATTCGCTCTAGAGACGAACATATTAAGGGCTGCAATCCGACCCGTGAGCTTCTGGACCTCCTTGATGGTCTTGGGTGATGCCATGTTGATTATGGCTTATACCTTCTTTGGATTTGCCTCTATTCCTCTCTAGGACACCATGAATCCCAGGAATTTTCTTGAGGCAACACCAAAAACACACTTACTAGGATTCAGCTTCATTTCATATTGTTTGAGGGTAGCGAATGTCTCCTTAAGGTCGTCCAGATGGGCAAGCTCTTCCTTACTCTTGACGAGCATATCATCCACGTACACCTCCATATTCCTGCCTATCTGCTTGTTGAACATTTTGTTTACCAACCTTATTCCTACGTTCTTTAGTCCAAACGGCATTACCTTATAACAATAGAGCCCTTGACTGGTGATGAATGCCGTTTTCTCCTGATCCCCGTCAGCCATTTTTATCTGGTTGTATCCTGAGAAAGCATCCATGAATGTCAACAGCTTGTGTTCGGCTGTAGAGTCTATGAGCTGGTCTATTCTTGGAAGAGGGAAACTGTCCTTCGGGCAGGCCTTGTTCAGGTCCGTGAAGTCTATGCACATTCTCCACTTCCCATTTGCTTTCTTTACCAGAACGACGTTTGCAAGCCAGCCTGGATAGTATCTTTCTCGGATGAAACCTGCAGTCAATAGTTTGCTTACTTCGTTAGCGATTGCTTAGTCTCTTTCAAGTGCGAAGACTCTTCGTCTCTACTTGACAGGCTTCCTCTCCGAGTCTACATTCAACCTGTGCTGGATAACTTCTGCGGATATGCCTGGCATGTCGTCGTGGCTCCAGGCAAAGACGTCTAGGTTTTCCTTAAGAAACTGGATGAGCTTTGTTCTCATCTCAGGACTTAGAGTCGTCCCTATCCTGGTTGTTTTTGTTGCTTCTCCTTTGGCCAGCTCCACTATTTTCAGGGCTTCCACCTTTTCTTTCTCCTTTTCTTCGATTATCCATGTATGGGTCTCCTTTGTTGCCAAGACGGCCTGGTAGCATTCCCGAGCTAGAACATGGTCGCCTTTAACTTCGCCAACACCATCCTCCATTGGGAATTTTACCTTCAGATAGTAGGTAGACGTAGAAGCCTTCCACTTGTTAAGTGCTGGCCTTCCAATGATGACATTGTAGGATGAGGGGCAATCTACCACCAAGAAGTCCAGCTGATGGGTCAACTGCTTCGAGTATGTCCCCACAGTCACTGTCAATGTCGCTATGCCCTTAGGATATACCCTGTCACTGCTGAAACTGACGAGGGGGGAATCAAAAGGACATAGTCTTCTTGGATCCAGCTTCAATTGCTGGAATGTAGGGAAATAGATGATATCAGCGGAGCTACCATTGTCCAAGAGGATCCTTTTGATGTTGAACCCTTCTATGGTAAGCATTATGACCAAAGGGTCGTTATGAGGCTGCTTTACTCCCCTAGCATCACTCTCGTTGAAAGTCATGTCCTAATCAGTTCGTCTGTGTTTCGATAGGGGAGTCATGTGGACACTGTTCACCTGTCGTTGATGTGCTTTATTAAGGGACTTGAATGAGCATCCTGTGATGGGCCCCCCTGCGATCATCTGTGTATCCCCGATCACATTTAAGGAGGTTGGAATTGACGGTCATCATTCTTGGACGATGACTCATGCTGGCTCTTGTTCCCTTCTCGGAATTTATTGTACTCCCCTTTCTTCACAAACTTCTATAACTTCCCCTTTCATATCAATTCTTCTATTTGCTCTTTGAGGTCCCAACAATCTTCGGTGTAATGGCCATGATCTTTGTGAAATTGGCAGTATTTATTCCTATCGCGAACGTTAGGAGACGAGTGCAATGGTCGCGGCCATTTAAGGTAGTGTTCGTCCTTAATCTATGTTAGAATTTTATCAACGGGCATAACAAAAGGAGTAAACTTTACCGTCCGAGGGCTTTTATCATCTTTCCTTCTGATTCTGTCATTAGTCCGAACATCCGGATGGTCACACTTTTGCCTTCTACAGTCGTCTTCTTTTCTTCCTTTGTCCCCTGGTCTCTCTACGTCCCTGATGGCCGCCAATGCATCTTCAGCGTTCATGTACTTCTGTGCTTTAAAGAGCATCTCGGCCATCGTCTTTGGGGGATTCTTCGCGAGTGATGTAACGAGCTCTCTGGATCTCAACCCCGCCTTGAAGGTCATCAGCTGCACCTTATCGTCTGCCTCGTCTACCTCTAGTGTCTCCTGAGTGAAGCGTTTCACATATGACCTCAAGGTTTCCTTCTCTCCCTGCCTGATGGTGAGCAAGTGGTCCGCGGTCCTCTTTGGTCGTTGTCCTCTAATGAAGTGATGTAGGAAGGCATTGCTCAACTGCTCAAAGGTGTCGATGGACGATGTTGGCAACTTTGTGAACCACTCCCATGCAGCTCCCTTGAGAGGGGTTAGGAAGGAATGACACAATATTTCGTCTGGGGACTACTGGAGTCCCAGGGTCATTTTGAAGGTGTTAAGATGATCCTGAGGATCCTTTAGCCCATCAAAGGGTTCAAGTTGAGGTAGCCGAAATTTCGACGGCACTGGACAGTCGAGGACTGCTGTGGTAAACGGCGAATCCGTTGCCCTGACCATTTGATCCACACTCCATTCTGTTTTCTCCTTGATGGCGTTCCTAAGTTCGTCCATCTCCCTCCTCATCTCCTGGAGCAAGTCCGAGTTCTGCTCGATTGGAGTGGTGGGCCTTTGATGGTCACTTCTTCTATGGCTATCTCCCTCTTCATCCTAATTTCCCTTAGACCGATTCTCCTCCTGCTGAAGACGTAGCTTCATTTCCTAATTTTGCCTGGTCAGTTCTTCAACGGTGGCTGCAAGAGCCTGAACTTGCTGAGCTAGGGCTGCAGAATCTTGATTGGATTCCATCTGAGAGAAATAGTTGATCGGAGACTACTTTTTTGAGATTAAACACGAAAATGTCGTTCCCCACAGACGGTGCCAAACTGATGAAGCGTAAGTTCATTTGTAGAGTTAGTCAGATGGAAGCAATACTCAGCCCTCAAGGGTGGTCACTGGTGTGGTGCCTGCCACAATGCCTCCGATGCCAAAGTTAGTATAAGAAACTTATCTTGAGAATAAACAATGTAACAGAATGAAAGAGTTCTCTTAATGTCTATCTGTGTATGTACCTTGTACTTGGCAATGTGTGGGCTTTATATAGGCTTTCCCAGCTCCTAGCCGTTGAGGTAGTTATGGAGGTATTAATGCTCCTCTTGGTAACGCTTGGTGCTATGTAATGTGGCTTTAATGTGCTCCAACGGCTCACACAATTGGCCTTGTAACCATTCTGGGTGCAATTGAGCTGTATTGAATGTATTGGTTTACCTTCGTCAGTGACGTGGGTATAAGATATGCTCGTCCAAGCGTCTCCTCGTCTGTCTCCCTAGGAGATTATCTCGTCATTCCGATCATTGGTTTCGTCAGTCCCATCACTAACATTTCCACAAAGTTTTATAACCCAGTTAAGAAATAGGTATTGCTTCTACTAATCCTTATGTCAGCAGAAGTAAGAAACTAATCGTGATTACAAATTGCACAGCCATCTGTGGGTGCTCACTACTCACGAGATCAATAATGCAAGCTACATACCTAACCTTTTTATAGACCACTGCATCTCTCATAACCCTCTGAGATCGACACCGCATAATAAGCTGGCATAGACGCCACGTCATAAAATGGTCAACAGCAAACCACTATGTGAACTTTCTTAAAAGCTCCCAAAGAAAGAAAGCTATGTTTTCAACTTTCTTATAAGATTCCAAGTCCAAAGACACCGAACCTTGTTTAACACATCCACAAACAAGGGAATTTGTTGGGGACTTTCGGAGCAATGCTCATTCCTCTCTTCCACAAACAAGCGAAGTTGTTGGGTACTTTCGAAGCAACGCTCCCCTGTCTCACATGAGGGGTGGCCCCATGGGTACTTCATGTGAGAGGGGGCACATTGCTTTTAGAGCATGTTGACGATGCAATGTTTCTGCAAGATTTTTTTGACAATAAAATCTTGCATTTTAATTGTTTGTAACTGAGGTTGAGAAGGAGAGAGAGGAAGATATTTGTGAGTGTTAAATATTAGCATTGATACACCATATTGAATATGCTAGTATGGATATGGAAGCGAAAGCATAAAGTATTGAATACAATAACACACGAGGGTTACGTGGTTTAGCCTAACGGCCTACATCCATAGAGGAAACCCTAAAGAGCTACATCAATAATATATTAGAGTGTAGTACAAATCCTGTGTTGCAATAAATTATAACATGTGTATATATAGTAGATTAAACCCTAGACTAATAGACTTATAGTACAAGTAGGAGACTTGACTTACACACAAAGTAGAATTAGGCTTGGGCCTATGCTAATGGGCTAATATATCTCTAATAGTGAGGAAAAGAATGAAGAGACTGAGAAGGGCGGAGAGGGAGAGATTTGCAAGAGTAAAAAAAAGATAAGAAAAAGAGAGAACGTCTAAACGTGTACGTAGATGAGTAGCATTGGGAACTAGGAAGGTATAAGTTAAGGCATTGGGAAAGTAAAAGAAGTTTAAATGTGTGGATAAGAACAATTCAAGATAAGAGTAAAAACAAAAAAAAAAAAACAAAACAAAACAAAACAAAAACAAAAACAAAAAACAAAAAAACAAAAACAAAAACAAAAACAAAGAGATAAAGATGAGGAATGGCAACAATGAAGGAAAACAACGGGAAGGGTTTAGCAGATGAGGAGACCATGCAGGAGACTCATTCCCAGCCTTGTCTTGTGGAAGGAGACAAGAGGAAGACTTTATCTAAGACGATAGAATTAGGGAATATTCCAAGACGTCAAGGCCACAAGAAGGCGAAACATGGGTCGTCTAAGTTTGGAGTTGTTAAGCCTGGTTCCGTTGTCCCTCCTGCTTCTTCTAAACAACCGTTTGTACAAATTCTTGATTTGGACTTGTCCATCCTTGCGGAAACTACTCTATCCAAGCCTGCTGTGACCTCTTCGTCCAAGCCTCCTAGAAGCGCTCCTATGAATCTTTTTGAGAATGAAGATCTTGCTTGGGAAAGGTTTCAATAGGCTATGATCGACGAGGGCATTACTGTGTGCTATGACATGTCCTTGAAAGACTTTGAACATTCTGCAGCTCATGATCTCTTCAAGATATATTTTTATGTATTTATAGTCATTACATTTCGTCTTGCATCTTCATACTTGACATTTCTCGTCTAATCATCTCTTTTAACCAATTGCATATACAAGCCATGACAAAGTTCACGGCAGTGTCTAAGCAGGCTACTAAGATGGACCATGAAAGAGTTAGACTGGAGGCAAGGGTTCGCGAAGTGCAGATGGATTGTAGGAGTCGAGCTGAGTTGGCAGCCAAGGCGATGGACGAGGTAAAGGAGTTGAAGAATCTTGTCAAAGAGCTGAAGATGGATGTTATTGAGAAGGATACCCATCTTCATTATCTACAAAAGAAGAATGACGAGTTCTGCACTCTTCTTAAAGAGAGAAAGGGAGAAGCCATCAGGGAATTTAAAGCGTCCAACAAGTTCACTAATCATTTGGATGGGAACTATGCCACAGGATTTGAAGATTTTCGTATGGACGTGATGGAGCATTTTCCTGAGGTGGACTTTTCCTCTATTAAGCTCAATATTGGTGCTGCAAGCTCTCTCCACCAGACGAGGTCTGAAGATGTTAATATTGATGACGATGCTACGATCCAGCCTGCCCATGATGACCCTAATTCTGGAGAAAATCCCCCTAATGGTTTATGAAGGAATTTTAAAACTTTTATTTTTTTTTTTGTAGTAGTAGTTTTTTCATGAGGTCCGTTGTTATGGACCTTCTGAATTTATCTAAGTACATTTACTTCGTCCATGTTTTAAAATGGGCTTTAATACAATTGCCTTTTTCAGGCTTAATTTTCTTTTAAAGGTTTTTGGACGATGACTGTCGACCCTTTTTATTTATGAATGTTTTTATTCATATTGTTATTGTTGATTCCAATTCCAAGTATTTTTCGTCTATGTTTAGGACTTTGTTTTGGAATATACATATTTCCTCGTCCTTAGACTTATCTTTGGAATTTCACTTGGTTATTCTTACTCATAGCTTGGATCATATAATCAGTTGGACGTGTTGTCCAAGGAATGTTGCATGCATGCTTTTCTTTCGTCCTTAATTTTTTTTTTTTTTTTTTTTGACAAGTTTAGTTGGAAAGTTTTTTCTTTGCCTTGGTCATTGCCTTTTTTTGGCAATTTGCCTCCTTTTTTTATCAAGGATGGCTTATGACGATATATCTTTGCGTCCAAAGATTTTAAACGTCTTTAACTTTATATGGATGTTAATTTCACAGAATCATAAACACTTAAATTAGGAAATTCAAGCTGCTTTATATACATCTGTACATAACATCGTTCGTGGACATACAACATCTATACATCGTTCATAGACGTTGAGGAACACAGTATATAGCATTGACCGAAAATTTCATCCATGCTAATACTTAGTCCCTTTTTTAGGGAATTTAAATTACTTTATGTACAAAGGGACTTTGTTCATGACATTGTCCATAGCACATGCTAGTAGCTAGTGCTTTTTAGAGAATTCAAACACTTAGAAACATAACATATTGTTTTAAAACATAAATACTGAAATATAGCATAAGTAGACTACTAATAATTACAAGTAATCCTTAATCTCGTCCATGCTGACCTTCTTGACAAGTCACTTTCACTAGTAGTACCTCCTTAAATGCTCCACGTTCCATGGATGTTCCAGTTTCCATCCATCTAGGGCCTTCAAGTAGTATGATCCTCGCCTTTTGGAGTTGATAACTCTGTGTGGCCCTTCCCAGTTAGGCCCTAACTTTCCATGAACGGGATTCTTTATAGCCAAAGACACCTTCTTTAAGACGAGATCTCCAACGTTGAACTGTCTTGGCTATACCAGTGCATTATTATGCTTGGACATCAAATTTTTGGAACGAGCCACCCTTCATTCTGCATCCATTCTTACCTCGTCCATAAGATCAAGGTTTAGACGAAGCTGCTTTTCATTCTCTTCGTTGTTATAGTGAGCCACCCTGTAGCTAGTCAACCTAACCTCTATAGGTATGACCGCGTCACTTCCATACGCCAATTTAAAAGGGGCCTCTCCAGTTGGAGCCCTTAGCTTTATCCTATATGCCCAAAGGACACTGGGTAGTTCATCCGGCTATATCCCCTTCACCCCCTTAAGTCAAGTCTTGATAATTTTCAACAAGGACCAGTTTGTAACTTCAACTTGTCCATTGGCTTGTGGGTGGGAGGGTGAGGAATAATGATTTCTAATCCCCAATTGCTAGCAAAAGTTTCTAAAGGGCAAATTATCAAATTGGTGTCCATTATTCAAGATGAGTACCCTAGGAATTCCGAAGTGGTATATTATATTTTTCCGGACAAAATTTCTAATATTTTGCTCAATGATCCTTGCCATGGGCTCTGCTTCCACCCACTTTGTAAAGTAATTAATTCCCACTATTAAGAACTTCATCTGTCTTGTCCCCATGGGAAAGGGACCAAGAATGTCAAGTCTCCACTGGGCAAAAGGCTAAGGGGCCACCATTGGATTAAGATATTCTGATGGTTGCCTAGGTATGTTACTGTAACTTTGACACTTATCACTTGCTTTAACATAGGCTTTAACATCTGCTTGAATAGAAGGCCAGTAATACCCCACACAGACCATCTTATAGACGAGGGATCTGGCCCCTGAATGGTTTCCACAAGCTCCTTCATGGACATCTCTTAAAACATAAAGAGATTTGTCTAGATTCAAGCACCTTAGATAGGGTTGAGAAAACCCCTTTTATACAACACCTAGTCCATGAGGACAAACTTCGCAACTCTTACCCTTAGCTTCCTTGCTTCTTCTATATCTTCAGGGAGTATTCCATCTTTGAAATAAGATACAATTAAGGTGGTCTAGTTGGCAACTCCATCTATTTGATTTACTTCCGGAACATCTATGCTCGGAACATATTGGACTTTAACTTAATCATCTATTGCCTCATCTGAAAATGCTGTCTTAGCTAAAACGTCAGCTTCTATGTTCTCTTTCCTTGGTATTTTTTGAAATTAGGCTGTTGTAAAGACTTTGATGCACCGCTTAACTTTTTCTATGTATCTCTTCATTCGTTCTTCTTTAGCCTCACACATCCCATTTACTTGGCCTATCACCAACTGTGAATACCCTTGGACGAGGATTCAATCCACTCCTAGTGATTTGGCTAACTCCAAACCTTGAAGTAAGGCTTTATACTCACCTTCATTATTAGTTGTTTGGAACTGTAAAAGGACAGTGTATTCTAGATGATCCCCTTTTAGTGATTGTAAGACTATCCCAATTCCTCTTGCATGCTGTGTGGACAATCCATCAGCATGGACGACCCACTGCTTCGCCCCCTGATCTCCATCTCGACGATCATTAGCAAGAGTAAATTCAACAATGAATTTTGCAAGGACTTGAGCTTTTATTGCATCTCTTGGCTTATATTGCACATCAAATTTACTAAGTTCTACTGCCCATTGGATCAATCGTCCAGTGGCCTCTAGCTTATTCATTGCTTTCTTTAACGGGTGATCTGTTAGGATGTTGATTACATGAGCTTGGAAATAAGGTCTAAGTTTCCTCGCTGCTATCACCAATGAAAATGCTAACTTTTCCATTAGTGGATACGGTCCTTTGACTCCTCTCAAGGCTTTGCTAGTGTAATAGACCGACTTCTGTATCTTTCCTTCTTCTCTGATCAAGGCCAAGCTCATTGCATGGGGAGATACCGCCAGATAGAGATATAACTCCTCTCCTGGTTTGGACAGGCTCAGTAGTGAAGTTGAAGCGAGATAAGTTTTCAAGTCTTCAAATGCTTGTTGGCATTTGTCCGTCCATTCAAATGCTTACCTTAATACTCTAAAAAATGGCAAACACTTGTCAGTGGCTTTTGAAACAAACCTGTTAAGGGCCGCCACTCATCTAGTAAGGCTTTGGACGTCCTTGATATTACCAAGGAACTTCCCTGATGCAACACCAAAAGCACATTTACTCGGGTTCAGCTTTATCTTATAACGCCAAAATGTATCAAAGGTTTCTTGAAGATCGTCCAAATGTTGCATCTCTCTCACACTTTTCACCAACATATCGTCCATATATACTTCTATGTTCTGCCAAATCTATGGATGAAACATTTGCTTGACCAGCCTCTAGTAGGTAGCCTCTACATTCTTCAACCCGAATGACATTACTTTGTAACAAAAAAAAAAAAAAAAAACCTTGGCTTGTTACGAAGGATATTTTCTCTTGGTCTGCTTCGTCCATTTTAATCTGATTGTACCCTGAGAAAGTGTCCATAAAACTCAGCAGCTAGTGTCCAGCTGTTGAATCTACAAGCTGATCAATGTGTGGGAGAGGATAACTATCCTTAGGGCGTGCTTTATTTAAATATGTGAAATCCACACACATACTCCATTTGCGATTGGCCTTTTTTACCATTACTACATTAGCTAGCCAGTCAGGATAATAGACTTCGCGAATGAATGAATTTCACGGTGACTAACTTCTTAACTTCTTCTTTAATAGAATTGTCTTGTTCTGGGGCAAACACTCTATTTTTCTAGTGAACAGGCTTGTAGGACGGAGATACATTTAGACGATGACTAATCACACTTGGGACAATCTCAAGCATGTCTTCATGCCTCCATGCAAAAACAACTATGCTACTTTTGAGGAATTCAACGAGGTCCTGCTTTGTCTTTTAGTCCATGCTCGTCCCAATCTTGGTAAACTTCTTCGAGTTGGATTCATCTAATGGTACATCTTCCAATACTTCAATTGGTTCAACCAACGTTCTTTTTTCTTCGATATTCATTGTCTGCATCTGCTCATCCATAGCTAGCATCGCTAAATAGCATTCTCTAGCAGCCAACAAATCTTCATGTACTTCTCCAATGCCATATTATGTTGGAAACTTGACTAACAAATGGTAGGTGGACGTTGCAGCCCTCCAACTGTTCAAAGTTGGTTGTCCAATGATGGCATTATATGAGAATGAGCAATCTACAACAAGAAAATTCACTTTCTTATTGATTTTTCATGGGTAAAAACCAACCACGACTGGCAAGGAGATGGTACCTACTGGAAAGGAGATGGTACCTACTGGCAGAACCTTCATTCCTCAGAATCCTATCAATGGCATATTTATCGGATGAAGTAACTTCTTGTTGATTCTTATTTGTTGAAAAGTTGGATAGTAAAGGATGTCTACTGAACTTCCATTGTCTATTAACACCCTTCTAGCTGTAAAATTTGCAATTATCAGTGTGATAACAATCGCGCGTCATCATGAGGGTGGTGCAACCGTCTTACATCTTTATCTGTGAAAACAATGGCTGGCTCATCGTCTTTGATCATCCTTGGTGGTCATCCTTATATCTAAACATTCTGAACCTCTCGTAGATAAGCCTTCCTAGATCTGGATGAACTTCTTGTTGACATGCCCCCTACAATAGTCTTTATTTCTCCAAACGATGGATGTGCTGGTTCCTCCGCCTTGCCCTTCATTGGCTATCTCTCATCCTTATGATCTCGTCCAAGGAAGATTTTCAACTTTCATTGAGGACTTCAATTTGTTGCTTCAAGTCATAACATTCATTTGTATCATACCCACAGTTATGATGAAAGCAATAGTATTTGCTTTCATTTCGCTTGCTAGGATCTCCCTTCATTCTTTCTAGCCATTTCAAAGACGGATCATCTTTTATCTACATCAACACCTAATCAACTGAAGTATTCAGAGGAGTGTAGTTAGAGTATCATCCTGATGATGATCCTGCCTTCTTGCCATCCCAATCTCTTTTCTCCCCAACTTTAGCTTTCTTTGGACGAGAACCCTGCTCTGGATGATGCATATAACTATTCTCCAGTCGTTCACCCTTCTTTTTTCTCTGGGCAATAATTGCATCTTCTGCATTCATGAAACTTTGGGCTGAATGTATCAACTCAGCCATCGTCTGCAACTCCTTATCATATAACTTATGAATGAATATATCTGAACTGACTCCATTGTAGAATGCTGCCAAGAGGACATTGTCATCCATCTCACCTACTAATAGTGCTTCCCTGTTGAACCGGCTGATAAAAGATTGTATACTTTCATTCTCTCCTAGCTCTATGCTCAGAAAACAGGATGAGGAACATTTTTGCCTTTGTCCGCCCACAAAGTTTTTAATGAACAACTTAGTTTACTCCTGGAACGAAGTTATGGTGTTTGGTGGTAACTTTCCAAACCACACCTTGGCTAGTCCTTTTAACATAGTAGGGAAGGCTCTGTACATAATTTCATTTAGAGCACCTTGAAGATGCATAGTAGTCTTGAATGTGGCAATGTGATTGCAAGGATCACGCGTCCCATCATATGAGTCTAGGGTAGGCATTTTGAACTTAAAAGGCAGAGGATGACTGGTGATGGTTGCAATGAAGGGGGAATCTGTCTTCTGGACGAGATCATCCACATGGTTTACTATTCTCATGGAATCGTTCATCTCTTCCATAGCTCTTTTCATCTGATCCATTTCTCTCTCCAAATGTGGTACCCTACGAGTTACGGTACCCCTAGACTAGTCTCCTTCAGTGTTGTTCTCAGCACCTTCATTTCCTAAATTCTGACACCTTTCTCCACCATGTTGTTGATGTTGTTTGTTAACTTCTCTAGTTAACTCTTGGTTCTGTTCTGTCGGTTCTGCCATTGCTACTACCATGGACTATAAATGTTACTGAACGGTTATGGGGAGTGGTGGCACACTATTTGGGTTACTGGAGGCGTTTCCACTCTCTTGGTGTCCTAACTGGTGGCCATTGACCTAGTCCGAACCATGTAGCCTTTTTGTCTTAAAAAGGGCAAAGAAGTTTGCACTTAGAAACTTTTTTCTTTTTCCCACAGACGGCGCAAACTGATGAAGCACGAAAATCAGTAGGTTGGAATGCTTCAAGCTATGGTGATGGCTGTGAGTCCTGAAAAGAAAGAAAGAACTGTCAAAGGTGACCTGTGTGACCCGGCCAAGGACCCTCCGCCGATTAAGTCAGTTTTCTCTCTAAAACACAAGGATAAAAAATAGTGAATAGTTAGAACTTACTTTTGGTAGATGGGACCTGCTCCTTTTTATAGAGAGTTTGACGTGGGTCTACTTGTTTGGGACCTATCACCATCGTGGGTGATATTGGTGGTTAATGAAGAAAATGGGGTATGTGGAACTAAGTGTATGGAATTCTTGCCATGTGTTATGAAACATGTCGTGTTTTTCTTATGTAGAACCTTTGGAGAATTTCTTGTAGAATTTACCAAGTACAACTTTATCGTCCATGGGTATGGTAGTCCATGAAGAACTCCATCGCATCTCTCGATTATCAATGGACGATCAGCTATGTATGTTCTCATTCTCGGATGACTTGATATAGGCATGGTTAAACTATGGATGACGACACAAGGACATGTGATACTTGTGTTGATTCCCATCAGGTTCAGTCATATTAGATTATCTACATTATTCCCTTTACATTTTAATAACTTATAAAATACTTTTTTTGCATGTCCTACTTTCATTGCAGATCTTACTTTTATCTTTTAGATAAAGAGCTGCAAACTTAATTACTGCTACTCCAGGTCTGTTAACGATTTCTTTAATCTGTTTTAAAAAATATTGTTCCTATTGTGTATGATTTCTAGGTATTGGGAATATTTATTAACTAGTTGCTAACTTGTGCGATGCACGGGAAAAATATTGAAAAATAGATTTAATCTTTCTTTTATTCTATTATATGTCATGTATATATAAGTGTGTTTAGGTCTGTTGATAGAGAGCAATCATTTAAACAATTGCAGCAAAAAATTTTCTATTAATAGTAAAATTTATGTATACATAAATTACAGTTTCATGTAAAGTGTACATACACATGCTCTATACCTCTAAGGAAGGAAACATCACAAACCCTTTACATATGTGGGTTAGATTTAAAACAAACTACATATATTCCAAGTCTGATAAGTCAACTCAATGGTAGAAGAAAAATGTTCTTTACAAAATTAGATAATAACATATTTTACAAAAGGAGGCAATTCTTTGTAACTCTATCTTCCTGCTCATATTCTATAGTATACAACAAAGTGATTTACCTATCTAGGTACAATGGGCAATAGCATTGGCTGTTCTTAAGCACAATTCAATACTGACAAATGAGATAGAAAAGAAAAAAAAAAAAAAAAAAAAAAAGTAACATAACAAATACGAAAAGTACCACTGTTCTAGCCCTCCAAAACTCCATAAACAACACCCTTTCCTAGCCCAAAAATACAAAAAGTTCCCTCCTTTCCCACAACTCCAAGAGGGCTGAGACCACCAACAACTTCCCACAACAGTCAGACAAACCTCTCAAAGAAAGCCGAAGAAAGCATGGCCAAAAACATATAAAGCTTCTTCCTTTTTCTTATTGAACCAAAAAGCCCAGTTCCCATTCACTCTCAAAAACCAACAGAACAAAATAGCAAGAACATACACATCAAAGCAAGTAGCAAGGCATGGGAGCAAAAGTAAAAAAGGAGATATGAACAAAAGGCAGGGCAAAGAAAAGAAAATAGAAAGAAGCAGAGATGAATCAATAACATTTCCCCCCACTTCGTTCTTACTTTCTTTTGTTTCTTCTCTATATTCAGCTATTGATGATTTAGGAACTAGTTTATGTGGGAAAGCAAATCTTGCCATATGAACACTATTTAGGAATTCTATCAAACTTTTGTGAGAAGCCAATAACAAATCCAGAAAAGACTTCCGGTTTGAATTCTTTCAAACTCAGGTTTATTTGCCTCCATCTAAAACAACATTTCTAACAAAAACTTAGCAGTCTCAATTTTCAAAAGTGAAATGAATACTTATCCCAATGAAGAAAAAATTGGAAACAACTGAAGCTTCAATTTCATAGGAGTATATTTGTTCTCAGCAAAAAATATTTTGCCAAAAAAAAAAATGGAATCCAAAATATTTTGGGGTTTATGTGATTTGTGATTGCTTGAAACCAAAACAATATGAGCCATACTATAGTATTTCCAACTACCATAGTGACTTGTTTTGTGAAAGGAACTTATTATTGCACCAAGCCCAACCTCTAAATCCTAACCTTATGTTCAATTATAAACTACGTCTAATCCTAATTGGCTTTTATGTTTAGAATTATATGCAAAACTAAATCAATTAGGCTCCAGAAATAAATATATAAATTCTAATATAAAGTTAAAATATATCAAACTCCAAATAAATTATATAACATGCAACAAAGAAACCCAAAAAAAAAAAAAAAGAGCAAAGAAAAGAAACTATAGTAGCTAAATATACAAATAAAATAGTATTTAAAAGACATTGACATGCAAAAATTAATATCTAAAACTAAAGAAGCATACCTTGCTAGAAAACTTTTTTATTTCGATAAGATCAAACCTGGCTCAGAAAACCTTAAATTAAAAGAACACAATTTAAATAGATTAGTAAACCCAATGGCCAAATAAAGAAAACAGGTAAAAGGGAAAATCCTAAAATTATATTAAAAACATCACTAATTATTTTAAAAACTCCAAGCAACGAAAAATGGCAGCCCCCTCTACTCAACAACATCTTTGCCAAAGAATGCATACTATGACACATCTCCAAACCTACAATTTTTTTAAAAATAACCTCCATATATAAGAAATACATTTAATGAAATTAATTATTCCTAATGAGAAAAATACACACAACCTTGCATGCTTATATACATATAGGGCAGGACAATAGCTAATCATAGCCTCACTCTCAAGCCATTTTTGAATTCAAACATGTTCCAATTTTCTCTAAAAAAATTAAAAATATTTTGCTCAAATCCACATCATAAAACACAAATAAGTCATTCTATCCACTATAGTGACAATTTGTGAGTGCAATATTATACAAAATATGAATGGTTTTGATTCATAGGCAACTAAACAGGCCTAAGAGATGTGCCTAATGAGGGAAACATGCAAAGAAGAATCCATTATAAGGTCTAATGCTATTTGCCTTAGTCAAATAGTTCGGTAGTCAATAGATTCATAATTTCTCTACAACTAAAAGTAATGGCTTATAGGTATTTATCATGACCAACTCTAGAACGTGACAGAGACTAATTTTACAACAAAAGGTTTGCATTTCTTCTCAGCGTCAAAACAAAGGTTATTGTTTCAAATTTGTGGTTAATATAACACCATGGTATTATCCAAACTCACTTAAGCCCCTAACAGGTGGATTTCACACAAGTTAGAAGAAGTGTTTAGTTGGTGAATGGTTTATATGTAGGCTCTATAAAGTTAGAGGAAGCACTAAACATCATATACCTGTATTCATAAAAAGCAAGGACTTCACATAGCGTGAAAATACCAGAATTGTTATTTTCAAGAGAAATACCTGTTGGGGAATGAGTTGTCCCTTCGTGGCCTAAAAAAAACTTGAAAACTCCTGAATAACAATCAAAAATTAATCTATAATCAAATTAAGTAATAGAACTTTGACTAAAACAATCAAATCAGGGAGGAGTAAAATAAAAACTAGATAATGATTCATAGATATAAAACCCAAATCGCCCAGATTATAAACCAACGAATCAAATCTTCATTAATTTTGACCCTTTTTTCAAGTAGAGAAACCCCCTGATAGGATTACAATCAAAAGCACATTAAATTATCAAGTAGATTATAAAGTTAGCCTAAAAATAAAAAATAAAAACACACAAAACCCTTTAGTAACAATCGGAAATTAAGTGAAAATTGAAATTATTAAATATATATTTGACTAAAAAAATCAAAACAGGAAGGAGGAAAACAAAAATCAGATAATAAGTCATAGATTAAAACCCAAATTGCCCAACAAAAACAATGAAATTTCCCATTTTTTAATCAAATGAAAGCGAACCCAAATTATAAATCAATCAGGACTGCCCAAATTTTGATTGCATAAACACAATAAACCTAAAAACCCTAGAATATGAAACTAAGATCAAAAACCAAAAAACAGAAGGCAAATAATAAAAAGATTCAGAGAGAGAGAGAGTAGAAACATTGTGGATTTGAAATATCTTTTCCCTTCGTTGCCTGTGTTTGCTCCACTACCTTCTTGTCTAATAACCCAGATATTAAGCCAAATAAATAAAAATAAAAAAACAAAATAGAATAGAACAGAACATGAAACTGAAACTTACCGAAAACTGTGTGGAACCAGAAGATGGAAGGAGATTGGTCTAACAGTAGTGAAGAGGCCTCCCTCAAGTTTCTCTCCAACACTCTCTGCATCTTATTAGATTTCTGTGTGTTTCACGGTCACAAAAGTTCTCTATTCTTTATATCTCTCTCTGTAGTTGTTTTTTATTTTATATGGAGAAGCAGAGCATCGGGTTTTGGGTTTAGAAAAGTTTTATTATTATTATTATTATTATTATTATTATTATTATTATTAATATTGTGTTGACGTGGAAAATTGTAGAAGCTTCAAAGCTTCGGTTATATATATATATATATATATATATATATATATATATATATAGATTAATGTCATCTTTAGCATAAAATTTAGGTATAACAAACTATTATTGATAGCAAGGAAATACCAAATTATTATTGGTGTTGGACTTATCATTGTTATTAGTAATTTTTTTTTCCCTCTTTAATTGTAACTTTTATTTTCAAGTCATCATAACTTTAAGCAAAGTGAAAATTTAAAACTTTTATTCAACTATTTTGTGCATCGCATGAGTTAGAGACTAGTATAATATAAAACTGAAATGTTTGACTTTTTGTTGACCACTTCTTATTGCGCCACATGGCTACATAAATTAATGCCATGTATACATTTAAAAATACCAAACAGTTGTGACTTTTCTTTTTCTTTTTTTTCAATAGGAACATTTTCACTTAATAGGGACATTTTCATTAAATAGAGACCTTTTTGGCCAATAGGCACTTTTCGGTCAATAAACACTTGAATTTTTGTTAACCGCTCCTTATTACACCACGTGGGATTTGGGAAGCTCATGCTAATTTTTTTTTTTTTTTCGATAGTCCTCCCTAATCTTTTGTGTTTGCATTTTGAGAAGAAAAAAAAAAAAACACAATTTTTATAAACTCCATTATGCAAGAGCTTGGAAAACCCATCAAAAAAAAAATAAATAAATAAAGTTCTGCCCAGACTCGTTTCATACCCAACAAAAGCTAACACACAAAAGCCTTGGAATAACGTTGCTCTCTAAGAAGCTTAGCTCACTCCATTTGAGTGTATCCTAGATGGGGTTAATATAGTGGTAACTGAGGAGATGAGGACAGATTTGGCTCGTCCTTACACTTCAAACGAGGTGGATGTTGCTATCAAGGTGATGGCACCTTTGAAGGCTCCAAGGCCGGATGGTATGCCTCCGTTTTTTTATCAAACATACTAGTCGGATGTGGGAACGGATGTTCACCAAGCGATTTTGTCTAGCATAAACTCAAGTGCTATCTTGAAATCCATTAATCATACTTTCATTACTCTGATTCCAAAAGTTAATAATCCGAAAAGGTCTCTGATTTTCGGACTATCAGTTTATGTAATGTGATATATAAGATTGTCAGTAAGGTGATTGCCAATCACCTTAAGCCTTTGCTTAATTCTAGTATTTCAGAAACTCAAAGTGCTTTTACTGCTGATAGATAGATTGGGGAATCATTATTGGTGAGCAAGCTAACAACATATTTGGCATCAATTTCTATTTCAACATATTGGATTTGGAGTAGGATGCAAAGTCGAAGACCATCCCTTACTACCCATAATTCAACTTCTAATTCATACATTCCATATAACCCAATATATGTTATGAAAGTGATTCAAAGACTAGGTCAAAGTCAAACCCAAGCAAGCAGGTAGAAAATTTAATCAAGAATACAAAAAATCATCAATCAATATAAATATATAAAAACAGAGACCTCATGCGAGAGAGCATGAGGTTTTGCTACGTGGCACACTCTATTAAGCTACATTAGAGATGAGAACAAATTCAAAAGTAGAGACTCTTTATTTCCTTTGGTCTAATATTTCAAGACTACTTTTTATTACATTTTTTATTCAATGTTTTAAGACTACTATTTGTTTCATTTGGTTCAATGTTTCAAGATTTTTCATCCCTCTCACACAAAAAAAACTCTTTGCATTTCCATTCACCCTTTCCACTTCTAATCTATGATATACCCATGCCCATAGCCCTTCATTCCATCACATCTCAAATACACTTAGACCAAAAATGATGTTATTTACCTTCAACTTTCAACGACACCTACATAACATCAACATTGCAGTATCATTGATCCTAACCCGTATGAGTAGGCTATGACTAAGGAAGGGGCTTATGTTTTTTTATTCAATGACAGTAGCTTACAATTTTGATGTTGAAGTCAGACGTTGTGGATTTTGTGAAGGTTATGATTCACTTTAAGTCTATGGGTATTTGAGATTTTGGTTTGGGAAATTCATAAATGTTTTATGTTCTAGAACTAAAGAAAAAGAAAAAGAAACATTCTAATTGATTATTTATGAAGTTAGCTATTTTTTTTTTTTTTTAATTTTGTGTTAGAACTCATAATTTGTAGGTTTCTTTGTAGGTTTTTTTATTGCTATTTTGTGCAACATGAACAATAGTGATAAAAATAAAAATCGATGATGATTTCAAAGTATTTTCTACTTTTTTTTTTAAAGGATACGGAAGCCTACTAAAAATAATTAAATTTTGATAAATGGATGTGTTTTTAGCCAATTTATCTTTGTTTAATCATATTCTCTTTATGTTGATACTTACAGATGATTTCCTTCATTTCATTGAGATAATGAATTGGGTGTTTGTGATTGAGGTCACCATATTTGATTGTGAGAATAAAGTAGTTGAGGAAGTGTTTGAGAGTTTGCTTAAATTTATCTGATTTTAGGATATAAAAGTATTTTATGTTTTAAATTCTTAGTTATGGATTCTTATTTATGGATTTCAAAATCATTTAATCAGTTTTAAAAAAAAAAAAAAAATCTACTTTTAAATGTAAATATTATAATATGTTATAGTCTTATAGTGTTATAATTTTTTATTTATAAAATATGAATTAAGAAAATCAAATTTCAAAGTATTTAATGAATAATATTGTGGACAAACATAAATATTATACAACAAAATAAATATTATATGTAGATCTTAATGTATATAAAAATTATTTCAAATGATATTGTAAAATAGTTCGTGCATCGTGCAGGATATCATTTGATTCATTGTAAAATGAGTTTATTATATTTATAAATATGGTGGTTAATATGTCCCCACATACACACATATTTACCAAAATTTTGTTTATTCCAGATATAATTAAGGCACAACATGATCTAAAATTTAGAAGACACAACAAGGTGTCTTTCTTATTCATAATACAATACATGCCCATTTGATTTAAAGCTCAGAAAATACATATCAAAGTGTCTTTCCAAACCTAAACTATTTTTTCGAAAGTAAACTATTAGGTTCTAAGTACTTAGGAACTTATGTATTAGAACTCTAATGTGTATTGTTGGCAAACCATGATCAAAACATGTTGTTTAATCTTGTTTAGACTTGCTCAAAGTTGTGTCTTTTATGTAAAGCTGGAATCGAGCTGATGCAGAATTCAATATGCATTTCGGCCTGGCTCGATTGATCGAAGCTTAGGCTTGATCAATCGAAAATCGGGCAGAATGCGTTTTTCTACAGAATTCCAACTCAACCTTATCTCATTAAAACGTTTAGGGTTTTATGGTTTTTCCCTAGATATATAAGGTAAACCCTAGTCACGTTTTTGTGTTACTCAAATTGCTGTTTGTGTGAATCTCTTGTGAGATCTGAGAGATGCTTGCCTTCACACAAGCTTAGGATTGTCAAGAAGGAGATTTCTTCAAAAGCTTGATGATCATTCAGTTACTGCCATAAGAACTTAAAGATATACAAGCAAGTGTGCTTGTACTTGTTGAAGAATCCAAGAAATAAGGAGTCTGTGGTCTCAGAGCTTGCACATGGTTATGTCAATAAGTTTCTACTGGTGGGTAGCAATAGGATGTTAGTGGTCTAAGTCGCTATTGTAAAACTTCGATTCTTTCATAGTTGATTCAGGTTTACCTTGAGGATATCTAGGTTAAATCCTCCTCAGGTTTTTTACCGGTTTGATTTTCCTAGGTTATCATATCATTGTGTTATTTATTTTTCCACTGCTATGCATGATATGATTGTTTGATTGTGATAACTTATAACTGGAATTTGGACAAAGTAATCACTTGGCTAAATAACTAAGTTAATCTGATTGTATTTTAAGGGGACTAAAAACAAACATAAACAAACTTGAAACTTGAACATTACAATATGAATGAACTTTATTACACAACCCACTGAAAACCATAATTCGGGCTAAACTATTTCTCTACTCGTAGCCACGTATTTTCCTTAATTGCCCAACAGCCTCATAAACTTTCTTCTGGTCAGCAAGAGACTTGGCCACAGTCTCCTTTTGGAGACACCTCTTAGCCCATGCAATAATCTTGGGGCACTCTGCCTCTATGTTGATATTGCCAAATACCTCAAAGGCATGGAACCAGCTGTAGAAAGTGACAAGAGAAAGGTCCACAAACCCAAATGTTT
The DNA here is from genome assembly GCA_023736055.1 of Quercus glauca. Lineage (NCBI taxonomy): Eukaryota > Viridiplantae > Streptophyta > Magnoliopsida > Fagales > Fagaceae > Quercus > Quercus glauca. Next base: position 22,996,652 of record CM043318.1, on the reverse strand, counting down.
CACCCCCAAAGTAAGGCTTGTCACCAAGCTCCCCCTCCAATATCTTGAAAGTTTCAAAGAACTCCTTCTTGCCTGCCTCCAGCTCTTCTCCTTTTGTAGTCCATACCTTCTTTGAAACATCATTAACCTGTATTTTCCACACATTGTATTACAAGGATGAACAGTGACCGTAATGAATTTTAAATCAAATCTATAGAGATAGAAGAATATTTCTTTAAAGCTCAAGAAAAAAAAGTATGAAATTTATAGAAAATATACTCATTTCAAATTAAATCTTTCAAATGTCATTGCCTTGAAATTAAAACCCGTTAACCCAGAATGAAAAGAAATTAAAATAATGTAAAAGACAAAAGAAATGGCATTAAAGGTACCTTCTTATCAACAAAATCACCCCAGAACCTGGCATGAGCTCTCTGGTACGGATCAGAGGGAAGCAATGGAGACTTATCGTTCCAGACCTCATCTATGTACTGAACAATGATGAGAGACTCACAAATAGGTTTCCCATTGTGGATGAGAACTGGGATCTTCTTGTGTATGGGGTTCACCTCTAAAAGCAGAGGGCTCTTGTTATTCAACAAGTCCTCTTGCTTGTACTCATACTTTATCCCCTTCTCGGCCAGTGCAATCTTGACCCTCATCCCATACATACTGAGCCAGGAGTCTAGCAGAATCACCTCATCCGCCATCGTCAAAGAAGTGAAGATATTGAAGAAAATAGAGAAGTAAGGTTAAGAAAGAAAAGAGAATAAATGAGTTAGTATGCAAAAACATTTGGAAGAGAGCGGGGTTTTATAGTCATAGGCGGTGGTTCGGGCTTTCATTAATAATTAATTAAATAATGCTAAAGTATGCTGGTAAAAAAATAACAATCATAAAAACAATGCTAAAGTATGACTTCGACTACAAAGTGTATTGGTAATCAAACTTATCTTATGAATAATGATATATTCGATTACCAAATTCATTTGAGTTTCTGGATCATTCCGCATAATTCGTTGAGTGGCTACCAAATTCACCGCTTTTGTCATGTTTGATTACCAAACTTGTTGAGTTTGTGTGTTGTATCTTTGACTCTTTTGTCCCTTTTGACTTTCTTTTTACCCTAATAATCAGCCATTTTCTTTAATCTCATTCTCTCTAAATATAAAATTTTATTTATTTTTATTCTATATAGTCACTTTAAAACTACACATGTCATATTATCTATTTTAAACTCTATTTCATTAAAATATCACATTTTCTTGATTTTAAAATTTTTTTTTTCTTTAAACACATCAACTACTATCCACTCGTTTTTTCATCCTTAGGATACATAAAAAAAAGAGTAAAAAATTAAATGTGAAATAAATAGTGCATGTGTAAATTTAAATAATTACTATATTTACATATCTTTAACTTGACTGATATGAGTAATTTTGCAGCTTAAATATGTAAAATTGAGCCATTTTTCTGTTGTCCGATGCAAATGCTCTAAAAAGAATGTTCTTTTTTAAAAAAACTACACAACATTTTCATAATACTTTTACAAAAAAACCAAAGTGGTAAGTTATTATTGTTTCAAATTTGAATCTACCACTTAAATTATTTTTTGCCTACCAATAACAATCAATTATAACTTGCTACTTAATATTTGTTGTAAAAGTGTTTTGGACATAACATATTCTCTTTTTATTCAATACAACTACAAATACTATAAGTTTTACGAACTTATATATCATCAATCATCAAGAGACTATTCAAATATTCATTTGTGAGGAAGTTGAAATCCGCCAATCACATTAATAACAATATCAATTTGTAAGCATTATGTTTAGCATTTTTATTTGTTAATTTATTTTGCAGCTTTTAGTATTATTATCTCTTTCCTAGTACATCCATGTAGTAGTAGTATAGAACATTGGTAGCAATTAGGTCCTAAGCTTTCCTGTCCTAGGGTTTTTTCGAAAACCCTAGCAGTCAGTGAAAGTCGGTGCCCACCCTAGAGGTTGGGTTTTTGGTTTCCTTGTTCTCTGATCAAAGAACGTAGTTGGGAGTACATCAATTGTTGCCCTGGAGTCCCTGTCCGAGAAGTGGGAAAAGTTTTCACTATCAGAGCATGAGCGAAACCAATATTTGGTCCAGGAGGATGAGACTGAGGAAGGATAGTATTTGGCAGCCCATTTCTTTACCAGTCGAGTTTTAAGTATGGAAGCTATTGCGCGAACGTTCAAACTTTTGTGGCGCACACGAAAGGGATTTGAAGGGACATGGGAAATCACAGGGTCTTGTTTGAGTTCTTTGACCCATTAGATGTGGACCGGGTTCTGAAGGGAGAACCTTGGTCCTTTGATAAATACCTGGTGGCCTTTAAAATAGTGTCCAAGCACATTGACGTGAGGAGTTTGGTTTTCGACAAGACCAGCTTTTGGGTGCAAGTTCACAATCTGCCTATTGGAAGTTTTTCTATGGTTGTAGCGAAGGACATTGCGTCAATTGTAGGTGTGGTTAATGAGAGCGAGACTGATGTAGGGGACAGAGAGGGATGCAATTTTTTACGAGTCCGAATCGCTATTAACTCTTCGATTCCATTATGTAGAGGTAGAAAGATTGCTCGGAGGGATGGTTCGGCGAGTTGGGTTAATTTTAAGCACGAACAACTCCCAAACATATGCTATTGGTGTGAACGTCTCACACACCATGATAAGGATTGCACTTCAAAGATGAAAAGGAGAGGAACCACGCAAGTAGATGAGAAGCAATTCAGTTCATGGTTAAGGGAGAGCACTCTGAATCTGTCACAGCGTACAGTTATCCGAGTTGCGGGGTTTGAGGAGGAGGAGGGAGAGTATGATAGTTTCACTACCTCAGATGATGATGAATCAAACGTGGACAAGGCTAGTGCTTCTCCACTGGTCTCAACACCAAATTTGGACACTTTCAGGGAGCAGGTTGTGGCTGGGATAGAACGAAGGGGGTCCAAGGAAGATGTTTCTGTGAGTGACAAGGGGCAGATTCGTGAGGAAGGTATTGCACCTGTGGATTTTGAGCTGAAGCCTTCATATGTGCTTGAGGATGCTCCTACTCAAGTGGGAGTAGGTATACCCGAGAGTAGTATTTCAGCATTATCTACATAGGAATAGTTGGAGATCATTGACAGGGACCTATCAAAGTTTTTTCAGATTGAGAATGGAGTTCCAGTGGATGAGCCATCTTTGAAAACTGACTTGGGAGGGGTTCATATGTCTCTAATGGCGGCTGGTCCAACACAATTCCTGAAGAATTTTTTTACCCCCAACTGTTCGAGTTCTCTGTTTTCAATGGGGGGCAAGGCTGAGTCTATCCGAGCTACTGGTTCGAGAGGTGCTCAAAGACAAAGGGTATCAAAATGAATTGATTTGGGAGAGGTTAGATTGGGGGTGGCTAATTATGATTGGTTGGCAAAATTTCCCACAGCTAGAATTCGATATCTGCATTGCTTTACCTCTGATCATTGTCCGATTGTTTTAGCTCTTGGCTCTAATGGCGAGGTTCAGAAGTGGGGAAGGAGACCTTTTAGGTTTGAGGCGATGTGGTTGACAAATCCGGGGTGTAGGGACATTCTCATAAAAGCTTGAGATTGCAATGCTGAGGGTACTCCTATGTTTGTAGCCACAAAAAAAATTGAAGAAGTGCAAAAAGATGTTGAAAGCTTGGGACCAGGACCATTTTGGAAGTGTGAAGGACAATATAAAGAAGCTAAAAGAATAATTGTGGAAGGCAGAGATAGATTCAGTCAGATCTGGGAGCTATACGGATCCGAGGTGGCTCGAATCAAATCTGAGTTATCAGTCTTGTATGATAAGGAAGAGAAGATGTGGCATCAGCGCTCTCGTATTCAATGGCTGCAAAGTGGGAATAAAAATATGAAATTTTTTCATGGGACAGCCACTCAAAGGAAGAGGAAAAACTTCATCAAGGGATTAAAGGATGATAATGGAGTTTGGCATGAAGATGAGGACAAGGTTTTAGGTTTGCTGAATGAATACTACTCTTAAGTTATTCTCATCTTCACATCCTCATGACTTTGAGTGTATCCTAGATGGGGTTGATATAGTGGTAACTGAGGAGATGAGGACAGATTTGGCTCGTCCTTAAACTTCATACGAGGTGAATGTTGCTATCAAGGAGATGGCACCTTTAAAGGCTCTAAGGCCAGATGGTATGCCTCCATTGTTTTATCAAACATACTGGTTAGGTGTAAGAATGGATGTTCACCAAGCGGTTTTGTCTAGCATAAAATCAAGTGCTATCTTGAAATCTATTAATCATACTTTCATTACTCTTATTCTAAAAGTTAATAATCCGAAAAAGGTCTCTGATTTTCGACCAATCAGTTTATGTAATGTGATATATAAGATTGTTAGTAAGGTGATTGCCAATCGCATTAAGCCTTTGCTTAATTCTATTATTTCAGAAACTCAAAGTGCTTTTACTGCTGACAAATTGATTATTGACAATATCTTGATAGCTTTTGAATCACTGCACCATATGAAGACTAATTGCACAGGAAAAAAGGGTTTTATGGCTTTAAAGCTGGATATGAGTAAGGCCTATGATCAGGTGGCATAGATTTTCCTCGAGAAAATTCTTTTAATAATGGGTTTTCAGGATTCTTGGGTGGCTTTAATTATGGAGTGTATCCGCATTATGTCTTATTCAATCCTTGTAAATGGAGAGCCGAAGGGTTTGATTTCCCCTTTTAGGGGCTTAAGGCAGGGCGATCCCCTCTCCCCATATTTATTTTTGTTTTATGTAGAAGGATTGAATGCTATTTTTAGGAAGGCAGCCATAGAAGGAGAGACTAAGGGTTTTTTCCTTTGTAGGAATGGACCTAAACTTACTCACCTATTTTTTGCAAATGGTTGTCTTATCTTTTGCAAATATGCATTGGAGGAACGCCATAAGATTCAGTCGTTATTGTATTTCTATGAAGTGGCATCGGGTCAGATGATAAATAAAGAGAAAATTACGCTATTTTTTAGCAGAAATATTGATGCACAAACACAGGATGCTGTCAAAGAGACCCTCAATGTCCCAGCTATACAACACTATGAAAAATATCTGAGGCGTCCTTCCTTTATTGGAAGAGAAAAGCAGGTTTGCTTTACTAAGGTGAAAGAACGGATATGGGCAAGGATGCAAAGTTGGAAGGAAAAGCTTTTGTCTCAAGCTGGAAAGGAGGTTATGATCAAGGCTGTCATTCTATCCATTCCTACTTACTCGATGAGTGTTTTTAAAATGCCGGTCAGTCTGTGTAAGGAAATTGAAGCAATGATTCCTAAGTTTTGGTGGGGCCAAGGTGATTCAAAAAAGATCCATTAGGTAAAGTAAAGCTCCTTGTGATGGAATTAAATGTGAGTGCAGCGGAAAATAAGTTTTGAACGGATCTACTTCATTCAATATTGATAACATGTGTAAAGTAAATTTCAGAATTATGAGAACAAGAGATCGTACCTTGAAGCGATGAGTTTCAAAACCGAAGATTGAAGCACTTGGGAATACTCTTAATCTTCACTCCAATTCCACTAATCACCCAAGATGTGTGGTCTCTCAAATTGGTAACAAAGGGATATCTAGTGAGTACCAAAAACCCACTTCCACACCACTACAATGGTGATTTTTTTACCAATTATTTTCTGTACGTTTTTCCTCTTTGTTTCTAACCAATATATCTAATTGGGCTAGCCTTTTGGGCCTTACCAATTGGGCTTAAGTGTGTGGCTTGGAGTGGGACCAAAAGGGACCAATAAGACACTAGCTCCAATGGGCCTTGGGCTTTTCTGTCAACTCTTGACAAGTCCAAAGTTACCATTAACTATATTTAATACCACTATATAAATATAGTTGCACTCTAGGTCTTATCTATATATTATATCCCAAGACTTTATTATACATGTAACCCCTTCATAAAATATTCGTAGTAATACAAAGTCATTAATATAGACTGCCACTTTGTAAATTACTACATCTTGATCCTTGAGTACCCGGTTTAATCCTTTAATGTTATTCATTATATATTTATGAAATCCAATTCCATAAATATAAACTTTAGTCATACTAAAGTGGTTAGGCCTAACTCTCTGAATAACAAACTCATTAAACTTATCTCAAGGGAATATTTTATATCTCTATTAAGAGACTATGAATTCCATCTTGAGAATACATGTTCCATCAACACTTAATGTGGCTGCCCAACATACTGAGGTTTTGACCATTAATATAGATCTCACTCCTGATATATCAAAGCAACCTACATCTTATGATCAGGTCCATTATTCTCTCAGGATTAAGAGTTCATGCAAATACAAGTCATGAGATTTATTATTCATTTGACAGTCCTTAGGCAAATAATAAATCTCATGGCGGTCCAGTTCAATATGTCTTAACTCTTAAAACATATTAACACATCAACTAGAAGTCACCACTTCCATGATCAAGACAAATCATCGTAGTTGATATGTTATAGTCTTCGCAGATGAAATGCCCAATTTCATCACCGACTACGAACTATAATTCTGAGTTTACAAAGAACTTGTGATTTATATCTTCTGTGACTCTTCACATAAATCACATACAATGCATCTCATGGACTATATGATAATGTCCAAATATTCATGTTACCATTATTTCAGATAATAATAAAACAAATTTATTAAACACAATATTAAGTCATACATAATGTCAAACACAATGTCACACTTAATATCATACATAGCATCTTACAATAGGATTTAAGGGCACCAATCCTAACACCTTGTGTTCATCAAAATCGGTTGGTGGGATGGGTTTTAGAGATGTCGAAAAATATAATAATGCTTTATTGGCCAAACAGGTGTGGAGATTGATTCACCAAAAAGAGACTTTGCTTTACAAGGTTTTTAGTGTGAAATACTTCCCTCATGGGAGTATTATGGAAGCTCCAATTCCGTAAAAGTGTTCTTATGCTTGGCGGAGTATATTACAATCTTGGGAGGTCATTGAGAACTATGCTATTTGGCCAGTGGGCAGTGGGCAATGGATTGAAGTGTGGAAGCACAGATGGCTCCCGGACCTGACCTATAACAAAATTGTGTCCCCAAAGGGCGAGTCCTATGTATCTCACGTTAGTGAATTGTTTGACCCGAACACAAGGACGTGGGATCCTGGCAAGCTTGAGGAGACGTTCTACCCGTTGGAAGCTGAGTTGGTGAGTCAGATTCAGGTGGGTGAAGGTAATGTCGAGGACCTCCTGGTCTTGCCTCTGACTGCTGATGGTTCCTACAGTGTTTGGAGTGCTTACCGATTCCTAGCCTCGGCAGAAACTAGCTCACAACCAAGCTCTTCCTCAGGTTCAAAGCAACAGAGTTTGTGGAAAAAAAAATTGGAAGGTCTAGGCCCTAAATAAGATAAAACATTTCATTTGGCGTGCGGCAAAAGATTTGCTTTCGAAAAAAAAATATACGAGCTCGACACATACCCATTGATGAAACCTGTGATCTTTGCGAGGAACATCAGGAGACGTTGCTACATAGTCTTTGGCTATGTGATCAAGCTCAATTTGTGTGGAAATTTGATTCGGGTTTTGCTCTTTTATTCCTGTTAGGACATATGCGGTTCACATGTTAAGAACATATGTCATACTTTTATGTAATTGGCTAATCCTTTGACAAAACGCACTTTACTTGTATTTGGGTAGATTTATGATGTGTTGAAATACTTCAAGAAACCATATTTCAAGATCAAGTATTGAAGCCTTCAAGTCTGTTCAAGAAAACAAGCTGAAAGTGCAAATTCATTAAAACTTGACAGTTGGCTCGATAGCTGCATCTATCGAGCTTCAGTAAAGCTATTCAAGTTCGTAAGCTCGACACCTGCTCGACAGCTTCTCGATAGCTTCTATCTGTCGAGGTTTATAAAATCAGAATTTCTGATCTGATTTCTTGGGATCCGTGAATGTGTCTTTGAGCATTATTTTCTCCTAACCCTAGACATATAAAAGGATTGTTTTAAGGGCCGTCTAAGAGTTCACTAGTTGCACAAGCATTGAAAAAAATCTGTTCAAGCAAATTGTGACCGGAGACGAAGTTCTTAAACTAGTTCATCTCTTCTAAAGAAGTTGTTGTGCATGTGCACCTTTGGGTTTTGTGACCAAGCATCTTCTTGATCTTCATCATATGTATGAACTGAAGAGCTTTGCAGCCAACCTTTCTTTCTAGTTGGTGATTGAAGTCACGTACTGGATTCGTGCAAACTGGTTAGTCACGTACTTGGGAGCCATGCATTGAAAAGGGAAAACTGTCACTATAGAACAAGCCCAATTGGGTATTGGGGTAAGGGTTCAACTATAGGTTGGTAAGGTACTTGGGATTCCTTTACTTGTAATCGCTTGTTGTGATAATAGTGGAGTTTCGGGAGTAGTGACCTGAAAATCACCCGGTGGGGTTTTTGCCTTTAGGTTTTCCCCATTCGTAAACAAATCACCATGTTATTTATTTTCCGCTGCATAATTAGGTTATTGGTGATTTGTTTGTGCTACCACGCGTTTGCATGATTAATTTGATTAATTAATAACTTGGCTAATTAATCAATTAATTTAATCACAATGGGTCAATTCGTTTGTGGCCTATCAAGTGGTATCAGAGCCAAGGTCATAAGTTTGAGTCGTTGGAACCGCATTGTGAGGGAGGGATTGTGAGGGATTTCACAATTCGCTCCAATAGCAATGGGCTTGGTCTGTGATCGAATGCTATAAAAGATTTGTCCCCCCTCATCCTTCACCAATTGGTCGTTGGTTGGATTGATAAGGCACACGGTCCGACAAGTGGTATCAAAGCAGGGAAAAGGAACAGAAAAATGGCATAGGATCCTCGTGATAGCAGAAGGAAAGATGAGCTTATCACGAGTAGTCGTATCCTTAAACACATCTATGATGGAAAGAATGAATTGTGAAGGAAAATCTATAGTGAGGTGCTCCAATAAAGAAAGCAAAAATCAAGCACGAGACTTTGTGATAGAGTTATAGTGGGAGAGTGGGTGCAACACAAAAGTTATCACCATGTTCATGAATCTAAGATCTTTAGCAAAAGGCTGATATGGTGTAAATTGACGCTCACCCCAAACAGATGGGTGCTCACAGAAAGCAGACATCATCTCATCTTTGGACACAGTCCTCAGACGCTCACAACCAGGGTAATCAGGATGCTCTACCCTCGAAACTCTAAGCACATCCGCAACAAGCTGTGGTGTGACAACAAAGTGCGTACCTCGAACGCGAGTATGAAAGAGAGATACTGAAGAATCAATCCCGTGCATGTTGGAGTAAAACTCCTGTATAAGCACGAGAGGACAAGTGACTGGGACGCCACACATTGACTCCCATCCCCGACTGTGAATAACATCGGGAAGGTCAGTATCGACGAAGTCCGCCAAAATGACTCAGCGTTCTGAATGAACATCTCGTCTAGAGAAGTTCTCCGAGTATGCTTTACGGGCATCCTCATCACGGAACCGAATGTTGGATGGAGTAGGATTAGAAGAAGATGATACTCCGGAACGAAGAGGGTTCCGAGACTAAGCAGACTTACGTTTAGGTGCCATAAACACTACTAACGTAAACAGAATGAGAGAGACGGGGAAAGAGACAATCAGAAAAGTTCCAAAGTATTTCAAATATATCCAAATATATTGAAAAGAGAGCACATATGTGACATGCAAAAGAAATTTCATCATGGGCTCGGCCCAATCCAATCCTACCAGCACACAAATAGATTACACACATCTAAATGCATGAAAATACCATTATAATGCAAATGTGATGCAATGCATGAGATTTTGAACACATTTAAATGAAAACCCATCCCAAAATTTTAACAAAAACTCATCAATTTTGAAAAATCCCAAAATTTTTCAAAAACCCCAAAACCTAAGTTTCAAAAATCATGAAATGCATGAAATATGAAAAGAAAAGAGATCATACCAAGTGATTTGAAGCAAAGAAAGGCCAAAAATCACGTGAGTTGAAGGTTTGGAGTGAGAAAAGTGAGTTTGGGAGGTGAACAGCTACGGACAGATCGAGAGAGATCGAGAAAATGAGAATCGGATCGCACGATGAGTTCTATACCAAGCTCAAGGACAGAGTGAACTCAGCCTTCAATCTTGGGGAAACCATCCCTAAACCCAAGATTGTGAGGAAAGTTCTCAGATCTCTACCCGAGAGATTCCATGCAAAGATTACAGCAATAAAGGAATCAAAGGACATCGACAAGATTCCTTTGACTGAGCTTGTTGGAACTTGCAAACCTACGAGCTAGGGTTGACAAGAATTGGCAATTCGGGTAAAGGAAAGAGCATGGCACTGAAGGCCAAGAGCAGTAAGACAGACGAGTCTTCAGATGATGAAGATTCCAAGATGAAGTCCTACATCACCAGGCAGTTCAAGAAATTTATGAAGAATGTCAATGGAAAGGGCTTTGACAAGGACCGCAGGCAATCCAGTTCTTCTCAGTTTAAGAGCTAAGACAAAGGGAAGAATGATGCAAAGAAAGGTGGTCAGTACACTGTTCCCACAGAACCTAAGTGTTTTGGGTGTCATGATTTTGGACATATGAAAAATGAGTGTCCTACATATCTCAAGAGCATTGGGAAGAGTAAGGCACTTGCTGCAACCTTGAGTGACACTGAGCCTAAAGATGATTCCGATAGTGAGGATGACAAAATCTTAAATTCCTTCACTACCACAGTCAATCCTACTGAAGGGATTGTTGATGAAGTGGAAGAAAAAGAAGAATTGGTGGATTCTAAGTGTGAGAAGATGGATGATCAAGATGATATCCATTCAGCCTATGAGAAACTATACAAGCTGTCTGAGAAACACAAGAAACTCTATAGGCTGACCACCAAGAAGCTCAGTGATGTGGAACTTGATCGTGAAGAGTTGTCCACTAAATTCGATGAGGCAAATTAGACTATTGGAGCGCTGAGGTTCGAGAACAATTTCTTGGCTGAGAAGACCAAGAAGCTTGAGGCGGAGCTATTTCAGGTTAGAGCTCAGTTGGAGAGGACCTTGAGTGCAAAGCTTGATGAGATGCTCAGCATTTAGAAATCTGCTTCAAATCGAATAGGTTTAGGGTATGATCGTTCTTCCTCTAATATTACTTCTACTAGTGCTACTGTTTTTATTCCTCTTGCTAATATTGTTAAAATTGAGAACAAAGATGTTAAAACTAAATTAGCTAGTGAGAACTTAGACAAGGATAAATCTATCCTAGGAGCACCCCCTAAGTTAGATAAGAAAGATGCTAAAAACCCTAAGGCTAAGAAGGCTAACTCTTAAAAGCCTAAACAGAAGAAGCAGCATCTCTGTCATTATTGTGGTGTTGCCGGTCATACTCGACTAAATTGCTATAAGTGGTTAGCCACTCAACAGAGCAACGGCATGATAGCATCTGAAAGCCAAAATCAGCTTCAATCCTCTCTTACTCCTCTTGGAGATTGTGAGAGTGCCTTTTTTCTTCAGCACAGTGGCTCAAAGATCCTGCGCCAAATAAATATTCTTGGTGGACTAGGCTCGGTTCATCACAGCTAAAAGGGTTGTTTAAGAACCGAGTGGTGCACAAAACAAGCTTCCTACAATACAAATAACTAACAAACAAAGAATATCTGTATTGAATGACATTTTAACAGCAAAGGAATGCGCAACAAGTGAAATACCATGCAAGAAAAAGTTAGAGATCCTTGAATTAGTGAGGTGCATTTTATTAAGTTCCTTTAGTTATTGTTACAACGCTCACTAAGACGTGATACAAGGTTCAGCTAAGTTCAAAAATTACAGACTTTTGATAGCTATTTAAGCTTCGAAGACTTGCAAAGTTTGAACTTATTGTGTTAGGTTCTAAGGTCTTAGGATTTTATGTATTTAGAACTCTAATTTGTAATGTTGGCAAACCATGATCAAAACAATGTATTTAGTCTTGTTTAGGCTTGCTCAAAGTTGGTTAAATATTGTAAACTTGGAATCGAGTGACTGCAAAAGCATTGGGGCTTCTCGGCCTGGCTCGATCGATCGAATGTAATTCTCGATCGATCGAAAGTCGGCCCAGATGCGTTTTTCTGCAGAATTCTAACTCAGCCCAAACTCTTTAAACGTTTAGGGTTTTATGTTTTTGCCCTAGGTATATAAGGCAAACCCTAGCTACGTTTTTCAAAGTTGCACAAGTTGTATTGTTGCTCATACATTGCGGTTTTGTGTAAATCTCTTGTGAGATCTAGAGGAGCTTTCCTTTACACAAAGCTTAGGGTTTTCAAGATTGAGATCACTTCAACATCTTGATGATCAACTTGGTTGCTGCCTTTGAAGCTTAAAGAATATCAAGCGTGGGTGCTTGTAGCTGATTGAAGGGATTCAAAGAAAGAAGTAGTCCGTGGACTCGGAGCCTACGCGTGGTCGTGTCAGGAAGTTTTACTGGTGGGTAGCATTAGGAAGTCAAGCGGGAAGCTTGTAAGTCCTTTTATAAGAACTTCAATTCTTTCTTAGTGGATTCCGTTTTGCCTTGAGGATCGGTGGGTAAAATCCTCCCCAGGTTTTTCCGTGTGGTTTCCTAGGTGATCATATCACTGTGTTATTTATTTTCCGCTGCTTTCTTTGTTTTATATGCATGATATGATTTTGTGATTGTTTTAACCTAGAATTGCTTAATTTGACTAAGTAACAACTTGGCTAATTAATCTAGGCTACGCAATCTGGTTATAGTTTAAGGGGTCTAAACCGTTCAAGTGGTATCAGAGCAGGTTGCTCTTTTGTTTGAGATTTTTATCTCTGAGCTGATCCTTGACCCCGGTTGTCATAGAGCATGGACACTCTCTGTTTGTTCCTCCTCACTTTAATGGGAACAATTATGCTTACTGGAAAGTAAGGATGAAAGCATTCCTGAAATCCATTGATGAGAGGGTGTGGAATTCTGTTGAATACGGATGGGAGAAGCCCACTACTCTTGTGAGTGAGTGGCAAATTTCTGAGAAAGAAGTAGCAGGCTTCAATAGCAAAGCTATGAATGCCATCTTCAATGTTGTTTCAATGGAGGAATTTAAGAGGATCTCTAATGTTGAGGTTACTCATACTGCTTGGAAAATCCTCCAAACTGTGCATGAAGGCACAAAGGCTGTTAAAATTAACAAATTGCAGCAATTAACTTCTAGGTTTGAAAACATTAGAATGTCTGATGATGAAACCTTTGATGAGTTTTATGCTAAACTTAATGATATTGTTAATTCTGCTTATAATTTGAGTGAAGTCTATGATCAACCTAAAGTTGTTAGGAAAATTCTTAGATCCTTAACTGAAGACTTTAGACCCAAAGTGACAGCCATTACTGAGAGTAAGGATGTTGACTCCATCCCTGTGGATGAGCTTGTAGGATCTCTTCAGTCCTATGAGTCTGACTTACCCAAGACTATCAAATCCAAATCAATGGCACTTAAGTCTGTTGATGATGTTGAAGCTGGTGGATTTGATGATGAGCTCTCTCCCACGGAGATAGCTTACCTTGCCAAGAACTTTAGAAATTTTCTTAGAAACACTAATAGAAATGCAAGGAATACCAACACTGCTGAACCTAGAAACTTTAGGAAGAATGATCCCACTAAGGGTAACAATTTTGAAAAACCTAGAGAACAAGTAGGTCAATCTTCTAATAACTCTTTAGGTCCTCTGTGTTTTGGTTGTCAAGGGTATGGTCATGTCAAATCTGAATGTCCTACTTTCTTGAGAAATAAGGGTAAAGCTATGGCTGTAACCCTTAGTGATAATGACGTTTCTGATGATGAGTCCGGTTGTGACGAGGATGGAAACTTCATTGTTTTCACTGCTACTGGTACAGTAGATGAAAGCATATCTGCTGAGGAGAACCCTGCTGATGGGGAACTCTTTGAAGATGCAGATCTTCAAGAGGCCTATAACAAACTTTGCAAAATTGCTGCAAAGGATGCTATGAAAGTTGATCTAGGCCTGAAGAAAATTGATGCTCTTGAGCTTAAAAAGAAAAATTTACTTGTAAAACTGTTTGATGCTAATGATCTTTTGAATAATGTTAAATCTGAAAACATGCTTTTGCTTGATAAAGTTAGAACTTTGGAACATGATTTATCTGTTGCTAGATCTGCTAGTTCTAAACTTGATCACATGCTGAATGTTCAAAAGTATCCTTCTGATAAAGCTGGGTTAGGATATGTTGAAAGCATCTTTGATTCTGGACCCCATTCCACTGTCTTTGTTCCTTCTTCTTCTTCTGTACCTTCTGTGAGTGAGGTTGTGAGTGAAACCATAAAACCCCCTGTGAGTGAGGTTGTTAAACTTGTAGAAGTTTCACCACCAAAGAAGATTAGGGTAGACTTAAGAGAATCCAAACTTAAGGAGCCTACCAAACGAAGGACAAGATGCATGGTAAACCTGCTTGGGTTTGTCATTATTGTGGTAAGTCTGGACATATCCGTCCTAACTGTTACAAGCTTCAAGCTGATAAGAGAGCAAAAAGACCAAAAGTGCCTGTGCCTCAAGCACAAGATCCTATGGCACTAATTGGTGAATTGGTAAAGGCGTTAAACCTTTATTCCAATTCTGGAGTTGGGAATCACTCTAATGTGAATAAGAACTCCAATGCTCGTGGTGCATCTAAAAAGTTTTGGATGCAAAAGACTCGAACTAATTGAGTCTTTCTGACATGGTCCTTATGCTTCATTGCTCTATTCTGTTGTGACCATTGTTCTTTGGTTTTTGTGTTTTTCTTTTGTTCTAGGACTTGCATTGCATTACATGCATGCATTTCATTCTAGGATTTATTTGTTTTCTCTTTAAAAAAAAAAAAAAAAAAAGGAGAAAGCAAAATTTGTGTTGAACACTATTTTTCTTGACTTTTGAAAACAAGGTTGGTCATTCTTTTTACACATGTCATGTCTTGTGTACCTTGTTTAACTTTGATGAGCTTATTTACTGCACTTGACTAGTTGAAACTTTGTAGTGCATGTTGTGTGGGAAAGATGTGTGTGGTTCTTAATCACTTTGCCTTAATCATGAAGTCACTTGTTTTTGACTGTCGGACTTGATCCTTTTGAGAAAGGCATAAATAACCATCTCACCACTGTTCACTAGCCAATCATGACCACCTTAGTGCATATCATAAGATTTAGTGCTCGAGAAAGTGTAGCACATGCACAAAAAGAACATAAGGTGTAGCCTCAAATTAAATTAAAAACCGGTGTGTACTATTAGGCTTGATGCCAATTCACTTAATTCAAACCGGTGTGTACTATTAGGCTGAATGCCATTCCACATAAATAAGAGGCAAAAATGAAAGAAACTTACATGATTGCAAGCTTTTGATCTAGGAGATGTAGGAGTTATAGGATGTAACTCTTTAGGTGATAGTCTCTTTTAAATTCTATGTGATGAATTGTGTAGACTTTGTGTTTGAATGCTATTCACATATCACCTCACATGTATCTCAAGTTTTTACTAGTTTCACACACTACACAAGTTACTCTTTGTTAAACACTGTACATGTTAGTGTGTGTGTCTTTGGTCTGACCAACCAAGTTTGAAAATATCTTGAGATTTGTGCACAACATACTTGTTGCTTGAGAAAATTAATTTGGAAGATGATTGAAAATTGTGTTTGAGAAAAGTGGGTTTAAAAATTTTGGGTTTTTGAAGATGCATTCCATCTCATACTCATGCATTTTGTATTCATTGTTCAAATGCTTTGAGGAGTTGTTTCAAAATTGGGTTTGCAATTTTTCAAAACTGTGTTTTTCCCCAAAATTCAGTGTGCCTCTACCCATTTCGATTGATCCAACCTGATTTTCGATCGATCGAAAAAGTGCCTCAGAATGTGCTAAAATGACTGTCACATTCGATTGATCGAATGTAATTTTCGATCGATCGAAGATCGTGGAGAGCTTTTTTAAAAAGAAGAAATCTAACTTTTTCAAAGTATTCAAACTTTTTCAAAACTTTTCTTTTTCTCTCTCCGACGAGGCAAGACCAAATCTTCAATTTTTTGTCGTTTTCTTCCGAATTTCTTGCACAATCTCTCTCTCCTCAAGCCGGTATGTCTATTTTACCCTTCCTTTTCAATTTATTTTCATGATTTCATGCATTTTTCATGCATTTTAGAGGAGATTTTCGGAACTTTTCTTTTTGGGATTTGTGTTGTTTCGGACCAAATTGTTTGCAATTGATCAATGAGTTTTGATGGGGACACCCTATAGACATGTTCTTGATTGATTAATTTGATCAATTTTGTGTTTTGTGGAAAATTTAAATTTCTAGGGTTTATGTTTGATCCGAATTGGGGATTTTTGTGAAATTGAGGTTAATTGATGAAATTGGCTTGTGTAATTGATGCAATTGGTTATTATAAACTGTTTTCAATGGTGAGTAATGATTGATTCGTCAATTTGGTACAAAAATTTTCAAGTGGTTCTCAAATTTTTAGGGTTTTTGTAAAGAAACTCTATGTTCAAGCCAATTTTGTGAATTTGACCTTAATTTGATCCTGGTTACTGCATTAGTTCATGCGTCATAACATTGTTCATGTTCATGCATCATATAGATTTTTATTCTATATTTTTTTTGTGCTAACTTGCAGTCTGCCCTTGGTTTTGTGTTTGTTCTTTTTGGTTTTCTCTTTGTGTCTCTATCCTGTTCCTTAGCACCATGCCTAGGAAGACTAGAGCATGTAGGACTCTTCCCACTCCTACTCCATCCCCTCCTTCTTTTGATAATGAGCGGTTTCCCCGTGAGAAAAACCAAGAGATCTTTGAGACTTTGAACCTTAAGAGAAAGGTTTGGGCTGAGCGTTCTGTCCTGTTAGATGAGTTAGATCCTGCCATTATGGCAAATTTTGAGTGTCGAGGTTGGTTTCCTTTGTTAGCTGTGTCTGACCCTCCACCTCCGGTTCTCTTGATTAGAGAGTTCTTCTCGAACCTCTCTGTCCACATCTATGATTCCAACACTCTTGTTAGGAGTTGGATACGAGGTGTAGAGTACACCATTACTCCCCAGGTAGTGGCTGATGCTCTAGAGGTACCGTTGGTTAGGCATCCTGTCTATCCCTATGATGAGTCACCCGAGTTGAGTGATGTCATGTCTTACATCACTGGGTCATCTATCCAGTGGGGTTCTGATCCTAGGATTACCACCACTGAGCTTCCTGAGACTACCTATCTTTTCTTTAGGATAGCCTGTCACTCACTCTGGCCCATTTCTCATCTGCACACCATTCCTCTTGAGAGGTGTGTATTCTTATACGCTCTTGTCACTGATGCTCCTATCAGTTTTCCTCATCTTTTTCTTCGTTCTTTGAATGAAGTTTATAGGAGTTCATCTACTGCTCATGCCCTTGTCCATCCTATTTTCATTCATAGGATTTTACTTTATCTAGGTTTAGAGGATTTCCCTGCTTCTGAGCCTGTTCATGTTATAGGTCCTATAGGTGCGTCTTTTCTTAGACAGAGGGCCGCTCATCTTCGAGCTGGTTCTAAACACCCTAGGTCTGATCCTTCTAGTAGCACTCCTCCTCCTCCTTCTTCTTCTACAAGTCCTGCTGGTGAGGCTGTTCCAGATCCTGTAGGTGCTGTTGCTGTTCCTCCACCTCCTGCGACTGACTTCGATGTTCGTCGTACTCTGGAGACTGTCATGACCGTTCAGGATGCTCATGGTCAGCTTTTGGTGGATCTGTTCGATGAGATTCGGGCTCTGAGAGCGGATTTGGCGCATCTTCGTTCTTCCTCACCACCTCCTTTTGATGATGGCCCATGATGCCCTTTGGCATTCCGTCACAAAAAGGGGGAGTAGTGTTTTAACTTGTAGAGGAGATTTTTGTGTTAGGGGGAGATATTTTTTAGCATGGGATATTTTTTGTGGAGTTTATTAGATTGTATCTAGGTGCTTCACTTTGTATATCATTTTTGGGGATATTCATGTTAGGGGGAGTAATTTTGATTGATATATTGATATACATGTTTTCTTTTGATTCTTGTTGTCTTATGATTCACTGCTTATTGATTTATATTTATGAGTTGATTCATTGATATATATCTTTATTTTGTGTTGTGTGAATCTTACAAGAATATTATACCTGTTTATATATTATTTTCTACCACACATGTGTTTATGTGTTTGTTGAGTATTTCAGGAATATACAGGTTGATTCAACAAAGCTGCTGTCTACACTTGCAACCGATGAATAGTAGTTAGGTTGAACTTTAGTTTATGAGCATTATTTTGTAATGGGCTTTTTACTTGTAGACTTTGAGCTTTTAATTTGTGTTTTGTCACGGATTGCCAAAGGGGGAGTTTGTTAGGTTCTAAGGTCTTAGGATTTTATGTATTTAGAACTCTAATTTGTAATGTTGGCAAACCATGATCAAAACAATGTATTTAGTCTTGTTTAGGCTTGCTCAAAGTTGGTTAAATATTGTAAACTTGGAATCGAGTGACTGCAGAAGTATTGGGGCTTCTCGGCCTGGCTCGATCGATCGAATGTAATTCTCGATCGATCGAAAGTCGGCCCAGATGCGTTTTTCTGCAGAATTCCAACTCAGCCCAAACTCTTTAAACGTTTAGGGTTTTATGTTTTTGCCCTAGGTATATAAGGCAAACCCTAACTACGTTTTTCAGAGTTGCACAAGTTGTATTGTTGCTCATACATTGCGGTTTTGTATAAATCTCTTGTGAGATCTAGAGGAGCTTTCCTTTACACAAAACTTAGGGTTTTCAAGATTGAGATCACTTCAACATCTTGATGATCAACTTGGTTGCTGCCTTTGAAGCTTAAAGAATATCAAGCGTGGGTGCTTGTAGCTGATTGAAGGGATTTAAAGAAAGAAGTAGTCCGTGGACTCGGAGCCTGCGCGTGGTCGTGTCAAGAAGTTTTACTGGTGGGTAGCATTAGGAAGTCAAGCGGGGAGCTTGTAAGTTCTTTTGTAAGAACTTCAATTCTTTCTTAGTGGATTCCGTTTTGCCTTGAGGATCGGTGGGTAAAATCCTCCCCAGGTTTTTCCGTGTGGTTTCCTGGGTGATCATATCACTGTGTTATTTATTTTCCGCTACTTTATATGTTTTATATGCATGATATGATTTTGTGATTGTTTTAACCTAGAATTGCTTAATTTGACTAAGTAACAACTTGGCTAATTAATCTAGGCTACGCAATCTGGTTATAGTTTAAGGGGTCTAAACCGTTCATATTGAATCCGAGCATGTGCTATAGTGGCTGTCTCTGGGATACCGGAGTGGTTCCTTTGTTTTCTCTTGATTTTACAGAGCTCTTTCTCTAATTTTATGAGACTTTAGAAAATGCCTCAGTGATCTAATCCAACATGAACCCCTATCTGAATACCAATGCCCTTTCAGCATAGACCCCCTCCTCCTTTTATAGCGCAAATCGAGCTCTGAGGTACCGGTGATTTCCCCCTTTTGCCTTTTTGGAGTTTGTGTCGTGCTAGTTTTGCTTAGTATTATGTCGTTTCCATTTTCTCTCATAGTTCCTTGCTTTTGGTTCGACCAAACGAAAGTCCCTTAACTAGTTTTCTATTTCCAAACTTCTCTGTTGGCTAGTCTTCAGCTATTTGGCTTTTACTTCTCAGCGTTCCAGCTTTTTTTCAGTTGTACCTTTCCTTGTCACTTTCTCCAAATGGTCGGAATCATGGCTCCTGCGTTTTGCTTCGTACCTCCTGGCTCCACTGCATGTCTAGAGCATGAGACCCACATGCTCTTTGTCTTTTATCCCTCTTTGAATTTGCTTCAATCTTACTTTGTGTGTCCAGGGATCCCCAGGCTCTGGGGACTTCTGGGATCCCGGCCCACCCCTTTTTACTGGGCTTTCTTTCGTTTGCTGGTTCTACCAAGTTTGGGCCTTTTTTGGTTCTTTCATGGGTTTTTGGATCCCAATCCTTTGCCCTTTTCTTCCTTCTTTTTTTCTTATTTTCTTTTAGTTTTTTTTTTTTTTTTTTTTTTTTTGTTAAATGAGCCCAACACTTTATTTCTTTGGGCCTTAGTCTGCGACCAATTTTGAACCTCAACATTTAGCCCCCCGAGCTCATGGGTTGCCTGCAGCCCATGCGTGAGTTTCTGCAGGATTTCTTCCGTTTTGATCTTTCTTCAGGGATCCTGATCTTCTATTTTTGGTCTTTGGTATCCTGGCCCCTTCGCTTCCCCTCCTTTTTTTTTTTGTAACTTCTCCCTTTTTTATGAGACGTGGCAATTGAGTTTTGGAAAGGAACTTCCACCACCTAATTTTACGTTTCCCATAACACCCATTAATAACTGCTGATAACTTTTCCCTCTTCAAATTTAATTCCTGGCAACTGGCACGTTTTTCCACATATTGTCTTTTCTAACTGCTCTTTTATTTCTTCATTCTAGCCTTTCCCCATTACCTTGCTCTTGCCCGAACCTTTTATTTCTAGTTCTTTCTTCTTTTCTTTCAATCAGTCTTGCCGTTACCTGCTTTCTTCTTTCAAGATATCCATTGCTTCAACGGCTTCTTCTTCTTCTCGAAAAAGAAAAGAACGCACTCCTAGTCCCTTTGAAGGTGAGGATTCCTCTAGTTCCACACAAGATGAATCTATAATGAGGCGCCCTGCTTTTCCTTTACGAGACCCTCGGTACACTCCTAGCTTATTCTTCCCTCAAGTGTCTCATGGCGAGACCCCTCCATCCACTCATGCTTAGGTCTTCTTTGACCAAGCGGGTTTTGTTGGTTCTGTACAAGTTCAAGATCTTAGAGAGATTTTTGATCTCCAGATCAGGCAAGGACGTCGAGAGGCAGTCCCCATCTATTTCGATTTTGTTGTTGGAAAGATCCAAGGCTAGCCCATTTGGGTGGATAATGAATTTTCTGACGAGGAATTTGTGAGCTGCTTGGAGCGCGCCGGTGTCCTGAAGGTAGTGGCTATTTCTAGGAATCTTAAGGGTTTCAGAGATGCCAACAGCCTTAGGCATTTGGTGCGCCGTTGGTGTCCTGCTCTGTACACTTTCTCTTTTTCTGTTGGTGAACTGACTATCACCTTAGAGGACGTGGTCAACAATTTCCTTCTTTCGGTGCTTGGGGATGAATACCCCTTTGATATTAATCTTTCTGATGAGGATCTCAAGGGGGAAGAAAAGTTATTTGCTTACTTTGGTGGACATACTACTTCTCCTGGTAGAAAACCGGTCAGGATGGGTAGGTGGGTTATGAATCTTTCGCGCGAGAAGGATAAGGAAGTTAGGCGAGCCGGGTTCCTCGCATTCTGACTCAGCAAGTTTCTGTTCAACGAGTTCCCTGGGTATGGAATCAAGTCCACTCTTTTTCCCTTGGCGATTAAGTTGGCTCAGGGCGCTCAATATCCTCTAACCTCTATGTTTTTGGGCCATATCTATTCTCAATTGGATCAGCTTCATGGAGACGAAGCCAAAGGTGATTCTTGTTATATTATTACTTTTTCTCTTCATTGCGCTCTTCTCTAGGTATTTATGTGGGATCGTTCTTCGGTTACTCTAGCAAGATGTAGGAATTTAAAGTTTGTGAAAGATAAGTTCCAGGGATCCCCTGATGTGGTTAAAGGGATTTGTGGCAACTCAACTGATGGCCACCCTATTATTTTCCGTTGACTGAGTCTGAAAGGTGGTAGTCTTAACTTGGTTGAATTATTTGATCAAGTAGGCCATTTGCATTGGCGCTCTCCCCGAGAGTTTGGCTCCGGTTTTGTTTGTGATTCTGTGTTATCTCCTTTTCTGACTTCTACAGGGAATACTTTCAATTTACGTCGTGGTGATGAAGGTAACTTAGCCTACTTGGCCTACATTAATCCCTCTTGGCTTCCTGTGCTTTCTTCGGATGGCCCATGGTACACCCATTACTCGGCGTATCGAGTACTTCGGCAGTTTGGTTTTGATTAGGATATCCCTCCAGTATTTAACGACATAGTTCTCTCTCTTCCTTCTCTGGATCCTTTCATGAGACTTCAGGCCTTCTCTTATTGGTCACGAAGAAGTCCTCAGTTCGTAGTGTTCAACTTCTAGAGAGGAGTCTTTGCCTCTAATGGTTATGCTGACTATTGGAGAAGGGTGCAAAAGTACTTTATTGATTATGCTGGCTCTGACACGATTTGGAGAGTCCCCAACCCTGACATTTCCTCTACCCCAACATCCAACAAGCGTCTGTCTCTGCCTACTGCTGGTGTTGTTTCTGCTGCTGTAAGTAGCAAAACTGGTTTCGTAGAATGGCATGCTTCTAGGGAAGGTTGGGTGACTTATGCACAGGATTTCCCAGAAACTTGGCTAGGATGTGATCTTATAGTTGGTTCTTCTGCTGGGGTACTAATTAAGAGGGGGGCAGTATAGGCCATTAGTGTCGCTACTCCCGTTGGCATGAGTAAAGGAAGAGCATTTAAACAAGAAAAATTGAAAGAGGCTGCAGTTGAAGAGAGCGTGAAAGGCACTATCCTTAAGACAAAGAAGAAAAAGACTGAGAAATCTCAGAAGCAGTTGGTGCTTGCTGAGGAAACAGAAGTTGAGCAACCTTTGGCCACAAGAGGCCGAGTGAAGACCAAGGTAGAGTCTTCTTTCCCCCAGGTTCCTGTGAGTCCTTCAGTCCATGGTTCTCAAGGACCCTTTGGACGTACCCGTAGTAAACAGCCGAGACCTAGAGACCCTGCTGAGAAAGAGAGAAGGGCAAGGCCTATTTCCTCTTTTTCTTTTTTCATGTTACAGCTTGTTGTTGCCCCTTTTATTTTCTTTTTTGAACTGATGGTGGTTGTCTTTTCTACAGTCCAAGCGTAAGTTGGACTTTAAGAGAGATAGAAGCCAATCATCTGGTGAAGACGTGGTATGATTTTTCTTTATCTGTTGCTTCTGTCATTTGCCTTTATTCATTTTTTTTCAGCACTGTGCTCCGTTACTTATGTCCTTTTATTGTTCCTATTGTCTTCTTCCTTTTACTTCAGATGAAAGTTTTTCCCCCCATAGTTGTGAGGCTTTGGAGGAGGAGATGGCTACAGCTGCATCTCAGAGTACGGCAGAGGAGGCTCCCAGTGGTGGCATAGCTGGGAAGACTGGGCAACCAATGCAGGATGTCCATGCTGCTCAGGATCCTGAGGCTCCCAAGCTTCCCGCGTCTCCAAGTCTTCAATTTAAACAGATTCCTAGTCCTGTCAAGACTCTGACTAGGTTGAGTACAAAGACTTTGGGAAGCGCATCACCATCCAGGCAAACTGGTGAGCCTTTCTTCTTCTTCTTTTTTAAATACAATAGCGTTTTAATTTTGCTCCTTTTGCATCCCCCCCTCTTTTTTTTTAGTCCCTTTTTTTTTCTCTTTTTCTTTTCTATCTCTTTCCGGGTTAAGCCACTGCGAGATCTATCTCTGGTGCTGCTTCCTCTTTAGAATCGGGGGATTCTAAAGGTGGGTGTTAATTGTCCTTACTGTATTCTCTCTCCCTTTCTTCATTTCTCTTGCATTTTCGTTATGGTGAAGCCTCCTGCATCCCTGCCTTCTTTTAGTCATTTTGCTGAGACTTTCTCACCCTTTCTTCAACTTGCCATGTGTTCTTTCTCAGAGTCCTTCAAGAAGTCAGAAGAGTAAGAGAAGGAGACTCCACCCCAAGAGGCCGATACTAGTTTCTTCTCTACCCTCTTTTGTTCTTCATCTTTCTCTTTTTAAGCAAAAGCTAAGTCCGGCCCCTCCCCATTTTTCTCTCTTTCTTTTTTTGCAGGAGTTAATACTGATGTCAAAAATCCTGAACCTGTGACTCCTAAGAAGGGTGTTGGATCTGCTCAAGTTGCTGGCCCTCGTTCTGTTCAGAGGTTCGAAGGTTCCTCAGCTCCTTCAGGCAGTAATGCAGTGACGGGGGAGACTCCAGAGATGGTTGTTTTAGATCCTGCTTCAAGGCTCCCTGCCTTTTTGGCTCGCTTTGATCTTTTGGAGTTCAACAGCCTTCCTGCCAGTCACTTTTGCCACTTTGGGCCCTCCTATAGTAGCTTTTTGTGGTTTTCTGTGCCCGTGGAAGGCCTGTCCCTGCTAGAAGGGCTGCTTAAAAATCATGGGGATTTTACCATTGGTTTCAGAGGAAGAGTATTTTTGGGGAACATTCTGATGGAGCTGTTGTGCGCCATGTTGATCTCCTTAAGAGATTCTTCTCTAGACTCTCTATTTGAGGAAAAACTCTTGGAATGGAGGGGAATGGTTCAGGATCTCTTGGAAGCCAAGTTCAACTTGTCATTTTTGCTGGAGTATCTACGATCATTGGCCCAAGCGTTATTCCAAAGGCAAGCTTCTAAGAGCATTGATGTTGAGATTGCTGCTGCTGAGGAAGTTTTGGCTCATACTCACAAGACTTTGCAAGATTTGAAGATTAAAAGGCAGAGGATTCTTTCTTCTGCGGCTGTCCCTGCTCTCTCCTCAGATGGCTCTTTGTTGGCTGGCCTCATTTCTTAGCTTTCCTTTTTGTTTTAGCTGGTTTGGATGTGTATGAACAATTTGGGGTTGTATAAGTTTTCTATCTCTTTGTATGGACATTGTTTCTATTTTTTTTTTTTTAGATCTGCATTTGTGCTTTAAGACTGCTCCCATGTACTTGTGCTTCTGGATTGCTTCTAAGTATTTATGTTTTTCAGATTGCTTCTAATCTTTCTTAGTGGCATGTGAATCTCCTCTTGTCTCTCTCCTTTTTTGTACTGAGTCCTGGTCTGTGATTCCTACAAGTTTTGCTGCAAGTTCCAGCCAGGTACCCACCCCTTTTTTATTCTTGATTGCACAAGCACTGAACTGGGTACCTTGGGCGATATATATATATGTATATTTTTTTTTGTGTCCCAACTCATGAACTTGGCAGGTTTTTTTTTTTATCAAGTACTGGACTAGGTATCCTCAGTATATGTCTGAGATCCTAGACCATGTACTTGAAACTTAACTTTTTGTAGTTATCTGTAGGGTGATCCTGGGTCCTACATCAAAAAGGTTTCCCAAGTATCCTCCCTTTTCTTCTTGGTTGCGCAAGTACTGAACTGGGTACATTGGGCAATATATATATTTTTGTCCCAGCTCATGAGCTTGGCAGGTTTTTTTTTTTTTTTTTTTTTTTTTTTTTTTTTTTTTTTTTTTTTTTTTTTTTTTTTATGCCAAGTACTGGGCTAGGTATCCTCAATATATGCCCGAGATCCTAGGCCATGTATTTGAAACTTAACTGTTTGTAGTTATCTGTGGAATGGTCCTAGGTCATGTATCGAAAAGATTTCCCCAGGTATCCTCCCCTAATTCCGTCTGTGTTAGGATTTTGTAATACTTAGGATTTAATAGCTGAGAAATAAAGAGAAATTTCATTGAATTTAAAAACGAAAACATCATTCAAGGGACATTGCAAATCTAGCAAAGATAGCAAGGATCATAAAGTGTCCTTCTACCATGGGTCCTTGAACAAAATTACTTAAACGATAATATATAAAAAGAAAGAAACACTTAACAGGTTGGAGAGTTTGGCAAAAGGGATTCCAGTATACTGAGACCTCTCCCTTCTCATGCGTAGTATTATTTTAGCCACTTCTCATTTATGGGTTTTGTCAGGATTGTCCCATCTTCCTTTGTAAGGTAGTAATACCCACTATCATAGGCCTCCCTATTGATGTTGGGTCCTTCCCATTTTGGGGCAAATCTGGAGGGTCCTGGTAGGTTTCTTCTCACATGCTCTGTTGTCCTTAGTGCTAGCTGCCCTTTAGTGAAGGATCTTGGGCGTACTACTTGTGCATATGCTCTAGTCATTCTTTGCTGGTACCTCTGGCTTTTTCTCTTGGCTAGCTCTCTGTCTTCTTCTACTCCTTCAAGGTCTGCTAACCTCCTTTCATTGTTTGATCTTCAGTGTCTTCCTGGCCTTCTTCTAGTACCACTCTTGGTATGGGAACAACTAATTCTACAAGGCTGATGGCTTCTGTCCCATAAACCAGGGAGACTGGTGAGAATCCCATGGCTGCCTTCACAGAGCTCCTGTATGCCCAAAGTGCCAAATGGTCACTCCATTTTCCTCCATACTCCTGCTTCATTTTCTTAAGGATCTTCAATATCACCCTATTGGTGGCCTCTACCTGGCCATTTCCTTGTGGGTAGTATGGTGTGGACCTTCCATGCTTGATGTAATAAGCCTCAGTCAACCCCTTCATGTCTTTGTTTATGAATGGGGTTCCATTGTCACTGATCAACCTCTTGGGGATCCCGAACCTTGTAATGATGTGCTCTCGAATGAAGTTTGCTACAGCTGCTCCAGTGGCTTTTTTCAAGGGGATGGCCTCCACTCATTTTGTAAAGTACTCAGTAGCTGCCAAGATCCATATGTAACCACTAGATGGAGGATTTATAGGTCCTATGAGATCAAGCCCCCAAGTGTAGAAAGGCCATGGGTTGTCATATCCTGTAGCATATTTTGGTGAGTATGGATTGCATCTCCGAGAACTTGACATGCGTGGCAGGTTTTGACTAGCTCCTCGGAGTCCTTTTTCATTGTTGGCCAATAGTATCCTAACAGCAATAATTGTTTATAGAGCCTCCTTTTTCCTGGGTGACTTCCACAATCACCAGAATGGACTTCCTTAACTACTTCCCTAGCTTCCTTCGGCCCCAGGCATCTTAGGGGATCCCCGCTGTATCCTTTTTTGAATAGGATCCCATTTTGCAAGAAGTATCTGATTGCGAGTTTCCTGAGCTAATGGGCCAGTGCCCTGTTAGTCGATAGGACCCCTTGAGCCAAGTATTCCACGAAGGGAGTCCTCCAATCTTCTGTAATAAATACAGCGTAGCTTTCTTCCTTGTCTGCCGAGGATTGGCATTCTTAACATTTTTCCTGTATAGTTGCTGCCTCTTTGTTCATATTTAGCCAGTAATATCCCATGTGCTGCATTCTCCTATATAGGCTGATCTTTTCTGAGGTCCCGCAGACTTGGGTATGCAATTCTTCCAACCTTAGTTTCCCTTCCTTCTCATTGATACATCTGGATAGGATCCCTCCGGGCAGTCTCCTGTATAGTTCTCCTTCTATTAGAGCGTAGTCCCTTAGCTCCTTGACACTTCCTTCGGATCCTGTTTCTTTCATCTTTTCTTTCACTTCGCTCCTTCAATCCCACTGTTTGGATTCTCCAGGGGATATCTTTTGGAGGATTTTTAAGA
Organism: Quercus glauca; assembly: GCA_023736055.1. Lineage (NCBI taxonomy): Eukaryota > Viridiplantae > Streptophyta > Magnoliopsida > Fagales > Fagaceae > Quercus > Quercus glauca. Next base: position 22,969,467 of record CM043318.1, on the reverse strand, counting down.
TGGAATGCTCCTACCTTCCTATTCTGACCAGAGTGTCTTTTCCCTTGAATGGTACTTGGGACCCCAAGGTGGCAAGCGCATCTACAAACTTGTTTTCACTTCTCTGCGTGTATTTTATGCTAAAGGTCTGGAATTCCTGCTTCAGCCTTTGCGTCCAAGTCCTGTAGGCTGCTAAACTTTGTTCCCTTAGTGCGAAGTCACCTTTTACCTGAGAAACTACAAGATTGGAATCTCCCAGTACTCTCAGGTGTTTTACCCCTATACTGAGTGCTATAGTTAGCCCGATCAAGTATGTCTCATATTCAGCTGCATTATTGGAACAAGGGAACCCAAGCTTGAAAGACAGGGGTATGGTGTCCCCATCCTCACAGCTTAGTACAACTCTCACCCCATTTGAGGTTGTTGTAGCTGACCCATTGAATCTCATTGTCCATTTCTTCCTTGGGATTTTTGCTACTGCTACCTCACCCGGGATCTCTTCACTTAGTAAGCTTTCCTCCTTTCCTGGGAACTGTGCCAAAAGGTCAGCTATGGCTTGACTTTTGACAGCCTTGGGGGTCCTGAGACCTATGTCATATTGAGAAAGCAAGACCAGCCACTGTGCTATTCTTCCTGTTAGGAGGGGCTGATGCAGGAGTGCTTTTGTGAGGTGTGACTTAGTCACTAAAAGGATTTGGTGAGCTGAGAAATACCTCTACAGCCTCTGGGATGCGTAAATAACCACTAGGCAAGCTTTTTCTATTCTAGGATACCTGGTCTCGGTATCCTTGAGTGTTCTGCTTACGTAGTAAACAGGTTGCTCGTTCCCATCATCATCCTCTTATGCCAGCAGAGCTCCTATTGCTTGGGCATTTGATGCTAAGTACAGTAACAGGGGTTGCCCACATACTGGTGCCTAGAGAGTGGGTAGGTGATTCATAATCTACTGAATCCTTTGGAAGGCTTCCTGTTGCTCCATTCCCCATGTGAACTCGATTCCTTTCTTCAATAGTTTGGATAAGCCACCTGTGACCGAAGCTAACCCTGGCACAAATCTTCTGATGTAAGAGACCTTTCCTAGGAAGTTTTTGAGTTCCTTCACTGTTGTTGGTCTTTTCATTGTGGCAATGGTTGCAGCTTTGGCTAGATCTACACTTATGCCTCTGTGATGTACCAGGAACCCGAGAAACTTTCCTGCAGATACTCCAAAGGTGCATTTCATGGGGTTCATGCATAGTTTGTATTCTCTGCATCTTTTGAAAACTTGATTAAGTACCTGGAGGTGTCCTGTCCTGGTTTTTGACTTGACCACAATATCATCCACATAGTCTTCCATTTCCTTATGCATCATGTCATGGAAGATGGCTGTCATGGTTCATTGGTATGTGGTTCCTGCGTTTTTTAGGCCGAAGGGCATAACAGTGTAATAAAAATTTCCAATTGGGGTCTTGAATGCTGTCTTCTCAGCATCCTTGGTAGCCATGCGAATCTAGTTATACCCACTATACCCATCCATGAATGAGAACATAGAACTTCCCGCAGCTGAGTCCACAAGGAGGTCAATATTAGGCAAGGGGAACTCATCTTTTGGACACACCTTGTTTAGAATGCGAAAGTCCACACAGCAACGAATTTGGTCATTCTTCTTCTTCACAGGTACTATGTTAGAAAGCCATTTAGGATGTTGAATGGGCCTAATAAAACCAACTGCTAGTAGCTTCCTAACCTCTTGGGTTATCTGAGCTTCTATATCAGTGTGAAAGACCCTAGCTGGTTAGACTACTGGTTTGACTCTTGAGCCTACATTGAGAGCATGGGCCACAAGCCCAGGATCCAAGCTAAGCATCTCATTGTAGGTCCATGCGAACACATCCATGTATTCTTTGAGTAAGGCTACCAGCTGTTCCTTTTCTTGTGTTGTCAGCTGGCTACTGATGAAAACAAGCTTCTGGGATCCTCGCTTAGCCCCCAAGTTTATTTCTTCCAACTCTTCCTCAGGCTAGATTTGTGTCTCTTTAACTGGTTCCTCTGGGACTTCCTCTTGAGCTATCATACATTCTAGTGGTCCGGGACCTTCTGGCACGATGCACTCAGGCCCCGTGCACCTTCACAAACAGTAAATTAATCTTCCCCCATGTTCCCGCACTACTACGCATTCCCGGGGTCCTAAGGTGATGGGCTTCTTCTTCTGCCATTTTCTTTTCAAGAGGTCTCTTAAGTCATGGTACCTCCTCCTTCTTCTTTTTCCAAGATAGGTGTTCCTGGGGTCCCTGGCATGGGGCTCTCATCGTCAGGTTCTAACTCACCATATAACATTGTTTCTACAAAGTTTACTTCTCTTTGGTTGAAAGGGTTATGGTTGGCAGGGATCCTTACAGGCCTCTCGTTCAATCTCCCCTTAACACACTGATGGTAGGTGGATGGTATAAGGCGGTGCTTATGGAGCTATGGCTGTCCCAGCAGTACATGGTAGGACACCTCTGAGTTGATTACATGGAATCTGGTCAAGGCTACTATTGGTCCCACTCTTAGGGCCAGCTGTATATATCTTTCGGTTGATTCTGCTGATCCTCCAAATCCAGTTATCTCCATGGGAGCCCCCAGGATCCTCCTTCCAGCTAGGCCCATGGCTTCCAAGGTACTCAGGGCTATGAGGTTGAGTGATGCCCCTATGTCCACTAGTGCTCTTCTAATTTGGACACCGTTTATGGTGGCCATTAAATAAAGGGGTCTACAGTGGTCTAGATGCTCAACCTCCATGTCTTCATCAGTGAAAGTTATGGCATTGGTCGTCTCCAGGAAAGCTTGACTAGCATGTGATTTTGCTATAAAACATTCCATTCCTAAATCTGCTACTATAGTCATGAGAGATTCTGTGGCCACCCTTCTTGCTTCTAATCCGAATCCCAGCTGGTTGAATAGTGATCTGAACTTGGGATTCTTCTGGAGGGTCCTGACTGTGTTTAGGTGGAAATATCCTTCTGACTCTTCCGCTTCTGCCAGGTTCCCATGGATTACCACAGCTACCACCCCCTTTCCTTTGTGGTTGGGCAAGGGGTTCCTTTGTACTTTTGGCTCTTTCTGGGTGAACTCCAGGGTTCCTTCTCTTAGCTTCCTGTGAAAGAACCAGCGGAGGGTCCAACAATCCTTGGTGGAATGCTTAACATAATTATGAATTCTGCAAAACAGAGGACTTTTCCTTTCTTCCTCGGTTGGTGGCCTGGACACAGTGAATGGCCTAACCACTCCATCCCTGATCCATTTGTCCAGGACATGGTTTAATTCTTCTATGGTGCATGGGATCACTGGTGGTTCTTCGAACATTTTTCCATCAGGCCTCTTCCTTTTTTCTCCCACCGATGTTGTCATGGCTTGGGACACCGGCACCCTCTTCGCCTTCATAGTTTGTGCTGTCCTTCTTGTTCTCTGCAACAGGTCAGCGAACTGTGTGATACATAAATTTTCGAGATTGAGTCTGTAATCGAAAAGCATGTTAGATATGCAAGTCTCTATGAGCTCCTTTTCTTCATGGTCTCCATAACAATCTAGGGACACATCTTCGAATCTTTTGATGAACTGGACAGGATCCTCTCCAGGCCTCTGCCGTACCATCTAGAGGCTTTGGAAAGTGACCTTGCCCTCACCAGGGTAATATTTTGCACATAATCTCTCCATCATTTCGTCTCAGGTCTTAATGGACCCAGGTCTCAGTGTGGTGTACCAAGTGTATGCTCTGTCTACTAGGGACTTAGCAAACTCTCTTAGGCACAGCTCTGTCTCCTGCGTAGGGTCCATAGTGTGGACGACCATACTCACATGTTCTACTGCGCTTCCATTCCTTCCATCAAAAGGATGGAACTTTGGTGGTTTTTATCCCTTGGGGTATAACTTGCCTAGGAGTTCTGGTGGGAATGAGGGATCCCGAGAAAATTGTTTTGGGATTTCTGAAAGTTTTTCCCTTTCTTGGTCTAGGAGGGCGCTGACATCTGCCAGTGTTAGGTAGTGGGGGTTGTTTCCTCCTCCCACTACTGACCCTCCCTCTAGCTGGGTTCTATCTTGGTTACCCACATAGGGGGCATTATCTCTTACTTCCTGTGTCTTGCCTTCTTTGAGAAGGCGAACTTCTTGTTGTAAATCTTTCAGCATTGCAATCATCTGAGCCATGGGGTCTAGCTCCTGCCTCGCGTTTCTCTGTTTTGACACAACCTCCTATTCTGTCTGAGGTACCTCGCCTCTTTGTCTAGAGGCCACTTCATTTTCTCCCACAAGCTCAAAGGCCGTGGGTGGCACATTGGCACCTTTGCTGTTCTTTGGTCTTGGAGGCATGCTCTGCGAAGGGATTGCTTTTTCCCTTTTCTTTTTCCCAGTCCCTAGTGGAGTCGCCAAAATGTGAGAGTGCCTTTTTTCTTCAGCACAGTGGTCCAAAGATCCTAGGCCAAATAAATATTCTTGGTGGACTTGGCTCGGTTCACCGCAGCTAAAAGGGCTGTTTAAGAACCGAGTGGTGCACAAAACAAGCTTCCTACAATACAAATAACTAACATTTTAACAGCAAAGAAATGTGCAACAAGTGAAATACCATGCAAGAAAAAGTTAGAGATCCTCGAATTAGTGAGGTGCATTTTATTAAGTTCCTTTAGTTATTATTACAATGCTCACTAAGACGTAATACAAGGTTCAGCTAAGTTCAAAAATAACAGACTTTTGATAGCTATTTAAGTTTCGAAGACTTGCAAAATTTGAACTTGTTGAATCCGAGCATGTGCTATAGTGGCTGTCTCTGGGATACCAGGAGTGGTTCCTCTGTTTTCTCTTGATTTTACAAAACTCTTTCTCTAATTTTATGAGACTTTAGAAAATGCCTCAGTGATCTAATCCAACATGAACCCCTATCTGAATATCGATGCCCTTTCAGCATGGACCCCCTCCTCCTTTTATAGCGCAGATCAGGCTTCGAGGTACCGGTGATTTCCCCTTTTTGCCCTTTAGAGTTTGTGCCTTGCCAGTTTTGCTCAGTGCTATGTCGTTTCCCTTTTCTCTCATAGTTCCTTGCTTTTGGTCCGGCCAAACGAAAGTCTCTTAGCTAGTTTTTTATTTCCAGACTTCTCTGTTGGCTGGTCTTCAGCTGTTTGGCTTTTTCTTCTCAGCGTTCCAACTTTTTTTCAGTTGTACATTTCCTTGTCACTTTCTCCAAATGGTCGGAATCATGGCTCCTGCGTTTTGCTTCATACCTCCTAGCTCCACTGCATGTCTGGAGCATGAGACCCGCATGCTTTTTGTCTTTTATCCCTCTTTGAATTTGCTTCAATCTTACTTTGCGTGTCCAGGGATCCCCAGGCTCTGGGGACTTCTGGGATCCCGGCCCACCCCTTTTTACTGGGCTTTCTTTCGTTTGCTAATTATGCCTGGTTTGGGCCTTTTTTGGTTCTTTCGTGGGTCTCTGGATCCCAATCCTTTGCCATTTTCTTCCTTCTTTTTTTCTTATTTTCTCTTAGTTTATTTATTTATTTTTATTATTATTTTTTTATGAAATGAGCCTAACGCTTTATTTCTTTGGGCCTTAGTCTGTGACCAATTTTGAACCTCAACAGAGATCTTCTGAAAGCCCTCATGTTCCTTTCGAACTTGAACGGGTTCAATTCTTCCCCTTCGCTGCCGATTTAAGGATTCAATCAAAGGAAAGGTTCTTCCAAGGTGTGGAAGAAAAAGGACTCTAAGTGATTGAATCACTTTCTTCTATCTTCTTGTTTTTGTTTGTTGCATTACTTATGTGTTTTGCTTTTATTTTGAGTCAGTCTAGCTTTATGCTTTGCTTTGATAACATGTTTTTGTTTGTTTATTTTCAGTTTTTGTATATTTTGTTTTTTATAAAGATAAATTTTTTTTGAAAAATCAGAAAAATACAAAAAGAGTGTATGTTTTGTATACATTGGTACTTGTGTACCTTGGATAGCCATTGAAACAAAGTTTTCTAAACTTTGTATCATTTGTAACTTAAATGAGCATCTCTATGCACAACTAAGCAAGTGAGCTTTATGGCTCTTGTTTGTGATGAGTAAGATTAAGTTATCTCTTAGACTTAACACTCATATCACTCTTTTTGACGGGTAGGACTAAAAAATCCTAAGAGTAAGGCATAAATAACAATCTCACCACTGTTGCCCGCCAATCATGAATGACACCCGTATGCTTCGGCATAACAAAAGTGCAGTGTGAATGACATTCGTGTGTTTCGGCATAGCAAAATTGGAATGTCAAATATAAATGGGTATTTCTTTTCTCTCTCTTATATGCCCATGCATGATATGCTTAAAAAGAAAATATGCAAAGAAAATAAAAAGCAAAAAGATTAAAAATGCTTTAAATAAGATTGCAAGCGTGTATTCTAGGAGATGTGGGAGTTATAGGATGTACCTCGAAGGTGATAGTCCCCATCGAATAGTTATGATTGTGTGTGAGTTAAAATGATTTTCTCATATCTCAATCATCATAACATGTATACACTTATGCAATCTTGCAATGTTTTTCACACACAACATGCAATATTCTTTGTCACTCTTGATACATGTGCAGGTACAATGTGATTTGGCCATCACAAGGTTTTACATGTGCTTATGTATGCTCACTAAACTGTCTTGACTTGTTTTTGAAATATAAAATTGGTTAGACTTGTTTAGTGTGTGCGTGTGTGTTTTTGGAGGTCCATGTGCTTAAAATTTTCATAGAGAGTTGATTTTGAGAGCTTATTGTGTTGATTGGATCATTGTTGAGTTGCATGATTGATTGCATTCATGTCTATGTTTTTCACTTCTTGAAAAACTGTTTTTAAAAGCAAGCTCGACACCTCCTCGATACCTGGCTATTTGTCGAGCTACTCAAGTTTTTTCTTATCGCAATCTCGACACATCCTCGACACCTGGTGGATCGATCGAGAATTCTCCTATCTCCTCGATAACTTCTCGATACCTGGTCAATCGATCGAGTTTCTGTTCTTGGTTCTAGTGTTTATTCCTCGATACCTCATCGACACCTGTATCTGTCGACGACCATTTTTTTTTTATGATGATGATGGAGATACTAGCTCTACTGTCTACTTGACACTCTACCCTTTGTCACTTGTGACAAAAAGGGGGAGTAATTTTGGGATATGAGAGTAGTCATCTTAGAGGGAGAGTTAGTATAAGACATTTTTGATAGGAGGAGTGTTGATACTTAAGAGATGTAGTGAGGATATGATGTTTTTTTTTTTTTTTTTTTTTTTAATATATATATGTATCTTTTCTTTTCCTTCTTATATAGATACATTGTTCTTGTATATTTGGTCTTGTGATCACTTTTACATACATTGTACTTATCTTCTTTATATGTGGATGTATGTTTTTCTTTCACCTACCTCTTACATATGTTGTTTCTTTTCTCCTCTTTATGCACATGTTTCTTTACTTGTATGCAATCTATTATTTATGTTTCACACAAAGATGCCTTGATGAGTTTTGTTTAAAGTATTTCAGAAATACAGGTTGTCAAAGTCTACTTGCCATAAACTCTCTTCTTGCAAATTTTTTCAATAGTTTGTGTCAAGATAGATTTTATTGTATTAAATAAGTGAATATAAGTTGAGTGATTTATGACTTCTCTCATATGATCATTTCTTAGTTGTGATTTTGTCACGGATTACCAAAGGGGGAGATTTTTAGGACATATGTGGTTTACATGTTAAAAACATATGTCATACTTTTATGTAATTGGCTAATTCTTTGACAAAACGCACTTTACTTGTATTTGGGTAGATTTAGGATGTGTTGAAATGCTTCAAGAAACCATATTTCAAGATCAAGTATTGAAGCCTTCAAGTCTGTTCAAGAAAACAAGTTGAAAGTGCAAATTCATTAAAGCTCAAATTCATTAAAGCTCAACAGCTGCATCTATCGAGCTTCAGTAAAGCTGTTCAAGTCCGTAAGCTCAACACCTGCTCGACAGCTTCTCGATAGCTACTATTTGTTGAGGTTTATAAAAACAAAATTTCTGATCTGATTTCTTAGGATCCGTGAATGTGTCTTTGGGCCTTCTTTTCTCCTAACCCTAGACATATAAAATGATTGTTTTAAAGGCCGTCTAAGAGTTCACAAGTTGCACAAGCATTGAAAAAAATCTGTTCAAGCAAATTGTGACCGGAGATGAAGTTCTTAACCTAGTTCATCTCTTCTGAAGAAGTTGTTGTGTATGTGCACCTTTGGGTTTTGTGACTAAGCATCTTCTTGATCTTCATCATGTGTATGAACTGAAGAACTTTGCAGCCAACCTTTCTTTCTAGTTGGTGATTGAAGTCGCGTACTGGGATCCGCGCAAACTGGTTAGTCACGTACTTGGGAGCCGTGCATCGAAAAGGGGAAACTGTCACTACAGAACAAGTCCAATTGAGTATTGGGGTAAGGGTTCAATTGTAAGTTGGTAAGGTACTTGGGATTCCTTTACTTGTAACCGCTTGTTGTGATAATAGTGAAATTTCGAGAGTGGTGACCTGAAAATCACCCGGTGGGGTTTTTGCCGTTAGGTTTTCCCCATTCATAAATAAATCACCGTGTTATTTATTTTCCACTGCATAATTAGGTTATTGGTGATTTGTTTGTGCTGCCACATGTTTGCATGATTAATTTGATTAATTAATAACTTAGCTAATTAATCAATTGATTTAATCACAATGGGTCAATTCGTTTGTGGCCTATCAGTTCCAAAAACCGTATCAGTCATTTGTTGACTTGCTTGAGGCGGTGATGCAGAGGGGTTCTCATTTTTGGGTTGCTTTGTTCTGCACCACTGCTTGGAGCTTATGGCAACGCCGCAATAGGCTTAGGGAGAAGCAGCACTCTTCACAAGTTGGGTAGTCGAGCTAAGGACTATGTCATGGAATTTCTCAAACAAATATTTGTAGACACGGATGTATTGGTAGAATCCGTACTTAGTGATTTGAATAGTGTATTCCAACCGGATTCGATTCAATAAAAGTCTCTTACTTTTTTCTCCAAAATAGAAAAAAAAGAAAAAAAATATAGTAGTAATATGACCAATATCAAAAAGGAGTTATTATCCAATTGGGTTGTTGGGGATTATAATTTATACATTAAATATAACCCTATATATGTTATGAAAGTGATTCAAAGACTGGCCTAAAGACAAGCTAGAAGGTAGAAAACTTAATCGAGAATACAAAAACTTAGGTAAAAGATGGAGTAAATTAGTTTATTTGTCCGATACTCTGAATGACATTTTAAATAAAATCCTATATTTTAAATATCTTTCATTACAGTTATTAATTATTAAAATTGTTTCAAATTAACTTCTTAAAAAGTCATTAATAATTAAAAATAAAGAAAAATAAAATAAATTGCACAAAAAAACTTTTCTCCACATCAAAATATCCCTACATAGACATCATTAGATAATAAATAAGTTTTTTTTTGTTAAGTTAAAATCATCTTTTCTTTCATTTGTTATTTACTTTGCTTGAAAACACTTACTGAAATTATATAATTAGAAATTAATTAGTTTTTTTGTATAATATCCTATAAAATTATATTAAAATAAAATAAGCACACTACTAAATTGAAATGTAATAAAATAAATAACTTAACATATATAGTCGTTCTTTTATTTTCAGAATTTTCGTTCAAATTAATTCGTAATATACGCGAATGTATTACTAATGATGCTACATAATTTATAATTATATTTTATTATTTCTTTTGGATAGAAATATTTTAAAAAAAATTTATTTGGATTTTAATTTTTAGATTAAATAAATTAAATAGATTATCAAATAGCAGTTTTCTATTACAAAATTTTAATTAATAGATTTAAATTTTATTAATATATGAATTTGAAATAGTTAGATGATAAAGGTCATTTCATATCACAATTATATTTTATTCGAGTAAAATCTCCAATAGTCTACACACACAAAAGGCATAAGGATACAATTCATCTAAAACATAGCAGACACAACAAAGTGTCTTTCTTATAACAATACCATACATGCCCTTTAGATTCAAAGCTTAGCGGACACACCGATGTGTCTTACAAGTTCAACGGACCCAGATGAAACACAACTATCTTTTTTTTTTTTTTTTTGGGGGGGCAAAACAAACTCAAACTTAAAACATCACAAAATGTAACCAACAAGATTAGACAATCATCCAAAACCATTAAGAAATGCTAGTACTTCCAAGATTTGGGCTTAACCATTGCTCTACTCCAAGCCAAACCTTTTCCTCATTTGTCCAACAAACTCATAAACCTTCTTTTGGTCAGGAAGAGTCTTGGCCACAGTCTCTTTTTGCAAGCATCTCTTAGCCCATGCAACAATCTTGGGGCACTCTGCCTCCATGTTGAATTGTCCAAAGGTCTCAATTGCATAGAACCAACTGTAGAAGGGGATAAGAGAAAGGTCCACAAACCCAAATGTTTCACCTCCAAAGTAAGGCTTGTCACCAAGCTCTCCCTCCAATGTCTTGAAGATTTCAAAGAATTCCTTCTTGCCTGCCTCTTTTTCTTCTCCTTTTGTGGTCCATATCTTCCTTGAAACTTCATAAACCTACATATTCCACACATTTTACTACCACTTGGTCCACTTCCCACATATTATATGACATGCATTAACAATGACATTGACAGTAGTGAATTTCAAATCAAGTCCACTGTACTTGAAACCTAAGCAAAGGTGGAAGGCCCATATAAGATGCTCTTGATTGCAGGACATTAATCTTACTCAAATATATTAAATCCGTGGAAATTCACTTTTTATTTATTTTTATAATCACAACACTTTCTATGGTTTGCTACAACTCACAAACTTTAATCATGTTTGGTCAAATTAAATACTAGAGTCATCATGTCTAATTGAATCTTACAAACATCATCGCCTTGACAAGACCTGCAAAATACTAAACTCTAATAGAATCTAAACATTAAACTCAATAGTCTTTTTTTTTTTTCTTTTTTTTTTTTTCAGAGAAATCTGACGAATCTAACTTAATAATCTTTAAAAAAAATATACAAAAACAAAAACAGAACATACAAAAGGAAAGAGAATGAATAGAAATTGCAGAAAACGTACCTTCTTTTCAACAAAATCAGCCCAGAACCTGGCATGAGCTCTCTTGTAAGGATCAGTGGGCAACAATGGAGACTTGTCCTTCCAGACCTCATCTATGTACTGAACAATGATGAGGGACTCACATACCGGTTTCCCATTGTGGATGAGAACTGGGATCTTCTTGTGAATGGGGTTCATCTCTAAAAGCAGAGGACTCTTGTTCCTCAAGTCCTCTTCCTTGTACTCATACTCGATACCTTTCTCAGCCAGAGCAATCCTGACCCTCATCCCAAACACGCTTGGCCAGAAATCCAACAGAACCACCTCGTCCGCCATTGTCACAGAACTCTAGGTATTGAAGCAAATGGTAAAGACAAGTGAGAATCTGGAGAATGCGAAGACACCTTTTATTTTGAGAATCAAATGCGAAGACATTTGGAACTCATGGAAGAGTACCGAGACTTCTAGTGCGTAGGCGATGGGTCCGACTTAATTATTAATCAATAAGCAAATGGTACGCCTCCTAATGTTGATAGGCAATGGATTCTACAGGAGTCTTCCGGAAGAAAAGCTACTTTTGAAAAAGCATTTTGCATAAAATGATAGCATGTGCTCTTACCAAAATTTAATAAATGAGATACAAGTATAAAAATAACTACCCATTAATTTGTATTAAAACATTACTTATAAAATAAAAACACGCTCTCACTAACTCACTTTTTTAAAATAGTTGTAGATTTATTTTTTAAATAAAAAATAGATTATAAATTATCACATCAATTAAATAGGTTTAATTATAAAAAATTTAAGAAAAAAAATCCCTATCAGTCCATTTTTTTTTAATTCTTAAAAAAAAAAAAAACATTCCCATCTTTTGTGCAAATTAAAAAAAAACAAAACAAAACAAAAAACAAAAACAAAAACAAAAATCGGTATGGATAAACACATACACAAATCCCAAAAATCTAAAACCTACCACTAACCCACATACATTTCATCTATTTCCTATGCACACACGAGACACCAAAACTGCCTCCTCACTCTTCTTCTTCTTCTTCTTCCACTCTATCTTTTTCCCAATAAGGCAACAACTACAAACCAACCCCAAAACCCGATCACTACAAGGTGACTGCAGTAGCCATGGCAGACAGGCAGAGTAGCATTTAAATGAATATTGCTAACAATAAATTTTTGGTTTTTTTTTTCCCCCCTTATTTTGTTTTTGAAAATGAAAATTGAAGTGTTTACAATTTGTTAAAGTAGGTTCCCAAAAATTTTGACACTGACAATGACAAATGATAAAAATTTCGCATAAGTTTAGCATCTTATTTGTTCTTCATCCTATAGTTAAAAAAGCCTTACACTTTTTCTTTAATTGAAAAATTACAAAATATGCCCATGCTTTGGCATGTTGGTCTATCTAAACATCGATGCCAGCTTTCTTTTTTAGGAACATACACAGTGGTGCCACTTTCCTTGGGGAATTTTGCATCCGTTCTTGTTATATGCAGTAAGTGCAATTCTCACTCCCAGATCTTATAATAATTAATAGGTAATACTTCAAATACGTAAATCTATATGTTTATTTGATTGGTAATTCTTATTTAATTGGGGTCCCTTGCTTCATAGGATGATGCAGTACACATGAAAATGAAAACTGGTTGTTCATATACAATTTGATTTAGAATGGATTTTCAATGATGCAGTGTGTGTTTGACTCCAAATTAAAAAACCAGCTTATTTTACTATTCAGCTTATTTTTGCTATTATTCATGGGTCCACTGCACTTTTTGATACTATTCATAAGTTTTACTGTACTACTTTAGCTAACTTATACATTTATTTATAGTATTTTCAGCAAAAAGTTTTCAATTTCAGTAAAATAAACTGATTCTAAACATAGACATTTGTGAGCATTACAATTTTCATTAGATACCAATTGAGTAAATAAACACTCTCTCTTTTGGTCATTGTTCAATTAAAGAAAAATTGTTTCTTTGGATGCTAAGGAACCATAAACTTTTTTTTCTACACATTGATGCTTTAGAAATTTCATGGTTGAAGACTTACTTTTCCCGAATCTTTTTTTTTTTTTTTAGCATTCTTTGAACTTATTAATTTATATTTTACTTTTCCATGAAACCTAATTGACATTTTTAGGTAATGCCTTGATTTCTATGAATTCTCTAATTTTTTTTTTTTCTTTCTATCTATCTTAGGAGCTGGGAGGTCTACCCTAGATGATGATAGCAGGAAGAACTATTTGCCCAAAATTCATAAGTCAGTTTGATTTGCACCAAGGCATTAGTATTTGTTTCTATCACCATTTTAGGAGGAATATGAGATTAGGAAGGGGATCAAGGGATAAAAGAAGGGCAAGGGAAGTTTAGAAAATTGCATAAATATGAAATATGTAGTTACAGGCTTACTGCTTTCGAGGAAATCTATTATTCTTTCTCTCTTTCTCTTTAATATGCCCCATCCTCTTAATGTAAGTTCATATAATTTTAAGTACTATGTCTCATGATTTTAAACCATGGCAAATTTTTCATCCACATTTTCACCTTTTATTTTACTCTATTACTACTTGAAGGCACCTGCGTTGCACGGTTTTATATTAAAATTTGTCGAACATATATAATTATTATAACCAAATAAGTAATTATTATAACGAAAGAAATAAATTGCATTGGTATAACAACCATCAAATATAAAATGATAGCAGCTTAATACAAAATTATCTAAAATGATAGCACATTAATACAAAATTATCTTCTAACATATCAATTGTGCTATAATATCATTTGTAGTTACATGTATCAAACTATTTGCATATAAATTTTATATCTAATGATTCTACAATATAGGTGATTTGCATTATTGTTAACAATAATATTAATTATTAAAATATTTAGACAAAGTAACATAAAATTGGCCACTTTTTAAAGATAGAACTATTGGAGGAATAAAACCTTTGTTCTTATTTTTTTTTTTTTTTTAAATTGCAAAGTTCTACATCTAGATTACAAACCTTTCTTAGGATGCTTGAAATCTTTTTTGACAAACCTAAAAAAAACAAAAAAAACAAAAAACAAAAAAAAAACAAAAACAAAAAAACAAAAAACAAAAAACAAAAAAAAAAAAATCTAGAAGAAAATTAAACAGAGTTAAGAAAAAACAAAGTACCATATAGATTGCAAAATTGTATGTAAATTTAATAGTCTATGATTGGAATTTACTATGACAACTTACATATATATTGGACAACAAAATAATTAAATTGGATCAAACCTTTACAATATTAAGTATTGTATCGATTAAATATGTTTTATGTATTTGTTGCCTTTTGTTAAAACTAATTTCCTTATGTTTTTCTTTTTTTAAGGGGGTAATTTCCTTATGTTTGATCTAAGACTTAGATACATTTCCTTAGATAATGTGTCTTAGGTTCTCTAATTATATTCAAACACATAATTGTATTGAACAATATGATACAAACAAAGTTATCTTTCCCAAAGAACATTAAATTCAATGCATCTATGTGTTTGAATTTCTTTTTTTTTTTTTTTGAGAAACAACACTATAATTTAATTGTAGTTCAACAAATTTTATGAAGTATGGCTCTAGTGAAACAGATAATTCAACTGTCAGATTTGACAATAGTCACTTAGTCTACCTTCCCATCTTTAGACACTGCTGAATCCTTTGCAACACTCTTCTGTTCCGGAAATCTTCCAACACTTCTTTCTTCTCCACCTGCAACAGATTTAACAAAGAAACATTTTTGTCTCTTACGTGTGATAGGAACACGAATTCATTGATGTATAATGGTGACAACTCCAAATATTGGGATTTTAAAAAGAAATAGAGGTGATTCAACTTACTTTATGATAACAATGAATTAGAGATAGAATGAATTAGAGTCCTGATTTTTTGAATTTGAGATATGAATGAATTAGAGTCCTGATTAATCTAATATTAATCTGCAATTTTTTATTTCATTTTTTTTAGAGATACACTTACTTTAAGATAACAATGAATTAGAGATAAGAATGACTTAAAGTCCTAATTAATCTAATATTAATTTACCTACAATCTTACATGAAGCAGTTTTTAGTTTATGCTTACTATAAAATATTTATTTGATTAATTACTTCTTTATTTTTTTATTTTTAAAGAAATAAACTACTTAATGATAAAAATGAATTAGAGTCCTGGTAGTATACTATTCCTTTTTAGTTCTTTAAAAATCTAAAAATTTAATAAAATTTCTACAATTTGATGAAACCACATAACATAACCACATCATCTAAACTCAACTTTTATTATGCAAACATAATAACATATTAATAAGATGCAGTATAATATATTTAAAAAATAATATTTTTGCAATGCAGCCTCATTGGTCTGTGCAAGTTATGGTTCCATGGAGGCACTAACCTGATTCAAGCCCTTTAGTGGAAATTAAAAATTAAAAACATATTATAATATATAATTAAAAAAACATAGTTAACCGACTAAGAGTTACCACAAAACTAAAAAATTAATTTCTTAGTTAATTAGACATGAAAGCTCAATTTCTTATATAATTTCTTAACAATCAAACTAATATTATTAAAAAAAAAAAAAATCAATTGACAATCCATAATAATTCTCCAAATTGGATTAAACATAAGGAAATCAACTTAAACAAATACACAAAATATATTCAATTTAATGGGGAAAAAAAAGTAGAGTAAACAAATACGTACTTGTAAAGTTGTAGGTAGAAGAAGAGAATAATAGAGATTGTAGGCAGAAGAAAAGAATAATAGCACAAAAGAACCGTATGATGGGTATTAATTATGAAATATTTGAGATATATATATATATACACACACTCTCCACATTGAAAAATTTTATATGAACAAAAAGTCTAAAACTAATTAAACCACAATGTGATATGCCAATTGCTGGGCCACGTGAAGTATATACACAAATCAACGTGTCCCTTAACAATTGGCCTTAGCCACCTTTTCTTTTCTTTTTTTTCTTTAGCCACACATTGTAGGTCGGTCTTTTTTTTGTTTTTTTGTTAAATCAGTCTTTTTTCCCAGAAAAGTGCCATACCATCTCTACATACGTGTTGGATTAAGTCACATTTGAGTGAAAGATGAATTCCTTTAATTGTTATGATTTTTGTTTTTATCCACTTAAAAATACATCAAGTGTAATTTAACTTTAATTAAATTAAGATTTTTATGAACTTAGAAATTATAGTTGAAGAAAAATTCTATCCACTTAGAAATTATAGTTCAAGAAAACTTACATATAAATATTTTTTTTAAATCTAAAAATCTAAGAAAATTTGTGCAATTTGGTGCTGCCACTTGATATAACCACGGCGTCTAAACCCAACTTTTATTATATATAATATGATATGATAAGATTTAAACACTAGACCATAGACCTTTTTTTTTTTAACTCCCATAGAAAATGGGATACAATGATCCTCAACTCTAAACTAGCTTCATCTTCTTCTTCTTCTTCTTCTTCTTCTTCTTCTTTTTTGGTAAAGGTTTATAATTTTTAATTATCACTAACCTTTGAACATGCGCTCATGTGTGTGCTCATAGGCTCTTCTATTTTTTGAATAAATTTTAATAATTTGCATACATTATAATTTTGGATTACTACATTTTCGAATCACAAAAAAAAACCTAGGGGTGTGATGAAAAAATTATTTCACCCACAAATGCATGATACTCATCACACTCATAGGTTTATTTATGATTGAAAAATGTAGTGATCCCAAATTATAATGGACCCAAATTATTAAAATTTACCCAAAAACTAGAAGAGCCTCTAAGCATGCGCATGAGAGCGTGCTCAGAGGCTAGTTTATTACTAAATATCTTCTTCTGAAGAGTTGTGTTGTGTGTTGTTGTCTAGATGTTGTAGAGATGATGTATGAGAATATTATTGTGAAGAGTAATGTTCATTACATAGACTCTAATCCACATCTTTTTTCACATACACTCCAAATTCACACGATTTCAAATGGGTGTGTGCACAAAATTTTGAAATTGTGACTCCAAGTCATGAATACTATTGTTTTGGTGTGTGTGTGTGTGTGCAAAACTGTGTTTATTAGCTTACGTACAACAATTTTTTACTTATATGAAACTTGTTGAAGAGAGTTCACATAGTATTGACGCAACATGTATCTCATTAAGGGTTTTGTTTGTTTGAAAGAACGAGAGAATGGAAAATTGGGAGAAAAAAAATATTTTATTTTCCACCCTATGTGTTTAGTTAGAGATGGAAAATTGAGGGATAAAAAACTAAAATTAACCCACCTTTGTTTGTTTGGTTACATAAGCTTTTTTTTTTTTTTTTTTTTTTTTTTTTTAAGATACTGTAAATAAAATCGATACACATTAGGAAATTTTAGAATACACAAATCGATACACATAAAATTAATTTATAATTTTTTCTAAAAAAATGTAATTTATAATGGGCTAATTTGTTTTTTTTTTAAATGTCAATAGACCGTGATGACAAAGAATAAAATACATCCTCAATAAAGAAGAGAGAAGAATATTGACTGACATTTCTAAAATAAAAATAAAAAAGAGTCTGTGTCTCAAATTAAACCACAACCACATCCATAAAAACCAAAACACATCTTTTATTTATTTATTTTAATATCAACATAAATCTTTTTTTTTTTTTTTAAGAATAAATCCATCAATGACATTATATAATTAGTAGGTAAATCAACCATAACAAGAGAAAGATAGTTGAAAGAAACATCCTTCATCCAAACTAATAAAGGGGAAGAAAGTTTTGCTCTCCTAGCTAAGGTATGTGCTACAATATTACCTTGCCAATATATATGAGAAAAAGAATGACTCCATAAAAAGTTTGTTCTATATATAAGTATATACAATGATAGGGTGTAAAAATGATATATAAGTTTGGAGAGTATATCATTTGTATAAAATAATAATGTGAAATTCAAGTTTAGAAATTTTTGACCAATCAAAGTGTTGAAGGAATTGGTTCTAAAAGTTGCTGTCAGTTCAACTACTGTCTCAACCAATAGAGATCTTTCGATTGCTAGCCCGATACCTAGTTTGATCGATCGAGATTGCGATAAGATTTTTCTACTGAATTTTTTAGTAATTGTTATGAACTTTTGAAAAGGTTTTGCACCTAATGGATGTTTTTAAAAAAATTGTAACTCTTTATTAGTACCTATTGAAGGGTAATAACCCTTTGGGTATAAATAGTGATTCATGTTCACTTGATAACTAATCTTTTTCTCCCTCTCTAATCTATATATATATATATATATATATATATATATATGAATTTGTAATGAGTTGAAATATATGGATTTGTAATGAGTAATCCTATTTTTTAGAAAAAAAAAAAAAAAAAAAAAAAAAAAAAAAAAAAAAAAAAAAAAAAAAAAAAAACTCAAAATTTTTTTATCCTTTTGGCTCCCCTTCTCCCGTTAATTTTTTTTATTTATAACTTAAATTAACTGGGTATTCATCAACTTGTGATAAGCATATAGTTTTTAAGAATTATCTTAGGAAAAAAATTATAACCTTTGCTCCTACCTCGTTAAAAAGAAATAATAATAATAATCATTTATCTTGCTTACTTTGACTATAATAATAGCAGTGTTTCTCAAAAATTACACCACTACAAAACACAACACCACTAGAAAATCTATAACTAAATTATTAAGCAACTCACCTTGAGTCTACAGGTCTATTTGGATTCACTTATTTTATTGAAATTGAAAACTTTTTACTGAAAGTACTGTAAATAAAAGTAAAAATTAGCTGAAATAGTACAGTATAACTCATGAATAGTACCAAAAAGTACAATGAGACCATGAATAATAGAAAAATAAGCTAAATAGTAAACTAAATTGGCAAAAAATAAGCTATCTAAATGCAACCTAAGTTGTTTCAATTTCAAGAAAATCTACTGTCCATGTGTATGATTAAAAACCTCACTCTTAGCAATGTTAATTAACATGGTAACCACATATCTCTTTTTCTCTCTTCTAATTTTGTTAAAGTAACTATTTTTTCCTCTACTCCCCATTTAATATGTACGTGATTCTTCTTCTGATATTCTTTTTTTTTTTTAATAGATAGATATTTTATAATATAACATATAACATAATAAACTAATAGTTTGATAAAAGTATATAATATATCATATAAATAAATAAATAATGGAAGATTTTAGCAATCTTTAACCAATTAGTAAATTTTTATCCTAATTATAATACTAAATCTAGGTCTATTGACAAATTAAAAACTATTGTTATAAAGTACTTAACTATTGAAAATTTCTTATAAAAAAAATATTGAAATGATATATATATATTTTTTATTTGGCCCCCCAAGCACAAATTTCCGGCTCTGCCGCTGATATATATATCCAAAAAATATATCAATATTAACTAATATTAAAATATTTGGTTCCTCTAACTAAAGCAAAATAACCTCCTATATGATATTAAATACTTTGATTGATTGGGTTTTAACTTCTTCTTCTTCTTTTTTTTCTTTTTTTTTTTTTAAAGAAACAAAGACACACAAAAGAAAGTGAGAAAGATATTTTAATACAAAAACACACCATAAACTGTCAAACTTCACTACAAAATCATGACAACTTAAAAAAAAAAAAAAAAAAAAACAACAACAACAACAACAACAAAGCAAGATATACTACATCCCAAAAGTAACTAATTGGATTTCCAAAATACAGACGACGTCATTGCTTTGGTCATATAATTATCACTGTAGCATTGCTGACTGAGTTGGTGTTGACTATTGCCTCTTTGTCTCTTTGAACTTTTCTTTAAAAAAATATTAATAATCAATTGTTGTCTTTTATCTTGTTCTAAAAAGGAGTGGTTTTTTAATCCCCCTGCTGTTAGTAGTGTTTTCACTTTTCTATTACATTAATTTCTGACCTACATCCAAATGGGACCCATTAATCATCTTTTTTTTTTTTTGAGGAGGACGCATTAATCATCCAATTGTGTTGTTGAGGTACAGCTAATAAGGAGAGTTTGAAACTCATTGCATTCTTTGGGGATTCGAAGTGATTCGAAGACGGGTTCATGGCCAACCAAACAGTAGGTAGAGAGTATAATCGAAAATTCAAAAGATTAGGTAAAAGATCGAAAATAAATTACATTATTTTCCAACAGTCTGAATGACATTTTAAATTAAATTTTATATATAAAAAAATTATATAATTATTATCCTCAGTTATTTAAAATTTTTCAAATTATCTTCCAATCTAGACAAAGCGTTAAATTGCACACAAACTCTTTTATGGGACTGGGGACCAAAAGATCCCTTATCTTAACATCGTGTGATATTTTAGTGAAAAAAATATATATATTTTAAAAAAATCTTACAAACGGATAAAATTTTCATTAAATTTTATTTAACTATTAGAATTTTTTAACACAGTAAACAGGAGGTTTTTTATTTTAAAAAAAATACCCACACACTTACTTAATTATAAATATCGGTATAATACAAGTTTTGAATAATTAAACATATAAAACACATGTTCTCCACCAAATAAATAAAAGTGGTAAAGAATATTTTTATTGTCACAAAATGAGTCAAAGTTGGTACTTGTAACTGAAGATGACGATTTATTGTGATTTTGGGAGTTTTTTCAGGTGGACACAGAGCAGCTCGTGTTTGGTGGGAAATATGGTGGCTGTAAGGGAGAAAATGAAAAGGATCCACATGTACAAGTTTTGATTTTGTACATTGTTTTGTGAGATTCAACCCCTTAAGTCAATGAAAATTAAATAGGTGCGTATATATAATATATTTTCATATTTTGGATAGATAGCATTTTGGTACGTACCTATTATTATTTGAGATAGGTGAAAAATCCTTTTGGCGATAACATTTTTTTTAAGAGATGGTTTCAACATATAGTGTAGATTTCTGATAATTGTTATTTAACAACAGAATATCAGAATGAGACACTAATTTGTAACAATATTTAATTGTTAAGTTTAATGATAAACTCCTGAAAAAAAAAAGGAAGTTTGATGATCAATTTTGTTATATGTCTATTGATTTACCTATCACTTTACAATACTTTTTTCCCCCAAATATAAAAAAAGTTATAAATTACTTTATTTGCACCTTAAATTGTGTCTGGAGGATCCAAACAAATTTCATTTCCTCATGAAGCATTGAGTTTTCTGCTTTCATTCCTCGTATGAAGCACTGAGTTACTTAAGTTTAGGGCTATCCAGCAAATTAAGGACTCGACCAAACCAACCAAATCCAACCAACCCGAATCCTAGCGGGTCGGCCCGAAGCCCATGGTCGGTCAAATTCGGGTCCTTATCTAATAAAAACCGAATTTTCAGTTCGGGTAGCAGGTCGTGAGGGTCCTTTTTTGGACAGTACCCAGGCCCAAATAGAAACAAGGACCTTGGGCACTCTTACTTGTTGTTTTAAGGGACTGGGCTTGGTTCACCGCAACTAAATGGGCTGATTACGAACCAGATGGTGCACAGAGCAGGGATCCTACAACACATTCATACTAGCAAATAAGAAATATATGCATTGAATAGCAAAAAACAATAAAAAGGGCAATGCAATAGAGAAAGACATAAAGTAAACGTTAGGGATCCTTAAGATATTGTGTAGTATTTCATTAATTTTTCAATTGTGTAATACATTATGCTCACTAGGACGTATCACAAGGTCCAAATAAGTTCAAAAATCATAGACTTAAATGGCTTTTCAAGCCTCTATGACTTGCAAAGTTTGAATCCAAGTGTGTTCTCTAGTGACTGTTTGAGGATACCGGACGATATTTCCCTCTCTTTTGTTACTTTCTTTGAATTCTAACAAAGTTTTCTTAATGATTCTATTCTAATTCACTGTTGCTGAATGCCCCCTTACTGTTGGCTGCTTATCCCTTTTATAGTGTTATCCTAGAGTTCCAGGGTACCATTGATTCCCCCTATTTACTCTCCTGGGTACCAGAATCAATATTGTGCCAGCAACATTGGTGGCTAGTCCCTTCCTTATTTCTCCTAATTTTCTCCTTTTGGTGCTTCTTCCCTAAAAGTCTCCTGCTAACTTTCCATTCTAGGGCGTCCTTAATGAGTTGACTTTTGGTCCTTTTTCCTTCAAGGCCTCTTACCTTTTTCAGACTCAGCTTTTGGTTTCCTTTCCTCTCGTCATTTTTCCCAAGTAAGCTGATTCCTTCTTGCCGGGTTGAAAGTCTTCCCAGCTACTTCCCTTCAAGGTTCTTCATTCTGGGTTCCCCGAGGTACCGGCCATTTGTTCATGAATCGTTGGTTTCCAAGCTTTCTGGTTCTTTTCTGCATCATTGAATGGTTGATAGGGACGTATCTATTCTCATTCCTTGTGTTTCTTGGCACTCCTTTTGAGTTGTCCTAATCTCATCCTAGCTTTGCTGCGCATCCCAAGGATCCCGAGCCCCTGGTTGTCCCCGGGTATCTCGGTCCAGTTCTTACCACTGGGCTACCTGGTGATTTTCTACCCTTGGTGGGCTAGGCTTTGTTCTTCTTCCCCTTGTTTCATGAATTCTAAGGCCTATCCATTTGTGGGTCTAGTTTCTTCCTTAAATCCCTTAATGGAGTTGGGCCTACCATCTTTTTTTCTTTATTGCGGGCTCAAGTCTTTTATTTTCTCATGGAGTTCAACTCTTTGTGCCATTTTGGGCCTTGGTGCAACATGGCGATTTTTTTAGACCTCCACACAGGTTATAGGATTAAAAACCCATATAATCCGACTCGACCGAAAGTTTCAAATTATTTAAAAAAAAAAAATAAGTTCTTTTTAGGTGAACACGTGAAGACAAAAGACCTGATAAAACTAAAGCACTAGATCATTGACTTATTGAAAACTACATGCTATCTAAACTTACATGCAAATGCAAATCCAAAATCAAATTAGAAGTTCAGAACAACTAAAATTCAAATTCAAACAATATATGTGTGAACTATTATAAGCAATACCCAAATTAGCAAACTACTCTAAACCATTAATTAATCACAACCAGCAGAAATTAAAAACTAAGAGTAAGGGAAAGAGAGATGCAAACACAAGATAACATCAGTACATGTTATTGAAGAGGAAACCGAAGAACTCAACGAAAAACCCATCTACTACCCTCTAAGCAATAAATGATCCACAACAAAATCAGTTGGGATAGATGAATAGCAATAGACCCTCCAAGCCTAATCTACCCAATGCACCTAAACTCTCCAAGCTTCTTACTCCAACAAGGTTACGCCGAACCGTGTCTTCTCTAGCTTACCGAACCCCGCAATTAGCCCATTGCATCAACCAATATGAATTGGTTCTCTCTTGAACTGCTTCCCAAACACCAAGAACCTTCTCATTACTCTGAATTTGGTGAGGTAAGGATTTAGTTTATAATCCTCTCAAGGGTATGATAATGGAGAGGATGAGAGTAGAGGAATTTGGAGAATCAAGTGTATAGGATTGTGGATGAATCAATCTTGTTTTTCTCTAAGGTTTCTCTCTCAAAATTCTCTCTGATAGCTCTCTACATTTCGTGGGGGTAAGGGTATTTATAGTAGGGTATGAGATAGAATGTGAAAAGTGATTTTTCAGCAAAACAGGGTGCACTGGCAAGTCACTCGTGACTGGGATGAATCACGAGTTCCAATCGCTAGTTACCAAATTAGGCTAAACTGTACTTTTAGTCCTGTAGTGATCTAGCTAGGCTGACTCTTCTCTCTTGAACTGCTTCCCAAACACCAAGAACCTTCTCATTACTCTGAATTTGGTGAGGTAAGGATTTAGTTTATAATCCTCTCAAGGGTATGATAATGGAGAGGATGAGAGTAGAGGAATTTGGAGAATCAAGTGTATAGGATTGTGGATGAATCAATCTTGTTTTTCTCTAAGGTTTCTCTCTCAAAATTCTCTCTGATAGCTCTCTACATTTCGTGGGGGTAAGGGTATTTATAGTAGGGTATGAGATAGAATGTGAAAAGTCATTTTTCAGCAAAACAGGGTGCACTGGCAAGTCACTCGTGACTGGGATGAATCACGAGTTCCAATCGCTAGTTACCAAATTAGGCTAAACTGTACTTTTAGTCCTGTAGTGATCTAGCTAGCCTGACTCTTCATCCTCCTACATGCTTCATATGTGTGCTTCATTTTAGCAAGTCACCACTCGTGAGTCAGTCGCGAGTCCAGTCGCGAGTCACCTTCTTGTTGCACACTCTTGATCAAATCTTCACATTCTCTCACACACAATCCTTACATTATTCCCACCTAAATACAGGATTTCTAAATGTTGAATTACAAGAAATTTGACAAAGAATAAAGCCAACACATAGTTGAATAATTTCAACTTTACATAAATGAAAATCAGTCTTCCACATTTCCACACGCAAAGCCTCAGTTCTCAATCTCATCTCAGTATCTCACTCTCTTAGAAATCAGAATCTCACTCTCTCATAAATCATTCTCCGTTCTCTCTACTCTCAATCTCAAGTCTCTCTCTCAAAGTTAAGACCTTTGTTTTTCACTCTCTCTCTCTCTCTCTCTGATCTATCTCAAATCCCTACCCTTGTAACCTTTGTAATGTTTTTGGTATTTGATTTGAGTTTTAGATTTGGGTTTGGTGTTTTCAGCTATTTTATTTAAATCTCATATTTGGGTTTGTGGTATTTTTGGTGTTATTTGATTGCTCTTGTTTTGGATTATGGTTATGACATGTGAGATGTGTCCTTTGAGTTTGGGGTTGATTTCTTCTATGTTGTTCTTCAGACCCAAAGTCACCCGACGACTCCAACCCGCTTAATCAATGACCCAAGATATTGGGTCCAATCCGAATATTCAGTCGATTGCGGGTCCATTTTTTATACATCCAATCTAATCGGATCGGTTGCGGGTTATCCAAACCCGATTCGAATCGACCCGTGGACAACCCTACTTAAGTTGAACATTTAATCACCATAATTTTTATTTGATCTATATACTTATCTTTCAAAATTATAAATAAATCAAAAACCAAAAATCAAAGATAAATTCCTGGGTCTATTGTGAGCAAGCACATCGAAGTGTCTAACAAGGTCAACAGACTCATATGATACAAACCCAAACTAAAAATAGTACAAAATGCAATAAACACGATTCTAGACCATCGAAGAGTCTAAGACAGTCCTAACCATTACTCTAGTTGAAGCCAAGCTTATTCCACAACTGCACAAGAAACTCATAAATCTTCTTTTGGTCATGAAGACTCTTAGCCACTGTGTCCTTTTGCATGCACCTCTTAGCCCATGCGATAATTTTGGGGCACTCTGCCTCTACACTGAATTCGCCAAACATCTCAGAGGAATAGAACTGACTGTAGAAAGTGATCAGAGCAACGTCCACAAACCCAAATGTCTCGCCCCCAAAGTAAGGCTTGTCACTAAGCTCTCCTTCCAATATCTTAAAGCTTTCAATGAAGTCCTTCTTCGCTTCCTCGCGTTCTTCTCCTTTTGTGAACCGTATCCTCTTTTCAACACTGCACACCTTTATTTCACACTAGCATTGCATTATCACTGTCCAAACAGAATGAACAATGATGAAATAATTATTTTCAAAATCAAGTGTACTAGTAGAATTTCTTTAAACCTTAGCAAGTTGGAGAAAGAAATCGGCATATCAACCATGCTTGCCTATGTGTTAAAGATAGAGAGAGCCCAATGCATTTGGATATAACTTTTCTGCTGATTTATTATTATTATTATTATTAAAAACGTCAGGAAAGCTTATTTATTTATTTATTAAAAGTTGGTTAAAGCATAACGGCACTTAAAAAATAAATTATAAAAACTTATACATAAATAAATTAATTAAAACTTAAAAAAAAAAAAAAATCTAAGACAAATTGGAAACTATTCTCCTAAAAAAGTAATATATATACACACACACTAGACTCTCTTGATAATGTAACAAATGTCATTTGTTTTCTTGTAAAATGTTTTCCACATTTTCCAAAGTATGTTTCGTTGTAAATTTTTTTTTTTTTTTGATGGGATTTCGTTGTAAAATTTTGGTTGACTAGTGATAGGCCAAGAATGTATTGACCAATTTGGTAACTTAATCAATTAATTTAGCCAAGTGAAATTAATTAGATTCAATTACATGCAATATGCGTGGTAGCACAAACAAATCACCAAATAACTAAATGCAACGGAAAATAAATTTGACACGGGTGATTTGTTTACGAATAGGGAAAACTATCGAGGCAAAACCCCATCGGGTGAATTTAAGGTCACCACTCTTGAAAATCCACTATTATCAAAACAGCAGTTACAAGTAAAATGAATCCCAGTACCTAATATCAACCTAAAGCTGAACCCTTACCCCAATACTCAATTAGACTTGTAATGTAGTGACAATCTCTCCTTTCAATGCACGGCTCACAGAACGTGACTAACCAATGATGCACAGATCCCAGTACGTGACTAACCAATCAATAGGGGATTCTAGCCTTTTACCCCATATTTTTTAAAATATTTGGTAATATGCCCCTATTTTGGAACTATTTAGATCCGTGCCCCTATTTCGAAACTCGATTTTATTAAAATTGAGTTTCAGTCAAAAACCTCGATTGGTAGAAAATCGAGTATGGGGCGATCAAACTTTAAAAAAAAAAAAAAAAAAATTGCATGGAACTCGGGTTCATGGAGCTCGAGTTCCATACCTATAACTGCGTTTAGGAAGACTTATAGTGGTGTTTTAAATGGAACTCGAGCTCCATGAACTCAAGTTCCATGCATTTTTTTTTTTTTTTTTTTTTAAAGTTTGATCACCCCACACCTATAGATGCGTTCAAGAAGACCTATAATGGCATTTTAAATGGAATTCGAGCTCCATGAACTAGAGTTCCATGCATTTTTATTTTTTATTTTTTATTTTTTTAAGTTTGATCACCCCCAAACCTATAGCCGCGTTCAGGAAGACTTATAGTGGCATTTTAAATGGAACTTGAGCTCCATTAACTCGAGTTCCATGCTTTTCATTTCTTTTTTCTTTTCTTTTTTTTTTTTTTTTTTTTTAAGTTTGTTCAGGCATAACTCAATTTTAAACCAATCGACTTTCAAAACAAGGGCAAGGACCTAAATAGTTTGGAAATAGGGCCATATTGCCAAATATTTTTAAAAATTAGGGGTAAAAGGCTAGAATCCCCCCAATCGATACATGGATCCTAGTACGTGACTAACACACCAACTTGAGAAGGATGTTGGCTACAAAGTTCTTCAGTTCATCCAGACGATGAAGATCAAAAAGCTCCTTGGTTACAAAACCCTTGGCGCACAAACGCAGCAGCTTCTATAAAGAAAATGAACTAGGGCAAATTGTCTCCAGTCACAATATGAGTGAATAATCACTTTGCATCAAGTTGCATCACCTTAGACGGCTCTTAAAATAATCCTTATATATGTCTAGGGTTGTGAGAAAAGAAGCTCTACACAAATAGCTCAGATATGCGTGAAAAACAGATTTGGAAATCTGAATTTTGTAATTCTCGATAGATACAACTTCTGTCGAGAGCTATCAAGAATTAAACATGAAACCTCGATAGATTTATCTATCGAACTATCTATCAAGCTTTAATGAACAACACTTCTTCACTTGTTTCTTAGATAGATTTGCATGACTTCATTACTAGACTTGAACTCTTGTTCCTTAAAGTATTAAACACATCCTAGATCTACCCAATTACAAGTAACTTGCGTTTGTCAAAGGATTAGCCAATTTTACATGACATATGTCTTAACAAGTTCCACATATGTCCTAACAACTAGAAAAGATTTTAAGGCTGACTGGTAAGTCTTTATAAAATTTCATATGATATTTCACCCCATAAATTTTGATAAAACATTTTTCAAATTGGTAAGCTAGCACAAACCTCCTCCCCCCACCCCCAATGCTTGAAACTCATCGCAAAGATCCCCTCCTCTAACTATCTCCTTTCTTTTTTGCTCACATTGGTGCTCACATTGGTGGCCCTCATAGTGTATATTATAGTGATCACTTGAGCCTTGATGGTGGTGGTCACAAAAGCCTAATTCGATGTGGCTGGTGGAGCCAATGGTGGTTGGGTATCAACTAATTGTGGTTGGGAGGCTTTGATCACGACTAAGAGGCATTAATGGTGGCTTGGGGCGCCAATTAAATTGGGGCTGTGGATTCAACCAGATTTGGTGCTGATAGTTGTTTGAGGTAGGGAAATTTGGTAGCATGTGTTTAGAAATTACAACCAATCAGATTTTATATTGCACCAATCATCTAAAAAGTGCTTTAGCATTACAACCAAACACGAAAAGGAAGACATTTTCACAGCTCGAAAACATTTTCAACTGAAAATATTTTACATTAATTTGAAAAACATGTTACACGCAAACAAATACAAATGGAGCGTAGTTTAGATTCAATGTCCAAATTTCCAAATCATCTAACAAATTAATTCAACATGATCAATATGAAAGGCAAACAAGATCCATCAATATTTATGTTTTTTCCACTTATTTTGTACATCTTCTTTTTTATCGAATGATATATTGGGGCCTAATTGGCAGGAGGATTTTTGTTTTTGTTTTTAAACAATATAAAAACAATTTTCAAAAAATTGAAATTGAAACTAGTTTCCAGATAATAATTTTTATATGATATGTGTTTGGCTCCCGCTTTTAAGAACAATTTTCAAAATACTAAAAACAAAAAATAATTGTTTGAGAAATCCTTTCTATTTTTGAGATTTAAAAAACAAAAAAAATTACAAAAAGTAACGTGTAGGAGATCTGTAAATCATTTGGATAATAATCAAGGAATAGAGCTCATGTATCTTTTTTATTTTTATTTTTATAATGATAAGTTTCAAATTTAAAATGTGAGATTTTTTTCGTAATAAAAATAAGCTCTTTTAATTTAAAAGATAGAAGAGTTTGGACAAATATGTTAGGTCCACTCTTTTCAATTTATTTACAACTATGCTATTGAAAATATTTTCTGAATCTTAAAAACATCCTCTCAGACATTTTCAAAATCTTATTTTGAACTAGAAAAACAAAATACAATTTTCTGAAAACTGTATTTAGAGAACATTAGCCAAATAATATATTCAAGTGTGAGACCTACCATTTTATGGATAATAAAACAGAAACTATATTTAAATACTCTTACTAAATAGGCTCTGATGATGCCAAAAATAATCAGTAAGTCACGCAGTCCTCAGGCGCCCTAGACAAAACCTGCGAAACAGAGAAGGAGAAGAACTCACAGAGAGTACCGGTGTGGTACCAGCTAAATACCCTCTAAAAGTTAAGTCAAAGAACTTTTTAAACTCTAGAGTGCCAGAGTTAGGGTAAATTATGCGTACCTTGGTTTATGAGGGATTTTGGGTTTTTATAGTAGAGTAAAGCTGACATTTGTTTCTTGGCGGAGAGGGTCTTTCCTTGTAGAGAAGATCCTTATTAACACACGTATTTTGCAGGATTCTTTCCTTGTATGGATTCCTTTGATTGGGGTTGGTCGTGCGACACAAGTCATTTCCATGCATAAACATTCGTGGGGATCACGCTAAGTCATGCTGGACTCGTCGGCCTCTTCATCTCGTCAATTACTCGCCTTACTTGAAAATTTCCCGTCAGCTTCATGGAGATGCTCGTCAGATGTAGTGGGGTCGTCGGCCATGTGGAACCGTCGCTTTATCTCTTCGTTTGCTTATATGAAACCGACGGATCCTGAGAGGTCGTCGGCTTCTTTGTGCGTCGTGCCAAAATACCCTTATCAGCTGCCCCCTACTCCATGGCTCCGTCAGCTCCAACTGATGGGTCATAGAGTGCAATCATTAGCTATAGCTTTTTATTATCATCTATTTTTTGATCTCTTCGTCTACTTATATGAAACTGACGAGTCTTGAGAGGCCGTTGGCTTCTTTATGCATCATGCCGAAATACCCTTATCAGCTGCCCCCTACTCCATGGCTCTATTGGCTCCAACTGACGAGTCATGGAATGCAATCATTAGCTGCATCTTTTTATTATCATTTATTTTTTGAAAATAGGACTGTCGTTAATTGTTCTTGAGCAGCCTTTATTAAATACTAGGGACACGTGGCGCTAGTTGGTTGACTTCGTTTCTGATAAAAAAACATCGCTTCGTTTTGCGTGCTCCCTCGTCATATTCAACCTCCTCAACATCTCCCTCATTCCTATCACTCAAGGACTGGGTGGACAGCTCCCTTCCTCAGGCTCACACCCTAACGGAAAGATCTCATTATAGCATGCACCCTCACGGACTAACGATGACAATTCACTCGTCGCTTCCCTATCTGACATCTATCCACCTACAAGCGACGAAGGTATTTTTCTAAGAACCTATCTTGACGAGGTCTCAAAACATAAAAAGGGGGACGGGATATAAAAGTATAAGTCAAAATGAGGAGAAGAAAACTTACAATAAAGAGCAGATAGGACAATCCCTTTGAAGATTGAAGGTAGTAAAGTGACGGCAATGTAGACGACAGCTCTCTCTCAATGTTGTTGGTTGCCATCAAGCAAGTGAGTACCATACAACTTTTTGTCTGAGAAGTGGTAGCAAGGCTGCTATTGTTTTCTCCCTTCCCACAAACGACGCCAAAGGAATGTGAGACCCAACAATCGTGGGAAGGAGCAAGAGGTTACTAACGCCAAAAGAAGGGACCAAGAAGGACCAGAAGGTAGCAACGCCCCTAGCAGACAAGAGCGATAAGACACCAACCGTCCATCCGTCGCAGATACGACACCGCCATACATGGTTGCAGAGATGCAGCTAATGAAGGAACGATAAACTTCATGATGAACACCCTCAAGGGACGGGTGTCAAATAGACTCGATGAGTTTGTCCATCGAATGGACTCGCCCTTTACTGCACCAATCACTTTGTTCGCTCTTCTGCCAAAGTTCTATATGCCACAGATAGAAGCTTACGATGGGTCTAAGGATCCCTTGGATCACCTAGAGTCATTCAAAACCCTTATGCACTTACAAGGTATGGCGGATGAGATCATGTGCCGAGCCTTCCCAACTACGCTGAAGGGTCTCGCAAGGGTATGGTTTAGCAGATTGACACCCAACTTTATCAATACCTTCAAGGAGCTGAGCGCATAGTTTGCCTTGCACTTCATCGGAGGGCATAGGTACAAGAAGTCCACTGTGTGCCTGATTAGCATCAAGCTATGGGAGGACGAGATGCCAAGATCTTACATAACCCGTTTCAATAAGGATGGTTCAGAGCATCCAGCTGACGAGTTTCGTTCCAAAGATGGCACGGGTCGACAACCCCATAATTGGGTTCTCAAAGGAAGATGCTCGACGTCTCCACCACCCATACGACGATGCACTCGTTGTTAGCATACAGGTAGGGGATTACAACACTTACCGGGTCCTTGTTGATAATGGAAGCTCTGCTGATATACTCTATTAGTCGGCGTTCCAGCAAATAAGGATCGAGAGAGAATGGCTCGTACCGACCAATGCACCGTTCGATAGGTTTAAAGGAATGCGAGTGTACCCCCTCAGTGCGATCACATTGCCCATGACGGTTGGTGAATACCCTCAACAAATCACTAAGGATACATCCTTGTCGTCGACTGTTCATCTGCTTACAATGCCATATTAGGTTGTCCTACCCTCAATTCGTGGAAGGCCTTAACTTTGACCTATCAACTAATGATCAAGTTCCCCACCGAGTACGGAATAGGAAAGGTACGTGAAGACCAAGTGGTAGCACATGAGTGCTACATAGCAATATTGGAGATGGATGACCACTTATAGACCATGAGTATAGTAGAACAACGGGCGGTTGCAGAGCTCGTTGAAAGGTTGGAAGATATACTCCTCGATGACTCCAAACCTGAGCGAATGACCAGGATCGGCACCCTCGCCAGCTCACCAGTCAGTCAAGCACTCACGACATTCCTAAGAGAGAACTAGGATGTCTTTTCTTGGAGCCACAAAGACATTCTTAGGATTGACCCTTTAGTTATGGTTCACAGGTTAAATGTATCACCCAAAACAAGTGTTTGCCCAAGAGCGAGACAGGGCTATAGCAGAAGAAGTTTGCAAATTGCAAGAAGCAGAGTTCATACGAGAAGTGTACTACCTCGACTTGCTGGCCAACGCGGTGATGCTCAAGAAAGCTAATGGAAAGTGGAGGATGTGTGTAGACTTCACGGATTTAAATAAGGCATGCCCCAAAGATAGCTACCCACTCTTGCAGATCGACGTCCTGGTAGACTCGACAGCGAGACACCAGTTTTTGAGCTTTATGGATGTGTTTTCTGGTTACAACCAGATCAAACTGGATGAAGATGATCAGGACAAAACTTCGTTCATCACCAGCCAAGGCATCTTCTGTTACAAAGTGATGCCATTTGGTCTCAAGAACGTGGGCGCAACGTATCAGAGGCTAATGAACAAAATGTTTACACATCAAATTGGGAGGAATGTCCAAGTCTACGTGGATGAGATGCTAGTGAAAATTCGACGGGAAGATGACCATTTCGATGACCTCAAGGAGACTTTCGATACCCTCCACTTTTACAACATGAAATGCAATCCAAGTAAATGTGCATTTGGAGTAACGATTGGAAAATTCCTAAGCTTCATGGTGACTCAGGGGGGCATTGAAATCGACCCAGACAAAATCCAGACTATAATGGAGATGGCACCATCTAAGAATATCTTCATCAATATTCGCAATTAACGGGAATATTTCCTTACAGGGATGCCTATAATTATGGTGGGGCGTGAAGCACAAGACATTTCCATACCAGAATCCTTAGAGACTACCCATGCCATGTGGGTGCCATATAGGTGCCATAAGGGTGACACGTGACTTCAACAAACCGTCTCCTTTTTACCCATTTACTTAAAAGTGTCTATTCGTCTCCTTATCTTTTCTGTCTGAGTCGCGAATCCATCTACCAGCTTTATTAGACCAACTGTATCATCTCTTTTAGTTACCTCGTCTCTAAAGTCTGACCCCGTTAATTCAATTTGTCTACCCTAGGATTTACCTCTATCAGCTGCCCCCCACTCCATAGGTCCATCGCTTGATACGCCAAACGAACACGTGGGGTGACGGCCTCAGCTAGTTCTTGGGAATTGTGCTTTGACTGATAGGGTGGTTGAGATTCATAAATGCCATGAGACACATGGCGAAATTTTAGTGGCCAGTTACTTGGATCAAAGCGTTGCTTCGTCTTCTACGCTGTTTCCTCTATATATATGTCACTTTTCCTTTTCATTTCTACTATTTGCAACCATTTCCTAGTGTCAGAATGCCACTGTCATCTGCAAGAATTTAGTGTTCCGTCACCTCAGAGCGTCCGTTCACCACATCGCTTCCGTCTCTTTTCTACATCGTACACCTGTAAGTGCTCTCCATCCTATACCCATATGTTTTATTTTCATTCTTTTTTAAGTATTATATGTTCGTCACATATATAGACCTGTAGAGTCTTAGGAGTTTACCCGTCACTTATAGGTGTAATAATGTCTAGTGAAGCGTCGAGTGAACAATCATGTGTTCGCAAAGTAGCGGGCTACGATGAGGTGTACTTGTTAGGTCAAGACGGCCTTGCCGCCTCTTATCCTGAAAAGGGTCCCGTCTGCTAACTCATCTTCCGAGGAGGATTCGGACATGGACAGGTTAGAGAGTAGTACAAATGAAAACTCAAACGGTGAGGAGAATGTTGAGAATGTCGAATCTTCTATTAGATTCATCGTTGGCCGTGACGACCATAGGAAGTTCGTTCTTCCCCTCATGTGGACGGTCAACGACTTTAACTCAACCATTAAAAGAAAACATTTTGACACCTTACGGGAGAGATACCAGATCCCTGTCGACATCTCCATCAGTCTACCCTTCAAGTTTGAAAAGTGCTATTATCGGGATGCTGAAGACGTCGGGGTGTACAAGCAGATGTTCAAGGCAGGACTTAGACTGCCCTTGAGTGCTCTTCACCGTCACCTACTTCAATACCTAGGACTAACCGTCACCTAGATTGCTTCAAACGTTTGGAGAATCTTCCTTGATGCAAAAGTATTGTATGGGGTTCTAACTAATGGGGAACGTCAACTAACCGTGGAGGAATTCTTCTATTGTTATCATCCTTCCGAAATTGTCAAATCTAAGGGTATATACAGCTTCCTGCCGAGGAAGCCATCGCTTAGGTTAGTGTGTGAGACTCCTGATTCTAATAGGAACTAGAAGAACCAGTACTTCTTTATTCAGGGGGATGATTGGTTGTGCTATCCTGATGAACGGGAGAATATGCCTCTTGTTGATAAAACTTGTGGTATAATGCCTCCGTCTGGTAGGCGTCTACTTTGTTTAAATTTGCTCGTTTACTTACCTTGGCATGTTAGATGCTGATATGGCTAATAAAATAACATTAATAAATACCAAGTCAACATTTTAATAAATAAAAAAGCCATCTTAGAAAATTTAAAAACAAATAACAAATTTTTTTTTTGTTTTTTTTTTTGTTTTTGCTTTTCATTATTTTTTGGAAGAACATTGTTCTTCTTCTTCCCCAGTACATGAACTTTATGCTTCATGTTCTTCCCCAAATCAAACCCAATAAATCCAAGAAATCAAACCCATAAACCTCTAGCAAATCAAACCCAATAAATCCAAGAAATAAATATACAAATCCACATTAAAAAAAAAAAAAAAACCACAAACAAGAAACCAAACTCACCGAGACATCTCCATCTCCGAAACACAAACATGGCCACATCGATCTCCACGGCCACACCAATCTCCACCTCCACTACCGACCACCCACCCCTACAGAAACCCAGAAACCCCCCCCCCCCCTTCAACCAAACCTGTAAACACAAATCCAAGACCCACACCAATCTCCACCCCGACCACCGATCTCCACCTCCATTACCGACCACCCCACGGAAAACTAGAAAAACCAAGAGATTAGAGAGAGAGAAAAAGTCAGAGATTAAGAGAGAGAGAGAGAGAGGGATTGAAAGCTTGAACAAAGAAAGAAGAAAAAGAAAGATACAAACACAAATACGCACCAAGAGACAGAGAAAGAGAGGACCTGGAAAAAAAAAAAAAAGATACAAACACAAACACTCACCAATAATATTTATTTATTAAGTTATTTTTATTTTTATTTTTACTTTTTTGGTTTATCTTAAAAGAAAGAAGAAAATGAAATAGATACAAACAAAAACACAGACACGCTAGCCTAGAATGAGAAGGGGTGTTAACTTAATGTTTGTTCTTAAGAAAGTTCAAGAAAAATTGAAATAGTTGCTACAAATTGTTTTCTCAATATTTAAAATTGAAAAAGTTTCTTTTTTTTTTTTTTATGTTTTTGATTTTGAATTTTTTCAGTTTAATTTTTTTAATTTTTTATTAATTAAAATGCCGACTTGTCATTTTTAAAATCAAAATAATTTTTTTAATATTATTTTATTTGCCATATCAGAATCTAACATGCCACCTATGCACTCCCTTTGCCACTTCAGATTTTTCTGTTACTGGATTGACGATAGGGACTATTTTAAAAACGATTTCAAAAAATCAAGGACTGACCTAGGAGCAAAATTAGTTTAGCGACCAAATCCAAAAATGACCCAAAATGTAGAGACTAAAAGTGCATTTACGTCTTATTTTAATGAGTTGTATGTAAAAATAAAAACTGTGAGTGAGAGAAGTGAGTTTATATTATATTATTATTTGATAGGTAGTTTATATTATTTTAATGAGTTATATGTAAAAATAGAAATTGGGATGTTGGGTAGGTTGTAAAATGAGATGGTAAAATAGAAAAACTAGTATTTAAGGATGCAAAATAGATTCTTTTTTACATCCCCAGTGTTAAGGTTATGTTTAGTAATAGTTTTTGTTTTCTATTTTCAAAAACTTTTTTTTGAGAATAAAAAAAATTGATTTTCTATTATTTTTTAAATAAAAAACATGTTTGGTTAGTTGAAAAAATATATATTTTTTTGAAGGAAAAAATAGAAAATACTAAAATGTTGTTACTAAAATTTGAACTCTAGTATTAACTCATTAAATAAGACAGATTTATTAAATTAAATGCGTATTTTTTTTTCTTTTAAAAATTAGAAACTGAAAACAGCATTTTGCATGTTTTCAGTTTCCTTCACAAATTGAGTTTTGAGAACAATTTTTATTTTCTGTCCATTTTGAGTTGTCAAACAAGTTTATTAGTTTTAAAAATAAAATTTTTTTAAAAAAACAAAAAATAAGGAAAAAAAAAAAAAAGTTACCAAACATACCTCTCTTATAACTACCGGCACTCCTAATTTCTGTCATTGGGCAAAGATTGCCCCCATAAACATTTATTTTGTAGTTAGGTGCCGAAAACCGTGGATTCACTCTATTCACAGGACTTGTGGGCGCTATATTAACCAGAAGACAACAAACAAAGTAAACAATACCCATAAAAATAAAAAATAAAAATAAAAAAACTAAAATTAAATAGTTTTTTTATACGAAAATTAAATAGTTTTAAAGTCAAATCAAAGAGTTAACCGAAGAGTCTGTAAATTCAGTAGACAAAGAGACTCAACAGAGAGTGAATGCAAGAAAAAGTGACATGACAAGAATAAAATAAATTTTAAAACATAAACAGTAGAATATAATTTATCAAATGGATTATTTATCAAATGGATTATTGCAACGTAACTTAATACAATGCACCTCAAAAGAAAAAAAGTCAAAGATTTTTTAGGTTAAATCGAGATCGAATCGTGATTACTTCATAATTAATTTAAAATAAAAATAAATCTATTAAATTATTACATATAAAAAAAAAAACTAAAATAATTCAATTAAATATAAAACATATGTTTCTTTATATATTATTAGTCAAAATCCATATAAGTTTTTTGAGATAATTCAACTAATATATCAATATCAAACCCAAATCCCTAGCTACTTCTCAATAATAATAAGAACACCTACATTTTTTAGAATATTATACTGATAATATGAACCTTAAAAACAATGGAAAAAAAAAAAAAAAAAAAGAGAAGATCAAGAATTCGTTGACAATAGGATATCAATATCACGTGGGCACTAGGGAGGGATTCAAAATAGAAATGGCATGTTGTCTGACACTCTCAACTCCCACCATTCAATTTTCCACTATCCTTTGTCATTTCTTATGCAGTTACATGCTTGGGTTCAAAAAACTAAAAATCAGTACAAAAAAAAAAAAAAAAAGAAAAAAAGAAAAAAAAGAAAGCAAAATAGAAGTTAGCATCCAATGGTGAGGACAAAACAAAGAAGAAGAGTAATCTGGAAGTTAGTCACATGCTTGGGTTAGTCATTTGGAAGTTAGTCACATGCTTGGGTTCACATGATGAAGGCTGCTTGCTGTGAGGGTTGATTTCTTCATTTTTGCTTTTTTCCTTCTTTTTCATTGTCTTCTTCTTCTTCTTCTTCTTCTTCTTCTATGTTTTTTAATTTTTATTTTTCTCCCTTTCATTTGGTTCCAGATTTGAAAAAACCCAAAGTACTGCTGAAGTATTGGTCGAAACTTCGCCCAAAAAGAGGAACAGTCCAAACCTCAAAAATCAGTCATGATTCTCAGAACCATACGATCCGACCACGGTTCGTATGGGTTCCCACTTTTTTTCCATAGAGTGATTCTTGAAGCTAAAATAAACCACAAAATTGAGACGTTCGCGGTTTTTTCGGTTGGACCATATGGTCCGGTTCGGGTTTCAAAACCATGCTAACACAATAACTTTAAACTGCATAAAGAAAACATATATGGTCCAAACTTTTTTTTTTTTTTTTTTTTTTGAGAAGGGTAATATTAATTCATATAGAAAACCGTTTCCAAATAACTAGATTCAAGCTTAAAATTTCACAAAAAGATATGAAAATTTATCATATTTTTCAAGAAAAGAGTTTTGTTTTACCTGGGGCTAAGATATTTATATTAAAGAAAATATGAAATTTAATTTGCAATTTTAATTTTGTCCAATGTCGGTTTACATGCAAATATTTCATTTTGATTATTAAAATTTTCAAAAATTGCATTTTAAGGAATTACATTAAATAAATTAGTTTCTTCCAATCGGTTATTGGATGAATCAATTTGATGTTTTAGGAATCCAAAATCTCAAAAGTAGCTCACTTTGACCAAGTTGCTCAATAGTCAAATTAGCCCAAAACACAAGGCAGAACAAATTTGGTATTGACAGCTACTGCCTTCCCTATACTTAATCGATACTTGGATTTATTTTTTAGTTATAAACACAATTTTATCTAATTTAAGTCTAGTGGAATTAAACTTAGGAAAAACTCTTTTTCAAAACATAAGTGACTGATCACACCTTTAAAAAATCTCAATGGGTTGGCGGCAAGTGGCAACTCCAAATACTATATACACAAATAGCACCGCACGAGTATCACGAGCGCCAATAATGCAAGCAACACATCCACACACCATTAGGGAGAAGGACCAACATCTTATCTTGATCTCTCACACACTCACTCACTAGCTTGCTGCCATTGTTGGTTCACTGGGTCTTGGTGTTCACAGTGGCAAATATCTAGCAATTTTTCACCTTATTTTCATGGAGAAAATCGGAAAGAGTTTCACAATAGGGTTATTGTGCCACATTGGGAAAGACTCACATCAATGCCTATGACGTGCACCTACAGTGTTCTACATACAATGCACGGAAGTGCAATTGCTTCCCACATGGTGCATGTCATATGCACAATAACACCACGATATTTGGCTAATACCGATAGGGACAATCATACTGGTGGGTAAATGCACAAAATACATATTTTAGGTCACATGTGTACTTAGCTTTTTCCTTAGGCATACGCACGTGCCATATTGCCAAGATACAAGGCGTGAATTGAAATTCTCAACAAACTTAATTTGACTACTTGGATCCACTCTCATATAATGGATTTGAAAAATTGGGTCGAGGTTGTCATATCATTTTTTTTGACAAATATTGGTATCCAGATTTTTTCGAATATCTAATTATTTTTCCGAGTACATGCAGTCATCCTGTCCTACACATACCAGGTTATTATAAGGAAGAATCCCGTGGCTCAAGATACTAACAAGATGTTTCAAATTTAGAGTCTTAAGAATATTATGAAACCTTAGGAATCACTAAGCCAACCCCGTGAAGTTAAGGTCACCATGTCATTGAATGAACTACCTAATGAAATGTTGTGTGAGAAACTCAATGTGCTTCATATGAATAGCTACAAAACTATCGTGTTGAATCTAAAATACACAATGAAATACTAAAATAAAATACCAAAAAATAGACAAGATAATAGTACATTAAAATGGTCTTAAACAAGTTCACAATATGAAATTGAAAGCAAATTATTACTTAAAACAATTTTATCAATCACGCTGATGTCAAAGATAATAGTGGTAGGGCGTCGAATGTTGTAGTTGCACTAGTTTCTAAAATTGATTGTGTTGGTGTAGAAACATCATCACAAGGATTTGTTTCTTCCATTCTAACAATATCAAACTTTTTCATAATTTTCTTGACCATTAAAAGTTTGTCGAACTCCCTCCAACTCTTTTGTGACCTCCCTCATTGTAGGATATCTCTTCCCATTCAATTCTAGGCATCTTTTTGCAAGCTCCGCAACGACCATGATCTCTTGTATATCACCTTCCTTCTTCATTCTAGCATCGAGAATATCAAATAGAAAGCCCTCTTCCATTGAAAGGGTGAAATATGTTGCAAGACTCCTATTTTGTTGTATTCTCACTAAAGAGACTGGTTTTTCTCCGGTTAAGAGTTCAGCAAGGACTACACCAAAACTATAAACATCACTCTTTTCAGTAAATTGGCTTGTTTGGAAATATTCTGGGTCTAAATACCCAAAAGTGCCATATACTACCGTTGTTAGATGAGTTTGGTCAATAGTCATTGACCTTGAGGTCCCAAAATCTGCTACTTTTGCTCTGTACTTATCATCAAGGAGTATGTTTGTAGATTTTATATCTCAATGGTAAATAGGTAGTGAAGCTGCTGAGTGTAGATAAGAAAGAGCTCCTGCAACTTCTTTGGCGATCCCAAGCACATATCCCAAGTTAGTGGAAACTCTTCACTTTCTTCATGGAGATATTGAGAAAGTGTTCCAGTTTGGATGAACTCATAGATTAGCAAAGGAATTTCTGTCTCTAAACAACACTCAACTAACTTAACCACATTTCTATGGTTGATGTGGGACAGAATGATAATTTCATTAATGAATTGTTCAAGATTACCCTCATCCACAATGTTGCTCTTTTTAATTGCAGTGATACTTCCATCAGTTAACATTCCTTTATAGACCATACCTTGCCCACCTTTTCCAAGTATTCTACTTTCATTAAATCGATTAGTTGCCCTTTCATACTCTTCGGAAGTGAATAATTTTGCATGTTGAATATTATGTTCACTTGAAGATAATTGTTGTTGTAGCAATAAACCACCATTCCTTTTGAAGAATCGTTTTTTTAACTTGATTTCATTTCTTTTCTTTTTCATTTTGTATAGCCGCCACATGATAATGAGTAGAACTAGCCCTCCAATGCTTGCACTAATTCCTACTCAAATTATGAAAATAAAAAACAAAATATTTTAGTGATTTAAAGTTATGCAATTCAAAAATCTTAATAAATGTTAAATAGATTTTGTACCCAAAAAAAAAAAAAAAATCCAATATCTTTTAAAATTTGCTACTACAATATTTCCAAATTAATAATTTTTTTACAATATCCAAAAACACCTAGTTTCTTTATAAAAGAAATTATATATGTTGTACACTTCGGAACCTGTATTTCATGAAACTAGTAGCAAACACATGCGATGGTCTCTTGTGTTTCACCTCCCCATGTAAGGACTTTAAGATTGTGATTAAGAAGACAGAGATAAGGTACAAGACTGAACAACAAATCAAGCAGACAAGGCTTCAAGTTTGGGTTTACTCTTAACTCAGTAAAAATTTCCCTATTTATTATGCGAATCTATTTAACATGGGTACGCCAAACTTACATGTGCTTAAACACCAAATAAGGGCCTGCTTTTTTTTTTTTTTGGTATGGGAAAAATAAAATGCAAGAAACCAAACCATGAAAGATTGCAGTCACATTCCTAGGGAAGAAACCAGGATGTGAGAAAGATTTTAACTATGGTGGGGGATACAAACTTGCATTTATTTAGTATCAACAAAGAAAATACTGTTCCCTCAAAAAAAAAAAAAACTAAAACTGCTATATGCTTCTCATTTAACTAGAAACTTACAAACTAATTTGACAGGTAACATGATTAATGCCATACTAATATTAATAAATAAATAACCAAATTGTTATCAAATTTACTTTAAAATGTCAATGAATGTGATTAGTGTCACATCAACAACATAATGAATAAATCTCTTAATTATTTTTTTCTTTGTTTATAAAAAATGTTAGAGCATTTTAATATTAAATAATTAAAATAAATAAATGTTATAACATAAATGTAAAGATATGAGAGTGAATATGGAAGATGAGAAGTT
This sequence comes from Quercus glauca, assembly GCA_023736055.1. NCBI lineage: Eukaryota > Viridiplantae > Streptophyta > Magnoliopsida > Fagales > Fagaceae > Quercus > Quercus glauca. The sequence continues at coordinate 22,927,740 of CM043318.1, read as the reverse complement.
AGTGAAAATGTTTAATCCCACATTGAAAAGGAGAGAGACTTTTTTATTCTTTTTAATTGTGATGATTAATGGGCTAAAATGAATTGTCTCAGATATTGGGCTAGATATGTGCGCAAGGGGGAGGTGAAGAGTGGAGATATCAAAATTGGAAATAAATCAGCCTCTTGGATCCTCCTACTTGACAGCCCATTTAGAATAATTACCATATCCGTTGATGAGTAAATGGCCCGAGTTAATACTCCATTTTTACTATGGAAAATAAAGAGTAAGGTTTGCACCGGTTACAAAGTTTAGCCAACCAAGGGCTTGAATCTCCTTAAAGAGAGCAAGTGTCGCACCTCAGTCCAAATAGTGTTGTGTAATTTCTCTCTTTAAAGTAATAAACTTCAGTAATATTATTTAGTTTCTCTTTGTATTATTTCCATTATCATTGTATTTGCACCAACAATTTTAAGAAGATTCAAACACATGGAGCCTACACAAGAGAAACCAAATGAGCCTGTTGGAGATCTTAACAAGCCCTTTCGCTTTAAGGGAGGCCAACTTCGAGAGGTGGAAAGGAAATGTCCTCTTCTACTTGAGTCTTCTCAAAGTCTCCTACATCCTTACTGACAATAATCCATCAAAAGTTCCTACCGATGAGATGAGTGACGAAGAATATATTCTCCATCAAGAAAAAATAGGTAAGTATACAAAAGATGAATATAATTGTCGCTCTTATCTATTGAATTGTCTTGCCGATCATTTCTATGATTATTATGATACAACTTACAATTCTGCTAAGAAAATTTGGAAAGCTTTACAAAGCAAATATGATACCGAGGAGACAGATGCAAAGAAGTATGCTGCTAGCAGATTTTTTTGTTACCAAATGGTGGATGGAAAATCGGTGGTGGATCAAGCACAAGACTTCTAAATGATTGTGGCAGAATTGAGATTTGAAGGTGTAAATATTGGAGACAATTTGGTGGTAACTGGCATAATTGATAAACTACCACAATCTTGGAGAGAGTTCCAAAAGACTTTGCAGCACAAACAAAAGGAGACATCCTTGGAGACTTTGATCACACGCATCCGTGTAGAGGAGGAGGCTAGAGGATAAGATGCACTCATGACACAAGAGAGCAATGGTAATTCCACCACAAAAGTAAACCTTATTTCAGCCAATAATAATATGCCCGAAAATCATTTTCCTAGAAATGGTCAATTGAAGCCTAAAAAGAGAGCCTTTAAAAATAATAATAGACCTCAAGGAAGAGGGAACCTGAATAAAAATTACAATAAGAACCAAGGACCCCCTTCACAAGATCAATTTAATAAATCCTGTTTTGTCTGTGGCAAGAGTGGGCATATTACTCGATTTTGCAAATTTCGAAAACATGAATCTGTCCCGCAGGCTAATGTAACCGAAGAGCCTTTAGTGGCTATGATTACAGACATCAATATGGTGCAATATGTTGAAGGGTGGTGGACAGATTCTGGTGCTAATAGGCATGTCTGCTATGACAAAAATTGGTTCAAATTGTACACTCCTTCTGGACGCGTGCTAACATTGAAAGATATTCTTTACACTCCGTCCATGAGGAAGAATTTGATGTCAAGTTTTTTGCTTAACAAGGCTGGTTTCAAGCAAACTATGGAATTTAATAATTATGTAATCACTAAAAAGGGATTATTTGTGGGCAAGGGTTATGCTTGTGATGGAATGTTTAAATTGAATGTTGAGAATAATAAATCATCTACCAGTTCAGTTTATATGCTTTCTTCTATTAATTTTTGGCATGCTCGTTTGTGTCATATAAATAGTAGATATGTGGGAATCATGGGTAGTTTAGGATTAATTCCAAGACTGTCAAAAGATTTTGAAAAATGTGAAACTTGTAGTCAAGCTAAGATTACAAAAAGGCCTCATAAAAGTGTTATAAGAAATACCGAATTGCTTGAGTTAATTCACTCTGATTTATGTGAATTTGAGGGAATTTTAACTCGTGGAGGAAATAGACATATTATCATTTTTATTGATGATTTCTCTAAGTATACGACTATTTATTTGTTGAAAAATAAAAGTGATGCTTTTGAAAAATTTCAAGATTTTTTAAAAGAAGTTGAAAATCAATTCGGTAGAAAAATAAAAAGAATAAGAAGTGATAAAGGCCGTGAGTATGAATCAAATGCATTCAACTCATTTATTCATTCTTTGGGAATTATCCATGAAACTACTGCACCATATTCACCTACTTCTAATGGTGTGGTTGAAAGAAAAAATAGAACTTTAATTGAGTTAACGAATGCCATGTTAATTGAATCTGGTGCACCTTTACATTTTTGGGGTGAAGCTATTTTAACTGTATGTCATGTTTTGAATAGGGTGCCACATAAAAAGTCACACACCACACCTTTTGAGATGTGGAAAGGACATAAGCCAAATTTGGGATATTTGAAAGTATGGGGTTGTCTTGCTTATGTAAGGCTAATTGACCCTAAAATGCCTAAATTGGGTATTAGAGCTACTACTTGTGTTTTTCTTGGTTATGCAATTAATAATGCAGCCTATAGATTTTTTGATCTTGAAAACAACATAATTTTTGAATCTGGTGATGCAATTTTTCATGAAGAAAAATTTCCTTTTAAATTAAAAAATAGTGGGGGTGAAAAAAATATTTTGTCACAACCTAGTTCTTCTACTTCACATTTACAAAATCAAGAAAATTTTGAAATGGAACCCAGAAGGAGTAAAAGAGCTAGAGTTGAAAAGTATTTTGGTCCTGATTATTATGTTTTTAACATTGAGGAAAATTTCCAAAATTTAAAAGAGGGTTTAACATCACCTGATTCTATATTTTGGAAAGAGGCTGTAAATGATAAGATGGAATCTCTGATTCTAATAGAACTTGGAAATTAGTAGATCTTCCACCGGGTTGTAAGACCATAGGTAGTATATGGGTCCTTAGAAAAAAGTTGAAACCAGATGGATCAATAGATAAGTTTAAAACTAGACTTGTTGCAAAAGGCTTTAAACAAAAAGCAGATCTTGATTTCTTTGATACTTTTTCTCCGGTAACAAGAATTACATCTATTAGATTGTTAATTGCTATTGCTGCAATTTTTTATTTGAAAATTCATCAAATGGATGTAAAAACTACTTTTCTAAATGGGGATCTAGAGGAAGAGATTTACATGGATCAACCCGAAGGCTTTGTAGAGCCTGGACAAGAAAGTAAGGTATGTAAGCTAACTAAATCCCTATATAGCTTAAAACAAGCACCAAAATAGTGGCATGAAAAGTTTGATTCCTGCATGATTGAGAATGGCTATAAATCAAATGAATGTGATAAATGTATTTATTCTGAATCATAGAATAATTTACATGTTATTATTAGCCTCTATGTGGATGATATGTTAATTTTTGGCTCAAATATGCATGTTATAAATGAGACAAAAAATATGCTTAAAAGCCATTTTGATATGAAAGATCTTTGTGAGGCTAATTTTATTTATGCATGAAAATTACAAAAGTATGTGATGGAATATATCTTGATCAATCACATTATGTTGAGAAAATATAATTTTCATGATCATAAAAGTGTAGCTACTCCTTTTGATTCTAGTGTTCATTTATTTCCTGTGAATAATGATGATGAGATTTTTAATCAAAAGGATTATTCTAGTATCATTGGTAGTTTGCGTTATGCTACTGATTGTACTAGACTTGACATTGCATATGCAGTAGGAGTGCTTAGCAGATTTACTAGCAAGCCTAGTAAAGATCATTGGCTAGCTATTAAGCGAGTCATGAGATATTTAATTGGTACCAAAAGCTATGGCTTATTTTATAAAAAGTACCCTACTGTGATTGAAGGTTTTAGTGATGCCGATTGGAATACTTTGTCAGGTGATTCTCTCTCTACCACTGGTTATATTTTTACCTTAGGTAGTGGTGCTATTTGTTGGAAATTTAAAAAGCAAACAATAATTGCTAATTCAACAATGGAAGCTGAATTAATAGCATTAGCTTCAGCTAGTGTAGAGGCAAATTGGCTTAGAGATTTATTATATGAAATTCCACTTTGGGAAAAGCCAATTCCACCTATATTAATTCATTTTGATAGCACTGCTGCAATTGGTAGAGTTAAAAACCGTTACTACAACGGTAATTCCAGACCTATAAGAAGAAAGCACAGTACCATGCGATCTTATTTAAGTAGTGGCATCATAACTATAAATTATGTTAAATTTAATGATAATCTTGCAGATCCATTTATCAAGGCCTTGGCAAAAGATAGAGTCTGGAATACATCGAGGGGGACGGGACTAAAGTCCATAGAATCATGAGCCATGTATGAGGATACCCAACCAAAGGACTAGAGATCCTGAGAATTGGGTTCAATGGAAAAAACAAATCATACGATGGTCGTAAGAAATGCATAATTTATTTATTTTGTAAATAATTTTTAATTGTTCATCCCTATGATGTAAGTGCATTTATCCTGTAATGTGGAGAGGTTGAGTAAAAAACTCTTAATGAAATTTGTAGCTTGTATGAGTGGGGTGTTAGAATTATAGGAGCACCCTTGACAAATTTCACCTATATGAGTGTGGGGGTGGGGCCGCTCCCTATGAGATTTGGACTTAGTCTCAAATACACTTATGAAATCAGGATCAGCACATGGCCGTAAAGTGCTAGCTATAAAAGCTCATGTCAACACCTGGGTTGTTATGTGTAAGCAGTGACGTTTAATTTCCCTAAAGCAGTCCTAGTTCAAGTCGGAGACCACTATGACTCTGGAGTTGAGATCTCTGTTTTACTAAGTGAAGGTTCAATGCAGAGCACACCTTCATGATGCATAGTGTTCCATCTTTGCCTGGTAATCTCTCTTTAACTAAAATTTAATATTAAAATGAGTAGGGGATTGTTAGAGCATTTTAATATTAAATAATTAAAATAAATATATGTTATAACATAAATGTAAAGATATGTGAGTGAATATGGAAGATGAGGAGTTAGTGAAAATGTTTAATCCCACATTAAAAAGGAGAGAGACTTTTTTATTCTTTTTAATTGTGGTGATTAATGGGCTAAAATGAATTGTTTTAGATATTGGGCTAGATACGTGCGTAAGGGGGAGGTGAAGAGTGGAGGTATCAAAATTGGAAATGAATCAGCCTCTTGGATCCTTCTACTTGACAGCCCATTCAGAATAATTACCATATCCGTTGGTGAGTAAATGACCTGAGTTAATACTCCATTTTTACTATGGAAAATAAAGAGCCAGTCTAAATAGTGTTGTGTAATTTCTCTCTTTAAAGTAATAAAATTCAGTAGTATTATTCAGTTTCTCTTTGTATTATTTCCATTATCATTGTATTTATACCAACAAAAAACAATTTTGAGAAATATTTTATAAAAAAATTGATAAGGCTTACCTAGTAAAATTTTATAGTCGATGTGGCATCATTTTAAATAAATTCTCTTGACTAATCAATAAATATAAAAATAAATAATAGAAAGCCCCAAAATTTTAGCTTTGGGTCCTAAACAGTAAATAACTAAAGCCAAAAAAATCTAAAACACAAGTTATTTGAATAAAAAAAGCTAAATTTTCACTAACGTATTTTGAAGTTTCAAGTTAAAACAACACATGCACAATATCTCATAGGTACAGTCACACTTAATCTTACAATGCATTGGAAGAGTCACTAAACTTTTGTATCTTTTTTCTTTTTTTATTATTATGAAGAATGAAGTATACTACCACATTACCGTACATAAATTTTATGCATAATATTTCTATTTGTGTATCAATGGTCTTCACTAAAACAACATCCAATACCAAGGTCAGTTTTTGTTTTTGTTTTTTTTTTTTTTCTCAAAAAAAAAAAAAAATTCTTTTAATGAGCCATGAAGATAATTTCCTAAGTTTTCCCAACTGTAAGAAAGCGTAATAATTTTTGTCATATATATTCCTATTTTTTTTTTTTTTTTTAAGAAACAAACACAAACACAAACACAAGGGAAAGAGAAATGATTTCTAACTTCTAACACAAAGGCACACCATAAATTCTAATAAAAAATTATGGTAGCTTTTAAGGGAGGATGGAGCAAATTATACTACACATAACACACTCTCTTAAGCAATGTGAAATAATTACTTTTTTTTTTTTTAAGAAATAAAAACACACATATATACTCTCACTAGATGATGATAATTTACAAAATATTTTATACATTTTGAATATTGTCTGAAATATGATTTTTATTCTAAAGTCGATGGTTTATATTAATCTTTCAAACTAAATATTTTAGAAGATTGACTATTAAGAGAGAAAAAAATTAGTTAATTTACTAAATTATATAGAAGAACTAAACTCTTTCTGAATACATGCATTGCTAACAATATTTTATGGGTAATTATAGTGTGCTCGCAGAGTACCATAAATGTATACTGTCTCCTCTAATATAATGGTATGATCCACTAATTAAATTCATAGTGGAACTCACAATTCATGTAAAATAAAAGAATATGTGGTACTTCTGAAATATTCAATAATTTTTTATATTTTATTAACAATATATGTCAATGGCTTTTATAGAAAAAAAGCTTTTTATAAAAAAAATTAATTAGATTAACCATATTATCAAGTGAAAAAAAAATGTTAGAAATATGTAGTAAATATTATTTAATTTATATTTAACTATAAGACAATGTTTCACATAGACTTGCTTTGTAACCAATAGAGAATGCTATTCTAAACCAATCACCCCTCAATCCATACGGCCCTAGGCCAATCTTGTATATTAAAGTTAATTTAAGGCTAAAAAGTTACTATCATAAATCATTCTATGTTGGGCTTTGAAAACTTCTGCATCTGGGTAACTTTATTAAATTCAAAATTTTATAGTGCTATGATCGTGCTGTTTAACATTGGAAAATGTTAACAAATATCCTAAGAACATTAGTTTACGAACTATTTTTTAAAAATGTTTTATTAGAAAATGATAAAATAACTAATTATGTTGATAGTTTCTCATATTTCCTGTGAAAATGATGTTTAAACTTTCTTAATATAGTTTATTAGTAATTGCCTTAAAAACACCCGTTTACAGCCTTTAATGCATTACGAAAACTTCCTTCATTTTACTAGATGCTATTAGCCAATGCATCATAAAATCAAAATTTATTGATGTAACTAATTAATACAAGTTACAGAGAGGACATATCATGAGGACTCTCGTGTAAATTATAAATATGAATTAATTTTATAATTTTAGCATAGCAATTTTCTTTCCAAATTTCATGAGTAAAATGATGTACCTATAATGATGTTCTTCGTTTTGCTGCAATGGTAACTTCCTTCTGTATTCTGACAATCCCACTTGATTGGACAAGAATTGAGATTTGGATCCGCGCATTCATTTATATCCGATACAGTACAGGAATAACCAAAAAAAAAAAAACTAATAAATTGATTAATTTTTAAAGGCATTTTGGATCTCAATCCCATGCCAAGGCACGAAGTAGTTTTTATTTTTTTTCTATAAATACAATAAAATTTGAATTGAAGACGTCTGCTATACTATGATGCTTATTTTTTATTATCAAATTAAAACATTAATTAATATTGATGAAGTAAGAATTCAAATTCAAATCTCCTACTCGAAGACAAGAACTTAGTTCAAACACAGAAGTTAGTATTGTTTCGTCATATAATTGTTTTGACCAATAATTTTAGGAAACAACTAATCATCTCACCATTCCATAAAATTATATTATAATTTTATGACTATTATAGTGAACAATAACCCTTTTTTTTTTAGAACAATAACTTTTTTTTTTAGAAGAGTGAACAATAATTTAAGTAACTAAATTAGTTTTTTTTTTTAATAGAATATAGCAACTTTTTTTTTTTTTTTTTGATGGGATAGAAAATAGCAACTTTTATTAAGAAGAAAAGCAACTCATTACATCGTGAGCAAAAAAAAAAAAAAAAAAAAAAAAAGCACCTAAGTAAGTTAGTTGTATTTTCCAACTTATGTTTCTAAAATCTTTAGATATACTTTCAAGCAGAGCAAAGTGATGCATGTATGTGACATAAAACCTATAATAGCGCTAATAAAAAAACATATCATAATTGGAAATTGTTTAATTTGGATTGATTATTTTAATTAAAGAAGTTAATTTCGTACTGGAAGCTGTCACTATAAATAAATATATATTCATTAATTTAAGTTTTATTGATTAAATCTCATAAATATAACCATATTGTCAATGACTTAATTCTTAACCAATTTCTAATCCAAGCCCAATAAAAAGTAATAGATACACTTATTAAAAAAATAATAACAATCAAATTAATATTATATTTTATTAAAAATAAGAACCAATTTGCATCACGTGAGGCTTTTAAAATTTCAGTTAATATCAGCATGCTAGCTGTAAAGCAACAAGTATCAGTTTTTAAAATTTCAGTAAATATAAGTTTGAAAGGTTTTCTTTTTTTTTTTTTTTTTTGGGTTTTTTGGTTTTAGTTTGAAAGGTTTTTAAAACATGCTAGCTGTAAAGTTTGTCTAAATATCATTTGAAAGGTTTGAGAGAGAGTAGCAGCAGCCAAAATCAGTCCACGACACTGACTCGACGTTAAGAATGTAGAGATCGTCGCTGGTGGAAGGTGAGAGTGAGAAAGAAACGCTTTTTTTTTTTTGTTCCGGTTCGATATGCATTTACCGGCCGAAATCCAATTTCTTCTCCGGTATGGCCGAAAAGACCCTGTATATATTTCCGGCACGAAACAACCTTGTTTCTATACCGGCCAAGGTACCGGAAAGGTAAATACCAGCCGTACCGGCCAGTACAGTACGAAATTGACTTCCCTGATTATAATATGTGTTGTATTTTCATAATATTTCAAACTATGATCTAATTTTTAACATTAATTGAAAAAAAATATATAGTTAATTATAAATATTTGAGATATAATTAAACATTTTTCACATGAGTAGAATTTGGTGATATACAAGAGGAGAATTTGGCGCTTAATTAGATTCTTGGTGTATAGGTGTAGCAAAAATTAATTAATTTGGACCATTTTAGTACAATACATGTTTTTTTTTTCCTGGGAGGAGAGGAAGTGTTACGTAATACCTATCGTAGAAAGGATTAGGATTGGTCCAGTGTCCAGTTACACTGAACCAAAACTAAGTCCAAAAAGGGGTTGTAAAAAAATTGTAATGTTTTAGTCAACTAACTGAGATATTGTTTAGATTTTTTTTTTTTGAGAAATAATTACAACATTCTACTAATTCCGTAGTCCGATCCTGCTAATTTTGCAGGTCGAACTCTTTTCCTCCTAAACCCCAAGTACTTTGTATATGAAGAAATGTTAATTCAGCTGCAAAGCCTTTGCAGATTGTTTAGAAACTAGATACTCACACTTAAAGGCGGAACTAAGGGGGCTGGGGGATCGCCAAAAAAATATTTAGTGAAAAGGGTAAAAATCTAGGTTGACGGATCTCCATGAAATGGGCCTGACGATTCCTCATCTGTGGGCCAATAGAGGACGGGCCCAACGTGTGTAAGGTCTGTGATGGACGGATCCTGCATGAGCAGATGCAACAGGGACGGATCGCACAACCACGTGGTAGCCAGAAAACCTAGATGGGAAATACTTGCGACACACACTTACCCATCATAGAATTCCAAGGTAAATAGAATCCTAGCACAAAGAGGATTTCAGAAGATGCGCGCATTAATGAAGATCTTCTCTATAAGGAAATATCTTATCCATCACGTTTGGAACTATTCAAGAGGATTCTTATAAGGAAAATACTTCTACACCAAGAAAGAGATGTTAACCTTCTACTACTATAAAAGTCCCAATACCCTCACAAATCAAGGTACGCATAATTTACCCCTCTCTAGCACTCTAAAGTTGTGAGATGTTCTAACTTGACTTTCGGAGGGTATTTGGCCGGCACCACACCGGTGCTCTCTGTTAGGTTTTCCCTTTTTGTTGTGCATGTGTTATATCGAGCGTGTGAGTATCGTGTGGCTCACTGGTGGTTTTATTTTGACATCATCAGTTGGTGCCGTTTGTGGGAAATTGACGTTTTCTGGTTTGTAAGCCATAATAAACGCTTTCCGAAAAAAAGAATTGCATGGTGCTGACTCGCTCGATGGCGACCACGAATAACGTTCAGGGAGACGAAACTCGTGCAGTGGCCCTTAAAAGGCAGGTTTAGACCTTAGCCGCCGCCGCCGTGGAGTGCCTCACTAAGCAGAACCACAATCTGGAGGAATAGTTACGCTAGAAAAACTCAGGTCATGGAACTTAAGAGCAGGACCAAGAAGGCACCAGTGCTGATAGAAGAGAACGAGAGCGGCCAGAGGGCAGTAATGCTCAAAACAGACCAGAGCGACAAAATTTGAGCATGACATCCCTCACGGATGCAACTCTGCCACATATTGCCGCGGAGATGTAGGCGATGAAGGAGCAGATGGAGGTTATCAAGGGACGAGTGTCCAGTGACCTTGACGATCTGGTCAACCGCATCAACTCGTTGTTCACTGTGGCCGTCAACTCCTTCCCTCTATCACATAAGTTTCGCATGCCACAAATCTACAGCTATGACGGAGCGAAGGACCCTTTGGGCCACCTGGAAACCTTCAAAACCTTGATGCACCTTCAAGGGGTAGCGGATGAGATCATGTGTAGGGCCTTTCCTACGACGCTGAAGGGAGCCACGAGGATTTGGTTCAGTCGACTGATGCCTAACTCCATTAGTACTTTTAAGGAGCTAAGCGCCTAGTTCACCTCGCATTTTATTGGAGGGCACAGGTACAAAAAGTCTACCGCATGCTTAATAACATCAGACAGCGAGAAGAGGAGATGTTAAGATCCTACATAACCCATTTCAATAAGCACTCTCAATCGATGAGGCCGACGATAAAATACTTCTGGCGGCCTTCACAAACGGTTTGCGAAAGGGAAAGTTCATTTTCTCTCTATACAAAAATGACCCAAAAACAATGTTAGAAGTCCTCTACAGAGCCACTAAGTACATGAACGCTGAGAACGCACTGTTGGCTCGAGACGAAAAGCCAAGAAAAAGGGAAAGGCAGGAAGATGCTCGATAGGACTGAGGTTGAAAGATGGCGAGGATGGGAGACCACAAGGATGACAAACGCTCCAAGCCCCCTGCAGGGAGATTCACAAATTTCACCCCGTTGACTGCCCCAATTGACCAGGTACTAATGCAGATCAAGGACGAAGGAATCCTAACTTTTCCCGTAAAGCTGAAGGGAGATCCCAATAGGCGATCTAGGGACAAGTATTGCCGCTTCCACCGTGATCACGAACATGATACAGCTGATTGCTATAACTTAAAACAGTATATCGAAGCCCTTATTAGACAAGGGAAATTGTAGAAGTTCGTCAGTAAGGAAAAGACGGATTAGCAACATCAGGAGCAACCACCCTAATGGGATAATGAGCACCCCAGGCCACCTATAAGGGATATAAGAATGATCGTAGGAGGCACGACAACTACGGGGTCGTCCAAAAAGGCCTGAAAGACATATCTCAGGATGGTTCACAACGTTCAACTAACGGGCTTCGTACCAAAGATAGCATGGATAAAGAGCCCTATCATAGGATTCTTGGAAAAGGATGCCCGACGTCTTCACCACCCACATGATGACGAGCTTGTCGTCACCTTACAAGTGGGGGACTTCAACATGCACAGGGTGCTGGTTGACAATGGTAGCTCAGCAGACATCCTATATTACCTAGCATTCTAGCAGATAAGGATTGATAGAGAACAATTGATACCGACAAACACTTCGCTGGTCGGTTTTGGAGGTACGAGGGTATTCCCTTGGGCGTGGTCGCGCTTTTAGTAACGGTAGGTGATTATCCTCAACAGATCACTAAGGATGTGACGTTCTTTATGGTTGACTGCTCGTCTGCTAATTATGCTATCCTCAAACGACCCACCCTTAACTTGTGGAGAGCGATAACGTTAACATACCACCTAATGATCAAGTTCCCTATGGACTACGGGATCGGAGAGCTATGAGGTAATCAGGTGGCCGTACGCGAATGCTACATTGCTATGCTGGAAATGGAAGATCACCAGCAGACAATGTGCATAGAAGAGCAACAGACCATAGCAGAGCTGGTTGAAGAACTAGAAGAGATAACCCTTAATGAATCAAGACCTGAATGGACGACTAGAATGGGGACGTTGGCCAGCTAGCCAATACCTCAGGCCCTCGTAGCATTCCTTAGGATGATTCAAGACGTGTTCACATGGAGCTGCGAGAACATGCCTGAGATTGATCCCTTAGTCATAGTTCACACGTTGAATGTAAACCCCACATCCTCACCCGTTTGACAGAAAAAGCAAGTGTTCGCTTAGGAGTGAGACAAAGCGATAACAGAAGAGGTCAAGAAGCTACTGGAAGTAGATTTCATTCGAGAAGTGTACTATCCTGACTAGTTAGCAAACGTAGTTATGGTCAAGAAGGCTAATGGGAAGTGGCGAATGTGTGTCGATTTCACGGACCTCAACAGGACATGCTTGAAGGACAGCTACCTACTCCCTCGGATAGACACCTTAGTAGACTCGACGGCAAGACACCAGTTCCTAAGCTTCATGGATGCCTTTTTGGGCTACAATCAAATCAAGATAGACGAGGTTGATCAAGAGAAAACCTCCTTTATCACCAGCCAGGGACTCTTTTGCTACAAAGTAATGCCATTTGGGCTTAAGAACACGGGGGCGACATACCAGAGACTGATGAACAAAATGTTCGTGCACTAAATTGGGAAGAACATAGAAGTTTATGTTGATGACATGTTAGTGAATAGCCGGCGTGAAGATGATCACCTAGACAACCTCCGGGAGACCTTCGACACACTCCGGTCATATAACATGAAGCTAAATCCAAATAAGTGCGCGTTCGGAGTAATGGCCGGGAAATTCTTAGGTTTCATGGTATCCCAAAGAGGTATAGAGGTTAACTCGGAGAAGATATAAGCCATAATGGAGTTAGAGCCACCAAGGACGGTCAAGGAGGTGCAAAGCTTGAATAGCAAAATTGCAGCCCTGAACAGGTTCCTCTCAAAAGCGACGGACAAATGTCCACCCTTTTTTCGCACTCCAAGAAAATCGTTTGAGTGGACGGACAAGTGCCAGAAGGCCTTTGAAGATTTGAAGAAATACCTTTCATCTTCAGCATTTCTTAGCCCGTCCAAACCGGGGGAAGAACTCTACCTCTACTTAGCAATTTCACAAGCAGCGGTCAGCCTGGCCTTAATAAGAGAGGAAGATGGATCTCAAAGACCTGCCTACTTTATAAGCCGAGCGATTTGAGAAGCAGAAGAGCGGTACTCCTAAATGGAGAAATTGGCCTTCGCGCTAGTAACTGCGGCACGAAAGTCCAAGCCGTACTTCCAGGCACATACCATAATAGTCTTGACGAATCAACCCCTAAAAAGAGCCATAAGTAGCCCTAAGGCTGCCGGACGGATGGCTTTATGGGCAGTGGAACTGAGTGAATTTGATATACAGTACCGCCCACGAACTGCAATAAAAGGGCAAGCTGTGGCTGACTTCATCGCCGAATTTTCCCAATCAGAAGGCAAGGGAACAGAAATTGCTGCACAGTGGAGCATCCACACGGACAGATCTTCTAATAGACGAACAAGAGGGGCCAGTGTGGTAATCCAAACCCCAGAGGGGGATAAGATCAAGTGCATGATCCGACTGGACTTCCCTACGACCAACAACGAGGCTGAGTATGAAGCATTGGTAGCAAGGCTAGACCTCGCAAAAGCAGCAGGTGCGGAAAACGTGGTCATGCATTGCGATTCCCAAGTGGTAACAAGTCAAGTTAATGGCGGCTACGAATGCAAAAATGAAAGGATGAAGAGGTATCTGCAGGAGGTGAAGAATCGAATCAATAGCCTCGAAGTCAGATTCGTTCAAATCCCAAGGGAGGAAAACGAATGTGCCGATTAACTAGTAAAAGCTACCTTAGCAGAATTTATGCATGTCCCCAAACAGGTATTGTCATTTGTTCAAGTCTCCTCACTTATTGATAACGGAATGAATGTGCAGGAAGTAGGTTCTGAAAGCAATTGGACCATGCCATTGATATCCTACATGAGAACTGGCATGTTACCAGACGGAAAAGACGCCGCTAGGAAGTTGAAGGTCCAAGCATCATGATTTATGCTGATAAAAGATGTCTTATACAAAAGAGGATTCTCTTAATTGTACCGTGTTTAAGCCACGAAGAAGCAGATTACGTAATGAGAGAAGTCCACGAGGGTATCTGCGGAAACCACTCGGGGGCACGGTCCTTAGTGCACAAGTTGATCCGAGCAAGATACTATTGGCCTACAATGTTGAAGGACGCACAGGCTTATGTCAAGGCCTGTGACAAGTGTCAAAGGTTCAGTAATTTCATTAGGAAACCATCTGAAGAGCTGACCCCTTTGACAGCCCCTTGGCTATTTGCCCAATGGGGGCTTGATATCATGGGCTCCTTCCCAACAGCAATTAAGCAGCTAAAGTTTATGTTAGTTGGTATTAACTACTTCATTAAGTGGGTGGAAGCAAAAGCGCTAGCCACTATTACAGAGAAGAACATTCGAAGTTTCGTTTGGAGAAATATCATCTGTAGGTAAGACATACCCAGAGTGCTTGTCTCCGACAACAGAAAGCAATTTGACAACAGCATATTTAGGGACTTATGTTCAGAGCTAGGTATCAAGAATCACTACTTGTCGCCTGCACACCCACAGGCCAATGGGAAAGTTGAAGTCACGAACCGATCCTTACCCAAGATCATCAAGACTCGGCTCGAGGGGGCAAAGGGTATTTGGCTGGACGAGCTACAAATCTTTCTGTGGGCGTACAGAACTACAGCAAGAACACCCACTAGAGAAACGCCGTTTCGATTAGCCTATGGAAGTAATGCTGTCATCCTATCAGAAGTAAGGCTCACAAGCTATCGGGTGGAAAACTATGACGAGGATAAGAACAAAGAGGCCATGCGCCTTCAGCTCAACCTAGTGGATGAAATCCGTGCGACAGCAGAGCAGAGATTGGTGCGGTATCAGAATCTCATGGAAAAATACTATAACTCCAATGTCAGGCATAGAGACTTTCAGGTTGGAGATCTTGTACTACGGAAGGTAATGGGCGCTACTAGAGATCCTTCGCAAGGAAAGCTTGGCCCCGATTGTGAAGGACCCTACAAGATCACATCATGGCAGAGGAAGAGAACCTACCACCTCGAAACGCTAGACGGCCGAAAGCTGCAGCACCCATGGAACACGAAGCACCTACGGAAATACTACCAATAGAAAGAATATGAAGAACAACGACGCTCCCCAATTTCCCGGTTTATTTAGTTTTACTACAATTACTAGTTTTACTTAGACAATATTTTGCTACAATATGTATCTTTTTAAGCCCAATGAGGCAAATACTTTTCTACAAACACATGGTTTTTTAATTAATAAGAGGAATATTCAGACACAACTATGTTTTTCTACCTGAATTCTGATAAAAGTCCACAAAGTGGATGGGTCATCCTAGGAGGATGAAAATTCAAAGTCCAAAAAGTGAACGGGCTTAATCTAAAGTCCACAAAGTGGACGGATCATTCCAGAAGGATGAAAATTCAAAGTCCAAAAAGTGGATGGGTATAAACTAAAGTCTACAAAGTGGACAGATCATCCCAGGAGGATTTTCATCCCAGAAGGATGAAAATTCAATGTCCAAAAAGTGGACGGGCATAAACTAAATTCCACAAAGTGGACGGATCATCCCAGGAGGATGAAAATTATTAGTCCAAAAAGTGGACAGGTATGAACTAAAAAGTCCACAAAAGGGACAAATAAAAGTCCATAAAGTGGATAGATCATCCCAAGAGGATATCTATCTTGATCAAGTCCGTGAAGTGGATAGTTCATCCCAGCAGGGTGAATAGTTTTTAAATCCATAACGTGGACGGATCACCATAAAATGATGGACGACTCCTTCCACAAAGTGGACGAGTCTATTATTAACAGATTCAAATTTCACAAAGTAAATGGAGTCTATTTTTAACCAGACAAAATGAAGTCCACAAGGTGGACGGGTCTATTAATTCACCCAGTTCATAAATTGAACTGATCCTCTGCTATACAAAAATTCATGCCGTTGAGTAAACGATTATGTTGCTAAATAGGTCATTAACGGTTCACATAGTGGACGGATCTAAAACGTTCATTAAAGATAGAGTAGTGACAACCAGAACCACATAAAGAACGGAGTCAACGTTACAAATCCATAATATGGACGGAGTCATTCAAATCCATAAATTAAACAAATCCATTCACAAAAATAAAATAGACAGCATAGTTAAAGGTTAATCCCATGAAGGGTTGAAGTTTATGACGACGATTAAGTAAAAACATTCAAATGTTTTCCAAGACCATTTAAAAAAAAGAAACAAACAAACTAAGGATGGGTGGTATGTTCAACATTTTTTGGGGCGACATTCTCAGGAAGACAAACACCAGCATCGACGGTTTGAACTTGGCCTTCTGGAGGAGCTGACTCACCGTCACCAACTGCATCACCAGCAAACACGCTATCCATGCTGTTAGAGGCAACAGGCTGTACAATGGTTTGGGCTTGGTCATCAATATTTATCATTGAGAAGTCAAGGTCAGGGTAAGCTCTCTTGGCCTAACGAACAGCATCATCAAATCTGTCTGCGTAAGAACCAGCAAGCTCCTTAATAAGGGCGTCGGAGTCACGATACTCACGAACCGCTGCTTCTTTCGCCTAACGGAGTTAGTCCTTAGCTTCCTTGATCTCTTTCTCTTTGTCTTCCAGGACCTTCTTCAGCTGCTCCATTTGGCTGAAATACTCATCCCTGGCCTTTTCCACCATGACAAATTTCTTATCCTGGACAACCTTCGAGGCCTTCGGCTCGTCCAGTTCTTCCTCCGTCAACTTTGCCTTCTCATGAATATGGTCCAACGACGTCTCATGGCTTAGACACTGTCCCATTAGCCCTTTCATCATAATCATAGCTTGGAAGAAGGATAGTTAGTTCAAACTAATTGAAAGGCAACGACGGAGGAAAAATATATGAACTGAATTTACCTGGGCAATACTAAAAAGCCCCGTCTCCCCCATTGCCTCAGTCGAGTGGTTGCTTAAGTCCTTATAATCTTCAGAGGATATAATGGACGAAAGCTTCTCTAAAGCATATTTGGAGTCCTCTCGGAGGAGGACGAGAGGCTTCTCCTAAGTAGTGGATGATCCCTTCATGAGGCCTTTTCCTGCTTTGTGTTTTGCAGGTGTAACCGTCTTTGCACCCTTAGCCATTAGCCCTACAACGGGCTCCAAACGGACCTTGGGTTTCTTGGGAGGACGGTCCCCTTTGGGCGGCTGCTTCCTTTTTGTGGACGGGTTGCTTGAGCCCGTCCCCTTGGGATCCACATCGTCAGTCTCCTTTTTCTTGGCAGCTTGTGCCTTAATCATTGCCCTCCTCTTAGCATCGTTCATTTCTATAGAGGTAGACGAGTGAAGTTAATTATTAAGGGAAAAAAAAAAAACACAAAACCAATGGACGACGAACTTACGTTAGCGAATTCTAGCGTCGTATTTAATGGCTGCTGGCGTTGGTTCAGGTCCATCACAATACCAATGGATGGTATTAAGTGTAACTAGTTTTGCCCAAGTCCTTTCCTCCGGCTTGGTCTTGGCAAAAATTCTCTCAAGAAAGCTGAACTCCTCAAGTTCAACTTGTGGACGCTGTCGAACTACAAAGAAGAAGACGGTTAATAGTGTTAAAGAAATGATAATAAATTGAACGGTTATGTTAAGAGTTCACATACTAGGATGGGTGCATACAAGACGGAGGCAATATGCCCCAAGTCGTGTCGACGGGCATGTGTTCTGTGTCCCCTAGACGACACATCCATTCGTCACCCTCTAAGAAGAAATAATGGCTCTTCCAGTCCTTATTGGAGTTTGGGGTTTCAAATATAACCTTCAACAACGGACTCCTAAGCACAAAACTATACATCCCCCTTGATTTGTCTATTTCATCTGGATGGTAACAGTGAAGGAATTCCCGCACCATCAGCCTCCTAGAACCATTTGACATAGCATCGTACAAGACCTCCATTGCTATGAAGACCCTCCAGGCGTTTGGGGATACTTGAATGATGGACAGGCCTAGGCATTTGAGAAGCTCACGGTGAAGGGAGCTTAGTGGAAACTTGAGCCCTGCCTTCAACATCTGTTCATACACCCCAACACCTTCTACCCATTCATAGTAGCATTTCTTTGACTTATAGGGTAGACGGATAGAGATGTTATCTAGAATTTGGTAATTGGCCCTAAGAGTGTTAAAGTGTTTCTCATTGATGGTGGACCTAAAATCATTCACCATCCACTCTGGTAGCATGATGAACTCCCTAGGTCCATCAACACCTACAACGGACTTTATTGGCTGTTCCGTGCCGCCATCAAAACCCTAATCTGGGCCAGCCATCTCCATATCCTCATTTGTTGAGGACGGGGAAGAGGTGGACGGACTCCACTCTTCACTTGGACTCTCTTGGTCTTTGTGACCTGACGGGTATACTTCCTCATAATCCACCCCGTCACGAACAACTGACTGGTTACTTGATGCACTAGACATTGCCTACACGTGACGACAAAACCTAAGACTCTAACGGGTCTAGAAGGGGTGACGGGGTATAGAGTCTAGGAAGATAAAAGAGTATCTGAAGGTAAAAGAGACTTGTGAAAAAGAGAGTACTTACCAAGTTAGTGCGTGAGCGGAAGAAGGGCGTTGATGACGGACACAGCAACTTGACGGAGTGGTATCTAGTAAGGATGATGGATGCACTCTGACTTTTTGTTTCAGCGAAAAGTAGAGAAATGAGAAAAGAAGAGTGTGATATTTATAGAGGAAGTGCACAGAAGACGAAGCGACGCTTCGATCTGAGACAATATCTAATGGAAGAGCTTCCAGACAACCTGTCAAGGGTGGGCACAGTTCACGAAGTCCGTATTGAAACCATCGACCCACAGGCCTTTGGACCGTCATCTCCTGAACCTTGAACCGTGACCCCACGGGTCCTTCCGCTCAAAAATGACGGACCCATGGGGTGAGGGGGCAACTGAAGAGGGTAAAAATCTAGGTTGACGGATCTTCATGAAATGGGCTTGACGGTTCCGCATCCGTGGGCCGATAGAGGACGGGCCCAACGTGTGTAAGGTCTGTGATGGACGAATCCTGCATAAGCGGATGCAACAAGGACGGATCGCGCAGCCACGTGGCAGCCAGAAAACCTAGATGGGAAATACTTGCGACACACACTTACCCATCATAGAATTCCAAGGTAAATAGAATCCTAGCATAAAGAGGATTTCGGAAGATGCGGGCATTAATGAAGATCTTCTTTATAAGGAAATATCTTGTCCATCACGTTTGAGACTATTCAAGAGGATTCCTATAAGGAAAAGACTTCTACACCAAGAAAGAGATGTTAACCTTCTACTACTATAAAAACCCCAATACCCTCACAATCAAGGTACGCATAATTTACTCATCTCTACCACTCTAGAGTTGTGAGAAGTTCTAACTTGACCTTCGAAGGGTATTTGGTCGGCACCACACCGATGCTCTCTGTAAGGTTTTCCCTTTTTGTTGTGCAGGTGTTATTTCAAGCGTGCGAGTATCATGTAGCTCACTGGTAGTTTTATTTTGACATCATCATTTAGGTACCTGATAGATATCCTATAACTTTGCCCCCTGCCTTGTGATAGTTTGATTTTCTTGTTTTCTTATGTCTTAGAAGAGAACTTGATCTAAAACTCCATGAATGGGAGAACAAAAATCTTGTAGCTAATGGGTATTAGGGGGTTGTTTGATACATGTCTTTAAATACATGATTTTAGTCTTTAAACAACATTACATGTATTTTTACACACTTTTTTACCCACACGTATTTTTAAAAAATTAAAAACTATTATTTAAATCCACGTACCAAACAAGCCTTACAATTTTTGAAAACAGTGGTATTCTACCAGTGTTACATTTGTCTTCTTTTTTTTTTTTTTTTCCTTTACTACAATATGCCTTAGATTATTAATATCACTAAGAAGGTAGACATTGATATATAATATATTGTTCTATAGTATACTTTGTTTAAGAGGTATAATAATATTATCTTTTACTATAAAAATATATAGGCAAAGTTTGACAACAAATTTGGTTATAGTCTAAGATTGCGATGGTCACTCCACAAGTATAAATGCTTGTGGAGTGTGGGGAGTAAGGGCTGGGATTCAAGTCCTTAGAAGGGAGTTTCATACACATATACACTTAGATTAGACTAGAGTAGAATTCTATCTTGTATTAAAAAAAAAATTCAATATATTTTTATTAAATGTGAATTTTGTCAAATCAACCATTGGATTACATTTTCTTTTTATATCCTTTATATTTACAAAAAAATTTTAAATGATTAAAGATCAATAACTTTGTTATTGTGAGTTCCAGCTAACTCAACTGGTAAAGTCTCTAATGGTTGAATAAGAGATCTGGGGTTCAATCCCCGTCTACACCAAAAACTGATTGATGTCTTGGTCTGATGATAAAGAGCTATTATAAGGAGCGGACGCCATAGGTTGAAACTCTCTCTCTCAAAAAATAACTTTGCTATCAATCAAAGGTTTAAATTTCAAAATTAAATATTTTAAAATTATGCAGAGTTTTTGCCAAAAAAAAAAAAAAATTATGCATAAAAAATAAGCTATAAATTGAGTAGTGAATAATGTTTTATTGGCACAAAATTTGACATATGTATTAAGAATATAAAGAACATGCAATTCAATAGTTACATTTTCAAGATATGTAGCCAAGTTAATTTTTTTCTGTGGGGGGAGTTGTAGCCTTAAGGTTACAACCAAATTATGTAGCCAAGTCAAACTTTGTCCTTACAAAATTGGTTTTAACTTTAAGTTATAACCTTACTCAATATCTTTGTATTGGAAATGAATTTTGACAAATTCACCATTAAATTACATCTTCTTCTTATATCTTTCATACTTGCAAAATATCTAAAAAATTAAAGAGTAATAGTTATATCATCAATAAATTATTTAAATTGCAAATTTTTGTATTTTAAAATTATACATAAAATATAAGCCTTTAGATCATATTATAAAAATATCCGATTGACAAAAAATATGACATGTGTATTAAGAGCATAAAAAACATGTAATTTAACGGTTAGATTTTCAAAATATCTAGTAATGTTTATTTTATTGAGTAAGGTTGTAGTCTAAGTTATAACTAATTTTGTAGCTAAACTTTGTTTATCTGATTTAAACAAAATTTAACATGCATGTTAAGATTATAAAATCTAATGATTAGATTTTCAAAATTAACATTCAGTAAAAAGATGTAGGAGGAATTTGAAGGGGTGTTCTCTAACCTAGTTTGGAGAGAAACCATGTCACTATTAGAACGTGTAAATGCATTTCTCCAGTGAAAACTAAAAGCTTGGTTCGTGCTTGGGCAGAGAAGACAAAGTGACAAACACCGGTAAGAACAAGTGAAGCAGGTTGACTACTGTGATCATATTAATTTATAATTTATTTTTTGAAAATTAATAGGGCTATGATCATACATCTTTATATCAAACCTGAAAAAAAATTTAAGAGTTCCTTTTTTAAATTCGTTTGGGCTTTTTCCAAATTGTTTTGGTTGATTATGGGATTTTTTTTTTTTTTTTTTCCTGTTGATGTTTGGATTAATTCTTTTGTTTAAAGGGGCAAAGGATCTTTTTTTTAGGGGGTAGCAAAGAGAATTTTCTTGGATAAAATTCAAAAATCTCAGAAAAATATAAATACTACTAACTCTGTCCCTGGATCCTAGTAATGAAAAATAGTAATTATTTGAACAAAAAATAAATCACAATCTTTTTTCCGTCTTTTGCTAAATAGCTTAATGGAGGAAATGGGTACATGAGGTTTCTAAGCTTTTGATTCTATAAAAAAAAAAAAAAAAAGGTTTCTAAGCTTTAATAATATGGTGCAATGACCCTAGCTCTTACATTGGACGATTTTTTAACCTTTTTAACTTTCAGCTTTTTAACTTTTTAACCTTTTAAACTTTAACATCTGATCACAATACCATGACAAATTGATAATTGCACCGTACAATAATTTCCTGGGGGCTAAATCCTTAATCACAAGCCAATCTTAAAATGGGTACTCTTAGCTTTCAAAATAATTTAAACACTTAGACGAACATACACATTCTCACTCTTTATGGGATTTAACTTATTGAAGAAATAATCACTATCAAATGATTATTTATCTTAATTTTTTTTTCTATGCTAAATTGGAAATTACACTCTAAAAGTTTGTGGGTGTTTAGATTTTATACTTTAAAATTTCAAAATTTAGATTTTACCCTCTGAAATTTGGAATATGGTTTTGAAACTTGCACTGTTCAATGAACCGTAAAACAAAGAGATTCAAAGTGTCTAAAATTGAACTGAGGTTGAACTATGATGACATCATAATTAATTTAATAATTATTTAAAATATAAATAAACATATCAAATTTATATAAATAGAAAAATTAACTAAAATAGTCCAATTAAATATAGAGATTTATCTTTCAAATGTATATTCACATTCTAAGCAAACATAAATATAGTATTTCTTTAAATATATTTATAATATATACATTATTTATATGTTCATGATAAATTTAATTATTTGGTAAAAGGCCAATTATTATTATTATTATTATTTATTTATTTATTTATTTTTATTTTTAAGTATCAGCACAAATGCAAATTGCAAATTCATATCTAAGCCAATATGTCTTAATCCTAATTTCAGCCCAATAACATATTTTATAATATAAGACTAGTTAACCTTATATAAAAAAAATCAATAAAATATACTGTATTAATATCGGGGTGTACTTTGCAAATTTTTCTTCATTTAAACCTATAGCTATGTTTGCTTATACACTAATAGAAATGTCAACTTTAGGAAAGTAAAATTTCAAACTTTAGAGGTGAATTTTGCCATTTTTTCTTCATTTAAATCTATAGCCGTGTTTACCATTGCTAATACACTAAATTTATAGCTATTTTTTCTTCATATATATATATATATATATATATTTTCAATTTCATAAGGAAGATCTAGTGGAGACTGGAAGGGGTGGACTTCCACCTAGAGGCTGCATTCTAGAATTAGGGCTACAATTGAATCAAACTAAATAAACACGAAAGATTTTCAGCCAAAAAAAGAAAAGCATGAAAGTCAGATTTTAATGGATGAATCATGACTGTGAAACTAAAGCTATACAAGTAAATTAAGTAATAGAAGTTTACCTTCACATCCCGTTCGAAGATAGGGATTTCCTTTGTATCCGATATTGCAGATACAAGAAAATCTTGAAAAGTTCGATAATGAGTTAGGCACGAATCCAGGCATCGTGTAAAAGTATTTGTCGTTATTGTAAAAGTCACAATAGAAATCCTGTTTATTGTTGAAGGACTCAAGCAGCTCTTGGGAATTTTTCATCCATTGATATATCCACCAGTTCAGCACCACGGGAATGAAATCTATTTTCTCCACGGAAAAGGAATGGTTTATATGTGAGGAGAACCAGTCTGCTTCTACTAAGAAAGCATACTTGCATCCCTTTTGGAAATTTTTATCATCCATACTTTCCCTTGTGAGGTTATCATCTATATTTTTAAAATCTACATGAGATACTTGAATACCTGAAGGGATTGTGGACTTGCAGCACTTCAAGCCTGAGCATGAATTACGCTCTCCGTTCATCGAGCTACTGTTACAGTGTGATCTGCACCCAAACACCATCGGCTCTGCTCCGACTATTGTTGCTAAGTTGTTGCAGCCAACCGATATGAACGTGTTCATTTTGTCGGAGAAGACAGACACAAAAGGACTTTCTTTAATGTTCACACCTCCACCACTGCTCTTACTCGGACAACTGGGATCCGAAGAGATTATTGAACTTTTGACGCGAACCATGTAACAACTGGGTCCGATTCCAAAAGGGTAAGGAATACTAACATTTCTACAGCCAGTTTTACAATCCGGTAGAGAAATAGGTGCTGCTACTGCTAATCCATATGTCAGTAGAAGTAAGAAACTAATCGTGATTACCAATTGCACAGCCATTTGTGGGTGCTCACTACTCGCGAGATCAACAAAGCAAGCTACATACCTAACCTTTTTATAGACCACTGCATCTCTCACAACCCTCCGAGATCGACACTGCGTAATAAGCTTGCATAAACGCCACGTCATAACATGGTCAACAACAAACCAGAGTGTGAACTTTCTTAAAAGCTTCCGAAGAAAGAAAGCTATATTTTCAACTTTCTTATAAGATTCCAAGTCCAAAGACTCCGAACCTCGTTTAACACATCCACAAACAAGGAAAGATGTTGGGACTTTCGGAGCAATGCTCCTCCCTCTCATCCACAAACAAGGGAAGATGTTGGGACTTTCGGAGCAATGCTCCTCCCTCTCATCCACAAACAAGTGAAGTTGTTGGTAACTTTCGGGACCAACCCTCATGTGAGAGGGGGAGCATTGCTCCGGAAGTCCCATGGGTACTTCATGTGAGAATGGAGAGCATTGCTTCCGGAGCATGATCATGATGCAATGTTTCTCTCAAGAAAATCTTGCATTGGAACCACCCCTTATGTGAGAGGCAAGAGCATTGCTCCAGAAGTACCCATGAGGGGTGGTCCCATGGATACTTCATGTGAGAATGGAGAGCATTGCTTTTGGTGCACGATGACGACTCAATGTTTCTCTCAAAAAAATCTTGCATTTTTATTGTTTGTAACTGAGGCTAAGAAGGAGAGAGAGGAAGAGATTTGTGAGGTAAAGAACGAAGAGACTGAGAAGGGCGGAGAGGGGGACCACCCCTCATGTGAGAGGGGGAGCATTGCTTTTGGAGCACGATGATGATGCAATGTTTCTCTCAAAAAAATCTTGCATTGTGACCACCCCTTATGTGAGAGGCACGAGCATTGCTCCAAAAGTACCCATGAGGGGTGGTCCAATGGATACTTCATGTAAGAATGGAGAGCATTGCTTTTGGAGCACGATGACAAAGCAATGTTTCTCTCAAAAAAATCTTGTATTTTTATTGTTTGTAACTGAGGCTGAGAAGAAGTGAGAGGAAGAGATTTGTGAGGAAAAGAACGAAGAGACTGAGAAGGGCGGAGAGGGAGAGATTTGCAAGAAAAAAAAGAACGTCTGAACGTGTACGTAGATGAGTAGCATTGGGAACTAGGAAGGTATATAAGTTAAGGTACTGGGAAAGTAAAAGAAGTTTAAATGTGTAGATGACAACAATTCAAGATAAGAGTAAAAAAAAAAAAAAAAAAAAAAAACGAAAAGATATAGATGAGAGAATTAAAAAAAAAAATGGTGGAAAGGAAAAAAAAAAAAAAAAAAAGGAAAAACCGGATTCAACTTGGGCAATTTAGGAATTTGAAACTTCTTTTTATTAAGTAATTTCCCACACCATGTCACTTTCTCTTCTGTTACTCATTGGTTGATTTTTTTTTTTTTATATATTATAAAATAGGTTGAGTCATATTAGATTATCTACATTATTCCCTTTACATTTTAATAACTTATAAAATACTTATTTTGCATGTCCTACTTTCATTAGAGGTCTTACTTTCATTTTTTAGATAAAGAGCTGCAAACTTGATTACTGCTACTCCACGTCTGTTAAAAATTTCTTTAATCTGTTTTAAAAAATATTGTTCCTATTGTGTATGATTTATAGGTATTGGGAATATTAATTAATTAATGTCATCTTTAGCATAAAATTTAGGTATAACAAACTATTATTGATAGCAAAGAAATACCAAATTATTATTGGTGTTGGATTTACCATTGTTATTAGTATTTTTTTCCCTACTTTTATTTTCAAGTCATCATAACTTTAAGCAAAGTGAAAGTTTGAAACTTCATAACTTTGGGCAAAGAGAAAATTTAAAACTTTTATTCAACTATTCCGTGCATTGCACGAGTTAGAGAATAGTATAATATAAAACCGAAACATTTGACTTTTTGTTGACCACTTCTCATTCCACCACGTGACTACATAAATTAATGTCACGTATAAATTTAAAAACATTGAACAGTTGTGACTTTTCATTTTTTTTTTTTTTTTCAATAGGCACATTTTTAGCCAATAGATACATTTTGACTTTTTGTTAACTGTTCCTTATTGCACCACATGGGTACATGAATTACTGTCATGTATACATTTAAAAACACCGAACATTTGTGTCTTTTTATTTTCCTTTAGGCACATTTTCGGTCAATAGGCACATTTTCGACTAATAGACGCATTTTTAGCCAATAGAGACTTTTTGGTATATAAAATTTGAAGGGTTATGAGCTTTCAATTGGCACTTTTTGGCATATATATTACAACCTATCTTATATATTCCTATATATACAACACAAACTAAACCAAAGGCACAACATTATGTCTTTTATTTCGCCCCACAAAAAACTAATAAATAAAACTACATTGCTTTCTTCTGCTTAACTAATAAAATTTTGTGCAATTTCTTTCAATATCATCTTTTAAAAAATATTTCATGCATTTTTGATTGTTACTCCAACTCAAAAATAATGGTTTTTTTTTTTTTTTTCCCTCTTGAATGATATTCAATAGCTATTCTCGTGCATCGCACGGATTAGCGACTAGTATATATATATATATATATATAACCAAAACCTTTGAAGTTTTCACAAATTCACACATCAGCAATATTAAAAAAAAAAAAAAAAAACTAATTAAAAAACCTCCCTTTCTTCCCCAAAAGCAAACCTGATATTTTATAATAAAAATAAAAATAAAAAAACAAACCCGGTAAAACTCTTAAACAAAGGATACCTTAACCACTTCGAATAGTTGAAGTTTTTAGCTAGGCATTTGAATACCAATTTAATCGGCTTTGACATGGTTAATTTGTATTCAACTCCAATTCCTTCTCTGCAAAGGATACGTTATTGAACCAACTTTGACTTTTATATTTATAATCTTCAAAATTAAAGTGGGAGTATAGGATTGGAATATTGAGAAGAAGTATAATTCCTTTTCATAGGGAATCAAGTAGTTTCTTTTTGTTTTTTTTTTACTCCAAATTTAACAAAGAGTAAAACTCTATCTCTCTAACAAGTTAAACATAAATTCAAACTCAAACGTTAATAATTTATCTCCAAATTTGCGAGGTTAATCATGAATACTATAAAAGTAGTGTAAACCCCGATATATATATATTTTTTAAGCCAAATTGTTATGTTGTGGATTTCGATTGCCCCCTTTTCTCAAGCCTGACACACTTGATCCTGCATTGTTATGTCCTGGACGATTAGATCGAAAAGTTGAGTTTGACCTTCTAGATGTGGATAGCAGGACAGATATTTAAGATCCATGCACAAAAAATGAACTACATGAATGAGATATAAGATTTGAACTTTTGGCTGGACTTTGCCCAAATTGCACTAGTAAGAACCATTTATTATGGATAGTCATGCAAGGCCCTGCTGTTTGTTATTTGTTTACTATGCCAAGAGTGTTTTATGACATTGGTTTTCTAACATGAGTTTCTCTCTCAAGAGCAAAATTAAGGAGCGTGTGCACTGAAGCTGGCATGTTTGCCATCCGAGCATGGAGGAAATCTGTGATAGTGGAAGATTTCCTTGATGCAGCGGACAAGGTCATCAAGGGATACAAGAAATTCTGTGCAACACCCACGTACATGGTTTACAACTGATTAAACTGTTATGAACCATAAGGTTCTGCTAGGATTATTTCATTCATCATTAGACTGCATAGCTTGGAACAATTGTACTTATTAGGGAGCTTTCTCCATGTGAAGTTGTGAAAGTGTATTAAACCATGTTTTGCTACAAATTTAAGCTGTGACTTCTAGAATACCCGTTAAAATTTAAAATTTATTGCTTTATGGGTTTGTGTATTTGTTTTTCTTTTATTTATATTTCTCTTTTGAATAGTCATATATTTTTTGAATTGTTTCAATAACTTATTCTTTAATTATATATCTTTTTTGGCATTTTGGAAGTTTTACCATCTGAATTTATGTTAGTTTTTGCAATATTTGAACATGTTTAGCAGATTTCAATAACTATACTATGTATTATTCTTTTGAAGATAATCAATTTTTCTTTTATATTTCTCTATTGTGTAATCATATACATTTTTTTTTTTGTTTCAAAAATTTATATGAAGTAAATCTTACGATTCTTTAATAATTTTTGGCCTTTCAAAAGTTTTAACATCTGAATTATTATTCTTTTGATTCCTTTCAATAGTTATAGCTATAGATTATTCTTTTGAATGTAACTCATCTTTCTCTTATATTTCTCTATTGTTTAGTCATATATATATTTTTTTGTTTCAATAATTTCTAAGCAGTGAATCATCTGATTCTTTAATATTTTTTGATCTTTCAGAAGTTTTAATATCTGAATTTTTGAGTGATTTTTTTGGAGTATCTGAAACTGTCTAACAAAATTTTTGTAAGTCATTGCATGTTCAAGCAATGGCTTCTTCATCAAATTGTAACACAAATTGAAGTCATACAAGAGCAAGACATGCAATGGTATAGTTTCTTAATCAATTTAAAATTTTATAAAATTGATTTTACTCTACCTCACAAATAGGTAGGTTCTCGTGCATAGCACGGGTTAACAACTAGTATACTATAAAACTGAAACCTCTGACATGTTTTTTTAACCATTTTTTGACTTTTTGAGTACTTGCCATATAGGATTTGGAGCACTCACAATTTTCTACGGCAACGACATTTAAAAAATAAAAAATAAAAAACCAATTCTTCCCCCAACTCTCTCTTCTCACTACCGAAAAAATAAAAAAACTCTCTCATCTCATTTCTTGCAAACACTACCAATCTCCTTCCCCCAAAAACAAAACCCAAAACTTAGACATCTCTTTTCTCACTATTGATCTCCTTCCTCACAACTCGCTCTTCTCACTATTAGTGTCCTCAATTACCGCATCGAGACCAGCACTCTCTAGGTGGGTGAAGGAGAGGAGAAAAAAAACTGTTATTTTTTTTTATAAAGATAGGCCAACCCCATCAACAAAGTGTTTGACAAAATGTCTGACTGAAATCAAAATCAGTAAAGATTAAAAGCTTCATAATCCACATCAGTACATAGTAAAACTATGATGGAAGGTCTTTCATCCATACAATTAAAATTAGCAAAAGAAAAAATCCACATCATTTTATTGACTTTTTATTGAGCTTCTTTGAGGCTACCATGTCAGCTTGGAGATCTCACAATTTTCAAATTATTTAAATTTGGAAAAAAGGTTAGATTTTGGTATTGTGGTCACTGATGGGATTGGTTTTCATTTAGGAATTTGAATTAGTTTGGTCCACACAAAAGTGGCTACTTATGTGTTTGACTAAATGCTTGAGTTAAAATCTGGTCAGGAAACATACTTATGAACGCATATCTGTTTGGTTGCAACACTTGCATGTTCTATGATATCCATTTTTAATGTCTTTCTTTTAGACTAGGTTGAGAAGTTTGCAAACAATTTATAACCCAATAGGATGGTAATTATTTGTAGCTTCATTGATAGTATGTACTTAAAATGATTTCAAGTAGCTTCATTAATGGCAAGTACTTAAATGATTTCAAGCAATTGCATCATATATATATATATATATATATATATATTTTTAATGTTCTTGCTCATAGAAATAGCTATTAATACATTATTGCATTGTCTCTATTTAAATGAACATTACTGCATTTTAAATTTTTTCCATAGAAAGTGGCTTGGCTAAGCCTAATAGCACCACTTGGAGTAATGGTGTATTGCTTTCAATCCAACATTTTTGAAATTGATTGTATGTTTTACTTAAGATGTATATGAAGATTTTAGGGAATTTGGTTTTAATTGTTTATAGAGATAGTTGAAACTAAAATAAATAGGCATTTTGTTTGATTCCTTTCAAATAGACACCCTTTCAAACTACCAAAAAGTGACCCCAAAAAAAAAAAAAAAAAAAAAAAAAAAACCACGTCTAAAAAAAAATAACAAAAAAGGAAAAAAAAAAGGCAATGTCCAAGAAAAAAGAAAAAAAGAAGAGCAACATACTGGACAAGCCCATGTGCAAGTGCATATGGGCATTTTCATTATTTACCTATCAAACTCCCCCCCACCCAATTTTCCCCCCATTTTGGTGGACCTAGGGAGAAAACACCCGAGCCTTACCATCATTTTCCCTTCTCTCCCTTCCAACCAAACACTCTAAAAAAAAAAATTTCTCCTCATTCTCTCTCTCTCTCTCTCTCTCTCTCTCTCTCTCTCTCTCTCTCTCTCTCTCTCTCTCTCTCTCTCTCTCTCTCTCTCTTCATCCTCTCTTTTAGAGTAAGGCAACGCAATACCCTATCCTTTTACATTTATGGTTGAGTCTCATCTAAATTTGATAGAAGGGAGAACTGCATCACCATAGTCCAGGAGCTCCATTGTGCATTGAGTAATTGTTAGGAAACTAGCTACTTAATGTATGTAATTATCATATGAGCATTGTGTCATTAGCATTGTTAATTGAGTAGTTGTTGTGCTGAGTTGTTTTCAATTAGTTAATTGATTTCTTTTAGTCAGTTAGTTAGTTGCATTGGTTAGATAGTTTAGGCAGGAAATGAGATTGAATTGTATAAAAGAGATTTTAGATGTGGAATGAGGATCATCCAGTTAACCAACTTTGTTCATCCTATTTTTCTCTAAGTCCCTCTTCTTTCCTTCTTTAAGTCTTTCCCTTGCTAAGGAGGTGGTTACCCTCAAAGTAATTGATATTTCTCTTCCATACCCATTTTCTCTTCTTCCAATCCAGAATTGCCACACTCCTAACAATTGGTACCACTTGTTAGGAACCCGGTGGTTCCTACTGGGGATAGATAGAAATTATGGGGAATTGATGGAAATTGTAAGGAAATTGATTAAATTCGAGGTAATCACCCTCCATAAAGAAATATTGAGAGAGAGAGAGAGACAGGAAATGCACTAAGCAATGAGTTGGGTTATTCTTCAATGATGGAAATATGATTACAAGTAGGTATTTATAAAACCATAAAACTATTCTATTGGCCCATATGGCCTTCTCTTAATGGTCCTATTATTTGCATTAGTGTTTCTAACATGTGTTAAATGTGATTAACATGCTTGGAATTATAACTAACTAACTAACTAAATCTCAATAGAACAATTATTATCCATATGCTTATAGCATTCCTGACATTTCCCTCCTCTTCAAAACACCTTGCCCATAAGGTGTTGTTATTGGGTGACACCTTCTTAAGGGGAACTGGCCACTAATCCAATACACCAAAGTATCTTAACCATCATCACATCAAATATTTCCAAATATTTGCCCACAGGCTATAACTTGAGCAAGCTAGTCCCATTTCTACGCATGCCAAATCCCCAATAATGCTCCTCATTAGATTGCTTCGGTTCCCAGACATTCTGGAGATAATCATCTTTTTGTATAGTTTCAATACCAATAATTGGACCTTGGCATTTAGTACTTAAAGAGAGAATTTTGTTTGTTGGCAGAACCAACGAGATGGAAAGGAACAAACCCATCGTACACCCAGTAACATTACAACTTGGTTCATTTCCTTTCCCAAAATTTTCTATAAGGCTAGCCAAAGATGATGGGTCCCAACAAGAAACAAAGAACACATAAATGAGATCCCATGCTATAACATTGTTACGCATTGGACCAATCTTGCAGTTGACCAATCTTGAACAATGAATTAACAAACTAATCAGTCTTGAACCAAGTTGGCTGGATTGTAACGTCACCTCGATTTTGCAAACTTCTTTTGAAACCATCACCAAAATCTTTCACCAATAAAGTTGATATGTCTGAACTTTTCTTTGGTTGAGAAGCTGCCACATTAAGAGCAAGTTCCTTAATATGCAGACTGATAGAACACAAAGATTCATATTCTATATGCAATCTAGGAGCTGTCAATCTTGAAACGGGTGAATATGACCGACAAGAAATCTTTAAAGACTTATGACAAATGGTGAATATGACAAAAGAAGAGTTACTACTCCTTGAATATATGGAAAATCCAACTCCACGATGTGCATCTCCACAGGTTGCTATTTGTGAATTTGAGGAAGTCTCTGTGATTGCTTCAAAGTCCTTGTTTCCAATTTTGGGCAATAGAGTGGATTCACCGTTCAGGTTGGTGGAAGGACAGCAACACACAGGCTCTGACAAGGTGGCATTGAACTTTGTAAGGATTGATGAAGGAAGCGAGTACATTGTTGATCTAATGGAAGTTGATGCCCCTAGGTCACATATAGAATATGAATCTTTATGTTCTATCAATCCGCATACTAAGGAACTTGCTCTTAATGTGGCAGCTTCTAAACCAAAGCAAAGTTCAGACATATCAACTTTATTGATGAAAAATTTTGGTGATGGCTTCGAAAGAGCTTTGCAAAATCGTGGTAACGTTACAATCCTGCCAACTTGGTTCAAGATTGATGAGTTTGTTAATTCATCGTTCAAGATTGGTACAATTGTTGATTCATTGTTCAACTTCAAGATTGGTCCACTGCATATTAATGTTGTAACATGGGATCTCAGTTATGTGTTCTTTGATTCTTGTTGGGACCCATCATCTTTGGCTAGCCTTATAGAAATTTTGGGAAAGGAAATGAACCAAGTTGTAATGTTACTTGGTGTGTGATGGGTTTCTTCCTTTCCTTCTTGTTAGTTCTGCCAACAAACAAAATTCTCTCTTTGAGTACTATATGCCAAGGTTCAATTATTGGTATTGAAACTATACAAAAAGATGATTTTCTCCAGAATGTATGGGAACTGAAGCAATCCAATGAGGAACATTATTGGGGATTTGGCATGCGTAGAAATGGGACTAGCTTGCACAAGTTATAGCCTGTGGGTAAATGCTTGGAAATATTTGATGTGTTCGAAAGTCAAGATGCTTTGGTGTATTGGATTTGTTTGTTTGTTTGTTTGTTTGTTTGTTTGTTTAGACCCCTTAAAGCAGATTGTTTAATATAATATTTTAGCCAAGTGATTACTTAGGTTAAACATTCAAATCTAGGTTAAATAATAATAAATCATATAATGAAAGCAGCAGAAAGTAAATAACACCACGATATAATGACCTAAAAACCAATGAAACAAACTATGTCAAGGTAAAAACTTGATGAAGATTTGACCTAGCTATAATGTCAAGGTAAAGCAAATCCACCATAAGAGAATCAAAATTTTTACAATCAGATTTAACCCTAAATCTATTGCTACCTCAAGTAGTAACTTACTAAAACGACCACGTGCAAACTCCGAATCCACGGACTCCTTCTCTTTTTGGACTTACTACTACACAAGCACTCACACTTGTGACTTTAAGATCCCACACAAAGGTTTCAGATCACTTTCAGTTGTTGATCTTTGTAACAGTGACTTCTACAATACCGGATCTTGAGATTTTTCAAGGAATATTGCCGGTAGAAGACTTTAGAGAGCTTTGGGTACAAAAACCCTAGATCTACAATTATAGGCACAAGATACACTCTTCTCTCTCTCAAAACCTCTAAAAAAAAAACCCCTTTAGAGTTTGTTTATAATGTCCTTTAAATACTGCAAAAATGGGATCGCAATTTGGGCTTCAAAAGGACAAGTTATGGGCTTTTTACATTTGTTGATTTTTGCTGATCTGCGACTTTCGATCAATTGAAAATTCTCCTGATCGATCGAACCAGTCTAATTTTGACTTTCTAAACCTGTAGCTTGTATGTTCTTTGAATTTTGACTTGTAGCACTTTGAGCATTGTCTAATATGACTCCATAGACTCTAAGATCGATATTTAGACAAGTTTATGTTTACGGTTTGCCAATTGTTTTAAACTTTTAGAACCTAACAGGATTAGTGGCTAACTCCCCCTTATGAAGGTGTCACTCAATAATAATACCTTGTGGGCAAGGTGTTTTGAAGATGAGGGAAATGTTAGGAATGCTATAAGCATATAGATAATAATTGTAATATTGGGATTTAGTAAGTTAGTTAATTAGTTACAATTCCAAGCATGTTAACTACATTTAACACGTTAGAAATATTAATGCACATGGGAAATAATAGGACCATTAGAATAAAACCATGTGGGCCAATAGAATAGTTTTATGATTTTATAAATACCTACTTTTAATCACATTTCCATCATTGAAGAATACCCCAACTCATTGCTTAGTACATTTCCTCTCTCTCTCTCTCTCTCTCTCAATATTTTTCTATGGAGGGTGACTACCTCAAATTAAGTCAGTTTTCCCATAATTCTTATCAATCCCCCTATAATTTTTATTCGTCCCTATCAGGAACCACCAAGTTCCTAACAGTAATTAGTTGACAATTCCAAAATCCTTAGCCCATGATTAAATCATCGAGTAAATACTAGATACTCCTAGAGTATGGTACGATAATACTCATTCTTCTCACATTCATTAATCTGTATTCTAAATTGATCTTGTAAGGCATGCACAGCCTCCACCCATCTATTACATAGTCCCAATGCCTTCACGGTTTGAAACCATTCGCATACCTAAGGTTGAGCTAGGGGGGCCAGGGGGCCATAATGGTGCCCCTTAGCTTTTGAATTTTTCCATTATCTTCTTTTGAATTTCCCTCCCCACCCACCCCCCCCCCCCCTCCGAAAATTTTCTCTCTCAAAATTTAGAATCGACTACTCAAATTTAAGCTAATCCTAATCCAGTAAAAATTTAACCCAAAATTTTAATTTAGCAAAAGGGAAAAAACTCAAAAAATTTAATTTGGTAAAAATAAAAAAAATAAACAAACAACCAAAATCCACCATCAGGCCCAATAATCAGCTTACGTTCCTCCAAAACCCCTCATTCACGTTTAATAAATTCCAAATTTGCAACATATATAAACTCAAAAAAGTAGGTTACTTTGTATTGTCCCAATTGCACCGCTTGCCATGGCCAGTTAACCACGCCGCTAGTGTTCTTGCTGAGAGTTTGTAATGCCATTCCTCAGTGGCACCACTGATACACCTCTTTCTTTCTTGCCGCTCTCTCGTCTGTTTGCTCAACACTGCTGTGAAGTGTGAAGTAGTTCACTTTGAACAACTTGTAAACTTCTAGACTTAGAGTCTGTTTGGGAACAACTTATTTAGCTAGAATCGAAATTTTTTTCTAAAAGTACTGTAGATAAAGTTAAAAGATAGCTGAAATAGTGCAGTGAGACTCATGAATAATACTAAAAAGTGCAATGAGACCCATGAATAGCAGAAAAAATAAGCTAAATAGTAAAAAAATTGGTTTTTTAAGCTAATGTCAAACGCACACTTAGTAATAAAGTGTTGTACAGGCATACAACATTTCATATATAATTCTTTTCTCTTCCTTTATTTTTTTTTATAATAAGATATATTACTTTTGTTCTTTTGATTTAATGTTCTTTACACAGTACACTACAAATAAGAATAATAATATAATATTTTCTCTCAAAAAAAGAATAATAATATAATATATAATACTGTGGTTTATATTAGAATATTTATTTATATCTGATAATAGTACGAGGAAAAATAATTGTTTAATTGTTTGATTTGATCTAATTGCATTTAAATAGTAATTTGCACTTAATTGTTCACACTTCATTTTTTTTAACAAAAATTATTATATAAATCTTCAAAATTCAGAACCTACTAATCAATCTTTTATCCTAAATGCTAAAACATTAGATGTAACTCCTTAGAAAATCTCTAAACTGTAAAAAGGTTAGTTCAAATCCAGTGGCAGAGTCAAGAATTTATCTTTGGGGGGTTATATATAATTTTTTTTTTGTTATTTTTTTTGTGTATTAAATCTACAATAGTAACATACAATTAAGGGAGTCAATTCTATATCGGAGGCTATTTTGGTTTAGTTAAGGGAACAATATGTTTCGGTACCGGTCAATATCGTTGTACCATTTCGAAATTACTGCTATATAATCTATATATATATATATATATATATATATTCAATTAGAAAATCATAATAAATTATTAATATTCTTTAAGAATATAAACCCTTCATTACTTTTTTTTAATGTGAATAAACCCTTAATTATTTCTTCATACTATCTTAATCATATTTATTTTTTAAAAAACTGTATACATTGACCCATTAATCTAACAAATAAAAATAAGGGGAAAATGCAAAATTCACTCTTTAAGTTTCACCATTTTTCATTTCAGTCCTTTAAGTTTTCATTTACTCATTTCAGTCCTCTAAGTTTCAATCCTTCTCAACTTAATCCTCCTTTAACATTTCATTTATTGCTACCGTTAAACTACTCAAAACGATACGTTTTGGCCTTAATTTAATATTTAATATTTATTTATTTATTTTAAAATTTTTATTTATTTATTAATTTTAAAAAATTAATTTTTTTTAAAACCCAAAAATTAAAGGGAGGGAGAGACAGATCGAAGGACCAAAAGAGGATGTTGCCGCCTCAAACTCCTGTCACACAGATCAACATGTATCTTCACACCATCAATCAAAACAAACAAACAAACATAGATTGATCAAACTAAATCACCAAATTTAACCCATAAAAAAATAAAATAAAATTCGAAAATGTCTCCGAAGGTTGATCTTCTAGAAAATGGCGGTGACCCTTCGTCCTTAATCTTTGTCACTGAGATTATCAATAGTGTACGAACTCTTCTAGCTACAAAGTAATATAATCTTTCCCATCAAAGTTTTCAACAATCTTAGCATCCCAACACAATTTTTTTTTTCTTCTTTCAAAGGTCATTTAATCCTTTTTTGAAGTTTTTTATTTTTTTTTTAAGCTTCGAGAGATGGACGGCAAGATGCAAATCATTTCGGTCTCCCGATGTCTCTCTCACTTTCTCCCTCTCAGTCTCAATTATCGGGTTAGGCTAGGGGTGGGTGGGGTTTGTATTTCGTGTTCTTCAAATGGGGGAGTGACAACACATTTGCTTATTTTAAATTCTGTTTTTTTTTTTCAAATTAATGTTTTTTTTTAATTAAGAAATAAATAATAAAATAAATATTAAATAATGGCCAAAATAACGTCGTTTTAGGCAGCTTAACGGCAGATATGGATGTTGAGTAAACGGAAGACTAAATTGAGAAGATTTGAAAATTAGAAGACTGAAATGATAAAATATAAACTTAGAGGACTGAAATGAAAAGTTGTGAAATTTAGAAGGTAGATTTTACATTTTAGCCTAAAAATAATAATGGATATAGTTTAAAAACATCACCAAAATAAACATGCGTTAAAGAATATAATATTAGATGTACTGGTGTACACTCTAGAACCATAAAAAGACGAGTTAAAAAGTAAAAATTGTACTAAAAAAACTCTTCACAGTTATACTGTGTTTATTTCAGCAATGATGTTTTCTAGAAAATGAATCATTTTCCAATAAGTGTTTTCTATAAAACTATCTCATTTTTCAATGTTTAGTAGTAACTTTAAATGAGTTAAAAAATAATCTATTAACTTCCCTTATTTAGTTTGTTGTGAGATAAAGTTGTTTTCCAAAACAATTTAGTGGAAAACAATCTCTAAAAATAAGTCATACTTTTTATGTTGACTAAAGATAGTTTTCCTTTTTCTCATCTTTTTTTATACTATCAAACACTAAAAAATACGAAAAACTATTTTTACAAAAAGTTTTCATCAAAACAAAAAGAAGAAGAAGCAGCAGCA
The DNA here is from genome assembly GCA_023736055.1 of Quercus glauca. NCBI lineage: Eukaryota > Viridiplantae > Streptophyta > Magnoliopsida > Fagales > Fagaceae > Quercus > Quercus glauca. The sequence continues at coordinate 22,889,807 of CM043318.1, read as the reverse complement.
CTAGCAGATCACGAAGAAGACAATCTACAGTTAACAAAGAAACAACAATAGTGGTTGACCAAGAAGACACAGTAAAGGCCGACCAAGAAGAAATAACCATGGTCGACGAACAAGAAACTGCAATGACAGACAAGAGAGAATACAATGAGGTGAGATGTGTACCGGTCCGATCTACATTTTTTGGCTGAAAATATCTGAAACAGCCGGAAAAGGCCGGTACATGCCGAAACAAGCCAGAATAAAATCTGGTACGTTATGGAGGGTTAATTGTGCCATTTTGGTGACTGGTATGCTATTTTTTAACATATATATTTATGGATTGTATTCTATTTAAATAAAAGTTATGTTTATTTTTAGACTTTTTAAAATATATTTGTATATAAAAAATTCTTTAATTTTTTTCAAAATTTTTGGAGGTGCCAAAGCCCCCTTTGGTCCTCATGTGGCTCTGCCACTATTTGAACCTAAGTACATATAATTTAGTATAGTGAAAAAAATGTAGGCACACATTTACTTATTTAAAGTTAGTTTATGAAATAAAGTATTTTATTTTTTATCACAATTTGGACCAAATTCACTTGAGTCTTTTGCATTTTGAGCCAATGTAAGCTGAACTAACGTAGGCTTAACCCATTGATACAATTTAGGCATAACTAATTTGGCCCCTCTTAGGAAACTTTCTTGGCTCCGCCACTGCACACTCCTCTCCTTCCAATTAAGGAACGGCAAGGATCCCCACCTTTGAATATTGGTAACTCCATGGATCATCAACTTTAATACCAATCCTATGAATTTTTAAATGTTATGTTTTATTATTATTATTATTATTATTATTTTTTTTTATGTAATAATGAAAGTGTTGTGTAGTCAAATCAAAGATGATTAGAAGAGAATGAAATGGAGTTTTGGGGATAAATTCCGCTTAGCCTTTCATTCATTCATCCCAGTATAAATAGCAAAGGATAAGCTAATCCCCATCTGAACCAATCCTAAAAGAAGAAACTATTCTTCTTTAAATACAATTAAAATTAACATACTGCATGCTCAATTGGTGTTGCTGTCTCTTGTTGCTATTTATCATCCAATTGGCAACTAAATTTATTTTCAAATTTCAAATTTATCTTCATCCGTGACTATAAAAAAGAGAGGAAAAAAAAAAAAAAAAGCCCTCAAATAAACATATTGTGGTATTTGATTTATAGGGGGGAATCTTTGTAAAATTAATTGGCTCTTTTGGATAGACATAATGAATTTTTAGTTTAAATGACTTGAACAGACAATGAAATAGCAATTTTTTTAATAATAAAATTTAGACTAAAGTACACTTTTACCACCTAAAGTTTAAGATTGTTTTCATTTTTTTTCTCTATTTATGTTTATTAATAAATAAATTTGAAAAAAAATTAAATGTAATAAATCATTCATCATGCGTTGAGTTTGCCCTTGGCTTGGGTTTCAGAGAGTGAATTTTTGAAGGAGATAACGTCACTGTTATGTGTAACATCACTGATTTTGGGACTCTCTCTTCTCGTTTGGCCCATATTTTCTTTGGACATTCATTCCTCCCTGGCTGGTCTTTATTCATTTTATGTCTCTTTTATTCATTGAGAGGGCAATTATGTAGCTCACTCCTCAACAAGGTTTGCTAAGCATATCTCTGATGATGTTTTCTGGATTGACGACTCTCCTCCTCCAGCTTTGGAATCTTTGTACTTTGATTTAGCACATATTGCTTCTTAAATAAATTATAAGTTTGTTAAAATAAAAAAAAAATAAAATAAAATAGAATGCATAATAATTGTAGTCAAAATATCCAACAGTCGACATACACAACGAAATATTTGTATACTAACGGCATACGGGTATAGAGTGATATAAAATTTAGCACACGTACGCAACAAAGTGTCTTTCTTATTCACGATGCATACAATACATGCCTATTTAAAGCTTAGAAAACACATCAAAGTGTCTTACAAGTTCAAAGGACACTAATGAAACAAACCTAACTTAGACATTTCCAGATTCGAGCCTAATCTCTACTCCAAGCCTTGCAGTTTCCTCAGTTGCCCAACAAGCTCATAAACCTTCTTCTCATCTTGAAGAGTCTTGGCAACTATCTCCTTATGCAGGCACCTCTTAGCCCATGCAATAATCTTGGGGCACTCTGCCTCTAAGTTGAATTCTCCAAAGGTCTCAATTGCATAGAACCAGCTGTAGAAGGGTATAAGAGAAAGGTCCACAAACCCAAATGTTTCTCCCCCAAAGTAAGGCTTGTCACCTAGTTCCCCTTCCAATATCTTAAAAGTTTCAAAGTAATCCTTCTTTGCTGCCTCCCGCTCTTCTCCTTTTGTTGAGGTCCACACCCTCTTCGAAACTTCATAAACCTTTTTCACAAATTATATAACATGATGAAAAATGATAGTAATGAATCTCCAAAAAGGTTCTATTTCCAAGCCAAGAGTAGATGTAAAAGACTGAATATTAGTTGTCTGTTAAATTTCTTAATTCTTTCTGAGAATCTAGGAAGAAAGACTCAAATGAGAAACATGGGCTGAGACGATTGATTGAAGCAAATTAATTCAAATATATATAATCCTTGATAAATCAAAGGTTGACTTTGATACCATTTGTTGCGGTAATGACTTATATGGCCTAGATCTATCTATTGAATACCAATACAAAACTCAACACACACAAGCTCGCAACACATCAACAGTATTCAATATATCAAGTTCAGACATGACAGAGGTACAACTATTACACTAACACAGTTTGGTCAAATATGTACCAAGAATCATGTCTAGTTGAATTTATCAAATATCATTGCCTTGACAAGACTTACAAAATTTTAAATTCTAATAGGATCTAAACATTACAAACATAATAGTTTTTTCGATTAGCAATGTTACATACAAACACACTCAAAATTATTTTCAAATTTTTTGTATCGGATTACTCTCTCTTTTTAGATAAATCTAGCGAATCTGACCTAGTAATCCTAATCTATATATTTATATTTTTCACCTGATACTTACCCAAAACACATGCCAGAAAAAACAGAACAAACAAAATCATAAAACCAAACAAAACAAAACTATACAAAAGGAAGGAGAATCAAGACAAATTACACAAAAAGTATGTACCTTCTTATCAACAAAATCAGCCCAGAACTTGGCATGAGCTCTCTGGTAAGGATCAGAGGGCAGCAATGGAGACTTGTCCTTCCAGACCTCATCTATGTACTGAACAATGATGAGGGACTCACACACAGGTTTCCCGTTGTGGATGAGAACTGGGACCTTCTTATGAATGGGGTTCGTCTGCAAAAGCTGAGGGCCCTTGTTAAACACGTCCTGCTCCTTGTACTCATACTTGATACCCTTCTCGGCCAACGCAATCCTGACCCTCATTCCAAACATGCTGGCCCAGAAATCCAGCAGAACCACCTCGTCTGCCATTGTTACAGAACTCGAGATATATTGAAGCAAAGAGAAAAACGAAAGTGAGATTCAATGCAAAGACACTTACAAGAAAATAAAAATTTATAGTCAATTTGCCATGGAATCGGTCAGGCTTTTCTTAATAATTAATTAATTAATAAATAAGCGTGATCGGTACGCCTCGTTCATAACGTTGATGAGATAGCTCCTGAATCAATGCTCAATGCGCATTGGATTACATTTCTCTACATTTATTTATTACGTATTTTTTAAACAGATAAGCCTGGATTTGATACCAAGACGTGTCCCTCCGTGACGATAATGGCTAATTACTTTTTTCCAAATGATCATTGGTCTCTTCTCAAAAAAAAAAAAAAAATGATCATTGGTCTATGACCTAGGTGGGATATACATATATAGAATTATTTTCTAAATAACAATAAATTTTAAAAAATTTAGTTAGTTGTCAGGTTAGAAAAGAATGTGGAAAACTAGTATCTCGAGTTTTAGAAACTCGAGTTCCATGATAAAAATCGAGTTTTTAAGCCTCAATTTGTAAGAGGATGAGTGAGATGTGGGAAAAAAATCCACGTGGAAATTGAGTTTTAAAGACTCGAGTTCCATAAATTGCAGAAAAACGCCGCTATAGGACTTAAAAATGTCACTATAAAGCTTAAAAATCGAGTTATAAAATTTTTTGCAGGAAAACGCCGCTATATGGCTTTAAAACGTCACTATAGAGCATAGAAATGCTACTATAGGGCTCCCTGAACCTGGTATTGAAAACTTATAAAAAAAATTTGCAGAAAAATGCTGCTATAGGGCTTTAAAACGTCACCATAGGACTTAAAAACGCCACTATAGGGGCGATCAAACTAAATTTTTTTTTGCATGGAACTCGAGTTTCTAAAACTCGAGATTTGTGTGGCATTTTCAGTCCCAGAACACTCGCAAAGCGAGTTTTTGAGACTCGATTTTTAATATGGATCTCGAGTTTTTAAAACTCAAGATGCTAGTTTTCTTAAATCTTCAAGCTCTTGCCTAACTTACTACATACTTGCACCACACACAGCCACTCTGCCCATTCCCCCTACATATATATATATATATATATATATATATATATATATATATATTAAGGGACTGAACTAACCAAGGCCCAGGATTAAATTTAAATATTACTAAGTTTAGCAAGGATGTAACAAAAAAATTGTCTTTTGGATACATGGGGAAAAAAAAAAATTAATCGTTAAAAAATAAGAAAATATAGTAAATTTAAAAGAATCCTAACTAAATTAAGACATAAAAAATGAAGCTAGTTTTCCTTTTTATATTAATAAAATAGAATATAAACAATGGTTAAAATACAAAATAAAAGGCACAATAAAATTTTTTTTTTAACATTTTGCAGGTGTATTTTATTACAAAATAAATAAACATGTTCACAATTTTGCCGTTACAAGATTTATTATAAAATATAATATCCCGAGTTGGGTTCAAATTACACCTGGTGTAAGTCTAAGCAATGTTACACCACCCAATAATTTGTTATTGAATTAATATTTTGAAAATCCAATTGTTGAATTACATGTTCTATATGTTCTTAACATGCATGCCAATTTTCATATCAATCGGATGCTATTTACCATTTGATCTATAAACTCATATTTTATGCATTATTTTAAACTACAAAAATTGAAATTTTAATAATTGATTGATGACATGGCTATTAATCTTTGATCACCTCGAAATTTTGCAAGTATGAAGAATATACGAAGATAATGTAATCTAACGGTAGATTTGTCAATATTCGCATCCAATTAAAAAATATTGAGTTGTGTAACATTGTTTAGAGTTACACCAGGTGTAACTTGAACCCAACTCTTATATCCCACTAACTCAATTTGCTGTTACAATAATTTGAAATTATTGAATAGTAGATGGCCTCAACCTAACATTCTCTGTGCGCTGTGCAACCAACAAGCTGAAGCGCTTGACAGAATTGATTTTAATTAGGACTACTCGAAACAAGTCTCGATTGTAGGAATAGAAACAAGAAACAAGTCTTGATTTCGGGAATACTCATGCCGCTTGACAAAATTGCTACATGCCAGGTACATTTTTTCACCCCTAATATTATTTAAATAACACTTATTTATTTTCAAACATCACTCACAAATTATTGGGCTTCCCTAAATAGTTTTTACTATTATTATGCTAGCCCACAACCATTCTTCTTTCCATCACAAATAAGGCCACAAATACAAAACACTATAAGACCTAATATTTTTGCAAAGCCTAATCCCTAATTATTTATTTTATTGAGCAAATTAAAATCACGTTCTTTTCTAAAGCCCAAGAGTTTTTATGCTTAACAATATTTGAAAAAGCTCATGATTCAAATACATGGTAAAACAATTTTATCAATAAAATTCAAATCCATAATTAAAGTCCATGGTTCAAATACACGGTGAAACAATTTTATCAATGAAATTCAAATCCGTAATTAAAGCTCATGATTCAATCTAAGGAAAATTATTTATTAAAGCTCAATTCTCACTGGCAATATCAAAAAGCTCAGTTCTCACTGGCAACATTAAAAAGCCCAGTTCTCGCTGGCAACATTAAATCCCAGTTTTTATTGGCAATATAAAAAAAACTCAGTTCTCACTGGCAACACCAAAAAGCGCAGTTCTCACTAGGAATATCAAAAAACTCAGTTCTCACTAACAATATCAAAAGTCCAATTTATGTTGGCATTATTTTATCAAAAGTCCAAGATTATTAGCACTTGGCAAAAAATACTATGTCATAATTATTTTACGTAAAAGTCCAATGAAGAACAATGTTTTAATTTCTTAAACATCATTATAATCTATAGCAATAATCTCAAAAATCATGGCAATCATCTCATAAGAGTTCATGGAAAGTTATTTATCTTAAAACTATGATATTTATCTCATACCATATTCTAAACCCATGGAATTTATATAGAACCCATGGTCACTATTTGTATTAGAACATTCATAATATTTATTTTCAAAGCTCATGGTGACTATTCATCCTACAAGCTCACCATTTAAAATTATGACGTGATTATTGGAAACCATAAACATAACTTATGATATGGAATTCATCATTTCAAAAATAGTAAATGTTATTTACAAAAGGATTTTGAAGTAATTAAACTTATGATGTTATTTTAAATATTACAACTAATTGCACAAAGTCGCATTACAAATATCCATCAAAACCCAAAATATTTACTAATAATAAGAGTCCATGAGGGATGAAAAACCATGGCAATATGTGTCATTGATGTCCATTTTGTAAGTCCAAATATGCTATAAAAGGAGAACAAGCCCAAGTGAAAAAGGGAATGAACACAGCCGAGCCCAAAGGGTCCAGCCCACATGAGCAAGCCCAATCCAAAGAACTCCAGCAAAGACAAAAGACTGAAATAGACAACCAGCCTCCATCTTGTTCATCCTTGACCAAGGTCTAGCTAGAGGCCTCTACAAGAGAACCAAGGCTTTGAGAATAAACTAGTGGTTGTCCCATCAACTTTCTATCACCCTCTACTTGACGTGAACAGTGCCCAAAGGTTGTGTAGCAACTGAATTCTAATGGGTGATGGAACTTCATCATTTTCCTCAAGATTATATCTCTAACGGAAGGGGAGCTATAACCAAGTTACCAAAATCTCAACAAATCTATGCTATAAATGTCAAAAACGTTCAAGAAATGGTTCATGTGCCAAGCCCATGAATCCTAAAGGGGAAAATTTAGGAACATATGGTTTGGAGGGTATGAAGGTATCTCTAGTAGAACCCTCTGGAGTGGGCTTAAACTTTGACACCTGGCTTGGGGTGTTGACATTCTACTTCCTAGGGTCCAAATCTTAGTTGCAGCATTAGCATCCTTCCTCAATGCATGTCTTAACCTCATTGGCTGAATATAACATCAGAGATCTAGGCATTTAATGTAAGATTATGCTAATTTTACCCATGTGTGACATTGCCCAAAGAGGCAAGACAGCCCAGAAGAGAATCCACCTTTTATAGCCAAATCCTAGGATAATTAAGTTTGCTATTCTGCCTCTTGATCAGTCCTACGTTTTGGACTTTTGTTAACTGATTGCTCCCTAAACGCCACAATAAAAGAGTAAGCACACTAGCCCACAAAACACACACCAACCCTTCTGAAATTATTGTTATTCTTGTCACTTTAACTCTCCCTAAGCTCATAAATTTTTCCCCTTAGCCTACACTCACTTAGCCTCAGATATTCCCTTTCCTTTTCTACATATTCTAAGCCCATAAATGCTTCCAAATTAGTTATAAACAACCCTTTACCCATTAAAGACTTAGCTTGAGCATTAATTCCATCATACCACCACAAGCTTACATACCCACTCACTCAAAATAGCGTACACTACCCCATTCATGCTCCATATATATATTTCCCAAGAATCCTAGTTCAACATTTGCTACACTAAGCTAGAATCTCTCTCTCCTTTCACACCATGCCAAATAACCCCTTTCTTCTCCCCATGGAACCATTAATTTTTACTTTTTTTTTTTACTGTTCAAGGATATAATGTATTTGTAACAATGGAATTATTATCTCATATTGATGTAATGATGGTTGAAAGTACAATAGACCCCCCTGACCAAGACACACAAAGACTTCCAAAAGTGAACACTTTCTTGAATCTATTTAATAATTGACCGCTGGACTTTAAATGTAATTTCACCCTACCGTTGGAGAATTTATTTTTCTTGTATCATCAAAACAGAACCACTAATGTACTAATTAACAATTGTGAAGTATTTTCATTAGGCTTTTGTTGCTGTTTTGTCAAAGTGCAGCCTTTATTTCTTGCTTGGATAAGCTTAGCACCACACCAAAAGCCTTTGGGCATCATCTCAAGAGCCCATTGTTGAATTTTAGCTTGGCTTCCCTATATTTTATTCAAAGGCATAAATTTCCCCCTCAAGACTACTTATGCAAAATACTATGTTTGAAATATGAAGAGTCTACAATGTAGTCATCTAGGGACATAGAAGGGAGTTAGAAAAAAAAATGGAGTCCTCCACCACTGAATTCTTTCAAAACCAACTTTGATGGGGCTATGTTCAATGAATCGAGTGAAGCGGGGATTGGTGTTGTTATCAGAAATTGTAAGGGAAAAGTCATGGTAGCACTTTCAGAATAAATTCAAAAACCGCAATCTGTTGTGGCATTAGAGATGCTAGCTACCAGAAGGGCAACCCTCTTTACCCGTGAATGTGGCATCCAATAATCCTCTTTCCAGGGAGATTCTGAGTTTGTGATAAATTCTCTAAGACATGGAGAGCTGCTTCATTCCTCTATTGGTCATCTTTTAAAAGACACACTATCTTATGCAAGCTCTCTTTAGAGCTTTTCCTTCCCTCATATGGATAGACAAGGCAATTCCATTGCCCATGCCTTAACCCAAAGAACAAGGCTATCTTTTCCTATTGTAGTCTAGATGGAGTTTGTTCCTCCAAACATAAACTCTCTTGTTTTGTCAGATTTTTCATCCTTTGAGTAATAAAGTTTACACGTATTCCTTCTCAAAAAAAAAAAAATATATATATATATATATAAACAAGCTGAAGCACTGGAGCATCTCCTACAAGATTTCCTTTTCTCAATCATTTGCTGGAGTCATTCAGATTGGCCAATCAATCGCATGCTGAGAATTTTATCTACTAGTGAGCTGATCAAGAACATAACTTCCCCCTCCAAATACTTAAACTTAAGTGAAGAAGATAGTCCCAACTTCACATTCATTGTTTAACAAAATTTGAAAAAAAAAAAAAAACACAAATAAAATATTTATAAAATATTTTTATTAATTGAATAATTTTATTTATTTATTTACTTTTTTTTTTACATTTGAGAAATATATTTTTTAATGAAATTGGATGGAAGGCCTAAATTAAATTAATTTAAAACTTAGAGCATTCAATTGAACCAAAGTAAAGTTAAATGACTAAAATGAATATCAAACTTAGATAATGCAATTTGCATTTTAGCCTTAAGTTTAAGAAAAATGCTACGTTCACAATATTATCACAAACACTTTCATGAAAAATTATAGCTGATAAGTTGTTATTGGTTCTAATTTGAATTTACCACAAAAATTATTTTTTTGTCCACCAATAATAATCTATAACAACTACCACTTAAGATTTATTGTAATAATGTTATGAACATAGCATTTCTTTAAATTTAATAGTCAATCCTACTCCAAGGTGCAATTTGCAATCCTTATTAAAATTTTGCGGTCAGTGACAGTTCTAATAGATTAGGATGCAAATTTCAAAAACTTTCATAGATTATGGTAGATCTATACAATTAACCCTAAATCAAATTATGGATCACATGATGAAGGAAATTATTATCTAATGTCATTTTTTGAAGTCCAAGTACACACACATACACACGCAATTCCAATTAAATGCAAAAAAGTCTCCTTAAAACACTCCGACATTAAATGTACATTACATTTAAAACCTTTTTTACGTTAAATTTTTATTTTATTTTTTACCATTGGATGTACACAGCCAACACCTTAAATTACTCTAATAACTTCTGTACCAATTTGGGAAACAAAGAAAAATGTTTCGAACCAAAAATATGGACAAAAGCTTTGTGATATGCGGAGAAGTTGTTAAGCATCTCATAACATCCATTATAGGATGTTACCCTATTTTGATTCAATCCTAATCATACTCTATTTCAGAAAAAAAATTGGATACTTAGCATTTTTTTGGGAAAAATGAAAAAAAAAAATGTTTTGCAAATCACATTTTGAAAATAACTATACATTCTTTTACTGCTCATAAAAGTAAATTGAATTTGAAATAAATACAACTAACCTCCCTTCCCTATAAGTACTTGCCTGTAATCCATGCAAACGTATGAATGTATTTAAAATTAAACACAATTTTTATTATAAAAATATAAATAATTAGTCATATCATTAAAAAAAAATATAGCATGTAACACATGCATACTTATGGATATATTTAAAATTGAACACAATTTTTATCATAAAAATATGAATAATTAGTCAAATTATTATGTTTAAAGTAAACATACTTAGTCACATATTAAAATTCTTACCCAAATTTAATACTACTTATGATCAATTTTTTTTTTCTAATTTTTAATAAGATAGAATATGCGGTGATCTTTGTTGTTGTTGTGTGGTGATTTTTATTGAGTATATGTGATTAGTTTTTTTTTTTTTTTAGTTCATTAATATTAGATTCTTAGTATTTTTCACTCATTAACTCACTTGATACAAAGATTAAAAACTTAAGTAGATAATTATGGTATAGTCCCGACATCAAAATATAAATAATTAGTCAAATTATTTTTTTAAAAAAAGTAAACGTAATTAGTCACTGTCGGGGATGAAAAAGTTTACCTTCCGACAAATGAGATTTATATTGGATTGGGGGTCTAAACCGAAACTCGACGATGGGCTTGATGCACGGCCCAAAGGCTATCGGTGAAAATCTAAGAAATCCACTATATTTTATGCCTTGGGCTTAGATTAGAACTGATAAGACTGGCCCATGAATAATCCCTAAAGTAGACACGTCAGCACGGTTAAAAAGCATTCTGTATGAAATAGCCCAGCGGTAAAACGTTTCTGCAGAAAATAGCGCAGCAATAAAATGTTTCTGCAGAAAACAATTCAACAGTAAAATATTTCTGTAGAAAGCAGCCCAGCAGTAAAATAATACAAAACAGAATAAACTTTTAGCTGTTAGTTACTTCACAGATTAAGGGAAATATCTACACTTTCAGACTCATCATCCATCAGCTCTGGGGAAGAGTCTTCTAGTACAACAATATGGGGGGAAAATTCTATAGTAACAGTTACATCATAACCATTAATAGTAAATGAATAAGTAAATATCATGAGTTCCATAATAACAAATAATGGAGAACTTAGTGTGGGATGAAGGGAGAGAGAGAGATCCCAGCTAGCGCAGCAAGATCATTATGGTGCCAAGACATGCTCGTGAATATATAGTTAGAAATGAATAGAGAGAGCCATTTGTGAGTAGTATGAGTCATGAGTGAGAGTATATGGTAAAGCTGCTGGAGCTTTCTGCTAGGGTAAGTAAATGTTTATGGGTAGAGCGATGAGGAGTGTCTGTAAGCTAGGAACTAGGGAACTTAGTTTTTAAGCTTAAAACTAAGAACTCAATGACTTTTTCCAAGCTTGGAGAAAGCTTAAATAGAGAGGTTAAGGAAGAATCTTTTCTGGTGTCCATCTTAGTGTATCTTGGTGTCTGAGTGAGTTGGTGAAGTATTAATGGAGAGTTCCATTTATACCTAGGTTTTTAGGGGGTGATTAGCAAAATAATCTTTGCTAAATCTTTCTCTATCTTCAGAAAATCCTTAGAGATTCGTTCTTAGGATTTTTAGCTAAGATTAGTAAGCTCAACATTTAGAAGGTTCTTGCTGTTTTGGATAATAATAGTTGGGATTCAGGCATAGCATTGAATGTTGATTAGCCTTGGCTGATTGGATTAGAGCATGCTTTAAGCTAATGATCTTGGATATGTTGCTGCTAGAATCAAAGTTCCCTAGGGCAAATTAGACCACCCCAAGCCAAGCGTTAACCTTGGAGACCTTGTTGGGAACTCTACTGGGATCCCTTTGGTGCCCTCCAAACCACATTTCCCTAAGTTTTCCCATTTGGGATTCATGTGCTTGATCCATGAACCAGAGAATACAAATTTTTAGTATGAAAATGAATTGTCTTCATGTTTTTTCAGGAGCTTTAGTGGGCTGGTCATGGCTGCCTTAATTTTTGACCGGCTGGGTTGGAGAAGAAAGAAGAGACAGCTGGCTGAAGCTTCCCAGCTTTCTGTCACATCAGTTTCAGCTTTGTGTCATATGAGAAATGATATGATTTCAGCTTGTGAAGGAAGGATTCAACCCCTAGTGGACACGTGTCCCTCTTTTGGTATGATTGGACAAGTTGGGACTTGATGGGAATGGGCTCCAGCTATTCAGTTGTTGCTGAAATTTGGTTGACCAGTTCACGTGTTTTCCAACTGCTAGGATTTGTGTGTGGGCTGGCCTGACCCAGCTGGGCTTTGTAGAGAAACTTCCTTGGGCTTGGTTATCCCTACAAAATGAGTAGTTTTGCCATGGGTGATATACATGGGCTTTTGTAGCTAGTTAATTATGGGAAAATAAGCATAGCTCCCATGAGTTTTGTGAAAGAAATATTTTTTAAGAGATGAGTAATTATATTTTCCATGAGTGAAGGACTTTAGAATATGTAAAATAAGTGTCAAAATAATATTTGATTTTGTAAATATGTGCCAAAATAACATTTAGGCTTTATAAAACAAGTGTAAAACTAATAATAGTGCCAAATATTAATGTTTCGGCTTTGTAAGATAGTGTCAAATAAATATTTGGGCTTTGTAAAATAGTGTCAAATAATTATTTGGGCTTTGTAAAATAGTGCCAAATAAATATTTGGGCTTTGTAAAAATAGTGCCGAATTAGTATTTGGGCTTTGAGCATAAAGTAATTGTTTTTGCCAAAATAGCATTTTGGACTTTGTAAAATAGTACCAAATTATTATTTAGGCTTTGTAAAAATGATTTAAGATTTTGTAAAATATTGCCGTGTAGCAACGGACTTAGTAGAAGTGCCGCATCGTAGCAGGCTTTAAGTTTGCCACATCGTAGTGGGCTTTGAAATTGCCACATCGTAGTGGACTTTGAGTTTGCCACATCGTAGTGGGCTTTGAAGTTGCCACATCGTAGTGGGCTTTGAGTTTGCCACATCATAGTGGGCTTTGAAGTTGCCACTTCGTAGTGGGCTTTGAAGTTGCCACATCGTAGTGGGCTTTGAGTTTTCCACGTCGTAGTGGGCTTTGAAGTGTCGTGCAGAGATGGGCTTTAGAGAGTTTGGGCTTTCTTTGGGTTTTACCCACAAGCTAAATGATGTTGGGCTTTTTATAGAGGTGGCATAATTTCGTGGCCTAATATGGCGATGGTATGGTGAGTATTTTGTGTGAAAATCCAAGTTGGATAATATGTGGGATATAATGGGTAATATTTGTGAGAGAGCCCAAGGCAATTTATGGGCTTGTGTGTGGAGTATTTGTGAAGGCCCAATAACATGGAGAATATTTTGGAAATATATATGGGGAATATTTATGTGGGCTTAGAAGAATGTGTGGGTCCATGTGGGTATTTTTTGTGAGTAAGCTAATAAAAACCAAGGCCCAAAAATTTGTACCTCAACATTTAGCCCCCCAAGTTACGTGTGAGTAGTTTTTGCTTGGTCACATGTGCAAGTTTGAAATTTTGGTGGCAGTTGTAAATAGTGGGTTTCTGCAATCGTCCCACGTCCAGCACTTTCCCACGTTCAGCACTCAGTGGGTCTTCAATTACTTCCCAGGTTTATGGCATTAAATGCTGGTCTCTTCCCCATGTCTTGTCACCCACCACTTTCACATTTACCAGTGAAGAGTTGGCCTTAGTTATTTCTTCTTTTATTTTTTGCTTGGACCAAAAAACAGAGGGAGAAAAGCATAGAGAGCATCTTTTCTTCTTGCTTTTCCTATTTTCGGCCAAGGGTGAGAGAGCAACACCAGCTTCAACCAAAATGGAGAGAGTGACTGAGTTTTTTCGGCAAAATAGAGAGAGAAATAGAGCTTTTTTACATTCCTTTCCATTGTCTTCAACCAAGAGTGAGAGATACAGAGGGCGGCGACCAGGGTTTGGTGAGAAGCTACATTATTTCTCCCTTTCCTTGTTGATTTCGGCTAAGTGAAAGAAAGACCCACAATTTTTCTTGTTTCCCGTGGTGGCCGTGGGTATTCTTCTGTTCCTTTTCTCTTTCTTTAAGAAACAATATTTTATATTTCTGTGAATCATGGCTGAAGGAGAGGAACCGCTAGGTTCTAGCAATGTTTGCACTGCTAGGGCGGCTGTGCCAGAAGGTGAGGCTACTGCTGGGGCCGTGGCTGAGGAGGTTGGGCCAAAGGAGTCCTTTTTGCCATTGTAGGATCCATGGTACTGCTCATCCTCTCTATTCCCAGTAGTCGGGGCCCCTGAGGTTAGCCCACCTGGGGTGCCAAAGAAATGGATTCTGAAGGGTGAAGCCCCAGTCACGAGACAGCGTGGGTCCCAGCTACTCCAGGGATTCTAGACCTACAATTCTAGTGGAAGGAACTTCTGCTAGCCCCAATTCAGTTCATATGTCCCTGTGGTACAACTAGCGGTTAGTTTGATTGAGTGGAGCAAGAAGTTACTAATGAAGGGTTCTGTCAAAATTTTGAGGGATGCCAAAATTTTTGAAGCCGTGGTCTTATCCCGTGGGTGGAATATGTACCGGGATGTGAGAGCGCTCCGCTTCATGGTGCGATGTTGGCATACTGATACCCATACTTTCTTCTTTCCTTAGGGTGAGACAACGATCACCCTTAAGGATGTAGAAAGGATCTATTTGCTGCCCAGCATGGGAGACATTAACCCGTTAGAGTTGGAGTTGTCTGAGGAGGAGTCTAAGATTGCTAGAAAGCTGCTTGAAACATTTGGCGGTGCCTCTGCATCTTGGGGAGGTAATAGAGCCCGATTTTCTTTTTGGATTTCTGAATTTAGAGAGTCTGAGAATGCTGATATCAGAAGGGCTGCATTTTTGGCCTTGTGGATGAGCAAATGTGTATTCAATTCTGCCCCAGTTCAGTTCATGAAGCCTTTTACTTTTCCTTTAGCAATAGTATTATGTAGAGGTGTGTCATTACCTTTAGGTACTTTATGTTTGGGCACTCTCTATTCTGAGCTTGATAGATTGCGTAGTGATGAGCTAGAGGGATCACCCTATCACATTATCGAGTCTAGCATTAATGTAGTTTTGTTGCAAACTTTTTTGTGGGAGCACTCGAAAGATTTTGTTGATGTTCGTAAAGATGTTGGTGACGTGAAAGTGACCAACTAGGTGGTCGGACCTGCTGGACCTGATGGTGAGCTTCGATTCCTTGGGTTTGAAGATGGCCTACCCTTGCTGATGAAATGGATGGGATTAAAAGTGTGGAATCTCCCTTCGATTACTCTTTTGGATGATGGAGGGCACTTTGTTTGGAAGCCCTATTCATATGTTGCGGCTGGGTTTCGCTGCCCTAATCCTTGCCTAAATGCCAGACCTGGATCCCAGGAGTTTAGGTTGAATGAACATGAGAAGATTCCCAATTTCTTGCTTATGACATCGCCTTCATTCATTCCGTATCCAAGAGGTGATGGTTTCGATTTAACACAATATGATTCATATAGAGTTATGAGACAATTTGGATTTAACCAAGATGTTCCAGATATTAACACCATAATTTGTGCTTTGAGTGAGGCAATGTAGCCATTAGTGCATGGTACAGCCCTAGAGTATTGGGCTAATAAGGTAGAGAGAATTTTGATCCCAAGTAGACACCGTAAGGGATATGCTACCCCAAGCATGAAGTTATATTGGAAAAGATTGATGAGTACCTTTGAAGGTTATGTGAACAGTCGAGAAGTTGATGAAGTGGTAATCGGTCCCCCCTTAAGGGAGCCTTCTTCTAACATTCGGCTTATTCCAAACATAAGGGCAGCTTCAGCTTGGGCTACCAGATAGAACCTGGGATTTGCGGAATGGAGGGCTAATCTTAGTGGCTGGGTGGTTCATGGGGGTGAAATTCCCATAGAATGGAGCAAGAAAAATGTCATAACAAAAACCCTCGAGTCTAACCCAGCCACTAATGCACCCAAGAGATCCCATGGCAAATCACCCTCCTTTAAAGACAAGCCCAAAAAGGTAAGACAGAAGAGAGCAAGTGCGGAGAAATCTAAGGCTGGCAGTCTTAAGGCCTCAACTGTTGCCTAGTCTGGTTCTGGTGTAGCTCCAGCCACTAAGTCTTGTGTCTCAGCTGGTGCTTCTACTAGTTCATCCTTTCCTTTAAAGCAATATAGAAGGAGACTAGTGCTAGCAGAGTGCAAATTCTTGAGACTTCACAAGAGGTATTCTTACAGAACCCTTGTCTTCTTACACCCTTTCTATCTATCTTTGCTTTTTCTTTTCTTCTTTGCCTTCATTTTTTTTTTTTCGTGCTAACTATGTGTTTTCATAGCTGCACAGTCTAGAGAGTGTGAAGAAATGCAATCAGAGGGGCATGATTTTGAGGGTATGGCTGCTAACTTTGGTAAACTACTATTCCTTGGCTGTGTGAATACTTTTCTGTTACTGCTGGGAACATAACCGTGCCTCCTTTTTGCAGAGCCACGAGTTAAGTCTTCTGGTGCTGCTATCAAGAGAATGAGCTTTGAAGAATTCTTGGAAAGATTCGCAGAAGATGAAGGGAATGAAAAAGTAGCAGCTAACTTTCATCCCTTTTCAAGTGATACTATCATGTTCCAGCGATCTAAAATTCCTGCAGAAGGTCAGCCACTACTGGCAGCAATTATAAGAAAACATCCACACCTTATGGTCGAATGTAAGTTAGGTGCCCCATTGAGGAAATCTGGTCTTGAATTTCTTGTTGCAGTGTTGCTAGACATACAGTGTACAAGGCTTGAGAGTTCAAACTTGCAGAGAGTACTTGAGTGGAAAAATGCCCTTAAGGACTTGTTGTTCATGAAGTTCAGAGTTCAATTCATTCTTGACAAGAATCGGGCTGCTACTGAGGCTTGTATTGTTAGAGATGATGAGTTCTCAGTGAAGATAGCTAATCTTGAGAAAGAAATTGCGGTAAAGAGAGCTGAACTTTCGCTTCTGTTAAATCAGAGAGATGAGATGATGCAGTCCTTGTCAGCTAGAGATGCTTCTGCCTCAACGGGAACCTTTGGCGATGGCTTATTTGACTAGCTTCTCCCTTTTCTTTTTTTTTTCCTTTTCTTTTTTTTCATTATTAGTGGTTTGGCACTTTGGACAGTTTGCTTTTGAATAATGATGTAATGAAACATGTTATGTACTTTGGATTTATTTAGCTATGTAGGCTGTGTTTTGTGCAGAGGTGCACCAACCATATGAAACTTATGTGGTAGTTTGATATTTTTCCCAGCTGTGCAAGCTATGTCTTTGATTATGCACAAGTACATGAATTTATTTTGTGAAAAATACTTCATATCAAAGAATAGTATGTTCAAGCTAAAATATAGTCATGGAAATCATATACATAGTTTTGCAAATATTTGTTGTGTTCATGACTGAACGGTTTAGACCCCTTAAACAATAACCAGATTGCGTAGCCTAGATTAATTAGCCAAGTTGTTACTTAGTCAAATTATGTAATTCTAGGTTAAAACAATCACAAGATCATATCATGCATATAAAACAAATAAAGCAGCGGAAAATAAAGAACACAAGATATGATCACCCAGGAAACCACACCGGAAAAACCTGGGGAGGATTTTACCCACCGATCCTCAAGGCAAAACGGAATCCACTAAGAAAGAATTGAAGTTGTTACAAAAGGACTTACAAGCTCCCCGCTTAACTTCCTAATGCTACCCACCAGTAGTAACTTCCTGACACGACCACGCGCAGGCTCCGAGACCACGGACTACTTCTTTCTTTGTATTCCTTCTTCAAGTACAAGCTCCTCACTTGTTTTTCTCTTTAAGCTTTAATGGCTGCAACCTAGTTGATCATCAAGATGTTGATATGATCTCAATCTTGAAAACCCTAAGCTTTGTGTAAAGGAAAGCTCCTCTAGATCTCACAAGAGATTTACACAAAACCGCAATACATGAGCAACAATACAACTTGTGCAACTCTGAAAAACGTAGCTAGGGTTTGCCTTATATACCTAGGGCAAAAACATAAAACCCTAAACGTTTAAAGAGTTAGGGCTGAGTTGGAATTCTGCAGAAAAACGCATCTGGGCCGACTTTCGATCGATCGAGTCTAACCTTCGATCGATCGAGCCAGGCCGAGAAGCCCCAATGCTTCTGCAGTCACTCGATTCCAACTTTACAATATTAAACCAACTTTGAGCAAACTTAAACAAGACTAAATACATTGTTTTGATCATGGTTTGCCAACATTACATATTAGAGTTCTAAATACATAAAATCCTAAGACCTTAGAACCTAACAAACTCCCCCTTTGGCAATCCGTGACAAAACACACAATAAAAGCTCAAAGTTTACAAGAATAGCCCTTTACATGATAATGCTCATAAAGAAAAGTTCAACCTAACTACTATCCATCGGTTGCAAGTGTAGACAGCAGCTTAGTCGAATCAACCTGTATATTCCTGAAATACTCAACAAACACATAAACGCATGTGTGGCAGCAAATAGTATATAAACAGGTATAATATTCTTGTAAGATTCACACAACACAAAATAAAGAAATATATCAATGAAGCAACTCATAAATATAAATCAATAAGCAGTGAATCATAAAGACAACAAGAATCAAAAGAAACATGTATATCAATATATCAATCAATGTTACTCCCCCTAACATGAATATCCCAAAAATGATATACAAAGTGAAGCACCTAGATACAATCTAAATAAACTCCACAAAAATATCCATGCTACAAAAAATTTCTCCCCCTAACACAAAAAATATCTCCCCCTATCAACAAAAACTCTACTACAAGTCAAAACTCTACTCCCCCTTTTTGTGACGGAATGCCAAAGAGCATCATAGACCATCATCAAAAGGAGGTGGTGAGGAAGAACGAAGATGCGCCAAATCCGCTCGCAGAGCACGAATCTCGTCGAACAGATCCACCAAAAGCTGACCATGAGCCGCCTGAACGGTCATGACAGTCTCCAGAGTACGACGAACATCGAAGTCAGCCGCAGAAGGTGGAGGAACAGCAGCAGCACCTACAGAATCTGGAACAGCCTCACCAGCAGGACCTGTAGAAGAAGAAGGAGGGGCGCTACTAGAGGGATCAGACCTAGGGTGTTTAGAACCAGCTCGAAGATGAGCGGCCCTCTGTCTAAGGAAAGACGCACCTATAGGAGCTATCACATGAACAGGCTCAGAAGCAGGGAAGTCCTCTAAACCTAGATAAAGTAAAATCCTATGAATGAAAATAGGATGGACAAGGGCATGGGCAGTAGATGAACTCCTATAAACTTCGTTCAAAGAACGAAGAAAAAGATGGGGGAAACTAATAGGAGCATCTGTGACAAGAGCGTACAAAAAGACACACCTCTCAAGAGGAATGGTGTGCAGATGAGATATGGGCCAGAGTGAATGACAGGCTATCCTAAAGAATAGATATGTAGTCTCAGGAAGCTCAGCGGTGGTGATCCGAGGATCAGAACCCCACTGGATAGAAGATCCAGTGATGTAGGACATGACATCACTCAGCTCAGGTGACTCATCATAGGGGTAAACAGGATCACTAACCAATGGTACCTCTAGAGCATCAGCCACTACCTGAGGAGTAATGGAGTACTCTACACCTCGTATCCAACTCCTAACTAGAGTGTTGGAATCATAGATGCGGACAGAGAGGTTCGAGAAGAACTCTCTAATCAAGGTAGCCGGAGGTGGAGGGTCAGACACGGTCAACAAATGTAACCAACCCCTACGCTCAAAGTTTGCCCTAATGGCAGGATCTAACTCATCTAAACGAACAGAACGCTCAGCCCAAACCTTCCTATTGAGGTTTAAAGTCTCAAAGGTCTCTTGGTTTTTCTCAGAGGGGAACCGCTCACTATCAAAGGTAGGTGAGGGTGGAGTAGGAGTGGGAATGGTCCTACGAGCTCTAGTCTTCCTAGGCATGGTGCTAAGGAATAGGACAGAGACACAAAGAGAAAACCAAAAAGAACAGAGAAAATAAAACCAAGGCAGACTGCAAGTTAGCACAAAAAAAATATAGAATCAAAATCTATATGATGCATGAATCATTAATGATGATATGATGCATGAACTAATGCAGTGATGAGGATAAAATTAAGTTTAATTTGCATAAAATTGGCTTGAACATAGAGTTTCTCAACAAAAACCCAAAAAATTTGATAACCATTTGAAAATTTTTGCAACAAATTGATGAATTAACCATTATACACTATTTGAAACAGTTTATAACAGCCAATTGCAACAATAACACAAGCCAATTTCAACAATTAAACCCAATTTTACAAAAAGCCCCAATTCGGATCAAACATAAACCCTAGAAATTCAATTTTTCACAAAAGCCAAAATTGATCAATTTAAACATACAAGAACAGGAGTATATAGTGTCCCCAACAAAACCCATTGATCAATTTCACATGAATAGGTCCGAATCAACAAAAATCCCAATGTGAAAAGTTCCGAAAATCTCCTCCTAAAATGCATGAAAAATGCATGAAATCAAGTAAATAAACTCAAAAGCAAGGGTATAAGAGACATACCGGCTTGAGGAGAGAGAGATTATGCAAAAAGTTTGGAAGAAAACGACAAAAACTTGAATCTTTTGGGCTTGCCTCTTCGGAGAGAGAAAAAGGAAAAGGTTTGAAAAAATATTTGAACTTTGAAAAAGTCAGATTTCCCTTTTTAAAAAGCATATTCACGATGTTCGATCGATCGAGAATTACATTCGATCGATCGAAAGTGACAGACGTTTTAGCACTTTCTGAGGCACTTTTTCGATCAATCGAGAAACACCCTCGATCGATCGAAATGGGCAAAAATACATTGAATTTTGGAAAAACACAGTTTTGAAAATTTGCAAACCCAATTTTTTGAAACAACTCCTCAAAGCATTTGAACAAGGAATATAAAATGCATGAGTATGAGATGGAATGCATTTTCAAAAACCCCAAAATTTTTATACCCACTTCTCTCAAACACAAGTTTTAATTTTCTTCCAAATTAATTTTCTTAAGCAACAAATATGATGTGCACAAATCTCAAGATATTTTTCAAACTTGGTTGGTCGGACCAAGAACACACACACTAGCATGTACAGTGTTTAACAAAGAGTAACTTGTGTAGTGTGTGAAACTAGCAAAGACTTGAGATACATGTGAGGTGATAAGTGAATGGCAATCAAACACAAAGTCTACACAATTCATCACATAGAATTAAAAGAGACTATCACCTAAAGAGTTACATCCTATAACTCCCACATCTCCTAGAACAAAAGCTTGCAATCATGTAAGTTTCTTTCATTTTTGCCTCTTATTTATATATGAATTGGCATTCAGCCTAATAGTACACACCGGTTTGAATTAAGTGAATTGGCATCAAGCCTAATAGTACACACCAGTTTTAATTTAATTTGAGGCTACACCTTATGTTCTTTTTGTGCATGTGCTACACTTTCTCGAGCACTAAATCTTATGATATGCACTAAGGTGTTCATGATTGGCTAGTGAGCAGTGGTGAGATGGTTATTTATGCCTTTCTCAAAAGGATCAAGTCCGACAGTCAACAACATGTGACTTCATGATTAAGGCCAAGTGATTAAGAACCACACACATCTTTCCCACACAACATGCACTACAAAGTTTCAACTAGTTATGTGCAACAAATAAGCTCATCAAAGTTAAACAAGGTACACAAGACATGACATGTGTAAAAAGAATGACCAACCTTGTTTTCAAAATTCAAGAAAAATTGTGTTCAGCACAGATTTTGCTTTCTCCCCTTTTTTTTTTTTTTTTTTATTTTTTTATTTTATCATTATTATTATCAAAAGAGAAAACAAATAAATCCTAGAATGAAATGCATGTATGTAATGCAATGCAAGTCCTAGAACAAAAGAAAAACACAACAAAAAAAATGGTCACAACAGAATAGAGCAATGAAGCACAAGGACCATGCCAGAAAGACTCAGTTAGTTCGAGTCTTTTGCATCCAAAACCTTTTAGATGCACCCCGAGCATTGGAGTTCTTATTCACTTTAGAGTGATTCTCAACTCCAGAATTGGAATAAAGGTTTAACGCCTTCACCAATTCACCAATTAGTGCCATAGGATCTTGTGCTTGAGGCACAGGCACTTTTGGTCTTTTAGCTCTCTTATCAGCTTGAAGCTTGTAACAGTTAGGACGGATATGTCCAGACTTACCACAATAATGACAAACCCAAGCAGGTTTACCATGCATCTTGTCCTTCGGTTTGGTAGGCTCCTTAGGTTTGGATTCTCTCAAGTCTACCCTAATCTTCTTGGGTGGTGAAACTTCTACGGGTTTAACAACCTCACTCACAGGGGGTTTTACAGTTTCACTCACAACCTTACTCACAAGAGGTTCAGAAGAAGAAGAAGAAGGAACAAAGACAGTAGAATGGGGTCCAGAATCAAATATGCTTTCTACATATCCTAACCCAGCTTTATCAGAAGGATTCTTTTGAACATTTAACATGTGATCAAGTTTAGAACTAGCAGATCTAGCAACAGATAAATCATGTTCCAAAGTTCTAACTTTATCAAGCAACAGCATGTTTTCAGATTTAACATTATTCAAAAGATCATTAGCATCAATTAATTTCACAAGCAAATTTTTCTTCTCAAGCTCAAGAGAATCAATTTTCTTCAGGCCTAAATCAACTTTCATAGCATCCTTTGCAGCAATTTTGCAAAGTTTGTTATAGGCCTCTTGAAGATCTGCGTCTTCAGAGAGTTCCCCATCAGTAGGGTTCTCCTCAGCAGATATGCTTTCATCTACTTTACCAGTAGCAGTGAAAGCAATGAAGTTTCCATCCTCGTCACAACCGGACTCATCATCAGAAACCTCATTATCACTAAGGGTGACAGCCATAGCTTTACCCTTATTTCTCAAGAAAGTAGGACATTCAGATTTGACATGACCATACCCTTGACAACCATAACACTGAGGACCCAAAGAGTTATTAGAAGATTGACCTACTTGTTCTCTAGGTTTTTCAAAGTTGTTAACCTTAGTGGGATCATTCTTCCTAAAGTTTCTAGGTTCAGCAGTGTTGGTGTTCCTTGCCTTTCTATTTGTGTTTCTAAGAAAATTCCTAAAATTCTTGGCAAGGTAAGCTATCTCCGTAGGAGAGAGCTCATCATCAAATCCACCACCTTCAACATCATCAACAGACTTTAGTGCCATTGATTTGGATTTGACAGTCTTAGGTAAGTCAGACTCATAGGACTGAAGTGATCCTACAAGCTCATCCACAGGGATGGAGTCAACATCCTTACTTTCAGTAATGGCTGTTACTTTGGGTCTAAAATCTTCAGTTAAAGATCTAAGTATCTTCCTAACAATTTTAGGTTGATCATAGATTTCACCCAAATTATAAGCAGAATTAACAATATCATTCAATTTAGCATAAAACTCATCAAAGGTTTCATCATCAGACATTCTAATGTTTTCAAACCTAGAAGTTAATTGCTGCAGTTTGTTAATTTTAACAGCCTTTGTGCCTTCATGCACAGTTTGGAGGATTTTCCAAGCAGTATGAGCAACCTCAACATTAGAGATCCTCTTAAATTCCTCCATTGAAACAGCATTGAAGATGGCGTTCATAGCTTTGCTATTGAAGCCTGCTGCTTCTTTTTGAGAAGTTTGCCACTCACTCACAGGAGTAGTGGGCTTCTCCCATCCGTATTCGACGGAATTCCACACCCTCTCATCTATGGATTTCAGGAAGGCTTTCATCCTTACTTTCCAGTAAGCATAATTGTTCCCATCAAAGTGAGGAGGAACAAACAGAGAGTGTCCATGCTCCATGACAACTGGGGTCAAGGATCAGCTCAGAGATAAAGATCTCTAACAAGAAGAGCTACCCGCTCTGATACCACTTGAACGGTTTAGACCCCTTAAACAATAACCAGATTGCGTAGCCTAGATTAATTAGCCAAGTTGTTACTTAGTCAAATTATGTAATTCTAGGTTAAAACAATCACAAGATCATATCATGCATATAAAACAAATAAAGCAGCGGAAAATAAAGAACACAAGATATGATCACCCAGGAAACCACACCGGAAAAACCTGGGGAGGATTTTACCCACCGATCCTCAAGGCAAAACGGAATCCACTAAGAAAGAATTGAAGTTGTTACAAAAGGACTTACAAGCTCCCCGCTTGACTTCCTAATGCTACCCACCAGTAGTAACTTCCTGACACGACCACGCGCAGGCTCCGAGACCACGGACTACTTCTTTCTTTGTATTCCTTCTTCAAGTACAAGCTCCTCACTTGTTTTTCTCTTTAAGCTTTAATGGCTGCAACCTAGTTGATCATCAAGATGTTGATATGATCTCAATCTTGAAAACCCTAAGCTTTGTGTAAAGGAAAGCTCCTCTAGATCTCACAAGAGATTTACACAAAACCGCAATACATGAGCAACAATACAACTTGTGCAACTCTGAAAAACGTAGCTAGGGTTTGCCTTATATACCTAGGGCAAAAACATAAAACCCTAAACGTTTAAAGAGTTAGGGCTGAGTTGGAATTCTGCAGAAAAACGCATCTGGGCCGACTTTCGATCGATCGAGTCTAACCTTCGATCGATCGAGCCAGGCCGAGAAGCCCCAATGCTTCTGCAGTCACTCGATTCCAACTTTACAATATTAAACCAACTTTGAGCAAACTTAAACAAGACTAAATACATTGTTTTGATCATGGTTTGCCAACATTACATATTAGAGTTCTAAATACATAAAATCCTAAGACCTTAGAACCTAACAATGACTATTTTGGTTCAAGATGCCTAGCTGTTAGGGCTGTAACCTTATTCACAGTTTAGAGTATGCATGTTTATGTATGGAAAGTAATGTTAAAGTACTAATATGAGAAAATCATTTTTTGGATAAAAGGCAATGCTTAATTCTTATTGGCATAGTAGTAGTAGTGGTTTAAACCATACAAAAGAGAGTCACTTAGTACATACTTGAAAGTTGAGTTAAGTGTAGTACAACTTAAGCCATTTGCCATTGATTGGTTCCGCGAGGCTTTCACCCTCTGCTATAGCTAGACGATAATAACCGCTGGCACTGAATTCTCTTATGAGATAAGGCCCTTCCCAACTTGGGGCAAACTTAGAGGGTGTTGAGAGATTCCTCTTGATATGATCAGTTGCCTTTAAAACCATTTGTCTCTTGACAAAAACCCTGGCTTTTGTGGCCTTGTTGTAAGCATTGGCCATCTGCTACTGATACCGTTGGGTGCGGTTATAGGCAAGATTTCGCGTCTCTTCCAAGGTTTCAAGGTCTATGGTTCTGATTTGTGCACAAGTGCCAACATCTATGTTTATTTCTTGTCCATGAACAACCCTTGGATTGGGAACCAATAGCTCAACTAGAGATATAGCCTCGACACCATATACAAGGGAGAATAGTGATAGTCTGGTGGCTATTTTGCTTGAGCTTCGGTATGCCCACAGGGTTTCCAGCAAGTTCTCTGTCCAGCCACCCTCATATTCGTGTACCATCTTGCTGAGAATTCTTAATAGCACTTGATTGGTAGCTTTCACTTGACCATTGCCTTGTGGATAATAAGGAGTAGACTTGCGGTGCTTGATGCGACGATGGTCAAGTAATTTTCTAACATCTTTGTTGACAAAAGGAGTGCCATTATCAGTAACAATCTTGTGAGGAATACCAAACCTGTAGATTATATGCTCTCGGATGAAATTAGCAACAACTAGGCCTATAGCCTTCTTTAGGGAGATGGCCTCAACCCACTTTGTAAAGTATTCAGTGGCCACTAGTATCCAAATATGACCTTTGGATGGCGAATTAATGGGGCCTATTAAGTCAAGCCCCCAAGTATGGAATAGCCAAGGAGTCATCATGTTTTGGAGGTTGGTGGGGTGAGTATGTATGAGATTCCCATGAACTTGGCAAGTATGGCATGTCTTCACACATTCAGCTGCATCTTACTTCATTGTGGGCCAGAAATACCCCAGACTGAGTAGCCGCTGGAGAAGTCGTTGTTTGCCTTGATGGCCACCACACTCTTCTGCATGTAACTCTTGCATAACCGATTGTGCTTCGAAAGTTCCTAGGCATCTCAAAGGCTCCCCATTGAACCCTTTCCTGAAAAGAATACCTCCTTCCACAAAATAACAAGTGACCAATCTTTTCAAGCGATAAGCCTCTTCATGATCATCGAGCAAGATGTCTTCTATGAGATACTCAAGGAAAGGTACACGCCAATTGCTAGTGGTAAAGACTGCACATGATTCCATTTTATCAAAAGCATTTTGGTAGTTGGTGCACTGCTCTTGGACAATGGCAGCTTATTTACTCATTTCTGGCCAGTAATAGCCTAACCGCTGAAGGCGTCTGTAGAGACTGACAAAACCGCTAGGGCCACGAGATTTTTCATGAATTTCTTTTAATCTCTTAGTGGACTCACCAAGGCTCAAGCATCTAGCTAGAACTCCTCCATGCAGCTTTTTGTACAATTCTCCTGCCATTAGAGCATAATCTTTGAGTACCTTCAAGTGATTCTTCTCATCCGGTGATAATAGTGCTTCTTTAATGGAAGACCATTAATCTGTCTATCCCAGCGGTTGATCAAAGAATTCTTCCTTCAGCATTTGTACCACCGGGATTGGCCTTTTCACAATAGTAACTTTTGTAGCTACACCTTCAAATCTGATTTTTGATCCCAATGTGGCTAGGGCATCAGCAAAGCAATTGTCGGATCTTAAGGAATATTCAATATTGAACTCTTCAAAAGTGTCTTCCAACCTTTGAGCCATGGCTTTATATGAAGCTAAAGATGGTTCCTTGAGTGAAAAATCTCCTCCGGCTTGGCAAACAACCAGATTTGAGTCTCCAACTACTCAAAGATGCTTAATACCCATTTCACGAGCTACCGCTAGGTCTATGAGATATGCCTCATATTCAGCCATATTTTTGGTGCATGGGAAGTTAAGCTTGAATGACATACCTACTATTTCTCTGGTACTTTTGGATAAGACAATTCTAGCCCCTCCTTCAGAATTGGTAGAGGATCCATCAAAATTTAAATTCCAAACTACCCCAGCTGTTTCCACCAGTGGAACTACTGGCAGCTCTCCAGGTACATCATCAGTAATGTCCCAACTGTCTTCACTAGGAAAGTTTGACAACAAATCAGTGATGGCTTGACCCCTTACAGCCGTTAGGGTGATTGCTATGATTTCAAACTCAGATAATTGTAAGAGCCATTGTGTTAGCCTTAAAGAAAGAACCAGTCGCCTCAAGAGTGAGTGCATCGAATAAGATTTTGTTAAGAGCTGTACCGTGTGAGCTAGCAGATAATGGCGCAGTCGCTGGGCATCATATATCAGAGCAAGACAAGCCCTTTCAGCCCTTGGATAGGGGGTTTCAACATCCTTTAACTTTCTGCTAACATAATAAACCGGTCGCTCAATCCCTTTTTGATCATCTTGGGCTATGAGTGCCCCTTTGCTTCCCTATTGGTAGCCAAATACAGCTTGAGCGGTCTCCCTGGTATGGGTGCACATACGGTTGGCAATTTGGTCATGAGTTGCTGCAGTTGGAGGAATGCCTGCTGGTGTCTGGAATCCCAGCAGAAGGGTTTTCCTTTCTTCAGCAGTGGTGTAAAGGCAGTTGTGAGGGTAGCGAGACTTGGAATAAACCGCCAGATGTATGAGAGTTTACCAAGGAAACTTTTAAGTTGAATGAGTGTTGTAGGTGGCTTCATAGTAGCAATGGCTTGCACTTTGTTAAGATCAACATCTATGCCTTTTTAGTGGACAAGAAATCCCAGAAATTTCCCAACCGTAACTCTAAAGGCACATTTGAGCGGATTCATGCGAAATTTGTAGAGTCGACACCTTTCAAAGACCTTTCGTAAGATAGTAAGATGATCTCCTCTTGTCTTTGACTTCACAACAATGTCATCCACTTAGTCCTCAATTTCTTTATGCATCATGCCCAGCAGCTGAATCAATGAGCATATCCGTATTTGGAAGTGGAAATCCATCCTTAGGGCATGCTTTATTAAGAATTTGAAAGTCAACGCAGCATCGTATTTGTCCGTTCTTTTTCTTAACCGGTACAATATTTGAAAGCCACCTTGGGTGCATGATAGGCTTGATGAACCCAGCTGTGAGAAGTTTCTGGATTTCTTGGATGATCTGAGATTCAACATTAGGATGGAAGGTCCGCATGGGCTGTACTACTTGCTTTGCCCCTGGTTCCACGTTAAGAGCATGTGCTACTAGGTTAGGATCCAAACCGGCATATCATGGTACTCCCAAGCAAAGACATTGATGTACTCCTTTAATAATGAAATGAGCTGAGCTTTCTCCAGTGGTGGCAAAGTTGCATTAACTGAAGTTGGTCGCTAAACATTAGGATCATCACTAAGATTAATGGTTTCCAGCTCCACATCAGGTGAAAAATTGGTTACCGCTAGAGGTTCTTCAGATAGTTCTGCCAGACTGCTGGGCAGATTTCCTTCTACTGCTGGATTTTTTATTTCGTGAGCATAATAGCATGTTTGTGTAGTACTTGCTTCGAGACCCTTCTGTTTGAGATAGCTAGGCCCCGCATACCGTCAGAAATGATACCCCAAACAAGCACCTGGCAACTGGACTTGTACACAACGTGGCTGTGAGACACTGCTGGGGTTTCCCCATGTTCTCTTTTCTTTTTCCTTTAATCAAGGAAAGACCTCATGTCCATTTCTGGATTATTCTCAATATATTGTCAGCTGGGTAAAGGAATCCCAACAGGCCTTGAAGTAGAATCTTCCCCACTTGGGGTGAGCTCATCATAGAAAGTAGCCTCAAAGTAGTGTGCTTCAGATAAATCAAATGCTGTAGGATTAGTAGGAATGCGTATGGGCTTACCATTAAATCTTCCCTTGACACATTGGGGGTAAGTAGATGGCACAAGCTTGTGTTTGTGGAGCCATGGCCTCCCAAGTAGAGTATGATAAGAAACGGGTGAATCGATAACATGAAATCTGGTGAGAGCAACAATGGGCCCCACTTTAAGAACTAACTGTATACTCCAAATGGTGCATTCATGAATTCCAGCAAAACCAAAAACCTCAATAGGAGCCCCAGCTATTATGCTGAGTGGGATCCCAACCGCTTTAAGCATGCGTGTAGGAATAAGATTAAGCGATGCACCAGTGTCGACTAGTGCCCTTCTTATGTGAACATCATTAATTTGAGCAGCAATATATAATGGTTTACTATGATCAGGGTGTTGTACCTCCATATCCTCGTCAGTGAAGATGATGACATTAGTAGTCTCTAGGAAGGCACGGCTGGCATGAGCTTCAGCTGTGAGGCAATGTGTTCCAGAGCTGGCAGCGATGGATACCAGAGCTTCAGTTACTGCTCTCCTTGACTCTTCCTTGAGCCCCAATTGATTGAACAAATTTCAAAAGGTAAGGCTTCTTTGAAGAGCAGAGATAGTTGCTGGGGCCATACCTGTACCGCTGGCAGTCTCATTCTCATCAGCCCCATTATGAAAAAGTACAGCGGCTGTGGCTTTCCCTCTGTGATGCTGAGGCAGTGGGTTCCGTTGGACCTCTTGCTCACGAGTGAGGTTCAAAATGCCATCTAAAATTTTTTTGTGAAATATTAACCCTGAACACTCTACAATTTCTAGTTCCATGACCCACATACCGATGATATCGACAATAAAGGGGCTTTCGCATGTCTTCCAAAGTAGGCTCTCAGATAGGCTTGAAGGTCCTAAGCACTCCATCAACCACCCATTTGTCAATTATAGCATTCATTTCTTTATCGGTGCATGGTATGGGAGGATACTCTTCCTCCTCTTCCCTTTTCCGCTTTTCCCTAACTATTGGTTCATTGGTGGATACTGCAAGAGCTTGATGAGCATTTTTCTTTTCTAACTTGGGCTTTTCAGCTATGGAAGGCTTGACTAATACAGCTATCTTACAAGCCTTTTGAAGCAGCTGGGCAAACTAAATAATATCAAGATTCTCCAAATGGGCCCAGTACTCATGAGACATGTTGTCAATGCAAATCTCCACCAGTTCTTGCTCTTTGAACAGCCCATAACAATTAAGAGTAGCATCTCTGAACTGCCAGATGAAATCAAGGAGTCCTTTGGAGGACTTTTGCTTAGTGTTGTGAAGAGTGAGGATGGTAACCTTTTCCTTTCCATGAAAATACTTTGATCAGAAACTTTCAACCATGTCATCCCATGTGGCAATGGAACCTGGTTGTAGAGTGGAGTACCATGTGTAAGCACGGTTGGTAAGAGATTTTGAGAATTCCCTTAGGCAAAGATCACCATTTCCAGCAAAAGGACCCATAGAATCAAGGAACTTGTTGGCATGCTCGATTACATTCCCTTTCCTCCCATCATAAAGAGAGAAGGTGGGAGTTTCATATTTCTTTGAATATGGCTTGCGTAGCAACTCAGCTGGGTAGGGTGGCCTACGAACAAAGTGCCCTGGTTCCTTTGGCTGGCTAAGCCTTTCCCTTTCCAGCAAAGTAGTGAGATCAAATACTGTAACAAACTGAGGAAGAGAGGCATTTTGTTCACCAGATTGAGGGTTCCCAGCGGCTGATCCCCTCCCCTGCTGTGTTCTAGGATCTGGTTCTTCATGTAACGGCTGGGGCGTTGGCCCTTGAGTCTCTTTCAAGACCCTTAAAGATTCAACAAGTTCGAACTGAGTTTGCTGCATTCCTTGTAACGTTTCCAAGAGGAAAGAGAATCGACTGTCAGAATCTTCTTGGTTAACCTTATGTTGGTCAGCTTGTTCTCCTTGTGGAGCTTGACTATGATGGCTTTGTACTGTTGGGAGACTGGTGTTTCTATTCCCCTCTTGCCTGCTATTCTGCAACTTAGAAGGCATGGTGAACTCTTGACTTCAGCAGACTCCCATTGGAGTCGCCAAAATGTCTGGG
Source organism: Quercus glauca (assembly GCA_023736055.1). Lineage (NCBI taxonomy): Eukaryota > Viridiplantae > Streptophyta > Magnoliopsida > Fagales > Fagaceae > Quercus > Quercus glauca. Next base: position 22,858,529 of record CM043318.1, on the reverse strand, counting down.
GCGAAAAAGTTTTCCTTCTGACAAATGTCATTTAAATTAGGTTGGGGGTCTAAACCGAAACTCGACAATGGGCTCAATACACGGCCCAAAGGCTGTCGGTGAAAAACTAAGAAATCCACTATATTTTATGCCTTGGGCTTAGATTGGAACCGACAAGAGTGGCCCATGAACAATCCCTACAGTGGACACGTCAGCACAGTTAAAAAGCATTCTGTATGAAATAGCCCAACGATAAAACGTTTCTACAGAAAATAGCCCAGCGGTAAAATGTTTCTGCAGAAAACGACCCAGCAGTAAAATATTTTGTAGAAAGCAGCCCAGCAATAAAATATACAAAACAGAATAAAGTTTCAGCTGTTAGTTACTTCACAGATTAAGGGAAATATCTACACTTTCAGACTCATCATTCGTCAGCTCTGGGGAAGAGTCTTCTAGTACAACAATATGGGGGGAAATTCTATAATAACAGTTATATCATAACCATTAATAATAAATGAATAAGTAAATATCATGGGTTTCATAATAACAAATAATGGAGAACTTAGTGTAGGATGAAGGGAGAGAGAGAGATCCCTGCTCGCTCAGCAAGATCATTATGGTGCCAAGACATGCTTGTGAATATATAGTGAGTAATGAATAGAGAGAGCCATTTTTGAGTACTATGAGTAATGAGTGAGAGTATATGGTAAAGCTACTGGAGCTTTCTGCTAGGGTAAGTAAGTGTTTATGGGTAGAGCTATGAGGAGTGTCTGTGAGCTAGGCTCTGGGGAACTTAGTTTTTAAGCTTGAAACTAAGAACTCAATGACTTTTTCCAAGCTTGGAGAAAGCTTAAATAGAGAGGTTAAGGAAGAATCTTTTCTGGTGTCTGTCTTAGTGTATCTTGGTGTCTGAATGAGTTGGTGAAGCATTAATGGAGATTCCATTTATACCTGGAATTTTAGGGGGTGGTTAGCAAAATAATCTTTGCTAAATCTTTCTCAATCTTCAGAAAATCCTTAGAGAATCATTCTTAGGATTTTTAGGTAAGAGTAGTAAACTCAACATTTAGAAGGTTCTTGCTGTTTTAGGTAATAACAGCTGGGATTCAGGCTTAGCATTGAATGCTGATTAGCCTTGGCTGATTGGATTAGAGCATGCTTTAGGCTAATGATCTTGGATATACTGCTACTAGAATCAAAGTTCCCTAGGGCAGATTGGATCACCCCAAGCCAGGTGTCAACCTTGGAGCCCTTACTGGGAACTCTACTGGGATCCCTTTGGTGCCCTTCAAACCACATTTCCCTAAGTTTCCCCATTTGGGGTTCATGTGCTTGGTCCATGAACCATAGAATACACATTTTTAGTACAAAAATGAATTGTCTTCATGTTGTTTCAGGAGCTTTAGTAGGCTGGTCATGGCTGCCCTTGATTTTTAACCGACTGGGTTGGAAAAGAAAGAAAGGACAACTGGCTAAAGCTTCCCAGCTTTTTGTCACATCAGTTTCAGCTTTGTGTCATATGAGAAATGATGTGATTTTAGCTTGTGAAGGAAGGGTTCAACCCCTAGTGGACATGTGTCCCTTTTCTGGTCTGATCGGACAAGTAGGGACCTGATGGGAATGGACTCCAGCTGTTCAGTTGTTGCTGAAATTTGGCTGACTAGTTCACATGTTTTCCAACTGCTGGGATTTGTGTGTGGGCTGGCCTGACCCGGCTGGGCTTTGTAGATAAACTTCCTTGGGCTTGGTTATCCCCCACAAAATGAGTAGTTTTGCCATGGGTGATATACATGGGCTTTTGTAGCTAGTTAATTATAGGAAAATAAGCATAGCTCCCATGAGTTTTGTGAAAGAAATATTTTTTGGGAGATGAGTAATTATATTTCCCATGAGTGAGGGACTTTAGCATATGTAAAATAATTGTCAAAATAATATTTGATTTTGTAAATATATGCCAACATAGCATTTGGGTTTTATGAAATAGTTGCCAAAACAACATTTGGGCTTTATGAAATAGTTGCCAAAATAACATTTGGGCTTTATATTATAATATATTTTATTTAAAATCTATTTTTCTTGCCTTTTGAGATGCAAATTGACCAATTTTGTGTTGTATTTTGTTTAAAATCTATTTTCACCTAAATTTTGTGTTGTTCTTTGTTTATTACTAATAACAAATTTATTCATTTTTGGGCCTTAGGCGAGAACTAAACTAGGGCATTTTTTATATTTATGTATTAATTGAACAAGTAGCTAACCCATGCGATGCACGGGATAGTTTTTAAAAAACATATATATTTACTTTGCTTAGAGAAATAATTACTTGAAACAAATAAGACTTCACCTCTACTTACTATGGCTCAAAACATACTATGTAAGTATAATTTTATTTGAAGTGTAATCAAACATTAAAGGAAACTAAACAATTGTATATCAATTATTGCAAAATATCTAGATGAATAAAAAAATATATAATAAATGAATACTTAGGCAAATATTCCATTTAATATTTTTTGTTTATTCATCTTTTGACTCATTTAAAAAATATATTCCATATACTTTGTAATCTAGAAGAGTAGATGATATTCATATTCTACATGAGCACAATATAAAGGAAGAAACTCATAACAAACTTTAGGGATAATAATTTAATGATTTAACTATTTTTAGAGATAATTTTATAACTAAATTCATACAAATAAGTTCTAAACACTTCCTCTTTCGCAAACTTTAAAAACTACTATTCAAGCATAAATAAATAAAGATACAACAACTACCAAAATAGCTTTCACAGGAATATTTCGAATTCCCAAGGTCTTTATACACAGGCAAAAAAAATCTCCAGTGTACAACTCCTAATCTCCACTTCAAAATATTATCTGCAAAATAAGAGAATTCATACCTAAAAAATCATTCATTTAGAAGGAAATAAAAGGAATCAATATATATTTTCTCTTGTTAATGGAGGCTTGCAATTAGTATGTACTTCCCTCCCTTTACCGCCCGTCTGAAACAATGGGAAGAATACTTTACATAAATCCATGAACTACTTATACTCGGGAGATAAAGCAATTATGAAAGATACCATTTATTTCAACAAAAAAAAAAAAAAAAAAAGAATAATCATAATGAATTGAAAAGCAAGCAAAATGGATGGCTTAGGGATGATGATCCAATATGTTTTGATAATATTGAACATCAATGCAAGAACCTATACGTGACTTTCATTAAACATTATATTTATCATGAATTCTATCCAATACATGCTAGAAACTTTTAATTCAAACAAATTTCACAACTAAAGAAAATCAAATATGACTACAAACGATGTGAAAAAAATTTTAAAACTTTATTACCAAAAAAATATTAAAAAACAAACATAGACCAAATACAACAGAAACTGATAAGGAACTTCATTAGCACAACTTTCCAATCAAAGCACAAAAGCGTACGAAAATAAAGAAAATGCTAAATGTACTACTAATTATATATGTTATATATGTTTCACATTTATGTAAAAACAGGCCTCATAGATGCGTCTAATGAGGGGAACATGAAAAGAAAAATCCTTTGTCAGCTCAAATTTTATTTGCCTTAGTCAAATGAGTTCAATGTTGTTCTAGACAGAGAGACTTTCAAAGGATGTTACAAACCCCAAGAAATTGCAAGTTGGAGATAGTGAATTTAAAAATAAAAATAAAAATGTAATGGTTAAAAAAGCCTATCAAACTAATGTTTAAATAGAGACAAATAGAAATGCATATCATTAGTTAATATAAAGACATAATACATAAGCTAAGACAAAGGCAGCAAGAACATTAAAAAATCTTATCAGTTTAATATGAAATTGAAGTATTTTAAACATAATATACAAAGTTTGAGAAAAATGATTTGGCAATTTTTCTGTTATTTGAATCTTCAAACTTTCTCCTGTGTTAAAGCCAAAAACAGTTCTAATTATAAGATATCACATTAAGGAATCATGAATGAAAAGAAAAGATACCAAGTGTCAAATTTGAAGATAACTACTATAAAAATAAAAAAATAAAAAATAAAAACAAAAAACAAAAGAGTCAACAGTGAAGTTAGATAAAGACAATTAAACATATTGCACTTCTAAGTGATCAAGCACAGGAGGAATCCAACTCATATTCATTTGTAGGCTCAAAATGTCCTAACTATAAATGGAGCAAGGTGAAGGTGATTGTTGCTACCATTTTAAAATAAAAAAGGTAATAACTTCAATTGCTTAAGTCTTTGCAAACAATTAAATGTTATTGTTCATGAGAGAGGGCTGTAGATCATATTAGTTTTATACAGATTTTAAAAGGGGAAGATGAAAGAAAAAAGAAAACACAAAAATTCAAAGAAAAGACAAAAGAAAAGAACCAATTTATCTTAATTAGATACAGATCCAACCACAATTCTTCCAGCATACAGTCTAAATGCATAAATATAGAGAATCAGGACATTTTGGAAATAGTTTAACATAGAAGCAACTTCAAAATACAAAATAATTTCAACTTAAAAGACATAATTCTATGATGTTACCTGTTTCATTTGGTCATAACTGGCTGGGTTAACAGCATTTACTGTATCATTTTGTGTTACATTAGGGCCAAGGCTAGTCCAATAATTTTCTTAACAGATTTGTGAAATTTTGTGTTACATTAGGGCCAAGGCTAGTCCAATAATTTTCTTAACAGATTTGTGAAGGACATAATAGCTTACACTCATGATTATTGTATTTAAATTCAGTCAGCTATTCAACTCAAAGCTTTGTTGATTTGGGTAAAAAGTGACTTAAGAGTAATTAATAATATGTACAATTTCCCTACTACATAGCTAAATTGTCTTTAACTTGCGCATGCTTAAATATCTAAAGCATTTAAAGAATGTAGATGTTGGTGGTACTAAACTCTTAACTTCCAAGGATTTGTTCACAAATGATGGACATATTATACCTAAGCACTTATTATCTCTAACTAATGCATAAATCAATAAGAAATTTGTAATTCTCATGCCTATAGTGGTTTTTTTTTTTTTTTTAAGAGAACCATCTATAGCTCACAATATCAATGGAATAAGAATAACAAATTCTAAAAAAATATATAAATTATGTAGTAAACAAAGAAGGCACCGAATTACCAATTAGAGTAAGTACTGGCTTTGCAATGCCCCAATTTATACTATCTTCCCTTTGCCCTGCTCTTCATCATTTATTGGCCAACAATCTCTTCTTTTTTTCTTTTTCTTTTTCTCTATATCAATTAACACATGTCAGAACAAAGAAAAAACAACAAAATTAAACTTTATGTGATATACCAGAACATTAATAGCGAAACTAAAACAAATCCAAATATTTAATTAATAGTGAAACCAAAACAAATCCAAATATTTAATTAGACTGTAAAAAGGGGAAACTCAATACAGATCAAACCAAAAAAAGAATCAAACAAAACCCATCAAAAAAAAAAAATCCATCTGAGTTTCTCATAAAAGACCTTAAAACACAACAAATGTTTCCAACATACTCAAAATATGTCTTTACCTGCACATCACAGGGTCCAATTGTACCCTTATGGCCTGCAGAATCTTGATGAGTAATGCCTCCCTAAAATAAAAATATAAATAAAAAAAATAAAAACCCAATTTTAATTTCTGTACAATTAAACCCGATAATAATCAAGTAATTGAATAGCTTTGTGACAAAGTGTACTTGTAACATGTATGTGACAAAAAACTTGTAAAACAGAATTCATATCAGAAAATACTAAAATTAAAATATATAATGAGTCAAGAAGAATGAGAGGACTATGATTGGAGAGGTAGTTGGGGCGACCTTGGAGGTAGAATGCTCGACATGTTTGGTGGAATCAGAAATTTCAAAGTGAATGGGAGCCAAAGAAATATAGCCAGGAAAGAGTTGTTTTTTTTTTTTTTTTTTTTCTTCTTCAAAGATATCATGTCGCTCGTATGGTATTCATATAACTCTAACATCGAATTCTCCAAAAGAAACTTAGAATCTACCAAGATTTTTCTCTACAAATGTTTGGCTGCCCCAACTTTATCATGTGAAGAATTGGAATAGAAGAAAAACAAATGGGAAGAATTGACTCAGATTTAAGGGATTAAGTTTTGAAATTATATATCAACAAATAACACACATTGCTTCTGTACTATTTTTTCAGAAAATAAACTCAACAAAGGGGAGGAAAAAATGGAGTGAAACAGAACAAACAATATGGAGAATCACCTTCACCTTCAACTAACTTGAAAGCCCATCCTTCAAGACCTGTAGTGTCCAATGGTCTAAATCTTGGTTGCTTTAATAGATTTTCTTTTGAAATAGAGCAATGTGAGTATTAGCGACAACTATAATATAACACATTGTAGACAATCCATTAAATGATGAAAACAACATCAAACAGTGATATAGATGTGTATATTACAAATTAACAATTGAAATTGAATTTAACTCCAACTATCGAACGAAATTTGGTTTATCAAATAGAGTAATAAACAAACCTTAATACAATCAATCACCCCACTAAAAATATGGTGTAGTACTCTTAAATTTTACTGGTTTAAACAGAGCATTGGGTTTTTTTTTTTGGTGTGGTATTAAAAAAAATTAAAAAAATCAATATGAGACACATGTTCAGCAATCTTGAACAACCATACTAACCAACCCAAACCTTCAAAACAAAAATAAAATCGCCACAAAATGCAAAATAGCAGCAGCCCCAACATAACAATCCACAGTCTAGCATATTAAAAAACACCATACATCAAACCAAAACAAACCCAGAATCAAAACCAAATTAAAAAAGCCCCAGGAAAATAAAAATTCAAAAAAAATTGCATAAAAAAATTCAATACCAGAATTTTAATTATTCTTCATTGCCATAACTCTGACAACAAAGGAAGAAAAAGACATGGAAACTCTGCAAAAAACAAAAAATCAATTAAGAGGAAAAGAAGCACACCACAAAGCAACGATCGGGTTTTTGAAGGACGACTCAGTTGGCTTGGTCGGACTAATGGACGCGCTAGGAGGCAATTGTGGAGGCCACTTTGGCCTTCAACAGCGGCGATGTCAACAGTCCTAGTTTAGATTAAGCTTGCTTCTTTATTGTTGTTAGATTCATAGAAAGGCGAGAGATAAAGAAGAAGGAAGGGTTGTGCAAATTTGTGCACTTGTTGTTATAAGGTTGTATCATACTGTGTCAGACTCAAATGAGGAAGACAGAGGAATTGTTTCAATTTTGTGCAGTTATAGAGATTGGAAGAGAGAAGACGAATATAAAGGAGAATTAAGAAAGAAAAAATGTTTATATTTTTGGGGAAAGGAATATTGAAAAGCCAAAACGTTGTCTGTTTCTGTAGTTTAGTATATTTTTCTAGTTATAGGTGTTATCTTTTATAACGAAATATAAACTAAAATTATTAGGAAAGGTGTGAAATTTATAACTTCCCCCTGGAGCAGTGCAACTTTTCTTTTTTTTTTGAGAATCACTAGAGCTGTGCAACTGAACACCAACCATAGCAAAAAAATGGTACTGAAACGTTGCTCTTATTCTACCAAATGAAAAGGCACAATGTTTTGTTATTTTAAAACGTAAACATGGTATAAATTTATTTAGCCATGTGGCGCAATGAGACGTGGTCAACAAAAAGTCAAACGTTTCGGCTATTAGTTATTATATAGATTAATATTTACTTAATATTATATTATTACAATAATTTTTTTTTAAATCTTTTTTTTTTTTTTTTTTTTTGCCTTTTGAGATGCAAATTGACTAATTTTGTGTTGTATTTTGTTTAAAATCTATTTTCATCTAAATTTTGTGTTGTATTTTGTTGAACCAATGGAGAGAAAGAATGAGAGGGGCGGAGAGCAAGAGTTGAGACTTGAGAGAGAGAGAGAGGCAGAGATCAAGAGTGAGAGAGAGAAAGGTATGAGTAAATTTAAGGAATTTGAGATTTTTTATTTGTTTTGATTTGAGATTGTTTTGTGGGTAAATTTTTAGAGTAGAATTGCACTTTATCCAGTTGAATTTTGATTTGTCTAAAGGTTAATGATGATATTTTTGGGATAATTGATTTTGTTTAGACTAAAGAATTTTTTGAGTACCAATGTTTACAAGGATGTTTTAGATTTTTTGTTGTTTAGTAACAAGCATGTATTAGATTACTTGGAATTTTATCTAAAACTTTTTTTTCTACTGCCCATTCTTTGTCAAAACTTTGGGGCCCCCTTCCACTTGTGGGCCTTAGGCAATGGCCTAATTGACCAAGTGGAAGGGCTGGCCCTAGACCCTAGTAGCCCCTTTGGCAACTTGAAGGTGTTCCAAAAGGTGAAGAGATAGTAAGGAAGAATTTGTAAAGCAAGCAAAGAGTAAGATTCGGCAAATTTATAATTCGTTCATACAATCTATTTAATTTACTCTTCAACAAACAGTCTAGAAAACATATAACCCATTTAATTTATTATTCAAAAAACAATCTAGAAAATGCAATACAAATTCACATAGGAATTGGATTTAGCAATCGAAAAACCTTAGCCATAGTTGGCCTTTCTCTTTTTATCTCACTAGTACACATTTCTGCAATTTCAAAATACTCTTTCACATGGGCCTCTATTAGGCCACCCTCCCACAAAATACTAGCATCCACCATTTGCATATGCTTATCTTGGGCCAGCATTTTCCTAGCCCATTCAACTATCCCAACCTCTTCCCCGTCCAAAAGTGTAGGCAAATTGGGACGCCTTCCAGTAGCAATCTCGAACATTAAGATCCCAAAACTGTAAACATCAGCCTCGAGTGTAGCTGTAGTGAGGCCTGCCTTGTACTCAGGGGGCATGTAACAGTAACCCATTGTCCCCGCAGATTGTGTGGACGCATAGGAAGTGGAGGTGTCGATCCTCCTTGCATGGCCGAAATCACAAATATGGGCTTGAAAATCGGAGTCCAAGAACACGTTTCGGGACTTAATATCCTGATGAGCAATGGGCTTGTCCAAACTATGCAAAAAAAAGAGGCCATTAGCCACACCCTTGACAATTTGAATCCGGGTCCCCCAGGATAACGTTGTGGCCACGTCCTGCTGCTGCTCCTGCTCCTGCTCCTGCTCCAAGTGCAACCAACGGTCCAAACTGCCATTCTGAAAAAACTCGTATATGAGGAGCCTATCGGAACCGCTCATGCAATAGCCGAAAATCTTAGCGATATTTGGGTGGTGGAGCATACCCAGTGTCACCATCTCCGCCCAAAACTCCCTAAAGCCTTTGAAAGCATCTGGGTTGAGTCTCTTGATGGCCACGGTGACGCCGTTGGAGAGCTGGGCCTTGTAGACGGTTCCGAAGCTGCCACCGCCGATGATAAACTCTGGGGAGAAGTTTTTGGTAGCCGCCCTCAGCTTAGTCATGGAGAATTTGAGGTTGGGGTCGAAGGAAGCGCTCTGATCGATGGTGGTGATGGAGGGTAGCTGGGTTGTTGTGGATACGAGTTGGGTTATCTTGGGTTTTCGACACCTGAACACCCAGAAAGTAATGATCCCGATTAGAGAGAAGAAGAAGAGTAATCCGTAGGCTGTTGCTAGGAAAATGTGATCCATACGGAACAGAAGAAAAAGATGTTCAACATAAAAGAGAGAGACAAAATATGTTATTGTTTGAGAGTTTGAGACTTCTTAACACTATATTCATTGTTCAGAAACGCGTTCGGTTGGAATTGGAGGGATAAGGGCGTTTGCGGTTTCATGGAAGAAGCTGGGTCTTTCACTCAACAAGTCTTCGGACAGAGACTTTCGTGGATAATCAATTAATGGTTGTTTAAAAGAAGTCAATCCCATCCAAAAAAAAAAAAAGTCAATCAAGTACTTAATTAGTAGCATCATATATATATATATATATATATATATATATATATATTTTGAAAACAGACCTTTTAATATCTTTTTTATAATTGATAATATATAGTTATTCCATTTAATCTTCTTGTGACAAAATCAATTAAAAAAACGATTTTATCCATTTTAATTTAAAAAAAAATTTTATATAGAATAAAACTAGAAAAATTTTTCTGAGAAATTTTGTAAGTGGTGCATATATTTGAAAAAAAAAAAAAAAAACCTAGTTGTTTTATATAATCAATAATTGTTGTATTACATGTTTGAATTTTATTATTATGTCAAAGACCTTATAGCTGATTTGGCACATCTCCATACACAAAGTACCTACGGGTCTAGGAGGGAAAGGGTTCGAACTATGGAGTTAGCAGCATATTCAGTTCTCACAGGTGCAGTTTGACGGGCACTTATACATGAGGATGACTTTTTTGATGAGTAGAACCCGATAAGGAGTTAATTGGAGATGTAACCTTTTTTTTTTTTTGAGGCTGTAACCTAATTGTGATTTTAAGAGGTTTTGTACTGTATGCAGCACATTCATAGAAGACGATGACCTACCTTTTGAGTCGGAGTTGGTATTAGCTTTAACCGAAGATGGGGAATATATTGTGAATTTGGGGACATGGTGGGCAGCCCATGGCTTGGTGGGAATTATCATGTATGGTGGCTGTACAGGAAAAAAATTAAAGAGATGTTCATTTTTTTTTTTTTTATCACATTACATAATTGTTTATTTATCAGTACGAAATGCAAAGATCCAAAATTCAGAAAGCACACCGAATTGGGTTTTCTTTTTTTTTTTTTTTTTTATTCTTATTCAAATTGAAAAGCCACTTGCAAATACACACGTCCAAACAGAAACAAGCTTAAAAAACAAACGCTCCGTTTGTTTCGAAGTAAAATATTTTCAGGAAAATATTTTACATACTTTACCATGTTTGTTTTGTTGTAAAATTTGGGCAACGGTAAAGTCAAACTGTAAAATTAAGGCAAAAAGAAGTAAAATATTTTACACTTGAAATTTTAGTAAAACATTTTACATTTTACAATCTCTCATACGTAGAGATCACATTTGACAGACCATCCACTCCTAACTCTCTATCAAGCCTGACAGGGAGAGCACCCACCAGCAACACAATCATCAACGCCAGAGATGGCGTCTCTCCACTGCAAGCCAAGCACCAAAATTGCAATTTGTGTTGTTTGCTGATATGGTTTTTTTTTTTTTTTTTTTTTTTCTTCTTCTTTAAGCCATGTAGATCTGGGTATGTTTTGTACAAATCTCTACTGCTAGGCCTTGTGTACAAATCTCTACCGCTAGACCCTGTCATACAAAAATTCTGTAGATCTCCACTTGTGTCGTGCAATTTTGGGGTTTTTTTTTTTGGGTTGCAAATCTTTTTTTTTTAGCTAACATGAGTTTGGGTGGTTTGATTCATGGCTGTGTTTCTTATTATAATTTGATAATTTCAACTTAGGATGATGCGAATTTTGAGTTTGGTTGTTTCTAATTGAAGATTTTCTTTTTTTTCATTTTACACTTGCAAATGAATTTTCAAGTACAAACCTAAACACTGTAAAAGGAAAATATTTTCCGTAAAATATTTTTAGTGTAAAATATTTTACATTTGAAAATATTTTACATTGAAACAAACGGAGCGTTTAACCACAACCTTATTAAAACAAACATTGACATTTTTAACTATAGTTACCACCAGGAGCAGTTCCTTTCACTGTTTTAAAAACCGGACCGGACCAGTCGGTCCGACCAGTTCAACCAGGAACTGGGAGCCAGTTCGGCCTAGTTAAAACCCCCAAAACCGGTCAAAAATCGGGTAAAACCCAAGGTTGAACCGAAAATTTTCAAAAAAATGGTTTGATGCCCGATTCGGTTTTTAAAACCATGGTCCCTTTCCCAGACCCATATGATCCTGGGGGATTATTCCCTTCCACACTGGTATTATGGGTTGTGGTCCCAATAGGGTGAGACTCCTCCACCACACCCTCATGAGTCACTCGACCCAGCTGTCCCTGTCCAAAAAAGAATACCCTATTTCCGTTGCATACATCTTCTCCCTCACATGAGGGTGTGCCCCACACTTAGGGCCCACCCTCATGTGAGGAAAAGATGTATGCAACGAAAACAGGGAATAACCTCTCATCCCTATCCAGTCCCATGTCCTAGCATTGCTGACATAGGGTGTACCCCAGTTGTGGTCCCACGAACACCCGTAGTAGCAGTATACCCAGTATGTCGTCCAGCTGGAGTGCTCTCTATTTGTTTGGCTGCAACATTGTGCTGTCTTGCCTGCTGCTTCTCCAATTTAGCTTGAGTGTTCCTCTCCTCTTTCTTCTCTGTCACCAGTTCTTTTTGCAATGGGTCACGAGCTGTCATCCTTTCCACCTTTTCCTGCACACCGAATTGTTTAAGAGCATCCCGTCAATGGAGTTATTTTTTTAGCTATTTGGTACCACAAAAAACTATTTTATCTATTTTACTTATTAATTTTACAAAACATCTAATAACAATGAATTTATTTTAGCTTTCAATACAATAAAATAATATAAAAATCACAGTAAAATAATATATTTACTATTATAAAATAATATATAATATATCAACTACAATAAATAACAATCATAACCACCGCAACCGCTACTGCCGCCGCCACATGATAGCAAATAATCATATAGTGTAACAAGTAATTTTTTTAACCCCAAATTATACTTATATTTTTTTTTTTTTTACTAAAACAATTTTTCAATTATCATGATAGCAAATAATCATCTAGTGTAACAATAATATTTTGTTTTAACCCCAAATTATATATATACATTTTTTTTTTTTTTACTAAAAAATTTTCTCAGTCGTCATGATAGCAAAAAATTGTTTAGTGTAACAACATTATTTTTTTTAACCCCAAATTATATATATACAATTTTTTTTTTTTTTTTACTAAAACAATTGTCCAAAAGCAATCTTAGAACAATGTGAACTATGAAATGGAGGAACCTTATAAGAAAACATATAAAATGGAACACATATTATAGATGGAACAATGTAGTTTATAGATTACTCACATACATAACTCAAACCAAATTACAATAAAACTCACACATTCGCACAAGTTCCCATGACTCATGCTTCTCAACATATAAAAAATAAAAATAAAAATAAAGTTCCTATGACTCGCCTTGCAATTGCAATAAATGTTCAACGAGGTCTAACTGGAGTTAAGAATGAATTTCTCGATCTCTAATGCGTCCATAACTCTGAATGTGTGCCATAAATCCATCACTTTGTTCACGTGACACTTGTACAGGAGGATTATCCACTCCATCAATTTGTTCATAATCCAAGTCTACCACTTCATTATCATCTCGCTCATCTTCAACGATCATGTTATGGAGAATTATGCATGCTTTCATGATCTTTTGGAGTGTTTCTGATGCGAACCTCAATCGACACGCTTTGAGACCCAACAAAAATATTGGAATACTTGCCCAAGAAAACTAAAATTTAGATTTTTTATAGAAACTTTGACCCAGTGTTTATAATTGAAACGCGAACCAAAGGTATAAGTGTAACACCTTGACCCAATGATTATAATTGAATCACGAACCAAAGGTATAAAGTTTGAACGCCACAAGGAAGAATTCCTGATAAGTTCACAGTTCTTGAAGAACCAAAAGAAGAGTAAAGCCTCACTTTTTCTGATTTTTATTCAATAACTTTGCCTATTACAATGAGTGCATGCTATTTATAAGGCATGATTGAAAATAGAAAAATATAAAAAAACGTACTAAATAGTAAAACCCTAAATAAAAGTTGATTTGGTATGAAATTAGCATATCCAAAATAGGAAAATAGCTAAAAAACGTTCTAAATAATAAAAGCCTAAAATTAAGGTAGATTTGGTCTGAAATTAGAAGCTCCAAAGTAGGAAAATATCTGTTAACTGTTATGGAGCTGGAAAATCAATCAGCTATTAATCTATGCCATAAATCACGCCCAATTCAACGAGATCAGCCCTCAATAGCTTGGATTAAATTTATTATGCCTTCATCTTCCTTTGGGCCAAGCTTGGAATGTCCTGTGTTAGAATCAGTCCATTAAGTGCTTCTTTGATTTTCTTGGATCTTGCTTTAGTAATAGGCCCAATTGGAACATGCAATGGATCCTTGAATACTTGTTGATTCTCATTAGTTTCAAGATGGAAAAATCATGCAAGTCCACGACAATTGCGAAACGTGCTTAGCACTCCAAATGCACGCTCAACATCTTTCCTATACGCCTCTTGAGCTGCTACAAATAATTTTCGCTTGTCCTTGTGGAGCTGGGATTGTTTTCACAAATGTTGCCCACTTTGGATATATGCCCTCAGTAAGGTAATATCACATTGTGTAGTCATGACCATTAATTGAGTAATGTACTGCAGGAGCACATCTTTCAGCAAGATCAAAAAATATATGCAACCGCTCTAACACATTAATATCATTATTTGACCCAGGTAATCCAAAAATTGCATGCCATATCCAAAGATCATATGATGTTACTGCCTCTAAAACAATATTAGGCTCACGAATACAACCACAATATTGACCTTTCCACAATATGGAGAAAAAGAGAATACCTCATCCGAAATTTCCTACGAAATAAAACAGGCGGATATATGATAGAATTAGCTTAAGAAGGTAATTGTGTTCAAGGGTTGTTTCGAGGAAACCAACCTCCAAGTGAAGAGAATAGAGAATAGGAAGAACAGAGGGAAATTGAGAGTTTAGTAAAGTATGAGCCAAGTAGAATTGGTATTGTTTCTACTTAATCATCTCATACACCCCTCTCTACCTTATATATAGTGTGGTACCATTCAATTAGGTAGTTACAATAAGTTACAATCCCCAGTCCTCTCTTAGCTAGCACATACAACTGGCATAACAACCTCCTATAACTAACTTCCAGCACTACCATACCTACACACAAAAGTACAACACACACACAAACACATTCTCACTACATACTTCTATCAAGTCAATACAACTCTATACAACCCTTATCAATATACTGGGGTGGGAGCCAAGTAATCAAGAAAAAGCCTCTCATTGCCTGCCAAATTATTACATCAATATAGCGACTACTGGGATTTATGCCCTAGAATCCTATTATATGATGCTATGTATTATATTATGTATGACATTATGTATGACATGATGTATGACTTAATATTGTAATTAATAAAGTTTTTTTATTATTATCTGAAATAATGGTAACATGAATATTTGGACATTATCATGTAGTCCATGAGATGCATAGTATGTGATTTATGTGATTTAGTCACAAAAGATATAAGTCACAAGTTCTTTGTAAACTCAGAATTTTAGTTCGTAGTTGATGATGAAATTGGGCATTTCATCTGCGAAGACTATAACATATCAACTAAGATGATTTGTCTTGATCATGAAAGTGGTGACTTCTAGTTGATATATTGATATGTTTTAAGAGTTAAGACATATTGAACTGGACCGTTGTGAGATTTATTATTCTCCTAACGACTGTCAATTGAATAATAAATCTCACGACTTATATTTACATGAACTTTTAATCCTGAGAAAATAATGGACCTGATCATGAAGTATAGGTTGTTTCAATATATCAAGAGTGAGATCTAAAGTAACGGTCAAAACCTCAGTATATTGGGCAGCCACATTTAGTGTTGATGGAACATATATTTTCAAGATGGAATTCATAGTATCTTAACAGAAATACAAAATATTCCCTTGAAATAAGTTTAATGGGTTTCTTGTTCAGAGAGTTAGGTCTAACCACTTAGGTAAGAAATTACTAAAGTATATATTTATAAAATTGGATTTCATATATATATGATGAATAACTTAAAAGGATTAAGCTAAGTACTCAAGAATTAAGATGTAGTAATCTACAAAGTGGCAATCTTCATTTATGACTTTGTATTACTACGAATATTTTATGAAGGGGTTGTACGTACAATAAAGTCTTAGAATATAATTTATTAATAAGGCCTAGAGTGCAATTATATTTTTATAGTGGTATTAAATATAATTAATGGTAACTTTGGACTTGTCAAGAGTTGACAGAAAAGCCCAAGGCCCATTGAAGCTAGTGTCTTATTTGTTCCCTTTTGGTCCTACTCCAAGCCACATATTAAACCTCAATTGGAAAGGCCAAAAAGGTTGGCCCAATTAGATAATCAGTTATAGGAGAGAAACATACAGAATTTTGGTAACAATCACAAGTTCATCAAATGGTATGTATGTGAGTGTTGGATACTCTCATTCTCTCTAGAACAAACACATATAACTGATTGAGAGACCACACATCTTAGGCGTTAGTAGAATTGGAGTGAAATTTGAAAGTGTTTCCGAGTACTTCTGATCTTTGATTTTGAAATTCACCACACCAAGGTACACTCTCTTGTTCTATATTCTAAAACTTACATAGTGCATGTTATCAATTGTGAATGAAGTAGATCTTTTAATTTTTTCCGCTGCGCACATTTACTTTTCCAACAATTGGTATCAAAGCGGTCTTCAATTCCAATATGTATAACATGCTTTATGAGTTTTAGAATTAGAAAGGATAGTTTCATAATGCTAGAAGATTTTATATGTATTTAATTTTTTGCATATTTGTTGAAACTATGATTTGATAAAAACTGATATTGATGTTATGATGTTGTTAAAATTTGAATTTAAGTATGTTAAATTGAAGTTTAAGGCTATAGCATCAACGGAATTTAGTTTTGATATCATTCTCAGTCAATTATGTTCATATGTTGGTTGTTTGTTCATGAAAAGTTATTAAAAACTGCCTTAGAAAAATTCTGGAAATTCAAAAATTCGCAAAGCTCGATCGATCGAGCAGCTATCGAGAATCGATCGAGCCTGGTGATTCAGAAGCTCGATCGATCGAAAAGCTATCGAGGATCGATCGAGCAAACAGGAGATTTCTCGATCGATCGAGAAGCTATCGAGTAGTTGTCGACCTAACAAGACTGTTTCTCGATCGATCGACTAGCTGTCGGGAAGCTGTCAAGCATAGGAATTTTTTGAATTTGTTTCTCAATCGATCGACCAACTGTCGGGAAGCTGTCGAGCCTAGGAATTTTTTGAATTTTTCTGAGTGTTTTTACATGTATAAAGTGCAAGGCTATGTGTAATTAGATTATACATGTTTAATAATTTAAAAACCTTCTTTAAAACATCTAGTGGGAGAGAGATACAAGGGTTAGATCTCACAGCCTCCATTATCGGTTCATAGTAGTGTGGGGTAAGCACCTCATCTTGGCGTATATGCCTCGCGATCCCAAAGGAGGGTGTTTACTTCATAGTACTACAATATTGAACTTACCCATTTAAAATAGTATGGACAAGCACCTCGTCTTAGCGTATATGCATCGCGATCCCAAAGGAGGGTGTTTACTTCATAGTACTACAACATTGAACTTACCCATTTAAAGTAGTGTGGACAAGCACCTCGTCTTGGCGTATATGCCTCACAATCCCAAAGGAGGGTGTTTTGTTCCATGGTACTACAAGTTTAAACACAATAAAGGGAGATGAAATGTGGCTACATACGATTCTAGATAATGGTATACACTTGACTAAGTGTAATGTTAACCTCCCGAAGGAGCTATGTCATTATTACTTAGAGGCTAAAGGTAATACGGCATATTATTAGTATTTGATAAGAGTTATCATGATAGCACTAATAATGAGAATAGTTCTCAATCAATTAATGTGTTTATAATACACTTGCTACCAAGGAATTATAGAGATGGATTGGTTTTTCGTTGCATATATTATTTTATGGTTTTATTAAGGTTCCATATTATATGTTTATATGCTAAATTGATAATGTCCAGTTTACTTATTATATTCATGTTTATTATTTCATATTTGAACATTGCATCATTTAGTCCACTTGTTACCATTTTTAATCAAAACAAATTGACTGAATCCAATTATGTTGACTGGAAAAGAAATTTGGACATAGTTCTCGCTGCTGAAGAGCATAAATATGTGCTTACTAAACTATGTCCTAACTTTCCTTCATTAAATGCTCCTCTTGAGGAAAACAACGATATGATCGTTGGCAGAAATCTAATGAGATGGCCAAGTGCTACATCCTAGCATCTATCTCCAATGTTCTACAACATCAAATGCAGGATGTAGAACTAGCTTCGGACATTATGCTAAGTCTGAAGGAGATGTTTGGTGAGCAAGGCCATTCTGCAAGGCAAGAAACCATGAGACAAATTTATAATACCAAAATGGTTGAAGGTAGTTTAGTGAGGGAACATTGTCTTATAATGATTTACAATCTGAATACATTGGAAGTTTTAGGTGCCGATATTGATGGAGAATCCCAAGTGGATATGATACTTTAGTCACTACCGGAATCATTCAAGGAATTCAAACTCAATTATAATATGAACAAAAAGATTTGCTCTTTGTTTGAATTAATGAATGAATTGGTAGCGGCAGAAGGCATTCTTGATACTTCTAATGTTGTAGCCAATGTGGGTGAAGTTTCTACTTCTCAACCTAAGTCAAAAGGTAAGGGTAAGAAGAAGAAGAAGAAGGACTTCACCAAGCAAGAGAGTAAACAAATTGTCTTAGGGTTTGCCGACAAAGGAAAGAAGCTCAAAGGAAAATGTTTTCATTGTGGTGAGAAAGGACATTGGAAGAAGAATTGTCCAAAATTCAAGGCTGCCAATAATAAGGGTATGAATAGTTCTTTCCTCCTTGAAATACGTTTGGTAAAAAATCCCACAGATTCCTGGTGTGTGGATTCAGGTTGTACTAATCGTATCTGCAATTCTTTGCAGGGGCTCTAGGAGACCAGAAAACTTAAAGAATGAGAATTGTTTCTTACTTTGACTGATGGGAGCAGGATTTCGGTTGTAGCTGTTAGTGTTTTAAATTTGTGTTTTGAATCTAGAGTTTTAATATTAAAAGACTCTCTGTATGTACCTAATATTCGTAGGAATTTAATTTTTGCAACTTATTTGGGTAAACATGGATATTGTGTTATCCTTAAAGACAGTGTTGTAATAAAGAAGGATAAAATGTTTATCTGTTCTGGCAATATTGTGGATGGTCTTTATATTTTAAATCCTAATAAGCATGAATTATATAATTCTAAATTAGATAATAACTCTAATGTAAAATCATTAAAGAGAAAGTTTCCTTCTACTAATTGATAGGCCACAAATTGAATGACCCCTTGTGATTTAAACTAATTAATTAATTTAACCAAGTTATTAATTAATCAATTTATCATGCAAAATGCGTGGCAGCACAAACAAATCACCAAAACTAAATATGCAGCGGAAAAATAAATAACTCGGTGATTTGTTCACGAATGGGGAAAACCCTAACGGCAAAAACCCCACCGGGTGATTTTCAGGTCACCACTCCCGAAACTCCACTATTATCAAATCAAGCGGTTACAAATAAGGAATCCCAAGTACCTTACCAACCTACATTTGAACCCTTACCCCAATACCCAATTGGACTTGATCTGTAGTGACAGTTCCCCTTTTTGATGCACGGCTCCCAAGTACGTGACTAACCAGATGCGCGGATCCCAGTACGCGACTTCAAACACCAACTTTAGGAAGAGAGGTTGGCTGCAAAGTTCTTCAAATCATCCTATGCGATGAAGATCAGGAAGATGCTTAGTCACAAAACCCTACGGTGCAAAATACACAGCAACTTCTTGAAGAAGATGAACTAGGTTAAGAACTTCGTCTTAGATCACAATTTGCTTGAACAAGGATTGCTCAATGCTTATGCAACTTGTGTCTATGTTGACAGCTCTTAAAACACTCCTTAAATATGTTTAGGGTTAGAAGAAAAGAAGGCCCAAAAACACATTCACGGATCCCAAGAAAATCAGAACAGAAATCTGACTTTTTAATTCTCGACAGATAGCAGGTGTCGAGGTAGGTGTCGAGAAGGTGTCGAGCATTAAAAACTGTGCACTTCAGCTTGCTTTTTCTTGGACAGACTTGATGACTTCAATACTTGATTTTGAAACATTGTTTCTTGAAGTATTAAAAACACCTAGAACTACCCAATTACAAGTAGAGTGCGTTTTGTCAAAGGATTAGCCAATTTACATAAAATATGACATATGTTCTTAACATGTGAACACATATGTCCTAACAATCTCCCCCTTTGGCAATCCGTGACAAAACCACAACAAACAAATGAACATATGAGAGAAGTCATAAATCACTCAACTCATATTCACTTGTTGAATACAATAAAATCTATCCTAACACAAACTCTTGAAAAACTTTGCAAGAAGAGAGTTTATGGCAAGTAGACTTTGACAACCTGTATTTCTGAAACACTTTTAAACAAAACTCATCAAGGCATCTTGTGTGAAACAGAAATAATTAGATTGCATACAAGTATAAAGAACATGTGTCTAAAGATAGAAAAGAAACAACACATGAAGAGATAGGTGAAAGAAAAACATGCATCCACATATATAGAAAGATAAGTACATTGTATGTAAAACTGATATACAAGACCAATGTATCTGATAAGACTAGAAAAGAAAAGATACATCAAAAACCTCACTACATCCCTCAAAAAATATGAACACTCCCCCTATCAAAAATGTCCTATACTAACTCTCCCCCTAAGATGACTACTCTCATAATCCCAAAACTACTCCCCCTTTTTGTCACGAGTGACAAAGGATAGAGTGTCATGTAGACATCTCATCAGTAGAGCTAGCATCTCCATCATCATCAGCTGAAGTATCATTGTCATCACCATCATCATCATCATCATCCTCAGTATCAGAATCTGAAGCGGCTGGAGGAGGTGGTGGAGGAGAAGCCTCAGAAGCAAAACCACCCATGGTCGCCTGCCGTCATGCAATACGACCAACACGAACGTTCACCTGATACAACTCAGTGGTGAGTGTATCAAGGCGAGCATCCATGCGCTGCAGCTGCGCCATGATATCTCCAAGAGATACATCGCCTGAAGAAGGAAGAGGAGTCAATGTAGATGGAGCAGATCTGGATGGAGCCGAACAGGAGGGCAGAGTGGAATCCGGCTGTCTCGACCTGAACTGTGCCTTACTACGTTTTATGGTAGCGGCATCTATGGCAGATATGTGTGTGAAGTGGTCGGACACAGGGAAAGGGATGGAAAAATGGCGTAGTATCCTCGTGATAGTAGAAGGAAAGATGAGCTTATCACGGGATGCCGCATCTAAATGAACATCTATAATAGAGAAAATGAAATGAGAAGGAAAATCTATCGTAAGATGCTCAAGTAGAGATAGCAAGAAACGAGCACAAGGCTCTGTGATAGAGTTATAGTGAGAGAGAGGATGAAGTACAAAAGTCATCACCATGTTAAGGAACCTAGAACCTTTAGCAAAAGGTCTACATGATGTGTACTGATGCTCACCCCACTCAGAAGGACGCTCACAAAAAGCAGAAATGAGCTCATCCTTGGACACAGTCCTCAGTCGCTTACAAGTAGGATAGTCAGGAAACTCTATCCTAGGGACTCTAAGCACATCCGCAACCAGCTGCGGTGTGATAGCAATGCGCGTACCTTGAACGCGAGTATGAAAGAGAGGTACTGAACGATCAATCCCGTACATGTTGGAGTAAAACTCCTGAATCAGTACAAGAGGACAAGTGACCGGGACGTCACACAGTGACTCCCATCCCCTACTGTGAATGACAGAGGGAAGGTCAGTGTCGGCGAAGTCCGCCAGAATGACGTGGCGTTCCGAATGAACACCTCGTCTAGAAAAGTTCTCAGTAAATGCCTTTTGGGCATCTACATCACGGAACCGAAGAGTATGAGGAGCAGTATCAGAAGATGAGGAAGCTCCAGAACGCAGAGGGTTCCGAGCAGGAGTGGATTTACGTTTGGGTGCCATAGACACTACTAACGTAAAAGAATGAGAAAAGAGATAGAGAGGGAGACAATCAGAAAAGTCCCAAACAGTTCAAATATGACAATATCTTGAACAAAATGTACGTATGCATGGGAATGCATGGTCATCTGACATGCAAACATAAAAAGCATCATGGGCTCAGCCCAATCCAAACCTAGCAGCACACATACAAGAATCACACAACTAAATGCATGAAAATATCATTCTAATGCACATGGAATGCAATGTATGACTTTTTAAACACTTTTCATTGATTTTGAAAAACCCCAAAGTTTTCAAAAAAATCCCAAAACCTAAGATTCAAACCATGAAATGCATGAAAAGGAATGGAAAAGAAGATCATACCACTTGATTTGAAGCAAGGAAGGCCGAAAATCACTTGGGATGGAGATTGGAGTGAAGAAAAGTGGTTTTGGAAGTTGAACAGCCTCGGACAGATCGAAGAGAGATCGAGAAATGAGAGAGAAATCGCGAACAGAGCTTAAATAGGCACCTCAGTAAATCTCGACAGCTGAGGTATCGAGAGGTATCAAGGATGCTGTCGAGGAAGGTGTCGAGGAAATTGGCCTTTGACAGCTGAAGGTGTCGAGGAGGTATCGAGGTACTAAACAGCTGAACTGATACTGAAGCTCGATCGATCGACTAGGTGTCGAGAAGGTATCGAGGAGACAGAGAAGATCTCGATCGGTCCACCAGGTGTCGAGGATGTGTCGAGATTGCGATAAGAAAAAGGCTTGAGAAGCTCGACAGCTGACCAGGTATCGAGGAGGTATCGAGGAGGTGTCGAGCCAGCAGAGAAAAGCAGTTTTTCGATAAGTGAAAAACACAAACATGAATGCAATCAAGACAAACACCTCAACCATGATCCAATCAACATAAAAAGCTCTCAAAATCATCTCTCAATGAAAATTTAAGCACATGGATCTCCCAAAAACACACACACACACTAAACAAGTCTAACAAATTTTATACTTCAAAAATAAGTCAAGACAGTTTAGTGAGCATACAAAAGCACATGTAAAACCTTTGTGATGGCAAATCACATTGTACCTGCACATGTATCAAAAGTAGCAAAGAATATTGCGTGTTGTGTGTGAAAAACATCGCAAGATTGCATATGTGTATACATGTTATGACGATCTGAGATATGAGAAAATAACTTTAACTCACACACAATCATAACTGTTTGATGGGGACCATCACCTTCGAGGTACATCTTATAACTCCCACATCTCCTAGAATACACGCTTGCAACCATTTTTAAAGCATTTTTAATCTTTTTGCTTTTTATTTCTTTGCATATTTTCTTTTTTTTAAACATATCATGCATGGGCTTATGAGAAAGAAAAGAAATACCCATTGATATTTGACATTTTAATTTTGCTATGCCTAAGCACACAAATGTCATTAACATCACACTTTTGCTATGCCGAAGCATACAGATGTCATTAATGATTGGCGGGCAATAGTGGTGAGATGGTTATTTATGCCTTTCTCTTAGGATTTTCTAGTCCTACCCGTCAAAAAGAGTGATATGAGTGTTAAGTTTAAAGAGATAACCTAATCTTACTCATCACAAACAAGAGCCACAAAGCTCACTTGCTTAGTTGTGCATAAAGATTCTCATCTAAGCTACAAAAGATACAAAGTTTAGAAAACTTTGTTTCATTAGCCATCCAAGGTACACAAGTACCAAAGTACACAAAACACACACTGTTTTTGTATTTTTTTTTTAAAAAATTTTTCAATTTTTTTATCAAAACAAAAATAAACAAAACTGAAAGTAAACACACAAAAACATGTTAACAAAGCAAAACAATGCATAAAACTAGACTGACTCAATAAAAATGCAAAACAAACAAGCAATGCAACACACAAGAAAAACAAGAAGGGAAAAGAAAGTGATGAAATCACTTTGAGTCCTTTTTCTTCCACACCTTGGAAGAGCCTTTCCTTTGATTGAATCCTTGAACCGGCGGTGAGGGGGAAGAATTGAAACCGTTCAAGTTCAAAAGGAACATGATGGCTTTAAGAAGATCTCCAAGAGGAGCAAGAGAGGATTGAAGCTGATTTTGGCTTCCAGATGCTGTCATACTGTTGCTCTGTTGGGTGGCTAGCCACTTGTAGCAATTTGGTCGAGTATGACCGGCAGCTCCACAATGATAACAGAGATGCTGCTTCTTTTGTTTAGACTTTTGAGAGTTAGCCTTCTTAGTCCTAGGGATTTTAGCATCTTTCTTATCTAACTTAGGGGGTGCTCCTAAGATGGATTTACCCTTGTCTATGTTTTCACTAGCTAATTCAGTTTTATCATCAATGTTCTCAATTTTAACAGTATTAGCAGGAGGAACAAAAACAGTAGAACTAGTAGAAGCAGAGTTAGAGAAAGAAAGACCATACCCTAAACCTGTTCGATCTGAAGCAAATTTCTGGTTGTTGAGCATCTCATCAAGTTTTGCACTTGAAGTCCTCTCCAGTTGAGCTCTGACTTGAAACAGCTCTGCTTCAAGCTTCTTGGTCTTCTCAGCCAGGAAGTTGTTTTCAAACCTCAGTGCACCAATAGTTTGATTCGCCTCATCAAACTTTGTGGACAATTCTTCTCTATCAAGTTCCACATCACTGAGCTTCTTGGTGGCCAGCCTGTATAACTTCTCATGCTTTTCAGAGAGCTTGTAAAGCTTCTCATGGGCTGAATGGATATCATTTTTGTCATCCATCTTCTCACATTCAGTGTCCACCAGTTCTTCTTCTTCTTCCTCAACAATCCCTTCAGTAGAATTGACTGAGGCAGTGAAGGCATTTAGGATTCCGTCATCCTCATTGTCGGAATCATCTTCAGGCTCAGTGTCACTCAGGGTTGCAGCAAGAGCCTTGCTCTTTCCAATGCTCTTCAGATATGTAGGACACTCATTCTTCATGTGTCCAAACCCATGACACCCAAAACACTTTGGTCCTGCCGGAACAGTGTACTGACCGCCATCCTTGGCATCCTTCCTTCCTTTGTCTTGGTTCTTGAATTATGAAGAACTGGATTGCCTTCGGTCCTTGTCAAAACTCCTCCCATTGGCATTCTTCATAAATTTCTTGAACTGCCTTGTAATGTAGGACTTCATCTTGGAATCTTCATCATTGGAAGACTCATCTGTATCACTGCTCTTTGCCTGCAGGGCCATGCTCTTGCCCTTGCTTGACTTGCCTATTCTTGATAACCCTAGCTCGTAGGTCTGCAAGTTCCCAACCAACTCAGTCAAAGGAATTTTATCAATGTCCTTTGATTCTTCTATTGCCGTAATCTTGGCATGAAATCTCTCAGGTAGAGATCTGAGCACCTTCCTTACAACCTTAGGTTCAGGGATGGTTTCCCCAAGATTGAAGGCTGAGTTCACTTTGTCTTTAAGCTTGGCATAGAACTCATCGAACGACTCATCCTCCTCCATCTTTATTTCTTCAAAGCTAGTAGTAAGCCTCTGTAGCTTTAAATCTTTGACAGCCTTTGTTCCTTCATAGGTTGTCTGGAGGATGGTCCACGCCTCCTTAGCAGTTTCTGTTGAGGATATCTTCTTGAATTCCTCATTTGTGACTGCGCTAAATAAGGCATTTAACGCTCTGCTATTGAAGTTCGCCGCCTTGATCTTGGCTTCATCCCAATCAGCCGGCGCTTCTGTTGGCTTGGTCCAGCCAATCTCAACAGCTTGCCACACCTTCTCATCTAAGGACTGCAAAAAAGCTCTCATGCGTACTTTCCAGTAGGCATAGTTAGTCCCATCAAATAAAGGAGGTATAATAAGAGATTGTCCTCTATCCATGACAAACAGGGGTCAATGGATCAATCACAGCAAAGATTAAACCTAATCAGAGTGTGCCTACTCTGATACCACTTAATAGGCCACAAATTGAATGACCCCTTGTGATTTAAACTAATTAATTAATTTAACCAAGTTATTAATTAATCAATTTATCATGCAAAATGCGTGGCAGCACAAACAAATCACCAAAACTAAATATGCAGCGGAAAAATAAATAACTTGGTGATTTGTTCACGAATGGGGAAAACCCTAACGTCAAAAACCCCACCGGGTGATTTTCAGGTCACCACTCCCAAAACTCCACTATTATCAAATCAAGCGGTTACAAATAAGGAATCCCAAGTACCTTACCAACCTACAGTTGAACCCTTACCCCAATACCCAATTGAACTTGATCTGTAGTGACAGTTCCCCCTTTTGATGCACGGCTCCCAAGTACGTGACTAACCAGATGCGCGGATCCCAGTACGCGACTTCAAACACCAACTTTAGGAAGAGAGGTTGGCTGCAAAGTTCTTCAGATCATCCTATGCGATGAAGATCAGGAAGATGCTTGGTCACAAAACCCTACGGTGCAAAATATACAGCAACTTCTTGAAGAAGATGAACTAGGTTAAGAACTTCGTCTTAAATCACAATTTGCTTGAACAAGGATTGCTCAATGCTTATGCAACTTGTGTCTATGTTGACGGCTCTTAAAACACTCCTTAAATATGTTTAGGGTTAGAAGAAAAGAAGGCCCAAAAACACATTCACGGATCCCAAGAAAATCAGAACAGAAATCTGACTTTTTAATTCTCGACAGATAGCAGGTGTCGAGGTAGGTGTCGAGAAGGTGTCGAGCATTAAAAACTGTGCACTTCAGCTTGCTTTTTCTTGGACAGACTTGATGACTTCAATACTTGATCTTGAAACCTTGTTTCTTGAAGTATTAAAAATACCTAGAACTACCCAATTACAAGTAGAGTGCGTTTTGTCAAAGGATTAGCCAATTTACATAAAATATGACATATGTTCTTAACATGTGAACACATATGTCCTAACACTAATGATGCATATCTTTGGCACTTGCGTTTGGGTCATATTAATCCAAATAGAATTCAAAGACTGATCAAAGATGGACTCTTAAAGCCATTAGATTTTGATGAATTTCCAGTTTGTAAATCTTGTTTGGAAGGCAAAATGACCAAACGACCTTTTAATGTAAAAGGTAGAAGAGCCCAAAAGTTACTTGAATTAGTTCATACGAATGTTTGTGGTCCTATGTCAACCCAAACAAAAGGAGGTTATGAGTACTTCATCACTTTTACCAATGATTACTCAAGATATGGTTATGTGTACCTGATGAAACAGAAGTCCGAAGCCTTTGAAAAGTTCATAGAGTTTAGGGCTAAAGTTAAGAATCAATTAGGTAAACACAAAAAAGCCATTCGATCTGATTGTGGTGGTGAATACCTTCTTGGGGATTTCAAGCATTACTTAACTCAAAATGGAATCATATCCCAATTGACTACACCTAGAATTCCCCAATAAAATGGTGTAACAGAAAGAAGGAATAGGACTCTTTTAGAAATGGTTAGGTCCATGATGAGTTACTCAACATTACCAATTTCTTTTTGGGGTAATGCACTAAAAACTGCAATGCATATTTTGAATTTAGTTCTATCAAAATCTATTCCCAACACACCTAAGGAATTGTGGAGTAGGCGTAAGCCTAGTATGAAATATCTCCACATTCGAGGATGTCCAGCACATGTGTTGAAAAGGAAGTCCGATAAGTTGGAATCTAAAACAGAAGTATGCATGTTTTTAGGGTATTTAAAAGAAACAAATGGTTATTTATTCTATAATCATAAAGACAACAAAGTGTTTGTTGGCACACATGCCAAATTTTTAGAAGATGATTATATAAATAATTTTGATCCTAGAAATAAAGTTATTTTGGCTAAAATGAATGAACTTGTAGTTGAACAACCAATAGATAAAACTAGGGATGATGTGGTTGTGTTAGATACACCGCAAGATACTACTCATGAGATGTCTAGTACACAGGTACCTCGTCGTAGTGGGAGAATTGTTCGGCATTCTATAAGATTCATAGGTTTGAGAGAAACTTATGAAGCTATCTCAGAAGAGGTTAAATCGGATCCCTACACTTATGAAGAGGCAATGAATGATATAGATGCACATCATTGGGTCAAAGCTATGAAATCTGAATTAGATTCCATATATTCCAATCAAGTTTGGGATCTTGTAAAGGTGCCTAACAGCATTAAACCTGTTGGTTGCAAATGGGTTTACAAGAGGAAGAGAGGGATAGATGGAAAGGTTGAAACCTTTAAAGTAAGGCTAGTGGCGAAAGGGTATACACAAAAAGAAGGTATTGATTATGAAGAAACCTTTTCACCAGTAGCAATGCTTAAATCTATCAGAATTTTCTTATCCATTGCTACTCATTATGATTATGAGATTTGGTAAATGGATGTCAAGGCTACATTTCTTAATGGCAATCTTGAAAAGGAAATCTATATGATGCAACCAGAAGGTTTCATAGCAAAGAATCAAGAGCATATGGTATGCAAATTGAAAAGGTCCATTTATGGACTTAAGCAAGCATCTAGGTCATGGAACATCAGATTTGATCAAGCAATCAAGTCTTTTGGTTTTGAATAAAATCTTGATGAACCATATGTGTACAAAAGACATCAAGATAAAATAGTAATATTTCTAGTACTTTATGTTGATGATATTCTACTCATTGGAAATGATGTTGGGGTAATGTCATCAGTAGAGGTTTGGTTGTCAAGCTAATTTGATATGAAGGACTTGGGTGAGGCTAATTTTGTTCTAGGGATTAAGCATTGGCGAGATCGCAAGAATAAGATGTTAGGTTTATCACAAGCTGGATATATAGATAAGGTTCTAGAACGGTTTAGCATGCAAAACTCCAAGAAATGATTACTTCCTTTCAGACATGGAGTTCCTTTGTCTGACGACCAAAGGCCTAAGACTCAAGAGGAAGTAGATATGATAAGACAAGTTCCTTATGCTTCTGAAGTGGGAAGTCTTATGTATGCCATGCTTTGTACTAGACCAGATATTTGTTATTCAGTTAGCATGGTCAGCCGATATTAATCAAATCCAAGACCAAAACATTGGCAAGCTATAAAGCATATTCTCAAGTATCTGCGGAGAACGAGAGATTATATGCTCGTTTACTAAAGTGAGGATTTGATACCCATTGGCTATACAAATTCAGACTATCAATCGGATCTAGATTTCAAAAAATTCACATCAGGATGTGTTTTCACCTTGGGAGGTGGAGCCATAACTTGGAGTAGTGTCAAGCAATCTTGTATTGCAGACTCCACCATGGAAGTAGAATATGTTGCTGCTTGTGAAGCAGCAAAGGAAGCTGTATGGCTCAAGAAATTCCTTTTTGACCTTGGTGTAATGAGAATGGAACAAGTTCCCATCACATTGTTTTGTGACAATAGTGGTGCTGTTGCACAATCAAAAGATCCAAGGAATCACAAGAAATGAAAGCACATTGAGAGAAAGTATCACATCATTAGAGATATTATTGCTCGTGGAGATGTGGTGGTAGCAAAGATTGAAAGTGCAAACAATCTAACAGATCCCTTTACCAAAGCCTTGCCTCAAAGGACCTTCAACTCACATTTGGAAGGAATGGGAGTTAGATTAGTGTACAATAGTCTTTAGGGCAAGTGCGAGATTGTTGGGATTTATGCCCTAGAATCCTATTGTATGATGCTTGTTAGGTTCTAAAAACTTAGGATTTTATGTATTTAAAACTCTAATATATAATGTTGGCAAACCATGATCAAAACAGTTTATTTAGTCTAGGTTTAGGCTTGCTCAAAGTATGTTTATTTGTAAAATTGGAATCGAGTGATTTCAAAATGTATTGGACTAAATCTGCAAGGCTCGATCGATCGAACCACACGCAGGTTTATTTTTCTGCAGAGTTCCAGTTCAGCCCAAACTCTATTTAAACGTCTTAGGGTTCAAGTAAAACACTTCTATATATAAGGGAAACCCTAGAACGTTTTTGAGAGCTTTTTAGAGAGATTAGAGTGCTCTTGTGCATCGTTTTATTTTTAGGGTTTTGTACCCAAAGGCTCTCTAAAGGTTGTTGCTCGTATTGCTATTTTGTGTAAATCTCTTGTGAGTTTTAGAGGAGTTTTCCTTTACACAAACCTTAGGGTTTTCAAGGAAAAGATGTTATCTACACCTTGATGATCAACTTAGTTGCTGCCATTGGAGCTTAAAGAAATACAAGCAAGAGTGCTTGTATCTTGTGGAGAATCCAAGAAAGAAGGAGTCCGTGGATTCAGAGTTTGCACGTGGTCGTGTCAGTAAGTTCTACTGGTAGGTAGCATTAGGAAGTCAAGCGAGGGTGCTTGTAAGTCCTTTTGTATGAACTTCGATTCTTTCATATAGTGGATTCTAGTTTACCTTGAGGATAGCTAAAATTAAATCCTTCCCAGGTTTTTTACCGGTTTGGTTTTCTTGGGTCATCATATCTTGTGTTCTTTATTTTCTCGCTGCTATATATATTCTTGATATGATTGTTTGATTGTGATAACCTAGATTTGCATAATTTGACTAAGTTAATCACTTGGCTAAATAACTAGGTTAATCCAATTGTGGTTTAAGAGGTCTAAATTCCTAACAAGTGGTATTAGAGCAGGTAGCTCTTTTGTTTTAGATCTTTTGATCTAAAAACTGATCCTTGACTTCTGTTGTCATGGATAATTTGAAGTGTCTTTCTAATCATATTTCTGCTTATGCTTCTGTTGATTTTATTGATGCCTGTGAAACTCTTCGTAAGGAATTATTGAAATCTATGAAAATTGCTAAGAAATTCAAGGAAGAGTTAAAATTGGCTAATCTTGAAAAAGAAGAATTGGTTGTTAGATTAGATGAATCTAATAAAAAGAATGAATTTTTAATAAATCAAATTTCCTCTCAAGATGAGAAGATGAAAAGCTTGGTACAAGAGTTAGTTGAATCTAAAGCTAAAATTGAAAATTTGACTAGTTCTAAGCCTGCTGTTGATAACAGAAGTGTTTCTGTTTCACTTAAACCTAAAACTGAGAAAATTTATATCCCTCATTTTAAGAGGAATAACAAAAGAAAAGGCTTATTTTGCTATGTTAGACAAAGGTAAAAGTTTTGATGTAGACGCTGAAATTTCTAAACCTAAGTCTAAACCTACTGTTAGAGAGCATGATAAATCTGTTTTTGTGCCTATTTGTCACCTTTGTGGTGTTGTTGGTCATATTAGACCAAATTGTTCTTTGTTGAGGTAAGAACCAAAGCCTGTGACCAGAAACCCCACTAAGAATACTGTTGTTCCTAAATTTGTTCCTGTATGCCACCTTTGTGGTGTCCGTGGTCACATTCGTCCTAATTGTCATAAATTGAAATTTAAGCATTCTGTGTGTCAATCTAGGATATACGATGATATTTCTCCTGCCATAATCCATATAAATTGTTTCATATGTTTTTGAAAAATTTAAGCTTGTTGGCTTGTGAAAGGAATTTACACGATTTTAGTCTTTCTCAGAAGATTTGTGTAATTCCTCAAATACACTATGCTTCTCATGGATTTTCACCTACAAAGCCGAAGTCTCGTGCTATATGAGTGAGAAAAGATCCTTTAAGGTGAGTGTTGCTGACTTGTCCCTGTTTTAATTCTTTCAATTGTTTGTGGACATGTCTTGTTTATGTTTTGGTTGTTTTGTTTTTTAGGTTTTTTTTTTTATTAAAAAAAAATCCAAAAACATTGAAAAATTTCAAAAAAACAAAAATATTTTATTTTGAGTCTTGTTTTATTTTTCTTGAGGATTACATGAATTATGATATTTCTCTCTTGATTTAGAACATACTTGACATGGTGGTGAAACTTGAATAGTTTGTGCTAAGCTATTTCTGATTTTGTGTGAGTATGTACTAGTTTGTACATGTACTCATAGGTTAATTAAGAAATTGATATTTCTTGTTTTTGTACCCTCTATAACTTAGTTTAGCACTATCATGCATTGCTTTTGCATTGTTCATTTAGCATAATATGTGCTTTTTGTTTTTTATCATAAAATTTTTTAAAACCAAAAAATTTTGTGTTTTGCATTATTTTTCTTGGATTTAAAATCAAGGAATGGCCATATTATTCTTTACATAACAAGTTTATGTACCTTGTTTAGCTTGGATGAGCTTATTTTATTGCACTGTACTAGTTTGAGCTTTGTAGTGCATGTTGTGTGGGAAGATGTTTATAGTTTTTGATTACTTTGTCTTGATCTTGAAGTCACATGCCTTTCATTGTTGGACTTGACCCTTTTGAGAAAGGCATAAATAATCATCTCACCACTGTTCACTAGCCAATCAAGCACACCTTAGTGCATATCGTAAAATTTTGTGCTCGAGAAAGTATAGCACATGCATAAAAAGAACATAAGGTGTAACCTCAGTTTAATTGCTTAATGCTTAAAATTGGTGTGTAGTATTAGACTTGATGCCAAATCACATAATTAAAATTGGTGTATACATTATCTCATCTATTTAATAAGTTTCTGAACAATTAAAACTGATGTGTATATTATGATGCAAAATTCAAGAAACTTACATGATTGCAAGCTTTTGTTCTAGGAGATGTGGGAGTTATATGATGTAACTCTTTAGATGATAATCTCTTTCAAATTCTTTGTGATGAATTTTGTAGACTTTGTATTTGATTTCTATTCGCATATCACCTCACATGTATCTCAAGCTTTTACTAGTTGCACACACTACACAAGTTACTCTTTGTTAAACTTGGTACATTTTATTGTGTGTGATATTGTTGTGGCCATCCAAGATTAAAAGTTCTTTGATCTTAATGCAAAATGTGTTTAAAGTTTGAGAAATTGGACATACTAGAGCTTTAATGTACCAGAATTGGGGATTTTGTTCAAATTGGGTTCAATTGATGCAATTGGCTTGTTGAATTGATGTAATTGATCATTATATTGTGTATCCTAGCTTGTGTGATGATCAATTGGTGAATTTTTCCTAAAACTTAACAAGTGGTTTTAAATTTTTGGGGTTTTTGTTAGAAACTCTATGCTCAAGCCAATTTTGTGAAATTGAACTTAAATTGAATTTAGTTTACTGCATTAGAACATGCATCATGACATATTTTTTCATGCATCATTTATGTTTAGGATTCACATGCATTGCATTGATTTCTTTATACATCTTGTAGTTTTTGCAGTCATATCTCTCATTGTTTTCACACATAGCATACACTTTACTACATTGGGTACTCAATTTGATTTAAAAATTGATTGATTAATTTTTGAGTTTTGTACATTCTAGTATATGCTATTTTTTATGTGTGAACTACAGAAAATATTTTTCTTAAGAGATATGATGGATAATCAATATGCAAATATTTTCTCTACTCATGCAACTGTTTATGGGTCACATAGTGCCATGTTTGCATTTTATTGAAAGAGAGAATATTTTTTTTCATGTATATCCTCACCTTAGTTTTTAACTTTGGTTTGTGTGTTTTTTTTTTCCTTACCTCCTAAAGTTTCCCTAAAACTATTTTCCCAAAGCTTATTTTGTTTTTTCTATTTTTATAGGGGGGAAAAGCTTGTTTTTACCCTTTGTTGGTTATAGGGGGAGTTGTCTCTATTTTCTATAGAGTTATCTTGTTTTGTGTTCCCTTAATTCTCTTTTTTCTCTTGTTCTATGTTGAGTTGCTACTCTTCGTTTGAGTTATCTTTGTCAATACGTGACAAAAAGGGGGAGATTTAGATGAAATCCATATTGGGAATATGTATGGAAAATACAAAAATGTTTTGTTTAGGGGGAGTTGAAATTATTTTTTATGTATCTAACTTAGGGGGAGAGTTAGTTTGCATTTTGTTGATTTACTATTTTTCTGTCACACATGCGTTTATGCGTTTTGTCTAGTGTTTCAAGGAATATACAGGTTGATTCAATTGAGTTGTTGTCTACACTTGCAACTGATGGATAGTAGTTAAGATTGGATTTGTGTTTATGAGC
This sequence comes from Quercus glauca, assembly GCA_023736055.1. NCBI lineage: Eukaryota > Viridiplantae > Streptophyta > Magnoliopsida > Fagales > Fagaceae > Quercus > Quercus glauca. The sequence goes on along the minus strand of CM043318.1, from coordinate 22,824,767 downwards.
ATTATTTTTGTAAAGGGCTTTTATTTGTAAATTTTGAGTTTTTAATTTGTGTTTTGTCACGGATTGCCAAAAGGGAAGTTTGTTAGGCTCTAAAGACTTAGGATTTTATGTATTTAGAACTCTAATATGTAATGTTGGCAAACCTTGATCAAAACAGTTTATTTAGTCTAGGTTTAGGCTTGCTCAAAGTATGTTTATTTGTAAAATTGGAATCGAGTGATTGTAAAATGTATTAGACTAAATCTGCAAGGCTCGATCGATTGAACCACGCGCAGGTTTATTTTTCTGCAGAGTTCCAGTTCAGCCCAAACTCTATTTAAACGTCTTGGGGTTCAAGTAAAACACTTCTATATATAAGGCAAACCCTAGAACGTTTTTAAGAGCTTTTTAGAGAGATTAGAGTGCCTCTTGTGCATCTTTTTATTTTTAGGGTTTTGTACCCAAAGGCTCTCTAAAGGTTGTTACTCATATTACTGTTTTGTGTAAATCTCTTGTGAGATCTAGAGGAGTTTTCCTTTACACAAAGTTTAGGGTTTTCAAGGAGAAGATGTTATCTACACCTTAATAATCAACTCAGTTACTGCCATTGGAGCTTAAAGAAACACAAGTAGGAGTGCTTGTATCTTGTGGGGAATCCAAGAAAGAAGAAGTCCATGGATTCGGAGCTTGCACGTGGTCGTGTCAGTAAGTTCTACTGGTGGGTAGCATTAGGAAGTCAAGCGGGGGTACTTGTAAGTCCTTTTGTATGAACTTCGATTCTTTCATATAGTGGATTCTAGTTTACCTTGAGGATAGCTAGGTTAAATCCTCTCCAGGTTTTTTACCAGTTTGGTTTTCCTAGATCATCATATCTTGTGTTCTTTATTTTTCCGCTGCTATATATGTTCTTGATATAATTTTTTGATTGTGATAACCTAGATTTGCATAATTTGACTAAATTAATCACTTGACTAAATAACTAGGTTAATCCAATTGTGGTTTAAGGGGTCTAAATTCCTAACAATGCTATGTATTATATTATGTATGACATTATGTATGACATGATATATGACTTAATATTGTAATTAATAAAGTTGTTTTATTATTATCTGAAATAATGGTAACATGAATATTTGGACATTATCATATAGTCCACGAGATGCATAGTATGTGATTTATATGATTTACTCACAGAAAATATAAGTCACAAGTTCTTTGTAACTCAGAATTTTAGTTCGTAGTCGATGATGAAATTGGGCATTTCATCTGCGAAGACTATAACATATCAACTAAGATGATTTGTCTTAATCATGGAAGTAGTGACTTTTAGTTGATATGTTGATATGTTTTAAGAGTTAAGACATATTGAACTAGACCGCTGTGAGATTTATTATTTTTCTAAAAACTGTCAATTGAATAATAAATCTCACGACTTATATTTACATGAACTCTTAATCCTAACAGAATAATGGACCTGATCATGAAGTGTAGGTTGCTTTGATATATCATGAGTGAGATCTAAAGTAACGGTCAAAACCTCAGTATATTGGGCAGTCACATTTAGTGTTGATGGAACATATATTTTCAAAATGAAATTCATAACCTCTTAACGGAGATACAAAATATTCCCTTGATATAAGTTTAATGGGTTTGTTGTTTAAAGAGTTAAGCTTAACCACTTAGGTAAGAAATTACTAAAGTATATATTTATGAAATTGAATTTCATAAATATATGATGAATAACTTAAAATGATTGAACTGGGTACCCAATGATTAAGATGTAGTAATCTACAAAGTGGTAGTCTTCATTTATGACTTTGTATTACTACGAATATTTTATGAAGGGGTTGCATGTACAATAAAGTCTTATGATATAATTTATTAATAAGGCCTAGAGTGCAATTATATTTTTATAGTGGTATTAAATATAATTAATGATAACTTTGGACTTGTCAAGATTTGACAAAAAAGCCCTAGGCCCATTGGAGCTAGTGTCTTGTTTGTTCCCTTTTAGACCCACTCCAAGCCACATATTAAAACCCAATTGGAAAGGCCCAAAAGGCTGGCTCAATTAGATAATCAGTTATAGGAGAGAAACATACAGAATTTTGGTAACAATCACAAGTTCATGAAATGGTATGTATATGAGTGTTGGACACTCTCATTCTCTCTAGAACAAACACATATAACTGATTGAGAGACCACACATCTTGGGCGTTAGTGGAATTGGAGTGAAGATTGAAAGTGTTCCCGAGTACTTCTGGTCTTTGTTTTGAAATTCACCACACCAAGGTACACTCTCTTGTTCTATATTCTAAAACTTACATAGTGCATGTTATCAATTGTGAATGAAGTAGATCCGTTAATTTTTTCCGCTGCGTACATTTATTTTTCCAACAGCAACAACATTTATGATATGATGTTTCCATGACAACTTCTTTGATTATCTCATCCACATCTGAGTCATCAAGAAGCAACTTTCAAGACAAAGAGCTACCCATGGATGCAACCTTCAAGACAATTGGAAAGCAATTATTAGTATAGATGCAAGAAACGTAAGCAATCCATGCTTTTAGTGCCATAAGCAATCATTACGCCCACAAGCACACATGCACAAGTCACAACACAAGCAAGATGAACAATAAATTTAAGGGTTTATACATACATCTAGTATATGATTAAAGTTAAGTGACATAAGCTACTACTAAAATACATGAAGGTCTCTCGCAATATACTACCAAAATACATGAAGGCCTATCATAATCCACTACCAAAATACATGAAGGCCTATCATAAGCTACATAAAAAAATAAATAAAAAAATTAAAAATTAAAAAGGTTATACCAAAGCATCATTTAATGTGCCAACCTTTTCCTAACATTACAAAATACATGAAGGCCTAAGCTATATCCAAAATGCAATCAAACCCATTAATTACGTGAACTTCGTCTTGCCATTATTCTCTCTTGGAGTTGTTCATAAAAAAGTTTTTGTACTCTGGTCAAGGCACTTGTATCTTTCATCATGATTCTCTCCCCCTTTAACATATGGTTCATATTAAGTTTTTCCCTCTCAATCGTGACTCTTTCCTTCTCAATTCTAAGTTTTTCTTCACCTCTTTCCTTCTTAATCCTAAGTTTTTCCCTCTCAAAAATTTTTTTTCCTCTTCCAATCGAGTTCTCTCCTTATCCTTCAACTCTCCCAAGCACAACTTCTCCACTTTGATACAAAGACTCTCTTTTTCTTGTTCTTGTGATTCCACAATAAATTTCATTTTCTTGGTCAAATATTCCCCTACATCTTTTCCAATAGCTTTGTTCTTTCAGTTGGCCTTTCCGGCCTTCCTGCCAATTGGTCTCTCAAAATTGGAAGTGTCACCATGTTCGAACCCACAATCCCCCTCACCAATAGATGTTGAATTCGGAGTTAGAGGCATGGATGCTCTCAATCTTTCATTAGGATCGGCCCACCTTGGTTGGTCCTTCAACACGAGCCAACAATGTTCAAGATAAAAGGGTTTCTTGAAGGTCTCTTTATACAAAGCCTTCGCATTGGTAATCTAAAAAAATTAAAAGAAATATAACATGATTAGTATCTTCAAACTATTGGTGAATGAGTATGTAAACACTATTGCAATATAATTTATACCTTATCTTGTTCAGTTATACCACTTTGATGACATTCGTTAACTTTAGTCATGCACCCTCAAAACTTATTTGTCTCCTTGTTAATCGTTGCCCAACGACTTATTAGGGAGATAGCAATACATGTGGTACCAGATGTATTATACTACATGAAGTATTCCCAAAATTTTTGACGAAATATATTATGTGTTTGTTCATTACTGTGTATGGCATCAACACCAGTATTGAGCCATGCCGACACTAGGACTTAATCTTCCTCTACACTAAAGTTAGTGCCCCGTTTTCCTTTTGTAGAAGAGGCATTCTCAACTTGAGGTGGAGAATCAGAAACTGACATAGGATTATTTTGAGATGTTCCCAAAAGTGGCGAGTCAATATCAATATCCCCGTTTATGATTCCCGTGTAATATGGTTGGTCTCCTTGTGACTCCATAAATTAGAAACAACAATATATACTTCCAAGCAAACTGAAAGTAAAGACCAATACTGTAATAAATTAGAAAAAAAAAATATAAACTTCCTTGCACACAGAAAATTCTCAAACTAACATTTACATCAATATATTAGAAACAAAAAACATAAACTTCCCTACAACCAAGAAATTCCTAAAACAATTTCCAACATGACATTTATTGTAATAAATTAGAATCAACAAACAGAAAATTTGCAAGAAGCAAAAACAGAAAATTTATCATTCCAATTCCCTACAAATTTATACTGCAATAAATTAGAAACCAAAAATATGTAGCCTTCCCTGCAATTAGAATATTCCCAAAACAATTTCCAACATGACATTTATCATCAACAAAAAAAAATCGGCGAGGAGCAAAAACAAAAAATTTCTCTTTCCAATCCTAGCAGACTAGAAGCAAAAACCCCAAATCAAAAAACCTAAGCATTACATGATGAGGAAGACAAAGATATCTCACCTGTAAATCAGCAAGCAAGCTTTTAAACTCTTTGGTTACCCAAACAGAGAAGAGAGGCCGAGATGGGTCAGCGTGGGTAAGCTTGGGACATAGGACACAGGACTTCGAGCTTGGGTCAGCGGCGAAGGTGAAATGGGTCAGTGTGGGGCAGGGGAGTTGGGCCAATGAGGAGTGGAGAAGAAAGAAAAATAAAATGCGATGGAGTGTGGGTTGACGGCAGAGCATGGGTTGGTGACGATGGTTGATTGAAGCGTGGGTCGGCAGCAATGGGTCTATGGCGGCTGGGCTCATGTAGATCGGCATGGAGCAAGAGAGAAGAAGATGGAGAGAGAGTGAGGAGAGAGACACAGAGAAACAAATGAGACGCGAGTAGAAAAAAATAAGAATAAAAGAAAGAATAAAAAATAGTAAAATAATCAAAAGCAATGTGAACACACAAATAAAAAAAATTACCTTTCAGCTACAGTGCACAGCCAAAAGTAGCTGTGCTCTGTAGCTGTGGAGCCAAAAAATATAGCTTTGGCCCCACCATTAACAAGCACATTTTGGTATTTGGTGGTGCTAAAAATAGCAATATAGCTATTTAGCACCACCATTGTGGATGCTCTAACAAGGCAACAGACTCTGATGATACAAGCCCAAGCTAAATACATATATAAAATGCAACAAACTATATATTGCATAATGGTCAAAAGCCATGCCAATACAACAATTTTATGGACACTCAGTTTCACACTTTATTAAGTTGGCAACTTGTGATAAAAGTAAATCACTTTTATACAAGTTTACTATTGATACTACTTTTTTTATGCACTAAACACAACTTGACACATTAATTAGGTGTGTCACTGCACTTATTGACAAGTGTATGCTAACACTTTCACACTCGAGCCTAATTACTCTAGTCCAAGCCAAGCTTCTTCCTCAACTGCACAAAAAAATTCATAAATCTTCTTTTGGTCAAGAAGACTCTTGGCAACACTATCCTTTTGCATGCACCTCTCTGCCCATGCAATAATTTTGGGGCACTCTTCTTCTATACTGAATTTGCCAAACATTTCAAAGGCACGACTGTAGGTAGTGATCAGAACAAGATCTACAAACCCAAATGTTTCACCCCCAAAGTAAGGCTTGTCACCCAGCTCTCCCTCCAATATCTTAAAAATTTTCAATAAATTCCTTCTTTACTATGTCTTGCTCTTCTCCTTTTGTGGTACATATCCTATTTTGAACATCATACACCTACATTTACACCAACATTGTATTATCACTTTTTCAAAATGAATGAACAATTAATGCTGAAATATTTATTTTCAAATCAAGTCTACTAGTAGTCATAGTGAAAACATAAATCATATCGTAAATTGATTTTTTATTTTTATATTTATAAGGACTGGATTTGGAACCTAGGCCCACCAAGAACAATGGAAGTTAGCCTAACAAGCCAAAAATAATAAATTTGTTAGAGAGTGGATCTTACAAGCAAGCTACTAAACTAAGTAAGTGCAGGATTTAAGTAGATTGGGTTCAAGACAATAGGATTTAACACACAAATGGTCCAAAATATCACTCCTTGGTTAAGTCCGAGGATGTAAGGTTCTTATAATTGATCAAGTTTCTCTTGTTACAAGGTGTTCTTCTCTGTGTTCTTTTTCTCTTTTAGATTGCCACCCCCTTTTTTTATGAAAGCCATTTCCTTATATGGTCCCTTCTCAATACATCTCGGCCTTTTACCTATTCAATTTCTAGGAAATCCCTTGGATGCTTGTCCCATCAAGGCCCTTCTAGAGGTAATAAGAAGGGCTGTGAGTTGGGATGACACTGTTCAGTTGTCATTTCTCCATAAATGTGGCCAGATTACTTGGTGCAGTGCATTTAATGTGGTGGTGGCAGTCTCCTTCCCAGATATTTCCTCCTTCCGTTGTTGGTACGGCTTTGCTACTTCCCCTAAAGCTCATCTTTCCAATATGGTTGACTTCCTAAATCACTCCTAAGTTTGCTTTAATCCTTGGGAACCTCGGTTGCTTCATCATTTTCCTCTTTTCTCTTCAGCCTTCTGGCTTAGGTTTGCATGGACCCTTTAACCATCCTTGGGTACCTACTCATCCTCGAGCGTGGCCCATAACCAAAAAACGTGCTCGGTTTACCTGCCCTCACAATACCTATTGTAAAATACATAGATACTTAATAATTTATATAAGACATTTATTAAAAAATCGGAATATATTCAAGTAATGACTAATTTAATTCATCACATATATAATAATATTTAACAAAACTAACCAAATATATCAAATCAAAATATATTTATAACATTCACATTCAAATTGATCAAAAAAATCAAAAGTAACCATATATTATACATAATATATAAGCCAATACATTTCTCATCATCTTGATTTAATTTCATCTAAGTCAATGTTATCTTCATTTTCATCATCTTATAATTTTTTTTTTTTTTCATTAACATTTTCTTCATCATTATCAAAGAATTTTATCTCTTCTTGTTCTTCTATGTTTCAATTACTTTTTCTTTATCTTTCTTATTGTCATTTACAAATGTGAAAGCAAAGTATCATGTATGTAGTACAAATTTCGTAAAAAATATAAAATAAAAAAAAAAAAAAAAAAAAAACTCATGGACATATTATTTTATTGGGCCCAATCAAGTAGCCCAATATTTTGTATTAAAAACAAGTCTAGAAACTTTTTGGACTCAAATCAGACCACAAATTTTCACCCAAAAAAAAACAATAAACCCAAATGTCTATGTATTGTCCAATACATACAATTCACATGATACGAAATGATTCATACGATACACATCTATGTATTGTATGATTCATAAGCATGGTTAGTATATATTTATGATGAAATATTTTTTTCACTTGATGTATGTATCATATATTATACAATACCAACAACTATATATGCTAATAGTATTCAACCAAAAAAAAAATCTACTAGTAGAATGTCTTTAAACATTAGCAAGTTAGAGAGTAAGAGATGGAGCATATAAGTTATTCTTGCTTGTGAGTGAGAGATAAAGAGAGAGACTTACTGCCTGACTCTCCTAAAAAGTAAAGTACCGTGTTTGTTTCATACCCTGTGTATACATATTCCTTTCACATCATGTATAAAATGTGGACATTCTTTAAAATGTAGACATTTGATTTCCACATTTTGCATAAGTGTGTACAATATGTGTATAGCTGAAGCATGAAATAATAATTTTCCAAAAATAAATAATAGGCTACCATGCCTTCTTGAAAAGATAAGGTGACTAATATCAAGAGTAGGCAAAAACTAGGTTTAGATTCAGTGCCAAAAATTCAACATGGTCATTATGAAAGAAAAATAGGAACAATCAATTTATATTTTTGCCTCTTATTTAGTTCATCTTCTTTTTTGGGGGATAAATTACACTTTTTCAACTTAAACTATCACCCGATTACACTTAAACTGCCTAAACTATCAACCTTCATCCCCCCAAATTTAAATATATGTTACACCTAACCCCATGTAGTTTATTTAATTGTTAAGACTAATGAAATTCAGCATTAAAAGACTAATTTATCTCTTTCCATTATGTTTTGGAGAGGGGAAAATAGTTTTTCAATAGTAAATTTCATCATACTTAACATCCAAACAAATAGCAAAGGGGACATTGAAATAGAGTTAAAACTTTGGGTATTAATCATGTGTTTCGATACTTCAAAGAGTTATGTGTAACTGGGGTAATAATTTAGGGTCTTTTTTGTCTAATGACATGTTAGTAATATCTTAAAACATGGGTTCAACTCATTTTCATTTCAATCTATAAAATAATAATTTCTAATACAAAATTTAGTTATGGTTCCTTGTGTATTGTACATTAGTACCTCAATTAAATTCAAATATATAATTGATTGCATTAAACTTAATTGTTCTTGGAAAATATAACAAAGTTTGTGCTAAATTGGTTGATGCTTTCATGTGTTTGAATTTATTTAAGAAACCTAATGGATCAGAAGTAATAGCTCAATAAATATGTTATCTTTTATAATGCTCTAAATTTGTGGTAAGAATCTCTTTCTCAACTACTTACTTATTTAAAAATAAATAAATAAATAAATAAGAATCATAATGTAAAGTAAGTTTTGCGCTAATATCTATATGACACAAGAAAAAATATAACTTTAAAAAAATAAAAAGCAAAAACGTACTTTTTTATCAACAAAAGAACCGAGCAAGAAGCTTAAGGTGCATCAGGTAGATTAGGCTTGGAGAGTCTATTGCTATTCATGTATCCCAATGATTTTCTAGTGGATCATTTTACCGCTTGGAGGGTGGCGGAGATGTATTTCGCCAAGTTCTTCGATTTCCTCTTCGATAACACATACTGGTGTTATCTTGCGTTTGCTTCTCTCTATCCCTTACTCTTTGCATTTAATTACTGCTGTGTTGTGATTAAATTATGGCTTAGAGTTGTTTGTTTATTTGGGTATAGCTTATATTTATCATTCCACATATATTGTTTGAATATAAGCTTGTGTTGGTAATTTTGAAATTGGGGGTCTAAACATTCACTAGTGTTTTACACACTAAGTGAGCTTTCAGTTATAATTTAAATAAATTATTTTTTATATAAACTACTTGATTTAAGTGAAATACAAGAATTTTTTTTCTTCCAATTTTATATCTCAACTTTCAAAATGACAAATTGTCTTTCCTCATATTTTATAAGCATGTTTAAAATTATTTGAATTTTTTAATAATTAAATTAAAATCTATGTTAGGATTAGTGCCCTTAAATCCTATTGCATGATGCTATGTATGATATTAAGTGTGACATTGTGTTTGACATTATGTATGACTTAATATTATGTTTAATAAATTTGTTTTATTATTATCTGAAATAATGGTAACATGAATATTCGGACATTATCATATAGTCCATGAAATGCATAGTATGTGATTTATGTGAAGAGTCACAGAAGATATAAATCACAAGTTCTTTGTAAACTCAGAATTATAGTTCATAGTCGGTGATGAAATTGGGCATTTCATCTGCGAAGACTATAACATATCAACTACGATGATTTGTCTTAATCATGGAAGTGGAGACTTCTAGTTGATGTGTTAATATGTTTTAAGAGTTAAGACATATTGAACTGGACCGTTGTGAAATTTATTATTCTCCTAAAGACTGTCAAATGAATAATAAATCTCACGACTTACATTTGCATGAACTCTTAATCCTGAGAGAATAATGGACCTGATCATAAGGTGTAGGTTGCTTTGATATATCAGGAGTGAGATCTAAAGTAACGGTCAAAACCTCAGTATGTTGGGCAGCCACATTTAGTGTTGATGGAACATATATTCTCAAGATGAAATTCATAGTCTCTTAACGGAGATATAAAATATTCCCTTGAGATAAGTTTAATGAGTTTGTTATTCAGAGAGTTAGGCCTAACCACTTTAGTAATTAGTTACTAAAGTATATATATTTATGAAATTAGATTTCATAAATATATGATGAATAACTTAAACAATTAAATTGGATACTCAATGATCAAGATGTAGTAATTTACAAAGTGACAGTCAACATTAATGACTTTGTATTACTACGAATATTTTATGAAGGGGTTGCATGTATAATAAAGTCTTGAGATATAATTTATAGATAAGACCTAGAGTGCAACTATATTTATATAGTGGTATTAAATATAGTTAATGGTAACTTTGGACTTGTCAAGAGTTAACAGAAAAGCCCAAGGCCCATTGGAGCTAGTGTCTTATTGGTCCCTTTTAGTCCCACTCCAAGCCACACACTTAAGCCCAATTGGTAAGCTCCAAAAGGCCAGCCCAATTAGATAAATTGGTTAGATACAAAGGAAAAAAGGTTCAGAATTTCATATGTAAGAAACATTATTGTGAAATGGTGTAAATGTGAGTTTTTGTCACTCACTAGTCATCCCTTTGTTACCAATTGAGAGACCACACGTCTTGGGCGTTAGTGAAATTGGAGTGAAGATTAAAAGTATTCCCAAGTGCTTCAATCTTTTTTTTGAAATTCACCGCTTCAAGGTACGATCTCTTGTTCTCAAATTATGAAATTTACTTAGTACGTGTTATCAATATCGAATGAAGTAGATTCGTTTAAAACTTATTTTCCGCTGCAATTATCTTTATTTCCATCAATCTAGTCCCTTAAATTCCTTCAACTTATAACCACAGTTTTCCCATCAACAAATAAAAGGTAAATGTTCAACAAAAAGAGCTCGCACCGGTCAGTGGGTGATCTTTGGATATCACAATTGCTTATATTGTTTCGTTTTCACCAGGGGTATCAAACAATGAGTAATTAATATATGGGTCATGCTAACGAGTGTTCTTAGGGCATTGATTAACAATCCATTTTAGGAAAGTTTTGACATCACTTTTATGGGAAATAAAAAAAGCTGTCAAAACATTAATTGTTTTTTTTTTCTTTTTCCATAAAAACTTTCCTTAAATGGATTATTAATCAATATACTAAAGGCATTCGTTAGCATTTCCCTTAATATATTGTCTTTCGAGGTGCTTCCACAGTCTGGACAATTTAACCTTAGAATTTGTTTGGCAGTTAATGAGAGAAACAAGCTAATTAGTGACCATTTCAACTAATAGGTTGACAATCCCAAAATCTATAGCCAAGGATTACTTAGCATCACTTCATTACTTGAACTTGGCATCAACAGATTTGGATCTCATACAATTATAATAGAGTTGTGAGATATAAAAGTTTGATACACAAAAAAAAGTATAAAAATAGATTTTGAAAGGTTAAAATTTTTCAGATATAAAGCTGATATTAACACTCTATTTGTTTTGAAGTAAAATTTTTTCCCATTTTCAGGTGTTTTCTTACATGTAAAATATAGTCAAATTTGTAAAATATTTTTCGTTGACGGTAAAATCCTTTATAAAAAGTTTTAAAACATTTTCCCTTTAAAATTTTGGTAAAATATTTAACAAAACACACAGTAGCTTCCACTTACCCCATTTAGTGGCTAGGTCAACGATCCAATAGGCTGGGTAGTAAGTGTCGGCAATCCGACGACTGGAGTTGCCACTCCGACGATCGATGCTAATGGTCCGATGGCCGAAGCTGCCATTTCAATGACCAGTGCTAAAGGTCCGACAACTAGAGACCTTGTTCCAACTACCAATACTAGCGATTTGATGGATGAAGACACTGTTCTTGCCACAGGTGCTAGCGGTCTGGTCACTTGAGATATCGTTCCAACGATGGCCATTAACAGTCCAGTTGCCAAAGCCACCTCTCTGGTTGCCGATTTCATCGGTCCAATCACCAAACCTTCGACACCGATGGCTTTGTTGGCTAAGCCACCTGTTTTAGCCATTTGCTTTTAAAAAATTATATGTCATACCAAACACCTAAAAATATTTTACTTTAAAACAAAGGGAGCGTAAAAGTGAACTTTTAACTTTCAATCTCACCCATTGATTCAATATTGCATAGTGAAATAATCTACCTGTTGCACCAAATCTGGATCTGATACCGATAGCCCCAAAAATGCCACTAACCCCTTACCCATATCGACGATTGTATCCCCAACTCCAAATACCCATTCCCCCTCTTGATGGCCCTAGGCGTCCATTATTGGACTGAGATGAATTTAGGTTGGGTTTTTGCTAGCTAAGATTCATATGTGCTCAAGTACAAGTGGGCCTAATTGTAATCCAATCCCACCCCTGAAAAGTAGAGTTAAGTTTAGATTTGCCCATAGAAATCTCCCTTCATTAAAAATTCCTGACATTTTTTTTATTTGAACATTGAGGAAAAGAAGCCCAAGGATGGATACAAAAACTCAAGGTCAACTCCAAAAAGATAACTTTACCATGTCCACGTTTGTAACAATTTGAAACTATTCATTTTGAGATTGGTTTAAGACTCAAACCCATAATATCTTTCATCCATTTTTTCTTAATTAATTAATTAGTAAAAATAATAATAATCACTTTTTCTTCTTTCTTTTTTTTTTTTTTTTTTTTGTAATAATTTGATAAATGGGGAAAGAATGATTAAAATTTAAAACATTGATCATCTCCTTCAGAAACACCAAAAATGTCAGTTGAACACTATTGGGGTACAATTTTTTCATGCATGCCACGTGCCACAATCATATTTAATCACATTTATTTATTCACCAAAAATACCAAAATTTTACCCATAAATTATTTTGGGCCTCCATGAATATTTCTCATCCCATTGGCCCACAAATATTTCATATCTCATTATCTAAATTGGATCACAATATAAATTATAACAAAAAGCCCAAAAACTCATATCTTATCCAATTTCATTATCATTATTTAACTAAGCCCAAAACCGGTCCTACAACCCAATGCACACATCCCATTATTTTTAAAGCCCAAGACTACTTATGCTTAGCAATATTTCAAAAGCTCAATTCTCATTGGCAATATCAAAAGCTCAATTTACGTTGGCACTATTAAAAGCTCAAGCTATCTACTTGGCACTATTTAGTAAAAAACCCAAAATTATCAATACTTGGCAAAATACTATATCATAAGTCCAATGATGAACAATACTTTAAGTTTTTAAACCTAATACTATAATATTACAAGCCCATGGAATCTATTTTATAAAACACATGGTGACTATTTATGTTACGTAATATTATTCATTTTTTCAAAACCCATAGCAAACATATATCAAGCCCATGGAGAATTATGAATTTGTGTTACTAATATAAAAGCCCATAAAAAGCTATGATTATTTATCTTAAATCCATGACATTTATTTATTTCATACCATATTATAAACCCATAGTAACTATTTATGTTATGTAACACTATTCATCTTTCCAAAGCTCATGGCAAACATATATCAAGCCTATGGAGAATTATGAATTTGTGTTACTAATATAAAAGCCCATGGAAAGTTATGATTATTTATCTTAAACCTATGACATGTATTTATTTCATACCATGTTACAAACCCATGAAATTTATATAATAGGAACTCATGGTCACTATTTATCTCATATCCCAACATTCATTTCCAAAACTCATGGTAATTATTTGTCCTACAAGCCCATTATGATAATCTATAGGAAAACCCATGAGAATATCACATTATTCTATTATAGTGGTTGTTACCATATTTTATTTGAAACCCATGGATATTGCCTCTATTACAACCCATGGTAAATATTATTCAAGAAACATTGGAGTTATTATTTAAAATCTCCAAAGAAAATATCATTTACAAAATAATTCATGGCAACAATTATGATAAACTATACAAGTTGTTATTTAAAGCCCATGAAAATTAATACCCAAAACCTGTCATAAATATTTATTAAAGCTCATGAATACATTCCATTTTTACTAACAACATGCGGAATAAAAATCCATGGCAATATATGGTAGGTTTGTCCATTTGTAGAGCTCACAATAAGAAAGCAAAATGATAGGCCCAAGTGGAGAGAACCACCAAGTCAAAGGCCCACCAAAATACTCAACCCTCATGACCATTGTCAACTCTGATGTGAACAATACCAAAGGCTGGGCTAACATATAAGAGTTGAGGTCATCTCATTTTCTACTTCCTCTTCAAGTTTTGGTTAAAGGGGAAGGGAAGCCATAACAAAGACCTCTAAGCTCATGAAATCCTCAACTAAATAGTTTATTTTCTTACTAAAAATGTATGTAATTGATTCATGAACCAAGCTCATAAATCCTAAAAGGAGAAAATTAGGGAAAAGTGGTTTGGAGGGCATGTGGGGGTTTCCAACAGAAGCTCCTAGCAAAGGCATCAATGGTTGACACCTGGCTTGGAGTGTCAACCAACCCTCTTGAGCTCTAATCCTAATTGTAGCAAGCAAAATCTCTAGTACTCATGCTTGCTCTAATCCTATTAGACGAAATTAATCTCCAAATCCCAGCATTTAATGCCTAGATTAAGAGCATCTCAGCCTCCAGCTGCATTACCCAAATAAGCAAAACACTCTAAAAGTAAGTCTCACCATTTTGGGCCAAATCTCAGAGGAGATATTCTGAGATTTTGCTGCTGTTAGACCTGGTCCCTTCTAAATTTTGCTAATCAATCCCTTAAGCTTCACTATAAAAGGAACTATCATCAACTCATCAAAGGAACAAGATCTTCTCATAAAATTCCTCACCCATCATACTATTTTTCAGCTCATAAATCAGTCCTTTAGTTCATAAATCAACTTTTGATCCATAAATACACATGTGCACTTACCCATAAACATCCCATTCCATCTCCTCAGAAAATTCCAGCACCTTAAAATAGTCATAAACAGCCCCTTTTTACACCATACCCGAAAATGGCTAAACACCACTTCATCTCTCTTTCATATTTCCATATATTCACTCATACTTTCCATAAAGTAACTCCCACCACTTACTATAGACATATATTCATCATTATGGGCATGATATGGCATATGGAGATCTTATTTAAACACTTGCTACACTAGATGGACACACTTTCTCTCCCTTCATTCCTTCCTATTTTTTCTTCTTTTACTTGTAATTATAGCCTTTAATTCTTGTTTATTGTTGTTATAATTGAGGCCATAATGTCTTGAATACTACGGAAGTTTTCCCTTATGTTGACTTAATAATAATGAAGGAAATATATGATTTTTATCAAGTAAAAACATTTATTAACTAATCAAATGTTATCGCTGCAGGTCTGTCATTTTCACTGCTAGACCATTTTTCCTCTTGTGTACTTGTTATAACAGGCCCACTTTTATATTAACCAACTATGGAGGAAATGCATAATTTTTTTGTTATGCAAATACATTTATTAATTTTCTAGACATCTACCACTGGACATTTCTCTTATTTACCGCTGGACTATTATTTAAGCACTTATTGTGGTGGACCATCCTTTGTGCTAACTTATCTTTATAGGAGGTATTTTTGGGGTCTTATTATAATCTTTGTTGGATGCAACTCGAACCTTAAGCAAAATGGGTCTTTCACACTTCACTGATAGCCTTTGGGCCATATTCTAAGCCAAAAGTCAAGTCTTGGTCTTGGCTTCCCAAATATCATATTGGCAACGAATAAAAACTGCCCCCAACAAATACTTTACCTACAAAAGCTTTTGGTATATTCACCAATTAAATTTTAATGTAGGCTAAATGATACCTATATTTAAGTGTTTTTTTTTTTTTTAGAAACTATATTTAAGTGTTGATTGTTATACAGAAGAGTGATTATCTCTTAACTTGGGTTAACGATGTTGCTTCCTGAAAAGTGTAAGGAGATTCACCTAAAGGAGAGAAAGACTCCCCTCCCTACACATTTTAACGCAGGCTACCTAAGTACCCACTTGACAAAGCTGGATTAATTTGGGATATAGGAGATAAATATTAATAGTGTCCTATTAAAAAATAGGCCTTCTGAATTGAATTTTGAGCATCAGTATATAATTCTCTATATAGCATACACAATTACATATCTTCCTTCAAGATCAAATTCATTAAGCCTCACTAAGTCAGAGTCCAAATTTTTTTTTCTTTTCTTTTTTTTTTTCTTTTTTTTTTTGATAAGAAGACTGAGATTTTATTATGAACTGGATAAACTTGTTACATCATGGACAAGAGCTTGCTCCAGAAAGAAAGGATTCTCTTCAATCCAAGCAGTGTAGTCAACAACGCCAGAGGCATTTTTAGCTAATAAGTGGGCTGGTCTATTACCCTGTCTCCTAATGTGAGAAAACTCTACCCTACAGAACTCCCTACACAGTTCTTGCATTCCTTGTACTATAGCAACCACAGAGGAAGGCGGGGTGGAGGCTTTGCATAGAGCACAATGAATAATGAGTGAGTCCCCCTCTATGATGAATTCTAGAATACCTATGTCCTTTGCAAACATCAAACCTACTTCGAAAGCCATAGCCTCTGCCTCAAAAGCACCCAACGGAGCATTTATCTTCTTGCTCAGTGCAGCCTCGATCCTTCCTTTGTCATCCCTTATAATCACTCCAATGCCCATTGCTTTTGATCCGTGAAAACAGCCCCGTCGACATTAACTTTGAATACATTGACTGGAGGTGGAGCCCATGTGTTCCTTCCTTCAACCAACAGTGCTTTGCTAACAATACTCTTAATAGCTGTCTTATATTCCTCCATATATTGTGAAGCCCAGCTGACCGGCTCCTTGCCATTTCTTCGCTTCCCACCATTTCGAATCTCATTCCGATTGTACCACAGCGCCCATGCAATGATGACAGTCTTCACTACCTTATCTTCATTAACTCGATCCCAAAACAACATATCCCATAGTAAATCCTGGAAAGATTGGAACCTCACTTGACTTGATGACACCACCATTTTTTAGCATGACCATACCTCTCTGGCTTTGGGCACATCCCAAATAGGTGACCAGTTGTCTTGGCCTCCAATCTGCACTCATCACAGATCTCGTCCTGCACCACTTTCTAGTCGCATGAGATTAACCTTTGTGGGAAGGATATCTCTGCACACCCGCCCTGTAAAGTGACGAACTTGGTATGGTAGCGGTAGGTCCCGTATCTTTTTCCAAAATTGACGCAACTGGCTATTGCCCAAGCTTGCACCATGGTTTGCAGATTTTGAGAGTCGCATTGCTACTCCATAAGCACTTCTGACGCTAAACTTACCATTGGATGCTTCTGCCCATATCAGTTTATCTGCAGGAAGGCGAGAGCTTATTGGAATCCTTTTTATCACATCGGCCTCATAGGGAAGGAATAAGGCATCAAGGATATTTGTCTTCCAGCTTGACGTGGCATGATAAATCAACTCACTTACCTTTGTATCTGGGTGTAGGAACTACCTAGGTGAAACAACTTTGTATGTGGAGGATGAAGGTATCCATTTGTCACCCCTGATTCAAATATTGCTTCCATTACCAACTCTCCACTGTACACCCTCTCTAACCAAGTTTTGAGCAGACATGATACTACGCCAAGAATAAGAAGGGTGTTACCAAAGGAAGCCTCAATGAAATCACACCGCGGAAAATATCTCGCCTTGAGAACTCGGTAAACCAAAGAATTTTGATTGGTTTGGAGCCTCTAACCCTGCTTTGCTAAGAGAGCCAAATTGAATTGTTTAAGCTGCTTAAACTCCATACCACTGTTAGATTTTGGCTCACACAATTTCTCTCAGCTTAGCCAAGCTATTTTCTTTTCTTCCTTCCTTTGTCCCTATCAAAAGTTCCTTATCATACCTGTCAACTCTTCACATAGTGAATCCAGTAGTTTAAAGCAACTCATGGTGTATATTGGTATAGCTTGGGCCACCGCCTTGATTAACACCTCCTTTTCAGCTATAGACAGCATATTCTCCTTTCACCCTGCCAACTTTTTACAAAGCTTTAATCTCATTGAAGGTATTCTTTTTTGTTAAAAGCTGATTTGTTTATGTGTTGAAAATTTGGTAAAATATATTTGTACCAATAAAAAAATGGGACTTTAATCTTTAAAAGTCGTGCATAAGTAAATAAATTTAAAATACCATAATAAAAGATTGTTGACAAACTATGTAAAATTTGTTAGACAAAATTTGGTTACAAACTTAGTTGTTGGCTACTAAGTCCTTTCAAAATTTAACTTTGTTACATATTTTGAAAATCCAACTGTTGGATTGCATGTTTTTTACACTCTTAACACATATGCCAAATTTTATGCCAATCAGATGTTATTTACTATATGATCCATAAACATAATTTTTACACATAATTTTATACTATAAAAACTTGCAATTGAATAATTAATTGATGACATAAATATTAGCCTTTGATCTTCTAAAAACTTTACAAGTATAGAGGATATAAGAAGAAAATATAATCCAATTGTGGATTTATTAAAATTCAGATCCAATAAAAAATATTGAGTGAAGTTGCAATCTTAGGCTATAACTAAGTTTGTAGCCAAAATTTGTTCATACTTGTTTACGTACCAAATTTTAAGTATTAAGTTTGAGCAAGGGACAAAGCTAGGTTTTCGCTTTTAGGGCCACAACATGAAACGAGAAACTTTCATGAACAAGAGATATATTAAGATTCAAAAATTGAATCAATATATGAAAACATACATTAGCATTTTATTAATAAAATGTAAATAAAAGAAAAGGCATAAAATAATTGTTTCTACTTTCCAAATACATTTTAAGTTTTAACTCAATAAATTATTGAAATATAACTCAATGTTATTAATTTTGAATCTAAAAAATTATCTATGATTGATTCTATAATAAATTTGGCTACAATTCCTTTTCATTATTTTTATAAGGAAACAAATCATAGAGAATGTTAAAAAAAAAATTCATCTTTTATGTTGTAGTAAAAAATAGTTTTAACAATATTCATAACTGAAAATGTCAAATATTGTAGTTGATTTTTCCATCATCTACAAATCAAAGATAGAGTATCTTTATACTATCATCATATATCCATTATTCTTCAAACTAAAAACTAATCAGTATTGTGAAGAAAAAAATTAAGGAAATATATATATATATATATATATATATATATATATATAAAGGTGGGTATTAGATTAGGATAAAACAAGTGGGTTTCAGTTAGCTCAACTGGTAAAGTCTTTGATAGTTGAATAAGAGATTTAGGGTTCAATCCTCACCTACACCAGAAACCAATTAGTATCTTAGTTTGATGATAAAGAGTTATTAAGAGCAAACAGGAACGAACCTAGGATTTCAAGTTTGGGGGGGAGGGGGGGGGGCAGACATAAGAAAAAAAAATTCAAATACACATCCATATAGTATTAATAAGCTATCAACCAAGACAAATACCCAAAAATCATTATTTCTTAATATATTAAGATACAATCATCTACCAACAAAAACAAAATACACGAAACACTGTTGTTTCTTAATACAAGCATCTATGAAAATGGAACTCAACGCTCTTTTAAATCTTCAAAATCATCTATGATTGAATCCAAACTAAATGTCGAAGCTATATCCTTTTTAATGTATAACATCAAAGAGTCCGTTAAAAAATCATTTTCCTTTTTGTTTCGAAAGTTAGTTTTAACAACTTTCATAGTTAAAAATTTAGTATTTCTCACTTCTTTTCAATTTATAAATTTATCTAATTTAGTATTATGAGTTAACAATAGGCGCAACAATAGGCGCAAGTGAATCACTGTTATTTTCTTAAATTTGTGTGACAATTTTCTATATTATATGATTTGCTTTTGTCTTTTGTCTTTGGTTTTTGCCTTTATTTATTTCTTTGTCTTTGTCTTGTCTTCATATTTTTGACACTCACCCAATCCCACTACCGACACTATGAATTTTTTCTACTTTCTGCACTAGCAAGAAAAAACTTTTCCTAACTTTAGCATTTTTTTTTTTTCTCACTTGTCCCTATTATTGCCCAACTACCAGTCAACAAAGAACAAACAGTAAAACACTACACTAATTTATATTCTCTAATCTCTACAAATTCTACTCTCTCTCTCTCTCTCTCTCTCTCTCTCTCTCTCTCTCTCTCTCTCTCTCTCTCTCTCTCTATATATATATATATATATATATATAATATAATATAATATAAAAGAGAAAGTCACAAACATAGAGTGACAGAGAGTCAGAAAGCCAAAAAGCCACAAAGCCAAAAAAAAAAACACCACAGGCACAAATTCAATTCACAATCACCAACTTTGTTCATCACTCATCAATAAAAACACAAACACCACAAGTCCACAAGCATATATTATTAGATTCTAAGATTCACAAATATTATATTAGGTTTTGAAGGAAATAATAGATTAAATACTTATGAATTATGAAGGCTGGAGCAATGAAGTTGGGCCGAGCAAATCGAGCAACCGGCGGAAAGATGGGTTTCGCGTGGGCTGTGGCGGTGTTGTTGTGGCCGTTTCCTGTTTGGGTATGCGATGCCCACAGTTGACAAGGACAAGTCTCCGACTCTACGAGATGGGTGGCGATGTAGGCAGCGAGATAGGTCTCTCTCACGTGGTGGCGGCGTGAGTGACAGTGTGAGTACTCTCTAAGTCTCGCCTCTCACTGTCTCTGTCTCGCCTCTCTCTTTTTTCTTTTCTTTTTTTCCTTTGTTTTTCCTTTTTCACTTGTTTAGTTCTTTCGTTTGGTTTTGGATGCTAGGTTTTCTTTTTCTTTTTTTCTTTTTTACTTTTTTTTTTTTTAAGATTTATATGAGCTCTTGACTGGGCTCAGTGGGCTGGCCGGCTAGGATAGGATAGTTCATGAAAATAAGGGGGCCCAAGTCTGATGATAAAGAGTCATTAAGAGTGAACACTATTAATTAAAACTCTTTAAAAAAAAAAAAAAAGAATAAAGCATGGGTTTTTTAAAAAAAAAATAAAGAGTTGAATAAAATAAAAAGTGGTAAAACCATAAAAGTGAAATTAAGAAGAGAAGGAAAGCCTACAATTTTAAATGAGTTTTACTAACATTTGTCCTTGTAAAACATATGATAGAAAATTATTTTAGAAAATTTTTATTAAAAAAATTACTTTTTTTTTTTACAACTTTTTCAATAGCCCATTTTGAATATTTCTAAAAATGAATGAATTTTAACCGGAACCTAAATTCAGGAAGGGTTTTCACCTCTCATACGAAAAGTCAAAAACACTAACATAGTGACATACATCTTCCACAGCCACTGGTGCGTTCGTCGTGCTCGGACTGCTCGCCCAGCCACCGGTACCTCGCTGCTGCTGCTGTTGCTCCCCTCTCAGGTATTTCTCTCTTCTGTGTCTCTCTCTTTTTGTGGGTAATGTATAGACAAGTCACAATGCTGTTTTAGAAAGTTAAATTCTAATCACCACTCATATCTCACATCTATTAAATCCTCAAATTTCTCCAATTTTCGTTGCACGGTTTTGAGCACCAAATAGTAGACCACGGCCCCAGTTTGAACACCTTATTTTTTGTCACTAAATTTGAACAAGTAAGTGTTCTTGGGTGATCTATACGTAGGGCTGTTTCTATTTCTCAATATTTTCGAATAGATATTTGTAACTAAATTCAAAATATTATATTTGGAAAGCATTGAAAATTAATATCATTCTAAAAATTTGGAATTTTTTTGTTTCTTGGGTACATTGGTATGATTTGATGTCATCATTCTATTTTGATATATATATATATATATATATATATATGCATTTAATAAAATTATACTAATAGTCATTCTATGAACAATATATATACTTTGCTTTGTTTACAAGATGATAATTGTGATTTAGAAAGTCAATATATGATACTAAAAATTTGTTGGGTCATTTAGGTGGGAGATCATAATTCATAAACAATGAAGTCAGATTCAAATAGACTTTCCAAAACTCACTCCCATGTTATTAATTCCAGCAGTTTTAAGCTCAAACAAACTGCTTCCTGTTTTGACTTTAGAGAGCTTTCAAAGGCCCTGAATGTTGCATCTTCCTCTTCATCTTCATCTTCATCTGATGCCATAAATATCGCTTCCAACCAGGAAGGGACTGCTATTGTTTCTGCTTCTGCTTCTGCTTATAATTGCAGCAAGCTCTTGGAGGCACTGCATGGCATTCAAGTGGTGTTCAAATCTAAAGAAGAAGAATATTGTAGAGAAAATGTACATAGATGCGAAGGCGGAACCAGAGTAACCGGAAAGAACAGAAAAGCAAGAATTGAAAGAAGGTTACAAAGACAAAGATTGCTATTCGAAAAATGCCAGTAGGGTATAATATATATAGATCCAACAAGGTCTAGGATCAGGTGTAGATGGGCTTTACACTAAATTGGTGCCCATACTTACACACACACAATCCTTATATACACTCTCACAGTCTTTCTCACCCATTTGTCTCTTTAATTTCTCTGCATCTACTTGCCTGCACTAGTTTATTCATGTATATATATAATCTGTTTTTTTTTTTTTTTTTATTATTCATTTGTTTGGTTATGCTAATTTCATTGTTTCCTATTTGATTGTTTTAGGTTTTGTTTTTCTTTTAGTATTGATTTTATGGGGTTAATGGACTATATCAGTATTTGATGTATTTGCTTGTATAAATTGTTGTGCTCTGGTTAGTTTTTAAGTAAAGCCTTATATTCCAAAGTGGAAACAGAAGATAACATTAAGTTGAATCTTCATTTTGGGTATCTAAATAATACCACAAGTTGAATCGTTTTTCCAACTATGGCATATACTTTGTGGCTTGGTTATAGTATTAGTATGATCAGCATAAATGAATTTATAGCTGCTGATTTTAGTCCCAAAAAAATCGTACTCTGTAGGCTAATAACTGCACTCTTGAAATTAATGACATGATAGTGGTCATTTTCCTTTTAATTGCGAAGTAGAATTGTGTGGTAGTTTGTAAATGATTACTCTGCTGCCAAATTAAGGCTTCAATGTTGTTGTTGTTGCTGTTGTTGAAGTATGATTTATATGTCAAGAGCCATATGGTGTTTATCATTTGATTTTCTTTTTCTGAGCTTTGGATAGGATTTGATATGGGTTTGTTCCTATTAACCTCTTATAATTCTATAGTAGATTTTTCTGAACTTCCCTATGGAAGTTGCTTGCCTTTGTTTCCCTCTCTCTCTTGGTAAAAATAATATGACTTTTTAGAGTAGAGCAGCAATTATTCCCTTTCTTTGACTATTAAGTTGTGTCCCTCCAAATGATAAACATACTGAGACTTTAGGCTCCTTACAGTTTCTGTTGATTCTCCACCCATTGCATCGCACCTGTAATCTAGAAAAGAGGAGCCTTTTTTATTGTAGCTTATTGTATCAATTGTTATAACAAGTTTGCATTTTATTGCAGAAGTGTATCATCATCCTTACATTCCCTTTTCCCACTTTTCTTTTATGGGGCCAGATGAATTGCTATTGTTAACTCCACTTATGGTTTTTGAAGGTTTCCAATGACCAGGTCTATTTGATTTGTCTTTTGGCAATGAAATTCTTGGACTCTCACCGGGACAAATGCCAACAATTCTTAGAGTAGTTTCTTGACGTTATTGATTTTCTTGTTTTGTAATTTAGGGCAATGCTATTTATGTCACTTCTTAAAATTCCATGTCTTGAATTCTAACTTTCTATTTTGGCCCTTTGCTCTGCATAATTTTGTCTCTACTTTTTAGTATTATTTTGAATATGTGATCTGTGATAATGGTGGAGACTTGCTCTGTTGCGATACATTCCCCTGTAGTCTTGTACCATGATATGTGCACTGCTACTATGATCACTCAGTTTTGCATATTCAAATACTCTTAACTTCAACCCCCTTTGGGGTGAACACATGTATTGTCTAGCAATGTTCCTTTGGAAAAATGGCATACCAGATAGGATAATAATCTGCTAGCCTTTAAGTTCATTATGTCATATAAAGTGTACTCCAATTGATTGGCATAGAGAAATTTTAACATACTTATGCATTTAGGGATGAAAGATCTATATTGGTAGCATTATGGAGATTGTCTTAAAATGAAAATCTCCATCAGGATAACAAAATGGAAATAAAGTTTTCAGAAATTAAATTATACAACCAATGGATGTATGGATATAATCCAAGCAAAATATTAAGGATTTCTTTTAAGCAATAGTCAATTTTGCCACTATCATCATTAATTCATTATTGTCACTCACTCTCGAAGAATGCTAATGCTCAGAACCCACATACTGGATTTCAGTCACAAAAGCAAAAACTCGAGGAATTTCGGACACATTCTCCCCAATATTGAGAAATACTTTACCTTTTTGATAAGGGCTTTTTTAAACCGCGCACCCTTGACGTGCTGTAAATAAATAACAAAATATTGATAAGGGCTTTTTTAATCCCTAGGAAGAATCATCACTTAACAAAAAATACGCTCCAAGCAATTGAACAATAATATGTGCCATTCTAATTGGTGTAAGCAGCAATTGTGAGGACACAGAAATTTACTTCAAGATAGGAGTAGATCCTTATCGAAGAAAATATGAGAGAGAGTAGTTTAAAATGGTTCAATCATGTCATGTCCATTCAGACGCCCTTTTTTCCATTCTAACCAGCCTCCTTTGTAGAGCAAAAACCGAACACAAGGTAAGAATTCCAATTTGCTCCATCACAAAGGATCCACAACTTGGTAACAACACTAGTCGAGATGCCAATGGCCCAAAAAAGGGCCACTAACCCATCAGCCATTACTATCTCCAATTATCCCCATGTGTCTAATAATGGACTGAGCTGAATTAAGTTGGGCTCTTACTAGCTAGGACTCTTTTTTTTCTTGATAATTAGACTGATTTTTTTTTTTTTTTTAAGCAATTAGCTATGACTATAAATCCTATGTGCTTAAGTACAAGTGGCATAAATGCGTAATTGTATTCCTGCCGATGAGAACTGTAAACTTCCCTCAAACTTTACCCCCATTCGGTCTAAACTTTAGCCAAGCATATTCAAAACCTCTTTATTAAAAAATTATTAAATGTAACGGTTAAATTAGTACATGGAAAGGAAAATGGTAGGACTATAATTTTTATTATAACTTGTCCACCTAGCAAGTTATGAATAGTGAAATAAAAGTGAAGGGCCCATATGGGTTTACAACTTCACTACTCACAACTCATTACATGAATAAATTATGGCAAAATTGTAGTAAAAGTTGTAGTCTTAGCATTATTTATATAAAAGACACAACACATCATTTATATTTAAGCATTTATTTAATAATAGTGGTTAATTAATTTCATAATTAGTGAAACTCAAAAACTGAAATCCTTTCCTCACCACCTGCTGATGTGGCAGTGACTCCCTATAGTTTCTGATCAATGACCACTTAATCCCATCGAAAAACGGGTGTCGTTTAATCTCAGTGGCACCTTTGGTAATTGGCACACCGAAGCCTTCTTCTAGGATCCTTCACCAAGAGTCTCTCTATCAAATCCCTCGCCTCTTCCATCCCTTCCCCATTTTCTCTCTCCGCCACGTGGAAGAACCTCACTTCCTTATTCAATGAAGCAATGTTACGCAAAGTGCTCTTTTTGTGACCGTAACCGGAGACCAACTCGGGCGCTAAGGGCCTATTTGGTTTAGAGGTGTCTCAATTTTCATATCTCAATTCTTAGTTTTCATGACTCAATCTCAAAACCCATAACTCACCACTCAAACTCCACCATCACTCAAAAAATCCCAACACTTTGTTTGGTCACAAAACTCAGTCATTTATCCCAGGTTTCAACTTCACTTTTTGCCAAAATAATAGACCCACCCACTGACACTGCACAGAAAAATACAGTTGCTACCCGCGTCCCTTTTCTTTTCTGCTCTTCAAACCCAGCTTCACCGAAACCCACCTCCACCACCACCAACGACAAACCCTTCATCCACCACCATCAACCCAGCTCCTCCACCACCACCACCACTACCATTGGCAAACCCAGAAATCCACAACCACAACCACCACCACTAACAGCCCTCAACACAACCACAACCTCCACCAAAAAATTTGAATGAATCAAAAATCCAAACCCACCAACAGCCCTCAACCAAAACCACAACCTCCACTAAAAAATCCAAGCCTCAAACCACCACAACCACAACAAAAAAAAAAAACCCAAACCCAAATCCTTAGATCAGAGACCCAAACTCAGCCATCTCTACCATCACCGCTTGAAGAAAAAAAAAAGAAAAAAAAAAGCAGCTAAGAGAAGAAACCAGAGTGAAGAACAAAGAAAGAAGAAGAAGAAAAAAAAAACCCTTAGAGTGGGTCTGAAGAAGAAAGAAAAATAAAGAAGATGAGGAAAAAAAATAAAAGCCTTGAAATCGAAGCCCCAAAAGCATACCTTAACCCGATTAAAACGCAAATCACAACTGAAATCGAAGCCCTCTGCCATCATCGCGTGAAGAAAAAGAAGAAAAGAAACTAGAGTGAAGAAGAAAGAAAGAAAAGAAAAAAGAAAAAAAAAATAGAAGAAGATGAAAGAACCCAGCCGTGAAGAAGAAAAAAAAAAAAAAAAAAAAAAGAGAGAAGAAGATGAAAGAACCCAACCGTGAAGAAGAAAAAAAAAAGATAAGAGAAAGAGAAGTAGCTGAAAGAACCCAGCTTGAAGAAGAAAAGAAAGAAAGGTAGAAAAGAGAAAAGAGGTGACGGTGGAGAGAAAAAGTGAAGAAGAAAAAGTGGTCTTGAGTGTCTGACCGTGGGTCCCATAAAGTCACAATAATTACCACTAAGCCACTGAGTTATGTAACCCAGAAACTGAAAACACCAATTTGGTGTTTTCAGTATGAAAACAAAAATAGAAAATCAAGCCAAACATCAGATTTTTAGTGGGTCCCACGCTAATACTCAGTTTGAGTGATGAGAACTCAGTTTGAGTGATGAGAATTGGCTAATCCAAACGGGCTTTAAGTACACGAGCATTCCAACACACGACTTCGAAAACGCTGTCGTTGGCTCGGCGACAAACTCGGACTCGTCGAAAGTGGGTGCCACGTGGGCTCTGAAGCATAAGTCAAAGTTAGAAAGCATGACGTGGCCATCTTCGCGTAGCAAAACGTTTTCCAGTTTCAGATCGCGGTAAACAATTCCGAGCGCGTGTAGATAATCCAAAGCGATCAGGATTTCGGAGGCGAAGAACTTGACCGACTGGAGCCGTAGCCTGTAATGGGGTTGTTTACGTAGGAAAGAATGGAGGTCGCCTTCACGTAGGAAACAACTTTAATTTGATGAGTTCAAATTTAAACTCATCTTATAATAGGTTTATACCTGCGTGTATTTAAATACTCATATAACATTCAAATTAAGGTAGAATAGGAGAAAACTGTACTCCTATAACAACCTATCTAATTTATTCCTCAACCAATAATCTAGAAAATGCAATGCAAATTCACGTAGGAATTCGATTTAGGAACCGAAAAACCTTAGCCATAGTTGGCCTTTCTCTTCGTATCTCTCTAGTACACATTCCTGCAATTTCAAAATACTCTTTCACATGGGCCTCTATTAGGCCACCCTCCCTTGAAATACTAGCCTCCACCATTTGTATATGTTTATTTTGGGCCAGCATTTTCCTAGCCCATTTGACTATCCCAACCTCTTCCTCGTCCAAAAGGGTAGGCAAATTGGGGCATTTTCCAATAGCAATCTTGAACACTAAGATCCAAAAACTGTAAACATTAGCCTCAAGTGTTGCTGCAATGAGGTCTGCCTTGTACTTAGGGGGGACATGTAACAGTAACCCATTGTCTCCATAAATTGTGTGGACACATAAGAAGTGGAGGTGTCAATCTGCCTTACTAGACCGAAATCAAAAATATGGGCCTGAAAATCAGAGTCCAAGAACACATTGCGGGACTTCATATCCTGATGAGCAATAATAGGCTTGTCCAGACTATGCAAATAAGAGAGACCATTAGCCACACCCCTAACAATGAATTCAAGTCCCCCAAGATAGTGTGGCCATGTCCTATTCCAATTGCAACCACGTCTAGTGTGTGAGTCTCTGATGTAGTCCAATTTTATAACAGAAATTGTGGTATAGCTAAAGTTGTCTTTCCACCTAAAAAAGGAAAACAAACCCTTTCAAAAACAAAAACAAAAACAAAAAAAAAAAACAAAAAAAAAAAAAAAGGAAAACAAGAGCACGTCAAAATAATATATAGAAAAATATGATTGAAATTAGGACCAAAAAAAATTTAGTGAAATTCAATTATTAAAATCACTAGGGAGTTAGGGTTTGTCCACCAATATTATTAAGCATCAACTACCAATCCAATTTAGCACACAATCAGATAAGTAAGCACATAAACTATCCGATTGGAAGATTTTGAAATAAATTTTATTAATAAAACTCTCTTTGGTTGATTATATTTATCAATTATTCCAATAATCTAGCCTAGAAAATAATAACTTTTCTAGAAAAACTCAAGAACGTTGCATATTCTAGAGGCTATACTATGACAAAAGTAATATCTAACAAGATTATTGTGTTTTACTAGAAAGATTATAAAACCTTATTCTAACAATTAGAAGATTCAAGAATAGACTTATAAAAGAATTAGAAATTAAATATCAATCTAAAAAAACAATTATGAAAAGAGAACAATTGATTTCAATAATCAAAACGTGACACATATGCTTGGATTGAATAGTGGATAGCTTACAACCTTAAAGATTCACCCCTAACCCTAGCTTAGGTTCTTAAGCTTCTATAGAAAGAAAAAAAAAATCTCAAAAATTGATTAAAAAAAAAAATAAGGTTTTCCAACGGCCAAAAAACACGGTTTCCCTTGTATCCTTTTAATTTTTATAACATTTAAAACCCAAAAACAAACGCTCCCCAAAAAGGAAAATAAAAAACGGCAATTCATGTTTTTCAACAGTGTGTCAACTTCTAGGTCTGTTTTGGCCTTTAAAATGGTATATTCTGAAGTTTTGGTAAACTAAAAAGTTTTAGATCTTCAAGTTCTCTTTTCGTGGCCACAAGAATCAAGTCAATCTGACATCAGAATAAAGATATATGGCCAAAATACCAAAACTGGTCATAATATTTCCACGCTAGGATATTTTTCATCTTTGGCTTAAACAAATTTCTCTCTTTCTTTTTATGTTTCCACACATTTTTCACTCATTAAATTCTTCAAAAGACACTTCTCAATTGATCTTCACCCTTGGATTCTTTTGGTTTCATGTCTACATGCTTAGTTAATTAGTTTTAACCAACAAGAGAAAAATACATATAATGACTATATTTTAGAAAAACTTGTAAACTCTCATATGTACATGTAAGTATGGGAATAAACACAAAATAGATGTAAAAATGCCTACCAAAACTAAGATAAAGCTATTATTAGTCTCTTTGATTTTTTTATGTACATATTCACATGTTAAATATGTTCTAAATAAATACTCACACGCTAGCTATATATTACTTTGTAACATAGTAAACTCTCAAATGTCCTGTGTGTGAGTCTCTTTTATTTTTTATTTCACATGTTTGCTTGTAAATAATTCTTTGCCATAAATATTCACATGATATGTTATATGTAAATAAATACTCATATATATATATATATATATATATTTGATTGTACAAAATCTTTTCCAAAAAATCAAATGCCAAGTATCTAATTTTTTCTCTAAAACTTTAATGTTGGAATTTAAATTAATATGGGGTACTATTCTTTGGATAGGTAGTGTGGGGTGCCTAACACCTTCCCCACTCATAACCGAACTTCCAAATCCAAGATTTTTGGTTCAAGACTTTAGTTTACCTTAATTAATTAATTACTCTTGAATTAGTTTTTAGTTAATTAGGAAACTAAAAAAGAATTAGACAAACAAGTGACCGATCATACCTAATACAAAACTAATGGTTAGTAACGACTCCTAAAAATAAAATAAGAAAAAGTGACTTACAAACACACCTCACCTAAGAAACACATGCACTCAAAGAGCCACGTCATTAAGGACCCAATGTGCGACAAACCTAAAGCCTTTTTTGGGGTGTACGTCCACAATGTCACCTTAGGGTCATAATATAATATAATCTCACAGAGCATGTCTAGGAAAGCGGTTGAGTGTGAATGAATTGACATGAGTTTATTATTTAAAACACACCATTCATTTTATGCCTCATAGCTCATGCAAAGATGAAGAATCTATTTTTCAACATAATCATGAGTAAATTATATTGTATAGGATCAAGTGTTGCTTGAGTTTTGAGCTCACGGGGGATTAAAGAAACTTGATTGGGTGTGATCAAATAATATGGGGCATAAATGAGATATTATGAGCGATGTATTATGTTAGTTTAGATGATAACTTAATTTAGTACTCCTACCCTAA
Organism: Quercus glauca; assembly: GCA_023736055.1. Classification (NCBI taxonomy): domain Eukaryota; kingdom Viridiplantae; phylum Streptophyta; class Magnoliopsida; order Fagales; family Fagaceae; genus Quercus; species Quercus glauca. The sequence continues at coordinate 22,794,348 of CM043318.1, read as the reverse complement.
ACCTTCTCATTGGGTTGCACACTCTATTTTCTATATAAAGAGAGGATTGGACAAAAGATTAAGAGAAGCTAGTTTTGACTCTAGTACCCATTGGGGACAAGTGAGAGATGTTAGTAATTGGGCCGGATTTGACCAAACCTATAACCTATGGCCCATGTATTGTCCACATGGGTTATCAAATACATGGACTTAATTTGATGAGTTCAAATTTAAACTAATCCTAAGATAAGTTGTCAAGATTAGTGATCAATAGTGAAATGATTTAAGATGAGTGGATGAGCATTTTTAAGGACCACTCATCTGATGGTAGTTTTATCCCTATTTGTATTTAAATACTCCTATAACAGTCATATTACTGTAGACTAGGAGAAAAAACATACATAGAGTTTTTGTAAGTACTCTCTCAAATAGATTGTTTCTCTCAGGGATACCAACTACAATGCTCTAGGATTTGGAGAATGGAATATACGGAAAGACCTTAGCATGGCTGGCCCTAGACATTTTGGAGCCTTAGGCGAGAACTAAAATGGGGCCTTTTTTATATTTATGTATTAATTAAATTAATATTTATTTAATATTTTTATATTGTAATATATTTTATTTAAAATCTATTTTTCTTGCCTTTTGAGATGCAAATTGACTAATTTTGTGTTGTATTTTGTTTAAAATCTATTTTTATCTAAATTTTGTGTTGCATTTTGTTTATTACTAATAAAAAATTTATTCATTTTAGGGCCTTAGACGAAAACTAAAATGGGGCCTTTTTATATTTATGTATTAATTAAATTAATGTTTATTTAATATTTTTATATTATAATTGTAAAGACCAGATTTGAACTCCTAGCCCAAAAGGTATATGGACTCAGGCCCAAAAAACCCAAAACAATAAATTTGTAGAGAGTAGGTTGGAAAACTGGGCTTTAATGAATTAAGCAACAAGTAAACAGATCTTGACGACAAAGAAAGGAAGATAACAAATTTACACTAAGGAAAAATATCATCGGCAATGTCTGAGGAGACTAGTTCTTATAAATTGCTTTTGAAGCTCGATTACAAGTTTGATTCCTGATTGCTACAGTGTTTCTCTTCTTAATTTTTCGATCTCCCTTTCTCTAGGGATCTCTTACATTATATATCTTCCTCTTAATGATCTTGGCCCTCCATTTGTTGATCATCCAAGCCACTACTTGAGTGTTTGTCCCATTAGACACCCTCTCTGGCCCTCTGTGAGTTGGGATAGCCAAGGTTGCACTGTTCAGGGGTCTTCTTCACATAAATGCGGCCAAAAAGTTAGCTACAGAACATTCAATGCGGTGGCAGTAGCTTTTCCTTAGATATTTCTGAGCTTTCATCCTTCTTGTACGTTCATAACACACGTCTCTATCAGTAGATCGTCCTGGAAGGTTACCTTGAGTGATAAGACATATATTTGATACGTGCTTGGCTCATCCGATGAGATAATCCTCCTCGGACTACCTTTCTCAATCTTTCCGTTTACGTTTTACTCATGGGATTCTGAGCTTAACATCCCCAATACTGTTTATCCGCCCTCGGATCAATCAACGTCCTCGAATAAGGCCCAAGGCCCACTACCCAATTTTGGGCCTTCACCCCTACAATAATATATTTTATTTAAAATCTATTTTTCTTGCCTTTTGAGATGCAAATTGACTAATTTTGTGTTGTATTTTGTTTAAAATCTATTTTCATATATATTTTGTCCTGTATTTTGTTGAACCAGTGGAGAGAAAGAACGAGAGAGGCAGAGAGCAAGAGCTGAGAGAGAGAGGCGAAGAGCAAGAGTGAGAGAGAAAAAGGTATGACTAAATTTTAGGGATTTGAGATTTTTTATTTGTTTTGATTTGAAATTGTTTTGTTGGTAATTTTTTAGACTGGAATTGCACTTTATCCAGTTGAATTTTGATTTGTCTAGAGGTTAAGGATGATATTTTGGGATAATTGATTTTGTTTAGACCAAAGAATTTTTTAGGTACCAATGTTTACAAGGATGTTCTAGACTTTTTGTTCTTTAGTCACAAGCATGTATCAGATTATTTGGAATTTTATCTTAAACTATTTTTCTTTTTCCTACTACCCATTCTTTTTCAAAATTTTGGGGCCCCCTTCCACTTGGGGGCCTTAGGCAATGGCCTAATTGGCCTAGTGGAAGGGTTAGCTCTGGACCCTAGTAGCCCCTTTGGTAACTTGAAGGTGTACCAAAAGGTGAAGAGATCATAAGGAAGAATTTGGAAAGCAAGCAAAGAGCAAGATTCGACAAATATATGATTCATTATACTAAGGTACGTGCACGTACAATCTATTTAATTTATTCTTCAACAAACTGTCTAAAAAACATATAACACATTTAATTTATTCTTCAACAAACAATCTAGAAAATGCAATACAAATTCACATAGGAATTGGATTTAGCAATTGAAAAACCTTAGCCATAGTTGGCCTTTCTCTTTTTATCTCTCTAGTACACATTTCTGCAATTTCAAAATACTCTTTCACACGGGCCTCTATTAGGCCACCCTTCCACAAAAAACAAGCATCCGCTATTTGCATATGCTTATCTTGGGCCAGCATTTTCCTGGCCCATTCGACTATCCCAACCTCTTTCCCGTCCAAAAGGATTGGCAAATTGGGGCGCTTTCCAGTAGCGATCTCGAACATTAAGATCCCAAAACTGTAAACATCAACCTCGAGTGTAGCTGAAGTGAGGCCTTCCTTGTACTCAGGTGGCATGTAACAGTAACCCATTGTATTCGCAGATTGTGTGGACGCATAAGAAGTGGAGTTGTCAATCCCCCTTGCTAGACCGAAATCAATAATATGGGCCTAAAAATCAAAGTCCAAGAACACATTGCGGGACTTAATATTCTGATGAGCAATGGGCTTGTCCAAACTGCCATTCTGAAAAAACTCGTATATAAGGAGCCGATTAGAGCTGGTTATGCTGTAGGGGTGGCAAATGGGCGGGTTGGGTCATAAATGGGTTAGGTGTGTAATTATCCATTTATGACCCATTTATATATAAATTAATTATCCATTACCCGTCCAACCCATTTAATCAATAACCCGTCCATTTAACCCATTATGACCCAAATACTTATAAAACTAGATGAATACCCTATAGAATTTCAAAAATTACCAAAATACCCTCACTCCCTCACTCGAAGCTATCTAATTCCACAAAAGAGTAAAATTGGAAACTTTCTTTCCTAAAGCTTTCTCGGCCACCAAACAGTCACCAAAGCTTTCTCAGCCATGGAAGACAATCACGGAGCTTTCGAATCCAATACCAATGGAGTTACCACCGGCAATGACCATGGCTAGCAAAAGGTCACGTACGCGAAGCGTCAGAGGAAAGCCAAGCCAAACTCTTCCGATTCCGCCTCCAACAGAATCGTTTCCAACGGAGCTGTTCGCGGCGCCAACAACGTTTTCTAGTCTCTGGAGCAGTAATCGACGATCCGCCACCTCCAAATTCTCGAGGCGCAGAGATTCGCCGATTTCGACGCTCTGGCAACGAGTACGATAGCAGCAAAGATCGACGCCGACGATCTCTGGAGCGCGTGGTGGAGAATGGGAAGGCTGAGGAGGCCAAGAAAGTGAAGCCGAAGAAGCCAAAGGTTTCGGTCTCCAATGCGGCTGCAAAGATCGACGCCGACGATCTCTCAGCTTTTCTCGTCAATATATCGAAGAGTATGAGCTTTTCAATTTCAAAGTTCATACATTTTTATTTTATTTTATTATTCCTCATGCATGTGAATGTGTAGTGAGAGAGGGATTTGGTTTGATCTGTTTGATTTTGGATTTCCAATCAATGTTTGGTTCCCGAGAAAACTAAGAAAAAAATAGAATCTTTTTTTTTTTTTTTTTATGGGGAAAAAAAAATAGAATCTTGAATATTATTATGTTTAATTTTTTTGATGTTTGGTTCCCCAGAAACCTAAGGAAAAGGAAAGGTAACGGATGTACTGTTTAGTGGGTATTGTTTTGTGGGGGTTTTTTTTTTAATTTTAAATTTTAGATGGGTTTAGTGGATATTAGTGGATTTATCCATTTAGAACCATCTAATTAAATAACCAAATGGGTCTTTACCCATTTAACCCAAATATTCAAATGGGTTGGGTTAAGACTAATCCAAATAAGATGGGTAATGGGCGGGTTCATGGATATGGATAAAAATTTCAACCCCTAGTCATGCAATAGCCCAAAATCTTAACGATATTTGGGTGGTGGAGCATACCCAGTGTCACCATCTCCGCCCAAAACTCCCTAAAGCCTTTGAAAGCGTCTGGGTTGAGTCTCTTGATGGCCACGGTGACGCCGTTGGAGAGCTTGGCCTTGTAGACGGTTCCGAAGATGCCACCTTAGATGATAAACTTTGGGGAGAAGTCTTTGGTAGCCGCCCTCAGCTCAGTCATGGAGAATTTGATGTTGGGGTCGAAGGAAGCGCTCTGATCGACAACGGTGATGGAGGATAGGTCGGTTGTTGTTGTTGTTGTCGTCGTCGTTGTTGTTGTTGTTATTGTTGTGGACACAGGTTTTGGGGATTGTGGGGTTTTCTTGGCTTTTCGACACCGGAACACCCAGACTACTGCTTGGAGAACGTGATCCATACGGAACAAAAGAAAAAGATATTCAACATAAAAGAGAGAGACAAAATATGTTATTGTTTGAGAGTTTGAGACTTCTTAACACTATATTCATTGTTCAGAAACGCGTTCGGTTGGAATTGGAGGGATAAGGGCGTTTGCAGTTTCATGGAAGAAGCTGGGTCTTTCACTCGAGAAATAATATGATGTTTCAGGAACGATTCAGATCCTCTCCATTTCCCTTTGAAATGGAGAGTGTCCAATACACGAACAGAATTTGTTTGAAAATTATCAAGGGCAAAAAATGTGCCACATCATTTAAAATGTTAACTAAACTCAACAAATTCAAACTCTAGTTAAACCAATGTTAACTCAGCATTCTCTCACCTGAAATTTCGAAGTTCTAACTCTCATCTCTGTTTCTCAAAAAAAAAAAAAAAAAAATCTCATCTCCAAGGATTTTCTTTCTCCATCCCACGGTCCTCACCATCACCGATGCCACCAGCCATCATGCTATTCTTTTCTCTCACCAGCTCATCTGAAATTTTGAAGTTCAAACTCTCATCTCCAAGGATTTTCTCCCTCCATCCCACGGCCCTCACCATTGCGGGTGCCACCAACCATCGTGCCAGGCCACTGTTGTTGCGCAGGCTATGTCTCACACCAACCTAGCATCATCGGAAAGTGCCGTCCACCTACAGGCATAGGCACTACCCAGTAAGTTTTCTCTCTCTACCTAGTTTCATCTGCCAGAAGTTGCTTTGTGATAATGCTTTCTTCGGGTTTTTGATTTTCTTGGGGTTTTTGATTTTCTTTTGAATTGGGATTAGTTTATACCCAAACACAGTGCCCCGCCGTCACTGTTGCTTTTTTTTTGCTTTGTGATAGTGCTTTCTTGGGGTTTTTGATTTTCTTTTGAATTGGGATTAGTTTATACGCTTAAAATTTTTATATATTATCTGTGTGTGTGTGTTTTATGCTGTGGTTATTAGAATGTTTGGTTCCATTTTTTTGGTTTGTGGGTATTTTTTTTGGTCTCACTGTTATGTAAATGTTTGTGCTTTTGCATGGATTTTGATTTTATTTTTAATTGTTCACTTTATTATGAAAGGTTTTAGGGAATTTATTGTGAATGTCTCTTTGTTTTCCCTGTCATGCCACTGATTGCAGAATTGGGTGTGTGTAAATTGTCCTTTAAATCTCCAATAAGGTGAGCAGGAAAAATGGTCTTTATAAGGTGTAAATGATGTGCCATGGTGAAGGTTTCTATATTCATTCACTTTTGCTTAATATAGGATGTTGTGAGTGGTGGATAAAAAGATCGAAACAGGTTGCCATGTTGGAGTTTGATCGCATTCGGAAGTCAATGAGTGTTATTGTCCGGGAGCCAACTAGGCAAAACAGACTTCTTGTCAAGGTGAGTGTTATATTGTCGTCTTACTGGTTTTTGTCAAAAGGATAATGTCTAATGTATAGCCCATCTCCAAATTTCACTCTTTCAGTTGGTATCACAATTGTGGTAAGCATCTCAACTCTCTAATTAAATTTATGTATGTGTTTTGTTAATTTTGAAATTATTTAATATTATTTATTGTTATTATTAGCATATGTTGTTGTTGTTGTTGTTATTATTCAAATTTTAGATTAATGAATTATTTTTTATGGTTTTCTGATTGTGTGTGTGTGATTTTAGATTAATGAATTATTTTTTATGGTTTTCTGATTGTGTGTGTGTGTGTGTGTGTGTGTGTGTGTGTTTTTTTTTTTTTTTTTTTGGCAAGTATTACTCTATAATTCTCACTCTTTTAGTTGGTATCACAGTTGTGGTAAGCATCTCAACTCCCTAATTAAATTTATGTATGTGTTTTGTTAATTTTGAAATTATTTAATATTATTTATTGTTATTATTAGTATATGACCACAAAAATTGTAATAAATTGTATTATTGTGATCTTTTTATAATCAATTTTACTTTGTTATTATCAATTATTACATCTATTACTTGGAAAAAATATATTGCATAGTATGTTTGTTGGTTTATAATAAAGATATGTATGTGTATTATTATTATTATTATTATTATTTACTACAATAAATCGTACATTTGTGTTTCTTTTTCTTTAAAGTTTAGTTGGTATAAAAATTTATTAAGTTTCTTGAATCTTTACTTTTTAGGGTGGTTATAGGCTAGGAAATGAAAATTAATTATATGCTTTATAAATATTATATATGGTTATATTATAGTTAATACTAATTATTGTTTATGGTTATTTTTGCTAAAACTATTATTATTATTATTATTATTAAAAATTATGCTTCATAAATCCTTTATTTGAGTTTCTTTCAATTTTATTATGAACTACAACCATTGTAAGTTATATTTAATATTTAGCATAAAAAACTGTAGTAGTCAGTATATATTATTCAATAATATCTACAATTATTCAATATTTATTAATGTCCTAATAATATCTACAATTATTCAATTTACATGAAAATAATTTCAACATTAGCAATATAACATTGTACATTTAAAAAAAAAAATTAGGTTTCCACCTTACGAATGCGACCCCAACCGTTTGCACCCCCCCCCCCCCCCCCTCTCCAGGCAGCTAGGCAAGCATATCACCACATATTTGCATCAATGTAGACTATACCTTGTTACCCGCCTACCACATATAGATATTGACTGGGGTCTTATCACTTCTTTGGTGGAGCGGTGGCAATCTGAAACCCATACATTTCACCTACCTACTTGTGAAATGTCGATCACTTTACAGGATATAGCAATCCTTACAGGATTGCCTATTGATGGCAATGCAGTGTCTGGGCCCACTAATTTGGATTGGGAACAAGTTTATGATAATTTACTTGGGGTGACACCACCTGCAACAGCATTGGCATACGGTGGCCTTAAAATAACGTGGGTAAGAAATACATTCTCAAACCTACCAGAGGGTGCCAATGCTATAACAACCCAACAGTATGCTAAGGCATACATGTTCCAGGTTTTGGCTTTACTATTTGGAAATAAGAACCAAAGTAGATTGCATTGCTGCTTTCTCAAGCTGTTAGAAGACTTTAGTGTAGCTGGGGAATATAGCTGGGGTAGTGCCACACTTGCTTTCCTTTATAAAGAGTTGTGTAATGCTGCTATTCAAAAAAGCACAAAGATTGCAAGTCCTGTTTTCATATTACAATTATGGGTGTGGGAGCATCTTCCATATCTGACCCCAATTCCAATAAATCCAACAAATTTAAATGGCGACGACCCATACGGTTGCATGTATAATATTTACTTTCTATTTCTATACAATATTGTATACTGTAGCGTTTATCCTTGATACTTCCAAACCCTAAAATCAGTGGCAATCATTAATTGTGTATAAATGGGATACCAAGAGAACGTTTACTCACACACCAACGCATGTTCTGCGTGCGTACCGTTCTAATCACAACATACATAATAATGAACAAGTAATATATCACATTGCATCAATGGTTAATTTACTAGTTATATTATTGTCTTGATTGATTATAACATAGTTATTGTAATTGGAATTGCAGGTTGTTTAGACACCGTACGATAATTATTTGCATCCATGGTGTCTTGTAGAAAAACATATATGGACTACAACAACACCATTGCTATGCTTCCAAATTGTGGAGTATGACCATCCAGAAAGAGTCATGCGACAATTTGGGTTGTTGCAAAGATGTCCAAAGTGGCCTACTGACAATTTGGATAAATCAGTGCATTGTGTAAAGTTGACAAGAAAGTCCGGTGTCAATTGGCTTATGCAGCATGAACAATACTACCGGCTTTGGAACGTGCGAGCTGAACATGTAGTTGGGCATGACAATTTTGACTTAGGTGTGGACTACACAACATGGTACCATCAACATGGTCACCTATTCACGACACCAGAGGCAGCTGCCCATATGTACCAGGTTATTATTTTAGTTTTTTCAATAATACTGCACTAATATTGAAAACAAATTATTTACACAGACAAAATAATGCACTAATATTGATAACAAATTATTATTTTTGCTTTTTCAATAATACTTCACTAATAAATGTTTTTTTTCTTTTTTTGTGGCAGCAAACTGAGATCAATAATATGTTAAATTTGGCTGTTGCAAACCAACAAAGGAATAATCTCACTGCACAACAAGTCCTTCCACCAATAGTAGAGGGCCTTACCCGACTGAAGTTATTGATGGAAGCAAATATTTCCTCTGTCCCTACTGAGAGGGTGACACACTTCAAGCGACGACAAAGGCACCAACGAAGACAACCGCAAACCTCTACTGAAACCTGCTCGTCCACCTCTACACAGCGTGAACAACACAAAAATGATGAAGCCGGACCATCCACCTCTACATAGCATAATATGTACAGCTTTACCCAAGTTGGGCTGTCAACATCAGCCAGTAATGAGCCAACCACCTTCAGTGAGTATAATCCAATTAATGTCTATGAATACTGCATGAATTTATATCAACAGATTGGATTATCTACTTCCCTAAGACAAGGATTTGAGGGTTTGTTTAGCTATGACCATTATCCCCAACATAGTTCAACATCTCCCTCCTATCACCCATCGCCACCTCCATCCTATGCTGGGCAATACAATTATGGCCAAGATAGCCAGTACAACTACGATTTCTGTACACCACAACCTTCCCAACCATCCCCTCATGTTGATGATTTCTGCATGCCACCAAATACATGGGCATGTGCTCCAAACTCTGAGGAAGAGACCTCCGTAACATACTCTAAGGAAGATGCCTCAAATGAGGATAGTGGGGAAGATGCAGAAAATGCAGAAGATACTGAGGTGTCTTTAGATGATGAAAGTGACGAAGGTGGTAATTATCAAACAGAGATTGATATTAAAACGCAATCGAGGAGCATGGGGAAAAGTCCTATGCAAGCACGAAGGTACCCACAACGAGTAAATAGGCATCTTCCATGTTGTGGAACACAACAAAAACTTCATGTACCCCATCGTTGCAATCACTAATCAATGTAAAATGATTGTTCATTAAGAATATATTAAAGTATTATCGTTGTTTATGCATCATTGTAGCAAAAAATATTATGCCTAGATAGTATACATAGCACATTATACTACTAACCGTAAGACCTTTGCGAAAATAAGAAATGTGTACACATTTTTTTGGCATTTGAAATTAGTGCCCAATTAATCTAATCATACATCTATTTACTATAATTGTCCATTCCTACAAATCCAACATAGAATCTATATGTGAAGCCACAACTGTAGACGCATAATAAGCGGAAAAAAAAAGGTGTCAAACTTCTATTTTTATAGTTGATATTTTTTCCTTTGTGTGATGGCTACTGTGGTGTACATTTCTATTTTCGTTCTCCATAGCCTCCCTTCCAAACCCTCATAAAAGTGTCAAAGAAAAATAAAACTTTCACCATCTAATTTTCGTCCAAATTTACAGCAGCAACTTGTGAGTTAGTTTCGGCCAACAAAATTTGTGAATTTCAAAAAACTCAAAACATAAAAGTTGTAGATATTTAAGTCACGGTTCCAGCCCATCTGGCCTTGAGTCAATTGGATTTTTGAAGAGAGAGGTATATCTAAAATACTGCTTAGTGCTCAAATCTGATTTTTCCTCTTCAGATTGTGGCCCTTTGATTTCTTTCTTGATTTGAAACTTTCAAACATGGTAAATGACCCAAGCACTCCATAAAAAGTATACATTTTAAGATGTTATCGAAACCCTAAACTATAATACACAATATATATATATATAGACACACACACAGAGACAAAATAAATAAACGTACACCCCAGTCCAACTTGCAGTGATAGAAAACATTGTAGCATATGGAATTAGTACCATGTTCTTTCAAATAATACAAACTAACAATTCCAACTCCTAAAAATAAAAAAATAAACAATCCAACCAATCCATTGAAGTAGATTGAATACTTATGTTAGGTCATTCAGTTTGGCCACTAGTGGAGCCAGCCACAGTTCGAGTGGGGCATGTTCTTCTATTATGGCCTTCTTGCCTACAGAGACTACACAATGGGATACAAGACTGGGAAATCAGGCTCATTCCAATGTACACTGTCTGGAACCATGCGAAATCTAGGTGCATAACAAGCAACTTGTTCTTCCAAATGGTAGCAACGGTCGATATATTGCATTGCAGAGATGCCTTGATATTTACACACAGCAATGACTTGTGAGCATGGAATCTTATAAACCTGCCATTTTTGACAACTACAAGTGTTTTGCCTCAAATTTACCTCATGACGATGATTACCCCTATATGCAGAGTTAGGGTTTATTGGTGTTTTGACTTCAAACAGACCATCTTCATGACTGAACACAGTAACTGAATGCTTTTGTGCCTTTTTTTCCCATTTATTGAATTTATTCTTTGCATAGGCTGTAATGAGTTCACCGGCAGTAACCTCAGCGCGTGCTTTAGTATACCGATTGGCAAAGTATGCTTCACAACGGTAATATGTAAGTTCAACTAACAAGGTTATGGGCAGATTTTTAGCACTCTTTAGAATTTCGTTGAAACTTTCAGACAAGTTTGTCGTCATTGCCCCATAACGATGTCCACCATCGTGTGCTAACGTCCACTTTTCCACCGGTATTTTCGTTAAATACTACTCGCCATCTGCACTTAATTGAGTAATTCTATCCTTGGTTATTTGATACTTTCGTAACTCATTCTCCATGCCTGCCCACATTACCATAGCCTTCAAGTTTTTATTCCCAATTTGTTGAATGAAATTGCTAGCCACATGGCAAAGGCAAAAACGATGATACCAACATGTCGATTGACATATAGTCCGTATCGTTGCCATTATATCAGGGTGACGATCAGATGTGACTCATAACGCTTCCCGATTAGTAACATTAATCTGAATACAATGCAAAAACCAATACCATTTATCATCAATTTCCTTCTCCACAATGTCAAAGGCAAGTGGAAAAAGTCTGTTGTCCCCATCCCACGTTGATGCAATCAATAACGTACCTTTGTACTTACAATATAGGAAAGTTCCATCTAAACTAATCACTAGCCTACAATGTTGAAAACCTTCAATTGATGGACCAAAAGCCCAGAACACTCTCTCAAATATCACACAGCCTGGCATAGTAGCAGGTATTGTTCTCCAAATAACCTTGCTGCTCGGATTTGAATCAATCAAAGCTTTCAACCATTTTGGCAATAATTGGTAAGATTTGTCCCAATCACCAAACGCTCTACCAATTGCTTTTTCTTTCATCTCCCACACCTTAAAATAAGAAGGCCGGTATTGGTACTTATTGTAAAGAGTTTGTTGAAGTGAAGAAATCTTTATGGTTGGATCATTTTTGACAACATCCCTAAACTCTTTCTCAATAACATGGGTGTCTAATTGCTCGTGATCTTGTTTGAGCGAGGACTCTGTACATGTGTGTGAACCGTTGTATTTCCTAACCTCAAACAACCCATGGATAGCCCAGAAGCATGCTCGAAGACGCCAAGAACAATGTTTGCACCTTACAGACCAACATGCTGGATCTGACTCTCTTACACAAAATGTTTGGTTCCTCTTGATGTCATAGTGTTTAACAACAGCTTGTAATTCATCCTTATTGGCAAAAAGCAAGTCCACATACAACCCTTGGGTAAGGTCCCAAATACTCTGAGTGGGCTTTTCAAATGGTGGGGTTGGATCAATCATATTATCCCACGTGTTCTGTGAAAAGCTTAGTGATGCAGGTTGATGGAATGCCATAGCTGGACTACTTTCATGATTACCTTCATTTAGAGGCTCTTGTTCATCTCCAACATCATCAAGGACCTCGTCGTCATCAAGTTGGTCATCACTATCCATGGCCTGCATCCTTTCTGATAATGTATGTACCTCATTTTCAGTAGTAGTAGCTATGCAATGTGTATCATTAGGATCATTAGCAGCTCTCTGGGTGGCGGTTTGGTCATACTGAGCTTCAAACTCAAAACAAGTAGTCTCTTGTGTGACATGCTCAGTTGGATTATCATAGTCAGCATCACTGGTGTTCATTGGCCGATAAGGAACATGTTGGTCCTCAGTTGCAACATGGATATATGGAGCATGATAGTCAGGACCACCAATGTTGATTGGGGAATGAGCTGCATCTTCAGAATAGTAACCAGTATGAGTGGCATATGGATCATGGAAGTGCCCGCCATGTGAATAACTAAACGATGCACTCAGTCCTTCATTGGCATATTGAATGGGAAAAACATCTCGGTGGCTTCTTATTGGCTCTACACCCATGTATAACTTTGCACCTACAAATCCATATTGGCGGTCTAACATATCGAATATTGCATTGACACCATTATCATCTTCTACCAAAACTTATTGGTAAGTCATACGATGTAGATGACATTGAAAAGGAAATCTATACCAAATAGTCATTTTTGAATCTTCTTTGTTTATATGAAGCGTGGATGCTACTTCATCATATAGATCTTCAAATGTAACACCCCGGCATAATGGAAGTATAGAAGGATGTGGCCCTTCGTAATAAACCTCATTTTCTCCATGTTTAATATTCCGCCAGAATAGATGAGAAAAATGAAAAACTTTTCTACCATCTACACTAAAACATAATAATAGTATTAATATATTAACACTACACAACCATTACAATGCAATACAAGAAGGTAATCCATTAAAAATATTCAATGTTTAAATAGTTAAAGCCGAGAGAATTCTGTTAAAGATGATTGTTTCACTGATAATAATAGTATTAAATTATTTTTTATTAAGGTTTATGAGCATATACTAACAATTTTTTTTTTTTTTTTTTTTTTTTTTTTTTTTTTTTTTTTTTTTTTTGGTTTTCTTATAGCATACGTGTATATTATAGGCTAACAAACTAAGTATTTCTTTAAGGAAATATATGTCAATTTTGAAATATATTTTTGCTTTATGAAATTTTAGGCAAGAATTAATGGACAAATAATTTAAACATATCATACAAATCAATTTATGTTGCAAAACACATAATACAAAAACAAGATTTGCATGAACAAATAATTTAACAAAAACAAAATTTTCATACTTAGCTATGCCCCTAAAACATATCAACATGAATATTATAAAAAGAAAAGTAACTACTTAAGAGATGTAACTCACCTTTTAAGAGATAAAGAACATACAGATATTTGCAAGTGTTGTTACTTATAATTATTTGTAGAATGTATGGCACGCATGAATTGAAAATGGTTGGTAGAATTATAAGGGGAATAAGAGTGGAGAAGAAGGTTGATGGAATCTATAGGGGAAAAAGAGTAGAAAATAAGAACTGTGGAAATTTCAGTAACATTAGTGCTGTTTAAATGAGAGTGGAGAAGAAGGTTGATGGAATTTTTTTTTTTTTGTTTACAATGTGCACATCAATCATTTTTTTCTTTCATTTCGTATTGTAAGAAACACAAACCAAACTGCTTCGGTCAAAAAAATACTGAAGAATAAAAAGACAAAAAAGAATCTCTAAGAAAGATTTAGGCGTGATATGAATAGGTGAATATATTCCATGCAGAGAATAAGAATCAGATGAAATGAGGAGTTGAGGTGATTGGTTGATTGAATCTTTGTTTTTTTTTTTTTTTTGTTTACTTTCTTTTCTTTTTTTTGTTTACTGCATACACATAAGAATCTATGTACTTTCTTTGCTTTTTTTTTTTTGTTTACAGTGTGCACATTAATCATTTTTTTTCTTCTATATTGTAAGAATCTATGTACTTTTTTTGGTTTACAGTGTGCACATCAATCATTTTTTCTTTCCTATTGTAAAAATCTATATACTTTCTTTGTTGTTTTTTTTTTTTTTTTTTTTTACAACGTGCACATCAATCATTTTTTTCCTTCTATAAGAATCTATGTACTTTTTTTGTTTTTTTTTTTTTTTTGTTTACAACGTGCACATCAATAATTTTTTTCTTCCATTTCATATTGTAAGAATTTATGTACTTTTTTTAGAATAAGAATCAATGTACTCATTGTACTTGAATCTATCTTTATTTGTTTCATAGGATAGTTTTACAATACGAAAGTAAAGAACATGACATACACACAAACTAAACTATTTCGGTCAAAAAAATACTGAAGAATAAGAATATGCGTACTTTTTTTTTTATATATTCAGACATCTCTCTCTTTCTCTCTCTCTCTCCTCTATTTTGGCAATGCCATTGCCACAAATCAACTGCAACATTTTTTTTCCTCATATTTCGACAATGTCATTGCCACAAATCAATTGCAACAATTTTTTTCCCCCTCCTATTTCGGCAATGTCATTGCCACAAATCCATTCCACAATTTTTTTTTTTTTTTTGAGAAATGTTATGTGCACACAATTTTTACAACAAATCCTAAGTGGCAGGTTGTTACTGGTTGTTATTGTTAGATTAAAAAAGTAATCTCAGTGTTAAATTCAAATTTGAACTAATAATAACTAATAACATGTGATTTGTTGTAAAAATATTGTGGACGTAGCACTTTTTTTTTTAATTCCTCCCCAGATTTCGGCAACCACTTTTTTTTTCTCCCATTTTCAACAATGACATTGCCACAATTGCCACAAATTCCCCCCTATTTCGGCAATGGCATTGCCACAAACCAATTGCAACATTTTTTTTTCCTCCTATTTCAGCAATGTCATTGCCACAAATCAATTGCCACTTTTTTT
This sequence comes from Quercus glauca, assembly GCA_023736055.1. Taxonomy (NCBI): domain Eukaryota; kingdom Viridiplantae; phylum Streptophyta; class Magnoliopsida; order Fagales; family Fagaceae; genus Quercus; species Quercus glauca. The sequence continues at coordinate 22,779,005 of CM043318.1, read as the reverse complement.
TCACTCTATTTTGGCAATGCCATTGCCACAAACCAATTGCAACAATTCTTTTTCCCTCCTACTTCGGCAATGCCATTGCCACAAATCCATTCCAATATTTTTTTTTGTTTTTTTTTTGGAGAAATGATATGTGCACACAATTTTTACAACATTTTTACAACAAATTCAAAGTGGCAAGTTGTTACTGGTTGTTATTGTTGGAATAAAAAAGTAATCTTAGTGTTAAATTCAAATTTGAACTAATAATAACTAAACACATGTGATTTGTTGTGAAAATGTTGTAAAAATATTTTGGACGTAGCACACTTTTTTTTTTAATTCCTCTCCAGATTTCGACAACCACTTTTTTTTTCCTCCCATTTTCAACAATGGCATTGCCACAATTGCCACAAATTCCTCCCTTATTTCGGCAATGGCATTGCCACAATTGGTTTCCCTTTGGGCACCCACCTAACAGTAGCACACTTCGAGCACTTCACATCCACTCGGTCAACACGTTTAGGCAGAAAGAATTTCTGTAATGGGATTACCGAAATTCAAAATTTTCTCTCTCCCACTTTTTCTCTTTCTCTCTCATACTTTTGTTAGAAGTGTTGCCGAAATTCACTCTCTTTCCTCAATTCCCTAAATAACTTAGAACAGTGCCTATAACGCAAATAAACTCCAAATTCAGCAATATCAGCCAAAAGACTCAGAATACTCCTCTCTCGTCCTACAAATTAAAATTAAAAATAAAAATAAATAATAATAATATAATATGTTTCAAAAAAAAAAAAGCTTTAGGCACCCACCTAACCCTAGCACACTTCAAGCACTTCACACCCACTCGGTCAACACGTTTGGGCAGCAAGAATTTCGGTAATGGGATTACTGAAATTCAAAATTTTCTCTCTCCCACTTTTTCTCTTTCTCTCTCATACTTTTGTTAGAAGTGTTGCCGAAATTCACTCTCTTTCCTCAATTCCCTAAATAACTTGGAACAGTGCCTATAACGCAAATAAACTCTAGATTCAGCAATATTCAGCCAAAAGACTCAGAATACTCCTCTCTCGTCCTACAAATTAAAATTAAAAATAAAAATAAATAATAATAATATAATATGTTTCAAAAAAAAAAAAAAAAAGAAGCTTTGGGCACCCACCTAACCCTAGCACACTTCAAGCACTTCACACCCACTCAATCAACACGTTTGGGTAGCAGGAATTTCGGTAATGGGATTACCGAAATTCAAAATTTTCTCTCTCCCACTTTTTCTCTTTCTCTCTCATACTTTTGTTAGAAGTGTTGCCGAAATTCACTCTCTTTCCTCAATTCCCTAAATAACTTGGAACAGTGCCTATAACGCAAATAAACTCCAAATTCAGCAATATTCAGCCAAAAGACTCAAAATACTCCTCTCTCGTCCTACAAATTAAAACTAAGAATAAAAATAAATAATAATAATATAATATGTTTCAAAAAAAAAAAAAAAAAAACTTTGTGGGAACATGTGAATTCTTTGTCGTTTGTTCCTGCGCAGTCGTTTCATTTTCTAAGTTCTAACCTCTACCTCGAGCATATCAAAGTAAAACGATTCGAGAGCCAAAACCCCGTATTTAAATCCAACGGCTCTTGTTAAAGGTGCTTATATTTTTCATTGTGTAAGCTTGCATTTTGTTCATTACTAATAAAAAAAATTATTCATTTTGGGGCCTTAGGCAAGAATTAAAATAGGGCCTTTTTATATTTACGTATTAATTAAATTAATATTTATTTAATATTTTTATATTATAATATATTTTAATTAAAATCTTTTTTTTTTTTTTTTGCCTTTTGAGATGCAAATTGACTAATTTTGTGTTGTATTTTGTTTAAAATCTATTTTCATCTATATTTTGTGTTGTATTTTGTTGAACTAGTGGAGAGAAAGAATGAGAGATGCAGAGAGCAAGAGCTAAGAGACAGAGAGAGGCGGAGAGAGGCGGAGAGCAAGAGTGAGAGGGAAAAAGGTATGAGTAAATTTTAGGGATTTGAGATTTTTTATTTGTTTTGATTTGAGATTGTTTTGTGGGTAATTTTTTAGACCAGAATTGCACTTTATCTAGTTGAATTTTGATTTGTCTAGAGGTTAAGGATGATATTTTTGGGATAATTGATTTTGTTTATACCAAAGAATTTTTTGGGTACCAATGTTTCCAAGGATGTTCTAGACTTTTTGTTCTTTAGTCACAAGCATGTATCAGATTGTTTGAAATTTTATCTGAAACTATTTTTATTTTCTACTACCCGTTCTTTTTCAAAATTTTGGAGCCCCCTTCTACTTGGGTGCCTTAGGCAATGACTTAATTGGTCTAGTGGAAGGGCGACCCTGGACCCTAGTAGCCCCTTTGGTGACTTGAAGGTGTACCAAAAGATGAAGAGATCGTAAGAAAGAATTTGTAAAGCAAGCAAAAAGCAAGATTCAGCAAATGTATGATTCGTTCTACCAAGGTACGTGCACATACAATCTATTTAATTTACTCTTCAACAAACAGTCTAGAAAACATATAACACATATAATCTATTCTTCAACAAACAATCTAGAAAATGCAATACAAATTCACGTGGGAATTGGATTTAGCCATTGAAAAACCATGGCCATAGTTGGCCTTTCTCTTCGTATCTCACTAGTACAGTTTGCTGCAATTTCAAAATACTGCTTCACATGGGCCTCTATTAGGCCATCCTCCCTCAAACTCCTGGTATCCACCATTTGCATATGCTGTTTTTGGGCCAGCATTTTCCTGGCCCATTCAACCATCCCAAACTCTTTCCCGTCCAAAAGGGTTGGCAAATTGGGGCGCTTTCCAGTAGCAATCTCGAACATTAAGATCCCAAAACTGTAAACATCAGCCTCGAGTGTAGCGGAAGTGAGGCCTTCCTTGTACTCAGGTGGCTTGTAACAGTAACCCATTGTATCCGCAGATTGTGTGGACGCATAAGAAGTGGAGTTGTCAATCCCCCTTGCTAGACCGAAATCAGTAATATGGGCCTGAAAATCGGAGTCCAAGAGCACATTGCGGGACTTAATATTCTGATGAGCAATGGGCTTGTCCAAACTATGCAAAAAAGAGAGGCCATTAGCCACACCCTTGACAATCTGAATCCGGGTCCCCCAAGATAACGTGGCCACATCCCGCTTCCGCATCAAGTGCAACCAACGGTCCAAACTGCCATTCTGAAAAAACTCGTACATAAGGAGCCTATCGGAGCTGGTCATGCAATAGCCCAAAAGCTTAACGATATTTGGGTGGTGGAGCATACCCAGTGTCACCATCTCCGCCCAAAACTCCCTAAAGCCTTTGAAAGCGTCTGGGTTGAGTCTCTTGATGGCCACGGTGACGCCGTTGGAGAGCTGGGCCATGTAGACGGTTCCGAAGCTGCCACCGCCGATGATAAACTCTGGGGAGAAGTCTTTTGTAATCACCCTCAGCTCAGTCATGGAGAATTCGAGCTTGGGGTCGAAGGAAGCGCTCTGATCGACGGTGGTGATGGAGGGTAGCTGGGTTGTTGTGGATACGAGTTGGGCTATCTTGGGTTTTCGACACCGGAACACCCAGAAAGTAATGATCCCGGAACACCCAGAAGAAGAAGAAGAGGATAGCTCGGTTGTTGTTGTGGACACGGGTTTTGGGGCTTGTGGGGTTTTCTTGGGTTTTCGACACCGGAACACCCAGACTACTGCTTGAAGAACGCGATCCATACGGAACAGAAGAAAAAGATATTCAACATAAAAGAGAGAGACAAATATGCTATTGTTGAGAGTTGAGAGTTGAGAGTTGGAGACTATATTCACTGTTCAGAAACGCGTTCGTTTGGAATAGGGGGGAAAATGTGTTGGCAGTTTCATGGAAGTTGGGTCTTTCACTCAACTAGGGGTCGCAAAATTTGACACAACCCGCGAACCTAATACGACACAACACGAAATTAACAGGTTATAAGTTGAGACTTAACGGGTTCGTGTCATATTCGGGTTGACACGGCTGACCCGTTTAATAAACGGGTTGGGTTAGTGTTGAACACATAGAACCCGTTTGACCCGTCTGACCCGTTTAATTAATTGATATTTTACCAATATACCCTTCAAACTTTAGGTATATAAACATATTAGTTATTGTGATTTATTTTCTTTGACATATTGTGATTGATTATTTGTGATATTGGGATATACTTTAGTTTTGAATGATTATTTGTGATGCAATTACTCGTTAGTTTTGAATTTTACATTAAAAATATTTGTTTTTTTTTTTTGTTTTTTCATAATTTTTTTTTTATTTTGATAAAATTTGATAAATAGGTCGACACGACTGACCCGTTTAATAAATAGGTCGTGTTAGGGTTGAGGAATCTTGACCCATTTAGTAAACAGGTCGGGTTAGTGTTGACCTATGTAGTCGAATACTCATGACTTGACACGACACGAATCCGACACGTGAACACAAATTGCCACCCCTACACTCAACACGTATTGCACCGGATCCAACATAAAAGAGAAAGACAAAATATGTTATTGTTTGAGAGTTTGAGACTTTTAGGCTGCGTTTGTTTTGGGTGAAAACTACTTCCGGAATGAGACTTCTTAAGAAGCAAACGCATTATAAACCGACATGACTTCTCAGCAGCTGCGCCGTATTCCTATCTCTTTCCTTCCTCAACAAGTTTTCCGACAGAGACTTTCGTGGATAATCAATTAATGGTTGTTTAAATGGAAGTCTATCAAGTACTTTTTTTTTTTTTTTTTTTTTGAGAAAAAAGTTTATCAAGTACTTAATTAATAAGTAATGTCATAGAAACAAACTATTTTATAACATTTTTATAAATTATTGATGTGGTTTCAGTAATTTTTAAATAATCATTGATAAACATAAATGTGATGTTATTAGAACTAATAAGAATTTGTTACATCAATAGTTTGTAAAAATATTGTAAAATAGTTTGTAACTGTAGCATTACTCCTTAATTAGTAGCATGATATATAAATTTTTTTTTTTTTGAAAACAGACCTTTTAATATCTCATTTATAATCTTTATATATATATATATATATATATATATATATATATATATATCATATCATATCATATCATATCATATCATATTATATATAATAAAAGTTGGGTTGAGACGCCGTGATTGCGCCACGTGGCTTCACCAAATTGCAGAAATTTTAATAAATTTTTAGATTTTAAGAATAAATATATATATATATATATATATATATATATATATATATATACATATTTTTTGGATAAATATGACAAATCAAGTAATGAAATAATGTAGTTTCTCAAAAAAAAAAAAAAAAAAAAGTAATGAAAGAATGTAGCATTTGATTTACAACTATAACAGTTGTGTCTATCTAAAATTAGAGTATACAATATACATAGAGTAGTTAAACTAAAGTAGTTAAAGTGAAAGAATTGATGAAATTTTTTTTCCTACATTTCTTTAAAAAACGTAAAAGGAAAAAAAAAGAAGATAGAATTTGCTTCTTCTTTTTTTTTTCCTACGTTTTTTTTTTTTTTTTTTGTGGATAAATTTGCATTTTATGTCATCTTTTTCCTAATAATAAAGTAAAAAAAAAAAAAAAGTATTTGAGTTTCACCTAAACTACTTCTTTTTGTTCATATCTTCTTCACAACCTAAAATTCTCACTATATATACACACAGTTTTTTTGGTGTTTCATTATTTTTATTACATACTTTACAATTATTTGCTATATCCTTCCTGTCTCCCCTCTGCCCTACCTACAACCTTGCAGGTAATTTTTTTTTTTCTTTCATCAAATTGAATAGATTTTGTGTATTTGTTGCCTTTTTATTATATATAATATAATTTTTATCAACAAGTTTTATAGATAGGTTGAAATTCTATGTTTGATCACACATTTTAGTGTATTTTTTTAGAAGTCAATATAGCAAGAAATATTTTTTTTATTTTTTAATTTCTTATTACATAATTATTTGTTGTTGACATCAATATTTTATTATGGATTTAATTTGTTATGGCTTTTGTTTGGTGCTTTGTTCCATGTAATCTATATTCTTTAATTAAAAGCAAAATTTGCTGTCAAACATGAAATTGGATACGAAAGAATCCATCCGTCCAAATTTCTATGTAGGTCTATCTTTACTGAACTCCAAATTTTTTTTTTTAAGTTCAAAATTTTGGATATTTTTTCATTAATGAATTGAGGTTTTGGCTTAATTTTGTTTTCAACCGTTTCAATTATTGAATTCATTATTTTTTTCATGTATAATATTAATATATGGGTTTTTCTTATGGTAAAAAAAAAAAAATATATATATATATATATATATATGTGTGTGTGTGTGTGTGTGTGTGTTCTTAAAGGCTAAAACACAATACAATTACAAACATTACTTTAAGTTAGGGTGTTATATTTATTTATTAGTAAGTTAGAATGTTACATTAAGTTAGAGTATTATATTTTTATTTATTATTAATTCAATTTAGGGTTGATATAACTTATAACCATTTGAATGAAATCAACACTAAAACAAATTATTTAAATATCCAAATAAGAAATAAAAATTCAATTTCATTTAAGTGTACAAGTACAATTTATTTTTTAATCTTAAATTTTGAATTAATTCTTTTTTCATTTTATTTGTTATTAAATTTAATTATATTATCAAAATATTTTTTATTAAGTCGTGCATCGCATGGGCATAATACTAGTATATATATAAAATTGAAACTTTTGAAACTCCCACAATTTTCCATGTCAGTATAATATTAAAAATAATAATAATAATAATAAAACTTTTCTAAAACCCACACCTGATGCTTTGCCTTCTCTTTCACGATGCTGTACCTTTTCTTTCACCAAAACTCTTTCATGATGAAAATCAAACCTGATACCCAAAAACGTGATTCTCCTTCTCCTCTTTCTTCTTTATTTCTTTACCATTTTCCTCCCCCAAATGCCATTATCTACATCAGCTTCCTCAAAATCTGACAACAATCCTACATGCTTTGCTTAACCTACAAGTTTTGCTTTATTTTGCTATCTAGGTTTTTTAGCACACATACACTGATTCAGAAAATCTAAAACGTTTCAGTATCTTCTATTACTATTTACTCACCGTTTCAGTAAATTCTGAACCAACATATTTTGTCTTCCCAAAACCACCTAAACTAATGAAGTTAAATAAATTCCATTTGAAGTGTTCGTTCCGGTCTCTAACTATCGTTGTATAAGAAATACTTCAAAACCACAGAAATCCCTAATCAGATCTAAGAGACCGACTCTCATGGGACATTCGGACAAATCAAGTTTTAGAGACTGAGACAATTCCATTAGAGAGAGGCTACAATTCCATTGGAGAGAGACTGAGACAATTCCATCGGACAAATCTGGCCGTTAGGGAGACAATATGGTTTGATGAGAGTTCTTTATCTTTTCTTTGAATTTACTTTCTTTATTGTGTTTTTTTTTTTTCCTAATATTTTTTTCTATTTGAATCTTTTTTCTTTGACATTTGTCTGGTGAATTTCCTATAAACCTCTACTAATTTTAAGTTTTAACGAAATCCTTTTTCACAAATCAGAGGCATGTGTTATTTCCTCCTCAACTATTTGAAGAAATTCCTAAACCAGATTTGAAAGAGATTTTACTTTTGCATGTCAATTCCCAATTATGGAGCAAAGCAGACGAGGAAGGCTATTTTTCAATCAATGATATATGTCTTAACACAATTGCAGGTATTGTTTTATCAAATTTTATTGTTTCTCTTTCTCCTAATCTCCTATTAAGTTATGCATTAAACTATGAACTTTGATAGTTTTAGTGATATGTAATGCAGCATCGAAATTGATTCAGAGATTTAATTGATTTTTAAAAATTACGTGTCCTGTTTTATTCAAGTCCAATTTCATTGTCATATTTGTTCCCTTTAAGAACAAAGAATGGTTTTGGGAACTATTAATAGATCTTATATATCAGAACCTATATGCTCCTCATATTGATACTAATTAATTCATCTAAGAACACATACTTTGTACCTTACAGATGTCAATTGAATTAATATATATATATATATATATATATATATATATATATAAAACCGAAACTTTTGAAACTCCCACAATTTTTCACATCAGCATAATATTAAAAAATAATAATAATGATAAAACTTTTCTAAAACGCACACCTGATGCTCTGCCCTCTCTTTTACGAAATTTTCTTTCCATTTGGTGTTAATTTTCTAAGAATATAGTTAGTTGTCATGTTGGAAAACTAGCATCTCAAGTTTTAAAAACTCGAGATCAATGGTAGAACTCGAGTTTCTAAAACTCGAGATGAAAACGGTAGCGACTGAGGAGGAAAAAATTCCACATGAAACTCGAGCTTTAGAAACTCGAGTTCCACCATTTTCTTTCCAAATCAGCTCTTCGTCTTCGTTTGTTCTTCTTCTTCCTCAGTTCTTTTCTTCTTCCATCCAGTCCGAGTCTTCCTGCTTGATCTGATCCTCTGTTCTTCTTCCTCTTTTTTTCTTCTTCTTCTTCTTCTTCTTCTTCTTCTTCCTTCCTGATCTGTTCCTCTAGTTCCTCTGTTCTGTTTCTCTGTTCCTGCCATATTTGATTGTTTTGATTTTCGTTTCATTATAGAAATCGAGTCTGGATGACTCGATTTACTTTTTACAAACTCGAGTCTTTAAGACTCGAGGTCTATGTGGCAAAAAATAACCAGATCAGCAAGTGGAATTCGAGTATTTGAGACTCGATATCTAGATTGAAATCGACCCTTTTAAACTCGAGATGCTAGTTTGTAGTATTGTTTCAGAAGCATGTCAACTTATTATATTCTTTCCCTCACCAATGTTATCCTACAAATTCCCTCCTTTCACGATGTTGTACCTTTTCTTTCACCAAAACTCTTTCATGATGAAAATCAAACCTGATACCCAAAAACGCGATTCTCCTTCTCCTCTTTCTTCTTTATTTCTCTACCCTTCTCCTCCCCCAAATGCCATTATCTACATCAGCTTCCTCAAAATCTGACAACAATCCTACAGGTTTTGCTTTACCTACAAGTTTTGCTTTATTTTGCTATCTAGGTTTTTTAGCACACATACACTTATTCAGAAAATCTAAAATGTTTCAGTATCTACTATTACTATCTACTCACCGTTTCAATAAATTATGAACCAACATATTTTGTCTTCCCAAAAGACACCACCTAAACTAACGAAGTTAAATAAATTCCATTTGAAGTGTTCGTTCCAATATCTAACTGTCATTGTACAAGAAATACTTCAAAACCACAAAAATCCCCAATCAGATCTAAGAGACCGACTCTCATGGGACATTTGGACAAATCAAGTTTTAGAGACTAAGACAATTCCATTGGAGAGAGGCTACAATTCCATTGGAAAAAGACTGAGACAGTTCCATCAGACAAATCTGGCCGTTGGGGAGACGATATGGTTTGATGAGAGTTCTTTATCTTTTCTTTGAATTTACTTTCTTTATTGTGTTTCTTTTTTTTTTTTCCTAATATTTTTTTTCTATTTGAATCTTTTTTCCCTAACCTTTGTCTGGTGAATTTCCTATAAATCTCTACTAATTTTAAGTTTTAACGAAATCCTTTTCCACAAATCAAAGGCATGTGTTATTTCCTCCTCAACTATTTGAAGAAATGCCTAAACTAGATTTGAAAGAGATTTTACTTTTGCATGTCAATTCCCAATTATGGAGCAAAGCAGATGAGGAAGGCTATTTTTCAATCAATGATATTCGTCTTAACACAATTGCAAGTGTTGTTTATTCAAATTTTATTGTTTCTCTTTCTCCTAATCTCCTATTAAGTTATGCGTTAAACTATGAACTTTGATAGTTTTAGTGATGTGTAATGCAGCATCGAAATTGATTCAGAGATTTAATTGATTTTTAAAAATTATGTGTCCTATTTTATTCAAGTCCAATTTCTTTGTCATATTTGTTCCCTTTAAGGACAAAGAATGGTTTTGGGAACTATTAATAGATCTTATATATCAGAACCTATATGCTCCTCATATTGATACTAATTAATTCATCTAAGAACACATACTTTGTACCTTACAGATGTCAATTGAATTAATATATATGGTTTTATGTCTATGGAAGCTTCAGAATGGCTTTTCCGATTAGTTTACTACTGTATTAATGGAACAAAATGAGGGCATTCTTGTGCTTCATTTTGAAACAACTAAGATAATATATTTAACTTTTTCCAGTATAATTAAAGCAACATCTAAAGGAAGTTTCTGAAGAAAAGATAAATCTAAATCAAGGAAGCACATGAGAAATGCTAAGTTCTTAGCACCTAAACCATGTAAGTTCCTTAGAAACTATAATCCCAAGTACTCAGAAGTGATCAATAAAAACTAAACAAAGTTATGACAGTAAAGAAAAAAAGAGAAGCAAAGTGACTTGAAGTTTAAAACTACCAAAACTATGATAGTTCTGAGTGATCAGTGAGATAATATTGGTTGTGGAAGTGGAAGTAGAAGTCAAGTTTGAGAGGAAGTGAAATGCGAGAATGGTGTTGAAGGTGGTTCACCTTTATTGTCTTGTGAGCTCTCACAAGAAATCCTGCATTTTCTTTTTCTTTTGTGTTTATACTATTAAAAAAATATTATTGCATAAATTAATGTGGCCGTTCTACAATGCTCTATGAGAGTCCACCACTTACCATTAGTCCAATTTTCTAGGCTCCTCTAATTGCACCAAGAGAGACCATTTTCAGCCAAACATCTGTCCCTTTCAAATTTATGGTTCAAAACTTTGGCAGACCAGACAACTTGAAACTCCCCTTTTTTCTACAATATTTTAGATCCATACTTTAATCCTTTTTGTTAAATCAATTGTTGTGTTGTAATGCTTAAACAAATTATTTGACCTATGGAAATTATGACTATTTATGTTTTCTACGTTGATGTTTAGCTTTGCTTGAAGATTCAAGAAAAGTTAATTTTAGAGATCTCTTAAGACAAGGCTTGCATCTAGAAGGTATAATTTTTCCTTTTCCTTCCAGTGGGATCTAAACATATTTATTTATATTAGTTTTGTTTACAAGTTTATGCTTTAAGGTAGAAGAAAGTGATGAACATTCTAGAATGTTAATTTCACGTTCAAAACTTCGGTAGGCAAGAGGACTAGAAACTCTTTTATAATATTTTGTCTGCAATATGTTAGATCCTTATTTTGTCTATAATATTTTAGATCCTTATTTTGTCCTATTTTCCCCTGTTGTGTTCTAATGCTTAACCACATTAAAATTTGATGGTTCTTTCCCTTGAAAGTTGTTTATTTTCAATCTTTAAAGCAAATATTTTTAGTAATCAACAAAGTGGCATAAGATAATGGGGTGGCAGAATTTTTATTGATATGAAAAAAAGTATAGAGAAATTGTCATAGAAAGTCTTAATGACAAATTATGTTTGTTTATTAAAAAGTGTATTTTCTTTCTTTCAAGAGATAGAATGAACTTTGGTGAGATACAGTTCTATTTAATTAAATTCCTAGAACCATTGTTCTTTGTCAAAATTTTTTATGAAGTTTGTCTATAAAACTTTCTACAAGTAAATTAATAGAGAGATTGAAAATTTGAATTGGAACTTAAGCAAACTTATCTACCATTCCCATATTTGATAAAATAGTGGATTAGGAGCCTCATTAAAAATCTGAAAGGATTATCAAATTGTCATAATACAATTGTAGGATAGTTTATGTACCTTAAATTTGGTTCTCTACAATCCATTTGTTTCTTTAATTGGGTACTGATCTTACGTTATGAGATTCCGAAAATTTTGATACTAGGATTTGTTTTAGGTTTCAATTTTAAGTAAAAGTTGAGTCTAATCTTGATGTCAAATATGTATTCTTGTATGATTAATTTTCTTTACTTTTAGATGAATTGCTTGAGGTTGATTAATAATCTTTCTCTAATTGTATGTCTTAAATAATTATATATATGATCAAAGTATATTCTCAATTGGTATTGTGAGTAGTACTTTTTGCTTCCAATATGTTTCCCGTGTTTTCTTTATTTCAGAATTTCTTTCTTTTTTGGTTTTCAAGAAACATAGGACTCTTATCACCAAAGCCTACAATAGGAAGTCTTCCCTGCACAGATTCTAATATGTACTTCTCTTTTCTTTTTAAATTTTCTTTTTGGAATTTGTTTGCTCAATTAATCCAATTTATAACTCTCTTAACACATTATTATTATCAACTTTATTCCCATCATCTACAGGGTTTTTGGTTTGAATTTGTTGTTGATTCAAACCCTATATGTAAATCAAAATAAAATGCAAATAATTTGATGAATTACATTAGTTTTTTGTTCTTTTTCCACAATTTGATTTTGCACAATGTCCCTTTTTTAGGTTTAATAAGTGGGCATATATACTCAATGCTTACTCAAATTTGCGTATAAAAAAGGTATAATATACTCTCTTCTATTTTTACACTGTCTCTTCAAGACCATGGGTTCTCCCAATGGCTACTCTATTTTACGAAATTAAGATAAAAAAACAGAAAAATAAATTACATAATTATGACAATGATTAAAGTAAATAAGCTATTGAAGATCAATATTAAACTCAAGTTTTCACTTGAAGTGAAGCTACAACCTATGTTTAGAGTTCAAAATGCTTCATTGTGCACAAAGGCCTTAAGAATTGGATTTGTTAGGACTAAGGAGGGGTTATTTAAAATATGATGATATGACCTTCTTGGGTAATTAGCATTAGCAAGAGGACTATTTTCTTCATATTCAGGTTGTAACTTATCATGTAAAATTATGCATGATGGTCCCTTCTTAGGCTCACACCATGAAATTTCTATCCAAAAATTGTATGTTTTAGTTTTACCTAAAAATGATATGATATTCTTTTTCATTTCCATCAAATTTGATAAGAGTTTTCCTTCTCATCATATCTTGAATCTCTAGGAGAATATATCTCTTTCCAATTTACAATAGATTATAATATGTAGGATTTAGAGAATGTATAACAACTCCTTTGTTGCAGCTTTTGAATTTTAAGGAGAAAGATGGCTTTTCATTTTGATTGGTGATGAATTGGACTAAGACTAATTATACCACTCACCAGTGGCATGGAATCTTTGAGGTTAATTTTTACTTAGGAATATTTGTTCTATTTATTCTCTTTTTAACAAAAAGGAATATCACATCGTTGTTTCCCCTTTTTTGATTGAGAGAGTTTAGCTTAAGGATGTCTAACTTTTATTCTTTTGATAGTTAAGGTGAAAAGGGTTGTGTTGGTGAGCTTCTTTTGTATTTCTCTTGCCTTTCGAAGGGCACGAGACTGAGGATGTATACTTTTATAATGCTTGGTCTACATGAGATGGAGTTTCTACTAATGAACAATTAGATGCTTGCATTGCACACAAGATTGAGACAGGGTTGATGAATAACATTATATGTAATAACATTATAACCTTAGTTCACCAAGTTCAAGGTCCTTAATGTTTTTCTTTTAATATTTTTTTATTTATTTAAATGGATGTAGTTTATATAAAGATATGTAAAGCATTCTTGTGTTTGCATGTTGTGCTCCCTTTCTACTAGTTACTAATTGCACCATATATGACTTTTCAAATGATACTCCTAAATGTGATTTTTTAAGCAACATTGATGATGACAAGAACAAGGAATAAACAACCAAGATTTCGCAAACAAACTGAATAATAGAAGGGATTATGTTAAAAAAAAATTATAGAGACCTTAAATCCTTAAATTTCATGAAAGAAATGATGCAATTGATAATAGACATAGGATGCCTACCAGTTGTTTGAGGTTGTTAACTAAAGGTACAATTAAGTTATACAAAGTTAGATGTTGTTTTTAACTTTGTACTTGGGTAGAACAAAGCAATCGAATTTCTCATATTGGTATAGTGTTTTTAGAGATTTGAACTTCCATAAATACTCATGTATTATATAACATTCTTAAAAATAAATAAATAACACTATTTTAGAACTTAGTTATTAATTTTCTTGTGCATCGCACGAGTTAGCGACTAGTTGATAATATATATATATATATATATTTTTTTATAAACCTAGTTGATAATATATAGTTATTCCATTTAACCTTCTTGTGACAAAATCAATTAAAAATATGATTTTATCCATTTTAATTTTGAAAGGTTTTTTTTAGAATAAAACTAGAAAAAATATTTTGAGAAATTTTTCAAGTGATCATATATTTGAAAAAAAAAAAAAAAAAAAAAAAACTTGTTGTTTTATATAATCAATAATTGTTGTATTACATGTTTGAATTTTATTATGATAACTTTGATTATTATGTTTATGTTGCAACTCACTTGGGTCGCAGTTCTCATAGGTGTAGTTTGACATGCACTTAGGCATGAGGATGACTTTTTTGATGAGTAGAACCTGATAAGGATTTAACTGGAGATATAACTGATTGTGATTTTAGGAGGTTTTGTACTGTATGCAACATACTCATAGAAGACGATGACCTACCTATTGAGTCGGAGTTGGTATTAGCTTTAACCAAAGATGGGGAATATATTGTGAATTTGGGGACTTGGTGGGAATTATCATGTATGGTGGCTGTACAGGAAAAAAAATTAAAGAGATGCTCATTTTTTTTTATCACATTACATAATTGTTTATTTAGCAGCAAAGATCCAAAATTCACAAAGCGCACTGAATTGTTTAACAAGGAAACGAACTCCGATGACACAAGCCCAAGCTAAAAAAATATACAAAATGCAACAAACAATATGTTAAAAGCCATGCCAATACAACAATTTTATGAACACACCTAGTTTCACACCTTATTAAGTTGGCAACTTATGATAAAAGTAAAATCACTTTTATACAAGTTTACTATTGATACTATTTTTTTTATGCACTAAACACCACTTGACAACACTATCCTTTTGCATGCACCTCTCTACATGCCCATGCAATAATTTTGAGGCACTCTTCTCCTATACTAAATTTGCCAAACATTTCAGAGGCATAGAACCGACTATAGGCAGTGATCAGAACAAGATCTACAAACCCAAATGTTTCACCCCCCAAATTAAAGTAAGCCTTGTCACCCAGCTCTCCCTCCAATATCTTAAAATTTTCAATAAATTCCTTGTTTACTATGTCTTGCTCTTCTCGTTTTGTGGTACATATCCAATTTTGAAAATCATACACTTACATTTACACCAACATTGTATTATCACTTTTCCAAAAAGTGATAGGCCACAAATTGAATGACCCCTTGTGATTTAAACTAATTAATTAATTTAGCCAAGTTATTGATTAATCAATTTATCATGCAAACGCGTGGCAGCACAAACAAATCACCAAAACTAAATATGCAGCGGAAAATAAATAACACGGTGATTTGTTCACGAATGGGGAAAACCCTAACGGCAAAAACCCCACCGGGTGATTTTCAGGTCACCACTCCCGAAACTCCACTATTATCAAATCAAGCGGTTACAAGTAAAGGAATCCCAAGTACCTTACCAACCTACAGTTGAACCCTTACCCCAATACCCAATTGGACTTGATCTGTAGTGACAGTTCCCCCTTTTAATGCACGGCTCCCAAGTACGTGACTAACCAGATGCGCGGATCCCAGTACGCGACTTCAAACACCAACTTTAGGAAGAGAGGTTGGCTGCAAAGTTCTTCAGTTCATCCTATGCGATGAAGATCAGGAAGATGCTTGGTCACAAAACCCTATGGTGCAAATACACAGCAACTTCTTCAGAGAAGATGAACTAGGTCAAGAACTTCGTCTTAGATCACAATTTGCTGGAACAAGGATTGCTCAATGCTTTTGCAACTTGTGTCTATGTTGATGGCTCTTAAAACACTCCTTAAATATGTTTAGGGTTAGAAGAAAAGAAGGCCCAAAAACACATTCACGGATCCCAAGAAAATCAGAATAGAAAATCTGACTTTTTAATTCTCGACAAATAGCAGGTGTCGAGCATTAAAAACTTTGCACTTCAGCTTGCTTTTTCTTGGACAGACTTGATGACTTCAACACTTGATCTTGAAACCTTGTTTCTTGAAGTATTAAAAACACCTAGAACTACCCAATTACAAGTAGAGTGCGTTTTGTCAAAAGATTAGCCAATTTACATAAATAGTATGACATATGTTCTTAACATGTGAACACATATGTCCTAACAAAAAGAATGAACAATTAATACTGAAATATTTATTTTCAAATCAAGTCTACTAGTAGACATAGTGAAAACGTAAATCATATCGTAAATTGATTTTTTATTTTTATATGTATTTTAAAATACATAGATACTGAATAACAATAATCTATGATGATGCACGAAAATCAGTAGACTGAAATACTTCGGACTACGGTGATGGTTGTAAGTCCTGAAAAGAAAGACAGAACTGTCAAGAGTGACCGGTGTAACCTGGTCAAGGACCCTCTGACGGTTAAATCAGTTTTCTCTCTAGAACATAAGGATGGGAAAAATAGCGAACGGTTGAACTTACCTCGAGTGAATGGGACTTGTTTCTTTTATAGAGAGTTTGGAGTGGGTCTAATTGTTCGAATCCACCACCATCATGGGTGATGTGAGTAGTTAATGGAGAAAATGGGTAAATGGAGTACGTGGGGCGGATTACGAGGAACTCCTTCCACATTTTGAGAGTAGCACATTATGGTCAGATCATAAGAAACTTTATGAGAAGTTTTTTGTATAATTCACCAAGTGTTATTTAGTCATCTTTGCTCTTGTGCTATGGACGACTATCCTGGTCTTGTTATAAAGGGATGTGTATTGTTCCTACGTACAATGTCCTTATTCTCCTCTTCTTAAGGTTTTCTAGATGTGATCAAGTTATAGACGTGGTGACTGTGGACAACCACAATGGACGAATATCCTTAACTTGGTCCCCATCAATATATATATATATAAGGCATTAAAAAATCGGAATATATTCAAGTAATGACTAATTTAATCCATCACTTATATAATAATATTTAACAATGCTTACAAAATATATCAAATCAAAATATATTTATAACATTCACATTCAAATTGGACAAAAAAACTCAAAAGTGATAATACATTATACATGATATGTAAGCCAATTTATTTCTTAATAATCTTGTGAATTAATTTCATCTAAGCCAATATTATCTTCATTTTCATCATCTTATAAAATTATTTTTTTCATTAACATTTTGTTCATCATTATCAACATTTTCTATCTCTTCTTGTTCTTCTATATGTTAGTAACTTGTTCTTCTATATTTCAGTAACTTTTTCTTTATCTTTCTTATTGTCATTTACAAATGTGAAAGCAAAGTATCATGTATGTAGTACAAATTTCATAAAAGAGAAAAAAGAAAATTAAAAAACTCATGAACATATTATTTTATTGGGCTCAATCAAGTAGCAAATATTTTGTATTAAAAAAAAGTCTAGAAACTTTTTGGACTCAAATCAAACCACAAATTTTCACCCAAAAAAATCAATAAACCCAAATGTCTATGTATTGTCCAATATATACAATTCACATGATACAAAATGAGTCATATGATACACATCTATGTATTGTATGATTCATAAGCATGGTTAATACATATTTATGATGAAAAAAAAATTCACTTGATGTGATATGTTTCATGTATTATACAATACTAACAACTATATATGCTAATAGTATTCAACCAAAAAAAAAAAAATCTACTAGTAGAATTTCTTTAAACATTAGCAAGTTAGAGAGTAATAGATGGAACTTATAAGCTATGCTTGCTTGTGAGTGTGAGATAAAGAGAAAGAGAGAGAGAGAGAGACTTACTGCCTAACTATCCTAAAAAGTAAAGGACCGTGTTTGTTTCATACTCTGTGTATACACACTCCTTTCACATTATGTATAAAATATGGACATTCTTACAAATGTAGACATCTGATTTCCATATTTTACACAATGTGTACAATGTGTGTATAGTTGAAGCATAAAATAATAATTTTCCAAAAATAATTGATAGACTACTAGGCCTTCTTGAAAAGATAATGTGACTAATGTCAAGAGTAGGTAGTGATGATGCGAAGAAAAATCAATAGGCTGAATGCTTCGGGCTTCAGTGATCAGGAAGGCGTAAAAAAGAGAACAAACAATCAAAGGTGACTGAGGCTCACCGGCTAAGAACCCTCCGATGCTTAAGTTAGTTTTTCTATCAAATTCTGGAATTCAACTTTTTGGCAGTTGTCTAAAAAACTTACCTTCATCTAGTCTGAATGGGTGTTTATATAGTGTGCTCTCAAAGCGGTTATTTGATTTGTAACTTCCCCTGTATTTTGAGGAGGTCAAGGGGATAACTTCCATAACCGCTATAGGAGTTATATTTCATCTTTATCTTCTGTAACTATCATTGGAAGTTAAGTACTCAGTAGGAAGATATAGTGATGAACCGGGGCCTTACTTATGCCTTGGAATAATAACGCATGGTTCAATTCACTAGTTTGTGTAGATAAACTTCCCTAGAATTTTCCCAAGTGTTGGGGGTCGTCCATGTGCTTTCCCCATGGACGACCCACTTGTTTATGGACGACCGTCTCACTTGGTATAGTCATTCTTGTCTTTGATCTGGACAACACCCATGGACGAATTGGAGTTGCTCTATTTTCAGTTCACCACCAATTACCCCTTTGTCCAGGGGTCGTCCAACATACCGTTGAGTTTTGAGACGAGCCATTATTATTTTGGATCAAATTTTGTGCCACATGTCATGATTTTATTAGTGACTAGTCGCGTCAATTTACTTCTTCAAGGAATATGCCACGTGTCATTCTCTGGTTGGTTTTGTCGTTTTAGATGCCAAAATTTTCAACCTATAAATAGCGGAATTCCTCTCGTACCCTTCACATTTCTCAAATTCTCTCCTTTGACATTCCACGTCCATTGCCTCGTCTAGAAGTATTCCAACGTCCTTAGTATTCCTTTGTCTAGGGCCAGGTACTCTCCTCATCTTCATCTTTAGGTTTTCCTTCAAATTTCAACATGTCTGAAGTTGTTGTCTCCTCATCTAGTAATAGTGTAGATAAAACTATAGACGAGTACCATTACCATGACTCCACCAGTTATAGTGGTTCTAGTAGCAATAGTAGTAATAGTGGTACTACCACTGACAAGGAATACACCTCTGGTGTTCTTGGAGTTCCTCTTGAGGTTTTTCAAGAACATATTAGGACGACGGCAGCTTTTGGGGCTAGCACCTCGACGAGTATTCCTTTGTCTCCTTCTTTAGACGAAATAGAAACCGTGTACAGTTGTGCTGTAGGCATTCCTTCCAAAATAGATGAGAGGAGGCTTACAGCACTTAGGAGTTGGTACCAGATCCCAAACGACCTTAATACTAGGTTAGCCGTCTATGGAGAGTGATGTTGCAGCCCTTGTTTTAGGATAGGCGTCTACGAAGCTTACCTTAGGGGGGACCTAGGTTACCTCTTAATGCTTTTGCTAGAGAGTTACTCACTAGGGTAGGTTTAGGAGTGTGTCAACTTAACCCTAATGCATGGAGATTGATCATCTCTATGCAAGTTTTGTGGAGGGAGGTGTTTGAAGGGGATCATCCTCTCACTGTGGACAAGTTCCTCTTCTACTACAAACCCTCAGAAATTAACCAATTCCTTGGCTTCTATCAATTTACAACCAAGGGTAAAGATTGTAGATTAATAAAGTCCTTGGTAACGTCTGACAGAAACTAGAAGACGAAGTTTTTCCTCGTCTTTGGTTTCTAGTCTGGGCACCCTGTTGAGGTTGGCAGGGATCCATTTGCCCCTTACACTGGAGAATTAGGGAACCTTCATCTTGAAAGTATGTTTTGTTTTGCTTTGTTGTTCGTTCATTTTTTTTTTTTAAGTGTTTTTATCTTTTGCTTGCAATCGTCTAACCTTTTTCCCTTCTTTTTTTTAGCTGTTGGATGACCCTCTTTAAGCAAATTCCACCGTGACCTCGTCCACAAAGCTCGTCTACACGCTAATAGGAGTTTTCACACGTTGGTGACCCTTCAATGTCTATCTACGTGGGGACTTGGTCATGAGCCGTCTATTGAAGCCCGAGCTCACCGTTCACAAACGTGAGTTTTCTTTTTTACTTAGAAATTACCTAAGTGTTATTTGACTTATACTTTTTGACCAACACTTTATGCTTTTCTCTTAGGGATGGCAACTATGAAGGAGAATAAGGGGAAAGAGGTGGTGGACGGGGTAACCAGGCCTGAGGCTCAATCCTAGCCTCATCCATCTGCTGGGGACAAAAGAAAAACTTTGCCCAAGATGCTAGACTTAGGAAACCTTCCCAGTCTTCGAGGGAAGAAGGCGAAGCACGGATCGTCTAGGCCTGAGATTGTTAAGCCTAATCGTCCTTCCTCCCAGCCGTCCATCCTCGTTGATGTCACTCCGACTAAGACCACTGCTCCCACCTCGTCCCAACCTTCCCAGAGGGTCCCTATGAACCTTTTGGAAAATGAAGACTTGGCATAGGATAGGTTTGAAAAGGCTATAACTGGTGAGGATGTGGCTGCGTGCTATGACATGTCCTTGAAAGAGTTTGAGCATTCTGGTGTTCATGATCTTTTCAAGGTAATCACTTTTACCTCGTCTTGTCTTAGTAACATGTATATATATATATATATATATATATATATATATATATATGTTTTTTTTATAAAATTTAAAAAAAAAAAAAAAAAAAAAAAAAAAAAAAAATTCTTTTAATCACTTGTGTAGGCCATGTCAAAGTTCATAGCTGCGTCTAGGTAGGCCACGGAGATGGACAAGATGAGGATCCTTCTTGAGAAGAGGATGACGATTGCAAGGGTTGGGCTGAGGTGGCTGCTAAGGCCAAAGACAAGGCCAAGGAGTTGTAAAATCTGGTTGAAAAGCTAAGAGCTGATGTTGTTGAGAAGGATACTCGTCTTGACCACCTTCAAAAGAGGAATGACGAGTTGAGTACCCTTCTTACCAAGGTAAAAGAAGGCGCAGTAGCGGAGTTTAGAGCATCTAAACAATTCATTGATTTGCTGGACACCAATTACGCAATAGGTTTTGAAGATTTTCGAATGGACACTATGGAAAACTTCCCTAAAGTTGACTTTAGCTCCATCAAACTCAACCTTGGTGCTACTGCAAGCTCTCTCATCCAGACAAGCTCCGAGGATATCAACATTAAGGACGACACCACTACTTAACCTACCCAGGATGTTGAAAATGACCCCCCGCAGTGAAGAGAGAATTTGAACTTTAGTTTCCCTTTGTCTTGTGTTGTTTGTTGTTTTTTTTTTTATGAGGTCCATTGTTTAGGACCATTTAAAATTATGTAAGTACATTTCACTCGTCTATATCATTTAGGACAAGCTTTCAAACAATTGCCTTTTAGGCTCTTTACTTTATAAGGGTTTTTGGACAGTCGTCGTCTACCCTTTTCTAAACTTTATGAATGAATGTTTTACTTTCATTACTTTTTTATTTACTCTTAAACATGTTGTTGTATGGATGAACATTTTTTACATCCATTATATTAGTTTCAAGTATGGCTCGTCCATGACAAGGATTCCTTCATGTTTAATATCCTTTACCATTCTTTGAATTTTGCAAGTATAACTCGTCTTGTGAATGGCATTGGTTTTATTTTTCGTCCATAGGAGTCATTTTTTATGTAAGGCGTTCGGCTTTTTACTCGTCCAAAGATTGGATTGTTTTAGCTGGTTACCTATCCATGGAATTGACATTCTTTTGTGCATGTATTTTCTCATCCGTGGGCTGGACTAATACGCTTCAGGCTTTACTTCGTCCATTGTTTAGACGAATATATCTTGAGCTTAGTTTTCTTTACTTTTTCCTTGTTTCGAGGAAAGCTTATAGACGTTATATCCCTGCGTCCAGAGATTTTTATTCATTTTTAGGCCTTAGCCTTCTTGTGGGTGAAACTATGGAGATTAGATTTGTACATCACATACATTGGAAATCCAATATTCACAATATAAACATCATCCACAAGTATGGCACATGCTTAGAAGCTAGTGCCTTTTAGGGAATTATAAATACAAACACGTATGGTCCAAGTTCATGACTTCGTCCATAGTTCATAGTGCATAATTTAAAAACTAATACACCCTTAAGGAGTTAAAACATAACATATAATTCTAACAACACACATGCAACAGAAAGCAACATAAACTTTGGCTCGTCCAGAGTGACAACATCTTGGGTGATCTCGTCCAAGATAATGCTCGTCTAGGCTGATATTTTACTGATAATACCTTCTTAGGTGCTCAACATTCCAAGGGTGCTCCAACTTTCTTCCGTCTAGAGTTTCCAAGTAATACGACCCTTGTCTTTTGCAATTGATAACCTTGTAGGGTCCTTCCCAATTAGGTCGCAATTTCCCATGAGCTGGGTTTCTAGTTGCCAAAGAGACCCTTTTCAAGACGAGGTCCCCTATGTTGAAGCGCCTGGGTTTCACCATTGCATCATATTGTCTGGCCATAAGGTTTTTATACCTTGTTGTCCTTTGCTCTACGTCCATCCTTACCTCATCTATTAGATCAAGGTTAAGGCAGAGTTCCTCTTCGTTATCCTCCTCTTCATACTTCATCACCTTGTGATTGGTCATATTTACTTCTGCAGGTATCACTACTTCACTTCCATAGGCTAGCTTGAAAGGAGTTTCCCCTGTAAGGGTTCTTATAGTCGTCCTATAGGCCCATTAAACTCCTAGTAACTCTTCTAGCCATACTCCCTTTGCCCCCTCAAGCCGAGTCTTGATGATTTTCAACAAGGATCTGTTTACCACTTCCACTTGACCATTTGCTTGTGGGTGGGCGGGCGAGGAATAATGATTCTGAATTCCAAAGTGCTTGCTGAAGTCCCTGAAAAGTGTGTTATCAAATTGTCGTCCATTGTCTGATATCAATACTCTAGGCACCCCAAACCTGCATATAATGTTCTTCCAAACGAAGTTCTTGACATTCTGTTGCATGATTTTTGCTAGGGGTTCTACTTCCAGCCACTTAGTGAAGTAGTCAATCCCTACTACCAAAAATTTCATCTGCCTGGTTCCAAGTGGAAAGAGACCCAAGATATCTAATCCCCATATTGTGCAAAAGGCCACAGGGCCATCATCAGGGTGAGATACTCTAATGGCTGCCTGGGGATATTGCTAAAGCCTTGACATTGGTCACAAACCTTGACGTAAGCCTTTGCATCTACTTGAATAGTTGGCCAGTAATAACCAGCACAAACCACTTTATGGACCAGTGACCTTGCTCCGGAGTGGTTTCCTCATGCTCCTTCATGAACTTCCCTCAGCACATAGTTTGCCTCGTCTGGAGCTAAACACCTTAGATAAGGCTACGAAAAGCCTCTTTTGTATAGCACTTCGTCCATAAGGACGTACCTAGCTGATCTGATTCTTAGCCTTCTGGTCTCGTCCTTTCCCTCTGGAAGCCTTCCATCCTTTAGGTAAGCTACTATTGGGGTCATCCAATTTCACCTTCTATCTGTTGTATCTCTAGAAGATCTATGCTTGGCATATATTGAATTTCATCAAACTTGTCCATTGATTCACTCGCTGAGGCTTCCTTCGCTAAGGTGTCTGCTTCCATGTTTTCTTCTCTTGGGATTTGAATGAAACTAACTTCCTTAAATTTTTTCACCAAGTGTCTTACCTTACTAAGATATTTCTTCATTCGCTCTTCCTTAGCTTCATACGTTCCATTCACTTGACCCATAACCAGCTGAGAGTCTCCTTGGACGAGTAACGATTCTGCCCCTAAGGATTTTGCCAATTCTAGCCCTTTAAGAAGGGCTTTATACTCCACTTCATTGTTGGTTGCTGGATATTACAGACGAACCTTGTACTTCAACTTATCTTCTTCTGGGGATTGCAAAACAACTCCTATCCCTCCTGTGTGTTGTGTAGACGATCCATCCACATGGACGACCCATCTCTGAGTTTTGTCCACCTCGTCTAACTCTCCTTGACTCGAAGTGAACTCTGCAATAAAATCTGTCAATACTTGTGCTTTTATCGTGCTTCTTAGTTAGTACCTGACATCGAACTCACTAAGTTCTATGGCCCATTGGATTAGTCGTCCTGCGGCTTCCAACTTGGTCATTGCCTTCTTTAATGGATGATCTGTCAAGACATTGATGACATGAGCCTAAAAATAATGCCTTAATTTTCTAGAAGCTGTAACCAAGGCAAAGGCTAGCTTTTCCATCATGGGGTATCGTCCTTCGGCCCCTCTCAGCGCTCGGCTTGTATAGTAGACTGGCTTCTGTATCTTTCCTTCTTCTCTAATCAACGCTAAGCTCACTGCATGCAGGGACACTGCTAGATACAAATATAATTCTTCACCAGGTACAGATAGGCTTAGCAGAAAAGCTGTTGTGAGGTAGGCCTTGAGGTCTTAAAAGGCCTTTTGACACTCGTCCGTCCATTCAAATGCCTTCTTAAGAACTTTAAAAAATGGCAAGCACTTGTCAGTAGCTTTGGAGATGAACTTGTTAAGGGCATCAACTCGTTCGATGAGGGACTGGACTTCCTTGATGTTCCTTGGTGGCTCCATATTCAATATTGCCTAGATTTTATCAGGGTCCGCCTCAATTCCCCTATGAGAAACCATGAACTTGAGAAACTTACTAGACGATACTCCGAAAGCACACTTGCTCAAATTTAGCTTCATGCTATACTGCCTAAGCGTGTCAAAGGTTTCCTGGAGTTCGTCCATATGCTTATCCTCGTCTAGGCTCTTTACCAGCATGTCATCTACGTAAACATCCACATTCTGCCCAATTTGTGGATGAAACATATGGTTCACCAGCCTTTGATAAGTTGCCCCCTCGTTTTTCAACCCGAAGGGCATCACTTTGTAACAAAACAGGCCTTGACTGGTGATGAAGGATGTCTTCTTTTGATCCGCCTCGTCCATCCTTATCTGGTTATAACCTGAGAAGGCGTCCATGAAACTTGACAGCTTATGACCCGCTGTTGAGTCCACCAACTGATCAATACGCGGCAACGAGTAGCTATCTTTGGGGTAAGCCTTGTTAAGATTGGTGAAGTCCACACACATCCTCCATTTGCCATTAGCCTTCTTGACAATCACCACGTTAACCAACCAGCTCGGGTAATAAACTTCCCGGATAAATTTTCCTGTAGTTAGCTTTTGAACTTCTTCCTTAATGGCATTGTCTCGTTCAGGGGCAAACACTCTTTTCTTTTGACACACAAGCTTGGAGGAAGGATATACGTTTAGACGATGGGTAATGAATCTAGGGTTAATACCTAGCATGTCTTCGTGACTCCATGTGAATACATTAATGCTCTTCTTTAAGAACTGGATAAGGTCTTGCTTCGTCTTGCTTTCCATACTTGCTTCAACCTTAGTATACTTTTCAAGGTTATTCTCATCCAAAGGAATGCCTTCCAGCACTTCGGTGGGCTCTGCAACAACTCCCCTCTCCTCAATGCTCATTGTCTGAACCTGTTCATCCATAGCCAGCATGGCCAAATAACACTCTCTTGCTGCTAACTAATCCCCTTGGACTTGCCCTACCCCGTACTCCGTAGAGAATTTGACTAATAGGTGGTAGGTAGATATCACTGCCTTCCAACTGTTTAAAGTTGGTCTTCCAATGATGGCGTTGTATAACGATGACGACAAGAAAGTTTACTTCTTTGGTTATCTGCTGCGGATATGTTCCCACCATCACAGGTAACGTAATGGTCCCCACGTGCTGAGCTTTCATCCCTCCAAATCCTACCAAGGGTGAATGCACTAGACGAAGTTGATCTCGTCCAAGCCTCATTTGTTGGAAAGCAAGGTAATATAGGATGTCCACCGAGCTCCCATTATCTACCAATACCCTTCTGGTCATATAATCAGCAATAAGCAAAGTAATGACGATCGTGTCGTCATGTAGGTGGTGAACCCTTTCAGCATCTTCGTCTATGAATGTAATGGTTTGCTCGTCTGTGGTCCTCACCTTCAGGGATCGTCCTGAAAGCTGGACATTTTGCACTGCCTTCAGGTACGTCTTTCTTGACTTGGAAGATTGTCCTGTAGAGGTCCCTCCTATGATAACTCTTATTTCTCCAAGTGGGGGTCTTAACAGCTCTTCTAGCTTTGCCTTCAACTTCTCATCTTTGTGATCTCGTCCAAGGAAATTTCTCAATTTTCTTGCCTAATGAGATTTTCTATCTACTGCTTCAAATCAAAACACTTGTCCATGTCATGCACATGGTCTCTGTGGAAGCGGCAATATTTGTTCCTATTACGTTTGTTAGGATCCCTCTTCATTTTTTTCGGCCACTTCAAGGAAGGATCATCCTTGATCTACATGAGAATTTCTCAAGTGGCATGTTCAAAGGCATATATTGCTGACTCCATGCCAAAGAGCTTGCCTTCTTGTTATCTCAATCTTTCTTCTCTCCCATCCGTGCCTTCTTTAGACGAGGACCCTGCTCAAGATGGCGTAGGAGATCTGCTTCCATTCATTCAGCTCTCTTTCTCTTTTTAGCTATAATTGTGTCATCTGCATTCATGAAGTTTTGGGCTGAGTGGATGAGTTCAGCCATGGTTTGAGGTTCTTGTTCATAAAGCTTATGGATGAATAAATCGGAATTTACTCCATTATGGAAGGCCGCCAATAATAACTTGTCGTCCATCTTGTCCACTATCAGGGCTTCCCTGTTGAAACGTGTAATGAATGACTGCAAGCTTTCATTCTCTCCTTGCTCTATGGTTAGCAAGCTGGACGAGAAACGTTTATGCCTTTGTCCTCCAATAAAATTATTGACAAACAACTTACTCAATTCTTCGAAAGAACTCACTGTATTATGAGGTATCTTGCTAAACCATACCCGTGCTGGCCCTTTGAGGATGGTAGGGAAGGCCCTACACATAATCTCGCCTAGAACCCCTTAAAGATGCATCGTAGTCTTGAAAGTAGCAATATGATCGAAAAGGTCACGCGTTCCATCATATGAGTCCAAGGAAGGCATCTTGAACTTCAAAGGCAAGAGGTGACCATTGATGGAAGCCGTGAAAGGGGAGTCTATTTGATGAACTAAATCCTTTACGAAATTCGCCTTTCTCATGTTCTCCTTCATCTCGTCCATGACCTTCCTCATCTTGTCCATCTCCTTTTCCAAGTGTGGCACCCTTCATGAAGTGGTACCCTTTGACTAGCTTTCGAGCTCAGCATTTCCTCCTCTATCTTCTTGACTTTGGGCTTATCCTTCAGCGTACCCTTCATGACGTTGCCTCCTTAGATTAATCTCCCTTGTCAACTCTTGGTTCGGACAGGTTAACTCCACCATGGTGGCTACCATGGACTATATGTGTTGGATGGAAGACGGTTGCGTGACAAGCGCTGACTGACGATCACAGTAGGGATTGCTAGAAGCATCCTTACTCTCTTGGTGGCCTGGGCTAGTGGCCCTTGATCTTGTCCGAACCATGCAGCCTTTTGTCAGAGAAAGATAAACTACAAAATATGAAATTAATCCTTTCCCACAGATGGTGCCAACTGATGATGCGAAGAAAAATCAGTAGGCTGAACACTTCGGGCTTCAATGATCAGGAAAGGCGAATTATTTGTGGTGGTGTTAATGTTTGTGAGTTTTTGATAGGCCAAAAACATATTGACCCCTTGTGACGAATTAATTGATTAATTAGCCAAGTTTATTAATTAATCAAATTAATATGCAATGTACGTGGTAGCACAAACAAATCACCAATTAAACTAAGTATGCAGTGGAAATTAAATTAACATAGTGATTTATTTACAAATGGGGAAAACTTACACAGCAAAAACCCTACTGGGTGATTTTAAGGTTACCACTCCCGAGAATTCACTATTATCACAACAAGCGGTTACTAGTAAAGGAATCTCAGTACCTTATACCAACCTACAATTGAACCCTTACCCCAATACCTAATTGGACTTGTTCTGTAGTGACAATCTCTACTTTCAATGCACGGCTCCCAGTACGTGATTAACCAATTACACGAATCCCAGTACACGACTTCAATCACCAACTAAAGAAGGTTGTTGGCTGCAAAGTTCTTCAATTCATCACACGATGAAGATCATGAAGTTGCTTGGTCATAAAACCGTATGGTGTACAAACACAACAGCTTCTTCAAGAACTAGGGCAAACTAGGTTTTCGGTCACACTTCTTCACTCTTGTGAAATTTGCTCTTGTGCAATTGTGCATAACCTTTCACTGCCCTTAAAATAATCCTTATATATGTTTAGGGTTGTGAGAAAAGAAAACCCAAACACATACTCACGGATTGGATGAAAAACAGTCCTGAAAAACTGAGTTTCATAAACCTTGACAGATACCTATCTGTTGAGCCACGGGATTCAGACAGCTCTCTAAGCCTCAATAGATGCTAGCTATCAAGCTTTAATGAGCAGCACTTTCACACTTGATTCTTGGATAGACTTGCATGGTTTTAACACTTGAACTTGAAACCTTATTTCTTGAAGCATTAAACACATCCTAGATCTACCCAATTACAAGTAAAGTGCGTTTTGTCAAAAGATTAGCCAATTACATAAAATAGTGACATATGTTCCTAACATTGAATCACATATATCCTAACAGTTTTGGATTTGTAGATGGTGTTGCAGCAAGTTGATTTTGTTCAAATTTGTAAATGATGCTACTTTTATGGGATTTCTGATTGAAGAAGGAGTGCTATTATGTTTGAAGCCATTGGTTGTATAGTTGCAAGTAAGCATTTTTTTTAAAAAAAAAATTATGATTGTTTTGGTTTATTCCTTGTTTGAGATTTCTGCATGTGAGCATGTTGTGTTTGATTTTGAATTTTTTTTGGGTGGGTTTGTGTTTCATTTTGAATTTGCTGGGCTAGCTATAGCCTAAATGGGCTTATCGTGACGTTTTTAGGACCTACAGTGGCATTTCACAAACGCCACTATAGGTCTAGTTTTTTGTGATGTGTCAACAAATAAAAGGTAAATGTTCAACAAAAAAAAGCTCGCAGTGGTCGCTGGGTGATCTTTGGATACCACGATTGCATATATTGTATCATTTTCTATAAGGGTATCAAACAATGAGTAATTAATATATTATTTTTCGAGGTGCTTCCACTGTTTGGACAATTTAACCTTAGAATTTATTTGGCAGTTAATGAGAAAAACAAGCTAATTAGCAACCATTTCAACTAATAGGTTGACAATCCCAAAATCTATAGCAAAGGATTACTTTGCATCACTTCATAACTTGAACTTGGCATCAACTAATTTGGATCTCATGCAATTAAAATAGAGTTGTGAGATATAAAAGTTTGATAGGTAAAAAAAAGTATAAAAGTAGATTTTGAAAGGTTTAAATTTTTCAAATATAAAGCTGATATTAACACTCCTTTTGTTTTGAAGTAAAATTTTTTCTAAAATTTTTTTTCCTCATTTTTAGCTGTTTTCTTGCATATAAAATATAGTCAAATTTGTAAAATATTTTTTGTTGATGGTAAAATCTTTTATAAAAAGTTGTAAAACATATTACCTTTAAAAGTTTGGTAAAATATTTAACAAAACACACAGTAGCTTCCACTCACCCTATTTAATGGCTAGGTCAACGGTCTGATGGGCTGGGTAGTAAGTGCCAGCAATCCGGTGATCGGAGTCGCCACTCCAACGATCGATGCTAACTGTTCGGTGGCCGAAGCTGCCATTTCAATGACTAGTGCCAGAGGTCTGATAACTAAAGACCTCATTCCAGCCCCCAGTACTGACGATTCGATGGATGAAGACACCGTGAAAAGATGGCTGTCAGCAATCCGGTCGCCAGAGCCACCTCTCTGGTTATCGGTTTCATGGGTCCAATCACCAAACATTCAACACCAACAGCTTTGGTGGCTAAGCCACCTGTTTTAGCAGTTTGCTAAAAAAAATTACGTGCCATACCAAATACCTATAAATATTTTACATTAAAATAAACGAAGCGTAAAAGTGAACTTTTAACTTTCAATCTCACCCATTGATTCAATATTGCATAGTGAAATAATCTTACCTGTTGCACCAAATCTGGATCTGATACCGATAGCCCCAAAAATGCGACTAACCCTTTACCCATATCTACAATTGTATCTCTAGCTCCAAATACCGAAGCATAAAAGTGAACTTTTAACTTTCAATCTCACCCATTGATTCAATATTGCATAGTGAAATAATCTTACCTGTTACACCAAATCTGGATCTGATACCGATAGCCCCAAAAATGCCACTAACCCTTTACCCATATCTACAATTGTATCTCTAGCTCCAAATACCCACTCCCCCTCTTGATGGCCCTAGGCGTCCATTATTGGGCTGAGATGAATTTAGGTTGGATTTTTGCTAGCTAAGATTCATATGTGCTCAAGTGCAAGTGGGCCTATTTGTAATCCAATCCCACCCCTGAAAAGTAGATTTAAGTTTAGATTTGCCCATATAAAACTTCCTTCATTAAAAATTCCCGACATTTTTTTTATTTGAACATTAAGGAAAAAGAAGCCCAACCATCTATACAAAAACTCAAGGCCGACTCCAAAAAGATAACTTTACCATGTCCACAATCGTTACAATTTGAAACTATTCATTTTGAGATTGGTTTAAGACTCGAGCCCATAATACCTTCCATCCATTTTCTTCTTCTTCTTCTTCTTCTTCTTCTTTGTAATAATTTGATAAATGGGGAAAGAAGGATTAAAATTTAATACATTGATCATCTCCTTTAGAAATATCAAAAATGTCAATTGAACACTGTTGAGGTAAAATTTTTCATTCATGCCACGTGCCACAATCATATTTAATCACATTTATTTATTCACCCAAAATACCAAAATTTCACCTCCATGAATATTTCTCATCCCATTGGCCCACAAATATTTCATATCTCATTATCTAAATTAAACCACGATATAAATTAAACAAAAAGCCTAAAAACTCATATCTTTTCCAATTTCATTATCATTATTTAACTAAACCCAAAACCAGTCCTACGAGCCCAATGCACACATCCCATTCTTTTTAAAACCCAGGACTACTTATGCTTAGCAATATTTCAAAAGCCCAATTTTTATTGACAATATAAAAAGCCCAATTTACATTGGCACTATTAAAAGCTCAAGCTAGGTACTTGGCACTATTTAGTTAAAAACCCAAAGTTATCAATACTTGGCAAGATACTATATCATAAGTCCAATGATGAACAATGATTTAAGTTCTTAAACCTATTACTATAATATTACAAGCTCATGGAATCTATTTTATAACACCCATGGTGACTATTTATGTTACATCACATTATTCATTTTTCCAAAACCCATGGCAAACATATATCAAGCCCATGGAGAATTATGAATTTGTGTTACTAATATAAAAGCCCATGAAAAGTTATGATGATTTATCTTAAATCCATGACATTTATTTATTTCATACCATATTATAAACTCATGGTAACTATTTATGTTACATAACACTATTCATTTTTCCAAAACCCATGGCAAACATTTATCAAGCCCAACGAGAATTATGAATTTGTGTTACTAATATAAAAACCCAAGAAAAGTTGTGATTATTTATCTTAAACCTATGGCATGTATTTATTTCATTCCATATAATAAACCCATGAAATTTATATAATAAGAACCCATGGTCACTATTTATCTCATATCCCAACATTCATTTCCAAAACTCATGGTAACTATTCGTCCTACAAGCCCATTATGATTATCTATAGAAAAATTCATGAGAATATCACATTATTCCATTATAGTGGTTGTTACCATATTTTATTTGAAACCCATGGATATTACCTCTATTAAAACCCATGGTAAATATTATTCAAGAAACATTGGAGGTTATTATTTAAAAGCCCCAAAGAAAATATCATTTACAAAATAATCCATGGCAAAAATTATGAGAAACTATACAAGTTGTTATTTAAAACCCAAGGAAATTAATACCCAAAACCTATCATAAATATTTATTAAAGCTCATGAATAAATTTCATTTTTACTAACAACATGTGGAATAAAAATCCATGGCAATATATGGTAGCTTTGTCCATTTTGTAGGGCTCATAATGAGAAAGCAAAAGGATTGGCCCAAGTGGAGAGAACCACCAAGTCAGAGGCTTACCAAAATACTCAGCCCTCATGGCGAAGCCGAACATGAAACCTCAGCCAAAACAGCCCATGTGTGCAAACTGACCCAGTTGGAGAACTCCCTTCAGTTCTACCTTCCACTAGAGAGCACCTCAAGAAGCAACCAAGCTCCCAAACCAAATTAGAAGCTCGCCATTTGTCCCATCAGCCTCTCTACCACTACCAACTCTGACGTGAACAATACCAGATGCTGGGCTGACATATAAGAGTTAAGGTCATCTCATTTTCTATTTCCTCTTTAAGTTTTGGTTAAAGGGGAAGGGAAGCCATAACCAAGACCTCCAAGCTCATGAAATCCTCAACTAAATAGTTTATTTTCTTACTAAAAATGAATGTAATTGATTCATGAATCAAGCCCATGAATCCTTAAATGAGAAAATTAGGGAAAAGTGGTTTGGAGGGCATAAAGGGATGTCCAGCAGAAGCTCCCAACAAAGGCATCAATGGTTGACACTTGGCTTGGAGTGTCAACCAACTCTCTTGAGCTTTAATCCTAGTTGTAGCAAGCAAGATCTCTAGTCCTCATACTGGCTCTAATCCTATTGGATGAAATTAATCTCCAAATCCCAGCATTTAATGACTAGATTAGGAGCATCTCAAACTCCAACTGCATAACCCAAATATGCAAAACACTCTAAAAGCAAGTCTCATCATTTTGGGCCAAATCTCAGAGGAAATATTCTAAGATTTTGCTGCTGTCAGACCTAGTCCCTTTTAAATTTTGCTAATCAATCCCTTAAATTTCACTATAAAAGGAACTACCATCAACTCATCAAAGGAACAAGATCTTCTCATAAAATTCCTCACCCATCATACTATTTTTCAGCTCATAAATCAATCCTTTAGTTCATAAATTAATTTTTGATCCATAAATACACATGTACACTTACCCATAATCATCCCATTCCATTTTCTCAGAAAATCCCAGCACCTTAAAATAGTCACAAACAACCCCTTTTTACACCATACCCAAAAATGGCTAAACACCACTTCATCTCTCTTTCATATTTCCATATATTCACTCGTACTTTCCATAAAGTAACTCCCACCACTTACTATACATATATATTCTTCATTATGGGCATGATATGGCACATGGAGATCTTATTTAAACATTTGCTACATTAGGAGGACACTCTTTCTCTCCCTTCATTCCATCCTATTTTTTCCGCTTTTACTTGTAATTATAGTCTTTAATTCTTGTTTATTACTATTATAATTGAGACCATAATGTCTTGGATACTATGGAAGCTTTTCCTCATGTTGACTTAATAATAATGAGGAAATATATGATTTTTCTCATGTAAAAACATTTATTAACTAATCAAACGTTACCGCTGGAGGTCTATCATATTCACTGCTAGACTATTTCTCATCGTGTACTTGTTATAACAGGCCCATTTTATATTAACTGACTATAGAGGAAATGCATAATTTTTTTGTTATGCAAATATTTATTAATTTTCTAGACATCTACCGTTGGACGTTTCTCTTGTTTACCGTTGGACTATTATTTAAGCACTTATTTGTGGTGGCCCATCTTTTGTGCTAGCTTATCTTTGTAGGAGGTATTTTTGGGACCTTATTATAATCTTTGTTGGATGCAACTCGAAACTTGAGCAAAATGGGTCTTTCACAATTCACTGATAGCTTTTGGGCCATATTCTAAGCCCAAAGTCAAGTCTTGGTCTTGGCTTTCCAAATATCATATTGACAGTGCATAAAAACTGTCCCCGACATGCACTTTACCTACATAGCTTTTGGTATATTCACCAATTAAATTTTAATGTAGGTTAAATGGTACCTATATTTAAGTTTTTTTTTTTTTTTTTTTTTTTTTTTTTTTTTGAGAAACTATATTTAAGTGTTGATTGTTATACAGAAGAGTGATTATCTCTTGGCCTGGGTTAACGACGTCGCTTCCTGAAAAGTGTAAGGAGATCCACCTAAAGGAGAGGAAGACTCCCCTCCCTACACATTTTAATGTAGGCTACCTAAGTACCCACTTGACAAAGCTGGATTAATTTGGGATATAAGAGATAAATATTGACAGTGTCCTATTAAAAAATAGGCCTTTTGAATTGAATTTTGAGCATCAGTATACAATTCTCTATATAGCATACACAATTACACATCTTCCTTCAAAATCAAATTCATTAAGCCTCACTAAGTTAGAGTCCAACTTGGCTTAATCCCGAAAGTCTAATCCATTCGGATACAACTTTTTGTTAAAAGCTTATTTGTTTATGCGTTGAAAATTTGGTAAAATATAGTTGTACCAATAAAAAAATGGCACTTTAATCTTTAAAAGTCATTCATAAGTAAATAAATTAAAATACTATAATAAAGAATTGTTGACAAACCATGTAATATTTGTTGGACAAAGTTTGGTTACAAACTTAATTGTAGGCTACTAATTCCTTTAAAAATTTAACTTTGTTACATATTTTGAAAATCCAACTGTTAGATTACATGTTCTTTACACTCTTAACACATATGCCAAATTTTATGTCAATCAGATGTTATTCACTATATAATCCATAAACATATTTTTTACACATAATTTTAGATTATAAAAACTTGCAATTTAACAATTAATTGATGACATAACTATTGGTCTTTGATTTTCTAAAAATTGTACAAGCATGGAGGATATAAAAAGAAAATGTAATCCAATTGTGGATTTATCAAAATTCAGATCCAATAAAAAATATTGAGTGAAGTTGTAATCTTAGACTACAACCAAGTATGTAGCTAAACTTTATCCATACTTGTTTACATACCAAATTTTAAGCATTAAGTTTGAGCAAGGGACAAAGCCAGGTTTTCTTTTTTGGGGCCACAGCATGAAACAAGAAACTTTCATGAACAAGAGATATATTAAGATTCAAAAACTGAATCAATATATGAAAATCTACATTAGCTTTTTATTAATAAAATTAAATAAAAGAAAAAGCACAAAATAATTGTTTCTACTTTCCAAATACATTTTAAGTATTAACTCAATCAGTTATTGAAATATATTAATTTTGAATCTAAAAATTTATCTATGATTGATTCTATAATAAATTTTGCTACAATTCCTTTTAAGTATTTTTTTTTAAGAGAAAAAATCATAGAGAATGTTAAAAAAAAAATCTTCTTTTATATTGTAGTAAAAATAGTTTTGACAATATTCATAATTGAAAATGTCAAATATTGCAGTTGATTTTTCCATCATCTACAAATCAAAGATAGAGTATCTTTATACTATCATTATATATCCATTATTCTTCTGTGGGGACGAGGATCCCAAATCTAATTTAAATAGGTAGTCAAGGTTATTTCCGAGGATGCACCTCAAACCTCAGCGATAAGCACTAGTTATGTAAGGCGCATAAAATTAAAACTTCAAATAGGAAAGAAAGCAGATTTGGCATGGAATACGAGAAGGATGAAGAAAGAAGGGTATAGAAGCCATCCCCTCCGCATTAAATACAAAACAACCACTCCTCTAGCCGCATTAATGGAAATGACCATGAATAGTGATGGCACAGCTAAGATTATAGGGTGAAGCTTACTAGTATGTTCTGGATGGGATCAAAGTTCTGGGAGGGCAATCTTAACCCTCTAAGTGTAAGATACAGATAAGTTGTAGCTGAATATAAAAGCAAGAGGAAGATCCAGAAGCGGGGGGAGAATAAAAAATAAAATTAAAAAAAAAAAAAAAAGAATCTATCCATTTGTAAACCCAACCTCGGACTAGACCCGAGGTCCAACACTTGTATTTTTTCTTAACCAGTTCTTAGACTGTGAATTAATAAAAGAGGCACCCTTTCTTATTCAATTCTATAACGTAAACATTCTGAGTTCGCGCACTGGATATCATAATCAAATTTGACTTCCCATCTCTAAACAAATTTATTGTGATAGCAAGCAGTAAAACCCTCATTTATTTCCATTTGTTGATTAACTGCTTTTTTCCGCCGTTACAATTGGCACCGTCTATGGGAATTTCTTTGAAAATACTTGCACAACTTTATAATTATGGCTGGTCATGGGTGAAGCAAATCACAAGAGTCTGTTGGCTCCCAACACAGGGATCACTTCGTCAATTTGGAAGAAGAGATCGCCATGAGACTCATACGCATAGTCAAGGGGCATCTTTTTCTTCAAGACGAACAGGTCAGCAGGAGGCTAGCTATCAATCACTAGATGATGAAGTGTGTGATCTAGAGAGAAAGTTAAAACGGTTACGAAGACGTCTTCAATGCAGGACGCATGGGGGAGATGACAGGATTCCTTCTCCAGGCCAGTACTCGAGCTCTGGCAGTGATGAGAGTTATAAGCCTAGGAGCAGGACTCCACCCAGTGAGTTAATTATGTCATCTTCCCAGCATACCTCAGGACGAAAACACTATCGTAAGAAATCTGTTACCCCTCCAAGGAGGGGCCAAGGTCACGATGCCATGGGTAAAGCCCTCCTTCAAATATCCCATTCACCTTTTCCTCGATGCATTGAGCAGGCTGAACTCCCTCGTCGTTTCAACCAGCCTACTTTCACCATCTATAATGGTAGGACTGACCCTATTGAACATGTAAGCCACTTTAACCAAAGGATGGTCATTCACTCCAAGAATAAGGCTCTGATGTGCAAGGTCTTCCCCTCAAGCCTTGGACCGGTGGCAATGAGGTGGTTTGACATTCTTTTGAGCAGTTGACTAGGGCTTTTGGTGCAAGATTCCTGACTTGTACCCGAGTTCCTAGACCTTTGGATTCGTTGCTCTCACTGTCTATGAGAGAAAGGGAAACACATTGAAGACTTACTCCGATCGTTATTGGGAGCTTTATAATGAAATTGACGGGGATTTCGAGGACATTGTTGTACGGACTTTTAAGGTGGGCCTTCCCATGAATTCAGATTTGTGGAAGTCACCTACCATGAAACCCCCTCAGAATGTGCATCAACTAATGCACCGGATTAAAGAGCATAAAAGGATCGAGGACAATCAAAGTTCCGCCAGAGGTAAAAGTAAGGTTTCTACCAATGATCGAAGGGATAACTCAGGAGGTCGATTTTCGTCCTCTTGACCCAGGAAGGAATATTAAAATTAACCATCCCATGATTGTGCTACTCCTCAAATGGTGAACTCGGTGTTCAAGGAACCAATACATCAAGTTCTGGATAAAATTAGACACAAACTATATTTTAGATGGCCGAACAAGATGAGGGCGACCCCAATAAAAGAAATCAAAGCCTGTATTGTCAATATCACCAGGATTAGGGTCATACAAACGAGGATTGCAGGACCTTGCAAGCCTTTTTGGACCAACTGGTGAAAGTGGGCAAATTGAAACAATTTCTGCAACAATCAAATAATCAGGCAGACCAACCTAGGAGTGGATCACATAATGGTGGTGTCCCTCAGGTGTCTTTAAGGACAATAAGTGTTATTTTTGCAACCATGAGAGAGAAGCCACACTAGGCTAGAGGGGTAATGCTAATGTCAACGCAAGTGGGAGGCCCTGAAGGAGAGGCCTCGAGTAAAAGATTCAAAGTCTCGAATCAACCAATCATAGAATTTTCCAAGGATGACAAGTTGGAAACTATTCAGCCACATGACGATGCTTTGGTAGTGACCGTGCAGGTAGTGGGGTATGATGTCAAGAAGGTGATGATTAACCAAGGTAGTGAGGCTAAGATAATGTACTCAGACTTGTTTAAAGGTTTGGGGCTCAAACCCGAGGATTTGGACTGGTATGATTCCCCATTGATTGGGTTCGATGGGAATGTCACTATCCCCAAAGGAAAGATCTGATTACTCGTTTTAAATAGGGATAGGATGCTAAGCGTGGATTTCATAGTAGTTGATTCCTTTTCACCGTACATTGCCATTTTGGCCAGACCGTGGTTGCATGCTATGGGGGCAGTTGCATCTTCGTTGCACGTCAAGGTGAAGTATCCCATTAATGGAAGGGTGGCTGAATTGGTGGGATGTCAGTCAACAGCTAGGCAATGCATGATGGCAACAGTTAATCATCGCGTTACTGAGTCAAGTTCTTCTGAGGCTGTCCCAACGATGTAGCAATCACAGCTAGGGTGGCCAGCATACTCAGATAGTTCAATATCGTGTGAGGAGTTGGAAAAGGTCACCATTAGGGATGATGAAGATCGATACTTTCAGGTTGGATCTCTGCTCCCAACAGAGGATAAGGTGCAGTTGGTGGAGTTTTTGAAAGACAATCTTGACATCTTTGCGTGGAGTGCGTATGAAGCCCCTGGGGTCGACCCTGAGTTTGTTTGTCATCATTTGAATGTTAACCCAAGTGTTACTCTGAAGAAATAAATACCTCAGCGGTCCTCAAAAGAACATGCCGAAGCTGTTAAGGATGAGGTCCGTAAGCTTAAACAGGCTAGAGCAATTAAAAAGGTTTTCTACCCTTAATGGTTGGCCAATACAATGGTGGTAAAGAAGAAGTGGGGAAAGTGGAGAGTATGTGTAGATTTCACGGACATCAACAAGGCCTATCCAAAAGACCCATTTTCAATTCCCAGAATTGATCAATTGGTGGATGCAACATTTGGACATCTGAGGATGAGCTTCCTAGACGCTTTCCAAGGTTACCATCAGATTCCTCTGGCATTGTCAGACTAAGAGAAAATTGCCTTCCTTTCTCCAACAGGAAACTTCCATTATAGGGTAATGCCATTCGGACTAAAAAATGCTGGGTCGACATATCAGAGAATGGTGATGAGAATGTTTGAGAGTCGGTTGGGAAGAAACATGGAGGCTTATATTGATGATATGGTGGTGAAGAGTAAAGAAATGACCGAGCATTTGTCAAACCTCGGTGACATTTTTGCAATCTTAAGGAAACACAAGCTGCATTTGAATGCTTCAAAATGCTCCTCTGGAGTCAAATCAGGAAAGTTTCTGGGATATATGATAACTCATCGTGGGATTGAGGTTAACCCCGACCAGATTAAGGCTATACATGATTTGCATCCTCCTCGAAACCCAAAGGAAATTCAACACCTAACTGGAATGATGGCAGCTCTGAATAGGTTTATATCAAAGTCTGCAGAACGATGTAGAACATTTTTCCTGCTATTACATAAGTGGAAGGACTTTACATGGTTTGAAGAATGTGATAGAGCTTTTACGAAGTTGAAGGCGTATCTGGCCCATCCCCCAATCTTGTCCAGACTGGAAATGGAGGAAGTTTTATATGCTTATATGGCTGTCGCTCAGCATGCTATGAGTTTAGTCTTAATAAGCGTGGATGAAGGAGTTCAGAAACCTATGTATTACGTCAGCAAATCTCTACAAGAGGCCGAGGTTAGGTATCTTCATTTGGAAAAAGCAATTCTTGCCATCATCCATGCCACCAAGAAGCTGCCTCATTATTTTTAGGCGCATACTGTGGTTATGTTGACTCAGTTGCCCTTACAAGCCCTGCTCCGAAAATCAAATTATACAGGAAGGGTGGCCAAGTGAGGGACCATACTCGGAGCATTCAATGTCAAGTATATGCCTCGAACAGCTGTGAAGGGTTAGGTTCTAGCAGATTTGGTGGCAGAATTTACTAAGGAACTAGGAACTCAGAGGTGGGGGAAAGACTCGAAGGGTCTATGCATGTAAAAACGGTAATAGCTGAATGTATCTGGCAGTTATTCATGGATGGTGCAGTAAACAAGAAGGGATCAGGAATAGGGATTGTGATGGTTTCACCAGATGGCATTACTTTGGAGAAGTCACTTAGGCTCGAGTTTGTAGCAACAAATAATGAAGCAAAGTATGAAGCTTTGCTGGCAGGTCTGAAGGCTGCGTAAAACCTTGGTGGCAAGATTATTAGAGCATATTGTGATTCAAGACTTGTAGTTGGACAAGTCCAAGGGGAGTATGAAGTGAAGGATCTGAGGATGCTTTGGTATTTAGGTTGGGTAAGGCAATTGTCAAGGGACTTTCATTCTTTTACACTTGAGCATGTTCCTTGAGGCAAGAATTCCCATGCTGATTCACTGGCAACTTTGGCCATAGTTAGTAAGGAGGATTTACCTCAGATCGTGCTCATAGAGAGTTATGTGTCGCCTACTTATAATGAGCCACTTCCAATAGAGATTAATTCTATGAGGGTAGGCCCTAGCTGGCAAGACCCATTGGTTGCATTTTTGAAGGATGGAATTTTACCCGAGGACCGGGTCGAGGTGAAGAAAGTTCATAGAAAAGCGCCAAGGTTTTGGCTTTCTAAGGACCAAAAATTGTACAAACGCTCATACTCGAGACCATACTTGTTATGTGTTCATCCCAAGGCAATTGAAATGTTGTTAGAAGAATTACATGAAAGGATTTGTGGTAGCCATACAGGGGCCAAGTCACTTGCTCATAGAGTTTTGACACAAGGGTATTGGTGGCCAAGCATGCAAAAAGGCTCGCAAGAGTATGTTAAGAAATGTGATTAGTGTCAGAGGTATACTCCTAACATTTATCAGCCAGGAGGACTGCTGAACCCACTGAGTAGCCCTTGGCCTTTTGCCCAATGGGGATTGGACATTGTAGGACCTTTCCCTAAAGCCACAAGGAATCGGAGGTATCTCCTGGTGGCTACTAACTATTTCACTAAGTGGGTAAAGGCTGAAACACTAGCAAATATTCGAGATCAAGATGTAAAAAGGTTTGTATGGCGGAATATCGTCACAAGATTTGGGGTCCCAAGCATCCTTGTTTCGGATAATGGACTTCAGTTTGACAGTGAGGCTTTTTGGAAATACTGCTGCGAATTGGGAATAAAGAACCGATACTCTACTCCATCATATCCTCAGAGTAATGGGCAAGTTAAGGCCACAAACAAGGCTATACTAGACAATTTGAAGAAGAGATTGAAAGATGCAAAGGGAAGATGGGTGGATGAGCTACCCCATGTTTTGTGGGCCTATCGCACAACACTAAAAAGATCCATAAGTAAGACCCTTTTTTCTATGACCTATGGAGCTGAGGCAGTTATCCCTACAAAAATAGGGTTCCCAACTCTAAGGTCTGACCAACCCCTTGGTGATGGCAATGAGCAATTCCTTGCTCATAGCCTTGACTTGGCTAAGGAACTAAAGGAGGTGGCCGCAATCAGGTTGGCACAATATCAGCAAAAGCTTAGGCAGGGGTTCGAAAAAAAGGTAAAGGTTGGAGCTTTTATTCCAAGGGATTTGGTCCTGCGAAAGGTTGTTGGGAGTGCAAGAAACCCTTCTTAGGAAAAATTAGGTCCTAATTGGGAGGGGTCATATCGAGTAACTTCAGTAGCTGGAGTGGGGGCTTATAGGTTAAAGGATTTGGATGGACTTGTTGTACCACTCCGTGGAATGTAAACAATTTACGAAAGTATTATTTCTAATCCAGAAGTATTGTAAGGTTTTTTTTTTATGCAATCAGATGTTTTTTTAAGATACTTGTTGTCTCACTTAGATTATTTTCATGTTAAACAGAACCTCGGCCAAGTTCGACTCCTTGGGTGGATAAATTAACACTTAGATTATTTTCATGTTAAATAGAACCTCGGCCAAGTTTGACTCCTCGAGTCACCTGCCTTGGGTAAATTAACACTTAGATTATTTTTATGTTAAACAGAACCTCAATCAGGTTCAACTCCTCGAGTCACCTACCTTGGGTAAATTAACATTTAGATTAGAACCTTGGCTAGGTTCGACTCCTCGGGTCACCTGCCTTAGGTAAATTAACATCTAGATTATTTTTATGTTAAATAGAACCTTAGCCAGGTTCGGCTCCTCGGGTCACTTGCCTTGGATAAATTAACACCTAGATTCATTTTTATCTTAAACAGAACCTCGGCTAGGTTCGATTCCTCGAGTCACCTGCCTTGAGTAAATTAACACTTAAGCTATGTTTGTTGTGTTCAATCTGACCTTGGTTAGGTTCAATTTCTCATATCGCCTACCTTGGGAAATTAACACCTCGGTACAAATACTTAATTATGTATGGGCATGGTAAACAAATAGCAAATCATAAAGATATCAGTACAGATTAGTAAGACAAGGTTCCAACAAAAGTCTTTCATTAAATGAAATTCAATTGGGTACACATAAAAAAGGAGTAAAGACAAAATGCCTTCTGCAAAAAAAAAAAAAAAAAAAAAAAAAAAAGCAAAATAATCCCACTATTAAATTCCCTAAGCATAGGGAGTCTTCTGTTTCCCTGTTCCCGTGATAGGTTGCGCCCTAGTAGTCGAAATTGGAGTAGGGGAACCCACTTTAGTCGTTGAGACAACTGTGGAGAAGCCTTCTTCTGTTTGAGGCACCTTGGCTACCACCTCGGTGCTTTGTGGAGCCACTGCACTAGGCTTAAAGACAGGTGGCGCGGTTTGCTTGGCTTTAGCTGGGATAGTGGTGCTCTGCTATTGTTTAGTTGATTTGGGTAAGGTAGGAGCAGTAGCGTTGGACTTTGGAGGGGGGTTCTCAGTAGAGCTTGTTGGAGCTCGTCGAAGCCGGGCCAGAAGTACTAACAGGAAGCTAAATGGCTGGACGTGCCCTAATAGCTGGAGGGTAGAAGGCTCTTTCTGGATTCCTTAGCTCAGAAGCAAGGTCTACTTTAGCAGCATTGAAAGCCTCAATCCAGGTTTGAAGGCAAAAGCTACGGCATACAATAGGGAGTTGAGATATGAGGTGGCCCTTAGTCTCCTTCTACCCTTGGTCATATGCGGCCTGCTCAACCTTGTTCATCTCCTCTTCCTTCTGACTTAGCTCCTTCTTCAACTCAGAGATGGTCGTCCGAGCAATTACAAGTTAGCTTTCTGCCTCCCTTAATTGTAAGAGTTGCTCCCAAGCTTGCCTTTCCGTGCTCTCTATTGAGGATTCAACACTCTTTTTGGCCTTGTCGCATTCTGCCAACTTGAGGAAAGTCTCCTTTAGCTTCTTTTCCGTCAAGGTCAGAGATTTCTGCACGACAAAGCACTTGGACTCCTCTTCCTTCAAATCGGAATGCTTAGTCGACCTACTCCTCTGCTACATGTGCTGCTTAGGTGGCCTATGCGTGAATAGTTGAGATAGAAATTAGTAGGAAAGTATGCATATAATGGATGAGACTGTAATAATGAAGTTTTGGAGGTAGAAAAATAAGTACAAGGAAATCTTACCAGAGCAAAGTCCCTCTTTACGGATAGGAAAAGCTCATACTTCCTCAGGTTCCGAAGTTCATCCATATCCTTTGGGAGAAGAAGCGCTTGTTCCACAGCATTGGCCACATAGCCTACTCTTCCGCCGTCGAAGTTACAGATTGAAGCATCTTCACGGAGAGGCAAGTGATCCAATTCAAATGTAGGATTCCAGTTCGAAACCCGAGATCGTCGCTCAGAGACAACGTCCGAGCTTTCCCCTCCTCTTCTTTGTTGGGCTCGGGTCATCTTCGCCATCTTGGTGGGCTCAAAAAGTGCTTCCTCTTGGACTTCGCCCTTTTCGATAGGGCGCTTACCTCCTTTCTCATCCCTTTTTCGTTTTTATCAGCTGGTTCGGTTTATGTAGGGGCTGGAGGAATTGTAGTTAAAGGCCTGGGAACTATTAGGACCTCAGGAGTTGTGGTCCTAGTGTGGGATTCTAGTAGGGAAAGTAAATCTAGCAATCTCTTCTTTATCACCATCCCTTCAGGCATTTCAATAGCCTCTTGGTCCTCACTAACTAGGGCTGCAGCTAGATGTGGGCTGAGTCCTTCCTCCTCGGACTCATTTGTAAGGTAAAAAACCTCAAAATCCTCGTCTCAAACGAGATTTTCAATGTCCTCCTCTGAAGTATTATCCTTAGATTCTCTCAGTTTCTTCGT
Organism: Quercus glauca; assembly: GCA_023736055.1. Classification (NCBI taxonomy): domain Eukaryota; kingdom Viridiplantae; phylum Streptophyta; class Magnoliopsida; order Fagales; family Fagaceae; genus Quercus; species Quercus glauca. The sequence goes on along the minus strand of CM043318.1, from coordinate 22,734,948 downwards.
CTGAGGATGTAATTTCCTCTACGATGGGTTGAAGATCCTTGAAGGTAGGAAGCTCGACTAATTGCGTTCCCTCTAGAGGAGGCTTGCATATAAATCCTTCAATAGCCACATCAACTAGGACAAGATGAGAGTCTCAGGCCTTGATTACGTGCTTGGACACTTAGAAGCGATTGGATATGGGTTTAAAACCCAGAATCATGTGAACTGCGTGGAGCTGACTGTCCCGATGTAGGAAGATCTCGGACCTCAGAACTCGGCTCAGTAGATCGAAGTTCACCAAGCTTCGTCTCTTGGTAGTGGCTTTTTTTATTTGAGGAAGATCAATTAAGAATTCATATTAGTTTGCGGGCTGGACAAGCTCAAATTTTAGCAAGTAAGACAATATATATGTACACAAAATTAAAACAATGATGATGCGGATATGTAATGAACTATTTATAGAATTCCCTAAGCTAACATAGACTTTTTAAGTGTCCCTAAGCCATCCCACCTGGAGTTCCATCTTGGGTAGGACAATGAAGTCCGTCGTGCCACTCCCCTGAAACGATGAGAAAGTCCTCGTCCATGCCTTTGTTCATCTCGGGGAGACAAGAGATTAGCCTAACTGCGGGAACCCTAGTTTTTAAGTAATACCCCCCGTCGACGCCTTTTTGACAACTGTACACCCAGTTTATGTTGTGATGGGTATACCCAACTTTTCTTTTAGTGCATCTACACTACCTAATATTCTAAACATGTTTGGAACACATTGGGTAGGGCACAACCTAAAAAGATTTTTAAAATCTTTAGTGACTCTACCCATAGGAATCCTCATACCACCTTCAACAAAGGCAATCATGGGAATTACAACGGCTCCAGTAGGCCTCTTCTCGTGCCACTTACCTGGGTTGCAATGCTGTATTTACACATTGCTAGGAATCCTATAGTATCTCTTAGAATCCTCTCACTGTTCAGGAGTGTCAACCAAACTAAAAAGTCTACCCATTTGAGAAAAAGAAAAAAAAAAATCTACTAGTATGAAAGAATAAGGAAGGAACTCTTGTTAACAAAAATGCACACTTACGAATTCGGGGAAGGACTCCTTGGACGAGGTTATTGAGTGTGAGGAGCGTATTTATGTTCTTTTCTGCTTCTAGGGAGGCGAGATGGAGATAAGAACCTCACATCTCTCTATATATAAGCTGGGAAAAAAGGAGCGATAATCTTCCTACCCCTTCTGATGATGAATTTAGAGCCGTTCGATCATGATCTCACCGTAGAATGTGGGAAACAGCAGGCCGCTTATTGCATTTATTACAGAGTTGGGGATTCCGAAACGTTAAGAGCGGGCGTGCTCACGTGAGAGCCTATTTACCAGTGTACCATTGTCAACAACTTTTATTAGCCAAAACCTCACTTTTCTAGGTTGGGAACAAAAAATGAGGTTCTGGGGGGCTATTGTGGGGACGAGGATCCCAAATCTAATTTAAATAGGCAATTAAGGTTATTTTCAAGGATGCACCTCGGACCTTGGCAACGAGCACTAGTTATGTGAGGCGCATAAAGTTAAAACATCAAAAAGGAAAGAAAGCAAACTTGGCACGGAACACGAGAAGAATGAAGAAAGAAGGGTATAAAAGTCATCCCATCTACATTAAATACAAGACAACCACTCCTCTAACCGCATTAATGAGAAAATGACCATGAATAGTGATGACACAGCTAAGATTATAGGATAAAACTTGCTAGTATGTTCTAGATGGGATCAGAGTTCTGGGAGGGCAATCTCAGCCACCCAAGTGTAAGATCCAGATAAGTTGTAGCTGGATATAAAAGCAAGAGGAAGATCCAGATGCAGGGGGAGAATATTAAAAAAAAAGAATCTATCCATTTGCAAACCCAACCTCGAACTAGACCCGAGGTCCAACACTTGTATTTTTTTCTTAACCAATTCTTAGACTGTGAATTAATAAAAGAGGCACTCTTTCTTATTCAATTCTATGACGTAAACATTCTGAGTTCGCGCATTGGATATTATAATCAGATTTGAATTCCCATCTCTAAACAAATTTATTGTGATAGCAAGCAGTAAATCCCTCATTTATTTCCATTTGTTGACTAACTGCTTTTTTTCGCCGTTACATCTTCTAACTAAAAACTAATCAGTACTGCAAAGAAAAAGATTAAGGATATTATATGTATTCTCTCCTGCAAATGATGGCTAGAGAAAAGTTATCTACTGAAGGATAATGTTCTGATGCACCTGTTACAAAAAGTCCTTTTTACCCCTACAATCAGGAGTGGTTTGGTCATGATGAAGATGACGAAGATCCTGATTTATCAGAAGATTTATTTTAGTACTGTCTGGCCTGCATGATGGCCAAAATACTGCAATATTTCAGATTGCTAAAGCCATTACTATTGCTTTAACCCCAATGATGATATTCTTGCCTATTGGTCCCTTCATTATGCTGACCATTATCTCTTTGGCATTATTTGGAGTCTTCCACATGCTTTGGGAGACAAATTGATATAAAAGTGACCTGTTACTGTTCACTGTTCACTGTTCACTGTTACTGTTCATTATTTACTGTTCATCCGAACTTTGCCTATTTAAAGGGGGGTTGTCCCTTATGTTAGTCAAGCTTTAGTTTTCAGATTTCTCTTCTCCTATTTTCTCCTTTCTTAGAGAGACCACTTTGAGAGAGAATTGATGCTTCCCTGTTCACTGTAAACCTATAACTCTGTAACCTGTAACTCTGTCCATGTTTCTCAACCTTGCTTGAGACCACTACTGCTGTAAGTTTATTGTTCATATTTTCAATAAACAAGTATGTTCAGTTATTACTCTTTCTTATATCATTGTTGCTACCACCACCTTGGACAGATTACCGCCAAGGTGGTGGTAATCCTTTGGTCGAGGTATTCCTGATGGTATTCCTAACGGATGGATCACACTGTCTATTCTCATTGCCCTCTATTGTTGTGTTTCTCTAAATATGAAATGGGTAATTTCTTGAATTGTATTCAAGAGGGATTAATTCCCACAAAAGATTTTGAAAAATCTACTGAATCACTTGTTTCTGCTAATGGTACTAAAATGAAAATTAGATATGAATTGTCCAATGCTTATATTTGCCATAATAATGTTTGTTTCAAGATTCCTTCTGTTCTTGTTAAAAACATGACTGATAAGGTGATTCTTGGATTGCCCTTCATAAATGCTTTGTATCCCTTTCTTGTTGAACATGATGGTATTACTACTGATCCTTTTGGACAAAAAGTAAAATTCACATTTGCTTCTAAATTTGAAGTTGATATCGATAAGGCTTTAAGAATTGTTCACACTGAATGTCTTCATTCATGTCTTAATTCCTTTGAAGGAATGAAAAACAAGAATACTGATAAAAGACATTATACTAACAAAAAATCCTTCCTTTCGACAAAAATGCTTCAAGGTAATATTTTTAGTACTATATTGACAACTAATACAGCTTGTCTTAATACCCTCAATGCTTCATTGCAGGACAAGGAGCACAATACTGATGTTGATAAAACCGATGCTGCTGTTAGTATAACTACCACTAATAAGTGGGATAATAATAATATTGATATTTATACCACTAGTAACTGGATTATTATGGCTCCCTCGGCTGAGAGGAAAAACAAGGGAAAAGCTCCTGCATAGGACTTTTCTCAAAAGAAAAGGCTCCCAGCAGGACAACCTTTTAAAATGCATGAAGGCGCATCTTCTGGGGTAAAACCTAGTGGATCAACATCCCTTCAGGAGTGTATCCCGGAGGAGGTGACATATTCCAGTGGTGATATGATTATTGCTTTGCAAGAAATACTATCTAGAAATCTGCAAATCCATAATGGAACCTGTAGTGAATTACCTGATTCTGTTAAATTTATCCTTGATAATCTCAATGCTTCTTTCACCCTAAATGATCATGTCCATTTTTATGAAACACTTCAAGCCCTTGAGATTCATCTTGTTAACCTTACTACCCATAATGAAACCTTATTGAATGATCATATTAACCTTGTCTCTGAAAATGATTCATTTAGAAGCTACCTTGTTAATCTTGTTTCAGAAAATGTGGCTTTTAATACCCACCTTGTCAGCCACTTGAATGCTACAAATGAATCATATACTAGTCAACTCTTTGGCAAAGAGGAAATCCATTCAAGGGATAAAATGACTATAATGGGCACAGATTATGCTAGATTGAGTCTTAAGACCCAATCCCTATTAAGAAGTACTGTTGCCAACTTGCCAACAGATATTCAAATGAGTATTCTGGGAAGCAAGGATATGTTTAGGTCTTCTGACCTATGGTTCGAATATTTCAACAAACTTGTTACAGCTACTATTCCTGATCCAGAAAAAATTGATGAGGATGATAATGTATTTGTTCAATTAGACTGGGAAGAGTACTTTGGTCCTAGTCTTAGAGTATATGAAAAATCACACCCATTTCCTAGTCTATTGGTTAATTATGATGACCCTGATATTGCTAATCGCTTTAATGATGATGATTCAGATGATGATTTTGAGGAAGGTGATGAAGCCGGAGATTTTAATTGGCTTTCCCAAATGTTTGAATAAGGTTTCATCAGATTTGTTAAATTAACAAACCATAAACAAGCTAGCCAGCTTCCTCAAATTATTCAAACTGCTATTAAAGAATTTGCTAGTCCCCTTGTTTCCATCAGATGTTGGAGTACCTTGCCAATATGGGAAAGAGACAATTGGATGAATGTCCAGCCATCTAAACATCTTATTCTCATCAATGGTCATACTCACCAAGGGCAATGGCTAGAAGGGAATTCCTACTTATCCCTCAAATGTTCTTTTACTCTTATTGAATGTTGGAAAGATTACTTTGGCAACCAAATTCGCGAAGTTGCTCAGAACCTATGGCGAGATTATCACTTCATGGGTAGCACAGACCGAATTTCTGTTTTTGTCCCAAGACCTTATGCTAAAGCTTATGTTGATGTTCCTATTAGAGACCACTGCAATCCAAGAAGTCTTATTGTTCCTGGAAAAACTCATGTTTTTGAACCACTGATTTATTGCGGATTGTGTGGAAAACATACTACCTACCATGAACATGAATTCGATAACTCTCTTTCATGGGATCCTTATGACGGCTATCCTTCTGATGCTCCTTCCACAGACTAGTAACCTATTCGTGACATCACTATTATTTGACACAGTTATTATTATCCTCTCCTGGAAATTTTGTTGATATTGAATGGCCTGCACAACAGCCAAAATACTGTGACATTTCAGACTGCTAAAGCCATCACTGTTGGCCTGCACAACGGCCAAAATACTGCGACATTTCAGACTGCTAAAGCCATCACTGTTGCTTTAACCCCAATGATGATATTCTTGCCTTTGGTCCCTTCATCATGCTGACCATTATCTCTTTGGCATTTTTTGGAGTCTTCCACATGCTTTGGGAGACAAATTGATGTAAAAGTGACTTATTACTATTCACTATTCACTGTTACTATTCATTATCTACTGTTCATCCGAACTTTGCCTATTTAAAGGGGGGTTGTCCCTTGTGTTAGACAAGCTTTAGTTTTCAGATTTCTCTTCTCCTATTTTCTCTTTTCTTAGAGAGACCACTTTGAGAGAGAATTGCTGCTTCCCTGTTCACTGTAAACCTGTAACTCTGTAACCTGTAACTCTATCCATGTTTCTCAACCTTGCTTGAGACCACTACTACTGTAAGTTTATTGTTCATATTTTCAATAAACAAGTATTTTCAGTTATTACTCTTTCTTATATCATTGTTGCTACCACCACCTTGGACGAATTACCGCCATAACGGATGGTTTTAAACTTTTGATTATCTACTTTGAATTACTTTGATATAAACTGCTTGGCTGGTCCAACCGCCTTATTTTGATTATCTTAGTTTCACGCTTTGTTATCATACTCTGTGCTTCCATTTCTTATATTTGTCTGTGCTTCTGCCTTTTGCGCTGTGTCCCTTCCCCTTTATGTGGCTGGTCCAACCGCCTTATTTTGATTATCTTAGTTTCACGCTTTGTTATTATACTCTGTGCTTCCATTTCTTATATTTGTCTGTGCTTCCGCCTTCTGCGCTGCGTCCCTTCCCCTTTATGATATATATATATATATATATAGAAAAGGTGGGTATTAGATTATGATAAAACAAGTGAGTTTCAGTTAACTAAACTGATAAAGTCTCTAATTGTTGAATAAGAAATTTGAGATTCAATCCTCATTTACACCAGAAACCGATTAGTCTCTTAGTTTGATGATAAAGAGTCGTTAAGAGCGAACACCATAAATTAAAACTCTTTCAAAAAAAATAATTAGGATAAAACATGGGTTTTTAAATAAAAAATAAAGAGTTTAATTTAATAAAATAAAAAATGGTAAAACTGTAAAAGTGAAATTGAGAAGAGAAGGAAAAGCCTACAATTTTAAATGAGTTTTTTTTTTACAACTTTTTCACTTCCCCTGAAATATTTCTAAAAATAAATCATTTTAACCGGACCCTAAATTCAGGAAGGGTTTTCACTTCTCATACAAAAAGTCAAAAACATAGACATACATCTTCCACAGCCACTGGTGCGTTCGTCGTGCTCGGACTGCTCGCCCAGCCACCGGTACCTCGCTGCTGCTGCTCCCCTCTCAGGTATTTCTCTCTTCTCTGTCTCTCTCTCTTATAGACAAGTTACTATGCTTTTTTAGAAAGTTAAATTCTATTCACCACTCATATCTCACATTTATTAAATCCTCAAATTTCTCCAATTTTCGTTGCACGGTTTTGAGTACCAGGTAGTAGACCACGGCCCCAGTTTGAGCACCCTATTTTTTTGTCACTAAATTTGAACAAAAAAGCGTTCTTGGGTGATCTCTATTTCTCAATACTTTTGAATGGATATCTGTAACTAAATTCAGAATATTACATTTGGAAAGCATTGAAAATTATTTTCATTCTAAAAATTTGGAGTTTTTTTGTTTCTTGGGTGATGGGTTAGATTAGATGTCATCATTCTATTTTGATATATATATATATATATATATGCATTTAATAAAATTATAATAATAGTCATTATATGAACAATATATATACTTGATAATGATTTAGAGAGTCAATATACGATACTAAAAATGTGTTGGGTCATGTAGGTGGGAGATCATAATTCATAAACAATGAAGTCAGATTCAAATAGACTTTCCAAAACTCACTCCCACCATGGTATTAATTCCAGCAGTTTTAAGCTCAAACAAACTGCTTCCTGTTTTGACTTTAGAGAACTTTCAAAGGCCCTGAATGTTGCATCTTCTTCTTCATCTTCATCTGATGCCATAAATATCGCTTCCAACCAAGAAGGGACTGCTATTGCTTCTGCTTATGATTGCAGCAAGCTCTTGGAGGCACTGCATGGCATTCAAGAGGTGTTCAAATCTAAAGAAGAAGAATATTGTAGAGAAAATGTACAGAGTTGCGAAGGCCGAACCAGAGTAACCGGAAAGAACAGAAAAGCAAGAATTGAAAGAAGGTTACAAAGACAAAGATTGCTATTCGAAAAATGCCAGTAGGGTATAATATATATATAGATCCTACAAGGTCTAGGATTAGGTGTAGATGGGCTTTACACTAAATTGGTGCCCACACTTGCACACACACAATCCTTATATACACTCTCACAGCCTTTCTCACCCATTTGTCTCTTTAATTTCTCTGCTCCTACTTGCGTGCACTAGTTGATTCATATAATTACATAATCCGTTTTTTTTTTTTTTATTCATTTGTTTGGTTACGCTAATTTCATTGTTTCCTATTTGATTGTTTTAGGTTTTGTTTTTCTTTTAGTATTGATTTTATGGGGTTAATGAACCATGTAAGTATTTGATGTATTTGCTTATATAAATTGTTGTGGTCTGGTTAATTTTTAAGTAAAGCCTTATATCCCAAAGTGGAAAAAGAAGACAACAGTAAGTTGAATCTTCATTAACTAATTAATACCACAAGTTGAATCTTTGTTTCGACTATGGCATATACATTGTGGCTTGGTTATAGTGTTGGTATGATCAGCATAAATGAATTTATAGCTGCTGATATTAGTCCAAAAAAAATCGAACTCTGTAGGCTAATAACTGCACTCTTGAAATTAATGACATGATAGTGGTCATTTTCCTTTTAATTGTGAAGTAGAATTGTGTGGTAGTTTGTAAATGATTACTCTGCTGCCAAATTAAGGCTTCAATGTTGTTGTTGTTGTTGCTGTTGTTGAAGTATAATTTATATGTCAAGAGCTATATGGTGTTTACTCATTTGATTTTCTTTTTCTGAGCTTTCGATAGGATTTGATATGGGTTTGTTCCTATTAACCTCTTATAATTCTGTAGTAGATTTTTCTGAACTTCCCTATGGAAGCTGCTTGCCTTTGTTTCCCTCTCTCTCTTGGTAAAATATAATATGGCTTTTTAGAGTAGAGCAGCAATTACTCCCTTTCTTTGACTATTAAGTTGTGTCCCTCCAAATGATAAACATACTGAGCCTTTAGGCTGCTTACAGTTTCTGTTGATTCTCTACCCATATGCATAGCACCTGTAATCTAGAAAAGAGGAGCCTTTTATATTGTAGCTTATTGTGTCAATTGTTATAACAAGTTTGCATTTTATTGCAGAAGTGTATCATCATCCTTACATTCCCTTTTCCCACTTTTCTTTTATGGGACCAGATGAATTGCTATTGGTTACTCCACTTATGGTTGTTGAAGGTTTCCAATGACCAGGTCTATTTGAGTTGTCTTTCGGCAATGAAATTCTTGGACTCTCACCGGGACAAATGCCAACAATTCTTAAAGTAGTTTCTTGAAGTTATTGATTTTCTTGTTTTGTAATTTAGGGCAATGTTATTTATTTCACTTCTTAAAATTCAATGTCTTGAATTCTAACTTTCTATTTTGGCCCTTTGCTCTGCATAATTTTGTCTCTACTTTTTAGTATTATTTTGAATATGTGATCTGTGATAATGGTGGAGACTTGCTCTGTTGCGATACATGCCCCTGTAGTCTTGTACCATGATATGTGCACTGCTACTATGATCACTCAGTTTTGCAGATTCAGATACTCTTAACTTCAACCCCCTTTGGGGTGAACACATGTATTGTCTAGCAATGTTCCTTTGGAAAAATGGCATACCAGATAGGATAAAAATCTGCTAGCCGTTAAGTTCATTATGTCATATAAAGAGTAGTCCAATTGATTGGCATAGAGAAATTTTAACATACTTATGCATTTAGGGATGAAAGATCTATATTGGTAGCATGATGGAGATTGTCTTAAAATGAAAATCTCCATCAGGATAACAAAATGGAAATAAAGTTTTCAGAAATTAAATTATACAACCAATGGATGTATAGATCTAACCCAAGCAAAATATTAAGGATTTCTTTTAAGCAATAGTCAATTTTGCCACTATCATCATTAATTCATTATTGTCACTCACTCTCAAAGAATGCTAATGCTCAAAACCCACATACTGGATTTCAGTCACAAAAGCAAAAACTCGAGGTATTTCGGACACATTCTCCCCAATATTGAGGAATACTTTTTGAGATTGAACCGCACACCCTTGACGTGCTGTAAGTAAATAACAAAATATTAATGAGGGCTTTTTTAATCCCTAGGAAGAAGCATCACTTAACAAAAAATACGCTCCAAGCAATTGAACAATAATATGTGCCATTCTAATTGGTGTAAGCAGCAATTGTGAGGACACAGAAATTTACTTAAAGATAGGAGTAGATCCTTATTGAAGAAAAGATGAGAGAGAGTAGTTTAAAATGGTTCAATCATGTCCATTCAGACGCCCTTTTTTCCATTCTAACCAGCCTCCTTTGTAGAGCAAAAACCGAACACAAGGTAAGAATTCCAATTCGCTTCATCACAAAGGATCCACAACTTGGTAACAACACTAGTTGAGAAGCCAATGGCCTAAAAAAGGGCCACTAACCCATCACCCATTACTATCTCCAATTATCCCCTTGTGTCTAATAATGGGCTGAGCTGAATTAAGTTGGGCTTACTATCTAGCTAAGACTTTTTTTCTTGATAATTAGCTTAGACTGATTTTTTTTTTTTTAAGCAATTAGCTAAGACAATAAATCCTATGTGCTTAAGTACAAGTGGCGTAAATGCGTAATTGTTGTCCTACCGATAAAAACTGTAAACTTCCCTCAAACTTTACCGCCATTGGGTCCAAACTTTAGCCAAGCATATTCAAAACCTCCTTATTAAAAAATTATTAAATGTAACGGTTAAATTGATACATGGAAAGGAAAATGTTGGGACCATAATTTTTATTATAACTTATCCACATAGCAAGTTATGAATGGTGAACTAAAAGTGAATAGTCCATATAGGTTTACAACTCCACCACTCACAACTCGTCACATGGATAAATTATAACAAAGTTGTAGTAAAAGTTATGGTCTTAGCATTATTTATATAGAAGACACGACGCATCATTTATATTTAAGCATTTATTCAATAATAATGGTTAATTAATTTCATAATTAGTGAAACTCAAAAACTGAAATCAACTCTTTTCAAAAACAAAAATCTAAAATTAACAACTCTAACAAAATTGGTAAACTTGTTATCTCACTATCTATTTTCACAAAATCCATGCCCAATCTCAAACCTCACCCCTATCAAACATACACAAAAAAAAAATACAAAAAAAACCTTGAAATCTAAGAACATTTCCTAACCTTACTATAACTTTTACTATCTACGTAAATGGTAGTAATTCCTTTTACATTATTTTTCAACAAGCACCCAAATCTCTTACACCACCGCCACAACCCACCTTGCCTCTTCACATGCGTCACGTGCGATGACTTTCCTGTCCTCACCATCTGCTGGTGTGGTAGTGGCACCCTATAGTTTATGATCAACGACCACTTACAGGGGCGGAGCCACATAGTGGCTTGGGGGGGCCGTGGCCCCTGCAAAAAAAAAAAAAAATTTCACATTAGACTATGAAGAAAAAATAAATGGGCCCCCCCAACATTAGACAGCCGGGCCCCCCTACCCATTTCTTACCTATTCTCCCAGCCTAGGAACACCCTGACCTGAAAAAAATTTATATTTAAGCTGAATCTGGAACACCCTCAAATTAAAAAAAAAAAAAAAAAAATTATCTGTTCTACTTTCAAGCAAAGTAAATAAAAAATAAAAATAAAAAAAGTCCAAAAAAAATTTGAACTAAAATCTGAAAAAAAAAAAAAAAAATCAGAAATCAAACCCATCACGTCACTGGCAGAGAAATCCAATCCCCAATACTATCTATACAGAGCAAAACCAAAACAAACTCCAACAAAACAAATACAGAGGTGTTTATCAAAAAAAAAAAAAAAACCCAATACAGAGCAAACCAAAACCAAACCCCAGCAAACGAAACCCATGGTCACGTCGCCGTCATCGTCGCCGCAGCTCGCTCGTCCCTCATCGCAAATCGTAGATTAGAGATCGGAGCTCTGCCTCTGCTCCAGTGCTCCCTCCAGCCCTCCCTCAAGGTATTTCTCTCTTATTCTCTCTGACTCTCTCTCAGTCTCTCTCTTTTTATCTCACTTAAATGAAAAAATGAATGAAATTTTCACAGATCATCGCAGATCGCAGATCGCAGATCGCTCTGCCTCTGCTCCGGTGCTTAGTGCTCCCTCCGGCCCTCTCTTAAGGTTTTTCTCTCTGACTCTCTCTCAGTCTCTCTCTCTTTATCTCACTCTGAAATGAAAAAATGAAATGAAATTTATGAACGTCTCTCTCTTTATTCTTTAATAGCCTATCTCAGTAAGTCTCTCTCTCTTTTGAACTGTGGGTCTCTGATTGGCTGGTCATTTTGCTTTTTTCCTGTTTTTGTCTTTTTGAATTTGGCTTTATCTTATCCGTTGGTGTTGGTCAGTGTTGGAAAAATCTGGTTTTTGTATCTCATACAAAAACACACGCAGTGGAAGCAACAAAAAACAGATCTACTTCAATCATGAATGATAAACATGTAACCATGAATTTTAGAACAAAGAAAAAAATGCGTACCTTGATGCAGTGAATTTCAAAACAAAATCAAACGTACTTGGGAAGACTTTTAATCTTCACTCCAATTCCACTAGATGCCCAAGATGTGTGGTCTCTCAATTGGTAACAAAAGGATGATTAGAGAGTGACAAAAACTCACATGTAGATCATTTCACAATGATGTTTTCACTCATAAAATATTCTGAACGTTTTTCCCTTTTGTATCTAACCAATTATCTAATTGGGCTGGCCTTTTGGACCTTTCCAATTAGGCTTAAATGTGTGGCTTGGAGTGGGACCAAAAGGGACCAATAAGACACTAGCTCCAATGGGCCTTGGGCTTTTTTGTCAACTCTTGACAAGTCCAAAGTTACCATTAACTATATTTAATACCACTATATAAATATAGTTGCACTCTAGGCCTTATCAATAAATTATTTCCCAAGACTTTATTGTACATTCAACCACTTCATTAAAATATTCGTAGTAATACAAAGTCATTAATATTGACTGCCACTTTGAAAATTACTACATCTTAATCCTTGAGTACCCGGTTTAATCCTTTATGTTATTCATATATTTATGAAATCCAATTCCATAAATATATATACTTTAGTAACTCCTTACTAAAGTGGTTGGGCCCAACACTCTGAATAACAAAACCCATTAAACTTATCTCAAGGGAATATTTTATATCTCCGTTAAGAGATTATGAATTCCATCTTGAAAATATATGTTCCATCAACATTAAATGCGGCTGCCCAACATACTGAGATTTTGGCCATAACTAATAGATCTCACTCCTGATATATCAAAGCAACCTACATCTCATGATCAGGTCCATTATTCTCTCAGGATTTAGAGTTGATGTAAATAGAAGTCGTGAGATTTATTATCCAATTGACAGTCATTTGGAGAATAATAAATCTCACAGCGGTCCAGTTCAATATGTCTTAACTCTTAAAACATATCAACATACCAACTAGAAGTCTCCACTTCCATGATCAAGACAAATCATCGTAGTTGATATGTTATAGTCTTCGCAGATGAAATGCCCAATTTCATCACCGACTACGAACTAAAATTCTGAGTTTACAAAGAACTTGTGATTTATATCTTTCTGTGACTTTTCACATAAATCACATACTACGCATCTCATGGACTAAGATAATGTCTCATTAGTTCATAAATTGATAGTCTCATATAATTAAACAATTTAATTATTTATGACATGCCAATAAATTGGATTTTAGGGCACAAACCCTAACAGTCAGTGTGTTGGTGTTGGTGAGATATTGATTGTCATTTAGTGTAATGTGTGTTGTGATTTGTGATTGGCATTGCGAAATTTTCTGATTACAGCTAGCTATTGTGATTGGGGCGTATGTTGTGCTTGTCTGTTGTCTGTTGAGTGGGGACCGTGGGGTGGGGAGGGATTAGATGGGCTCATGGGCTCATGGGGCCGGGTAAACAATAATTAAAGCAATGTAATGTGCAGCACATTACAATGCTTTAATTATTGTGCTGCACATGGAATGTATAAGGTTTGGCCCTTTTAGTGTAATATGTACAAGGGGCTAAACAATATAACAAATTAAAGCAATATAATTAATGACAAATAAATTAAAGCAATATAGTTTATTGTTACACTAAACAACAATAATAAACTATATAATTAAATTAACCAATACATTATAAAAGACAAATTAATTAAATTATTTTTGTTTTTGTTTGAGGGGTTATTATTAATTAAAGTTGTATTAAAAATGGGTTGACTGTTTAAATTATAGTGGAAATTTTGTTTTTTTCTTGAGTATGAATAACATTCATATAACTAAATAAAAATTTCTAATTAAAATTTTATTTTTTAAAATTCTTTTCAGGTTAATTTTTGAGTCATATTCTTAAAACTAAAAAAATTATGAACAAACAAAAAACAATTGATGCATTCTTTAAGAAAAAAGATGTTAGCAATTCAGAAATTAGGACACCTGTGGCTGTAGAAACAAACGTTAATACTTCAATGCTTGATGAACACCCCTCCAAATGTCCAAAACTTCAATTTGAAGAGATAGATCAGGATCCAGGATCACGTAAACAAATATGTGAATTCCCTATCAACAAACAAGATGAAATCCAACAAGCTTATCTCAAAGAAGGTCCATATCAACCTAAAAACATAGACTATCCATACAATGATGATACTCATCGTCGTCGATTTCAACCTTCATGGTTTGAATCACATAAGGATTGGTTGGAATACTCACCTTCAATGGATGCGATATATTTTCTACCTTGCTACCTTTTTAGTAAGAAACCAATAGGTCGTCCCGGATCAGATGCATTCATTTCAACAGGTTTTAATAATTGGAAAAAATGTGAAAGATGGAATGAATTGTCCTTTAATTCATCATATAAGGAAAGAACCAAACTCCCCACATAAAATTGCTGTGAAATGTTGTGAGGATTTAAAGAATTATTCACAACATATTGACAAGCTAATTGAGAAACAAACGTCAAAAAAATTAGAGAATAATCGGTTGCGGCTCAAAACATCAATAGAGTATGCTCAATGGCTAGCATTCCAAGCTTGTGCTTTTAGAGGACATGATGAAAGCCTTGATTCAAAAAATAAAGGTAATTTTGTTGAATTGATAAAATTCACATCAACTTTCAATGACAAAGTAGCTAGTGTTGTCTTGGAAAATGCTCCAGGAAATGCCAAATATACATCACCCACAATTCAAAAGGAGATTTTGCATATTCTTGCTAGTAATGTGCGAAATGCTATTCATGAAGAAATTGGGAATGCAAAATTTTGCATTCTTGTTGATGAAGCCCGAGATGAGTCGAAGAGAGAGCAAATGGCCATCATTTTGAGGTTTGTTGATAAAGAATGTTTCATTAAAGAGCGTTTCTTTCATATTGTGCATGTTAGAGACATTACTACATTGACTTTAAAGAATTAGATATATGCTGTCCTTTCTCATTACAACCTCCACATTGAAAATATTCAAGGTCAAGGATATGATGGGGCTAGTAACATGCGTGGTGAATGGAATGGATTACAAGCTCTTTTTCTTAAAGATTGTCCATATGCTATTATGTACATTGTATGGCTCATAGGTTGCAATTAGCTCTAGTTACAGCATCTAGAGAAGTAAAAGATGTTCATCAGTTCTTTGATCATTTGGTTAATATTATCAATATTGTTGTTGGTTCTAGTAAGCGTAATGATGAATTGCAACATGCTTAAGCAAAACAAGTTGAGAATATGATTGCTTCTAATGAAATTGAGACTGGAAGAGGTGCAAACCAGATTGGTACTTTGCAACAAGCTAGAGATACTAGGTGGGGATCTCATTTTCAATCTATTTGTAGTTTGATTAAAATGTTTGATGTTACTTGCAAAGTTATCAACACTATCTCTAAGGAATGGGCTAACTATAAACAACGCGGTGATGCCGAGGGAGCTTATCAGGTATTAACATCATTTGAATTTATTTTAATCTTGCATTTGATGAAAGAGATAATGGGAATTACTAATGTTCTTTGTCAAGCTTTGCAACAACATTCTCAAGACCTTTTAAATGCCATGCATTTAGTTTCAACTACAAAATCACTTATTCAAAAGTTGAGAGATGATGGATGGGAGCCTTTACTTGCTAGTGCTATATCATTTTGTGAGCAACATGAAATTGATATTCCTGATATGAATGCTCGTTCCACTAAAGGTCGAGGTAGATATCGTCGTCAAGATGAAGATTTAACAATGGAACATCATTTTAGAATTGGCATATTTACAGTTGCAATAGACTTTCAATTGCAAGAATTGAAAAGTAGATTTTGTGAGCTAACAACGGAACTTGTCATTCTTAGTTCAGCTTTAAATCCCAAGGATGCTTTTAGATTATTCAAAATTGTTCATATATGCAATTTGGTTAAGAAATATTATCCTCAAGATTTCATTGAACATGAACAAGAACTTTTGGAGTCTCAATTGCAACATTATGAGCTTGATGTGATAAAACGTCCAGATTTTCAAAATATGAGTACAATTTCCAAGCTATGTAGGGGATTATAAATTTCAGGAAAATCTAAAATCTATTTTTTGATTGATAGACTTATTCGTCTTGTGTTGACCCTTCTAGTTTCTACAACAACGACAGAACGAGCTTTCTCAGCTATAAAGTTGTTAAAAACAAGATTTCGCAATAGAATGGAGGATGAGTTTTTGGCAGATAATATGATAGTTTATATAGAGAAGGAAATTGCAAGGAATTTCACTATAGAGATAATAATTGATGAATTTTATTCCATGAAAAATCGTCATCAAGCATGATTTGATCCGGTTGATGACCCAACTTGACCCAAATAATGTTGCATAGTTTTTAATGGGAGATTTATTGAGGGTTTGTCCATAGAGCGGAGGCTTGGGCCGACAAAAAAATTTTGGCCCGTTTTGTAGCCCATTGTGAGTCCTGTGCGCAGGATATAAAAGCCGTTTTTTTTTTTGTGATTAAGGTTTTGTCTTCTTGTTGTTTTTTAGAAAGAAAAACACTGTAGCCGCACATTGTAATTTTCTTTGATAATAGTGAAATCCCTGCAACTCCGTGGACGTAGGCAAATTGCTGAACCACGTAAATACTGTCTTGTGTGTGTGATTGTTTTTCTTTTGGCGTTTTGTTTTCTCTATTTTTTTTGTTTCTCATAGGTTTGGAATTTCGGTTGAATTCCCAACATGTTCAAGTATATGATGATATATGAAAGTTGATAATTTTGTATCCAATAGACTTAAGAATTATATTTAGTATATCTCTGTTACAACCCGACCCCCCCCCCCCCAAGTATTTATTCCTGGCTATGCCCCTGACCACTTAATCCCATCAAAAAACTAGTGTTGTTTAATCTCAGCGGCACCTTTGGTAATTGGTACACCCACGCCTTCTTCTAGGGTCCTTCACTAAAGGTCTCTCTATCAAATCCCTCACCTCTTCCATCCCTTCCTCATTTTCTCTCTCCACCACGTGGAAGAACCTCACTTCCTTATTTGACTAAGCTATGTTACGCAAAGTGCTCTCTTTGTGACCGTAACCGGACACCAACTCGGGCGCTAAGTACTCGTGCATTCTAACACATGACTTCGAAAACGCTGTCATTAGCTCGGCGACAAACTCGGACTTGTCGAAAGTGGGTGCCACGTGGGCTCTAAAGCACGAGTAAAAGTCAGAAAGCATGACGTGGCCATCTTCGTGTAGCAAAACGTTTTTCGGTTTCAGATCGCGGTAAACGATTCCGAGCGCGTGTAGATATTCCAAAGCGATCAGGATTTCGGTGGCGAAGAACTTGACCGACTGGAGCCGTAGCCGGTAATGGGGTTGTTTACGTAGGAGAGAATGGAGGTCACCTTTACGTAGGAAACAACTTTAATTTGATGAGTTCAAATTTAAACTCATCTAATAATAGGTTTATACCTGCGTGTATTTAAATACTCATATAACATTCAAATTAAGGTAGAATAGGAGAAAACTGTACTCCTATAACAACCTATCTAATTTATTCCTCAACAAATAATATAGAAAATGTAATGCAAATTCACGTAGGAATTCGATTTAGGAACCGAAAAACCTTAGCCATAGTTGGCCTTTCTCTTCGTACCTCACTAGTACACATTCCTGCAATTTCAAAATACTCTTTCACATGGGCCTCTATTAGGCCACCCTCCCTTGAAATACTAGCATCCACCATTTGAATATGCTTATTTTGGGCCAGCATTTTCCTAGCCCATTTGACTATCCCAACCTCTTCCTCGTCCAAAAGGGTAGGCAAATTGGGCACTTTCCAATAGCAATCTCGAACATTAAGATCCCAAAACTGTAAACATTAGCTTCAAGTGTAGCTGTAATGAGGCCTGCCTTGTACTCAGGATGGCATGTAACAGTAACCCATTGTCTCCACAAATTGTGTGGACACATAAGAAGTGGAGGTGTCAATCCCCGTTACTAGACCGAAATCAGTAATATGGGCCTGAAAATTGGAGTTCAAGAACACATTGCGGACTTCATATCTTGAAGAGCAATAATGGGCTTGTCCAAACAATGCAAAAAAGAGAGACCATTAGCCACACCCCTAATAATCTGAATTCAGGTCCCCCAAAATAATGTGGCCACATCCTGTTCCAATTTTATAATGGAAATTGTAGTATAGTTAAGGTTGTCATTCCACCAAGAAAACGAAAACAAGAACACGTCAAAATAATAAATAGAAAAAATATGATTGAAACTAGGACAAAGAAAGTTTAGTAAAATTTCAATAATTAAAATCACTAGGGAGTTAGAGTTTGTCCACCAATACTATTAAGCATCCACTAGCAATTCAATTTAGCACACAATCGGGTAAGTAAGCACATAAACTATCCGATTGGAAGATTTTGAAATAAGTTTTATTAATAAAACTCTCTTTGGTTGATTATATTTATCAATTATTCCAATAATTTAGTCTAGAAAATAATAACTTTGCTAGAAAAACTCAAGAATGTCGCATACCCTAGAGGCTATACTATGACAAAAGTAATATCTAACAAGATTATTATGTTTTACTAGAGAGATTATAAAACCATATTCTAACAATTAGAAGATTCAAGAATAGACTTATAAAAGAGTTAGAAAATAAATATCAATCTAACAAAACAATTATGAAAAGAGAACAATTGATTTCAATAATCAAAATGTGAAAAATATATTTGGATTGAACAGTGGCCAACTTACAACCTTGAAGATTCACCTCCAACCCTAGCTTAGGTTCTTAAACTTCTATAGAAAATAAAAACTCTCAAAATTTGATGAAAAATAAGTTTTTTCAACAGCCAAAAAACATTGTTTCCCTTGTATCCCTTTAATTTTTATAACATTCAAAACCCTAAAACAAATGATCCCCACAAAGGAAAATAAAAAATGTCAATTCATGTTTTTCAACAGTGGGTCAAATTCTAGGTCAGTTTTGGCCCTTAAAACGGTATATTCCGAAGTTTTGGTAAACTATAAAGTTTTAGATCTTCAAGTCCTCTTTGCGTGGCCGCAAGAATCAAGTCAAGATGACATCAGAGTAAAAATATATGGCCAAAATACCAAAACTAGTCATAATATTTCCATGCTAGGATTTTTTCTATCTTTAGCTTAAACAAATTTCTCTCTTTCTTTTTATGTTTCCACACATTTTTCACTCATTAAATTCTTCAAAAAGACGCTTCTCAATTGATCTTCACCCTTGGATTCTCTTGGCTTCATGTCTACATGCTTAATTCATTAGTTTTGACCTCCTACAAAAGAAAAATACAGATAATGCTATATTTTAGAGAAGCTTGCAAACTCTCATATTTACGTGTAAGTATGGGAATAAACACAAAATAGATGTGATAATGCCAACCAAAACTAAGTTAATATTACACTTTTAAGCTATTATTAGTCTCTTTTTTCTTTTTTTTTTATGTACATATTCACATGTTAAATACGTAGTACATAAATACTCACATGCTAGCTATATATTACTTTGTAACATGGTAAACTCTCACATGTCCTGTGTGTGAGTCTCTTTTATTTTTAATTTCACATGTTTTGCTTGTAAAAAATTCTTTGTCGTAAATACTCATATATAATTTATTCTCTAAAACTTTAATGTTGGAATTAAAAATTAAAATGGGGTACTATCCTTTGGATGGGTGGAATAGGGTGCCTAACACCTTCCCCACTCATAACCAAATTTTCGAGTTCAAGATCTTTGGTTCGAGACTTTGGTTTACCTTAATTAATTAATTACCCTTGAATTGGTTTTTAGTTAATTAGGTAACTAAAAAAGAATTAGACAAATAGGTGACCAATCACACCTAATACAAAACCAATGGTTAGTAGAGACTCCTAAAAATAAAATAAGAAAAAGAGACTTACAAACACAGCTCACCTAAGAAACACATGCACACAAAGAGCCACATCGCCAAGAACCCAATGTGTGACAAACCTAAAGCCTTTTTTCGGGTGTCCACACTATCGCCTTAGGGCCATAATATAATATAATCTCGCGGAGCATGTCTAGGAAAGCGGTCGAGTGTGAATGAATTGACATGAGTTTATTATTTAAAACACACCATTCATTTTATAGCTCATAGCTCATGCAATTATGAAGAATTTGTTTTTCGATATAATCATGAGTAAATTATATGGTATGGGATCAAGTGTTGCTTTGAGTTTTGAACTCATGAGGGATCAAAGAAACTTGATTGGGTGTGATCAAATAATATTGGGCATAGACGAGATATTATGAGTGATGTACTATGTTAGTTTAGATAGTGGCTTAATTTAGTACTCTGACCCTACACCTTCTTGTCAAGTTGCCCACTCTGTTTTCTATATAAAGAGAGGATTAGACAAAAGATTAAAAGGAGCCAGTTTTGACTATAGTACCCAATGTGGACAAGTGAGAGATGTTATTAATTGGACTGGATTTGACTAAACCTATAACCCATGGCCCAGGTATTGTCCACATGGGTTATTGAATATGTGGGCTTAATTTGATGAGTTCAAATTTAAACTAATCCTAGGATAAGTTGTCAAGATTAGTGATCTGCTGTTATGGAGTGATTTAAGATGAGTAGTTGAGCATTTTTAAGGACCACTCATCTTATAGTAGTTTTATCCCTATTTGTATTTAAATACTCCTATAACAGTCAGATTACGATAGATTAGGAGAAACAACATATGTATAGTTTTTGTAAATGCTCTCTTAAATAGATTGTCTCTCTCTAGGGATACCATTTACAGTGCCCTAGGATTTAGAGTATGGAATATATGGAGAGACCCTAGTAGCCTCTTTGGTGACTTGAAGTTATTCCAAAAGGTGAAGAGATCGTAAGAAAGAATTTGTAAAGCAAGCAAAGAGTGAGATTCGGCAAGTTTATGATTCGTTCTACCAAAGTCTGTGCACATACAATCTATTTAATTTATTCTTCAACAAACAGTCTAGAACATTTAATTTATTCTTCCAAAAAAAAAAAAATCTAGAAAATGCAATACAAATTCACGTAGGAATTGGATTTAGCAATTGAAAAACCATAGCCATAGTTGGCCTTTCTCTTCGTACCTCACTGGCACACATTTTTGCAATTTCAAAATACTCTTTCACATGGGCCTCTATTAGGCCATCCTCCCTCAAAATAGTATCCACCATTTGCATATGCTTATCTTGGGCCAGCATTTTCCTGGCCCATTCGACTGTCCCAACCTCTTTCCCGTCCAAAAGGGTTGGCAAATTGGGGCGCTTTCCAGTAGCAATCTCGAACATTAAGATCCCAAAACTGTAAACATCAGCCTCGAGTGTAGCTGAAGTGAGGCCTTCCTTGTACTCAGGTGGCATGTAACAGTAACCCATTGTATCCGCAGATTGTGTGGACGCATAAGAAGTGGAGTTGTCAATCCCCCTTGCTAGACCGAAATCAGTAATATGGGCCTGAAAATCGGAGTCCAAGAACACATTGCGGGACTTAATATTCTGATGAGCAATGGGCTTGTCCAAACTATGCAAAAAAGAGAGGCCATTAGCCACACCCTTGACAATCTGAATCCGGGTCCCCCAAGATAACGTTAACGTGGGCTCCAAGTGCAAGCAACGGTCCAAACTGCCATTCTGAAAAAACTCGTATATGAGGAGCCTATCGGAGCCGCTCATGCAATAGCCGAAAATCTTAGCGATATTTGGGTGGTGGAGCATACCCAGTGTTACCATCTCCGCCCAAAACTCCCTAAAGCCTTTGAAAGCGTCTGGGTTGAGTCTCTTGATGGCCACGGTGACGCCGTTGGAGAGCTGGGCCTTGTAGACGGTTCCGAAGCTGCCACCGCCGATGATAAACTCTGGGGAGAAGTCTTTGGTAGCCACCCTCAGCTCAGTCATGGAGAATTCGAGGTTGGGGTCGAAGGAAGCGCTCTGATCGACGACTTTGATGGAGGATAGCTCGGTTGTGGTTGTTGTTGTTTTGGACACGGGTTGTTGGGTTTGTGGGGTTATCTTGGGTTTTCGACACCGGAACAACCAGAAAGTAGTGATCCCGGCGGTTACAACTAAGAAGAAGGTTGCGCTGGCTGCTAATAATGCTTGGAAAGCGTGATCCATACGGGACAGAAGAAAAAACATATTCCACATAAAAGAGAGACAAATATGCTATATTGTTGAGAGTTGAGAGTTGGAGACTATATTCATAGTTCAGAAACGCGTTCGGTTGGAATTGGAGGGGAAAGGTGTTTGCAGTTTCGTTGAAGCCGGGTCTTTCACTCAATAAGTCTTCGGACAGACTTTCGTGGAACTTAGGTATAATCAAACACATAATCAATTAATGGTTTTTTTTTTTTTAAAGGAAGTCAGTCTCTCCAGTACTTGGTGGCATGATTAGTGGCATGATATATAAATCTACCTTTTAATATAAAATTCTAATGAAAGAGCTCTTTCTTTTCGTTTCTCTATTATTGGTAAGGTTAAATGCAAGTGGCGGTGTTTATATTACACATATTGCACACAAATTTTAGTTCAAAAATAAAATTGTGTGTATGGGTTTTGCATTAACAATTATCCTAAAAATAATATTGTTATGTGAATTCTTTTTTCTTTTAAAAAATATCAAATAAATATATTGATTTCAAATTTTTTTATTGTAATTTTTTATTTCAATCTTTTTCTCTTGTTGTTCTTTTAGATACAAAACTACTAATTAAATTTATGTATTTACATTACTATTCTTTTATAATTGATAATAGTTATTCCACTTAATTTTTTTTCTTGAAAAAAATCAATTAAAATATAGAAGAAAACTAGAAAAAATTTTGTAAGTGATACATATAATTGAGAAAAAAAATCAATAATTGTTTTATGTTGCAACTCACTTTTTGGTCGTGGTTCTCACCATAGTTGTCAAAATCCCGATTTGGACTTTAGGATCCTACGATTTTTCGATCTTACCTGCCCAAAACGATCCGAATCTTTCAAGGATCTTTGCGATCATTCAAAATCGGTAGGATCGTAATATTTTGACTATCCCAAACAATTTTGGTTTCTTATAATCTTCTTTAACTTAACAGAAGGTTCAGTTAGACCTAAATAAAAAATAAAATTCCAATACACCAAATTTTGCTATTCTAATGTAGAGAGAGTATTAGTTAGATTCAAATAAAAAATAACATTCCAATAAAGTGTCACGTTTTGAGATTGTTAGCCTCTTTAAATGATGCTTTCAAATTGATGTATTAATGTATGATAAATACATCAAATGGATGCAAATTTATGAATGAATGTATAATTTATATGATTATTTAACATACCAATGTGTTTTTTTTTTTTTCTCATTTAATGTAGGATCTTACGATCCACAATCCGATCCTACGATTCACGATCTCACCTACCTCCTACGATCTTACGTAGGATCCCGATTTTGACAACCTTAGTTCTTACAGGTGCAGTTTGACATGCACTTATACATGAGGATGAGTTTTTTGATGAGTAGAACCCGATAGAGATTTATTACATTACATAATTTTTTATTTAGCAGTGTGAAATGCAAAGATCCAAAATTCAAAAAGCACACCGAATTATTTAACAAGGCAACAAACTCCGATGATACAAGCTCAAGCTAAAAAAATATACAAAATGCAACGAACAATATATTGCATGACGGTCAAAAGCCATGCCAATACAACAATTTCATATATGGATACACCCAGTTTTACATCTTATTAAGATGGCAACTTATGATAAAAGTAACATCACTTTTATACAAGTTCACCGTTGATACTACTTTTTTTATGCACTAAACACAACCTGACACATTAATTATGTGTATCCCTGCACTTATTGATGAGTGTATGCTAACACTTTCACACTCAGGCCTAAATACTCTAGTTCAAGCCAAGCTTCTTCCTTAACTGCACAAAAAACTCATAAATCTTCTTTTGGTGAGGAAGACTCTTGGCAACACTGCCCTTTTGCATGCACCTCTTTTCCCATGCAATAATTTTGGGGCACTCTTATCCTATACTAAATTTGCCAAACATATCAGAGGCATAGAACTGACTGTAGGTAGTGACCAGAACAAGATCTATAAACCCAAATGTTTCGCCCCCAAAGTAAGGTTTTTCACCCAGCTCTCCCTCCAAAATCTTAAAATTTTCAATAAATCCCTTCTTTACTGTGTCTTGCGCTTCTCCCTTTGTGGTACATATCCTATTTTGAACATCGTAAACCTACATTTACACCAACACTGTATTAATTCACTTTTCCAAAAAGAATGAACAATGATGAAATATTTATTTTCAAATCAAGTCTACTAGTAATCATAGTTGTCAAAACGCAAACCATGTCATAAATTAATTTTTATTTTTATCTTTATTATATAACGTAAAATACATAGACACTTAATAATAATAATAATAATAATATAAGGCATATTCATTAAAAAAATCATAATATATTCAAATAATAACTAATTTAATTTATCATTTATATAATAATATTCAGCAAAACTAACAAAATACTACAAAAAAACTAGACCAATAGTGGCGTTTGTGAAACACCACTATAGGTCCTAAAAATGCCACTATAGCCCCCTTTGGGCTATAGCGGCGTTTTCTATAGCGGTGGTTACAAACGTCACTATTGTACCGTGACTATAGGTCCATACCCTATAGGTCCTACTACATACGTAGTATGAATTTTGTAAAAGATAAAAGAGAAATTTAAAAAAAAAAAAAAAAAAACTCATGAACGTGTTATTTTATTAGGCTCAATCAACTAGCCCAATATTTTAACATTAAAAACAAGTCTAGAAACTTTTTGGGCTCAAATTAAACCACAAATTTTCACTAAAAAAAAAATGTAAACCCAAATGTCTATGTATTGTCCAATACATGCAATTCACATGATACAAAATGATTCATATAATACACATCTATTTATTTTATGATTCATGAGAATGATTGGTAAGTATTTATGATTAAAAAAAAAAATTCACTTGATGTGATATGTATCATATTATAGAATACTAAGAACCATGCTCATTGCATCAAAAAGTGAAGTTCCTAACTGAGCAAGGCATTGTGGAGTTACGTGAAGACCAGAGTACAGCACAGAAATGCCAAATAGCTATTGTGGGGCATAAACAGGAGGCCGAGTTTGGGATAGCAAATCCTACGTAGCAACTACAACCCTTACCCGAGGATACTTGTGAACCGTTAGAGAAAGTGCCTATCGACCTCGGGTATAAGTATTTCCAGGTAGGAGCTAACCTCCCTATGTTAGAAAAAGTTGAGTTAGTCTTATTTTTAGTAAACAACTTAGATATATTTGCATGGAGTCCATATGAAACACCCGGGGTAGATCCGAATTTTATCTGTCATCGACTTAATGTGGACCCCCGTTGTATACCAAAGAAACAAAAGTCTTGTAGATCCTCGGATATACATGTTAATGTAGTAAGGGAAGAAGTAGACAAGCTTAAGGAAGCCGAGGCAATCAATGAGGTTTATTATCCTAAGTGGTTAGCCAATGCTGTAGTAGTAAAGAAAAAGAATAGGAAGTGGAGGGTATGTGTAAACTTCACGGATCTAAACAAAGCATGTTCTAAAGATCCATTTCTCGTTCCAAAGATAAACCAACTTGTTGATGCAACTTTTGGGCAACCTAGGATGAGTTTTCTTGATGCTTTCCAGGGGTATCACCAAATAGCACTGGCCCCCAAGGACTAGGAGAAGACTTCTTTTATTACCCCTACTGGTAACTTTCATTATAGGGTCATGCCATTTGGGTTGAAGAATACAGGATCTACCTATCAAAGGATGGTAACCAAGATGTTTAAAGAGCAATTGGGTAGAAATATGGAAGCCTACATTGACAATATGGTAGTAAAGAGTAAGGCTACGAAGAACCACCTTGCTAATCTCAAGGAAACCTTTGAGACATTGCAGAAGCACCGTTTGAAGTTGAATGCCTCAAAGTGCGCTTTTGGGGTCAGCTCGAGAAAATTTCTAGGCTATTTGGTGACACATCGAGGTATAGAAGTTAATCTGGATCAAATCGAGGCTCTACGAAATATAAAATCACCATGGAGCCCTAAGGAGGTCTAGCGACTTATAGGGATGACCGTGGCTCTCAATTGGTTCATTTCCAGGTCGGCAGATAGATGTCGACCTTTTTTCCAATTGTTGAAGAAATGGAAAGGTTTGCAGTGGATAGATGAATGCCAACAGGCATTCGAGGAACTAAAGCTGTATAAGTCGTGGGCTCCCATTTTGTCAAGGCCAGATCCCGGGGAGTCACTGTATATGTATTTGGCCGTGACTAATCATGTGGTGAGTGTTGTTCTATCAAGATTGGATCAAGGAGTTCAGAAACCAATCTTTTATATCAGTAAAACTCTTGTGGAAGCAGAAACGCGGTATCTCCCTTTGGAGAAAGCTGCGCTAGCCATCATTTATGTTGTGTAGAAATTACCCCACTATTTCCAGGCCCACATGGTAATTGTGCTAACTGAGTACCCCTCGCAAGCATTACTCAGAAGATCAAACTTCAAGAGGAGGATAGCCAAATGGAGGGCTTCTTTGGGAGCCTTCGACATTCAATATAGACCCCGAACCTCTATCAAAGGGCAAGTTTTGGCAGACTTCGTTGCAGAATTTACACCTAAACCCCCTAAAGTTCTACAAATTGACGAAGTTAGGATGGTAAAAACTCAGGAAGATGTTTGGCAAGTATATGTAGATGGGTTGTTAAACTGCCGAGGAGCAAGAGTTGGGATCATTCTTATCTCTCCTGAAGGGATCGTGGTCAAAAATTCATTCAGATTGGGTTTCCCAACATCTAACAATGAGGTGGAATACAAAGCCCTCCTATCTGGGCTTAGAATGTCGAAGCAGATCAGGGCAGAGAGAGAACAAATATATTGTGATTCGTAGTTGTTTGTTAGTCAAGTCACAAGGGAGTTCAAGGCTAAAAACTAAAGAATGATGAGCTATTTGAAAGAGGTTGGAGTAATGAAGTGTCAGTTCAAGAAATTAGATATATCACATATTACTCGGGGTGGCAATAGTCATGATGATTCCCTAGCCACTTTAGCTTCAATAGTGGCTAATCCACTCCCAAGGATTGTTTCGGTTGAACTTTTACCTTTTTCTAGTCTGATTACTCCCAGTAACGTCATGGTCCTAAATATACACCCGTCTGTCAGTTGGATTGATCCGATAATGGCCTATCTCCAAAATAGAAGTCTTCCAGGAGATAAAAAGGAATCTGACCAAATCAAGTGCAGGTCTCTATTCAGGCCTAGAGCCCAGGAAGTTATTAGGCCACGGGAAAATAGTAGGGCTTGGCCTTTGGGATGAGGGGAAAGCTTGGAAGGAGACAATCCGTGAAAGAGTTGAAGATATGTCATCTTGTTGAAGACAAAGTTGGATACCATGGTCAACTTACTCCCGTGGAAAAGGAATGCATTAGCTTGTCTGGAGCACGGATAATCAGTGTACGATCTCCAAGAGACGCTAGTGACCATGAGAAGCTTCTGGAATACGCAGGAAGAAAGAATATCTTTTACCTCCGCATTAAAGAGGGATTTCTTACCTAACCTCTGCCGCATTAATTGCGCAAAAGACAGCCTGAACAGTGCACACAACCTTTAGGTAGTCAGAATTCTAGGATAAGAAGGAGTAAGAAACTGATAAAGTAAGAAAAGCATCCCTAAAACTTTGAGAAAATGAATTGGACAGCTGGAGGGATAAGAACAAAGGCTGAGGCTATAAGAGAGGGAAGAGGAAAAAAGGAGGGGGGATCCAAGAATAGGAAAAGGAAAAAAGCAATCTGAGAGGAAAAAAAGAGTGAGAGTGAAAGATTGGGAACGAAATACCACGAGAGCGAAAATAAAAAGCTTCCTTGAATCACCCTTTGTCATAGTAATGGTAGCATTTAAATGGTCAATGAAATCTACTATTTGTATTTCCCATTGTAGAGTGTATATTTCCTATTGTTCATTTGTATCTTGTTTGTGAAGATTATTGTAAAGAGAATTCAGTGGACTGGTCCTCATGGATTAATTTCAATGTCCCTAAATATATATATATATAGAGAGAGAGAGAGAGAGAGAGAGAGAGAGAGAGAGAGAGAGAGAGAGGTGGGTATTTGATTAGGATAAAACAAAGGAAATTTCAGTTAACTCAATTAGTAAAATCTCTGATGGTTGAATAAGAAATTTGGGGTTCAATCTCCATCTACTCTAGAAACTGATTGGTATTTTAAGCTGATAATAAAGAGTCATTAAAAGATGACGTCATAGGTTAAAACTCTCTCAAAAAGAAATGATTAGGATAAAACATGAGTTATTAAAAAATAAATAAAGAGTTTAATAAAATAAAAAGTGGTAAAATAGTAAAAGTGAAATTGAGAAGAGAAGGAAAAGCCTACAATTTTAAATGGGTTTTACTAGTCCGTGCCCTTATGATATATATTAGTACACCATTTTAAAAAACGTTTAAAAAAAAAAATTTGACAACTTTTTCAATTATTCCTAAAATATTTTTTTTAATGGACGATTTTAACCGGACCTAAATTCAGGAAGGGTTGTCACTTCTCATACAAAAGTTAAAAACATAGACATAGTGACATACATCTTCCACAGCCACTGGTGCGTCCGTCGTGCTCGGACTGCTCGCCCAGCCACCGGTACCTCGCTGCTGCTGCTTCCCTCTCAGCTATTTCTCTCTTCTCTGTCTCTCTCTCTCTCTCTCTTTGTGGGTAATGTATAGACAAGTCACAATGCCTTTTTAGAAAGTTAAATTCTAATCACCACTCATATCTCACATCTATTAAATCCTCAAATTTCTCCAATTTTCAATGCACGGTTTTGAGTACCAGATAGTAGACCACGGCCCCAGTTTGAACACCTTATTTTTTGTCACTAAATTTGGACAAATAAGCGTTCTTGGGTGATCTATAGATTCTATACATAGGACTATTTCTATTTCTCAATATTTTTTAATAGATATTTGGAACTAAATTCAAAATATTATATTTGGAAAGCATTGAAAATTAATATCATTCTAAAAATTTGGAGTTTTTTGTTTATTGGGTACATTGGTTAGATTAGATGTCATCATTCTATTTTGATATATATGCATTTAATAAAATTATAATAATAGTCATTCTATGAACAATATATATACTTTGCTTTGTTTATAAGATGATAAATAAAACTACGCTTACATTTTTCTCAAAAAAAATAAAAGATGATAATGATTTAGAAAGTCAATATATGACACTAAAAATTTGTTGGGTCATTTAGGTGGGAGATCATAATTCATAAACTATGAAGTCGGATTCAAATAGACTTTCCAAAACTCACTCCCACCATGGTATTAATTCCAGCAGTTTTAAGCTCAAACAAACTGCTTCCTGTTTTGACTTTAGAGAACTTTCAAAGGCCCTGAATGTTGCATCTTCCTCTTCATCTTCATCTTCATCTGATGCCATAAATATCGCTTCCAACCAAGAAGGAACTGCTATTGCTTCTGCTTCTGCTTCTGCTTATGATTGCAGCCAGCTCTTGGAGGCACTGCATGGAATTCAAGAGGTGTTCAAATCTAAAGAAGAAGAATATTGTAGAGAAAATGTACAGAGATGCGAAGGCCGAACCAGAGTAACCGGAAAGAACAGAAAAGCAAGAATTGAAAGAAGGTTACAAAGACAAAGATTGCTATTCGAAAAATGCCAATAGGGTTTAAAGGGTTAATATATATATAGATCCTACAAGGTCTAGGATCAGGTGTAGATGGGCTTTACACTAAATTGGTGCCCATACTTACACACAATCCTTATATACACTCTCACAGTCTTTCTCATCCGTTTGTCTCTTTAATTTCTCTGCTCCTACTTGCCTGCACTAGTTGATTCATGTATTTACATGATCCGTTTTTTTTTTTTTTTTTTTTAATTCATTTGTTTGGTTATGCTAATTTCATTGTTTCCTATTTGATTGTTTTAGGTTTTGTTTCTCTTTTAGTATTGATTTTATGGGGTTAATGAACTATATCAGTATTTGATGTATTTGCTTATATAAATTGTTGTGCTCTGGTTAGTTTTTAAGTAAAGCCTTATATCCCAGAGTGGAAAAAGAAGACAACATTAAGTTTTTTTTTTTTTTTGAGAAGTAAGACAACATTAAGTTGAATCTTCATTTTGGGTATCTAATTAATACCACAAGTTGAATCTTTGTTACGACTATGGCATATACATTGTGGCTTGGTTATAGTGTTAGTATGATCTGCATAAATGAATTTATAGCTGCTGATTTTAGTCCCAAAAAAATCGTACTCTGTAGGCTAATAACTGCACTCTTGAAATTAATGACACGATAGTGGTCATTTTCCTTTCAATTGCAAAGTAGAATTGTGTGGTAGTTTGTAAACGATTACTCTGCTGCCAAATTAAGGCTTCAATGTTGTTGTTGTTGCTATTGTTGAAGTATAATTTATATGTCAAGAGCTATATGGTGTTTATCATTTGGTTTTCTTTTTCTGAGCTTTGGATAGGATTTGATATGGGTTTGTTCCTAGTAACCTCTTATAATTCTATAGTAGATTTTTCTGAACTTCCCTATGGAAGTTGCTTGCCTTTGTTTCCCTCTCTCTCTTGGTAAAATATAATATGACTTTTTAGAGTAGAGCAGCAATTACTCCCTTTCTTTGACTATTAAGTTGTGTCCCCCCAAATGATAAACATTCCAAGACTTTAGGCTCCTTACAGTTTCTGTTGATTCTCCACCCATATGCATAGCACCTGTAATCTAGAAAAGAGTGGCCTGTCTTATTATAGCTTATTGTGTCAATTGTTATAACAAGTTTGCATTTTATTGCAGAGTGTATCATCATCCTTACATTCCCTTTTCCCACTTTTCTTTTATGGGGCCAGATGAATTGCTATTGGTAACTCCACTTACGGTTGTTCAAGGTTTCCAATGACCAGGTCTATTTGAGTTGTCTTTTGGCAATGAAAATCTTGGACTCTCACTGGGACAAATGCCAACAATTCTTAAAATAGTTTCTTGAAGTTATTTTCTTGTTTTGTCATTTAGGGCTATGTTATTTATGTCACTTCATAGTATCCTATTCCTATGTCTTAAATTGTAACTTCTATTTTGGCCCTAATTTTGTCTCTACTTTTTAGTATTACTTTGAATATGTGATCTGTGACAATGGGGGAGACTCTCTCTGTTGCGATACATACCCTTGTACCATGATATGTGCACTGCTACTATGATCACTCAGTTTTGCATATTCGAAGATTCTAACTTCAACTACCCTTTGGGGTGAACACATGTATTGTCTAGCAATGTTCCTTTAGAAAAATGGTATACCAGATAGGATAAAAATCTGCTAGCCATTAAGTTCATTATGTCATTTACAGAGTAGTAAAATTGATTTACACAGAAATTTATCATACTTATGCATATAGGGTTGAAAGATCTATATTGGTAGCATTTATGACAATCTCCATCAGGATAACTAAATGGAAATAAAGTTTTCAGAAATTAAATTATACAACCAATGGATGTATAGATCTAATCCAAGCAAAACATTAAGGATTTCTTTTAAGCAATAGTCAATTTTGCCACTATCAATTGCCACTCGCTCTCAAAGAATGCTATTGCTCAAAACCCACATACTGGATTTTGGTCACAAAAGCAAAAATTCAGGAGGTATTTCAGACCCATTCTCCCCAATATTGAGAAATCCTCTCTTTTTTCTTTTTTCTTTTTTTCTTTTTTCTTTTTTGAGATTGAACTGCGCACCCTTTATGTGCTGTAAATGAATAACAAAATATTGATAAGGACTCTTTTAATCCTTAGGAAGAATCATCACTTAACAAAAAAAAAGCTCCAGGCAATTGAACAATAATATGTGCCATTCTAATCGGTGTAAGCAACAATTCTGAGGACTTAGAAATTTGCTTAAAGATTGGAGCAGCCCCTTATTGAAGAAAAGATGAAGACGAGGGAAGGTCGTTTATGATGATTCAGACGCCCTTTTTTCCATTCTAACAAGCCTCCTTTGTAGAGCGAAATCCGAACACGAGGTAAGAATTCCAATTCGCTCCATCACAAAGGATCCACAACTTGGCAACAACACTTGTTGAGATGACAATGGCGCAAAAAAGGGCCAGTAACCCATCTCCCATTACTATCTCCAATTATCCCCATGTGTCTATTAATGGGCTGAGTGAATTAAGTTGGGCTCTTACTAGCTAGGACTCTTTTTTTTTTCTTGATAATTAGCTTCGACTGATTTTTTTTAAAAGCAATTGGCTAAGACTGTAAGTCCCATCTCCTATGTGCTTAAGTACGAGTGGCGTAAACGAGAAATTGTAGTCCTACCGATGAGAGCTGTAAACTTCCCTCAAACTTTACCCCATTGGGTCTAAACTTTAGCCAAGCATATTCAAAACCCCTTTATTAAAAAATTATTAAATGTAACGATGAAATCGGCATATGAAAGGAAAAATGTTAGGACCATAATTTTTACAACTTATCCATATAGCAAGTTATGAACAGTAACGTAAAAGTGAAGGATTCATATGGATCTACGACTCTACCAATCACAACTCATCACATGAATAAATTATGACAAAGTTGTGATAAAAGTTATAATCTTAGCATTACTCATATAGAAAATGCGATTCATCATTTATATGCATATATTCAATAATAGTGGTTAATTAATTTCATAATTAGTGAAACTCAAAAACTGAAATCAACTCTTTTCAAAAACAAAAATCTGAAATTAACAACTCTAACAAAATTGGTAAACTTTGTTTTCTCACTATCTATTTTTACAAAATCCATGCCCAATCTGAAACCTCGCCCCTATCAAACATAAACAAAAAAAGAAGAAAAATACAAAAAACCCTTGAAATCTACGAACATTTCCTAACCTTACTATAATTTTTATTATCTACGTAATTGTAGTAATAATTCCTTTTACTATTACTTTTACTATTATTTTTCAACAAGCACCCAAATCTCTTACACCACCGCCACAAACCTCCTTGCCTCTTCACGTGCGTCACGTGCGGTGACCTTCCCCTCCTCACCACCTGCTGATGTGGCAGTGGTGCCCTATAGTTCCTGATCAACGACCACTTAATCCCATCGAAAAACGGGTGTCGTTTAATCTCAGTAGCACCTTTGGTACACCCAAGCCTTCTTCTAGGATCCTTCACCAACAGTCTCTCTATCAAATCCCTCGCCTCCTCCATCCCTTCCTCGCTTTCTCTCTCCGCCACGTGGAAGAACCTCACTTCCTTATTCGACGAAGCTATGTTACGCAAAGTGCTCTCTTTGCTCCTTCCCTTAAACGGCGTCGTTCCGTACAACAACTCGTAGATGAAAATACCGAAAGCCCACCAGTCCACCCCGTTACCGTGACCGTAACCGGAGACTAACTCGGGCGCCAAGTACTCGTGCGTCCCAACGCACGACTTAGAAAACGCCGTCGTTGGCTCGGCGACAAACTCGGACTCGTCGAAAGTGGGTGCCACGTGGGCTCTGAAGCACAAGTCAAAGTCAGAGAGCATGACGTGGCCATCTTCGCGTAGCAAAACGTTCTCCGGTTTCAGATCGCGGTACACGATTCCGAGGGCGTGCAGGTATTCCAAAGCGATCAGGATTTCGGCGGCGAAGAACTTGACCGACTGGAGCGGTAGCCGGTAATGGGGCTGTCTACGCAGGAAAAAGTGGAGGTCGCCGTTGGGACAGTAATCGATGAGGAAACAAGTGTAGTGGGAGACGTCGAAGTGGGAATAGAGAGTCGGGAGGAAAGGGTGGTCGAGGAGGGAGAGAATGTGGGATTCGATTTGGACTTGCGAGAGCTTCTTGGGGGTTAAGGAGTCCTTGTCGATGACTTTGAGAGCGAACTTGAGGTGTTCGAAGTGTTTAAGGTTGCAGAGGAAGACGCGTCCGAGGTTTCCCGTGCCGAGGTGGCTGAGGAGTTTGAGGTGTTTGAGGTGGAGCTTGCGGTCGGAGGAGAGGTTGGTGATGGTTTTAATGGCGGACCAATGTGGGTCTGAGGTGTGGTGAGGGTGGGGGAGGAGGGCTTTGGTTGAGAGGTGGGACTCGTTGAAGCTGAGAGTGAGGCTCGAGCGAGCTAAGCTGGTGCGGGCGGAGGAGGAGGTGGTGGTTGTGGTGGTGGTGGAGCTGTTGAAGCTGAAGTCGAGATCTGTGTCTGAAGGGAATAGTGAGTAGTCTTCGTCCATTATTGATGGATGGTATTATTATTGGGAGCTTGAGACTATTAGGAGGAGGGGTTGGAGAGGGTTTGGATGTTGTGTTTATAAAGAAGACTTTGAAGAGTGAGAGAGGGAGGTGGGGTGGGGTCAAAGTGTGATTAAAGAAAGGAAAGAAAAGTTTGGTGCGAGATGGAGTAGGAAGAGCTTGCTGGAGCCTGGTTGTGTGCAGTG
Source organism: Quercus glauca (assembly GCA_023736055.1). Taxonomy (NCBI): domain Eukaryota; kingdom Viridiplantae; phylum Streptophyta; class Magnoliopsida; order Fagales; family Fagaceae; genus Quercus; species Quercus glauca. The sequence continues at coordinate 22,700,360 of CM043318.1, read as the reverse complement.
TCTACTCCTAAATCAATTATCCAACTGTGGAGGGTGCATATTCATTATGTTTTAATATTTAAAATTTATAATATTCCCGCCATTACTATAGGTAAAATTTAATTACAAAATTAGTTATAATTATATTTCATATTTTGAATGAATTATATGTTCTTTTAATATATATTAAATTTTGTGTCAATTAAATATTATTTATTATATGATCTATAAACTTACATTTTATTCATAATTTTAAATTACAAAAATTTGTAATTTAAACAATTTATTAATGACAATTATATTGTATTTTAATTTTCTATAAATTTTGCAAGTATGGGGATATAAAAAGAAGATGCAATAAAATTATAAATTTGTCAAAATTCACTTTCAATAAAAAAATATTGAATAAAATTAGTTACAACCAATTTTATAACTAAACTTTTTTTATTCATAATATATTCAGACTTTTCCTCCCTCTACTAATTTTGTAAATATGACACTGATAAGTATGTTGACCTTTACTGGTCTCTGATGTAATAGACTATGCAATGAGCCTGGCCCTAAGGCTGTATGTTTATAATATTTATAAGAGCATCTTTATCAGCTGTGCCATATGTGCCAAATGTTAAATATTTGGCACATTTGGCACACTAAATACTATTTGACCCATTTATCAGATGTGCCATATCTTAAATATTTTGCAACATTCTACAGTAGCATCACAAATTTACCACTGTACGGAACCGGTGTGGCATATGCATTTATTCTTTTTTATTCCTCTTTTCTCTCTCATATCACTTTCATCTTCTCCTTCAGCTCACCGCCTCCATCTCCACTCTCTCACATATCTCTTTCTTCTTCTCCTTCAGCTATTCACCGTCTCTATCTCCACTCTCCCATACTATTTCTTCTTCCCTTTCCCCGCCGATTCGCTCTATCCTCTCTGTTCAATGCACTGACGCTGCCGTTTCTCTGTTCCATTTTTCTCCGAGTCGCCGATTTCCTCTGTTCTATCTCAGAGTCGCCGATCGCTGTTCTCAGAGTCGCTGATTCGTTGGAAAGGAAGTAATGTAAGCCCAATTTTTTTACTTCTCAATTTGAAAAACTGATGCATGCTTCTATTTTTGCTCTAGATTTGCTGGGCTTTTGTTTGAATGAATCTGAAAAAATTGTGGGTTTTGAATGATTTTGTGATTTGTTTGGTTATCCGTCTGCCAATTAGGTTTTTAGGTTATTTTGACTTAATTTCCCTGTTTTTTTTGTTTGTTTGTTTGCTTTATTTATAAATTGTTAGCTTTTTTTTTTTTTGGGTTTCTGGATTTATGAAACGATGAACTCGATGTCTTATTCTTAGCTGAGTGGGTTTTTTGCTATCTGGGTCTTGAGTTGAGTTGTGGTAATAATGGAAGAACTTAGAACTATAATTCATCAATATTTTATTTTTAATATTTCATACACCTTCTCGTATAAAATGAGTGTAGCTAATTGATAATGCTAAGACATAATTTGAAACACGAGGAAAGATAGGATTCAAAATGATTGCATGTCGCTTAAATTTACAGTTGACCACCTCTTTGATGAAAAGTTTGCTTGGTCATGTTCAAAGGAGAGAGACCCGTGAGTTTTAGAAGTCAAATTGCTAGTTTCCATGTCTAAATGGTTCACACAGTGAAGTTGTAGAATTCTGTTTAAAGTAATGACAAACTTGGAGGTGCTAGTGTTGGTTTGGAGAAAGAGGTTGTTGAACATGAAAATCATTGAAGATACTTATTTTTTGACTGACAGGTTGGCTTTTAGATTGCATATGTTTTTGGCTTTTGATATGAGCCTTGATAGGGTGTCTCAGTATAAGAATTATGGAGGTGATGGCTTTTGAATATTTGGTCAGATATTGTCCCAAGGGAAGAAAAGCTGTAATTCCCTTCTTGTATTGACACAAAAACTTTTCTTGTTTTGTTTTGGTTTTTGGAGATTTGGATGTGTAATTGCAATTAGTACTTTATAAACAAAGATTTGGATTTAGCTATTGATATTGATACGGCAATGATGAATTGCTTATGTTTTGATGTTTTACAATGATATTGATATTGATATTGGGATGATATTGATATTTGGATGTGCCTTCTTCTCATTTTTTTTTTTTTTTTTAGGTGATAGGTTCTAAGGTTTTCTTTTAGAAGTCCCCAGGTTCAGAGTGTGTTTTTTTTTTTTTTTTTTTTTTTTTTTTTTTTTGGAGAAACAAAATGTTACCGTTAGAATAAGAAAATTTGAAAATATGATTGTTTAGGAACTAATATTACCGTTAGGAACAAAAGATAAAGAAAGAATAAAATAAGAATTAAAAAGAATTAAAAAATAATATTTAAATGAAGTGGTAAAAATATAGAACATCTGATAAATGGGATATTGTAAAATGATGTGGTAAAATAATAAAGTAGGCTTTTGGTGTGGCAAAATGGCATAATTTTTGCCACATCTGCTACGGATGCTCTAATGGATCACAAATATTAGCTATATTATTCTCATTACAATCGTTAAGTGCACTTATAACTTATTCATATTTTGTATTTGAAATTAAGAATATCATTATTTTTTGTGTCTTCTTGGTGTTAGGAGATCTCATGACCCTTCTATAAAAAAAAATCATGATTGAATTTGTTGTTGCTATGGAAATTACCATCCCACGAGGTGCGGTTGATGCTCCTCCAATGGGTACTATCTCTTTGATATTATGTGATTTATAATTTAATATTCCTTCTTGTGTAGGGTCTCTCTTTCTCTGAGATATATATATCTTTCGTCTTATACAATTTTTTCCATGTTATTTATCTGTGTTTCATTTGAACATCATGGTAATAGTTCCATTTTTTATTTCATGTAATAGGATTTGGGCAAACAGCCCACAACCAGCTCCGAGTGAAGCAACACTTCAGGGTAAGGATGAGAGCATTTTTGGAGAGACACATGCGCCTCACGATCTTGCACTTCCCTCACTTCGCTCTCTACTTATGCGGCAAGTACTATTACGAGTTAGTAGCTCCCAGATTCAAAACGACATTAACGCTAATAGTGACGGTATTTTCAAACACTGCAAACAGAAGCAAGAGACTAGGGAGGTATACTAATATATTTAGCAGAAGAGAAATACAAAAAATTAATAATCTTTAATTTGTATATTTTTAATTTCCTCTAATATTTCATATGAAAATTTATATATAAAATGGATTAGTATTTTATATGCTTTGATCACATGAAAGCATATCCAAAGTAAGTTGTATTTTATGAGTAATGGAATTCATAATAAATATATGCATGCATGAAACTTTACTTATGTGTGTGAAATTAATGGAACTTTAGTTTTTTTTTTTTAGAACAAATATTGGAAAAAAAATCTCTCTCTCTCTCTCTCTCTCTCTCTCCAAAAATTAAGAAATGCAAGTCTTCAAACTTAACAGATTTTAATCCTTCATCATTTGAAAAATTTTCTTAATAAATTTTTGAATTACCAATTGTGGGGAGTGGAAGAGTCCCCAACTAGGGCAGTATGACTAAAAGGAAATTGGGCCGCAGGAAACAAACTGGGTCCAGCTTGTATGTTAGAAGAAAGACCCAGTGGGCAATGGGCTGTGAGAGAAAGGAAGCTGAACCATCTCACATGCTTAAACGAGGAAAACAACACGGGAAAATGGATCCCATGGAAAAGGTAAGAAATTAACCTTATTTGAAGCAAGGTGCACGAATGATCCACGTATAGTTTCCAGAAGGTACCCAGGACCACCGAAAATTTCCAGAACATGTAAAAAGATTGAAGATTTTTTCCTTCGCATTAAAGAAGAGGTTCCTACCTAACCTTTACCACATTAAATGCATATAAGACAGCCTGAGCAATACAGACATCCCCCAAGAGTCAGAGTTCAAGGATAAGGAAGGAGAGAAAACCGATAAAATAATGAAAAATATCCCTGAGAGTGTAACTGGCAACAAGACAGCTGTATAAATAAGGGCAAGGAAGAGACCTATAAAGGGAGGAGGAGAAACAAAGAGCGAGGGATAGCTTCTTTTCAAGGAAAAAAGTAAGGGTGAGCAATCTAAGAGAGAGAGAGAGAGAGAGAGAGAGAGAGAGAGAGAGAGAAAGGGAATGCTAAATATCATGGGGATAGTAGAATTTCTGAGGGGTAATCCTTGAGGAAAAGTTGTAGTGTATGTATTAATGAAATCAACTATTTGAGCTTCCCAATGTGGAGTGTTTATTCCCTTTTGTTCAACTATAAATTGATTGTGTATTAGGGCATTTCAATTGTAATCTGTGGAATTCCTCGAGGACCAGTTTTTGTCCGCCACACCAATGTTAAAGTGAAAACTAAATTGATAAGACTCTGTATTGCAAAGAAATCATCAACAATCATGATCACAAATGGATGTAAAAAAAAAAAAAACGAGACGTGAGAAATATATATATATATTACCAAAATTATAAAAATCTATATAAACCAAAGTAATGACTATTATACATTTTTAGAGTTGGAGTACGCTCCCAACTCTACCACCTTTTATGTCCTCGATCAAACAACAAACAAAGTCTAGTAAACATGCTTAATTCAATTTCACTACTTTTGAAGGATATCCAAATATCATTTTCTATGCAATAAGTTGCATACTATTTTTTCTCTACTTTTGAGTTCTAAAAAAATTAATAATTTATAGTTTGATGGTCACCAAATGAATGTTAAAAGAATCAACTCAATCAGTTATTACAAAAATATCTTCCAAAAGATACATTGATATTCTTTTATTCCAAACAACTATAGAAACATTTTAATTTTTCTTGGGCTTGAAAACCACATATCATGTGATCACTTGGAGACTTGCTTTCTTTCTTGTTTAATCTAACTTGAATTGCTGATTAATTTGATGTCTTCTTTTTGTGCTTACTCTATCACCATCAACATTACCCTTCTCATCTCTCTTCCTCCTAATCACACTTCATGTAATAGGATTTCTAGAATAAATAAAGAATAAAAACAATTCAACAATTTTATCAAACATCTTGTATAATCAAATACAGTTTTTCTCTGCTTTTATATAAATTAATAAAGCAACTAATTTGTTGGGTAAATATATTAACCACAATACCGTCATCGTCATCTAAACGAATCCACATACGAATTATGTATGTATAAAAGAAATTAATATTGGTAATTAGTAAACAAAGACTACTTATTCTTTTGACATAATAAATTAATCTAAATTTATGGTTTTCCAAAAATTGGTATTTTGAATAGTATTTCCAAACATGGTTATCTAAAAACTTTTTTTTTTTTTTTCAAGTATCATCCTTTGAATAGTATTTCCTTTGGAATTATTTTTCCAGTGATTTCAAGGAGATCATGGCTTACTTGAAAGATTGCTCATTGGAAGGCTTGGAAAAGAAAGAGAAGTTTATTTTCTTGCTTTTTATAGATCATGGAAGGACGAGGTCTGGAAGCGGAAAACTTTTAAAATCCCCAAACGGATAATAAAATTTTGGTTTATGATGTTTGTCTCATCTTATAAAGCATTATAACGGTTAACGGACCAAAGAATATATAATTATACAAGGATATATATTTTTTTGTTGAAAATGCATTAAATAATTGTTTTAAATGGAAATAAATTAATGTATTTAAGGATTGGACATATTTTAGTTACAAAATTTGTTGTAACTTAATAAAATTAACATTATTACATATTTTGAAAATTTAACCTTTGAATTGCATGTTCTTTACGCTTTTAATATACATGTCAAATTTTGTATCAATCGGATATCATTTACTATATGATCTATAAACTTATATTTTGTGCATAATTTTAAACTACAAAAACTTGCAATTTAAACAATTTATTGATGACATAGTTATTGATATTTAATTTTCTAAAAATTTTACAAGCATATATAGACTATATAAGAAGATGTAATCCAATGGTAAATTTGTCAAAATTTACCTCTAATAAAAAGATATTGAGTGAGGTTATAATCTTAAGTTACAACCAATTTTATAGCTAAACCTTGACCTTAAGAATGCAGTTTTTTTTTTTTTTTTTTTTTTTTTTTTTTTTTTTTTTTTTTTTAAGGGGGATTAAGGATGTAGTTTGTGTCGACGTATAACTAATAAGCACATATTTTTAGCTAACCAAAAAATGGTAGAAATGACAAGTGCAACTTAGGGAGTATTATTACTCATTTATGGAAATATATATATATATATATATATATTTTTTTTTTTTTTTTTTTTTGAAACCGGAACCAAATGCAGTTGATGCTCTGCATATGGAAATATGTATTTAAGGTTGATTAAAGAATGGTGTTATCTGTGTTTCATTTGAACATCATGGTAATAGTTCCATTTTTTATTTCATGTAATAGGATTTGGGCAAACAGCCCACCACCACCTCCGAGTGAAGCAACACTTCAGGGTAAGGATGAGAGCATTTTTGGAGAGACACATGCGCCTCACGATCTTGCACTTCCCTCACTTCGCTCTCTACTTATGCGGCAAGTACTATTACGAGTTAGTAGCTCCCAGATTCAAAACGACATTAACGCTAATAGTGACGGTATTTTCAAACACTGCAAACAGAAGCAAGAGACTAGGGAGGTATACTAATATATTTAGCAGAAGAGAAATACAAAAAATTAATCATCTTTAATTTGTATATTTTTAATTTCCTCCAATATTTCATATGAAAATTTATATATAAAATGGATTAGTATTTTATATGCTTTGATCACATGAAAGCATATCCAAAGTAAGTTGTATTTTATGAGTAATGGAATTCATAATAAATATATGCATGCATGAAACTTTACTTATGTGTGTGAAATTAATGGAACTTTAGTTTTTTTTTTTAGAACAAATATTGGAAAAAAAATCTCTCTCTCTCTCTCTCTCTCTCTCTCTCTCTCTCCAAAAATTAAGAAATGCAAGTCTTCAAACTTAACAGATTTTAATCCTTCATCGTTTGAAAAATTTTCTTAATAAATTTTTGAATTACCAATTGTGGGGAGTGGAAGAGTCCCCAACTAGGGCAGTATGCCTAAAAGGAAATTGGGCCTCAGGAAACAAACTGGGTCCAGTTTGTATGTTAGAAGAAAGACCCAGTGGGCAATAGGCTGTGAGAGAAAGGAAGCTGAACCATCTCACATGCTTAAACGAGGAAAACAACATGGGAAAATGGATCCTGTGGAAAAGGTAAGAAATTAACCTTATTTGAAGCAAGGTGCACGAATGATCCACGTATTGTTTCCAGAAGATACCCAGGACCACCGGAAATTTCCAGAACATGTAAAAAGATTGAAGATTTTTTCCTTCGCATTAAAGAAGAGGTTCCTACCTAACCTTTAGCACATTAAATGCATATAAGACAACCTGAGCAATACAGACATCCCCCAAGAGTCAGAGTTCAAGGATAAGAGAGGAGAGAAAACCGATAAAATAATGAAAAATATCCCTGAGAGTGTAACTGGCAAGAAGACAGCTGAATAAATAAGGGCAAGGAAGAGACCTATAAAGGGAGGAGGAGAAACAAAGAGCGAGGGATAGCTTCTTTTCAAGGAAAAAAAGTAAGGGTGAGCAATCTAAGAGAGAGAGAGAGAGAGAGAGGGAATGCTAAATACCATGGGGATAGTAGAATTTCTGAGGGGTAATCCTTGAGGAAAAGTTGTAGTGTATGTTATTAATGAAATCAACTATTTGAGCTTCCCAATGTGGAGTGTTTATTCCCTCTTGTTCAACTATAAATTGATTGTGTATTAGGGCATTTCAATTGTAATCTGTGGAATTCCTCGAGGACCAGTTTTTGTCCGCCACACCAATGTTAAAGTGAAAACTAAATTGATAAGACTCTGTATTGCAAAGAAATCATCAACAATCATGATCACAAATGGATGTAAAAAAATAAAATAAAAAAATAAAAACGAGACGTGAGAAATATATATATATACTACCAAAATTATAAAAATATATATAAACCAAAGTAATGACTATTATACATTTTTAGAGTTGGAGTACGCTCCCAACTCTACCACCTTTTATGTCCTCGATCAAACAACAAACAAAGTCTAGTAAACATGCTTAATTCAATTTCACTACTTTTGAAGGATATCCAAATATCATTTTCTATGCAATAAGTTGCATACTATTTTTTCTCTACTTTTGAGTTCTAAAAAAAATTAATAATTTATAGTTTGATGGTCACCAAATGAATGTTAAAAGAACCAACTCTCAATCAGTTATTACAAAAATATCTCCCAAAAGATACATTGATATTCTTTTATTCCAAACAACTATAGAAACATTTTAATTTTTCTTGGGCTTGAAAACCACATATCATGTATTCATGTGATCACTTGGAGGCTTGCTTTCTTTCTTGTTTAATCTAACTTGAATTGCTGATTAATTTGATGTCTTCTTTTTGTGCTTACTCTATCACCATCAACATTACCCTTCTCATCTCTCTTCCTCCTAATCACACTTCATGTAATAGGATTTCTAGAATAAATAAAGAATAAAAACAATTCAACAATTTTATCAAACATCTTGTATAATCAAATACAGTTTTTCTCTGCTTTTATATAAATTAATAAAGCAACTAATTTGTTGGGTAAATATATTAACCACAATACCGTCATCGTCATCTAAATGAATCTACATACGAATTATGTATGTATAAAAGAAATTAATATTGGTAATTAGTAAACAAAGACTACTTATTCTTTTGACATAATAAATTAATCTAAATTTATGGTTTTCCAAAACTTGGTATTAGGTGCATTTTGAATAGTATTTCCAAACACGGTTATCTAAAAACTTTTTTTTTTTTTTCAAGTATCTTCCTTTGAATAGTATTTCCTTTGGAATTATTTTTCCAGTGATTTCAAGGAGATCATGGCTTACTTGAAAGATTGCTCATTGGAAGGCTTGGAAAAGAAAGAGAAGTTTATTTTCTTGCTTTTTATAGATCATGGAAGGACGAGGTCTGGAAGCGGAAAACTTTTAAAATCCCCAAACGGATAATAAAATTTTGGTTTATGATGTTTGTCTCATCTTATAAAGCATTATAACGGTTAACGGACCAAAGAATATATAATTATACAAGGATATATATTTTTTTGTTGAAAATGCATTAAATAATTGTTTTAAATGGAAATAAATTAATGTATTTAAGGATTGGACAAATTTTAATTACAAATTTTGTTGTAACTTAATAAAATTAACATTATTGCATATTTTGAAAATTTAACCTTTGAATTGCATGTTCTTTACGCTTTTAATATACATGTCAAATTTTGGGTCAATCGAATATCATTTATTATATGATCTATAAACTTATATTTTATGCATAATTTTAAACTACAAAAACTTGCAATTTAAACAATTTATTGATGACATAGTTATTGATATTTAATTTTCTAAAAATTTTGTAAGCATATATAGACTATGTAAGAAGATGTAATCCAATGGTAAATTTGTCAAAATTTACCTCCAATAAAAAGATATTGAGTGAGGTTATAATCTTAAGTTACAACTAATTTTATAGCTAAACTTTGACCTTAAAAATACAGTTTTTTTTTTTTTTTTTTTTAAGGAGGATTAAGGATGTAGTTTGTGTCGACGTATAACTAATAAGCACATATTTTTAGCTAACCAAAAAATGGTAGAAATGACAAGTGCAACTTAAGGAGTATTATTACTCATTTATGGAAATATATATATATATATATATATATATTTTTTTTTTTTTTTTTTTTTTTTTGAAACCGGAACCAAATGCAGTTGATGCTCTGCATATGGAAATATGTATTTAAGGTTGATTAAAATGAAAATGGTAACAAATATCTTGCTATTTAAGCATATAATGATACATTAGTTTTAAAAATGAATAGACAATAAAGCTGATAAATGTCCAAATTATTGTTTGTCCAAGTCACTACTTGTAACATGTTACCATAGCATCCGTTGAATAAAGGACATATGTTTGTCTTATTTTTGTGTTGTTTGTTTGCTGAAATACATGATATATTTTTGTTGTACTTGCTTGGTGTTTGGTGTTTGGGTGCTAAGAAAATGTAGAAAAACAAAGGGAAATAGGTTTTCTTTTCTTTGTTCTTTTTGGTTTCTAAGAAATTAGAAAAATCTAAAAGCCGACCAAACTGAACCGATTGAAATCCAATCAGTTCGGTTCGGTGTTCCTCTCCTACCATTCCATGTGGCTGCTGAATTTGGCAAAACCGAAAATTTCAGTTCAGCAAAAAAAAAAAAAAAAACACTTCAACCCGACTGAAACTGAACAATTACACCTATTTACCCTTTCTTCTCTCTAATTTATTTCAATGGTTCTGCTTTACTTATAATTTACGGCACATTTTTTTAAAAAAAAAAAATTAGAAGACTTTTTACGGCACAATAATGTTTCTATTAATTTGAGTTTTTTAGAGTAATCTAGCTAGCTAGTAGGCTAGTAGCTTCTATTCTAGTCTTAATCTACTGTTAGAGAATGTATTCACTTGGTTAGAAACGAGTCCAAATTTAATGTAATATGTCCAACTTGTATTATTGCGCTTCAACTGCACATTCTAACCTGTACACACCTAGACTTCTTCTATGGCTAACCTAAGATTAATCCTGCACATTCTAACCTATACACACCTAGACTTGGTGCAGTTTTTGAAGATTTAAATGCAACGGGCATCGTCGTGGTTCCAAATTATTTAGGAGAAGCGGTGGCCACTTTATCTAATGAGATTACCCCTATCTCCTTTTTTAAGGTCGCACTTCAATGGCGGCTCTAAGATTTTTTCCTAGGGGAGTCAGTAAGAAGATATATCTTAAGTAAAATATGAATCTTACGACCTAAATGGCTTTCTTATTACAAATTTGTCTATAATATGTACTTGTAATAGAATAAAAATAAATTATAAGTTCATTTGACATATTTTTTCTTATTATGATGAACATGTTAATTGTTATTGTTAAGTGAATTTTAATTATTACTACTTAAAATACTTTTATTTATTAGTTTATAATGATTATATGTTTACATTGTACTATTAATGTAAGATTTATATTATAAATAATTATACTATACACATTTGCAAAAACTATACAATATTGTACACATTTGTTTAGAAACAATGTAGATATTACAATGATAGTACAATGTAAACTATGAATTTTCCATTAGTTTATTTCAAATTTATTAAGATCTAAATGGGCTTTTTAATACCATTTTAGATGAAAAAAAAAATTTTACTTTATTGTTGGGCTTACTATTTCTCTAAGATTTTAGATAAAATTAGATTTTTTTAGGCATTTTTTTTGTATTTAAAAAGATCAAAATATTGTTAAGATGAGCATAATTAAACTTATTTCAAGTGGGTTTTAAAAAAATTTAGAATCAGAGTGTTCAAATTTTTATTTAGGACAGTTAAATAAACAAATAAAAACAAAATACATTATATATAAAATAAAATAAAATAAAGATTTGCTGGCTACTATACATGGCGCCACCCATGTCGCTCTTGGAACCATTGCAGCAAGAAGGGCTGTTCAGTTTGTTCAGAAATTGGATTTGCATAGTTCAATATTCGAGGGTGATTCAGAGATCTCCATTTCTACCATTAGGAACCGATGTTTCTCCCATCCTGCTTGTGATCATCTAATAAAAGATATTCTGTCTTCAACAAGTTCTCTTCAGAACTATTCTCTCTCTCATATACTTCAGCAAGGCAATGTTTTGGCACATGTTTTAGCCAAGAGAGCAACAAAATTTTGTTTTCTTATTTTAGTCTTAATGAAGTCTGTTTCTCCTAACATTTAAAAGGTGTTTGTTTCTGATTTTTTAGCTATTAAATAAATTTGGCTACTCAGGCCTGTTTCTCAACCGAAAAAAAAAAAAAAAAAAGACTTCTTCCATGGCTAACCTAAAATTAATCCATTTAGGAAAACCTCATAAGGCATTTATTGTAACATAGTATTCATTATAGTAAAGTCCTATCTGCTTAGGAGAAACTTTCGTAGTTCTCTCCTTTCTGCATCCCCTTTATCAATCTCATTAACAATTCTAACACAGATATATGATCTATCTAAGGATTAAAAAAAATCTACTACATTAGAGCCTACTCATTTATAACTTCAAGTTTAACATATAAGTAACTATATAACAGCAAAAGTGATTAAATTTATCATATCATTTTTACTTTAATTTTTAGAATTAGTTTCCATTCATGAGAATAATAAAGAGAGATTATTCTATTTGTTGGGGGAGAGACCCTAACACAACCTTGATTAATGCACAATATAATATTTAGAGACACTCACTTGATCCAAAAGCTTAAACTAATGAATTTAATTCAAAAGCTTAAATCGTTAGTATCTAATATGGACTTTGTTAACAGGTGCCGGCCAGCACCTGTTAATGAACTAGTTGTGGTTCATTTATTATCTATCACAAATCTCATTGCATTGGAAATTGGTAAAATTTTTCTTTTCAATTGTTGTTTATCACAAAATAATTTGACTTTCTCTATTTAAACTGACGCATATTTAATGTATATTCAGTTTTTTCCACATCCCTAAAAAAAAGTGAATAGTTTAATGCATATTTAATGCACATTAACGGGTGTTGTACAGCACCGGTTAACAGCACCCATCTAATATAAGACTTCATTATACTTAACCAGCCGCGCCACTCATGTGAGAACATTACAACACTATAGAATTCTTCTACCTTTGCTTTTTCTTTTTTAATTACTCGGTGTGGTAAATTCTTTTAATTCTCAATAATAATTTAATCACAGTACAACTGTTAGAAATGTTATTAACAGAAATACCCCAGAGCATATATTTTCTAGTATTATTGCATTCCTAAAGAGAGGACAGGCAACCACAGAAGTGGGCAAACAACCAATTGCCACGCAACTGTGTAGTAAGATATTCTGCTATACACAGGTTGCAGGAAATTTTCTTCCATTAAAGAATGGTGTTAGGTTGACCCAACAGTGGTGGGAGAGAGAAAAGAGAGATGCATGGAAGCCATTGGAAGGTGTCAGGTTGACCAAAGTGGGCATTACATGTTTAAGAAAATTTAAACAAATAAACACAAAAATTAAAAAAATCAAAGAATGCAAAAATCAAAGAGAATACAGAGAATAGAAGATGGGTAGGGTGGTTCCAAAGATTTGAAGGCCGCAGACAAAGGGCTTTAATATTTAGCGGCGTTTGTATTGGGCACTGTGCTTGTGAGCAATAAGATATGGACTTTGTTAACAGGTGCCGGCTAGCACTTGTTAATGAACTAGCTGTGGTTCATTTATTATTTATCACAAATCTTATTGCATTGGAAATTGGAAAAATTTTGTTTTCAGTTATTGTTTATCACAAAATAATTTGACTTTCTCTATTTAAATTGACACACATTTAATGCATATTCATTTTTTTTCACATCCCTACAAAAAAAGTGAATAGTTTAATGCACATTAACGGGCGCTGTACAGCACCGTTAACAGCACCCATAAGATATATTAGACTATATATATAGAGAAGACAACAGCTAAAAGCAGCAACGGCTAGTCGGCTATAGCTACAATGTACGCAAGCAGTGACTTGGTGATGACTTTTATTCTACGTTTCTAATCATTCACCTAATTCCTCTACCTCTACCTCATTAAATAAACAGAAGTTACATTATTTTCACCAAAATGCAGTGTTCGATGTTTTAGATGAGCATTGGCTTATTGGTTGAGATGGAATGAGAATTAGGTGCATGGTATATTACTATATTGTGAGATTGTTAGATAGTAAAGAGACAGAACATTTAAATAGACATGTTGGTCATTATACCTACAATATTAACTACTACTTTGTAATGATTCAGTTAAAAAAAAACCTAGTTTGTGATAAGAGCAATAGTATTTGGAGGACATAGGATACTCTCAGGGAATACATAGGAATTGGGAAAGATGAGCTTCTTCGTAATGGGAATAATATTCTGAGCACATAGGATTCGGCTTGAAGAGTACAGCTAAGAGTACTGCAGTGAAGATGACCCAATTAATCCTTCACGAATAAATTCTAAGAACTTGGATAGAGTGAACCAAGAAACGTACACTAATTGAATAAATAGGGATAAAATATCTTTAGAAAATAAAGTAAAACAAAATAAAGGGTAAATACCAATAACAGGATCTAGGTTTAACCTAGTCTCTTCTTTTTCATTGGTTTGGCACTATAAATTTTGGTCAATGCATTTGAGTATTGGACACGACACGAACACGATTTGTGTCTAAAATTAATCACGTAGTCTAATATTTCAATGCACTAGATGGAAGTTTCTCCCCTGTCATATCTTTTTTATATTTTATCAAAATCAATGAATCACATTAGATGGCTTTATATTTGTACCAACCTCCTTAGTCCTTATGCATGAGAATAATCAAATAGACTATACTCAGATTGATGGTACCAGGATTAATTTCTTTTTCTTTTTCCCTACTATTCTCCAACACCCATATTGTATTTCTCCTCCTTTGGATGGTTTTAAGATTTCTTGTTTCTAAAAGTAAGAAACAAGTACCTCTTTCATGTGCTTTTGATTTAAATTTAACTATATACACTCCATAAACATGCTTCAAAATTAACAAATAAACACATTACAATGCCTAACTAAAGGCTATATATGAAGTATGGTTCAATCAATAATCGTATATACATTTAATGAACTAGAAACAGTATTTGGATAACCCTTTGAGTGAAAAAATAACTAGATCAAGAAATAAGTAAACATTTATTAATCAACCATAATCTTGGTTATATAAGTTGTGACAAAAAATAAATGTGAAAGAAACTAAACCGAAAGTTACAGCACACGCAGCCGACTTGTACATTTTGTATATTATATTTTGTTGTAAGTGAAATTAAATAAAGCTAGAACCTTCTCAATCAAAATCAAGGTTTTTATATATATATATATATATATAATAAATTTATAAACATAGTTTCTCAACAAAAAAAAAATTATAAACATAAAAATGTTTTGTCAAAGCATAGGATTTCTTCATTGGGTAATGAGAGATGGTGGACCCATGTGGATGGGCCAATATGAAGGCTTCATACTTTGGGCTGGGACCCACGTTTGGAGGGATGCGGAAGCTGTCTGCCACGTGGTCAACACGGGCCCAACATTGTCGCTTTCACCAAGTTAATAATTCAAATTCATTTATGAGTCTTAACGGAAATCTGAAAATAAAAAATTACTATAATACTGAATTAAGCACTGTACATCATCGTCCTTCTTTTTGTTCTTTGTAATAAAATTCAGCAAGTCAATAATGCATTCACCTTCCAAGCTGAACTATTCATCAATCATCAATAATGGAGGCACAAAGAAAAATTATGAACCTGTCCTTTCCCTAGTAATCAGGGAGAGATAGAGCTGTGGCCATTAGGTGGGTCCTGCTCTCACCTTTGGCCTTTGAGTCAACAGCATAATATCAATATGGTCACATAGGAATATCATCCTAAATTATGAGAGGTTTTTTACTTTTTACTCGAAACTATGAAATTTGTTAAGGTGTATAATATAAAATGTGATAACTTTACAATTTTTTTTTCAAAAATTACTCAAAGTAAATATATATGCATTGTTGTTTAAGTAACTGCATAAATTTATACTAGAACTATTTATTTTTTCTTTAATTTTTTATTCTTTTTTGACGTATCTCGAGTATGAAGGAAGAAAATAGATTATTGTTATGTGTAAGGAAAGATAAATAATTAAAAATTTTGATATTTTAATGAAATATAATATAAAATAGTATAATGTAAGATGTATTGAAATATAAGTACGTAAAATAGAAAAAATAGGTTCTTATACTAAAATAGAGAAAAAATATTTACACAAATTGGTGCGAATGCTCCAAGTATAATAAATCTTGTAAATGCTAAGAATTTTATCGCTCAATTGACATATCTTAATATTTCCAATAAAAATGCCTAGAGTTTAAAACCCTCTCCTCACAACTATTAAATTATCAATTAAAAAAAAATCTTGCAAATAATACTATGTTGTCTAATTGATTATCAAATTTCACAATCACATTACCTTTTGTTAGAATGTGGGTGAAGTTTGGCCAACCAAATCACTTATTGGGAGTGGACTACAAAACGGATGTAATTAATTAAACCCTATTTGTGTAACTAATGTAAAATGAAGAAATCTCTCTCTCCACCACTCTCATACTCTATGAGTCACTTTAGCAAGGTTCTTAGGTCAAGGATTTTGTGTTCCTAGTTAGCAAGCACCACCATGACCAATGTATATTTGCATCTTGTCGGTATGAATTATAACGCGGAAAAGTCATATAATTAGGGAATAGATGAAATATCCTTTAAGATCCAATATTCCATTCATTTTTTCCTCCCAAATGAACTGTTAAGGTTTTTTGACAAATATTGTTTTTAGATGTTGACATGAGTGCCAATTTGGTCCTTAGACTACCGATTTGAATAATTAACCCTTTTGACATGAGTGCCAAATTATCAACCTATCCACTGCTAACATTTTTCAATAAAGCCTAACATATTTTGTCACATGATGTGCATATTATGATAAAGGGATTTCAAAATTATTGAGTCTATTGACGATATGACATATACCATTTATAAATCATGGGACATATTTTATTCTAAAATTTAAATAAATTAAATTAAATAGAATGCCTAATTTGTCACAAACCTAATATTTAGGGATTCATTTTTCAAATAAAACAACCCAAGTACCAAATTGACACTCATGTCAAAGTACAAAGGATAATATTTGTAAAAATCTTTAATTTCTAATAAGCTTTGAGATTGACATTAATTTTAAATGTAATTATGAAGTTCTAATTACATTCTTTTGCTTTGTAGTCTCATATGTTTACAATGTGAATCCTTTATGAGTCTTTGATAATTAAAAATAACTTAAATTTATGCAAATTATTATAATTATTTTTAAAAACAAATTGGTGTCCTAGTCTGATGAAAAAAAAAAACAATCAACTTAAAATGGGTGGGACTTATGTTTGATTCCTATCTATCTATAAATAAATCCTTATACATTTTACTCAAAAAAAAAAAAAAAAAAAAAAAAAATCTCCTTACACATAAACAGTAAGTACTAATATCTTGACTGCGAAGGTATAAAAAATGGCTTACTCAATAATCATGCATTTTTTTAATCTTAAAATCTAATAAATAAATACACTCTAATTAAGATGTTATCTTCACTAAAATACAGCTGTATGAAAGGCCTTTCAATGCCAAATTGGTCACTGAGTGGTACCTAAGTAGCTTGTCATTACTTGGGGCATTATTAAAATTGAAAATTTAGAGTCTTACATGTTTAATGTAAAATCAAAATAAACTCCAAGTGTTTTTTTTTTTAGAAAGAAACTCTTTAGTGTTTAGTACTAGATACCACTTAAATTTCAATTGTTCTATACTTTCAATGTTAGAAATTTGAAAAATGAAATTCCACCCTACACCATGTTTGTTTTGTCAAAGTTAAGAGCACAACTCATTATGGAAGTGGGTAATCATAGACTGAGAACAACTCGTTCTACCGAATTACGGTTCAAAGGAACTACACATTAGTCATTATGCCAAGCATCCTGTGAGATTTGAAAATGAAAAGTATTTCCTCTCCATAATAGTTCTAAATATTTAAATAAGCATACTTTAAGCACTATATGTGTATATCGTGCATTTTATGTAATGCAACTTATCAAAGTCTAACCATGTGTGTTGCACAAGCCACTCATGATTATGGCTACCAATTGTGGAATATCCCACGTTGGATCATTACTTGATACTAACTCTAGAAAATATCCACCAACAAATTAAGGTTTTTTTTTTTTTTTTGCCCTTTTAAATGTTATGAAACAGACACAGTTTCTCCACTTCACTTCTATAAGAGCGAACATTTAACCCCTAAGGTATTTCACCAATAAAATCATCAGAACTTATGAAACTCATATGTTATGAGTGTGATGTTACATGTATCCAAAACATTAGATACTTTTTTAATATATAGATTTTTGTTCTCAACCTTGGAGCAAGACCAATGGAGAATAAACCAGCCTAATGGTCATTTACAAATTGAGTTTTCGTATGGTCATTTACAAATTGAGTTTTCGTTTAATCATGCACCAATTATGCCATGTGCCACCAACTTCGGATCATTTAATCTCCATGTTCTAAAATTGGGATTTAGACAAGACATTGTATGTGATAAAACATCCAATTGAGTTTGACAAGTACTGCATCCGTAAGCTTTTTAGAGTACTACATATTCAAGCGTATGTATTGTTTCTCTCACATAGCCAATTGAAACCTTGTCTTGTTAGAGTTAGAAATTGGAAAGCCGGGGGGGGGGGGGGGGGGGGGGGGGGGGGGGGAGGGGGTGGTGTGGACTTTAATGTTTTACATCTCATGACAAGAGTCTTATAGCTCGATTGATTGTCACTTTCTAATGTTTCCAACAAAGACATCGGATTCAAATCCACCCTTCCCAACTATCAAATTATTAAAAAAAGAAAATGCTTTACATCTTACAAAAGGATACATATATACATCCATTCCTTTCATTTTATATATTAAGTTGTATATCCCTATCACGTGTAACATACTTATGATCAATCTCTTGCAAAAAGCCGCCATTCTTTCTAAAAATGCAATCCTCGTGCAAAGAATTGAGAATTGAGATTTGACAAATGTAATTTGTATTGTAATTTGTTCCAAGTCCAAATTTGATTATAAAAATGCAATCCGGGGCATATAACCTCTGTTGCCATTTTATTTTTAAAAAAAAAATCTACAATGGTTCTATCTTTCTCACGGTCGAGACAATGAATATTACCTTTCCATATATTAGACCTGAAAACTAACATACTTAAGTTTTTAGAGACAATAGAAGGTGCATGCATGTTCTACAATATATAAGAAAAGGATTGAATACAAGGCAGACATCCTTCTTTTTCTCCCTCCTCTTCAAGATACAATGTATCCATCAACTTATACGTGTTAGTTAGTTAATGTATTATAATGGACAATAATACTTAAATTCTTACATACGTCCTCCATGTCTTGTCGAAGTTTAATCACAGCTCGTACACAGTCACATGCATCAACTTCCCTTGTTTAACATTATTAGAAAACCATAATCATTAAGTTAGATCCTATATATTATTTAGTCGGAGAGAGAGAGAGAGAGAGAGAGAGAGAGAGAATCAATACATGGAAGCATGGAACCAACACCACAAAATGCGACAAAGCCCTCAATTGAAGAAAAATAAGAAGATGCCCATGTTAAAACCCTTTTTTTAAAAAGAGGATGAGAGTTTCTATAATACAGTTGGGTGTTAGTTATGGGGCTCCGTTTTTCTGTAACCACCACCAAATTGGCTGGTGAAAGTACGAAAAGACAATCAATTAATTATTAGTAGAAGATGCCCAAAGGTGTAATTAATGTTAGGGTGAGGTTAGAGATAGTCCAATGATATCATAGAATCTGATTCTCCAACTTGGCTATAGTTATTTCAGTTACAACCTCCCATATCTACAGTAAACGACAGTTCAACAATTTCATGACATTCCACCTGATATATGCCATTATGTATACTTCATCATCATGATCGTTATTTAATCATAGCTCATAGCTGTGTTGGTGTCTTTTACAAATACGGTTTCTCCAGACGCATATAAGAAACTTGAAATCAAATTCTACTTATATCAAGATAAAAGGATCTATCTCTCTCCTTGTTTGTGACTTTGTGCAGACCGTAACTTCAATTAATGAGCCTCCAATATTCAAACTAATACGTGGAATCTAAAGGAAAAAAAAAGGAAAACTACATGTGGAGATGGAGTCGAGAAATAACATCCATGATTTGATAACGAGTCCATGAATTCAAAAGCCCATAAGAGTACGCACATAAAATGAAATCTCTCTTCAAATGGCGTTTGGCAATCGTACTATAAGAGTTGGGAGTACAGTTTTGACTTGCTTAAAAATGATGGGGAAACAAACAAAGCAAAAATTCAAGATTGAAGTTTGATGCCATCTTATACCACATTTGCAGAGCACTAATTTATAACCAACTACAAGCAGGATACAAGTTTTTTACGATATTGGGTATTAAATAACGAAGAATTGTTGGAATAATCTGCTTTAAGCACTTAAAAAGGAACTGTTATGTCATGTTCATGTCAGGCCAATATATCATTAATTAGGCTTCTTGTTTTGTTTCTTTTTTTTTTTACTAAGGTACCTTCAGTTCAAGAAGTCTAGAAATAAAAACAAGCAAAATTTACGAGAAAGAGAATGAAATTCAAACACATATGCCGCCGACTAACATGATATCCTTACCATATAATATAATTCATACAACAATTCATAATGAGTAATACCTGCAGTCAGTATCCCACCTGGTTCTTGCATGTACATACTAATCTCCCGTGCTTCACATTCCCAAAAGATGGTAGGACTAGAACAAAATTCTCCATAACCTTCCAAGAACTAGGGTATGGAGTGCAGAGGACAAGAGGCCTTGACAAAAAGCACGTAAATAATATATACTGGAAAGTGTTATAGATGACCCAGCTGTATTTACAAACCACCAATACACTTCCGTTTCACCAGCCAAAAATCTACACCAACAAAGTTGAACCTACTTTGAATCTTTAGAAACAGAAACTGACGTCGTCTCAGGCCTGAAAATCAAATATTAACACAATTGGTTATTTCAGTAGATATACAGAAACGAGTATGATTAAATACTTTCAAGCACCATTTCAACACAATTGACATGTGGCATTTCACTTCATTTTTGCAATAATATTCTAATTATAGAAAAAACAATTTAAAAGCTTGTCATTCTTTGTCAAATACAAATAGATGAAGAAAGTTGACAAGCTTGTTTTCATCAGTACAGAAAGGTCATTATAGATAACAAAGGTATTATTACATGGGCATAAATATCCTTCAAAGAATTTGGAATGCAAATTTATTTGCAGATAAATTGTCTGATGCCAAATGCCAAATACATATGAATCCAAAAAAAAAGAATCCCAAAGAGATTGATAGGCTCCTAAATAAGGAGAGATGCATTAAAAAACAGGACAAATTATGCTAAAGTTCATAAAAGGATTGAAAGGAAGGTATATAAAATAAGAATTGAAATGGAGCATAATTAAACCAAGAAATATGAAAGAAATGGCTAAAAATAATTAATGGAAAGCAGTATAACAGATTGCTATGTACAGCCACATTAATGAAATCATGGCTGGTCAGTAATACTGATAGAAACCAGAAGAGTTAGTTAAAAGAAGATGGCTACAGGTTGAAGCATAAAGAAAATTAGGCTCACAAACACACAGTAACTAAAGAAATATCCACTAAAAGACATTTCAGGACCATTTTTCCTCTAGGCTATCCTAAAAAAGCTTTATATACCATATATGAATTTATGGTGGATGACTAACCTTAGTTTCTGCTCCAAACATCCTACAACGTGTCTCATAGCATAAATAGTCATTTTCTTCACCTGCTTCAAGCAAGACAACAATCAAAAACCACAATACACAAGATTTATACTTCAGTGTCTAAAAAACCTATTTCACATTATATAATTACCACATTCAGCCAACCAAACTACATCAAGCACAAACCAGGATTAAATGAAATTTTGATGGGTATCCAACTTAATATCTATCAACATATCTTTCCATATGGGAATGCTGCAATTCTCCTACAATTTATATTCATTGGGCACAAGAGAAAAGTAATAAGGTAGGTGCCAGTGAATTGAGCACATAAAACATTTGTATGTAAACCAGTTCGGGTAGAATCAATAGCAGTGGACTGCAAAAGGTGGGTTTTCCTGGTGTAATACACCAATGGTTAGATCACAATGAGGGAAAGCAGAATCCAATATAGGTAGAAAAGTTTTGCCTGGACAAAGAGGGGGAAATTGCAATGGCATCAATAGGGATCTGGCAACAGTAATCAAGCAGTATTAATTATGTTTTTAAATAGCACTTACCAAAAACATATTTGATATTTTATTAATAACATATATTTATGACAAGCTCCATGACAATACCGCTACAAAGAAAACTCACATTGACACCAGCAAATCACTGAGGTGCAGGTATGAAAAGGTATAAAGCATAACAAATAAGAACTATAACAATGAACAGCAACATAGTTCACAGCATTACTCATGAGCCGCTCAACCACCACTTGCACCATTGTACAAGATGCACAAGTGGAAACATCCTACTAACATGGGGAAAAAAAACTCTTATAAACATTTATGGTCATATCAAACAGATAAATTCAATTACATACCTCCAACTTGTCCTCCTTTGCCCTATGATTCTGGGGAAGTGTACGGAATTCATCCGTCAAACGGATACACTCACCAACATTTTCAGGTGAGACAAAATCGAGCGCAACCTTTATGCATGACTGAATAGAAAAGAAAAAAAAAATCATTAAAAATATATAAGTATTTATATGTATAGGGAAACAAATCTATAAATAGAAATCAATTTCATATATTACAATCAACACCAAATTTAAAATGGAAGTCATGAGGCACACAAGCTCATCAATTAGAGATCTAAGCGTGTTTGGTTGGGGTGATTTGTGAGGAGACGGAATATAGAGAGGGTAAAATAGGGGGTAATTCAAATAGTAAGGTTGTTTGGTTGGGACTTGGGAGGGGGTGCAAGGTGACTTTTGGGATGTTTTCGTCTCCCTATCTTGGAGAGAAAATTGTGGGGGGGTGGGGCTTAGATGGGAATTTACCCATCTGCTCCTCTCCTACCTCCACGTTAGCTTTTTTTTTTTTTTTTTTTTGGCTTATAAACTATTAAATTAATTTTTTATGTAATTAAGAGTATGAGAGTAAATTTATGCAAATTCATTTTCTATCCTCTCATTTTTCTTCAAAACCAAACAAAATAGTTTTCCATCCCCCACTTTTCCAACCCCTCAACCAAAAACCCATGAGGGAAACCTAAATATTTTTTATCCCACCAAACAGAAAAAATGATATGCCATTCAACAGTCACATAACCAATGAACTAATGACACTCTGCAGGACAGGATAACTTATAAATAACATGAATACAACCATGACATGGAGATATCATTCTAGTATGTAAAGGCCACAATGTCAATGATAAGTGAAATATTAATTGCCCACGTCCTAGTCAAACCGTAAAAGAGCATCACTAGAATAAGAGGCATGCAGGCAGAAGGGTGGACCACTAAAGGCTAGAATGATTGATAAACCAACCTGTTTCCAAAAATTTTCGTATTTAAGAAAACATAAACCCTATGTTGCCAGCTTTGAATTCATGAAATGTGAATAACAAATCACGGGTGCAATATGTAAACTATCCCATTTTTATATGCTAAACCATGGGGGGAGTGAAATAAACACCAAATGCAATTTACTTTACCTTTAAATTTCTTACTTGATGAGGACAGCCAGCAGGAATGAAGACAGCATCTCCAAGATTTTGGACAAATGTCCACGGTTCAATTCCTATATTATAGCATAGAACCATAAAAGCATGCCCAAGAACAGTTAGTCATCTTATGACAAAAAGGAATACAGCATTCAATCCAACTATCACTGTCAATATATAAGAAACTGACCATATTCCTCCTTGAGCTTTCTTTTGTGCTCCAAAGTCAGATAAAATGTTTGATCGTGTATAGGGTGAACAACCTATACAACCAAAAGATATGATAAACACAACAGAAATGTGCCAAGTATTAACAAGAGTAAAAAAATATAATAAAACACACACACACCAGCAATTATGCAGATTATAAACCACAGTTAATGAATTCAATATGCTACATTTCCAATCAAAGACTACTTCATTCACCTTGCTTTGCCCAGCTGGTAAAAAGCCAGTCAGGCCTATATCCTGCATTTTGTTACCCAATTTGGATTTCCCATGGTTCTCTTCTACAACAAGATTACAGCAATTTTAAAATTTTAAAGAATTTTTAGGAATAAAGCAAAGATAAATACATGTTTTGAAAAGGAGAGCAGTAGGCATTTCAAGATGACTAGGTTTAAATCTTAACCATTGCATCTTAATTACTAAAACAACTTTGCCAGACACTAAGCAATTCCATTGAGCAGTGTCACATTGATTGACCAAAAGAATATAGTACTCTTTAAGTAATTTATCACCACCATTATAAACAGAAAGTATAATGATAATAATTAAGCAACAAAAAGAAAAATTTAGTATCCAATTGAAATTGAGAGACAATTACCTGCTGCAATGGACAACAATGGATGTGCCTAAATTCCCGGAAGTGCTTATTAAGATATTCCTGCAGCTTCGGAACATCTTGTCTCCGGAAAATGTCCCAGATGGCACCACCCTGAGAAGCTTCTAACCTGTCCAACTTATTTCCAGAAATTGTAGTGTCACTCCCACCACTGTTTTCTTGGTCCACTTTTGCCCCTTCATTCTTTTCCAGCTCTGATCCACTTGAAAAGTCTTTCCCATTCAGCCTTGACTCACCACAATCACCATTAAGTTCAACAATAGGATCAGCCCGTTCAACAGTTACACCAGTGTTTTGATACCCAGATCCACTACTAATATTTTTATCATCAGCAGTAACTTTACAAGACTCAACAACAGATACATTAGTCTCAACCTTTTCATCCACAGCTTGAAAATCTCCAAATAATTCCCTTTGGTCTTGCTCAAAGTGCCTCTTTTTCAATTTTTCTATACTCTCAAGGTTCTCCTCTTTAAGTGGCACTTCAGCAGTATGTGTCAAAATATTTACCTAATTCAGTGAATTAAAAATAAAGAAAATTAGATCATCAAACAGAAGTTAAGTGTCAGCTATATTTGTGGATTAATACACGTAAGCAGTTCATTATTTGACAAAAAAGGGAAGAAATTTCAAGGAAAAAAAAAAACCCAAGAGAAGTGTTAAATATAAATGCAAGAGCAATCAGACAGACAAAATATGATCATAGAATATCATCCCCACTCTGCTTGCAAGAATATCATTGTCTCCTTTTACTTCAACATTAGTCAATACCATATGAGATGCGTAGGATAGGGAGCAGGTAGAAGACATGACTAAATGACCTTTACCAAGAAAATTAAATCAACTTTTAATGAAAACAGACAGTCCGTGCCCTCAAAATCAGGAACCCTCATTTGTGACAATTGCATTATGACAAATTGGACCAAGATGAATCAAAGCACCAAAAGCAATTATTTTTATTCATTTCAAGTAAGTGTAACAAGAAGAGTGAAAATAAAATCAGGTGTGACAACATCATGCTTATCTAAAATGGGTATGGACTTGATGTAGATTCCAACTAAACCACACATAGGCATACACATCTAAGATAAAATCCAACACCTGACACAATCAACTTTGAAAAATTCGTTGGAATTTATATAACAAATTTGATCAAGACACTAAATGATGTGCAACATAAAATTTGGTCAATTATGGCATCGGACTCAAATCTGTAAAATGTGTGATTAGCAGCTATTAACAGACACGCAGTGTTTACAACATGCCAATCCTTACCCAACTCACCTGGCCCTCACACTTCAACCTATATAAACTCAAATAGGCATTTTCATGCAGTCCCTCAACCAAGCAGAAGTTTTTCCATTGGCAAAAAAAAAAAAAAAGAACAAAGTGATTAGCAGGAGTCACAACAAGACCATACATACCGCATCAGACATGTCACAATGAAGTTTGGTGACAGAGTCCCCACGGCCAAGCTCCTGAGCAGCTCCATACGCAATATACGTCTTGGGACCCATATCTGGCTGGAGAGATTTTTCAGGCAACCGGACAGCAATGTTTAGAACACCCTTGCGTGGATGTGTATATTCCTTAAACGGCAAGCAACAGATAAATTCAGCACCATGACGTGGCAAGCGTTCCTCAAATAATGTAGATGGAGGCCAATCTTTTAGTTTCAGTATCACAGGCCACAAATAACGGTCATACCGACCCTCTGTATACCCAGTAAAGAACTCATGGATATTGACATCAGTCTGCATTCCATCACAATAATTAGTATCACAAAGCAAAATCATCAAGGACCATTTCCATATCATTTTATTATACAGAGTAGACAAGTGAGAATTTTAACAAACAAATCCAAAAACACTTAAAAACTAGAAGGGAAAGGTTAAAAAAAAACCTACGAATATAACAAAAATAAATAATAAAAAACGTATGAACAATCATCAGAGTGAATAATGAAACACCAGAAAGTGGACCTAAAATTTTTAATAAGACTCTTTCATAAACCAATTTCAGAATAAAAGTTAAAGATAAGAAGGCAGTCATCTCCCCTAAAAATCACGTAGAGGGAGTACATACAGCACCCATTGTCCGTAAATGACCCAAAACACTAATTATGAAAGTTGCAAGGCAGTATCTGCCTTTTTTAACTAACTTGGATTCAGTAAGATAATCATACTAAACTCTATACTGGTTCTTCCACGTCAAAAAAGTATTATCAGTACATACCAAAAGGTTGGAAATCAAATTACCATGTGCAAAACTAAAATAAATCTTACAGATAACAAAAGAATTGGAGAATTCCTAGAAAGAAATTCAAAGACAATCTCATTAAAAATAATAAAGTAGAATAAAATAAGCACAAACATCAATACATTAATGCTAAACAATTAAACGCCAAAAGGAAAGAATAATTAACACAAATAGAAAAGGATAAAATAAACTAACCTCACAACAATCCAGGCAATCAATGGCCTTAACTTCCAACAATCTATCATGTTTGAGATGTTTCAATTGACGGACTGCACGCCACATGACAAATGGCTCCCAGCTTAAACCAGATGCAGATTCAAGTACATCACTCACAATCACAGGCTCAGCTCTACTCCAGTGCCACTGGAAATGCTTCAAATCCTCATGTTGTATATCTTGGGCCCCCAAGCAAAACAAATAGTTGTCATCAGAACCTTCTCGAGAAGCTGCTTTCCGTAACTTATTATTGCTTAAGTCCATTTCACCCACTGAATTGAAACACGGACAAAATTGTGAATGAGCAGCAGCCACATCCATTAAGTTGTAAGTTTTGGCAATTTCTTCCGCTTTTCTCACCAACTCTGAAACCGGAATTTCTGGGAACACAAGTTTCTTCTTCTTTTCTGTTGATGAGTCTGAGGACTTAAGTTTCTTCTTCTTTTCTGTTGATGAGTTTGAGAACATACATTTCAACTCAAGAATACCCAGACCACAACCACCCATGTCTTCAGGGGGGCAAGGTATGGTAGAATCGTCATTGGCTTTCCACTCAGATTTTGATTTTATATTATCCATTGAACTAGTCTCAGTAGGTAATTTCACTTTTTCCCCCTCTCCACCATGCAAATAGTCAAATCCACGGTCAATATACTCAATAACCACTTCCTCCTCACCTCCCTGCAGATGTCCACCACGAATCTCCCGGCAACAGGTAAGACATAGATCAAATGAACATCTAGGACAGCTTCGGTGAAAATCAAAAATAGAAGTTCTGCAAATATCACTGCAAAAGCAAGAGATAACATAAAAACCTTCATGAAACAATGTTACCAATATAAACAGTGTTTTCAGGAAAAGACCTTACCAGTACACACGCTCATCAATAGGACAATCTGCTTTTTCAATCTTTAATTCTGGAAGCAATAACCCTATCAAATGAACATCCATACAACCAAATCAAAAGAGTACATCTGAACAATATTTTTAAATTAAGAGAACTAGGAAGTAACAATGAGGAATAATCAAATTTAAAAGACTTAAAGAAAGGAAACTGTAAGTTATAACAGTCAGCAATTGCACAAGTCAAAACTACATCAGGCAGTAAAATTAACATTTTTTTGCCTTTTGCAATTATGAGACATCTTCCAATCCACATAAATACAGAAATCTGCCACGTCAAAGACTAAATAATAAGAGATGAAACACAGATGAGTTCCTAAGCTCATTTGACGGAGTAAAAGAAAATACCCTGTCTTTTAGCCTCTAAATTCTTCTCAACCATTTGCTCTTCCCTAATCCGTTGCAAAAATGGAAGAAGTACTTGTAGCATATACTTATAGTGCTCAAACTCCTCATCTTTACTGATATCCAAGTCTAAGTTCTTCAAATTCTGCAACAAGGCATAAATGCTTTGTCAAGCTTCTCATGCCTAATCTAAAGGCATTAAAGGGAATACCAATTATTCATGAGATGTAGGAAAAGGAGAAACTGACTTTTACAGGTACATCCAAACGCAAGCATGCTTTGCAATTGCAATTTCCACGGCATACTGGACAAGCTTCCGCAATGTAATCCTCCTCAATATTAGGATACCTACACAACACAACACAAATACTTCAAACAACTTGCCAAAACAATAAATGCAATAAAACAAGCAAAAGCTCCTATGCTTAAACATTCATTTTACAGCTTCAAGTATTTTGCAATGTTCCTTAACTCATATTTGAAGCCTTAGAGGCCGAGGTTGCAATCCATCAAAAAAACATTTGTACCAGTTTGGATGATATCTATTAAAAACATAAATAAGGATTCTTCAACAGCAATGCTACGTTAGTTTTTTCTTGTAATGATGCATCCTTTAAAGCATTCAGAAAATCATGTACTGCATAGTTATATAAGATTCAAAATTAATATTTTGTAATTTAAGCCTCATGAAATCATGTAATTTACAATGGTTTAGCTAATTTCAAGATTAAAAGCAAAATTTTCTAGCAGAGAATTATACATCAAGATCACTTTAATTCAGAGTGCCAAGTTGAACATGAGTAACCGCACCAATAAATATTTATTTCCAACATAGTTCCATAACAAAGCTTCCATATAATAAATATTTATTTTTAGCTACATTACAAATTACACCCTTTAAAATAAAATATTTTCAATTTGGTCATTTTATCTAGCCCCATCCAATCTCACCGAGACATCATTAATTATAGTTTTTTGAATCTCCAAAATGATTGTAAATTTAACAGGACAAAATGAATGGAGGCAGAAAGAAGACCTACGTTAGAAGAAAATGGAAGTTAATCTGTTGAAAAAATTCAAATGGGGGAAAACGACACTTAAGAAACTGAATTGAAAATAAATCAAAGTTAAGAGGGTGTAATTTATAATATGGCCTTTTGTTATATAAAAATTGACAACCAAAGAAACAGAAGAATTAAAACAAAACAATCTTATATTGTTTTTCTCGTAACTTGGATTCTGATAACAGGGGAAGACACATGAAACAAACATTAAGGAGAGCACAAAGTTATACAAGGGGGTTCAATCTATCCACCAATTAAATTTCCAAGAAGCACCAAATGAATGTCATGACATTCGATCTAAAATGACGACGTCAGTGAGTTATATAAACCAACTTCACTAAGGTCTTCATCCATGGGAAGTTATTCATTTGGCAGTAATTAAGATTTACAGAAGAATTCTTGGGAGTTTTAACTCAATATACAAGTCTGATCATCACAACGAACAGACACTTGTCAGTGACAAAATCAACTTTTTTAACTTAATGCTATTGATTGAATCTTGATGTACT
Source organism: Quercus glauca (assembly GCA_023736055.1). NCBI lineage: Eukaryota > Viridiplantae > Streptophyta > Magnoliopsida > Fagales > Fagaceae > Quercus > Quercus glauca. The sequence goes on along the minus strand of CM043318.1, from coordinate 22,670,686 downwards.
TTTAAACAGCATGCCTTTCATTTCATGGGGGTATTTACTACCTTATTTTTTAACAGTCTTTAAAACCAGTACACTATTTTCATGGACAGAGCCCATGCCATGAATTATGGACCAACTAGTTTATGAAAATCGTGCAACTCAGTTTATGTAACACATTCCACAGGTATTCTTTTACTTTTCAGATCAATTATTTATTGCATTTTTAGGCCTCAATTGAGCCAAAAAAACATGTCACACACAAGAGATGAAAGTAACTCACATCCAGCAACCATACTTGGAGGGCAAGTTACACACACCCAGCAGGTGTTCAACCCACAACATAATCCTCCAAGTAGCTCTTGCAAAAGAGAAGATACCATTTGAGCTAGAGCTCATTGGCAACTCGCATCCTACAACTATAGACATCTATCATTAAAAAGAAAGCAACCTTATTCTCTTCATTTCAGAGTTAAGACTGTATTTTTCGAATTTGACAGTGCACAGGGTGTCGTGTTAATTAAAATTTATAATGAATTGACGTTAATACAATTTTAGATTTGTTAAGAGTAATGACTAAGTGATGAAATTCTCCCAATACAATTTCACAAACACCAAGTAAATAACAGATCAGAAGCATTAAATGAAAGGCTAAGTATGTCATCAGAAAACTAAATGTCAAATACAACTTGGCATAGAAAGAAACTAACTTAACACAAAAGGAAAATAAAAAAGAAACCCATACCAATTATCCAAGCAAGGTTTACAATAACGCTTCCTCTTACACTTCTTGCACCGAACAACCCGGCCTTTATCATTCCTCTGACATTGATGGCACATCAAAGACACCTCTTCAATCCACTGCTCAACAACGACCACAAATCAAATCAGTAATACACAACAAAACAAACCCAAATTAAACAATTACTACTACTACTCAAAGATTCAAATAAAGAATGTTACCCTTGGATCATGCTTATTGATCTTTTCAACAGCTTTCGAGTTTTGATTTTGAGTTCTCTTTGCTCTCAACGAATAACCAGCACTCCATTCGGCAGACTCGACATTCCCCTTCTCTTCTTCCTCAGTCAAATCTTTCCTCGCGCCACGCTTCCTCTTCGGCTTTTCCAATCCATCGTTTTCCTCAGCAGTTTTTTCAATCTTATTAGCATTCATTCGCTTCTTCTTCTTCTTCCTTCCTCGCTTACTCTTCACCGGAGAATCATCGTTATCGACTGCATAACTAACCTTCTTAATCCCGCCATTTCTCAACCTACTCTTCACTCCGTCAATCCATTCTTCCTCCTCAACAGAACCATTCAAGACCTCTTCTTTCTTTTCTTCCTCGCCATTTTGCTCCTTGTGCTCCTCATGATTTTTCAAAACTTCTTCCTTTCCTTCCTCCACAACCTTAGGCTTCCTTCCGCGACGCCGTTTTGCATTCACAACCTCTTCCTTCTTTTCATCGCAGTTTCCTTCCTTCTGCTGATCGGCCAAACCAGGATGATTTTCCTTTTCATCGGCGGAATCCGGCTTTCCGTTCTCCTCCACCTCTTTAGGTTTCCTTCCGCGACGCCGTTTCTCAACCACAGCCACTTCTTCCTCCTCCTCCTTTCTTTCCTCTCCGGCACCGTCCGAAACGCCGCCGTTCGACTCCTTCTGCCGATCGGCCAAAACAGAATGACTTCCTTTTTCCAAAACCTCTTCCTCCACCACAACCTTAGGCTTCCTTCCGCGACGCCGTTTCACATTCACAACAGCCTCTCCTCCTTCTTTCTTATCTCCCTCTTTGACATCCGAAACGCCATCGTCTCCGTCGTTTCCCTTCTTGTTGTTCTGCTCATCATCATCAGCCAAAACACCATGATTTTCCACTCTCTCTTCCTCTTTCTGATCATCAACCTTTCTCGCTCTACCACGCTTCTTCTTCTTCACAGGCTCAACCCCTTTCTCATTCTCAGCAACACGCTTTCTACCACGCGCCATCACACACACACAGAGAATCAATCAGATAGAGCAAAAAAAAGCGAGGGATTTCAAAATTTCAAACGCGAAGAAATTAAAAACATTAAAACAGGAAGTAGTGGAAGTAAAATAGATTGAAGTGGGGTTTGGGTTTCGAAGAGTACAAGCAAAGTGGGGGAAAAACTCAGTATTTATAGTGGGTGGGAAGAGAAGTGGTTTACTCTTTTATTACTGGGGGGAAGGCAAAACAGTGGGTGGAAATTTTTTTTAAATTAGTGGCGCTAAGAATGGTAAACAAAAAATTTTTAAAACTAGGGTTTGGTTTTGTGGCCGGGAGAATGGAATTTCAGTGGGATTTGCTTTTTTAATTACTTCTTCTGTGTGTACTGTTAGTACTCACTACTCAAACTAGGCCCATAGCCTAATACCCTAATTCTCGTAAGTTGGTCAGAAACTCAAAACTCAGCTAGTTTTTTCCTTTTTACTGCTTTATTAAAGTTTAAAACCAGGTGGATTTGCAAGATGGGCATGGTACACATTCCCCACCCTTTTGGCAAATTTGGTAACTGTCTACGCGGTAGCCTGTAATTAATAAAGAAAAATAATGTTGTTTATGTAACAGAACAGTTAGGGTCAATTGTATGTGAAAGTGTGTAACATTAGCATTAATTGTTGTTTGAAGGTGAACTTATCATGCACATAATCAGACCATATGGAAAGTATAGGGATACAATTTTATATGCCATTTCTTTTGAGATAGATATGGATCCCTATGCTTCTCAAAAAAAGATATGGATCCCTATAATGATGGTAGAGTAATGTTATGTTTATGATTAGTAAGGAAAAATAATGAATTTATATAATAGAACAGTTCTGGTAAACTGGGAAAATTATTGAATACTTCGGGAGTATTATAAATGCGTACTCCTCCCTCTCACGTGAATTATGATCCTGCCATAAATTTAATTAGTGAGACTCACAATTATGTGAGAGGAGGGAGTACACATTTATGATACTCTGGGAGTACCCAATAATTACCCTGGTAAACTGTGTATGAAAGTGTGCAATATTAGCATTAATTATTGTTTGAAGGTGAACTCATCATACACATAATCAGACCAAATAGAAAGTATAGGGATACAATTTTATATACCATTACTTTTGTCCAAGGTAGATAGATATGGACTTCCTCAAAAAAAAAAAGGTAGATATATGGATGCCTATAATAATGGTAGAGTAATGTTATGTTAACGACAATTTTACGATAATTTCATAATAAATTTTAGATGACAAATTATTATTGATGGGTAAAAAAAATTATTTAAATAGTAGGCTCAAATTAAATCTAGTAATAACTTGTCACATAGAATTTGTTGAAAAAATTTTATGGATGTAACATTACTCATAATTGTATGGTGCAATTCCATAGACTTGTAAAATGTAAAAAATTTGACATATAACAAAATAAACTGTTGGAGGTTAAAAAATTCTCTTATATAAGGGCCCACAACAAAAAAGAATTTTAACTTTCAATCTCACCCAATGATTCAACATTGCATGGTGCACCAAATCTATCTCTCAAGTATGTTATTATAAGTTTTAACTAATAAAGAAAAAAGTGGCGACTTCATATAAGAGTCATTGTCCACCACTCAGCCACAAATATTATGCATAGATAATTCATGTGAAAGTGATGAGTTCATCTACTAGTTTTTTTCCTTTATGTTTTTTTAGTGTTAACTAAAGATTTCTTTTATTCATACATAAATGAGAAATGAGGTATCATATATATATATATATATACATATAAAACCACAGAGTAGGACCCAAGTCACCAAACAGCTTAAACTTAACAAAATTACAACCTCAGTAGTAGGAAGTAGGAACAAGATAGGTTACATAGTATTTAGATTGTTGGCAATGGCATCCTCGTTTGGTAAGCATATCACAACACTTTTATTTGCTTCACAAAAAACACGCCTCTCTCGAGCTTAATCAAACGTGTCAGATTTGTTTTACGTTCATGATTCATCATACTTAATGTTTTTACATCAACTCTTTTAAACGTGGTGCTAAATTATAATTGGTTGATTTTTTTTTTTTTTTTGGAGAAAAAATTGGTTGATTAAATATGAAAAATAGTGGTGATTTGTGATTCCACCGATTAGAACTTGTCAACTAATAAGTTAGTAAAAAAGTGTGAAATAGGTCAATGTCATTATTATATTACTTTTAACCTTATGACTTTAGGATTAATGCAATGGCAGCTCCAAGATATATTAAATTTTTAGGGGATACTACGTTCATAACATTTTCACAATATTTTCCTAACAAATCTTAGGTGATAATTTGTTATTAGTTCCAATTTAAACTCACTACTAAAATTATTTTGTTACCCATCAGAAACAATATACCACTTAAGATTTGTCGTGAAAGAGTTTTGAAGTGTAAACATAGCGTTTCTCAAATAAGATAAAATATAAGTTCATTGCATATTGTTTTTTAATACAATGAACATACTAATTATTGTTTTTCTGATTAAATCTGGGAAATTATCAATTGTTTTTAAATACAATAAACATATTAATTATTGTTGTTAAGTGAACTTCAATCGAGATATAAATACTATAAACTTTTTTGTATTAGTTTATTTCAAATTTGTAAAGATCTAAATGGTTTTTTTTTTTTTTTAGATTTAAGATGAACAAATTTATACTTTGTTTATCTCACATAGCCCACAAATAACCCACACGAATGGATTCAGCAAACCGTCGGCACCATAGCCTCCACACGGCCAAATGCAACGTCACAAATACAAAGACTAAACAGGTATGAGAATGTTATTTAACAAATTCCAAGATTCCTCCATAGCAGGGAGAACTTCGATAAGGAAGAACCATAGTCTCCAGCCAACACATGCGGGGTCACACTTTCAAATCTGATCTATTTGCTTTACCTATGGAAGGTTATGATGTGGTGTTAGGATTCACTGGCTAAGTACCTTGGGGTTAATTCATTGGGACTTTAAACAACTCAGTATCACTTTAACGAGGGTCGGCCCTAGACATTTTGGGGCCTTAGGCAAGTACTAAACTGAGGCATTTTTTATATTTATGTATTAATTAAATTAATATTTATTTAATATTTTTATATTATAATATATTTCATTTAAAATTTATTTTTCTTATCTTTTGAGATACAAATTAACTAATTAAATTTTTGTATTCAAGTTTTTCTAACACCTTCTTTTCAATTGATAATATAACTAATCCACTTAATCTTTCTTGGGACATTGTTGATCTTAGCTAGATATAATTTTATTAATTTTAATTTTGAAAAACTTCTTTTTACAAAAGCAACTGTAACAAGTATTGTTAGTAAAATTCTATAAGTAATGCATGTATTTAGAAATGAATCTAACCATTTTATATAATTTAGTATGTCAATTGAAGTATGTTCTTTTACTTGTAAAATTTCTTTTAAAACTTTTAATTCTAAAAATAAATCTAAACCATCAATATCATTATAAACATCATGTTTGAGAAAAGATTCAAGTTTAAGACAATATTTTTGCAAACTATCATCATCTAGTGATTTTAATTTCGTGAAGTTAAATAGAAAACCAAAAATTGTTCAAATCTATTCTCAACTGAACTAATTGCTTTATCTACTATATATAAGAAATAATCAATTTTAAAAGATTCTTCAGTGGATCGTGTTGTCTCATGATGAATATTTTCATCAAATTATTTCTTTCTATGAATTATACATTTCTCACGAAATATAGGTTCTATTTCCATTTTCAGAAGCAATTTTTTTAGATGAATTCATAGCAGATATAAATCCATTTTCTCTATATCATTTTAAATAAGAAATGGGGAATTTTAATTGATCCACAGCCACATAAGTCTTATTGACTTATTTAATAAGACTTCACCCCAAAGTTTTGAATTCCATTCTAGAGACTGTTCCGGATTGGGCATGGGAACGAAATAGTCTGGTACTGGTGTGTACCAGTGCACCGTTCCAAGGTTATGCACTGGATATATATATATATATATATATATATATATATATATATATATATATATATTAATTAATAAAAAATATTGTTATTACTTTTTACTATAATAGATAAATTATATAGATTAATGAATATTGTAGGGTCACAATTTGCAGCCCAAGTCTAAAGTGTACAAGACTTTGGCCCAATAAGCCCAATACAATAGAATTTGTAGAGAGTGGGTCGAAGACCTAGCCTTTTATGAAATTAGCAATGGCTAGTATGAGTTTTAGATATAATCAAATGATGACAAAGTCAATAATCTTGCATGAAGGTGATGTCCGAAGAGGCAGCCTGTATTATAAAATCTAGTAAAGATGATTACAGATTATGTTTATATTGCTACAGTGTTCCTTTTCCTCCTCCGATCCCCTCTTTTGTGGAGGGGTTCTCACATTATATAGTTCCCTTGAATCATCTTCACCTTACACTTGCCAACCATTTGGGTTGCTACTTGAGTACCTGTCCCATCAGCCACTTCCTTTGGTCTTCTGTGAGTTGTAGTTGCTAATGTAACACTGTTCAGGGGTCTTCTCCACATAAATATGGCTAGGAAAATAGCTGATGTGCATTTAATGTGGTGGCAGCAAATTTTCCCTTAGATATTTCTGGGTTCTTATCTCCTCTGTACATGTATAAGGATCATCCTTGTCGTGGAAATCTCCTGGAGGGTCACCTAAAGTGCTGAAGTACAGAGCCAATCAGTATTTAATCTTATCAGAGAATGAGCTTCTCCTCAGACCATCTTCCTTCACTTCATCTTTTATAATTCTGAACTTTGGGCTTCTTTTAATTACTCACCCCTCCTCGGACACACCATATCCCCAGATAAAACCCAAGGCCCAATATACGATCCTGGGCTTTTACCCCCCACAAATATAATGTTTTAATTATATATTAAAAAATAGTGTTTTAAAATATTAAAAATAAGTGGTCAGATTTATTTTTTTTTAAAGAACAAATTTTGTTATTCAGCAAATAAAACTACCTTCTTAGAACCTTCCTTTTAAATCATTTTTCCAATTCCCAAGCTTCCACCCACGTGACCACCTTTGCTCCTCAACTTTTACATTGCATTTATTCTCTCATGTATTTATTTATTACTTCTTTACAGTTTAGTAAGTTTACAATGCTTCTTTCTTCTTAGTTCTTCAAACTCTCAACTTTGTCTTCGTCTTCTTTCTTCTCTACTTCTTTCTTTAGAGGTCAAAAATGATATTTTTGAGATAATTGCTTTTGTTTAGACCAAATAATTTTTTGGGGTACCAATGTTTATAAGGATGTTCTAGATTTTTTGTTCTTTAATCACAAGGATGCATCAGATCTTTTGGAGTTTCATCTTAAACTAAATTTTTTTTTCTACTGCCTCTTCTTTTTTAAAATTTTGGGGCCCCCTTCTACGTGACCACCTCTGCTCCTCAACTTTCACATTGCATTTATTCTCTCATGTATTTATTTATTACTTCTTTACAGTTTAGTAAGTTTACAATGCTTCTTTCTTCTTAGTTCTTCAGACTCTCAACTTTGTCTTCGTCTTCTTTCTTCTCAATTCTTCTTTCTTTAGAGGTCAAAGATGATATTTTTGGGATAATTGATTTTGTTTAGACCAAATAATTTTTTGGGGTACCAATGTTTTGTAAGGATGTTCTAGATTTTTTGTTCTTTGATCACAAGGATGTATAAGATCTTTTGGAGTTTCATCTTAAACTAATTTTTCTTTTCTACTACCCCTTCTTTTTTAAAATTTTGGGGCCCCCTTCCACTTGGAGGCCTTAGGCAATGGCCTAATTAGCCTAGTGGAAGGGTCGGCCTTGATTTTAACATATGAAAGTCAACAGGTTTTGTTGCAAGGTTTGAAATCGATGGGGCCAAGTTTTCAAGAGAATGAATATTTTTTTAAAAATTCACCTAAGAAGGGTCTAGTACTATAGATTATGGTGTCAAAAATATTTCAACATTCACCTCAACCTAATGTAGCCTTGCAAGAGCTATTGCAACAATTTGCTCCTGTATTTGACACACCAAAGGGGCTACCACCAAATAGAGGACACAAGTATCAAATAGTACTAATGTGCCCTCAACAAAGAAATAGTAAAAGATAAGTTTTTGGACATGAGCATCTCTTCTCTCCATGCCTCTATACCTCACCCATCTCTTATCGCCGGAGCTAGTCTCCCCTGACCTTACCACACATCCATACCATAACTTACTCCAATTTACCAAATACCTCTATCCTATCTACCCAGCTCTTAATAGGCTTAACATTCCCTATATACCCTGTTAAGACATATGTGATCATGTTAGGAACATATGTCAATATAGAATTTGCTAATCCTTTGACAAAACACACTTTACTTGTAATTGGGTAGATCTAGGATGTATTTAATACTTCAAGGAACAAGATTTCAAGTCCAAGTGTTAAAGCCATGCAAGTCTGTCCAAGAAACAAGTGAAGAAGTGCTGGATTTTAAATCTCGACAACTAGCTCGACAGATAGCATCTATCGAGGTTTAAAAGGCAATTTAACCCGATGCTCAACAGCTGCTCGATAGATACCCTATCTATTGAGATTTATGAAAATCAGATTTTCAGTTTTGATTTTCATCCAATCCATGTATACGTGTCTGGGTTTTCTTTTCTCATAACCCTAAACATATATAAGGATTATTTTAAGGGCCGTTACAGCTGATGCAAGTGAGTACAACTTGATGCAAATGTTTTACACAAGCATATTGTGACCGGAGACGATTTGCCCTAGTTCATCTTTCTCTTCAAGAAGCTACTATCTCTATACGCCGTAGGGTTTTGTAACCAAGGAGCTTCATGATCTTCATCGTGTGGATGAACTAAAGAATTTTGCAGCCAACATCTTTCTCAAGTTGGTGTGTAAACCGCGTACTGGGATCCACGCATCGATTGGCTAGTCACGTAGTGGGAGCCATGCATGAAAAGGAGAGATTGTCACTACTGAACAAGTCCAATTGGGTATTGGGGTAAGAGTTCGACTGTAGGTTGGTATAAGGTACTGAGATTCCTTTACTTGTAACCGCTTGTTGTGATAATAGTGAATTCTCGGGAGTGGTGACCTTAAAATCACCAGGTGGGGTTTTTGTCTTGGAGGTTTTCCCCATTCATAAAAAAATCACTGTGTCAACTTTATTTTCTGCTGCATATTAACTTAGTTGGTGATTTGTTTGTTCTACCATGCGTATTGCATGTTAATTAACTTAATTAATTCACTTGGCTAATTAATTGGTTAATTTATCGCAAATGGTCAATACATTCTTGGCCTATCATACCCCAAACAAAAAAAAAAAAACATCCACTCCCACCCTATCCCTTCCTCTAAACCTATCCAAAAACCCATGGAAGTGTCATAGCTCATTAATCGCACTAAAAACATCTCATGCCTAGACATTCGTCTAAAGCTCCCTCCAAACCAAAAAGCATATAAACCATTACAAAACAACCTATTGGGCAAACTCAACACAACAAAACTCATAAGCCACTTCAACGTACATATTCCAAGATTACGAATCATGACAAGGGAAAAGAAAGAATTCGAAAGAAAGTTCCAAACAACTTATAATAATAAAAAGAGGGGGGAGAGCGCTTATCGTACATACAAGAAACAAGATACAAGAACATGAACAGCTAAAAGAAGAAGAATCTTTATCTCACTTTTACTTAGAGTTTACTCGCCTTATCAAAGGCGGTGCCACATTGTGAACAATCATGGGTGAACAATCATGGATGAACAATCGATGATGCTTGAGGTTGTGCAAGGCCAAGCCGGACTTAGAAAAAGCTTTCTCACAGGGGTGGCAGTAGTGAACTCAACGTTGGCGACGACCATGGTTCGCCAGATTTTTAGTCTCACACTCATGCTGTTCCCCGAGTAACTTCTTTTACTCTCAGTCCGTTTCACTTTGAACTTTCTTCTTAAAAAACGCACGTTAAGAGTACTTTTTTTTTTTTTTTTTTTTACCTTTTGTGTTGAGAGTAGCTTGACTCTTTCTAAGCTTTTGAACTTTCTTCTTGAAAAACACGAACTAAGAGTACATTTCTTTTTTGATACTATTGTAAATACAAAAATTTTCAATAGTAGAAAATCAAACAATTGAAAAGAAATATGGTTTGCAAATATAAATTTGTACTGATGAATAATGAGTACAATCTTTATTTCAATTCTTTTACAAAAGAATACCCTTTGATTCTATCTTCTTTGAACTTGACTCGAACAAGAAATCTAGCATTTAGATCGAAGAACTATCTAGCATTTAGATTGAAGTTCTTCGAGGCTTCGAAGGCTTGATCCGTTGAGCTTAGTTTATGGGGCTTTTCAGCTTAATTCCAATAGAACTTTAGAATTTCTCTAGAGCTTTGACGTTTTGTTTGCCCTTTTATAGTGGTTTCAAAGGATAAGTCCCACTTGAGATTGACCTCCTTGTTGATAATTATCTCTATTTTTTTTTTAATAGAGATAATCATTAACAATTATCATTCCAATTTAATTGAGATATTTATCTCTATTTAATTAGAATAATTATCATCAAGATATTTATCTCTATTTAATTAAGATAATTATCGTCTTAAATGACACATGTCAACACTTGATTTGTCTAATTTAATGACATATTAATTTAGAATTTGTCACTAAATTTTAATGTGGCATTTTATAATTGGCTTAAAATTTTGCCTCCTACAACTATATTTTCAAAACTGAAAAAACATATCAATAAAAAAAATTGAAAAAACACATTTTATTGTTTGGTATGTACTAATATCATATGAGTCCCATACTTTTAAAATAATTACAAAAATGTCACTCAAAATTTTTATTATTAGTTTTCTCCAATATTTCAATAAGTTTACCAAGAATCTTGTAACTTAATTACTTGACACCTCAATTTCCAATAGAGATATTCGTGATTCAGATCCCCTAACTATTGATGTATAAAAACTTTTTTGAATAAACTTCATTGTAAAAAATTGTAATCTTTAGTTATTTTATAGACAAAATAGAAATCACACTATATATGTGTGCGTGTGTGTGTGTGTTTTCACAAATTGAAAATTGCATGATATAGTGGTTAATATAGATAAACATGTTTCATGCCTACTAAAAAAAAGCATATAACCTTCAATTTTTTTTACGTTCTTGATTGTGTGCTACTAATTTATTCCTTTTTCTGTTGGACATTGCTTCAATTGTTGCATGATATTGTGTTTCAATTGTTTCTCACATAAAAAATAAAAAATAAAAATTGTTTCTCATATAAATCGTAGGAAAATTATATTAAAATTTAGTTATGCTATAACAAAATAAATATATTTATTTTATTACACACACATATATATTACATATGATTGAAAGGAGTTAGGAAATTTAAAGGACTAAGATTTATTTTAGTGAATTCACAAATATTTAACTTTTTATATATGTGGGTTCCAGTTAGCTCAACTGGTAAAGTCTTTGATGGTTGTATAAGAGATATGGGGTTCAATCCCCGCCTACACCAAAAAATTGATTGGTGCCTTGGTTTGATGATAAAGAGCTATCATCAGGAGCGGACGTCATAAGTTGAAACTCTCTCAAAAAAAAAAATATTTTTAGAGAGTGTTACGTCCATAACATTTTCACAATATTTTCCCAACAAATCTTAGGTGAAAATTTGTTATTAATTCCAATTTAAATTCACTACTGAAATTACTTTTTTATCCGTCAGTAATAATCTACCAGTTTTAGGATTTGTCGTGAAAGTGTTTTGAAGTGTAAACATAGTGTTTCTCATATAAGATAAACTATAAGTTCATTGCATATTGTTTCTTATTAATACAATGAACATACTAATTATTGTTTCTAAGATTAAATATGGGAAATTATCAATTGTTTTTAAATACATTAAACATACAAATACAATAGGATTTTTTGTATTAGTTTATTTCAAATTTGTAAAGATCTAAATGAGTTTTTTTTTTTTTTAGATTTAAGATGAACAAATTTATACTTTTGTTATTAGACTTACTATTTTCCCCCCATATTTTAGATCAAATTGGATTATTATTGGAGCTTTGTTTGTATTTAAAAAGACCAAGATATTATCAACATGATCATATTCAAATTTATTTTAGCTGGGTTTAAAAAAAATTTAGGTCCAAAGGGTTCAAAATTTTATTTTAGGAGGAGTGAAAAAATATATATATAAATTTTTTTTTTTTTTTTTGGGCCTAGCTCTGGGAGTTCATTTGAAACCCCTGAACTGTACCTACAACCTAGAGCCGCCCATGTCAATGGGAGAAAAAAAATCCAACGATCATAGAATCTCTACATAAAGCAAACAAAAATCAAATAAATGCTAGGTGTCATAAATCTAGGTTAAAAAAAAGAATTGAATAATTTAAATGGAAATAAATCTGCTTCTAAAATAAATGAAGATGAAACGGTTGTAGTGTACTGTTCATAACTATGTGACTAAATAGTCTTAGGTTTTTAGTGTATTGTGTCCAATTTCCTTTTTCACTCTTGATCTTTACATGTTTTCTTATTTTCTATATTTCAAACACCAATGATTGAAAAGTTTAATTAATTTCTTAAAAAATGATAGATTTAATCATTTAATAGGTATAGATATCCACTTTTTTTTTTTTTTTTTTTTTTTTTTTTTTTTTTTGTGTTTGGAAGTTTTTTACGGCCACAAACTATTTTATAATATTTTTACAAACTACTGATGCGTTTAATGTCTTATTGGTTTTCATCTAATCCCACTATTAACATCATTTTTTTATTTACCGATAATCATTCACCACATTAGCAGTTTGTAAATTTTTTTGTAAAAAAATTTGTATCTCTAGCATTACTGTTTTTATTTAGGGAGAGGAGATTACAGTATAATATTAGGCTATTAACACTTACTTATCTATGATAGGAATAATTCTCCAAATGCTAAATTCATGTATAACTATTAGAAGAAAGTTAAGGTCCAAAATAGTATATAAGAGTTGAGTTAAACAATTCATTAACTCTCACAAGTGAACCTTGGAAATGTGGTAAAATTCTTGGGATGTTGTTTAGAGATTCATGTTCCTCTATTAGTGTATAAATTTTTAACCAATGATACCTTGTATGACCATACACACAGCACAAGCCATGCTTCCTCGCTTTCATGGCAATCATGTCTGCAAATAGTAGCAGAAACTGCATGGGCAATTTCTTTTTGCATTCTGCTACTTCCACGCCAGTCATTCATAGAGATATTAAGAGTAGTAACATTCTCTTAGACAATATTACACAGCTAAGATATTAGATTTGGGAGCTTCAAGACCAGTTCCTTTGGATCACACGCAGATTACAACATTGGTGCAAGGGACATTTGGGTACTGGGATCTAAAATACTTCCTTTCAAGCTAGTTAACTGAAAAGAGTGATGTGTATACCTTTGGTGTTCTCCTTGTAGAGTTACTAATGGGTAAGAAATCAATTTCTTTTGAGAGGCTCGAAGAAGGGATTTTATTTATTTTTGAGAATCAAGCAAAAAGAAATAATATCAGAAGATAATGTTGAGCGGGTGCACCATACTGCAAATACATTTTTTTTTTTTTAATTTTTAATTACAATGGGGGAGGGGATGTCATGAACACACTAGAAAGTGTCAACCAGTTGAGTTACCGGGCTCTTGGCATCTTCAGATACTAGATAAAACTTTTTTTTTTTTTTGAGAAACATATATATATATATATATATATATATACACTAGTTATAGGCTCGTGCGTTACACGGTTTTATGAAAAAGCTTATAAAATAAATGTATAAATAATTATACATTTTAATAGATTCAATAAAGATAAAAGAAAAAATTATCAAGCGTAAATAATTATCTCACTAAAATAAGGGGTAAGATTTCTTCCTAAAACTAAATTAAATTGATAATTCCAAATTGAATTTTAAATTGATAATTATTTAAAAAAAAAGTACTAAACAATTGATAAATCTAAAATTAATATAAACTTGATAATATTATAAATTAAAATTAAAGTTGATAATTCAAAAATACACATGTAGAACATCTTGATAATTTGATGTAACATAAAAATTAAATAAGAAAATTGTTAAAATTAATCTATTAATTCTAACCATATTTAATCATTAATTCTAAGACCCTAACCCTAAGCATATAAATTAGATCAAAGCTAAGAAAATTAGTTTAAATAAAAGGCAACCAATACACAAAACCTAATCAATTTAATAAAAGCAAAATACAAAAACAAAAAAGGAGCCTTTAGAAACTTGACAATATTTTCGAATGTTTTGAATTCATTAATTAAAATCACATGAAGACAAAAAACCAATAATAACACTAAAGAAAATAAACAAAATTAAAATAATAATAATAATAAAAGAAGAAAGAATGCATACATGTATTGTCATGGGATTTAGACATTCACATATTGAAATAAGCTTCACTCCAAAAAGGATATATAGGATTATATATATTGGTAAAATTCCATTTAAAATATAATTCATTTAAATCTTATTGAAATTAAAGATATCTAATCAATGTGTTTGTTTTATCCCATAAAAATTGGAATTAGAAAAAGGTCATATGAATAGAATGAAAAAAAAAAAAAAGTTGATTTAACATAACGTAACATATAAAAAATTAAAAATTAAATAAAAAAAAACAGAGAGAAAGAGAACGTGGTTGATAGCTATAAGGAATTTATATATATATATATATATATATTTTAAATATCATCAACGTAGAAATTATCAAATTAATGGAGATATATACTGTTTTTTTGGAATAGATAGAGATTATCAAATTATTGAAGATACATACTATTTCTTGGGATAAATTTATATTAATCGCCTCTTGAAGAATTTGGATTGTGTTTATCCCTTAATAATCAAGTTTTGTAGCTTGATATTTTGATAAAATAATATTAAAATTTGAAAAATTAGATGATAAATATTATCTAAATTAAATTTTTGTATGTTAAATATTATCCCCTAATTTAAGAAATATATCATAACAAATAAAAAAATAATTTTAATTAGATGATAAATATTATCTAAATTAAATTTTTGTATGTTAAATATTATCCCTTAATTTAATAAATATATCCTAACAAATAAAAAATTAATGTTAATCTAATTTTATTTAATGATAAGAATGAATTAGAGTCCTGGTAGTATACTATTCATTTTTAATTCTTTAAAAATAAAAAAATTTAATAAAATTTCTGCAATTCGGTAAAGCCACGTGGGGCAACCATGGTGACTAAGCCCAACTTTTATATATATTATATGATATATATATATTTTTTTTTGAGAAGATGATAAAGAGATACTATTTTTTTGATAATCATAAACAGATACTACTTGATAAAACTTAGACATTTCTAATTATTGCATAAATTGAGTAGCTATAGGATAAAATAAAGGGGTTTGGCTTACCTCCAGTATTTTTTTTAACTAGAGGTGTCTTTTTATTTTAAATACACAATAGTAAGTGGTAGTGAGTTTTAATCTCCACATTCTATTTAGATAGTCGATGTTGTGACAGTTTCTCTTTAAAATAAAAAAATATTCCAGTTAAAAAAGTAAGTACTGGAGGTAAACCAAACCCAAAATAAAGAGGTTTATCACCAAACCCATGACACGCTATTACATAAAGACATATAACATTCAGTCAAAATTGGATTTTCATAATATATGTTTAGCCAATTTTGGAATTTCACAAAACCCTCGTATCATCATTTCTGCAACACTTTAGATCATTTCGTTTTCCGATATCTCAAACAAGGTTGGAGCAATTTTGCATTTACTCACAAATAAGTTACTCTTCCTCTTTAACTTTTTTTTTTTTCCCTTGAGGTGCAGAGTCCCAAATTGAATTTTATTTAATAATTGTTAGGTGGTAAGCCGTAAGTGGTTATAAATTTCTCTCTTAGATTCAGATTAAAGAAGTGTCTCTGAAAGTATTTAGCCACATAAACCAAAAAGTTAACTAAATTTACTTCTACAGGCTGAAAATGTATAAAACAGTTTGAAAAAAAAAAAAAAAATACAAAACACCAATTGGTTTCCGCGTAAAACACTAACTTGTTGGTGTGAGTGTGTGATCCAAACACTTTTATTATTATTTATTTTCTAGCCATTGGGCAACAAAGGATAAAATAACCGTTGGACAATTATGAAAAAAATAACCATTGGACAATTATGAAAAAAAAATAATCGTTGGGCAGTAATGAGTAAACTAGTTGTTAGACTTTTATGAGTTACTAGTTGCTAAATGCACGGTAATAGCTATTAAATGAGTTTCAGGAAAAAAAATTCCTAAAAAAGAAAACAAAAATGCTAAATTACAACCATTTTCCATTTATGGCTTGAATGAAACTTATAAAATATACACTGTATTTGAACAAAATAAATTAGCCAAACAAACTCTTAGAACCACCCATAAGGAAGAAACACAAGCTGAAGATCAGTTTTTTGTGAATTTTTTGTGAACTCGTAAAGAGGAAGGTACAATTAATTAGGGATTCATCATTCTGCAAAATAATAAGAAAATACAAAATAAGAAAAATCGTATCCTAATATAAAATTGAGTACAAATAAATTTTTTTTTTTATGGGAGAGTACAAATAAATATAATATATACCATAAAGTCATCAAAAAACAAATTTTTTAACAACGAAGTGTTCAATTTCAAAACTAAACGCGATAACTTTACAGACCATGGCCTTGTCCCTTTCCTCCAAAAAATTTGTCATAAGATATCCCTCTTTAAAAAGGACAATATTCAATGTTGTCCACTATTCAAATTTGTGTAGTTTGACTAAATTAAATTTCTTTGTGCTATATCCAACCAAGAACCATAAAGAAAGTTAGAGAGAGGAAGACTGATTTAATTGGAAAAAAAATGAAGGCCTCTAGAAGAATTCAGACTTAGTATCAATAGCAAGCATTGCCTCTAACTTAAACATTGGTGACCTTTTGTTTGGAATGTGGGCAATATAGAGGGATAGAAACAATCAAATATTTAACAATGCAACACTTTCAATTATAGTGTTGAAATCATCATGCATGAAAATGTTTGTGGAGTGGTCTCACACCCTTGGCCTAAAAGATATGCAGTCAGAGATTTTGGGTACACGGTCATGAGGCCTCTCCTTAATGCCAAAAGATAATAGATAGATAGATAGACGTAAGAGTTACTGTCAATGTTTAGGAAATCATCGAAATTGTAATGTCTACTATGCCAAAAAATCCAATTTGATTGAAGTTTCTTTTGTGTTATCTAGCTACCAATTCAAGTTCAAAACTAAACATATATTATATCCAAAATTAAGCTATGTCTAATATTATTCAACCTTCCTGCAAAAGACCAGAACATAGAAATATGACACTAAGCCATCCATCAAACCCCATTTGTTCTATAGATCAACATGCACAATTCCAATTCCCATTGCGCATTCCCATTAACATTTTTCTCTTATAAGAGTGTTAAAATTACGGTTAAGTGATTAAATTCACTATTTCCTAATAGCTTAAGATTTTGAGACAATAATCTCCTCTTTTATTTTTTTTTCCCTATATCAATATTCATGCATCAAAAAAAAGAAACCAAAGGTTATATATTATCCCAAAACAATAATAGTGGAACTAAAACAATTCCAAATATTATTATATGGTAAAATGGGCAAAACAAAGAACTACAAGTACCTGGTATGAATGAAGAAGTTATTAAAGTGTTCTTCCCATATGAATGGTGGTGTCTAGTGTGTTCCCCAAATCTGTTGGATTGAATAATCTATAGAAAAGAAAAGCAATGAAAGTCAAATAGAAAACCATAGACATATCTTAGTAGAAAGAACATAAAGAAAATGTTTATTAGAAAAGAAAAGAAAAATTATAGCAAAACTATAATTCATTGCTTTGTTAAATCTCTCCCTAGAAAAAATATCTACCAAATTCTATAAAGTAATCCTCAATTTGCAAATTAACAAAGCAAAACTCACAATTCACCAACATATCTAAAAAAAGTAAAAAACCATTCACAACTGATTGTGCTTCTAATCACTTTTTCTTCATTGTTTTTATTCCTCGATACCTAAACAGATGCTCAATTAAAATGATGAGAATATAATCCAACATGCAAAACCTTAAAAAGTGCCTAAAAAATCACAAACTTGGTCATCCGTAAAAAATAAAAATAAATCTAGGTATCCCCCAAATTCATTAAAAACATGAAATTTAAACTCTTATTCTGGTTTTAAATTTGGTTCTCTTCGATAGTTTGAGGGAGGAGATAACACATGCCTCCAACCTATGAAAGAAAATATAGTTCAAAACTCACAAACTCCCACTCATGATTTACTTCTCTGTGATAAAATACAAAGCATTTCTAACTCTCTCAAACCAATTATAAATTTTAATAACCAAACCTAAATCATAATTAATGCAAAAGTTTTTGTACAAAAGAAAATACCTTTACAGAAGTGGCGCCGGTGGTATTATGGTGGTGAGAAGTTGCTTGAAAGTGGTGATGGCCTGCAAATTTTCTTGCTATGGAGCTTTGCTTGTAAATAGTGAAAAACTTGTATGAGATTTGTCTCAAATTGTTGCAAAAAAATAAACTAATAAAGTACAAGTCACCTAAAGAATCCCAATAGAATTCTAAACAGTCGAACTTTGAAAAGAAAAAAAAACCCCGACTTTTCACCTTTCACCTCTTTCTCTCTCGGTCAGTTCCGTCAAAACCAAATTGTAAACACCACCCCTAAATCTTCAACTCTCACCATATGGGTTTCCAAACCCTGTGTAATTTAACTCAATCACTTTCACTATCGCAAGCTGTGAAGCCATGCAAGCACCTAGATTTATAAATACTACCTGCTTCCCTTGCGGCGCTGCAACGATAAATGTGCGTGCTTGGAGCCCGAAGTGAACCCCAGATGCGATCTGTTCTGTATTAGCATATCTCATCATATTAACTTCAATAGCTGGTCCTGTGATGTCATAACTTCCAAAACTGCTCGTCTACCATTCTATAGCAAAGTACCAAAGCAATCCATAACCAAATAGCTGCACATGGCCTCCAAACACTATGATTAAACATAAACCCCATTGCACTCAACCACATAGATAAATCAAAGCTCACCTAAGTGTTCTATATCTAATTGGTTTCTATCCACCTAAGTGTTCTATTTCTAATTCTTTCTTTTTGGTGCTTCTTTCAAACCCTTACCTTCCTCACCACGTGTGTTTTTATTTCTAAATTACAATTAATTTTGACAATGCTGATGTGTAAAATTGTGCAGAGATCAACCAAAATTGTGATGAGTAAACCTACGTGCAGAGTTTGTGTTTGGTCTATCGGGTTTTGTTTATTTTTAAAGATAAGTATTGGGTTTTATCCAAAAAAAGAAAAAAAGAAAAAAGAAAGATAAGTATCGGGTTTTGTTTTGGAGAGAAAAATAGTGTTTTTATTTTTATTTTTTAAATATTGAGTTGTGTTGACGTGGAAAATTGTGGTGCCAGCAGAGGCTAAAAAAAAGAAAGAAAAAAGAAAGAAAGATAAGTATCGGGTTTTGTTTTGGAGAGAAAAATAGTGTTTTTAATTTTATTTTTTATTTTTCAAATATGTGTTGTGCTGACGTGGGAAATTATGGTGCCAGCAGAGGTTTCAGTTATATATATATATATATATTAGTAATCAATAATTATAGACTATTATTGTCATGAATAACCTATATAATACCCATCATGACACCATTTCCTATAAGACTTATCTACTACTATAAATTACCAAATACACTATTTTATTCTCTTTCCCTCTCACATATTTTTTTTCTACAATTTATACTTATCTTAAGGAAAAATATTTGAATATTGTTCTTGAACCTTCGTGAATGGAAGTGTATCCATCATAAAAGCTGATGCTATAGTCTAATCTTGGGGGTTGTTTGCCAAGAGAACCAATCACATTGAGTTTTACTCTAGTGGCACAAATCAACCTTTAAGGACAACGTTCTATGCGTGATTCTATAGCACTATGAGATTGTTCCTAAATTTGCATATATTTATTCTGTTTTTGCTAATTGTTTGGGATAATATTTGTTCTATCAAACTTGTTTATTCACTAAAATATTTCCAACATAAACTCCTTGAAGTTTTTAACTTAACCCCATTTTAATACTTTCTAATGTATAAATTGTTAAATTTGATTGAATACTCTCGATAATAAATAGTAAGTTTTTTCGTGTGATGATATGTATCTATATTTAAATCTTTATTTTCACATAAAATAATTACACAAGAAGTTTTGTATTACACTTAGAATTGTAAGGGATATGCCTTACAAAATTAAACCGGTACTTAAATGTCACACTCAAAACGCAAAATATTTTGTAGAGCTTAAGATGTTGTCTTTACTCCTTTAAGTTTATAATTTTGGGCTTTGTGGAGCTTAGTTATGTTTGATCTGATTGATGACCCGACCCGACCTAAATAATGTTGCGTGGTTTTCAATGGGAGATTTTTTGAGGCTTACTCCATGGAGCGGAGGCTTGGGCTGACAGGGAAAAATTTTGGCCCATTTTGTAGCCCATTGTGAATCCTGTGGGCAGGATGTAGAAAATGCAGCTTTGGTGATTAGGGTTTGTTATTGTAGTTTTGAGAGAGAGAAAAAACTGTACGACTGCACTTTGTATTTTTTACCCTGATAATAGTGAAATCCCTGCAACTCTGTGGACATAGGCAAATTAACAAACCACGTAATTACTGTCTTATGCGTTTGATTATTTTTTCTTTGGCGTATGTTTTCTCTATTTTTGTTTCTCACAGGTTGGGAATTCCATGTTAATTCCCTTCAACTGGTATCAGAGCCTAGGGTTAGGTTAAAGTAGGAGCAATCGCTAAGGAAGCAGGAAAGGCATCTAGAATAGAAAAGTTTGATGGCACAGACTTCGCGTATTGGAGGATGCAGATTGAAGATTATCTCTATGGGAAAAAATTGCATTTGCCTCTTTTGGGGACAAAACCTGAGACTATGAAGGCTGAGGAATGAGCTCATCTTGACAAACAGGTATTGGGAGTTATCAGGTTAACTCTGTCTAGGTCTGTTGCACATAATGTTGTAAAGGAGAAGACCACAGTAGATCTGATGAAGGCTTTGTCTGGTATGTATGAAAAGTCATCAGCAAACAACAAGGTGCATTTGATGAAGAAACTGCTCAATCTGAAGATGGCAGAGAACGCATCAGTAGCACAACATTTGAATGAATTTAACACTTTCACAAATCAATTTTCGTCTATAGAAATTGATTTTGATGATGAGATCCGTGCACTGATCGTTTTGGCTTTTTTGCCAAACAATTAGGAGGCAATGAGGATGGCAGTAAGCAATTCTATAGGAAAGGAAAATATGAAGTACAATGACATACGAGATTTAATTCTGGCCGAGGAATTTTGCAGAGGAGATGCAAGTGAAACCTCAGGATCTAGTTCTGCCCTAAACCTTGAGACAAGAGGCAGAGGTAATGATAGAAATTCTAATCGGGGCAAATCAAAATTTAGAAATTCTAATCGGAACAAAAGTAAATCTAAGTCAAGCCAACAAGTACAATGCTGGAACTGTAGGAAAACAGGCCACTTTAGGAGGCAATGCAAAAGTCCTAAGAAGAAGAATGAAGATGATTTTGCTAATGTCGTAACAGAAGAGGTACAAAATGCATTACTTCTTGCAGTAGACAGTCCACTTGATGATTGGGTTTTGGACTTAGGAGTTTCGTTTCATACCACTCCACACCAAGAAATCATACAAAACTATGCTGCAAGTGATTTTGGTAAGGTGTATTTGACTGATGGTACAGCCTTGGATGTTGTGAGTATGGGAGATGTCCATATATTGTTGCCCAATGGGTCTATTTGGTTACTGGAGAAGGTTCGACATATTCCTGACCTGAGGAGGAATCTAATTTCTGTTGGATAATTTGAAGATGAAGGGCATGCAATATTATTTGTTGGTGGTACTTGGAAGGTTACAAAGGGAGCCAGAGTATTGGCTCGTGGAAAGAAGACTGGTACTCTATATATAACCTCAAGTCCAAGAGACACAATTGCAGTTGCTGAACCAAGTACTGATACAAGCTTATAGCATCGCAAACTTGGTCACATGAGTGAGAAAGGGATAAAGATGCTGCTGTCAAAAGGGAAACTACTAGAATTGAAGTCCGTTGATTTTGACATGTGTGAAAGCTGCATCTTAGGAAAGCAAAAAATGGTGAGCTTCTTGAAAATTGGCAAGACACCGAAGGTTAAAAAATTGGAGTTAGTATACACTAATTTGTGGGGGCCTTCTTTGGTTTGGTTGCATCCCTTGGAGGTTCAAGGAATTACATCACTTTCATTGATGACTCAAGCAGAAAGGTATGAGTTTATTTTTTGAAAAATAAATCTAATGTATTTGAAACTTTTAAGAAGTGGAAGGCCATGGTTGAGACAAAAACAGGTTTGAAAGTAAAATGTTTGAGGTCAGATAATAGAGGACAGTACATAGATGGAGGGTTCAGTGAGTATTGTGTTGCATAGGGAATTAAGATGGAGAAGACCATTCCTGGGACACTACAGCAGAATGGTGTGGCTGAGCGCATGAACAGAACTCTCAATGAGCGTGCTAGAAGTATGAGGTTGCATGCTGGACTACCAAAAACTTTCTGGGCTGATGCTGTTAGCACTGCAGCTTACCTGATAAATCGAGAACCATCAGTTCCCATGGAGTTCAGACTTCTGAGGAGGTTTGGAGCGGTAAAGAGGTAAAGTTTTCACATTTAAAAGTTTTTTGTTGTGTTTCTTATGTTCATATTGATTCTGATGCTCGTAGTAAACTTGATGTAAAGTCTAAAATAAGTTTTTTCATTGGCTATGGTGATGAGAAATTTGGCTATAGGTTTTTGGATGAACAAAATAGGAAAATCATCAGAAGTAGAAATGTGATATTTAATGAATAGGTTATGTACAAGGACATGTCAACTGTAGTGTTAGATGTTATAGAGATAAATCAAAAGAAATCTGAGTTTGTCAACTTAGATGAATTGACTGAAAGTACTGTCTATAAAAGGGGTGAAGAAGATAAGGAGAATGTAGATTCATAGGTAGATCAAAGTACACCTGCAGCTAAAGTCCGTAGGTCTTCCAGGACCATTAGATTTTCACAGCGTTATTCACCCACTCTAAATTATCTCCTGTTGACTGATGGTGGTGAGCTAGAGTGTTATGAAGAAGCCTTGCAGGATGAAAATTCAAGTAAGTGGGAGTTAGCCATGAAGGATGAGATGGATTCTTTGTTAGGGAATCAGACATGGGAATTGATTGAATTGCCAGTAGGAAAGAAGGTTTTGCACAACAAGTGGGTATACAAAATAAAGAATGAGCATGATGGCAGCAAGCATTACAAGGCCAGATTAGTTGTCAAAGGGTTCCAGCAGAAGAAGGGCATTGACTACTTAGAGATATTTTCTCCAGTTGTGAAGATGTCAACCATTAGACTGGTACTGGGAATGGTGGCTGCAGAAAACTTACATATAGAGCAGTTAGATGTGAATACGGCATTCCTTCATGGTGACTTGGAGGAAGACATTTACATGATTCAACTAGAAGGGTTCATTATTCAGGGACAAGAGAATCTAATCTATAAACTGAGAAAGAGCTTGTATGGCCTAAAACAAGCTCCAAGACAGTGGTACAAGAAATTTGACAGTTTTATGCATAGAATTGGGTTCAAGAGATGTGAAGCTGATCACTGTTGCTATGTTAAGTTTTTTGACAATTCTTATATCATTTTACTATTGTATGTGGATAATATGCTCATTACAGGGTCTAGCATTGAGGAGATTAATGATCTAAAGAAGCAAATTCTTGGTATGAGAATCATTAGAGACAAGGCTAATGGTACATTGAAGTTTTCACAGTCAGAGTATATGAAGAAAGTTCTCAACAGGTTCAACATGAATGAAGCTAAACCAGTGAGCACACCCTTGGGTAGTCATTTCAAATTAAGCAAAGAATAGTCACTGAAGACAGAAGAAGAAAGGGACCATATGAGCAAGGTACTCTATGCCTCAGCTATTGGCAGCTTGATGTATGCTATGGTGTGTACAAGGCCAGACATTGCACATTCAATGGGAGTTGTGAGCAGATTCATGAGTAGGCCTGGAAAGCAACGTTGGGAGGCAGTCAAATAGATTCTGAGATATCTGAAGGGTTCATCAGATACATGTCTTTGCTTTACAGGTGTAAGTTTGAAACTGCATGGTTATGTAAATGCTAATTTTGCTGGTGATATTAATAGTAGAAAAAGTACTACTGAGTTTGTATTTACTTTGGGTCGTACAACTATATCATGGGCTTCAAATTTACAAAAGATTGTTACTTTGTCTACTACAGAAGCTATGTATGTTATAACAACTGAAGCTAGAAAGGAGATGATTTGGCTACATGGCTTCTTAGATGAATTGGGTAAGAAGCAAGAGATGAGCATTCTACACAGTGACAGTCAAAGTGCAATTTTTCTTACTAAAAATTCGGCTTTTCATTCAAAGTCGAAGCATATACAGACAAAATACCACTTTATCTGTTACCTTGTTGAAGATAAGCTGGTAATACTTGAGAAGATTTGTGGATCTAAGAACCCGACAGACATGTTGACTAAGGATATCACTATTGAGAAGCTGAAGCTGTGTGCAGCTTCAGTTGGCCTTCTAGCTTGAGGACAGGAGGATGAGTTGCAGGGATAAGGGATTGTTTTGGAGGATTGCGGTTGATGTTGGTGATTGAACTAGTCTCCAAGTGGGAGATTTGTTGGGCTTTGTGAAGCTTAATTATGTTTGATCCGGTTGACAACCCGACCCGACCCGAATAATGTTGCGTGGTTTTTAATCGGAGATTTTCTGAGGCTTAGTTCGTGGATGTAGGCAAATTGCCGAACCACGTAAATATTGTCTTATGCGTGTGATTGTTTTTTCTTTGGCGTGTGTTTTCTCTATTTTTGTTTCTCACAAGTTAGGAATTCCGTGTTAATTCCCTACATATAAGCCTTTAAGTAATGCATTGTATAAAAGTTGCAAAAAGATCAATTGTACTGTAATGTAATTACAGTATGAACTTGGAACCAAATCACCAATTGTACACATGCTATTTTATGATAAGTCCTAATTTAAAGTTTCTATTATTTGGAACTCAAGGAAAAACTTTGCTGCTTTTCTTTCTTGGTTTCTCCTGTAAAAATGGAATATCACATGGCATGTAGTGCTTGGTTTCTCAGGCACTACATGAGAAACCAAATTACCATTTCATCCTCCATATTTCATATTCCAAGATTACAAAGAAAGAATTCGAAAGAATCAAAGAAAGTACATACAAGACACAAGAAGGAAGAAAGAAGAGCTAAAAGAACAATAATAGTTTCCTCACTTTTACTGGAAGTTAGGATCGGCAGCGTCAGCGGGTATCGGAAATACCATCCTACAGATACGACAATTGACGTCATTGCCGTTAGCACTCGCACCACACACTCAGCAGTAGCGTCCTGTCTTCTTGTGAATATCCTCTACGTGAATAGCCACTTCACTTGCCTTACCAAACGCGGTTCCACACTTCGAGCAATCGTGGATGAAGGATCGATGGCGAGTGAGATTATGTATGTCCAAGCCGGACTTAGAAGAAGCTTTATCTTACTTTTACTTGGAGTTCACTCGCCTTATCAAAGGCGGTGCCACATTGCGAGCAATCATGGATGAACAATCGATGATGCTTGAGGTTGTGCAATGCCAAGCCAGACTTAGAAAAAGCTTTCTTGCAGGGGTGGCAGTAGGGAACTCAACATTGGCGACGACCGTGGTTCGCCAGATTTTTAGTCTCAAAAAAGAAAAAGCTTTCTTTTTTGATACTGTATTTTCAAAACTGAAAAAACATATCAATAAATTTTTTTTTTTTTTTTTTTGGAAAAACATAATTCATTGTTTGGTATGTGCTAATATCATATGAGTCCCAAAGTTTTAAAATAATTACAAAAATGTCACTCAAAATTTTTATTATTAGTTTTCTCCAATATTTCAATAAGTTTACCAAGAATCTTGTAGCTTAATTACTTGACACCTCAATTTCCAATAGAGATATTCGTGATTCAGATCCCCCAACTATCGATGTATAAAAACTTTTTTGAATAAATTTCCTTGTAAAAAATTGTAATCATTAGTTATTTTATAGACAAAATATAAATCACACTATATGTGTGTGTGTGTGTTTTCACAAATTGAAAATTGCATGATATAGTGGTTAATATAGATAAGCACGTTTCATGCCTACTAAATAACCTTCAATTTTTTTTTTTTTTTTACATTCTTGATTGTGTGCTACTCATTTATTCTTTTTTCTGTTGGACATTGCTTCAATTGTTGCATGATATAGTGTTTTAATTTTTCTCATATAAATATTTTTTTTCTCATATAAATCTTAGAAAAATTATATTAAAATTTCATTATGCTATAACAAAATATATATTTATTCTATTACACACACACATATATATTACATGTGATTGAAAGCAGTTAGGAAATTTAAAGGACTAAGATTTATTTTAGTGAATTCACAAATATTTAATTTTTTATGGTTTTTGTGTTAATTGTTGTTAAAACAATTAAATATGAGTAATAATGTCATATTCTAAATTTATTATTATTATTCCAACTAAAAATTATCTCTTATATAGAGTTTATAAAAATAATCATATAAATTCATTTAATATAAATAATTAATGCACAACTGTAGATAATTAATATAAGCATTTACTCTATTGGCTAATTTAATGAACTAATACTTTGATATAAATGCAAACTTTATTGATTTAGAACTCTAAATAAAGAGAAATTCAAGAAATGCATCACATGACACAATCTCATACTTTCTAACATGAGATCTCTGCTTTTATATATATATTGAATATTGATTACAAAAATGTCACTCAAAATTTATATTTGAAAATTGAAAATACAATATATAAATGCTTTAAATTGAGAACTGATTTGGTACCAAACAATTTTTTTTTTGGGCTACAACTCTCTAACCAAACAGGCCCTAGCATCCGGGTATCATAAAAAGAAAAACACTCATTTTTGCATTCTAAAAAGTTACTTAACATACCATTTTATAACTTAATATTTCATCTTTTATTTTAACAAACAACACATTAAAAATTTAAAATAATAATATAAACTACTCAATAAAATAATATAAAACTAACTCATCTCTCTTTTCTATCTTTTACAATATTATAAATATAAAATGTCTTAATTATTTATTTGTGTTTGGTTAGATATAAGTTGTAAGTTTATGTAATAAAATTTGTAATTCCCAACATGCATTACTCTTAGGTTAAACTTCCATATAAAAAGAAGCTTACATTATTTTCACATGATTTATGCAAAGAGTTTTTATTGTTATCCAGTTCTCTATCTGGTTCTTCAGATACCAAAAAACCATATGAGACAATACAAATATCCATCAATTGGGTGAAGGGGCATCAGTGGTTTGAAGTTGTTGTTCTCTGAAAGTGGTTGAAATCTCGAAAATGTGTTAAAACACAAGAGCTTGTTTAGACTCCAAATTAAAAGATTACGGTTAGATTACTTTTACACTAACTTATCTAAGTGCGGAAACAAGAGTAAATGAAGCGCAAACAACCAAAACTACTCTAGTGCATAAATATGAACAACAAACAATAAAAGTAAAGCACAAGAGTAAGGGAAGAGAGATGCAAACACAAGATAACACGGTGATGTGTTATCGAAGAGAAAACCAAAGAACTTGGCGAAAAACCTCTCTGCCGCCCTCCAAGCGGTAAATTGATCCACTAGACAATAAGTTGGGATACACAAATAGTAAGAGACCCTCCAAGCCTAATTTACCCAATGTACCTAAGCCCTCCAAGCTCCTACTCCAACAAGGCTTCTTTGAACTGTGTCTTGTCTAGCTTTCTAGATCCCACAATACGCCCGATTGCATTGGCCAAGCCTCACCTGCTTCTTTTGGCAAATCCCCAAAGCTTCCCTAGCTCCAAAACACTATCTACACTCTGAATAGGTGTGAGTTGTGTTTGGGTACAAATTTCCTCTCAAGGTATGACAATGGAAAAGGGAAGGAGAAGAGGCTAGAATGATTTCTCACTAAAGATTAGTAGCTCTCTCTTTAAAAGATGAGTGTGTGTGTTGTAGAAAACATATCTAGAGTTTTTCTCTCTGAATAGTCTCCTTTACATTGTAGGTAATGAGGGTATATATAGTATGGGTGAAGGGTAAGAAAGTCACACTTAAAAAAACCTCCAGGCAGAATGTTTCGCGACTACCTCGCAAGAAGTCCTTACCCGCGAGACACTCAGGAAATTGACAGCCTGGCACGACTCTTCAGCTTCCAGTCATGTGCTTCTCACGCGACTACTTCGTTGGTTAGCTTCTCGCGAAATCCACTTGTTCTTCAATTCAGCTTGAGTCTTCACCAACTTAATACTAAACACAATACAATAAAATCCCACAAAATACAAGGAACAAAATTAAAGCAATTACAACACTTTTTGTCATGGAATAAAGCCAACATAAAACATAGTTGTAAATCACAACTTTACAATCTCCTCTTTTGGCTATTCAGTGACAAAACACCCTATAACAGACCCTAGATTTAAACATGAGTTTGGGAACAATGACAAAACTCACTCACACCTAAATCTAAAAGCTGTAAAGCACTTGGAACATATATACCTGTAACCTGAAACATTTGCACAAAACACATTAGACCTTCAAGGTAAATCAAGTGATAAAAGGACAAGTATAATGTAACAAGTAAAATGCGATCAAGTAAACATGTTGTAAAACATATGAGCAATTTGATCAAACACATGACAGTCATATGAAAATGACTACAATGATCATATAGCAAAGCAAATGATCATTCGAACATGCAACCAATCAGTGGCGACGCCACATTTAGGCCAGGGTGTTCCCAGGAACACCCTGGCCTGAAAAAAAAAATTATATATAACAATTAAAATTTTTTTTATTTGTTTACCCTTAAAAAAAAAAATAGGAACACCCTAAACCAAAATTAGGAACACCCTGCTTTAAAAAAAAAATTAAAAAAAGTAGGAACACCCTCAAATAAAAATAAAAAAATTATTTGTTCTACTTTCAAGCAAAAAAAAAAAAGCCCAAAAAATTTGTAAAAGAGCAAGCCTACTAAGGAAAAAAAGCCCAACATCAATCCTAAACAACAAATTACAAACCCAATCTAAAGAAAAAAAAAAAAAAAAAGGTAAAGCAAACTCAACATGGTAGCAAATCCACAGATTCTCAAAAATTTTAAAAAAATAAAAAACCAAAACTCAATATACGCTATTACAACCTAACCTAAAGAAACCAGAGCAATAGATTCATCAAGTAAAGTAAAACCAGAACAAAGCACATCAACGACAACAACCAACAGACGGCACCTCCGCCTCTAGCAACGCTGCAACAGAGCACATCGTGATTGTCTTCGTCTCAGTTTAAAACATTGAAGAAAAAAAAAACAAAAAAAAATATAGTGGCAGCAAGAAAAACTGAGAAAAGAAAAATAAGAAGAAGAAGATGAGAGACTGAGAAAGAGAGAATGCACTACTGTGATGGTGTCCAGCCGTTTGAAACTTTGAAAAGAATACTGACAAGTGTGAGAGACAATTGAAATAAAATGGATAGGTGAGAAAGAATGGTTCACGTGGGTTGGTGGGTGGGTTTGGGAAATGAGAAAGTGAATTTCAAGAGGATTCTATGATTTTAATTACTCAAAATGTTAGCTTTATTTACAAAAATGCCATTAATGATTTTATTATTTCATTTATAAAAATAACCATATGCAGATATGCTTACAAATAATTAATGACATGCCATAAATAATTAATGCCATGCACATATGAAGATATGCCATAAATAATTTTATTTTATAATTAATGAAATAACAATATAACAAATTATAGTTTGTAAAAGACAAATAAATTAATGAAACAACTAAATAATAATAATTAATAATTTTATTAATATTTCAAAATAAACTTATAGTTTATTGTTTATTCTTTTACTAGAATATTTGATAAGAAAACAACATAGAAGACAATTGTAAACTTTATATATTTGTGTGTTTTTTGTTTATTGTTGTTGTTGTTGTCAATATACAAAATTTTCTTTTTATTAAATTGCTTAATTTATACTTGTTGGGGAACACCCTGAAAAAAATTTCTGGAGTCGCCACTGCAACCAATAAAGCACAATAACATAAGGATATATGCATGTCCAACATATAAACATGATGCAATGAGAGCAACAAAGTATAGATACTAAATGTAGGGACCTGGTTTGAATTCTCTGGCCCCACACTAAACATAACTCAAAGCACTATAAAACAATGAGAAAATAAGCATAAAGTAAAACAAAACAAAACAAAGTTTTCTTATAAAAGATGTCTTCTCCCTCTTGGTATATGCATCTCCCCTATGACTTTCTCCCCTTACGAATGTGCACGAGGTAGAATTTCTCCCCCCTAAGAATGTGCACATTAGTCATATAGAAATGACAAAACACACCAGCATACTCTCTGGTATACTCTCCCCCTTTTTGTCACAAATAGACAAATGAGATAAGAGGAAGGAGGGAAAGAAAAGAAGATATGAGCAAGGGTAAAAGATGATGCATGAGGGGTGTAAGATGAATGAGCAAGTGAAGCTCAAATGAAAGACAAAAACATCTAAAAAAAAAGCTACAAAGCATAAAATAAACATGACATGCTAAGGATGATGGAATATGATATAGACCTAGGCATGACATAGACACAAGAACATGTTATATGTACTAAAAGGTCTAAAAAGACTTAACTAGTATAAGTGAATGCAAAACATGTCAAGTGTTAGAGTGTGTGCAGCAAAGGTGCATTTAGTGCGCATGTGAGATGCATGACTAATGCATGAGCAAGCACTCACGGAGCAAAGTGTATAAAACACACAACCAATGATCAAAACATGATAAACATGAATAATTATGGTTATCCCCAAAAATTTGGTACTCATTAGAGTCCAAAACAATAATAAAATGTCATTTGGGCATTTTATCAAACACATAGAGTGCACACACTACACATGTATATTAAACAATGCGTGAACATACGAAAATCTTGCCTAAATACATGTAACTTTTGCCACAAGGGGCCAACGTCCAAAGCAAATCATCATTTAAAAACAAAACTCAATAAAAAGATTGACAAAAAATAAGTTTTCCAACTCCCATTTGAGAAAATCCCAACTATGAACATAAAACCCCTAAAAACATAATCTAAGGATCAAAATCAATGAAAAGAGTTAAAGATTACCTTAGAGAAGTTTATGGAATGTAAAACACTTAAAATTAGTTAGGTTTTGATGTTGAAGCATTAAAATAGGGGTTTTGGAGAAAATGGGAGAAGTTTAAAACAAATGTCCCACGAAATGCCCTTTAAAAAGCTGATATGGAAATTTTTGCTGGTATCTCGTTGGTTAGCTTTCCGCGAAAATTTCGCTGGTATTTCGCTGGTAAGCCTTACTAGCGAAACAGTCGTGAAACTCTCTGTCCAAAGTTGAAAAACTTGAGAATTGGACCATTTAACTCCCAGTAGAGCTTACACATGAAATAGGTCATGAAAACACCCAGAAAACATGTTTTTCACATAAAAACAACTTGAAAAACTTTGAAAAACATGGGTGATACAAATCACTTCCAAAAGCAAATAAAAAGAACAAAAATCTTTTTGATTTGATTCACATATGGTCGAGTACACACACATCACATTTGAACGTGTACAATCACACAAATGAAATAGACATTCATTGAACATTAGACTTGTGTGTTGTGTGTGTGTATCAAATGTGAAATAGTCCTTAGTCCAGAGTGAAACTTCAATGATCAATTCAATCAAGTCATACACAACTGGTACTAAGTCAAGAGGTCTATCTCAATTATAGAAATGAACATAAATGACCTCCCACAATAAAACGATTACACATCTTTGAAACTTTTCATTTGACTTCTTTACAAATCATAACATTTGATCATTTTTGAACAATACATCTCATTTTGAAATCGGTACTTGAAATTTTTGATATTTCAATATTGAGAATAAGCCTTTGGCTGTTTGAGCACCATACATTTCAATAAAAAGTTGCTTTTCCTTTTTCCTAGTCAAATACTAGTATGTGATGGTTTTTGCAGCCCATTATCTCTTTTCATTTTGAGATTTACATTTGTTAAACTCTTTAAGCAAAAACATAAAAAGTGTGGGAAGATATATAGGCACAAGTCTATGCATGTATCAAAACCAACAAAACTATTGACCAATCATTCATGATAAGTTTGAAAATCGATTTATAACAATCACACATAAATTTTAAGATTTTTCCCAGAAAGATAGATGTGTATACAGAATAAGTTAAGCTCGTAAATGCACTACGCCATTAGTATGAAGATACTAGGCCAAACTCACATGAGATATGAGCTCAAACATATAGGAACAAACTTTTTAAAATTTTCACTTTTTATGTGGTTTTGAATTTTTACTCACATAAAAAGAAAAGCATAAAAGTAAGATCAACAACAAAAATAATGCATACAAATAAATGCAAGATGTACAAATGCATGACAATGAAGCATCTAATGCATGAAGGGTCCTACAAAGATCGAAAAAAATAGATCAAGGACCAAAAGAGCAAAAGCTCAACCATAGAAATCCTTCCTCTTCCAAACGGAACGATTGTTTGGAATGAATGTCTTATGAGAAGTGAGACGAGGGTTGGAAGAATGAGAACTGGAGATGCACATAAACAAGGAGGCAAGAACATTAAAAACTTTCTTCAACAACTTACCATTTTCCCCCAAATCCGGTTTAGCTTGCAAAGCACAACTTTCAAAAAGCTCAAGTTTCTCTTTTCTTTTGATTCTTTTAAGAGCTTGAAACTTAGAGCAATGAGGTTTAAGATGACCATAGACACCACAACGGTGACAAAAATTGTGTTTAGGCCCATTAGGTCTTTTGGGAAGGGATCTAGCAACATGAGTTTGTTCTCTCTTTAACTTTGGATATTGAGATCTTATATGACCAATCACACCGCAATGGTGGCAAGTAATAACAAACTTAGATCCACTCAATTCTCTACGATGGGAACTAAACAGAGGCTTAGGCTTAAGAGCATTTCTCTTCACTTTTTGGTTTCTTTTGTGTGAAGGAATGTACACCGATTTGTTTTTAGAGGTAAAACTTACAATAGGCACAAAATTAGGTACCACAACATGATTGCAACAAATATTTTCATCATTTTTAGCAATAGGTTCAACAATCAAACACTTGGCATGCATCTTAAGAGATTCATTTTCACATTTTAGCTCATCAACTAGTTTGTTAGACAAAACAAGTTTAGCATCCAAGTTCATATTCAGACATTCAAACTCTTTCAACTTTTTAAGAGAATTTTCAGCAAGTTTCTTATACTTTTCAACCAATTTATTGGATTCATTGAACTTAGCAATTAAATCGTCATTTTCAAAATGAAACTTGCTCAAATTCTTATAAAATTTCTTAGCCTCTTTCTTCAAGAGTTTGATGTTAGGAATATCAACAACAACTCCCATAGATTCATGTAACATGTCATCACAATCATGTAGATAAACACTCATAGAGGCATTTGCATAAATACATGGCATGATACAATCAACAATATCCATAGAAGCATACAAAGCATTATCCATGGAAAAATACATAAGGGGTCATGGATCACACTTAGGTAATGAAACAAAAACAAGTATACCTGCTCTGTTACCAATTGAAAGCTCGAAAATGTGTTAAAACATAAGAGCTTGTTTAGACCTCAAATTAAAAGATTACGGCTAGATTGCTTTTACTCTAACGTATCTAAGTGAGAAAACAAGAGTAAATGAAGCGCAAACAACCGAAACTACTCTAGTGCATAAACATGAACAGCAAATAATAAAAGTAAAGCACAAGAGTAAGGGAAGAGAGATGCAAACACAAGATAACACGGCGATGTGTTATTGAAGAGGAAGCCGAAGAATTCGGCAAAAACCTCTCTGCCGCCCTCCAAGCAGTAAATCAATCCACTAGACAATAAGTTGGGATACTCGAATAGCAAAAGACCCTCCAAGTCTAATCTACCTAATGTACCTAAACCCTCCAAACTTCTACTCCAACAAGGCTTCTCGGAACCATCTCTTGTATAACTTTCCGGATCTTGCAATATGCCCGATTGCATCGGCCAAGCCTCACCGGCTTCTTTTGGCAAATCCTCAAAGCATTCCAAACTCCAAAATACTCTCTACACTTTGAATAGGCGTGGGTTGTGTTTGGGTACAAATCTCCTCTCAAGGTATGACAATAGGAGAGGGAATGAGAAAAGGCTAGAATGATTTCTTACTAAAGATAAGTAGCTCTCTCTCTAAAAGATGGGTATGTGTGTTGTAAAAAACCTATCTAGGGTTTTTTTTCTCTGAACAACATCCTTTACATTTGTGGGTAATGAGGGTATATATAGTATGTGTGAAGGGTAAGAAAGTCACACTTAAAAAAACCTCCAGGCAGAATGTTTTGCGATTACCTCGCGGGAAGGCTTACCTGCGAGACACTCGCGAAATTGACAGCCTGGTACGACTCTTTAGCTTCCAGTCATGTGCTTCTCACGTGGCTACTTTGCGAGTTAGCTTCTCTCGAGCTTCTCGCAAAATCCACTTGTTCTTCAATTCAGCTTAAGTCTTCACCAACTTAATACTAAACCCAATACAATAAAATCCCACAAAAAACAAGGAACAAAATTAAAGCAATCACAACACTTTTTGTCATGGAATAAAGCCAACATAAAATATAGTTATAAATCATAACTTTACAATGGTTGAGTGAGATTTACTTGGCTTTTGCTCAATGTAAAGCTTACTGGTTCATTTAGATTCTTGTAACTTCCTAAGGTCGAGTTGCAAGTGGCAACCTCATTGGTGCAATATTTTGCTCTTCTTGCTGATGTTTCATTTGTTGTTGCTAAGAAAAAAATTGGCAAATGCCCTTTTCGGGTAAAAAAAAAAAGCATTTTGCTCCATTTCCCAAACTAATTAGGGAAATGCTCCTATTTTGAAACTCGATTTTCTCAAAATCGAGTTAAAAAAAAAAAAAAATTCTGGAGCCCTATAGTGGCGTTTTAAGGAGCCTATAGTGACGTTTTAAGGACCTATAATGGCGTTTTGGAACTCGAGCTCCATGAACTCGAGTTATAGGCAATTTTTTATTATTATTATTTTTACCTATAACTCGAGTTTATGGAGCTCAAGTTCCAAAACGCCACTATAAGTCCTCAAAATATCACTATAAGATCCTTAAAAACACCACTATAGGGCTTATTTCGATTTTGAGAAAATCGAGTTTCAAAAGAGAAGCATTTCCCTAATTAGTTTGAAAAAATGGGCAAAATGCTGTTTTTTTGCCCGAAAAGGGCAAAGGCCAATTTTGTCCCTGTTGCTAAGCTATCTTTGTATCTGCATGTTGACGCGCTAGCTACAGATGTAATTCCCATTATTTAACTTTCAATATGAAACCAACTATTACCAAGAAAAAAAAACACTGCTTTAATTCCCTGATTTCTAGAAAAAGATTAAGCATTTTCAAATTCCAGGATGATTTCATATTCAATAAAATGTCTTGCAGGTTCTTGGTTTTAGAATCTCTTTCACGTAAAATTTCATATATGAATTTATGGTGATTGACTTTGCTTAGATTCTGCTCCAAACATATTCTAGTTCTACAATGCATCTCATAGCATAAATAGTCATTTTCTTCACCTGCTTCAAGCAAGATAGCAATCAAAAACCATAATACACAAGATTTATACTTCAGTTTAGTGTCTAAAGAAACTATTTCACATTATATAATTATCAAATGCATACCACAAAGACCTAGCACTGTAGCACACACCAGGATTAAGTGAGCATCCAAGTTAATATCTCTCAACATATCCTTCCAAATGGGAATGCTGCAATTCTCCTACAATTTATATTTATTAAGAACTAGTGCACAGCAATACAGTTGTTGCCATAGAATTGACCATATAGAACATTTGTATATAAACCAGTACAGGTAGAATCAACAGCAGTAGAGTGCAGGAGAAGGTGGTATTTTCTGGTGCAATGCACCAATGGTTAGACCACAATGAGGGAAAGTGAGATCCAAAGTTGGTAGCAAAGTTGAGGTTGGGCAAAGAGAGGAAAATTGAAATGGCAACAGTAAAAAAGCAGTATTAATTAGGTTTTTCAATAAGAGAATTAGCATCTTTGTAAAATTTTCTTTCTATTTTACGATAAAAGCCAACATTTTTTTTATTTTTTTTTATTTTACACAACCAATTTGTAAAAACACCCATATTAGATTATCTATGATACACATTTTTTTATTTAAATAATACTTTCTCACATTTTTATATTATCACACTTACCCATACACAGCCCCACCACTTTACCACACACTCCACTTCACCGAACACTCTTTCTTTCTTTTTCTCCTCCTTCTTTTTTCTTTCTTCTTCAGCGTCTTCTTTTTTTTTTTTTTTTCTTTTTTTCTTTTGCTATTCTTTCTTTCTTCTTCTTCTTTTTCATTTCTATAAAATAAAAAAAAATAAAAAAAATCTTTCTCTTTCTCCCACCTCACTCTCTATCAAACTGGTGCTCTCTTCAAATCTGAAAAAATTTCTCTCTACAAAGCCTCCATGGCTCAATACACTCACACTTTCTCTCTCATGGCAGCGGCAAGCATTCCATGGTAGCAGTGGCTTGGGTTTTGGGTTGATTTGCAATTAATTTTTTCAAAATTTTTTGAATTCTATAATAAATATAATATATTATATTTTAGGGGCTCTCTTCCAATTGGAGGCCTTAGTCATTGCCTAAATGATCTAATGGTTAAGCTGCCCTGCGAGGAGGTTGATTGCATATGTAACATCACTCTTCCGCTTCTTGGCAGCTCCGATTTCCATGACAACGTAAAAGCTTCTATATCCTTTGTTAATTCTTGTTTCTTGTTGTCGTTTTTAGTATTCTTGTTTTGTTAGTTGTTACGGTTATGATTGGTAGAGATATATGATTTTCATAAATTCGGTTATGAGACTGATAAAATTATAAATAAGGAATTAAATTCCATTTCTTAACTTAGATTGGTATATGATTATTTTAAGTGTTCTTGTTTTACTATGCGTTTGGCATGGATTATTTTTGTCAACTTATTTTACTATTCAGCTTATTTTTGCTAGTTGTTACGGTTATGATTGGTAGAGATATATGATTTTCATAAATTCGGTTATGAGACTGATAAAATTATAAATAAGGAATTAAATTCCATTTCTTAACTTAGATTGGTATATGATTATTTTAAGTGTTCTTGTTTTAGTATGCGTTTGGCATGGATTATTTTTGTCAACTTATTTTACTATTTAGCTTATTTTTGCTACAATTCATGGGTTCCACTACACATTTTGGTACTATTCATGGGTTCCACTGTACTATTTCAGCTAATTTTTACATTTATCTACTGTACTTTCAGCAAAAAGTTTTTAGTTTCAACATAATAAGCGGATCCAAACGGACACTTAGTCTAGTTCGGATATGACCTTTGAAGAACCCATTTTGAGAGTTTGAAAGTATATTTCTTAACCCAAGGGATTGGCCTAGTGGTTCCTAAGGCTTTGTGATATCTATGAGATCTTAGGCTATTATAAGGCTTTATCTACCGTACTTTCAGTAAAAAGTTTTTAGTTTCAACATAATAATCGGATCCAAATGGACACTTAGTCTAGTTCGGATATGACCTTTGATGAACCCATTTTGAGAGTTTGAAAGTATATTTCTTAACCCCGAGGGGTTGGCCTAGTGGTTCCTAAGGCTTTGTGATATCCATGAGATCTTAGGTTCGAATCCTCTTGCCAGCATCTTAGGGCCACCCTCATGAAATTCCTTCTTATAATAGCCTAGTGCGAGTAGGGGGGACTGCATACACCTGAAAAAATAGTCAGATACTTGAAAAGGTCTAGATACTTTCGTTTGTAAATAAATAAATAAATAAACTATTTTAGTCCATAAACTTTAAAAAGTTCTTTTTTCGTCCCTAAACTTTGTAAAGAGTTTTTTTTTTTTTTTTTAATAGTTTAGAGACAAAAATAATGATGAAAAATAACTTTTTTTCAATAGTTTAGAGATAAAAAACAAACTTTTAGTAAAATTTAAGCACATAAATAATACATTTTCAATAATTTAGAGTTGAAAAATAAACTTCCTGAAATTTAAGGATAAAAAACAAACTTTTGGTAAAATTTAGAAATCAAAATATTATTTTACCCAAAATAGGAAGAAAATTTCGTAGAACTAGCTTAAGCCGGTTTTTCAAAACCTTTGATAGAATTTTGTTGTCAGTGCCAATAAGACTAATTAGTCTGTAATCTTTAATATCTACAACCCCTACTTTCTTTGGGATGAGGTCAACAAAAGTGGCATTCACACTTCGTTCAAACGTTCCATCCTCACTAAAAAACTGAACAGTACTCATAACGTCGTATTTAACCACTTCCCAGAATTTTTGAAAAAAAAAAAAAAAAAGCAATTAAAAACAGTGACGCGACCAGAAATTTTTTTCAATGGGGCTAAATAATATAACAAAACTCTTGAATAAAAAAAACAATCTAAAATAAATATTTATTTTATAAGTTAGCTTTTCGCTCAATGAAATTGTTCTATGTTCTTTCATTGTATTAAAATCATTCAAATTCATAATTGATTATGAGCTAAATTTTCTAACCATCTCTCTTTCACATCTTTGAGCTTTTTTCGAATAGAAGATTGAACAATCTAAATTTTTAACATTTTTCTCTTATAATATACATAAGAATTATGGATGATTCCCCCATAAATTAGCCACATTTTGAAACATAAATATAGAACTTTTGTAAACTAGATATATAACAATTTTTTTTTTAAAGGTGAGACCACCAAAGTCTACAATAATATATATTATATATGGTCATGTTAACGAGTGCCCTTAGGGAATTGTTAATAAACCATATTAGGAAAAATTTTTGACACAACTTTCATGAGAAATATAAAAGGTTATCAAAAAAATTAATTGCTTTTATCACTTTTT
Organism: Quercus glauca; assembly: GCA_023736055.1. Classification (NCBI taxonomy): domain Eukaryota; kingdom Viridiplantae; phylum Streptophyta; class Magnoliopsida; order Fagales; family Fagaceae; genus Quercus; species Quercus glauca. Next base: position 22,631,399 of record CM043318.1, on the reverse strand, counting down.
CCATAAATGTTTCTAAAAATAGTTTCTAAACTAATGCCTTTAAGGTATTGTTAACATTTTCTTATTATATATAGAATTAACTCAATAAAACTATATATAATTATTATAAGAGATTAAATTCTATAAGGACATGATGTAAAACTCATGTTTTACCCCTACAATCCTAACATGTTACATCATCTTGTCACATATTTAAGAATAAACACAATTACACTCAATCAATTTTAATACTCATATATAAATTCAACCAAATTGGAAATCTATCGAAAAGTTATTAGGCGTGGTAAGATGTACTGAATTTTAAGTAAAATGCTGATGTGACAATTACTTATTGGATGTTGTAAAATATGGGTTTTACACTTTGTCCTTATAAAATTTAATATATTATAGATTTATAACCAAATAGAACATTGTTTATTATAATATAATAAATTAATTGTGTCATAAGGGCACACATTAAACATTTATTTTTAATTCTTATAAAAAAAACATTCATTTTTAAAAACTTTTTATAGGAAAATGAAAAAAATTGTCAAAACTTTATCGTTTTTTCACTTTCCTATAAAAAATTTACTAACATATACCCCAAGAGTACAAGTTAGTAAAATCCAACAAAATATTACAAATATATCACATATAATATATTATTATATTATTAAAATTAAAACAAAAACTTAAAGCAACCCACACTATCTCCTGAAAAAATAAAAATAAAAAAAGAAAAGAAAAAGAAGCAACCCACAGTTTTGGAATGCAGCCTCAGTAACATCATTCATTCAGCCAGTTCTGATTTACAGCGATAAGCCATTATAATAGCGCACAAAGTACGATAAAAAAAGAAAAAAGAAAAGAGATATTGTAAGATACCAATGATTTCTCCTTCGACTGGAGCTAAACGGAAGTCGCACACCAACAACAGGGCAATTAGTGATGCTGATGACTAGTATGGCTTGGCGGTGTGATTTGAAATTTGTTAAAGATTGAGGTTTTGTTAGTATTTGAAGGACCACACCAAAATTGTTTGGTTGAGATTTTACTCTTAACTTAAAAGAGCTTGTTTTCAATTTTGATACAGCAAATTTTAAAATTTGAGGGAGGACCAGAGAACAAATTTTTGTGAATCCATCAACTTTAAAGCCACATGTTCTCAAACTTGAATTAAGGCCAAAACTAATAGCAGTAGAAGTAATGAAAAATAAAATGTTAATTAGGAAGTAATTGAGAGTATGATCTCAGATATAATAAAATAGAGTAAAGGAATTTATATGATCGGCCCAATTTAATTTGTCGAGGATTTATAACCGACCTCAAATTTTGAGAATAACGTTTGTTGTGTTATTGTCGTATTTATTGATGTCTTTTAATAATTCTTTTTTTCCTCCCTTTTTTTCCTTTTGCAACCAGACATGACTCACGATAGTGTCATGGACTCATGTACCTTATGGATATTTAAGATTCATTAATATTTTGTATCTCACCATATGTAATATATAATAGATTGGCTCATTTCAAGATTAAAGCTCTGTTTGTTCCTTTGAAAATTTTATGTGAATATAGATTTTCATTTTTTTTTTTTAATGTTTGGTAGCATTAAAAAGAGAGTTAAAGGAATAATCTTTTAGTCAATCGAAAATCTTATTTAAAATATTACTTATTTTCAAGAAATTTTTTTCTGATAAATTTTTTTGGAAAACAACACTATATTAGCAGAAAATGTTTTCCAACTCATTTTCTTGGTTGCCAAATTATTAATTTTCCAGAAAACTTTATAACTGAAACAAACCAAGATCATTTTAATTCTAAGTGCCAAGTCAAACATAAGTAACCTTACCAATTCCAACACATGGAACAAAAATTAGGGAGAGCACATAAATATACAAGAGGGTTTATCAGTCTATCCACCAAATAAATGGATCATGCATGTGCAACTATAAAATGAATGTCATGACATTCAATCTAAAATGAGATCGTAAAGTGGGTTATATATGCCAACTCTATTAAGGTCACGATTCATGACTAAGAAATTGAGATTTACAGGAGCTTTCTTGGGATTTTTTTAAGTTAATATACAAGCCTGATCTTCACAACGCACAAAAGCACGTCGGTGCCAGCCAAAATCAACTTCATTGACATAATGCTATTGAGTCTTGATGCACTTTTTAATGGCGTCTTCATTTAACGCTATGAATTACGAACCCCACTAGCGTATGCAATTCAGTTCAAGTAACAATCTACAGATATTCTCATACTTATCAAATCAGTTATTTATTGCATTGTTAGGCCTAGGTCAGCCAAAAAATTGGCACACCAACTGTATGAAAGTAACTCACATCCTGCAACTCTCTTTTTTTGGGTAAGTTGCACACACCCAACAGGTGTTGAAAACCCTCCACCTAACTCTTACAGAGGAGATACAATTTGAGCTAGAGCTCATTGGCTACCCACATGTCCACATCCTACAACTATTGAAATCTATTTCCATTAAAAAAAATGACCTCATTTTATTCATTTCACAATTAAGATTCCATTTTCTGAGTGTCGTGTTATTTAAAATATTATGTGATGTTGCACGAAAACACTTTCAGGTTTGGAAAAAGTTTGGCTCAATGCAATATCATTGATTAGGTTTCTTGTTAATGTTTCTTTCTTTCTTTTTTTGCATATGAGGTATCGTTGGTTTGATGTCAAAAATACAAAGCAAAACTACAAGAGAGAATGAAATTCAAACACAAATGCTACCTACTACCAGTATATCTTTACCATATGATAATTCATACAACAATTCATGATGAATAATACCTGCAGACATTATCCATATGGTTCTTGCATGTACATACTAAACTACTCGTTTCACATTCCCAAAAGATTGTAGGACTAGAACAACATTCTCCATAACCTCCAAGAACTAGGGTATGGAGTGCAGAGGACAAGGCCTATACAAAAAGCACGTAAATAACATATACCAAAAACAGTGTTATAGATGACCCAGCTGTATTTACAAACCACCAAAACACTTTCAATTCACCAGCCAAAAATCTACACCAACAAAGTTGAACCTACTTTGAATCTTCAGAAACAGAAACTCAAGTCGTCTCAGGCCTGAAAATCAAATATTAACACGGTTATTTCAGCAGAAAACCAAAAAAGCAAGAGCATATCATACTGCTACATGATGAAAGACTTTCAAGCAACATTTCAACACAGACATGCAGCATTTCACTCCATTGTAGCTCTAATTTTAATTACAGTCTTTATAGACAATTGAATTTGAAAGCTCATCTTTTATTGCCAACTTGACAAGCTTGTTTTCACCAGCAAAATTTGTGGAATGACCAAGAAGATGCAGCCAGCTACTGTAAGTAACAATAACATGTCATGCAAATATATTTATTTGTACATGAAGGATAGGGGGAGTGAACAAGAATGAAGCATAATTAAACCAAGAAATGTGATTAGAGAGCGGCTTAAAAGATTGCAATTTACATAATTAAACCTTAAGATATGTCTTCCATCAAAAAAGAAAAAAAAAACCTTAAGATATGTCCACTAAAGACATGTCAGGATTGAGAGTAAGGTATATAAAAGATTTAAAGTGGAGAGGACGGTATATAAAGAATTATAGAAGAGCATAATTAAACCAAGAAATATGATTGAAATTCAAAATGGCTAAAAAAGAATTAAATGGAAAGCAGTCTATTGCTATGTACAACCACATTATAGAATCATGGCTGGTCAGTAATACTGACAAGACCAGAAGAATTAGTATACAAAATGCCTATATGTTGAAGCACAAAGAAAACCATGCTCACTTACAAACACAACGCAACTTAAGAGATGACCACCAAAGACATTTTTGGACCATTTTGCCTTTAGGCTATACTAAAATAGCTTTATATACCTTACTAAAAAAAAAACTTTATATACTATATAGAAATTTATGGTGATTACTAACCTTTGTTTCCGCTCCAAACATTCTACAACGTGTCTCATAGCACAAATAGTCATTTTCTTCACCTACTTCAAGCAAGACAACAATCAAAACCCATAATACACAAGATTTATACTTCAGTGACTAAAGTGAAACTATTTCACAGATTATCTAATTATCACATGCATACCACAAAGTCCTACCATTGTACACTTTCATCCCACCATGCTACATTGAGCACACATCAAGAATAAATTTAATTTTAATGGCCATTTAATTAATATCTATCGACATATGTACCCATATGGGAATGCTGCAATTCAATTACAATTTATATTTATTGGGCATTAGTGAACAACAATAAGGTAGGTGCCAGTGAATTGAGCACATAAAACATTTGTATCTAAACCAGTTGAGTTAGAATCAATAGCAGTGGAGTACAGAAGGAGGTTTTTCCTGGTGCAATGCACCAATGGTTAGATCACACAATGAGGGAAAGCAGGATCCGAGATAGGCAGCAAAGTTTTAATTGGACAAGTTGGCAAAAAGGGGAAATCGCAATGGCATCAATTGGGATCTGGCAACAGTAATCAAGCAGTATTAATTAGGTTTCTAAATAACATTTACAAATAACATATTTCATATTTTATTAAAAACATATATTTATGACAAGCTCCATGACAATACTGCTACAAAGTACAAACTAAGCTCACATTGACATCAGCAATCACTGAGGCGCAGGTATGAAAAAGATCTAAATCAAAACAAATAAGAACTATAATAATTAACAGAAACATAGTTCACAGCATTACACGCGAGATGCCATTGTACAAGAAGCACAAGTGGAAACATCCTACTAACATGAGAAAAAAAGCCATAAAACAGTTATGGTCACATCAAAAAGATATCAATTACATACCTCCAACTCGTCTTCCTTAGCCCTGTGATTCTGGGGAAGTGTACGGATTTCCTCTGTCAAACGGATGCACTCACCAACATTTTCAGGTGAGACGAAATTGAGAGCAACCTTTATGCATGACTGAATGTAAAAGTAGAAAAGAAACCATTAAAATTATATAATTATTTATATGTACAGGGAAACAAATCTATAAATAGAAATCAATTTCAAACATCACAATCGAGAGCAACCTTTATGCATGACTGAATATAAAAGTAGAAAAAACAAATCATTAATAATTACTTGTATGTATAGGCCATAGGGAAACAAATCTATAAATAGAAAGCAATTTCAAATGTCACAATCCACACCAAATTTAAAATTGAAGGCATAAGGCACATAAGCTCATCAATCAGCTCTCTGATGCACTGATACGGCATTTTTTCCATCGTACTGGTATCTGATACGTAACTGATATAGATACAGGTACAACCATACCCAGAGAGTATCAGGCGAAAAAAATGATTTTTTTATATTGATATGGCTTGGATACACGCAGGATACGTCAATAGTGTTGTTAAAAGCGAGGGGCACACTTAAGCGCAAAGGGCTCTTGGAGCCTAAGCGCAAAGTGCAAAGCGCAAGCGCGTGCCTGATTGAAGGGAAGTGCACATTTTTAAAAAATAATTTTAAAAATTTTAAAATTATTATTAATGAGAAATGCAACAATCAAATTATCATATTAATTGAAATAAAACTTTTTATATAATTCATATAACATTTAAATTATGCTCTACTTTTGCAATTTTAACACAAAAATTGCTAGTCAAGTCATTTTTTTTTTTTGTGGATAAGTTAGATATCAATACTTTCATGAAATATCTTTTCTTAAATCTCCTATATCTATAATGCCCTAGGACTAATTAGTAATATTAGTTAATAATTTAATCACTTAATGACTAACTCTGGAAGAATTAGTTTGCTATGTTAGCTTTCAAAAAAAAAAATTAGTTTGCTATGTTCAAAATCAACCACTAAAGTAACTAAACAATTACCACATATATTATATCATACGTTTTTTTTTTTTTTTTTTTTTCCATGAATGAGCTAAGAATATGAGGACATTGCAACATGGTAATCGGTACCAAGGAGTTAGGTGGGTTACTGTTTCAAGGAGAAAAAATAAAAATACAGAAGATCTGGGAGGTTGTGGGTTGGGTTTTAGGACAAGTTATACTCAAAATATTTTTTTTTTTTGATAAGTAATTTACACTAAAAATATACGAAATCAATGGTTTATATCAATAATGTCAAGATCCTATAACTTTAATTCAGTTTTGGTTTTTCTTTATTGAAAAATATAAAAAAACTCCAAAAAGCGCGATTTGAGCTTTTTGAAAAAGCGCAAAAAAGCGCGCCTAAAGCGTGCTTCTTTGAATGAGCTTAGCTTTTGAGGCAAAAAGCACTGGAGCCTTGGGGGCTTCAAGCTTTGAGCTTAAGTACGCTTAAAGCGCGCTTTTAACTACACTGTTAACGTCAGAGATATAGCGAGTACCAATCAGACACGGGAGAAGGGGGAAAAAAAATAGAGCAGAATTTGCCGTATCTCCAACGTATTGTATCCTAGATTTTTCAAAAAATGTTGTATTCCCGTACCCCTACCCATATCGTACCAATACCCGTACCCGTATTGGTGCATCATAGTCAATCAGAAATCTAAGAGGAATTCCACACAAAAACATTTAACAGGATAACCATACATTCCAGAAATGTTCCATATTGCTTCCATTCCAATATGATTTATGCTCTGTTCACTTGAAAACCACTTCTACCAGTCTTCTACTTTTCAAACTGATAAAATTATAGGCAATTCAACCATAACATAATCAATGAAATTATGAAACTCAAATTGTCTTTGCAGGACAACATAACTTATAAATGACAGGAATAAAACCACTTCATGGAGATATCATTCTAGCATTTAAAGGCCACAATGTCAATGATAAGTGAAATATTAATTGCTCACATCCTAGTCAAACCGTAGAAGGGCATCAATAGAATAAGAGGCATGCAAGCAGAAGGGTGGACCACTAAGAATGATTGATAAACCAACCTGTTTCCAAAAATTCTCATATTTAAGAAAACATTCACCCTATGTTGCCAGCTTGGAATTCAAGAAAGGTGAATAACAAATCACTGGTGCAATATGTAAACTATCCCATTTTTATATACTAAACCGTGGGGGGGAGTGAAATAAACACCAAATGCAATTTACTTTACCTTTAAATTTCTTACTTGATGAGGACAGCCAGCAGGAATGAAGACAGCATCTCCAAGATTTTGGACAAATGTCCACGGTTCAATTCCTATATTATAGCATAGAACCATAAAAGTATGCCCAAGAACAGTTAGTCATCTGATGACAAAAAGGAATACGGCATTCAATCCAACTAGCACCGTTAATATATAAGAAACTGACCATATTCCTCCTTGAGCTTTCTTTTGTGCTCCAAAGTCAGATAAAATGTTTGATCATGTATAGGGTGAACAACCTATACAACCAAAAGATATGATAAATACAACAAAAATGTGCCAAGTATTAACAAGAGTAAAAAAATATAATAAAACGCACACACACACACCAGCAATAATGCAGATTATAAACCACAGTCAATGAATTCAATATGCTACATTTCCAATCAAAGACTACTTCATTCACCTTGCTTTACCCAGCTGGTAAAAAGCCAGTCAGGCCTATATCCTGAATTTTGTTACCCAATTTGGATTTCCCATGGTTCTCTTCATACAACAAGATTACAGCAATTTTAAAATTTTAAAGATTTTTTAGGAATAAAGCAAAGATAAATGTGTTTCAAAAAGGAGAGCAGTAGGCATTTCAAGATGACTAGTTTTAAATCTTAACCATCGCATCTTAATTACTAAAACAACTTTGCCAGACACTTAGCAATACCATTAAGCAGTGTCACATTGATTGACCAAAAGAATATAGTACTCTTTAAGTAATTTATCACCACCATTATAAACAGAAAGTATAATGATAATAGTCAAGCAACAAAAAGAAAAATTTAGTATCCAATTGAAATTGAGAGAAAATTACCTGCTGCAATGGACAACAATGGATGTGCCTAAATTCCCGGAAGTGCTTATTAAGATATTCCTGCAGCTTTGGAACATCTTGTCTCCGGAAAATGTCCCAGATGGCACCACCCTGAGAAGCTTCTAACCTGTCCAACTTTTTTCCAGAAATTGTAGTATCACTCCCACCACTGTTTTCTTGGTCCACTTTTGACCCTTCATTCTTTTCCAGCTCTGATCCACTTGAAAAGTCTTTCCCATTCAACCTTGACTCACCACGATCACCATTAAGTTCAACAATAGGATCAGCCCGTTCAACAGTTATACCAGTGTTTTGATCCCCAGATCCACTACTAATATTTTTATCATCAGCAGGAACTTTACAAGACTCAACAACAGATACATTAGTCTCAACCTTTTCATCCACAGCTTGAAAATCTCCAAATAATTCCCTTTGGTCTTGCTCAAAGTGCCTCTTTTTCAATTTTTCTATACTCTCAAGGCTCTCCTTTTTAAGTGGCACTTCAGCAGTATGTGTCAAAATATTTACCTAATTCAGTGAATTAAAAATAAAGAAAATTAGATCATCAAACAGAAGTTAAGTGTCAGCTATATTTGTGGATTAATATACGTAAGTAGTTCATTATTTGACAAAAAAGGGAAGAAATTGCAGAAAAAAAAAAATCCCAAGAGAAGTGTTAAATATAAATACAAAAGCAATCAGACAGACAAAATATGATCATAGAATATCATCCCCACACTGATGCAAGAATATCATTGTCTCCTTTTACTTCAACATTAGTCAATACCATACGAGATGCGTAGGATAGGGAGCAGGTAGAAGACATGACTAAATGATCATTACCAAGAAAATTAAATCAACTTTTAATGAAAACAGACAGTCCGTGCCCTCAAAATCAGGAACCCTCATTTGTCACAATTGCATTATGACAATTGGCCCAAGATGAATCAAAGCACCAAAAGCAATTATTTTTATTCATTTCAAGTATGAGTAACAAAAAGAGTGAAAATAAAACCAGGTGTGACAACATCATGCTTATCTAAAATGGGTTTGGACTTGATGTAGATTCCAACTAAACCACACATAGACATACACATCTAAGATAAAATCCAACACCTGACACATCAACTTTGAAAATTCATTGGAATTTATACAACAAATTTGATTAAGAGACAAAATGATGTGCGACATAAAATTTGGTCAATTATGGCGTCGGACTCAAATCTGTAAAATGTGTGATTAGCAGTTATTGACAGACACGCAGTGTTTAAAACATGCCAATCCCTACCCAACTCATCTGGCCCTCACACTTCAACCTATATAAACTCAAATAGGCATTTTCATGCAGTACCTCAACCAAGCAGAAGTTTTTCCGTTGGCCAAAAAAAAAAAGAAAAGAAAACAAAGTGATTAGCAGGAGTCACAACAAGACCATACATACTGCATCAGACATGTCACAATGAAGTTTGGTGACAGAGTCCCCACGGCCAAGCTCTTGAGCAGCTCCATACGCAATATACATCTTGGGACCCATATCTGGCTTGAGAGATTTATCAGGCAACCGGACAGCAATGTTTAGAACACCCTTGTGTGGATGTGTATATTCCTTAAATGGCAAGCAACAGATAAACTCAGCACCATGACGTGGCAAGCGTTCCTCAAATAATGTATATGGAGGCCAATCTTTTAGTTTCAGTATCACAGGCCACAAATAACGGTCATACCGACCCTCTGTATACCCAGTAAAGAACTCATGGATATTGACATCAGTCTGCATTTCATCACAATAGTTAGTATCACAAAGCAAAATCATCAAGGACCATTTCCATATCATTTTATTATAGAGAGTAGACAAGTGGGAATTTTAATAAACAAATCCAAGAACACTTAAAACTAGAAGGGAAAGGTAAAAAAACAACTATGAATATAACAAAAATAAATAATAAAAGAGAAATGCTAATGAGTGCCCTTAGGGCACTGGTTAATAATCTATTTAAATAAAGGTTTTATAGGAAATGAAAAAAAAATAATTAATATTTTGACAGCTTTTTTCATTTCCCATAAAAGTAGTATCAAAATTTTCCTTAAATGGATTATTAACGAGTGCCCTTAGGGCACTTCTTAGCATGACCCATAATAAAAAAAGGTATTTAACAATCGTCGGAGTGAATAACGAAACACCAGTAAATGGACCTAAAATTTTTAATAAGACTCTTTCATATACCATTTTCAGAATAAAAGGTAAAGATAAGAAGGCAGTCATCTCCCCTAAAAATCAAGTAGAGGGAGGACATACAGCTGCTAATTCTCAAGTGCAGAGTATTTAATGCACCAATTGCCCATAAATGACCCAAAACGCTAATCATGAAAGTTGCAAGGCAGTATCTGCCTTTTTTTTTTTTTTTTTTTTTTTTTTTTTTTTTTATCTAACTTGGATTGAGTAAGATAATCATACTAAACTCTATACAGGTTCTTCCACATAAAAAAAGTATCATCAGTACATACCAAAAGGTTGGAAATCAAATTACCGTGTGCAAAACTAAAATAAATCTTCCTGATAACAAAAGAATTGGAAAATTCCTAGAAAGAAAACCTTCCATTTAAAGAATTTTCAAAGACAATCTCATTAAAAATAATAAAGTAGAATAGATTAAGCACAAACATCAATAAATTAATGCTAAACAATTAAATGCCAAAAGGAAAGAATAATTAACACAAATAGAAAAGGATAAAATAAACTAACCTCACGACAATCCAAGCAATCAATGGCCTTAACTTCCAACAATCTATCATGTTTGATATGTTTCAATTGACGGACTGCACGCCACATGACAAATGGCTCCCAGCTTAAACCAGATGCAGATTCAAGAACATCACTCACAATCACGGGCTCAGCTCTACTCCAATGCCACATGAAATGCTTCAAATCCTCATGCTGTATATCTTGGGCACCCAGGCAATACAAATAGTTGTCATCAGAACCTTCTCGAGAAGCTGCTTTCCGTAACTTATTATTGCTTAAGTCCACTTCACCCACTGAATTGAAACACGGACAAAATTGTGAATGAGCAGCAGCCACATCCATTAAGTTGTAAGTTTTGGCAATTTCTTCCGCTTTTCTCACCAACTCTGAAACCGGAATTTCTGAGAACACAATTTTCTCCTTCTTTTCTGTTGATGAGTCTGAGAACTTAAGTTTCTTCTTCTTTTCTGTTGATGAGTCTGAGAACATACATTTCAACTCAAGAATACCAAGACCACAACCACCCATGTCTTCAGGGGGGCAAGGTATGGTAGAATCTTCATTGGCTTTCCACTCAGATTTTGACTTTATATTATCCATTGAGCTAGTCTCAGTAGGTAATTTCACTTTTTCCCCCTTTCCACCATGCAAATAGTCAAATCCACGGTCAATATACTCAATAACCACTTCCTCCTCACCTCCCTGCAGATGTCCATCACGAATCTCCCGGCAACAGGTAAGACATAGATCAAACGAACATCTAGGACAGCTTCGGTGAAAATCAAAAATAGAAGTTCTGCAGATATCACTGCAAAAGCAAGAGATAACATAAAAACCTTCATGAAACAATGTTACCATTGGAAACAGTGTTTTCAGGAAAAGACCTTACCAGTACACACACGCATCAATAGGGCAATCTGCTTTTTCAATTTTTAAGTCTGGAAGCAATAACCCTATCAAATGAACATCCATACAACCAAATCAAAAAAGTACATCTGAACAATATTTTTTAATTAAGAGAACTAGGAAGTAATGATGAGGAATAATCAAAGTTAAGAGACTTAAGAAAGGAAACTGTAGGTTATAACAGTCCGCATTTGCACAAGTCAAAACTACATCAGGCAGTAAAATTAACATTTTTTTTCTTGGCCTTTTGCAATTATGAGACATCTTCCAATCCACACAGATACAGAAATCTGCCACATCAAAGACTAAATAATAAAATATGAAACACAGATGAGTTCCTAAGATCATTTGACAGAGTAAAAGAAAATACCCTGTCTTATAGCCTCTAAATTCTTCTCAACCATTTGCTCTTCACTAATCCGTTGCAAAAATGGAAGAAGTACTTTTAGCATAAACTTATAGTGCTCAAACTCCTCATCTTCACTGATATCCAAGTCTAAGTTCTTCAAATTCTGCAACAAGGCATAAATAATTCGTCAAACTCCTCGTACCTAATCTAAAGACATTAAAGGGAATACCAATTATTCATGAGATGTAGGAAAAGGAGAAACTGACTTTTACAGGTACATCCAAACGCAAGCATGCTTTGCAATTGCAATTTCCACGGCATACTGGACAAGCTTCCGCAATGTAATCCTCCTCAATATTAGGATACCTACACAACACAACACAAATACTTCAAATAAATTGCCAAAACAATAAATGCAATAAAACAAGCAAAAGCTCCATGCTTAAACATTCATTTTACAGCTTCAAGTATTTTGCAATGTCCCTTAACTCATATTTTAAGCCTTAGAGGTTGAGGTTGCAATCCATCAAAAAAACATTTGTACCAGTTTGGCTGATACCTATTAAAAACATAAATAAGGATTCTTCAAAAGCAATGCTACATTAGTTTTTTCTTGTAATGATGCATCCTTTAAAGTATTCAGAAAATCATGCACTCTATAGTTATATAAGATTCAAAATTAATATTTTGTTATTTCACCCTTATGTAATCATGCAATTTACAATGGTTTAGTTAATTTCAAGATTAAAAGCAAAATTTTCTAGCAGAGAATTATAAACCAAGATCGCTTTAATTCCAGGTGCCAAGTCAAACATAAGTAACCGCACCAATAAATATTTATTTCCAACATAGTCCAATAACAAAGCTTCCATATAATAAATATTTATTTTTGACTACATTACAAATTACACCCTTTAACATAACATATTTTCAATTTGGTCATTTTATCTAGCTCCATCCAATCTCACCAAGAAATCGTTACTTATAGTTTTTTGAATCTCCAAAATGATCGTAAATTTAACAGGACAAAATGAATGGAAGCAGAAAGAAGACCTACGTTAGAAACAAAATGGAAGTTAATCTGTTGAAAAAAATTCAAATGGGGGAAAATGAAACTTAAGAAACTGAATTGAAAATAAATCATAGTTAAGATGGAGTACTTTATAATTTGGCCGTTTGTTATATAAAAATTGACAACTGAAGAAACAGAAGAATTAAAACAAAACAAACTTATATTGTTTTTCTCCTAACTTGGACTCTGATAACAGGGGAAGACACATGAAACAAACATTATGGAGAGCACAAAGTTATACAAAGGGGGTTCAGTCTATCCACCAATTAAATTTCCAAGAAGCACCAAATGAATGTCATGACATTCAATCTAAAATGACTCCGTCAGTAAGTTATATAAACCATCTTTACTAAGGTCTTCATCCATGGGTAATTATTCATTTGGCAGCGATTAAGATTTACAGAAGAATTCTTGGGAGTTTTAACTCAATATACAACTCTGATCATCACAACGCAGACACTTGTCAGTGACAAAATCAACTTTTTCAATTTTATGCTATTGATTGAATCTTGATACACTTTTAACCAGCATGCCTTTCATTTCATGGAGGTATTTACTACCTTATTTTTTAACAGTATTTAAAACCAATACACTATTTTCATGGACAGAGCCCATGCCATGAATTATGGACCAACTAGTTTATGAAAATCATGCAACTCAGTTTATGCAACACACTCCACAGATATTCTTTTACTTTTCAGATCAATTATTAATTGCATTTTTAGGCCTCAAGTGAGCCAAAAAATATGTCACACACAAGGGATGAAAGTAACTCACATCCTGCAACCATATTTGGAGGGCAAGTTACACACACCCAGCAGGTGTTCAACCCACAACATAATCCTCCAACTAGCTCTTGCAAAGGAGAAGATACCATTTGAGCTAGAGCTCGTTGGCAACCCGCATCCTACAACTATGAAATCTATCATTAAAAAGAAAGTGACCTTATTCTCTTCATTTCAGAGTTAAGACAATTTTTCGAATTTGACAGTGCACAGGGTGTCGTGTTAATTAAAATATTTAATGAATTGACATCAATACGCTTTTAGATTTGTTAAGAGTAATGACTAAAGTGATGAAATTCTCCCAATATAATTTCACAAACACCAATTAAATAACAGATCAGAAGCATTAAATGAAAGGCTAAGTATGCCATCAGAAAACTAAGGATGTGTTTGGTTAGGGTGAAAATAGGGAGGATGGAAAATAGTGAGAAAAATAAGGCATTTTTTACTGATTAAGGAAAGAAAATACGAGAGACATAAAATAGGAGAGAAAGTTTTCCCTCCAAACCCACTTTTTTTATTCTCCCAATTTGAGAGGAAAATGAAGAGAGAAAAGTGCTGAAAAATACATTTTACACAAATACCCTCTCACCTACCCTTCACTTTATCCGCGATGACTTTTGCCTCTTCTCAGTAATGTTGCTTTGGCTTATTTTTTTATTTTTGGCAACGTTGCCTCTTCTTTTTTTCTTTTGATTATCCAGGCTGCCTTTTTTCTTTTTTCTTCTTCTGGGCAGAAACGTTGCCCTTTTTTCAGGCCTGGGCGTGCCTTTCTTTCTTCTTCTTCTTCTTTTTTTTTTTTTTTCCCTTCTTCTGGCAGTAAAGTTGCCTTTTCTTTCCTATTTTTTTTCTTTTGATTTTCTATGGGCTGGGCATGACGTGATTTTATTTTGGGGACATGATTTTTATTTTTTTAATAAATTTGAGAGATTGTTCTTTTTTTTTTTTTGGTGTGATTATTTGCCACTTTTTTTTTTTTTTTTTTTTTTTTTAACTAGACGTGATTTTATTTTGGGGACATGATTTTTATTTTTTTAATAAATTTGAGAGATTGTTCTTTTTTTTTTGGTGTGGTTATTTGCCACTTTTTTTTTTTTTTAATTGGGCATTATTATTCAAACTCACTTTTTAAATTCCTCCACTTTTTCACTCTCAACCAACAAACAAATAGGAGAGAAAATAAAATCTTTCCTATTCTCCCACCATTTTTATTCTCTCACTTTTTTTACGGGGGAATGGGCAGACTAACAATGTAAAGGGCAAGTATGTAGTAAGTTAGGCAACGTTTTGAAAAATTAAGAAAAATAGCATCTCGAGTTTTAGAAACTCGAGTTCCATGCAAAAAAAATTTTAGTTTGATCGCCCCTATAGTGGCGTTTTTAAGTCCTATGGTGACGTTTTAAAACCCTATAATGGCGTTTTTAAGTCTTATGGTGACGTTTTAAAGCTCTATAGCGGCGTTTTCCTGCAAAAATTTTTTTTAGTGTTCAATACCAGGTTCAGGAAGTCCTATAGTGGCATTTTTAAGCCCTATGGTGACGTTTTTAAGCCCTATAGCGGCGTTTTCTTGTAAAATTTTTTTATAACTCTATTTTTAAGCCCTATAGTGACGTTTTTAAGCCCTATAGCGGCGTTTATGGAACTTGAGTATTTAAAACTCGATTTCCACGTGGATTTTTTCCCACATCACACCCATCCGCTTACAAATCGAGACTTAAAAACTCGATTTTTATCTTGGAACTTGAGTTTTAGACACTCAAGATACTAGTTTTCCACATTCCTTTGCAACGTGACAACTAACTAAATTTTTTAATATTTATTGTTATTTAGAAAAAAAATTCATTTTTTTACTCATCCAACCAAACTGACCCTAAATACCAAATAAAACTTAGCATAGAAAGAAACTAAGTTAACACAAAAGGAAAATAAAAGAAATCCATACCAATTATCTAAGCAAGGTTTACAATACCGCTTCCTCTTACACTTCTTGCAGCGAACAACCCGGCCTTTATCATTCCTCTGACATTGATGGCACATCA
This sequence comes from Quercus glauca, assembly GCA_023736055.1. Lineage (NCBI taxonomy): Eukaryota > Viridiplantae > Streptophyta > Magnoliopsida > Fagales > Fagaceae > Quercus > Quercus glauca. The sequence continues at coordinate 22,615,561 of CM043318.1, read as the reverse complement.
AAGACACCTCTTCAATCCACTGCTCAACAACAACCACAATTCAAATCAGTAATACGCAACTAAACAAACCCAAATTAAACAATTATTTTACTGCTACACAAAGATTCGAATAAAGAATGTTACCTTTGGATCATGCTTATTGATCTTTTCAACAGTTTCCGGGTTTTGATTTTGAGTTCTCTTTGCTGTCAGCGAATAACCAGCACTCCTTTCAGCAGCTCCTTCATTCCCCTTCTCTTCTTCCTCAGCCAAATCTTTCCTCGCGCCACGCTTCCTCTTCGGCTTTTCCAATCCATCGTTTTCCTCAGCAGTTTTTTCAATCTTATTAGCATTCGTTTGCTTCTTCTTCTTCCTTCCACGCTTATTCTTCACCGGAGAATCATCATTATCGACTGCATAACTAACCTTCTCAATCCCGCCATTTCTCAACCTACTCTTCACTCCCTCAACAGAACCATTCAAGACCTCTTCTCCTTCGTTCAAAACGCCGCCATTTTGCTCCTCATGATTTCTCAAAACTTCTTCCTTTCCTTCCTCCACAACCTTAGGTTTCCTTCCGCGACGCCGTTTTGCATTCACAACCTCTTCCTTCTTTTCATCTTCGTTTCCTTCCTTCTGCTGATCGGCCAAAACAGGATGATTTTCCTTTTCCTCAGCGAAATCTGGCTTTCCGTTCTCCTCCACCTTTTTAGGTTTCCTTCCGCAACGCCGTTTCACATTCGCAACAGCCTCTTCTGCTTCTTCTTCTTTCTTCTCTTCGTCTCCGTCGTTTCCCTCCTTCTGCTCATCATCAGCCAAAACACCATGATTTTTCACTTTCTCTTCCTCTTTCTGATCATCAACCTTTCTTGCTCTACCACGCTTCTTCTTCACAGGCTCAACTCCTTCCTCATTCTCAGCAACACGCTTTCTACCACGCGCCATCACACAGAGCAAAAATGAGAGGGATTTCAAAATTTCAAACACGAAGAAATTAAACAACATTAAAACAGGAAGTAGTGGAAGTAACTAGATTGAAGTGCAGTTTGGGTTTCGAAGAGTAAAAGCAACGTGAGGGAAAAACTCTCAGTATTTATATTGGGTGGGAAGGAAGTGATTTGGGGAAGAGAAAACAGTGGGTGGAATTTTTTTTTTGAATTAATGGCGCTTAAATGGCAAACAAAAATGGATTTTACTGACGTATGCACACAATAGCATACCATTTCAGCGGGATTTGCTTTTTTAATTACTTCTTCTGTGTGTACTATTAGTACTCACTACTCAAACTAGGCTCATAGCCTAATACCCTAATTCTCGTAAGTTGGTCTGAAAATTTTGGCTGTCACCCAATCTCTCAACTAGTTTTTACTTTCTGCTGCTTTAAACCCGGTGGATTTGAAAGATGGGTATGGTACACTTTCGCACCCTTTGCTACAAGTTTAGTAGCTGTGTTGTGCGGTAGACTGTGGTTAGCATAGAAGGTGATTGATAAGGATAAATAATGAGTTTAGGTAGAGTACCTATACAAGTAGAGTCATAAATTTAGCAATATATGTTCATAAAAAGTTACTTTATTTATCTTACTTTTTCACTTTACAAAATATTTAATATAAGTGGTTTTATTTTAACTTTTAACACAATAAAATAATATATTTACTACAAATAATACAAAAATAAAATAATATATTTAATATAAAGTAATGTGAACACGCAATTTAATAATACATTTTTTTTTACCTATGAGCTACCATGCATAACCAAGCCAAATTATTTGGCTTTGACTCCATCAATGTAGCTATAAATTTGTATTAAGTGATGCTAAAAATAGCAATATAGTTTTTTAGCACTTCCAATACTAATACTCTAATAGAACAGTTATGGTAAACTGTGTGTGAAAAGTGTGTAAATATTAGCATTATTTATTGTTTGAAGGTGAACTCATCAAGAACATAATCAGACCACACAGAAAGTATAGGGATACAATTTTTTATGCCATCACTTTTGTCCAAAGTAGATAGATATGGATCCCTATAATAATGGTAGAGTAATATTATGTTTACAACAATTTTACGATAATTTTATAATAAATTTTAAGTGGTAAATTGTTATTGATGGGTAAAAAAAATAATTTAAACGGTAGGCTCAAATTAAAACTAGTAATAACTTGTCACGTAGAATTTGTTGAAAAAAATTTATGGATGTAGCATTGCTCATAATTGTATGGTGCAATTCCATGAACTTGTAAAATGTAAAAAATTTGACATATAACAAAATAAACTGTTGAAGGTTAAAATATTCTCTTATCTAAGGGCCAACAATAAAAAAAAATTTTAACTTTCAATCTCACCCAATGGTTCAATACTAAATGGTGCACCAAATCTGACTCCCATGTATATTATTATATGTTTTAACTAACAAAGAAAAAGTGATGACCTAAGAGTCATTGTCCACTGCTCAGCTACAAATATTATGTGTAGATATAGATCATGTGAAAGTGATGAGTTCATGTACTAATTTTTTTTTTCTTTATTTTTATTTTTTTTAGTGTTAACTAAAGATTTCATACATTCATACATAATTTTATTAGGAACTCAATGATTTCTAATGGATACGAATATGAATTATAGGAAAATTGATGAGAATTGTAAAAAAATTGACTTAATTCGAGGTAGTCACCATCCATAGAGAAATATTGAGAGAGAGAAAGAGAAAATGCACTAAGCAATGCGTTGAATTATTCTTCAATAGTGGAAATGTGATTACAAATAGGTATTTATAGAACCATAAAAATATTCTATTGGCCCACATGTCCTTATCCTAATGGCCATATTATTCCCCTTGTGCATTAATATTTTCAACATGTGTTAAATGTGATTAACATGCTTGATATTGTTACTAACTAACTAAATCTCAATTGAACAATTGTTATTCATATGCTTATAGCATTCCTAACATAAATGAGAGATGAGGTATACTCTATAGGTTACAAAGTACCCTCTCCCTTGAGTGTGTGTTTGTTTCTCAAAAAAAAAAAAAAAAAAAAAAGTATTTAGATTGGTGGCAATCACAACACATTTATTTGCTTCACAAAAAACGCGCTTAATCAAATGTCACATTTGTTTTACGTTCATGATTCATCATACTTAATGTTTTACATCAACTCTTTTAAACGTGGTGCTAAATTATAATTGGTTGATATATATATATATATATATATTTTTTTTTATGGAGAAAAAATTGGTTGATTAAATATGAAAATAGTGATGATTTGTGATTCCATCAATTAGAACTTGTCAACAAATAAGTTAGGAAAAAGTGTGAAATAGGTCAATGTCATTATTATATTACTTTTTACCTTATGACTTTTTTTTTACCTTATGACTTAGGATCAATGCAATGGCAGTTCCAAGATATATTATATTTTTAAGAGGTGCTACATCCATAACATTTTCATAATATTTTCCTAACAAATCTTAGGTGATAATTTATTAATTTGTTATTAGTTTCAATTTAAACCCACTACTAAAATTACTTTTTTACCCATTAATAACAATCAGTAACAATCTACTACTTAAAATTTGTTGTGAAAGAGTTTTGAAGTGTAAACATAGCGTTTCTCAAATAAGATAAACTATAAGTTCATTGCATATTGTTTCTTAATACAATGAACATACTAATTATTGTTTCTAAGATTAAATTTGGAAAATTATCAATTGTTTTTAAATACAATAAACATATTAATTATTGTTGTTAAGTGAACTTCAAGTGAGATATAAATACAATAAACTTTTTTGTATTAGTTTATTTCAAAATTTATAAAGATCTAAATGGGGATTTTTTATTTATTTTTTGTTTAAAGATTTAAGATGAACAAATTTATACTTTGTTCATCTCACATAGCCCACAATTAACCCACACGAATGGATTCAGCAAACCGCCATAGCCTCCACACTGCCAAATGCAAGGTCACAAATACAAAGAGTAAACAGAGCTGAGAATGTTACCTAACAAATTCCAAGATTCCTCCATGGCACGGAGAACTTCGATAAGGAAGAACCCTAGTCTCCAGCCAACACATGCAGGGTCACACTTTCAAATCTGATCTATTTGTTTTACCTATGGGAGGTTATGATGTGGTGTTGGGATACATTGGCTAAGTACATTGGGGTTAATTCATTGGGACTTTAAACAACTCAATATGACTTTAACCAAGGCCGGCCCTAGACATTTTGGGGCCTTAGGTTAGAACTAAAATGAGGCATTTTTTTTTAATATTTATGTATTAATTAAATTAATATTTAGTTAATATTTTTATATTATAATATATTTCATTTAAAATCTTTTTTTTTTTTCCATTTGAAATACAAATTAACTAATTAAATTTTTGTATTCAAGTTTTTCTAACAACTCCTTTTCAATCGATAATATAGCTAATCCACTTAATCTTTCTTGGGACATTGTCAATCTTAGCTAGATATGATTTTATTAATTTTAATTTTGAAAAACTTCTTTCTACAGAAGCAACTGTAACATTGTTAGTAAAATTCTATAAGCAATGCATGTATTTAGAAATGAATCTAACCATTTTATATAATTTAGTATGTCAATTGGAGTATGTTCTTTTATTTGTAAAATTTTTTTTAAAACTTTTAACTCTAAAAATAAATCTAAACCGTCAACATCATTATAAACATCATGTTTGAGAAAAGATTCAAGTTTAAGACAATATTTTTGCAAACTATCATCATCTAGTGATTTCAATTTCATGAAGTTAATTAGAAAACCAAAAATTGTTCAAACCTATTCTCAATTGAACTAATTGCTTTATCTACTATATATAAGAAATAATCAATTTTAAAAGATTCTTCAGCAGATCGTGTTGTCTCATTATGAACATTTTCATCAAATTATTTCTTTCTATGAATTATACATTTCTCACGAAATATAGGTTCTATTTCCATTTTGAGATGCAAATTTTTTTTGATGAATTCATAGCAGTTATAAATTCATTTTCTCTATATCTTTTTAAATAAGAAATGGGGACTTTTAATTGATCCACAGCCACATAAGTCTTATTGACTTATTTGATAAGACTCCAACCCAAAGTTTTGAATTCCATTCTGGAGACCGTTCCAGACTGGACTAGGGAATGAAATATTCTAGTACCGGTGTGTACCGGTGCACCATTTCAAGGTTATACACCGGATATATATATATATATATATAGTAATTAATAAAAAATATTGTTATTACTTTTTACTATAATAGATAAATTATATAGATTAATGAATATAATGTTTTAATTATATATAAAAAAATAGTGTTTTAAAATATTAAAAATATGTGGGTCAGATTTATTTTTTTTAAAAGAACAAATTTGATTATTCAGCAAATAAAACTATCTTCCTAGAACCTTTCAAATCATTTTTTCCATTCCCAAGCTTCCACCCACGTGACCACCTCTACTCCTCAACTTTCACATTGCATTTATTCTCTCATGTATTTATTTATTACTTCTTTACAGTTTAGTAAGTTTACAATGCGTCTTTCTTCTTAGTTGTTCAGACTCTCAACTTTGTTTTCGTCTTCTTTCTTCTCAATTCTTCTTTCTTTAGAGGTCAAATATGATATTTTTGGGATAATTGATTTTGTTTAGACCAAAGAATTTTTTGGGGTACCAATGTTTATAAGGATGTTCCAAATTTTTTGTTCTTTGATCACAAGAATGTATCATATCTTTTGGAGTTTCAGCTTAAACTAATTTTTTTTTTCTACTACCCTTTCTTTTTAAAAATTTTGGGGCCCTCTTCCACTTGGAGGCCTTAGGTAATGGCCTAACTAGCCTAGTGGAAGAGTTGGCCCTGACTTTAACATATGAAGGTCAGCAAGTTTTGTTGCAAGGTTTGAAATTGATGGGGCCAAGTTTTCAAGAGAGTGAAGATTTTTTTTAAAAATTCACCTAAGAAGGGTCTAGTACTATAGACTATAGTGTCAGAAATATTTCAACATTCACCTCAACCTAATGTAGCCTTGCAAGAGCTATTGCAAAAATTTGCACCTGTATTTGATACACCAAAGGGGGCTACCACCAAATCGAGGACATGAGCATCAAATAGTACTATAGAGCCCTCAACAAAGAAATAGTAAAAGATAAGTTTCCGGAACACCTCACCCATCTCTTCTCTCCGTGCCTCTATAGCACCTCACCCATCTCTTGTCGTCAAAACTTGTCTCCCCTGACCTTACCACACATCCATACCATAACTTACTCCACTTTACCAAATACCTCTGTCCCATCTACCTAGCTCTTAATAGGCTTACCATTCCCTATATACCCCAAACAAAAAAAACATTTGCTCCCACCCTATCCTTTCCTCTGAACCTATCCAAAAACCCATGGAAGTGTCATAGCTCATTAATCGCACCAAAATCATCTCATGCCTAGACATTTGTCTAGAGCTCCCTCCAACCCAAAAAGCATCTAAACCATTACAAAATAACCTATTGGGCAAACTCAACACAACAAAACTCATAACCCACTTCCAGGGCCGGCTCAACGAATTTGGAGGCCCTAGACAAAAACTTTAAACGGAGGCCCTAGGCGAATTTGTAAGAAAACTTGACAAGCTTGTTTTCACCAGCAAAATTTGTGGAATGACCAAGAAGATGCAGCCAGCTACTGTAAGTAACAATAACATGTCATGCAAATATATTTATTTGTACATGAAGGATAGGGGGAGTGAACAAGAATGAAGCATAATTAAACCAAGAAATGTGATTAGAGAGCAGTTTAAAAGATTGCAATTTACATAATTAAACCTTAAGAGATGTCCACTAAAGACATGTCAGGATTGAGAGTAAGGTATATAAAAGATTTAAAGCGGAGAGGACGGTATATAAAGAATTATAGAAGAGCATAATTAAACCAAGAAATATGATTGAAATTCAAAATGGCTAAAAAAGAATTAAATGGAAAGCTGTTTATTGCTATGTACAACCACATTAGAGAAGCATGGCTGGTCAGTAATACTGATAAGACTGGAAGAATTAGTCAATAAAAAATGCCTATTTGTTGAAGCATAAAGAAAACCATGCTCACTTACAAACACACAGCAACTTAAGAGATGACCGACCACCAAAGACATTTTTGGACCATTTTGCCTTTAGGCTATACTAAAATAGCTTTATATACCTTATAAAAAAAAAAGCTTTATATACTATATGGAAATTTATGGTGATTACTAACCTTAGTTTCTGCTCCAAATGTTCTACAACGTGTCTCATAGCACAAATAGTCATTTTCTTCACCTACTTCAAGCAAGACAACAATCAAAACCCATAATACACAAGATTTATACTTCAGTGACTAAAGTGAAACTATTTCACACATTATCTAATTGTCACATGCATACCACAAAGTCCTACCATTGTACACTTTCATCCAACCATGCTACATTGGGCACACATCAAGAATAAATTTAATTTTAATGGCCATCTAAATTAATATCTATTGACATATGTACCCAAATGGGAATGCTGCAATTCTATTACAATTTATATTTATTGGGCACTAGTGAACAACAATAAGGTAGTTGCCAGTGAATTGAGAACATAAAACATATGTATCTAAACCAGTTGAGGTAGAATCAGTAGCAGTGAAGTGCAGAAGGAGGTTTTTCCTGGTGCAATGCACCAATGGTTAGATCGCATAATGAGAGAAAGCAGGATCCGAGATAGGCAGCAAAGTTTTAGTTGGACAACTTTGGAAAAAAGGGTAAATCGCAATGGCATCAATAGGGATCTGGCAACAGTATTCAAGCAGTACTAATTAGGTTTCTAAATAACATTTACAAATAACATGTTTCATATTTTATTAAAAACATATATTTATGACAAGCTCCATGACGATACCGCTACAAAGTACAAACAAAGCTCACATTGACACCAGCAATCACTGAGGTGCAGGTATGAAAAAGATCTAAATCAAAACAAATAAGAACTATAATAATCAACAGAAACATAGTTCACAGCATTACACGCGAGATGCCATTGCTCAAGAAGCATAAGTTGACACATCCTACTAACATGAGAAAAAAAGCCATAAAACATTTATGGTCACATCAAAAAGATATCAATTACATACCTCCAACTTGTCTTCCTTAGCCCTATGATTCTGGGGAAGTGTACGGATTTCCTCTGTCAAACGGATGCACTCACCAACATTTTCAGGTGAGACGAAATTGAGAGCAACCTTTATGCATGACTGAATATAAAAGAAGAAAAGAAACCATTAAAATTATATAATTATTTATATGTACAGGGAAACAAATCTATAAATAGAAATCAATTTCAAACATCACAATCGAGAGTAACCTTTATGCATGACTGAATATAAAAGTAGAAAAAAATCATTAAAATTATATAATTACTTGTATGTATAGGCCATAGGGAAACAAATCTATAAATAGAAAGCAATTTCAAATGTCACAATCCACACCAAATTTAAAATTGAAGGCATGAGGCACATAAGCTCATCAATCAGCTCTGATGCACTGATACGGCATTTTTGCTATCGTACCGGTATCCGATACATACCCAATATTGATAGGAGTACAACCATACAGGCAAAAAAAAAAGATATTTTTATTTTGATACGGCTTGGATACATGCAGGATACGTCCAAGATATAGCGAGTAGCAATCAGACATGGGAGAAGGGGGTAAAAATGAGAGAGAAGAATTTGCCGTATCTCCAACATATTGTACCCTAGATTTTTCAAAAAATGTTGTATTCCCATACCCCTACCCATATCGTACCAATACCCGTACCCGTATTGGTGCATCATAGCCAATCAGAAATCTAAGAGGAATTCCACACAAAAACATTTAACAGGATAACTATACATTCCAGAAATGTTCCATATTGCTTCCATTCCAATATGATTTATGCCCTTTTCACTTGAAAACCACTTCTACCAGTCTTCTGCTTTTCAAACTGATAAAATTATAGGCAATTCAACCATAACATAATCAATGAAATTATGAAACTCAAATTGTCTTTGCAGGACAACATAACTTATAAATGACAGGAATAAAACCACTTCATGGAGATATCATTCTAGCATTTAAAGGCCACAATGTCAATGATAAGTGAAATATTAATTGCCCACATCCTAGTCAAAGCGTAGAAGGGCATCAATAGAATAAGAGGCATGCAAACAGAAGGGTGGACCATTAAGACCAGACTGATGGATAAACCAACCTGCTTCCAAAAATTCTCATATTTAAACAAGCATTCACACTATTTTTCCAGCTTGGAATTCATGAAAGGTGTATAACAAATCACTGGTGCAATATGTACTTTAAACTTGTACCCCAATTTTATAAACTGTAAAATGGGGGCAGAGGGAAAAAAAATACAAATGAAATTTACTTTACCTTTAGGTTTCTTACTTGATGAGGACAGCCAGCAGGAATGAAGACAGCGTCTCCAAGATTTTGGACAAATGTCCAGGGTTCAATTCCTATATGATAGCATAGAAGGATAAAAGTACACTCAAGAACAATTACAGTCAACTTATGAGAAAAAAGGATTACAACATTCAATCCAACTAGCACTGTTAATATATAAAATCTGACCATATTCCTCCTTGAGCTTTCTTTTGTGCTCCAAAGTCAGATAAAATGTTTGATCGTGTATAGGGTGAACCACCTACTCAACCAAAAGATACAACAAATACAACAGAAATGTGCCAAATATTAACATAAGTAAAAAAACACACACGCATATATATATATATATATATATATATATCTCAAATAAGATCACTGACTAAAACACCAGCAATTATGCAGGTTATAAACCACAGTTCATGAATTCAACATGCTACATTTCCAATCAATGACTACTTCATTCAGCTTGCTTTGACCAGCTGGTACAAAGCTGGTGAGGCCTATATCCCGCTTTCCGATTCAGAATACATGTTTCAAAAAGTGATATCATTTGTAGAAATTTCAAGCTGCATAGGTTTAAATCTTAACCGTCACTTCTTAATTACTAAAACAACTTTTCCAGGGACTTCAGTAATTCCATTCCATAAGGTCGTTTGAATCAGTAAAAGGACTGGTGCCCCAGCAGTGTCACATTGATTGACCAAATGAAAACGGTACTATCAAGTAATTTTGTCACCACCAATATAAACAAAAGGTATAATGATATAGCTAAGCAATAAAAATAAAATATTGTATCAACTTGAAAATTCATAGACAAAACTACCTGCTGCAATGGACAACAATGGAGGTGCCTAAATTCCTTGAAGTGCTTCTTAAGATATTCCTGCAGCTTCGGAACATCTTGTCTCCGGAAAATGTCCCAGATGGCACCATCCCCAGAAGCTTCTAAACAGTCCAAATTATTTCCAGAAATTGTAGCATCACTCCCACCACTATTATTTCCAGATTTTTCTTCCACAACTTGAAAATTTCCAAATAATTCCCTTTGGTCTTGCTCAAAGTGCTTCTTTTTCATTTTTTCTATACTTTCAAGGTGCCTCTTTGTAAGTCTCTCTTCCGCAGTATGAGTCAAAATATTTACCTAAAACAGTGAATTAAAAAATAAGGAAAATAGAACATCATACATAAAAAAGCTAAGCTTCTCCTATATTTCAATCCCTCATATGTGCAACAAAGGAGGCACATACAACCACTACAAAAGACAAGGATTAATAGCAATAATTGGGAATCAGTCTAATATATCCAAAAGTTAATCACGTACTAATGTATTTAAAACAAAACATGATCATGGAAATAAGATAATTAATTTCAGTTATTTAGTGGAATTCTAAATAAAATGGCAGTTAACTTCTATGCATGTGTACCTACTACAAAGCAAAGAAAAATGCAGGGGTACAGTTAAGGGCTTAGTGCCAGTGGTTGGGAAAAATTGCCCAACAAAGTCAACGCAGTTGGCGATTGGTTGAATTTTTAAAAAACCGACCAAAACCACACTGAACTGCGTTATATAAACAAAATAAATTTTAACCATTCAATGATGTCGTTTCATATAAGAAAAATAAATAAATAAATAAATAAACTAAAAAATAGAAAAGAAAAGAAAAGTTTAACACTGTCTAAGTTTATAACCTAAATACCTCAGGCTTCCTTATTTATCTCAATTTTCTTCCCACTCTCTCTCACTCAATTCTCACTTCCCACTCTCTCAACAACCTCCCACCCTCAGTCACTCACTCTTCTCTCATTCTCTCAACTCTCAAGCCCTCTCTCTCAACCACTCTTGCCGGCAACCTCACCAGTTCACTGCCACCAGATCACACTCATCCTCTCTTCGTTACTGTCATCCGGCCATACCATAAGTTTTCCCCCCCTACTTTTAGGTATGATTAATTGTTCTCTTTAAATATGGCAAGTGCGATTGATTAATTTTTGTGAAATTAGAGATTCAAAGTGTTTTTTTTTTTTTTTTAAATATATATATATATATATATATATATATAATTTTTATGTTTGCATAATAACTGATGCACCACATTATCCTGGCCAATGCAAAGCTCTGCAAAGTGGCTGGTCCTCTCCCCCAAACAAGAGTGGTGCTATTAAGGTAAATAGCTCACCTACCAGGTCAATGCAATATATATTATAAAAATAAAAAAACACTGGCCAAACCACACCGTTTACACCCCCTAAATATAGTTAATAAAAAAATTCAGGCCATCTATATATTACTAAAAGCTGAAGCGTAGCGTTTAATACTGTTGCGCTCACGTTGAGCTTTGTCAGCGTCCATGTTATTATCTTTTTTCTTTCCATTTTCTTATAATTTTTTTTAATAATTTTTTTATTTCTTATTTACACTTCTCCAACCTTTCTCCCTCCCATACCTTTTCTTTTCCCCACTACTTCTCCAACCTTTCTCCTTCCCTCATCTTCTCATCTCCCCACTACCTTTTACATTAATACCATTCTTCATCTTTCCCTTCATCTTTCTCTATTTTTGTCTCTTCTTATTCACACTCTTTTACTACAAATTTGTCACTATCTCTTTCATTCTATGCATAGTTTTCTCTTACAAAAAAAAAAAAAAGTTCTCTCTCTCTCTCTCTCTCTCTCTCTCACAAAAAAAATTTGGGTGGATTTTTATTTTTTATTTTTCTTGCATCTTCACTTTAGGTTGATAATTTTTTATATTCTTTAATCTACTTTAGGTTAATGCGATTCAGTTTTGTTTTTCTTTAATTGTTGTTTTTTTTTTTTTTTTTTATCTCTTTTTGATTGTTAAATGTTATCCTATTACGTTATAAAGGATTAAATATAAAAATATAATATTATTCTACTACATAGGATAATTTGGACAATTTAATTTGGTAGTTATTGTAATTTGATAGCATGATTTTTATAGTGCTCAATTTAGATGTTACACTATGAGACTTTAATCATTTTTGTTTATTTTTTAATCCTTTGTGGTAGACAAAGTACTCTTAATAATTGTATTAGAAGTACTCTACAATGCTATTTATTTAAAGAAAAACAAAGGTTGGCTAAACAAAAATTATTGGATGAGAGACAAATTTTATCTTTCACAATTTTACTTTAATTATTATTATTATTATTTTATAACAATGCATATATAGAAATTTAATTTATAGATTTTGCTAATAATTGTTTATTTGATAATATGTTTTGGGTGGACGAAATTACAATTTCTACAAAGAAAATAACCTTAATAGATTATAAACAACAAATTGTTTTCCTAATCGGTCCAATTAATCATAGTTAATTTTTATTAATTTTTTTAGTTACTTTTTTCAATGTTTTGGATTGTAGGCAGAAAAAATAAGTTTGAGAAAGTTTTTTTAAAACTAAAAGAATAATTTCCAAATTTTATATTCTTTTTAATGATTCACAAGATGTTATAAATAACTTTTATTAAAAAATAAATATTTTCATTAACTTGCCTTTTGAATTTTTGAGAAAAACTGTATTTTTTTCATTTTAGTAGGACAAAAATTATTAAATTTATGATTTATGATTGTTCCTATATTACATTTATGATTATTCTTATAATAAATAAAAATATAATTACAAAATACATTACTCTTTATTAAATTAGTTTAAATTGTATAAAAATAATGTAATAAAACTACCATAAAAATAATTTTCATGCGCAACGCGCAAGTTCGCGGCTAGTTTATATAATAAGACAAACAAGTAACTAAGTAAGCCAATTTACACTTTCTAGGAGTATGATTACACCGACCATTTAATTTCAAGTGTACATAATTTTATCCTTGAGAAATTGGAGAATTAATATATGCAAGCAGTTCATTATTTGACAACAAAATGAAGAAACTGCAGAAAAAACTACTTTAACAAGAGAAGTGTTAAAACTTAGTACACGAGCAATCAGGTAGACAAACATGTGATCATAAAATATCATCCCAACTCTACTGAGGAAAATATCATGTTGTCTCCTTTTACTTCCACATTAGTCAACGGCGTGTCTAACACACAATGGTTCTGGTGGGTCGGGTCATGTATCCGTAGTTTACTCCCCAAAAGTGGATCCAAAGGGTCCTGCCTTGGTGAGGTTCCGCACCATCAAAAATATAATTGGAGGATGTTGCCCTCTATAATGAACTACAAACTACTGAAGCAAAGAAACTTCCTTACTTGGTCTAGAATGTGTTGCGCAGGATAGGGGGCAGGTTAAAGATATGACTAACAAATCCATGCCTCTAAGTAGAGTGGTAGACTAAAACCCAAACCCTGGATATTGCACCTGTTTCACCAAGAAAATTCAGGGCAAATTTTAATGAAAACAGACTGTCCTTGGCCCTGAAAATTGTAAACCTTCATTTGTCACAATAACTTTTTGACAATTGTACCAGCACAAATCAAAGCACTAAAATCATTTATTTTTATTCATTTCCAGTATAAGTACAAAAATTAAGAAAATAAAACCAGGTGTGACAACAGCATGCTTATCTAAAAGGAGTTTGGAGTCTTTGGACTTGATGTAGATTCCAACTAAACGATGCATAGACGTACACATCTAACTTTAAAACGAAACACCTGACACAATCAGCATTGCCAATTCATAGGAATATAAGAAATTTGATCAAAAGTCTAATGCTCTGTTGGGTTGTTTGGTTGAGAGGATAGAAAAGATTGAGTCTTCCCTAATGTGTGTTTTGGTTGGGAGGATGGAAAAGTGGAGGGATGGAAGACTCTTTTATTAGGTTGAGAAGTAAGTTTGTATAAATTTACTTTCATTCCCCTATTACATTAAACAAAATTTTTAGTGGTATATGAATAATTCTTTTTCATTATTATATAAGAAAACAATAATGTTATCAATTATTAAAAAAAAAAAATTTATATAAGCAGGAAAGTATTTTCTGCCTTCTTTTTTAAAATTTAGCAACTAAAAAGAACCCAAAAAAAAAAAAAAAAATGTAATTAAGTGTGTTATTTATACTTATAAATTCCAGCAAGTGGCCGCAACAACTAATAAGACAAAAAATGAGAATAAAAACTTATGACAAAAGCAGGTAAAAAGAGGCCCAACACAACAGGATTAATAGCAAATGGGGGAACGCATGCCATTTGACACTAACACCCCTCTTTCTCCCCAATTTTGCGGATTTGTTTTTGGTGGGCCTGGGGAGAAAACATCCGGGCCCCACCAAAATCCACCCCCCTTTCCCCTCTCAGCAAAAAAATAAAAAAAACTCTTTTCTCTCCCCCATTTTCCATCCCCCCCCCCCCCCTCCAATAATCACTCCAACCAAACGCAATGTAAAAGACGTGCAAAAAAAATTTGGTCAATTACCAAATGCCAACCCTTATCCAACTAATCTGGCCCTCACATATACTTCCTTTAACCTATACGGCCTCAAATACACATTTTCATGCAGTACTTTAACCTGACAGAAGTTTTCCTTTGACAAACAAAACAAAGTGATTAGTAGAAGTTTCAACATGACCAAACATACCACATCAGACAAGTCACAATGAAGCTTAGTGACAGAGTCTCCACGGCCAAGCTCCTGAGCAACTCCATACGCAATATAAGTCTTGGGACCCATATCTGGCTTGAGAGATTTCACAGGCAACTGGACAGCAATGTTTAGAACACCCCGGTGTGGATGTGTATATTCCTTAAATGGCAAGCAACAGATAAACTCAGCACAATGGCGTGGTAAGCATTCCTCAAATAATGTAGATGGAGGCCAATCTTTTAGTTTCAGCATCACAGGATATAAATGACGATCAAACCGACCTTCAGTATACCCAGTAAAAAACTCGTGAATATTGATATTAGTCTGCAATTCAATACAATAGTTAGCTATTACAAAGTAAAATCATTAAAGACTATTTGCATATCATTTTATTGTGCTTGAGTAGACAGGTGGGAAGTCTAACAAACAAACCCAAAAACACTTTAAAGCTAGAAGGGAAAAGTGAAAGCAATGACTATGAATGCAGCCATAAAATATTAGGTATTAACAATCAACAGAGTGAATGAAGAACCACCAAAAAATGGATATAAAATTTTTAATGAGACTTTTTTTTTCATATACCAATTTCAAACTGAAGGTAAGGATAAGAAGACAGTCATCTCCCCTTAAAATCAATTGGAGGGAGTACATGCAGCAGCCAACTTCAAGTAAGGAGTATTTAAAGCACCTATTTTCTGTAAATGATCTGGAAATTGAATTACGTTTTACAGAACTAAAAGGAATCTTCCCGATAATAAAATAATTTGAAAATTCCTAGAAACAAAACCTCTTATTTAAAGAAATTTCAAAGACAACCTTCACTAAAAATGATAAATTACAATAAATAAAACACAAACATCAATACATTAATGCTATACAATTAAATGCCAAAAGGAAAGACTGGTTATCACATATAGAAAAGGAAAAAAAAAAACCTTACCTCACACCAATCCAAGCAATCAATGGCCTTAATTTCCAAAAATCTATCTTGTTTGAGATGATTCAATTGACGGACTGCACGCCACATGACAAATGGTTCCCAGCTCAAACCAGATGCAGATTCAAGTGAATCACTCACAATCACAGGCTCAGCTCTACTCCAATGCCACTGGAAATGCTTCAAACCCTCATGTTGTATATCTTGGGCCCTCAGGCAATACAAATAGTTGTCATCAGAACCTTCTCGAGAAGCCGCTTTCCGTAACTTATTATTGCTTAAGTCCACTTCACCAACTGAATTGAAACACGGACAAAATTGTGAATGAGCGGCAGCCACATCCATTAAGTTGCAAGTTTTGGCAATTTCTTCTGCTTTTCTCACCAACTCTGAAACCGGAATTTCTGAGAGCCTATGTTTCTTCTTTTTTGTTGATGAGTCTGAGAACATACACTTCAACTCTAGAATACCAAGACCACAACCACCCATGTCTTCAGGGGGGCAAGGAATGGTAGAATCTTCATTTACTTTCCACTCGGATTTCGACTTTATATTATCCATTGGGCTAGTCTCAGTAGGTAATTTCACTTTTTCCCCCTTTCCACCATGCAAATAGTCAAATCCACGGTCAATATACTGAAAAACAACTTCCTCCTCACCTCCCTTCAGATGTCCGTCACGAATCTCCCAGCAACAGGTAAGGCAGATATCAAAAGAACATCTATGACAGCTTCGGTGAAAATCAAAAATAGAAGTTCCACATATATCACTGCAAAAGCAAGAGATAACATAAAAACCTTCATAAAACAATGGAAACATTAGAAACAGAGAGTGTTTCTGGAAAATACCTACCAGTACACACGCTCATCAATAGGGAAATCTGCTTTTTCAATCCTTAACTCCGGAAGTAATTACCCTACCAAATGAACATCAAGACAGCCAAATCAAAAGAGTACATCCAAAAAATAATTTTTAATTAAGAGAACTAGGAAGTAACAACGAAAAATAATCAATTAAGATTGACTAAAAGAAAGGAAGCTGAAGGTCACAACGTTCAGCAATGACACAAGCCATAAATACTCCAGGCAGTAAAATAAACATTTTTTGGCCTTTTGCAATTATGAGACATCTTCCAATCCACACAAACTCAGAAATCTGCCATTTCAAAGACCAAATAACAAAAGTTGAAACACAGATGAGTTTCTAAGCTCATTTGACACAGACTAATAGAAAATACCTTGTCTTTTTGCCTCTGATTGCTTCTCAACCATTTGCTCTTCATTAAGCTGTTGCAAAAATGGAAGAAGTATTTGTAGCACATACTTATAGTGCTCAAATATCTCATCTTCACTGATATCCAATTCTAAGTTCTTCAAATTCTGCAACAAGACATAAATATTTGTCAAACTTCTCATACACAAACTCAACACATTAAAGGGAATACCATTGATTCATGAGATGTAAGAAAAGGAGAAACTGACTCTAACAGGTACATCCAAACGCAAGCAAGCTTTGCAATTGCAATTTCCACGGCATACTGGACAAGCCTCCGCAATATAATCCTCATCAGTATTAGGATACCTACACAACACAACACAAAACAAATACTAAAAATAATTGTCAAAACAATAAAAGCAACTAAACAAGCAAAAGCTCCTATTTTTTACACATTCATTTTACAGCTTGACAGCTTGAAATATTTTTTTTGCTTTCTTAACTCTCATTTCAAGCTCTAGAGGCCAAGGTTGCAAACTCGCAATCCTTAAAAAAACATGTGTACAAGTTTTGGATTGATACCTAGTAAAATTTTAAATAAAGAAATTCAAGATCAACCCTACATTAGTATGCTTGTAATGATGCATCCTTTTAAAGTATTCAGCAATAATGTACTACATAGAAATTTAAGATTCATTCATATTGTATTTTCACTATATGAAATAATGTAATACACAATGGATTGGCTCATTTCAAGATTACGCTCCGTTTGTTTCCTTGGAAAACCTTATGTAAATATAGTTTTCCGTGTTTTCCCATGTTTAGAAGTATAAAAAAAATAAAAATAAAAGTCAAAGGAAAACCATCTTCAATCAACCAAAAAACCTACTTAAAAAATGCTTATTTTTAAGAGATTGTTTTCCACTAAAAATTTTCAGAAAACAACACTATCTCACCAGAAAATGTTTTCCCACACATTTTCTATGTCGCAACCAAACACAGGAAAATAAAATTGTTTTCTTGAAAATGATTTTTGGAAAATGGGTTTTTTTTTTTTTTTTTTTTTTTTTTTTTTTTTTTTTTTAAGTATCTATGTACACCAAAGTGTACTCAGGGAATAGAACAATCAAACTTTCAAATTACAGAGCTCAAGCATATCTAGCATGTTAGAGCAAGGAAGAGAATTAAAACCTACACTCAAATCCAATAAAGTATGAAAAAAGAGGGATTTGATCTCAGGCATGGACTATCCACATCCCTCAAAGAATCTCGCATTCCATTCCTGCCAAAGATACGACATGATGCAATGCGGCACAGCCCTCCAAAGAGAAATATTATGGTGCCTGCTAGGAATGGCAACAGGTCGAGTTCGGATTGGGTTTCTTTATGCCCGGACCCGTCCTCGTTACCCGAACCCGGCCTGTTTAATAAACGGGTTTTTTTTGTTGCACCCAAACCTGGCCCATCGGGCTCCACGGGGTCCGCGGGCTCCAATCCAAAATCATAAACCCAGATATCATACAAACTCAAAATCACAGAATATACATGTAATTTCCTTGACAATCACTAAGGATGGCAATTGAGGCCCGATCCGCGGGTACCCGGCCTAGCTCGACCCTAATGGGTCGGGTTTTACCCGGCCTGATAAAGAATAAGGTCGGATTTGGGTTTTAAAAAAAAAAAACCCTGAAGCGGGTCCGGGTTTTTTTGTAAAACCCGGATCTGACCCGACCCGGTTACAAGTTAATAAAATTACAAAAAAAACCCTACTATATATATATATATATATGCTTATAAAACCTAAAACTAATCCTCTCATTTCACAACACACACCAACCAGCCTCCAGCCGCCCACTCTCCTCTCCCCCTCTCACTCACTCTCAATCTCACCGCCAACCCAAGCTATCACCGCCCTGCCTCAAGCACTCCTTCAACCGATCAAGCACCACGTAACTCACCCAAGCCACCACAACCAAAACCAAGCCCAAAAAACAAGATCCTCGCCGACAAGCCTAGCCACAATCAATCGATCAAGCTCCTCGCCCGTTGTAGATCCACCGTGAACCACCCCTCACACGTTACAAATCCACAATCGGTGTGGTTTGGGTTTTTTTCATTTTGTGATTTTGTGAGCAAAATTTGGGTTTGGGTTTTTTTTTTTTTGAGCCAAATTTGTTGGGTTTTTTTGGTGTTTTATTGCTGGGATTTGCAGATTTGCTAATTTTATTTATGGGTTTGCAAAATTTCTGGGATTTGTTGGATTTTTTGCACAGATTAGTTTGTTAGATCTTGGCATCCGTTTGGATGGCAAGAAAATTGCCAAGAAAATGCTGTGATTGCCAAGAAAATTACATATATATTCTATGATTTGTGATTTTGGGTTTGTACAATTTCTGGGTTTATGATTTTGGGTCGGGGCCCGCGGGCCCCGTGGAGCTCGACGGGCCGGGTTCGGGTGCAACAAAAAAAAACCCGTTTATTAAATGGGTCGAGTTCGTGTAACGGGTACAGGCCCGCGGGTTGGGCTGGGTATAAAGAAACCCGACCCGAACCCTACCCGTTGCCATTCCTAGCAATCACAGCATTTTTTTGGCAATTTTCTTGCCATCCAAATGGATGCCAAGATCTAACAAACTAATCTGTACAAAAAATAGAACAAATCCCGTAAATTTTGCAAACCCATAAATAAAATTAGCAAATCTGAAAATCCCAACAACAAAACACCAAAAAAACCCAACAAATTTGGCAAAAAAAAAAAAAAAACCCAAACCCAAATTTTGCTCACAAAAAGAAAAAAACCCAAACCACACCGATTGTGGATTTGTAACGATTAGGTGAAAATTGAATTGATACGAAGAATTAAAAAGTATATAAAAAGTCACAAGCCTCAGAAACAGAAGAATTAAAAACAGAACAACATTAAATTGTTTTCTGGTGACTTGGACTCTAATAACAACAGAAGACACATGAAACAAATATTATGGAGAGTACAAAAATATACAAGAGGGTTTACCAGTCTATCCACTGATTACATTTCCTAGAAGCACCAAATAAATGGATCGTGCATGTGCAACAATAAAATGAATGTCATGACATTCAATCTAAAATGAAGTCGTAAGTGGGTTATATATACCAACTTTATTAAGGTCATAATTCATGACTAAGTAATTGAGATTTACAGGAGCCATCTTGGGATATTTTAAGTCAATATATAAGCCTGATCTTCACAATGCACAAGAGCACGTTGGTGCCAGCAAAAGTTAACTTCATCAACATAATGCCATTGAGTCTTGATGTACTTTTTAATAACACCTTCATTTCATGGGGATATTTACTACCTGATTTTTAACAGTCTTTAAAATCGATTCTCTATTTTCACGCACAGAGCCCATGCTATGAATTACGAAGCCACTAGCATATGAAAAACATGCAACTCAGTTCAAGTAACACAATCTACAGATATTCTCATGCTTGTCAAATCAATTATTTATTGCATTGTTAGGCCTCAATTTAGCCACAAAAACAGCACAGAAAAGGGATAAAAGTCATCCTGCGACTTTGTTTTGAGTAAGTTGCGCACACACAACAGGTGTTGAACGCCCACAACATCACCCTCCACCCAGCTCTTACAATTTGAGCTAGAAGTCATTGGCAACACACACCCTAAAAAAAAAAAAAAAAACCTCATTCTCTTCATTTCACGATTAAGATTCCATTTTCAAGTGTCATGGTATTTAAAATTTTAAATGATGTGGAACAAAAACATTATTAGATTTGGAAAAAGTCTGGCTCTAGACATTGTTTGGAGCTATCTTGCTCCACCCTACTATATGACAATTAAAGAGATCATTCATGTGCAGTTTTAGTCACATGACGTTTTTAATGAGTCAAGTAACTTGCTTAAATATTACACGTGGATAATCTTATAATTTGCCACGTAATGGGTTGCAAAAAATGGGTCCAACCATGTTTGGAGCCAAACTTTGTCCTTTATATTTATCCTATACCAAAAGTTCACAAGAAGTAATCTTTCCTAATAATAGTTTAAGCTTTTAGGACAAGGAAGTAATTTACCAACAAAAAACACCTATTAAATAACATATCACCAAGTTGTAATTTATCAACTTGAAATAGAAAGGAAATTAACTAAACTGAACAAGTTACCATGGTAAACAACACAAAAAAAGAAATCCATACCAATTTCGCAAGCAAGGGGTACAATAACGTTTCTTCTTACACCTCTTGCATCGAACAACCCTGCCTTTATCATTCCTCTGGCATTGATGACACATCAAAGACACCTCTTCAATCCACTGTTCAACTCAACAACCACAATCAAATCCGTTATTAAACAATAATCACACAAACAACAACAAAATAAAAAAAAGAAGCTACCTTTGGATCGTGCTTATTGATCTTTTCAACATTTTCTTGGTTTTGATTTTGAGTTTTCTTTCCTTTCTCCACAACCTTACGCCGCAGTTTCACGTTCACGACCTCCTCTGCTTTCTTCCGTTTCCCTCCGACTTCGTCCGAAACGTCGTCGTCACAATTTTCCAAAAGCTCTTCCTCCACGTCTTTGTTCTGATTAACCACATTTCTAGCTCCACCACGCTTCCTCTTCTTCACAGGCTCAACTACTCCTTCCTCCTTCTCAGCAACACACTTTCCATTTCTAAGACGCGCCATCACAGACACAGAGAGATACTATTTCAAAATTCAAACGAAGAGTTTTGGAGGAAGTGGAAGTCCAAGTAAAAGTGGGTTTTGGTTGGAGAGTGCAGTGGAGAAATGTGCCGTATAAAGTTTTCTACTGGGGGGATGTTTGGTAAAGTTGTTTGGACGGTAGTTTTCATTACAGAAGTATTTTCACGCAACTTTGTAAATATGTGTTTTTAAAATTTTAAATAATATTACACGTATTTTTATACATTTTTTTCTTACACATTTTTTCACACATATTTTTAAAGAATTTTTTTTCCATTTAACAATAAATATAAAAAAATTTAGTTAGTTGTCATTTTTGAGAAGAAAATTGAAAATTAGCATCTCGAGTGTTTAAAACTCAAGTTCCAACATAAAACTCGAGTTTTTAAGTCTCGATTTGTAAACGGATTGGTCTGATTTGGAAAAAAATTCATGTGGAAATCGAGTTTTAAACACTCGAGTTCCGAAAAAACGCCGCTATAGGGCTTAAAAACGCCACTATAGGGCTCTTGTATGACACTTATGAAAAATTTTGCAGAAAACGCCGCTATAGGGTTTTAAAACGTCACTGTAGAGCTTAAAAACGCCACTATAGGGCTCCCTAAACCTGGTATGGGCACTTATAAAAAAATTTTTACAGAAAAACGCCGCTATAGGGCTTTAAAATGTCACTATAAGACTTAAAAACGCCACTATAAGGGCGATAAAACTATTTTTTTTTTTGCATGGAACTCGAGTTTTAGAAACTCGAAATCTATGTGCCTAGTTTCCTTTATAATTTCACGCGTTGTCTAACTAACCAAATTCAACACTTACCCATTGTCATTCTGCACATTTCCTCTATTTTTAAATATATGTTTTCAGTTTTTAAGTGCATGTACTAAATACCCCACTCACATGTATTTTTACAACACTTAAATAACATTACTAAAAATTTCTTACCGAATAGCCCTAAAAATTTAGGGTAAAAAAAAAGTGTTATGTAAGTAAATAACTTTGTTAGCAAGCATTTCTCCTAAAATAAGCTATTTGGCATTTTTTTTAAAGAGGGTTTCAATCTATGGTATCTGTTCCTGATATTAATACTTTATTATCAAATCAAGACAC
Organism: Quercus glauca; assembly: GCA_023736055.1. NCBI lineage: Eukaryota > Viridiplantae > Streptophyta > Magnoliopsida > Fagales > Fagaceae > Quercus > Quercus glauca. The sequence goes on along the minus strand of CM043318.1, from coordinate 22,592,600 downwards.
TAATAAGTTTTTGGCGTAGGTGAGAATTAAACTTCAAATATCTAATTCAACCATAAAAAATTTTACCAGTTAAGTTAATTGAAACTCACAATCATTTCTTGAGTGAAGTCACCGAAGAATGGGTTCAACCCACCCTTTTTGACAATATATGTGTAATAAGTTTTGGCGTGAATATAAGGCCTTGTTTGGTCTTTTTTTTTTTTTTTTTATCACTCATCACTCCTCACTCAATTTTCGTCACTCGTCACTCATCACTCATCACTCATCATTTAAAATACCCCAATTTCCACTACCCCCCCCCCCCCCCCCCGTTTAGACACTGTTTTCACTTCACATCACTCAAATATTTCAACTTTTTTGTGGGACTCATACCTAATCACCAAGTTAGACCCTTTTGTTAGCCTCATAAAGCATCCCACTAAGCCATTATATGTACCTCTCAAAATGGTTGAAGTTTTTTGTTCAATTACTCAAGCACAGATATACACAGAGAACTGTGTCTTAGACAGAAAACCAAAGAAGCAAAAAGGGAAAATCTTCAAATTTGAAGAAGTGGATTTCAAAGAAAAATAGGAACATAAGTAAAATGAAATGGAAGAAGGAAGAGTGACCTAGCAACGCGACCCAGTGGTGCGACCCAGTGGTGCGACCCAACGGCATGACCCAGTCCTGTGTCTTCTTGATTTTTTTTTATGGGCTTAAGACTGAGATGATGGTGCCGACGGTAGAAATGGAGAAGAAAAACAGCCTTGTGTCTTCTTGATTTTTTGTGTAGTTGGGGTTGTGTTTGTTTTGGGTTGAGGTTTGTTTTGGAGATTGTTTGAATTGAAAAGTTTGTGGGTATTGTCTGTGGGTATTGTTTAAATTGAAAAGGAAAGAAAAGAAGAAAAAAAGAAAGAAAGAAAAGAAGAAGATGAAAAAGACCAGACCAGACCCAGCGTGAAAGGGAAAAGAAAAAAAGAAGAAGAAGAAGACCACCCAAACTCACCGAACCCAGTGAAAAAAAAAAAAAGTCAAAAGTTGCGGCTGTTGCTCTGACTGTGGGTCCCTCCGTGTGTGTTTAATTACAAAAATATCATTGGAAACTGAGTTTTGGAAACTGAAAACATCTAAAATGTGTTTTCAGTTTCCATAACTCATCACTCAAAAATCAAATAATTGAGTGATGGAAACTAAAACTAGAAACAATGTCAAACAAACTTCTTAGCCGTGGGACCTATATATTTTGAGTTATGAATGATGGAAACAGAGTTATGGGTAATGGAAACACAAAAACCAAACAGCCTCTAAGTATCATATTGTGACTGGTCCATCTGAATTTTTTTTCAATATGGATTAAGCTTCAATCTAGTGCATTAGTGTTTGTATAGTATTGAGTCTAGTGCATTGTTATCTACACCGTATCATTTTCAGTAAAGCTAGTAGCCTAGTACCACACATTTTCACACAAATTTTGTCATAACTGTCATATATGATAGACTGTGAATGGTTATCTATCACTATCATATAGACTCACCATTTGTTACCACTACTTATAGTTTGACATATATGATAGTTTTTTTTTGGAGAAATAAACACACACACACAAGGGAGATGGAAAATGATTCTAACACAAAGGCACACTATAACTCCACTCAAAAGCCATAGTAACTTTTAAGAGAGGGTGTGGTAAACATATATATGACAGTTATGACAAAGTGTGTAGTACTTGTATTATTGAATTTTTTTTCTAACAAGTACTTGTGGTGGTCTGTGTCATGTGTGTAAGTGTTGAAAACTAATCACAAGTTGATACTAAAGCATATTGTAAAATTGAGTGTGAGTTTTGTTGTGTCCATAGACAGGTTGTTTTTACACATTGGTTTGATTTTTTTTTTTTTAAGAAATGGAATGAGTAAATCAAAATAAATTGAATGGAATGTATTGTATTGATAACAAATTTGGATGGAATGACTAAATTGACAAAAATTAAATCTTAATGACTCTTTGACAATTGAAGTAAAAGTTGAAGGATTAAATTGAATTCTAGCAAGCAAAAGAAAAGTTGATTTTTTTTTTAATGGCATATAGTTGAAGTTAAGGCTTAAGCACACTAAATTTTTACAATCTATCTTTGCAATTATGGTTATAGTAAGTTATGATTGAAATAACATCAATATTATAATGACTCTTTACTAATTTGACAATTGGAGTAAAAGTTAAGGGACTACATTTAATTTTAGACAAGAAAAAGAAGAAGTTAAAATTCACATTAATTTTTTTTTTCACAATTGTTGATGTGATTAGTTATTACAAAAATAGTCAGGGGCGGTTGTACATACAAGTCAAGGTGGTCACAAGATCACCCTAATTTGCCCAAAAAGAATTATATTTGCAAAATAGTTTTTTTTTTATAACATAATTATATTTAAATTAGCATGTTTTGTTTACCCTAAAAAATTATTGACCACCTTGAGTTGATAATCTCAACTTCTCAAGAATTTAGATTCAATAAAAATAAAAGTAATACTAGGAACAAAATAAAATGTCACAACTTACAACAATTTCACAACATTCCAAAATTAACATGTTAAATCACACCTGGGCTTTTTTAATCTCTAGTTTAAAATTTTTTGTATGCTAATGAAAGAATTGTTGTGACATTTTGTTGTATCTATAGCATTACTCACAAAAATAATACTAGCCCCCCAAACATAACATTTAACCCCTTAAAGTTCAAGTAATAAGAAAAATGAGCCCAAATAACATTAAAAAAATAGTCTAAAAACAATAAGATTAGACCTAACAACAACAGATGAACAAAATATTAAACCAAAACTCATTCAAAAAAAAAAAAAAAAAAAAAACCCCTAATCATGCATATTTGTAAATCGTTGGATAAATTCCATAAAAAAAAAACCAAATAATCTCCAATATATATATATTTTTTTCTAAAAAACAGTACCAAGAGAGAGGCTTTGGCTATGAGTTCTCTTCGATGATGCCAGGAGCTCTACTCATCAAGGGCTTGGCTCGCAATTGCAACGTGTATCATTCGTTGCTCTCTCTCTTTCTCTCTCATTTTCTCCATTTTTCTTTTTTCTATCATTATTGTGGGCTCTTTCTCACTTTATTACTCTTATTTCAGCATTCTTAGTTCTCATTTAATTTCTTATCAGTCCATTTTTTTCTTTTTAATTTTGTTTGTACAAGAAAATGGTAAAACTTCATATATTTTTTTATATTCAAATTCTATTTTTATTAGATTTTGTATTATTTTAGTTTCTTAATCACCATCCTTAAAAGAATTCTCAGAGTCACCATTGCAAATAATGCCACCTCTACATTTTCCCTCTACAAATTAGCCAATTAAAAATAAAAATTAATGGACTGAATTAAATTTTAGAAAAAAAAATGTTAATGTTAGGCACACAAAACTATTAATAATTTTTCTTTCACAAATGTGGTAAGTTATGATTAAAAAAATATTATTTTTATATGGGCCCATTGTTGAAATCACTTTTATTAACACTAATCATAACATACTACCTCAATATAAATTTTGTCATAAATCTATCAAAATATATATAAATTTTAGGGTAAACTATATATTTAGTCCCTATTATTTACATTATATTTCAACTTGATTTGTAACCTTTCATTGTCATGTCAATTTAGTTCATGTCGTCATCTCTTGGATGAAAATTAATGACATGACAAATGGCCAAAATAAAAAATTTGTTTTTCACTTTATCCCCTAATGTGGCAATAAACTAAAATTTTATTTTGACCATTTGCCACATCAATATTTTCCATCTAAGAGATAATGACATGGACTAAATTAACATGACACTGCAAGGTTAGAGACCAAATTAACACAATTGAAAGGTTAAGAACCAAATTGAATTATGGTATAAAGAATAAGGACAAATGCGAACCCTAAATTTTATCTTTCGACTTATTTAATAATATAAAAAAAAAAGGTATAACTAGTGACTAGACCATAGAGGTCATCATTCCTAATAACACATGTCCAGCTTATTCAAGAACTTCCTAATTTGAAGAGTTCGTAACTTTGTTCTAACATGTGTAGTCCGTGAGTTTGCAAACTGTCACGCTAGTGTATCTCAGTAGTTTGGTATATACAATAATATATACATTGGTACAAAATTTGTGCAAAAAAAAGCTTTGCAAGCTCACCTGAATGTGATAGATGTCACTTTAACAACATAATATAATAAATAAATATTTTCATAAAAAATATAATAAATAAATATCTTAATTATTTGTTTGTGTTTTGATGACATGAGTTTATAGACTTATACAATAAAAATTGTAAATCTCCGAGAATCCAGACAAGGATGTTATTAATCAAAAGCAGGTAAATCTACAGTTACAAAATGAAAATGTCTGGTGGAAGTGTCGTGGAATAAACTTCATCCAAATTAATAAAGGAGCAGATGTTTTAGCTCTCTTGGCTAAGGCAAGAGCTACAGTGTTGTTCTGCCTCCTGGTACAAGAGAAGGAAAGAGCTCGTAATGAATTTGAAAGAAGGAATGAGCTCATAATGAACTTGCAATTGACTAAATGTCTTTAATAATATGTCCTAAAGCCGAACAAGGAGAACTATCCAAAGTGAGAGATTGAAACACAAGTTCCAAATCACCTTCAAAATTTGATTGACAGAAGCCCAACTCCACCACAAACTGAGCAGCCCCTCTAGCTGCCAACAATTCCAGTAACTCCACCGATGATTATGCAAATGTTTGACCTATGTCAAGTTCTACCATGCATTGGATGCACTAAATGATGTCGCATCATGCTCGTGTCCTGTCTAATCTAGGTTATAGGAACGCTTGATAGAAACTTTTATCTGTGTAAAACCTAGTTAACCATTTTGTCCAATACTCTTAAAAGTCTACCAAATCAGCATCCAAACCTACAGTTAATACCATCTTGATCATTACACTAATCAAGAAGCACCCCTAAGCAGAATAAACCTTCCTAGAATTGCTTTGTATGCTTTGGCGATCTCATGGGAAAAAAGGAATTCAATTAAAGGATTGCAAATGAATCACCGGACCTTTTTGCATAGATAAAGCAAATTCAGTAACTTTTTTTTTTCTTTTTGTTGTGAACAATAAATTTATAGTGTCACAGAACATTGCCAAGCTTAAAATATGTACAACAATAAATCCATTTAAGGTTAACTAGTACTACAAGGATTCAAATGGATGATTAGAATCATCCCAAACAATCCACACAACTCTCTATTTTTCTTGATGCAGGCTTCAAGAAAACAACCTCTAATTGTCAGTTTGTAATAAAAACATCATGCACATTTAAATAACTGTTCTCCCTATAGTTCCACCAACATTCCAACCCCTCTCCTTTTCCTTTTGAATTTGCTTGTGCTGAGACTCTTTTGGTATTGCTCTTGTAGTATTACCAAGTAGCACTCTATTTCCCAGTCTCCCTCTACTTCCTATAGAGACTCTAACTTTCTCCATCCCAACATTTACACCACCTCTTCTAAGGTGTTGCATTGGTGACTTCAACTGATATTTCCTTTGGAGGCTTCGTCTCAATACGCTGCTTAGCTTCTTATTACTTCCAACTTTTATTCTTTTAGGACTCTCACAAGGTGTCTGTTCATGCATGCAGTTCGCTTCAGACCCGTCTGTATCTTCATTCTTTTCAGCTTCATGTGGTGGGGACAGTAGCAATGGTGGTGGGAGTGGGGCTAAGCTTGGTACACTTGGGAATGGGATTAAAGAGTTGCGCCTTGGAGCAGGAGCTGCTGGTATACGTCGGGCCATTGGGCACATAGAGGCTCTTCCAGTTCTTTTTGGTAGTAGGGGTTGTTCGGCTGTCTCAGGATTGTTTTCCTTCTCTGTTGGATCAATGTATTTGACAAAGCCATCAATTGGTTGAATTGGCATCAGTGGTTTGAAGCTGTTGTTCTCTGAAAGTGGCCGGGTGAGATTTACTTGGTCTTTGATCAATGTACTGTTCACTGGTTCATTTAGATTCTTGTGACTTCCTAAAGGTCGAGTTGCAAGTGGCAGCCTCATTGGTGCAACATTTTGCTCTTCTTGCTGATGTTTCATTTGTTGCTGCTCAGCTATCTTTGTATCCACATGTTGACGAGCTAGCTTTCTCTCAATTAGCAGTTGCGATTCCAATTCTTTAACCTTCAATATGAAACCAATTATTACTAAGGAAAAAAAAAATCCGTCAAAATTCCCTGGTTTCTAGAAAAAGATATAGTATTTTCACATTCCAAGACTATTCATATACAATACCTTGTCTTGCAGGTTTTTGGTTTTAAGATCTCTTTCCTTTATCTTCAAATCCATTCCATGAATTGTTTCCTCCAACTTCTTGATGTGAACATCTTTACTCTTTACATCTTGCTTGGTTCTCTCAGCCTAAAATATTGATTAATGTTTGAAATGCAGTAGGTGAATAAAATCAACATTAAACATGATAACTTGACATAAATCTGATTAAATAAGGAAGTTGCTAATATGAGGACTCTTATACCATCTGTTTGTATTTCAGAAGTTCACTGGTGTCCATCTGCCTCTTTGCTGGACCTAATTCTATTCCTCTCACTCTACTTGCAAAGTTCAGTGAGCAGAGGGTCTCACTCAAATCATTTTCGTTAGGACTGATCTGTACAAACATTAGGGTCTTGGAATCTCCACCTGACAATACAAATCCATTTGTCAGGCTATCCATTTTCCTTTCTACATATATCTAAAAGATTGGCAATGATGATTGAATCATTGCCAATGAGATAGAGGACAATAAAGGAGGATCAAATCTTAAATAAAACTTCTTTGGGGAAGCTGGAGAAAGTACCTAAAGAATCTTGAAGTAAGTGTGTGAGCTTGGAGTTCCTAACCAAAAGTATGTATGTTAGTCTTTTATGACATTTAAAGTTAATTAAATAAAGCAAATGCTAATCTGTATCTTTATAACCTGAAAGGGATGTGAGGACTTTTTGTTGCAAGAGCGGATATAACATCACCAAGTGCAGAAAGAGATCTATTAATATTTTGGGTTTCCTTGAGTCGTTCACCTTGCACTTCTGTCTTGGTCACTCGCTCGCTTCCTGCCAGGTCCACCAACCATAATTTGCTTCTTGTGCATTCCCCATTCAATAAATTCTCCCCCTTCACCATCACACAATGTATGCTGTATTATGAAACAACCAGTCTATCCTCTCAGCAAAATTCTTACCACAAATTGTTCAAATATAAATTTGAGTGAATCAATTAAAGTCAAGATAAACAGACCAGTGGGATCGGCTGCTGTGCTCATTGGCATTGGTTGAGCCAACAGCCCTTGCATTACTGCCAGTTTGTAGAACTTCCCAGACCTCAGTCATGTTGTTAACATGTGCCTCAACCAGTCCTGGAACATGATGTGTTCCTTCACCCACTTGCCTTACCTCAAGCCTAAAATAGCCACAATTTGGGGAAAAGAAATACTAGTATTAGTTTAAAAATCTCAAACTTTGCCTGCATTTAGAGTGGTAAACAATGTTATAGCAGTAAAGGCTAACATACTACAAGTTGATGAATCACTACACTTTCAAAAATACCAATTCAAGCTGTTAAATTTGATGGAAAAATAAAATTAATCAGGTAAGTTATGCCCCACTGATACAAGGGAAAAGAGCAACTTCTCAAGATCTAGTGAAAATTCTAAATTCCACAAAAAGCACAGAATGCATTCCTAAATTCCAAGCGGATAGCACAACCATATACATAAAAAGTTCAGAAATTTACAAAGAAAAATACAACCATTCCTTCACCAGCTTTGAGTGGAAAGGTAAGGATTACATGGAAAATGGCTAACCATCTCCTGGCTTACCTTTTTGCAGCAACTCCAGGCTGAGCTCCTGAGACCAACAAGTCTCGTATTTGCTCATTATAGACTTCTAAGACGCTTACAGATACATCATATCGACATAGCTTCTGTCGCTCACTAATTATTCGAAACAGTTCCTCGAGAGTCCTAAAATTTACTCCCCGAGCATCTTCTGTACCCTCCATTGTAAAAGTTTTTCCTGTTCCAGTCTGCCCATAAGCAAATATGCAGACATTGTACCCATCTAGAACTGAGGTCGCAAATGGAGCCGTGTCTTGGAAAATATCAGCTAGACATACAAGAAATACATTGTCAGCATTAAATGTGCTATTAATTAATCCAAATAATCAACCTTTTCACTTAAATTATTGACCTGTAATTACCTTGGGTTGCTTGAGGGCCAAATACGGAATCGAACTTAAAGGTCCTTCTAGAGGCCCCATTTGATCTTACAGTGAGTTCCCCATCTTTAGCAGATTCAAAATCAATAGCCATTGAAGCTCCTACTGAAATTTCTTCAGTGTTTAGAGGCCTACACCGGCAAAAGACCCTTATGTTTCCTGCAAGTGAGCACAATTGATGTCAGTAAACTCTCCTTCGGTAATCTGGCTAGTTTGCATATCTAACTTACAGTTTACCTTTCAACTCCAAAACCTTGTTGTAAAGTTCTTTTCGTTCCTTGGCCCCTTCCATAAATTTAATCTTAAGGTCTTCATGTAAATCTACTCGCTGGTTAACTAATGCCAGAAAGAAAAATGAATACAGTGAAAGTAAAAAAAAGGATTTCATACATGGACTTGTAATTGGAAAGTAGAACATGCGAGCATTTTAAATTACTTGCTGAGTGAATGGTAGCCCTTATTTTATCCATATCTTCAAGACACTTCTTATATTCCCTTGCCTCCTCCACCAGTGTGATGTGTTCCATTTTCAAGAGCTGTTAAATGACATTTATTAGAACAATAAAATACTATTTATATATGATCAAAGAAACATAGTTGTAGTAGAATTTTCCCTGTCTGAAGCACTAATTACGGTTTCAGTACCTTAAGTTTTCTTGTCAAGTCTCTCAATGATGAAAACCATTTGCTCTTCTCTTTCACTTGCCCCTCAATGGCAAAAGCTGCAAACAGACAAACTTCAATACAGCATTTGCAATCATTTGAACAGCCTAGAGCCACAGAAAGATATTTCCGTACCCAAAGATCCAACATGCATTGACTTGCGCATGAGCTCATTCTGGAGCTCCTTTAAAGATTTCCAGGCTTCTTGGCATTCTCTCGTCTTAGCTTGGTTCTCCCTCTTAAGTTCCTCCAACATTCTTCTTGTCTCTGCTAGTTCCTCTTTTTGACACTCAAAATCTTGTTGGACTTTTTGATAATCTCCTTTCACATCGAAGTTACCATTATCCTACAATGGAATTGTTAATAAATAAATAAATCGTCCTAGTTTTTATTCTTATTAATCTAAACTTGCTCATTTTTGGAAAGAGTTATTACTTTGGGTGGCTCACTTTCCGCCACTTGAGACTCTGCCACGACTTTGGGCAATTCAACTTCTCTGGAATCTGACATCAAACTTTTACTCGTCAGAATTTGGAAAAGGACTAGCTGAATCTCTACTTGTAGAACAAAATTTGAAACCAAGATGACCCGTAAGAACAAGACAACTTACTAGCAGGAAAATATTTCTTTATGGAAATGCCGCAGAGAATTGGGCGCCCAATCACTCCTTCCAATCTAATGGACAGACCCTCTTCATCATCAACAAAAGTATGAAGGCCAGAGACAACTAGAGGTTCATTCCCACCTACACGAGCATATATATCCAGGCAGGAAACAACCTACATAACAATCAATCAACAGTGTCAGATAAAGAAACTATTCTTTGTAATTCATCATTTCTTTTGAAAAGAAATCTATTGGTGTCTCATTTTCAATGGCTTCTAACCTTCTTCTCTTGTACATAGACATCAAACAGTCTCATCCCGGGAGGGCCATTTATGAACACAATCTCTGCAAAGTGAAGATCAACAACATAATTGCCAGACTCCAATGATCGAAAATGGTATGAAAGGTTCCCAGAGCGTGCAGACTGGTACAGCGGCAGACCTATAGAGTCTGTCCTTGCTATATCACCGCCCTCGAAATCATTGTCCTCCAAAAAGTTCACATCACCTAAAGTCACAGCCTTATCTTTAGACCCCACATTAATGCTTAATACTGGAAGTTGATCTTTTGTCGAGCCTTCCTCCATTAAGGGCTGTGGATGAAGCTCAAAGGAGGCCCCAGGTGACAATTCTTCTTTAAATGTTTGGCACAATGTTGTAGAAAACTTTACAGCTGGGGCCTTGGGGATATCTACAATTTCAGACCCATTGATGCCGTTCTCTAAAGAAAGCTCTATAGAATTCCCTATGTTCTGATGGCATTTATTCTCCAAAAACTGAGGAGAATCTCCATAGCTGTTTCCAGGAATATCTGGTGAGCCGGCACAAATAACCAAATCCGGAGATGTAAGGGAAAATCCCAACATGGACCGACCTGAAAAAAGTTCTACAAATTTAAAAAACCATGACCCTAATGTAGATTTGAAAACACACACCCTAAAATGAAAAAAGACCCCATTAATTTTAACCATTAATCACATACTTGTCATTGGATTTTTCCCATACTAATAGCATCCAAGCTTAAAATTTTGCCCAAAAATAAACAGACCTATTACCATAATTTGCATTTTACACAATTGTAAAGTATGGTTTGGTAAAGAAAGCAAAGTCAGTAGAAGTATAGGTACAAAGGATCTTAGCCACTAATTGTCAACTGGGTCATTGCAATTTTCCCCTACTAATAGCATCCAAGCTTTAATTTTGAAATAGATCCATTATCAGGATTAGCATTTTACACAATTCTAAAGCATGGTTTTGTAAAGAAAGCGAAGAAAAATGAGTAGAAGAATAGGTACAAAGATCTTAGCCACATAATTATCAACTGGGTCATAGGAATTTTCCCCTACTAATTAGCAACCAAGCTTTAATTTTGAAATTGACCCACTATCGTGATTAGCATTTTACACAATTCTGAAGTACGATTTTGCAAAGAAAGCAAAGAAGAATGATTAGAAGAACAGGTACAAAGATCTTAGCCACAAAATTGTCAAATGGGTCATTGGATTTTTTTGCCTACTTATAGCATCCAAGCTTTAATTTTGAAATTGACCCATTACACAATTCTAAAGTAAAGAAAAATGAGTTAAATAAGTACAAAGATCTCAGCCACATTACCCTCATATGGATCTTGATCAGCCATAGTAGAAGTTTGCATATGATAGCTGGGCAAAGGAGGCGAATTGTCTGTAAAGAAATGAAAGAGAGGGAGATTAAGAAGTGAGAGAATGTGCATGAAAAGATTTGTGAGGAGAGAGAAAAGTGAAATTGAAAGAACTTACAGTGAGAATGAGAGGGTGAGTGAGAGTGAGAGTGAGAACTGGAGCTTTGGTTTTGCCAAGAAACGTCGGTGAGAAGAAGTGGGTCATGCCATTGATTACCATCCTCCTCCATTGTTGTTAAAACTTAAAAATGTATTTATGACTGTTTTTTGAATGAGAGCGATAAAAAGAGTTGTGATGGGTTTTTGAACAAAGAAAGATAGAAAAATACAAGAGAGAGAGAGAAAGAAAGAAACTCAAATGCTTTTGAATCTCTACAGAGGGAGAGTAAAAAGGGAAAGTATTGGTTACTTGCTTTTGGGATGCCGTTGATTTCGTTTTGAGGATGAATCTGAGTTATTTGGAATAGATGACCGTTGCCATTTTGAAATTTGAAAGTGCATAATGTTAATGGGGCCCAAAAAGGAAAATAGGAGTCCTTTTCCTTTTTGGGCTGAAACAACTTTTTGGCCATGGAGAGGGACATTGGACTTGAAAAATGGTCACCGAATTCATTAGCCCAAGCTTTAATACAAGCAGGAAAATTTTGTTTCATGACTCATGACTCATGAGGCACCATATATGACCCATGTGCCCCAATCCCACTCTACTGCACATGATGACATGATTGATCTTAGAATAGACCAAAAGTCTCCTAACTCAATTGACAATTTGACACAATCTAATAATTTCAACCAAGAAAGAACATCTTTAAGGTTTGAATCCGTCCACTCCAACTATTAAATTATTGAAAGAGAAAAAAAGACTAAATTACAAATTGTACTTTTTAACTTTATTTAAAATCCAATTATGTCTTCTAACTTTGCTTTGGTTCAATTTAGTCCTCTTAGTTTCAATTTTATTTAATTTAGTCTCCCTGTTAGCCTCTGCTAGAAATGTTCCGTTAATGACTCTAAAACTATGTAGTTTTTTTTTTTTTTTTTTTTTTTTAGTGATTTTCTTTACATTAAATCACTGATTTTTTTTTTTTTTGGATTTCAACCTTAATATAAGATCAATTGGGTAGGCTCTTTCTCTCTATCTCTAATTTTTTGGTTTCAACAAAATGATAATGAAATTGGTTTATTGTTCTTTCCTAATGCTTCTCCAAAAACATGAGAGAAAAGCAAGGGTTCTTGAAATTTTGGGTGATTCGTTTAACTAGGTGCTACATTCCATAATTCATTCAAAGGTCTTTTCAATAATTTTTGTTTGCAAATTTATATGTTCAATTCTGTTAGTCAGTTTGTAATTTGTTCATTGCCTAGAAAATGGTAGAGGACTTTTTTTCTCTAACCAAAAATTTGCTTCAAAAGCTTTCACACCGTTACTTATGGAACACCCTCAACCTTTTCATCTATGACGGCATTCAAAACCAACTTTCTCAATTATTAGAGGAGGAGGTACACCCATGTCTCCTTTGTTAGAAATGTAGAGTGTAAACCCCAAGGGGTTATCTTAGTGGTTCCCAAGGCATTATGATATTTCTCTTGCCAACATTTTGGAACCACTCTTATGAGATTCATTCCTGTAATAACCTAGTGTGTGTGGGATGAGAGGACTTAGGACTGCATACACTTGAGAGAATAGTCAGATAGTCGAAGAGGTCTAGATATTCTCGTTTGTCAAAAAAGAAAAAAGAAAATAAAAGAAAAGAAATGCAAAGAGTAAAAGTTTTTATTTTTGATAAATTTTTGTAATGTTCTTGGTCATCTAATAAGGGAAACTTGGTTCGAAAAGTTAGTCATTCTGCATACTTTTTAATTTTTTAATTTTTATTATGGCACTAAACCAAAAAAAAAAAAAGCCTCATAGCATACGCTTCGCGTGTGTGATGAGGCTAGTTGGTCTCTAAACTTAAAAAAATGATCGTTATTTGTTCATCTGTTAACTTCCGTTTGTTTTCTTGCCCAAGTATTTAATGAAATAATGATATGTCAATTTTTAAGTAATGAGCTTTTTTTTTTTTTTTTTTTTTTTTAATATGGAAATGCTATGTTCATGATATTTTCACAACAAATTCTAAGTGAAAAGTTGTTATTAGTGGGCAAAAAAGTAATTCTAGTGGTGGCTTCAAATTAAAACTAGTAACAACTTACCATCTAAGATTTGTTGTGAAAGTATCGTAAAAATATTGTTGATGTAGCACTTTTCATTTTTTTTTTAAGTAATGCTATAATTACAAAATATTCTACAACATTAAAAACTATTTTTCATTTTTTATTAATGCTATGGGTCTAAATGATGAAGTAGATCCATTCTTTGGTAACAATGAAGCTAAGGAGAATTTCATGGCTTTTGAAGCCAATCCATTATTTTATATAGATCTGAATTTTTTATGTTGCTTGTAGAGGATCATTATGGGGTTGATGTGGCTTTTGTTAGGAGTTGAGGAATCCGACAATGAGATTCAAATTTTGCGATGAAGTCTATGGTGGTTGTGGCTTCATAGTTGGTATTATTGTGGAGGCTAGTATGGAGGTTCTAGTTCAGATTTGGGTTTTTTAGGGATTGGAATAAGTCTGATCTGTAAATATAGTTTGATAATTTAGATTGTGAGTTGATGCTTACGGGTATTTTATAATAAAATAAAAAATTTGCAATAGGCAAGAAAGCAAATGGAAGTTAATGAAGAGACCAACAAAGCTCATTTTTTAAACTTCATGGATCAATAGAGCTCATTTGAAACTTTATGGACCAATTACACTCATTAGGTAAACTTTAGGGACTAGAGCATTCGCATAAGTTTGTGAAAAAATTTATGTCGCATAAGAACATACTTTTTCTATTTTACACAATAACTTTTCAAAATACTCTACAACAAATTATCTATTTTACATTACATTTCATGAGAATATTATTTCTTTATTAATTTTTTTTATTATTCTCCCAAATCAAATATAATTCTCTCTCTTATTTTTTATTATTTCTTTATCAATTTACATAGCTACAGTAGCCTTACACTATAGCAAGTAGCAACAATCCAAACTTTCACAATTTTAGCTTAACTAATATAAGTGATTTTTAGAGTTTGTGAGCGCACCATCTCGCACTACTCACGTGTGGTTCATGTCCCCCATGGAAAGTACGCCTTAATTGAATGAACGGGAGGCGGAGATTTAGGAGTCGCCACTTGGTTTAGGTCTAGGAACCAAATTGGGCCTTTTGGGCCCCTTACTTACATATATAGGTCTACATACCAGATTATGGGTTTGAAGTTTAGGTATGACTTAGGAAGGTGTTAGGTACCTAAGATCACCTAGCTTGTGGACTGGCCTCCATTATGTGTTGATAGACCATATTTAGATAAAGAAACTATTAAAAGAGCCAAAATCCCTAACCCTAACCCTAAACATACATCATGCACTTAATAAAATAACGCACACAACATGTCAAAGATTACATCATAACATATAGAAAAGTAAAATAAAATAAAACCACAATTAAATAGATTACATTAAAAAGAAAAACTAACATCAAAACAAACATGCAAGGAAAGATATCAAATAAAACATATTATGGCAAAATGACGAAAACAAACATGAAAAACAATTAAACATAATTAATTAACCTAAAACAGAGTCAAATTGAATCAAACAACATGTCAAAAACAATTCATTAAATAAAAACAAGAAATTTGCCCTAATATGGGTTTGGGGTGCATACATATACTCAACTATGTGTATACATGGTCGAAACCTTGCATATGCATCGTTAATACAAAAAATTGCATAAAATCACATTTTTACAGATTGAAACAATTATAGAAGATTAACATATAAATCAAATGAGCATGTTTGAAACCCTAAATAAAACAAAGCATCGACATCAGTCAAATCTGAACTAAAAGAGTACCTTTATACCAAAGGCGAAGAAGGAAAGCGGACCGCTCGCTATTTCTATTATATTAATCAACTATGATCGCCCGAAGCGCAAGAGAAAGTCTCAGCTTAGCGTAGTTCAAATAACCATGAAACAAATCAAATAGTAAACTAACCTAATGTCAAATAGACAATCGTGTCAAACTTATGTAAAACTAAAATAATAAAACAAAAACTACAAAACAGATTATAATCAGCCCTAAATCAGATTAATGCATATCAAAAGAATTAAAAATATCAAACAAATCGAATATAACAACTTAAAGAAACTATATCAAGAACTCATGTGAATCATATTAAACAAAGAAGGAGTTTATGGAAAGAATACTCACTTTGCTTAGGATCACAAGTTTGAGGTTATTTAACTGACCCCTTAGTGCCTACAATATTGAGATTATATCGATAAAACAAGAGAATTAAAGAAAACAATAGAACAAGATAATTACAACTCAAGAAAAAGATTAGTTTTGAAAAAGATTTAGAAAATAACTTTGAAAACAAGTTTTTGCCTTAAGAGATTGCTAAAAAGAGGTTTTGAGTCTACAAAAATGTGTTTAGGTGTTGTGTGGGTGTTTAGAAAGTTGAACTAGGGTTTTAAAAAACATGGACGCAAAAAATAAACTCTCTCTAGCTACGGTTTGGATTAGAGACGTAAGGTGAGTATTTATATGTGTAAACTAGGGTTTTCGAGGCCCTTTAGAGGGTTTTGGACATTCCTAAGGGTTTATATAGGGGCCAGAATCCAATCAAAGAATAAAAGTTTGGGCCCTTAAAATTGAATTTTTGAGGTTCTAGAATGCACCATGTGCTTGCATGGTTGAGTATATGTGCATGCTTCCAAACACGAGCGCACAGAACCCTAAATTCGGCTACACTGCTAGCCTGACTTAAAACGGTTATAATTCACTTATTTTAAATCTAAATTATACAAAAATTATATTCAAATTGAAGCCCAGGATGTCTAATTTCTAATGAAACAAACCTCACGCAAATATTATTTGTAGATCAAAAGGTATGTTCAAAATTGTGAGAAAATGTCATTTTTTAGCATTATTTTTAAAGCGATTTGAGCACTTCTGAGTTGTGATTACCTCCGAACTATTGAAAACTATTTAATCACCATTGGTTGATGCATGTCAAGCTCATCATTGGGGTTGGGGACCAAAAGTTATTAACGGATACAAAATGAGATGTCTAAACAGTTGGCTGTGTAAAATTGATCCCTTATGCTATTTTACACTGACTAATGAATAATAATGTGTTTTCGTTAAACAAAACTCTTTTGGTAGTGTAAGGGGTTGGACTATTTGCAAAATTCCCATGATCCCAATGCCCGTGGGAATGGAATAAAGGAGAGGCCTATGTCCATCCTAGGATAGTTACGAGAAAGGCTAGCTGAGCGTTGGGAAAGGATGAAGTCAAAGCTCTCATTGGGCCACAGAGCACAGCCTAGCATTAATCCTCGTTCTAGATCGGCACATGGCCGAGGAATATCATGATCTCGGCTCATGACCGAGGGTGCGAACTAACCAAGGGTATGAACAAACCATGGAAGAACTAATGGATATCTAAAGTCTCACAGATAGTACAATCGACGAATTGAGGAAGGTAGAGCCGAGGGTATGAACAAATTGTGGAAGAACTAATGGATATCTAAAGTCTCACAAATAGTACAATCGACGAATTAGGGAAATCAGCACCTAGATCTTGCAAATAGTCACTTTAAATGAATCTACCCACCTACCAAGGGATGCATTTATTACTGAATACCCTCCACTCATTCCCCTAAAAGGTTGAGGAGAGCCTTGATGGAACAAGTATCTATAATCTCCACCACACAATCCCCACCCCCCCCCCCCCCCCCCCCCCAATTGAGAGGAAGGCACTACCAGTATAAATAGGACCCTCTCCATTTAAGAAAGGGATGGTTTTGTTTTTGAGAGAGGGAGAGAGAGATGAAAAAGTGCAATGTCATCCATTCTATAATCATCCACCCACTGGTGGAGCTAGGGAGGGGCCAGCCCTAAGTTTTTAAAATTTCCATTGCTAATAAAATGCTATATTATCTGTAAATATGCGATAAATATTCTACTGCCCCCTTAGGATTTTGAGAGAGAGAGAGAGAGAGAGAATACTATTAGTTTTATTAATTCTCTCTAAAAACTTGGATTCCCTAAAATTATATAATTGAATACAAAGAGCAAAACAAAACATCTAGCCCATTCTTGAGCCTATAATCCCTCCAAATTTAAATAATAAATACATTTTTAACAACTTCTAGAATTCCCAAATCAAAAAAAAAAGAAAAAAAGAAAAAAAGAAAAAAAAGAAGCTAGAGACAATATACTTTGATGTTGTTGATTATTTTTTTGATTTAAAGAGTCATCCCATCTCAACCCGGCCTTTTAATATATATCTTTGCTGTTTACTAAAAAAATAAACTCCTAATCTCATTAGGGAAAAAAAATCCCTTACGTCATCGTAGACTTCAAAGCTTGGAGTCCTCGATAGTTGGCCTCCACAACTCTCTCTTTCTCTCTCTGAGTGCAAGTTTCTTTTGGTCCTTGAGTATATGGGAAACCCAAACTGAAAAATGACTAAAATGGTATAAATTAATAAACGTGTATTGTATTATAGTACAACTTGCATTTTAATGTTTTGAAAACTTAAATTTTCTATTATTTTATATGTTGAGACTAGACTCACTAGAGCTTGTTATAGTTTTCTATTTTGTTTTTCTATGACGTGTATATGGAGAAAGTATTTGTGGGGCTCACATTTCAGCCTTACATAATTCTTATATGCCAGACGTATACAAGATTTTTTTTTTCGTGTATATTGTATGAGGTTTACATCTTGCATCTTTAGAATTTAATGTTTCTCATTTTATTTTAAATTTTGATGATGTTGAGAAAAACCACTAGTGAGCTACACGATACTTGCACGCTCGAAATAACACCTACACGACAGAAAGGGAAGACCTAACAGAGAGCACCAGTGTGGTGCCGGCCGAATACCTTCTGAAGGTCAAGTTAGAACTTCTCACAACTCTAAAATGCTAGAGAGGGGTAAATTATGCGTACCTTGATTTATGAGGGTATTGGAACTTTTATAATAGTAGAGGGTTTACATCTCTTTCTTGGTGTGGAAGTCTTTTCCCTATAGGAATCCTCTTGAATAATCTCGAACGTGATGGGCAAGATATTTCTTTATAGATAAGATCTTTATTAATGCGCGTATCTTCCGGAATCCTCTTTGTGCTAGAATTCCATTTACCTTGGGATTCTATGGTGGCTAAGTATGTGTCGCAAGTATTTCCTATCTAGGGTTTTCTGCCTGCCATGTGGATGCTTGACCCGTCAGTGTTTCATCCATTCATGTAGGATTCGTCCATAACAAACTTGTACAGGTTGGGCTTGTCCTATATTGGCCCACGGATGTGGAACCGTCAGGCCCATTTCATGAAGATCCGTCAACCTAGATTTTCACCCTCTTCAAATTCGTTAATTAGTTTTGATTTGATAAGGTAGTGATTTGTTATTTGATATTTATATTACAATTTTTAACTTAAGAATTTTTTTATATATAAAGTTTGGTCCCTTTGAATAAAATTTCTGGCGTTATTACTGCATCCACCTCAGTCCATCTGGAGAGAATAGAAAGAGCTTGTTCATTTTCCTTTTCAGTTTCAGTTGTGACTATTATAGTTCTATTTTTCTTGGTTTCTAGTCTAGTTCTCCCCTTGTAAACCATTTCCCCCCTAATTTACAAATAAACTGTGACGCTCATTTACCATATCTGTATTTTGACCCCACATGTAGAATCACAGCAGAAGACAATAAGCAAAGAGGACAGTCGTGTCTTCCAACATAGCCAAATAGCAGTATCCATTCATTCATATTTTAAGATTATTAAATATCACGAAAATCTAATTTCACAATGATAAGGTTTAAACTAGAGCCAAGTAATGAATATCACACAGTATTTGTTACAAAAATAAGAACCCATAGTCATGAAATTCGAAAGGTTATTTATCGAAAATAAAAAGTAGTAATAATTTTAAAAATCTGTAATTTCGAAAAGTACTTGGAGAAGAAGTTCAGAAGAGAAAGGGTTGAAGAAGGGGGGATACTGCAAATAACTGCACAGCGCGCAACAGGATGCCTCACCAACTATGTCTGGGTTTTTGGTTTATACTTTTTTTTCCCAAATAATAGTAGAAATTTTTTTTTTATAATTTAATGCAAAAAAAAAAAAAAAATCACTAATGCTACAACTAAAGTGAAATTAAAAGACTGAATTGAATTTTAAACAAAATTAAATGGTGCAATTTGTAAAACCTAATAACTAAGGGTCCGTTTGGTTCTCGTAAAATATTTTCCGGAAAATACCTATTTTTTGGAAATGCTATTTTTCGGAAAAGGAAAATATTTTCAAGTGTTTTGTTGTATTATGAAAATTATTGTGGAAAATATTTTTATGTGTTTGGTTCTATTAGGAAAATGCTATTTTCCTATCATTCAACAACAAATTCCGGCGACAACAACACAACAACAACAACAACAACAACAAATTCCGGCAACAACGACAACAACAACAACAACAACAACAATCAAACTTAAAAAAAACAAAACTGAGTCGTTGACGAGATCGAGGAAGAGAAAGCGATGGGTTGCTGTTTGGGTTTGGGTCGACGACGAGCTCTGGGTCGAAGGTTTGGGTCGTCGAAGGCGATGGTTCGAAGGTCAAAGGTCGAAGCCTCGTGGGTTCGTCGGTGGGGTGCGACCTTCGGTGGATTGGTCTTCGATGGTGATCTGGGCTCTGGGTTCGCCGGCGAAGTTGAAGATCGGTTCGTGGTGCGAAGGCGAAGTCGAAGATCGTGGGTTCGTCCGTTCGTGGCGCCGGCAAAGTCGAAGATCGTGGACGCCGGCGATGGGCTGTGGTGGTGGATCGGAGCTCGGGTTGGTTCGTTCTCTCTCTCGCTCTCTCTCTCTCTAGCTGGTGGTTCGTTCTCTCTCTGGCTCTCTCTTTTCCGGAAATGATTTGAAGGTAAATTAAAACCGTAAAATCATTTCCGGGTCAAAGGTGAAAATTTTGGTCAACTAAAGCTCATTTTCCGGAAAATGCTGTTTTCCTTGTCTTCCAAACAGTGGGCTGAGGTGGTAAATGATTTCCTGAAATCATTTACCACCAAAACAAACACAGCCTAATTGTTAGAAGGGGCTTAGGGGGAAGGAATAAAGTCATCTAGAATAACACTTGAGAAAAGTTTAATGGCGAAAAGCACATTTTAGTCCCTACATTTTCAGGCTATTTCTATTTTAGTCCTTACATTTTATTTTTACCGTTTTTAGTCTCTATCCTGAAAAACGCTTCCTGTTTTGGTCCTTACCATTACATCAAAAACGGAGAAAATTGACGTGGCAAACTGCAGGAATAAATAATACTAAATTATGTCCACATGGCCTAAATTAATAATAAAAAATGCCAGTCAGCATTTAAATTAAAAAAAATTAATTTATTAATTTTAACTAAATAAAAAAAAATTAAAAACAGAATCAAAAACTAAAAATCATATGAATTGAGATCTAAGAGTCTCTTGAACAAGAACAATAAGAACACAAACCCAAAAATTAAAAAAAAAAAAAAAAAAAAAAAAAAAAAAAAAAAAAAACCAAAACTCAAAATTCTGAACAAATCAAACTTAAATTCTCTAATTTCAGTCAAAGCACAGCCATGAATCAAAGCAGAAATTCTTAAACACTCGATGAACCCAGCCAAGGAAATCCATCAGAACCCACCCGCCCCCTCCTCAACCCACTTACCCCAAAAGCCAAAACCCAACTTTACTAAAACCCAGTTCATCACTCCCCTGTACTGAAAATTTCAGAAATGTCCGAAACCCAACTGCATCTACGCCATTGATGCAGCTCCGACTTTGTTCCTCCCTCCTTATCACTAAAATCTAACCCACAAACAATTGCTTCGATGCTTGAACTTGTCATTATTCACTGTATCCCAGTCCAATCCTTACCCCCTTCAAGTTTCGATCACCATTGTTCCAACTTGGGTATGTCTTTTTCTTGATTCAAAAAATTTTTTTTTTTTGGTCGTAGATGTTTATTGTCTCAGTGGGTGGTACATGTGGCTCTGTTCATAAAATTGGGTTTCTGTACGTGGTTTGCGGGTTCTATGTTGCCGTCCTTGATCCCGATGCCTTTTTCTTTCCTAATTTTCTCTGCAACCT
Source organism: Quercus glauca (assembly GCA_023736055.1). Lineage (NCBI taxonomy): Eukaryota > Viridiplantae > Streptophyta > Magnoliopsida > Fagales > Fagaceae > Quercus > Quercus glauca. The sequence continues at coordinate 22,571,186 of CM043318.1, read as the reverse complement.
CTACAATTCTTTCAAACACCTTTGATTTGCTTCGCTTACTTGATCCAATCCTTGAGTTTGATTTGCTACACTTACCAGATCCGATCCTTGAGTTTGATTCACTTTACAGCTTGTGATTTTGGTTGAATCTTGCATGTGGGTTAAGGGCCTTAAGGCTATGGATGTTGCCGTTGCTATTGAGTGGGTTGATTTGGGTTTAAGAATTTCTGCTTTGATTCATGGCTGTTCTTTGACTGAAATTAGAGAATTTAAGTTTGATTTGTTTAGAATTTTGAGTTTGGGTTTTTTTTTTTTTTTTTTTTTTTTTTTTTTTTTTAATTTCTGGGTTTGTGTTCTTGAATCTGGATTTGTGTTCTTGTTGTTCTTGTTCAAGAGACCCTTAGATCTCAATTCATATGATTTTTAGTTTTTGATTCTGTTTTTAATTTTTTTTATTTAGTTAAAATTAATAAATTAATTTTTTTAATTTAAATGCTCACGTGACATTTTTAATTATTAATTTAGGCCACGTGGACATTAATTTAGTATTATTTATTCCTACAGTTTGCCACGTCAACTTTCTCCGTTTCTGATGTAACGACAAGGATCAAAACAGGAAGCGTTTTTCAGGATAGGGACTAAAAACGGTAAAAATAAAATGTAGGGACTAAAATGGGAATAGCCTGAAAATGTAGGGACTAAAATGTGCTTTTTGCCAAGTTTAATTAATAACTTTGGGCATGTTTGGTACATGTGTTTAAACACATGTTTTCAGTTTTTAAATAACATTACACGTATTTTTACACACTTTTTTATCTACACGTATTTCTAAAAAATACAAACAACATTACTAGAACAACATTATTAAAACAACATTACCAAACAGACCCTTTATCTCTTAAAATTGTATTAGAGAAACCTAATAACTAATTGTTGGAAGGGGCTTAGGGGAAGGCATAGAGTCATCCAAAATAACACTTGAGAAAAGTTTAATTAATAACTTTGGGCTCGTTTGGTACATGTGTTTAAATACATGTTTTCAGTTTTTAAACAACATTACACATATTTTCACATACTTTTTCATCCATACGTATTTCTAAAAAATACAAACAACATTACTAGAACAACAATACTAGAACAACGTTACCTAACAGGCCCTTTATCTCTTAAAATTGTATTGAAGAAAGGGCAAAACTTAAATATAGTACCTTAAGTACAGTACATAAGTACCTCTTTTAAAATTAAAACATCTATACACTTACTTAACAGTGAAACAGCCGTTTGCTTCTCTATTTATTTCTTTTCCTTCTTTTTATTTTTCCCCTGTTTTAGACTAAAGACTTCCATAAAAAACTTAAATACAGTACCTTAATTATAGGTTTTCAATTCTAGTTGCTGGGGTTGTGTTATTTTGAGGTTTGGTAGAGTTTTTCTTTGTTGATTATGATCTAGGTATCAATTTTTGTTATTGGGTCTGTGTTATTATTGCTTTGGTTTGTTTTGATCTGAGCTTTCAATTATAGTTGCTGAGTTTGAGTTATTTTGAGGTTTGGAAGAGTTTTCCTTTGGCTATTTTTGATGAAGGTTTCAATTTTGGTTAATGGGTTTGTCTTAGTATTGCTTTGGTTAATTTTAATTTGGGGTTTCAATCATATTTTCTGGGTGTTGAGGGTCATTTTCGTAAAGTCAGCCCAACCCAACATAACAGATAATAATAGTGGCAGGAACGGAATAAAACTATTAGGCCCAAGCGGCAGGAATAGCAAAACACAGGCCCATAACACGAGCAAATGGGTCTTGAGGAAGCAAATGGGCCTAAAGGGCCCGGAAAGAGAGAAATGGCACCCATGGGCAATGTATGGTATGGAAAAGTGAGAATGGGCCGCGGCAGGCCCAAAAGCGATGTAAAGAAAGTAGGGGTTAATGGCAAGCCCATGAACCCCAAGGATGAGAATGAGGAGATTGGGCCGAGGAAGCCCAATCAAGTTAGTAAATAAAAGCCCATGGGAATACAAAGTTAGTAAATGGGCCGAGGAAGCCCAAGGGCCGCAGGCCCAAAGAAGAAAGAAAGGGACAATGGAGCCCATAAAGTGAGAACACCAGCAGACTTCCATAAAGTCACTGGGGGAAGAAGTGAAACGGCAGGTCTGGAATGGGCCTAGCAGGAACATGTTGCCATGGTAGGAAAGGCCAAGCAATGAAAAACAAGGCATAAAGCATAAAAACAAGAAATGGGCCAAGGGAGATATACTAAGGAAAGCCCAATCCAAAGGGGGTAGTGAAGGTGCAAAAGATCTGCGTAAAAGAATCAAAAGGAGCGGCAGACGAATACCAACAAGGCCCCATGAGCCGCAGGCCGGCTTCGAAACACACATAACAGGAAGCATGCGCAAAGCCCAGGTGCCACCAGCCTGTACCCAGCCAATATGGGTCATGGTGGGGCCATGGGTCCGTGGTAAGAGGGAAATAGGGGTGTGGTTTGGTGGCGGGGAGGGGGGAAAGGATTTATTTTGCGTTCCCTGTCCAAACCCTTTTTGGAGGTACGTCCTGCTGGGATGACAGACCGTCCAAAAGGGGTAAGATTGGAGAGGGAACGCTGAGTGCATGCCATAGGAAGAGAGAGAGAGCATTTAGGGCCACGGCAGAGCAGTGCCACTGCGGACAGAAACAGAACGAACCTGTCTTTGTCTGGCGAGGGCAAGCTGTGCACAGAGGGTAGTCGGCAAGCATGCCCAGACCAGACAAAGGCCGTTAGAGGGTAAAATGGTAAAAGAATGCTTGCGGCAGGCCCTATAAAAGGAGCCTCGCCGTGCCCTGTACAAGGGACCGAAAAACAGAGGAAGAAAAATACATAGAAAGAAAAACTAAAGGAAAAGGAAAAGAAAGGAAAAAGAGGAGAAAATCATTTGTGAGGATAATAGGCATGCACCAATAGATCTTTTCTTTCCTCTCCCCTTCAAAATCATACTCTCTAAGGGATAATGAAGCGGTAAAAATAACAATAAGTTCTTTCACACCTCAACCATCTAGGTCTGATTCCCTCAAAGTTATTAATCCCCACGACAGGATACTTACCTGGGAGGTTGATTTCATTGAGAGGAAGCGTTCTTCCTCTTTGGACGGTCACCATTACGGACTTGATTATTGGCTTGATTTTTATCTTTGATTAAACCTCCATCATCTGATCATCATATTGTTTTCTTTTCTTTTTAAAGCCATTATTATTATTATTACTACTACTGTGACATTCTGCCACCATTATTATTGAAAGCTATAACATTCTGTTTGTTCATTTAGTTATCATTGTATCTGCCTGCTGTAATTTCGTTATAATAGCTCCGCTTGCCGTAAAGGGTGTTCCTGGCAGACTAGGTTAAGTTTGTGCCAAGCCAGCCCAAAGTGAGTTGCAGTTGGGCTGGTCTCAACTTCCCTACTCAGAAACACACCAGGGCCCATCACTTGCAGAGGGCAGCCCAGCCCAAACATAACAAAAAAGGCCCCTACACTGGGTTTGTGTTATTTTGAGGTTTGAAAGAGTTTTCCAATGGCTGAGTTCACCTTGATGAAGATGAGTTCTAATTTTTTTTTTCAATGTCTGATGTTTGTCTTTGGTGTCTGATTGATAGTTCAAATCAGAAATTTGAAATTGGAAAGGCAAAGGATTCTTAGAACAACAATCATATACTAATCTTGGAGAAAATTTAAATATCTTGATTTGCATATTTTGGAAGTTGCTGGATTGATATTAAATTTAAAGATTCTTTTCCATGGCTTTGATTCTGTCTTTGATATCTAAGGAAAGTGGTCACAAATGGCTCAATCCCATTGATGTCTTCAAGACTTAAAATATTATATTTTTGAATTGTAGTCTTTCTTGTCGATAATGAATTTGACAGTCCTTTAAATTGTAGTCTTTCTTGGCTGGTTTGCAGTTGCTTAACATTTTTGATATTGCTTTTCAACTCAAATGCAGTTGCTTTTGTTAGAAATCAACTTCGATAGCATGGAGATGTTCAGGTGTAGTGTTAGTACTTAGTAAATTGGACCCATACAAGCTTAAAGCCAGTATAAATTGCATATTCTTTTCTTTTCATTTATATTTTAAACATGGACAGTGTTAACTTTCCTCTTGTTCTGATTTCAGCTAGCTTGTGATTTGTGAAGCACTGGCTCAAGTAGTTCTGGTAATGAATTAAATGATCATTTTTTTTAATCTACACAGATTGGTTAGGTATTTTACTTGAGAAGTTATAATGACCTAAAAATGCATATGCTCTGTTCTATTTTAAACTTGTGCTACAGATCCTAAAAAAAAAAATGATATTTTGCTTCAACTTAACAATTGGGCTTCATATATATATATATATATATATATATATATATATATATATATATATACATGGCTTCGTTTGAATAAGTTTCTAGAAAATGAGAATGGTTGGTAGTTCCTTTTTAGCATTTATTCTTCATAGTAGTCTATTAAACAACTGTTGCAAACAAGTGGAGTATCAGTGTCACAAGTAATGCAAAGCGAAGGTCTGGGGCTTTTTCTTTATAAGAATGTACTCAGCACAATTTAGCAAGATTGTAGTGCATGTGCTTTTTCTACTCTCTTTCATAGAATTTATTTTGTGCTCACTCATTTCCCATTGTGTGTCTGTGTCATTGTTTCATTGTGCTGTTATTAATTGTCAGTACTACTTCATTTACTAGAACTCACTTTCACTGGTGTTCTATAAATGCTTTGCAGGTGGTATATTGTGACAATGACAATTGATGCTGATTTAGGTGAGGCAACTTGTTTTCTGGACGGTGGTTTTGATGGCCACCAGACCAGGTTGCCTTTGCATGTCGGACTGATCCTGTTATATCTCCTCACTGATTGGAAAGAATATCTTAGTATCAAGATGCATCAGTGCTAAGCCCAGTAGGAGAACTGAAAGAAACAATTATAATATCCAAAAATATGTGCATTGTTGGGACTTAATATTTATACAACATGGAGACATAAAGTGATTTGCAGCGCAACCATTTCAAACGGCAGAAAGACGTGTTAGATTGAATAGGTAGTAGGACTTAAGATGTTGAATACATTCAAATTATTTTGTACAATTGCAAGTTATTTAAAAATTGCACAATAAGCATTGTATTTAATTAGTGAATTCTATTTTTACTTTAGTGTACTTTCTTTTGCAATATGCCATGTGATATTTGTAATGTGAGTTCACAATTTAATAAAACACTGTTTACTTCATTTTCTTAGCAAAACTAAGTTGTTGTTGGTTTTTTGTTTTTGTTTTTTTTTGTTTTTGTTTTTGTTTTTTTGTTTTGTTTTGTTTTTTTTTTTTTTGTGTTATAAGTGGGACATTTATGCCATTTCATTTGAATTTATTGTGAGTTTTGGCTCCATGTTCACCCCAGGTTGCCTCATCCTTTATAAAAAGAGTCCACCATCCTTCCTTTGCTTGCACTTAAAGAAAATAGTGGGAACTAAGAGCTATGTGTATAGATGTGCAGTACATTTGTGTGGAAGTGCATATTTGTGTATATGAGAATAATTTTCTGTGATGTGAAATGGTATTGTTAGTTTAGTATTGGCTGGACATGTTGTTAAGCTGACAAATATATCGGTGCAAATTTTACTTGATGAATGAAAAAATCAATGCTTTCTTTCAAGTTTCTAACATCCAAAATACCAAAATAGGTAATATTTTTCCAAGCGGGTCTTGCATGAAGTGGAGATATAATCTTGAAGGCAAAGCATATAACCATTAAAGCAATTGACTACATTCATTTATGATCCAATAAGTACAGCCCTCATCCAAAACCAAGAAGACCCTAAAATTTTCAAGTACACTAATTAAATAATCCACACAAAAAAATTGTACATGGACAACAATTGGCAATATTCAGCTCAAAAGAAATGAGTGATGCAATTTGTAATATTATGTACACATGTATTTATTACCACTTTCACCATCAGATACACAAGCAAGCCTATTCAATGAGTGCAATTGATGCAATTGCATCAAGAAAACAGCAGCCCACAGTAGCAGGCAGCAGCTATCTAGTGCATAAATCCAGCAGTAACCAGTGCAGAGAGAAAAAACAGCAGTACCCCATTGCATGCAGCAGCAGGACTTGACACTGTGTATCAAGAAAAATATGGTAGTGCTTGAAGTATGGGCAAAAATAGTTCAAGTTTGAGATGATTGTAATAAAAAAAATAAGGCAAAAATAGTTCAAATAATCAAAAGGCCAGTAGTGAATTTGGACCAGAAAAAGTATCCAATATTAAAGAAGTTACACTTGATAAGTTATAACAATAAAAGAACCCAAAACACGCATCAGTAAATAAACAGATACACGACAACAAAATAAAGTAATGTCACTTGTAGCAATTAGTAAACAAATTATTGATCACATGCTACAAAACACAATGGTCTGCCAAGAAAACTCCTTGTCCATGCCACAGAACACAGTGGTCTACCACACTAAACTCCTTGCCCATGCCAGAAAATTATTGATTCATCCAAAGCCACTCTAAACTTCTTGCATGCTAAAGTCCATGCCCATGCTACAGAACACAATGGTCTACCAAAAAAAAAAAAAAAAAAACTCATGATTTATTAATCACATCAATAAGCCAAAAAAATTCACTAGCCATTAAAACATCTCCAGGAATTGCTAATATCAATCCAACAACTTCCAAAATATGCAAATCAAGATATTTAAATTTAATTCTCTAAGATTAGTATATGATTGCTGTTCTAAGAATCTTTTGCCTTTCCAATTTCAAATTTCTTATTTGAACTATCAATCAGACTCCAAAGACAAACATTAGACATTGAAAAAAAAAAAATTAGAACTTAGCTTCATCAAGGTGAACTCAGCCATTGGAAAACTCTTTCAAACCTCAAAATAACACAAACCCAGAAACTATAATTGAAACCCCAAATTAAAATTAACCAAAGCAATACTAAGACAAACCCATTAACCAAAATTGAAACCTTCATCAAAAATAGCCAAAGGAAAACTCTTCCAAACCTCAAAATAACACAAATCCAGCAACTAGAATTCAAAACCTATAATGAGATTCAACCAATACATACCAACGAATTTTCTTAGTGTCAGCCAACCAATCTGTGAAACAAAGAGAGATAGAGAATTCAGAGAGCTGGATTTGTCTATTTCATCTAATCTGAGTGGGAGAAAAGGAAAGAAAGAGAGAAAGAAAAGAACAGAGAGGAAGAAAGAGTACGGTAGGAGCAAAGAGTGTTTGGCGGGAGTTCAAGAGTCAAAATGCTTTAGTCTGAAATAGGGGAAAAATAAAAAGAAGGAAAAGAAATAAACGGAGAAGCAAACGGCAGTTTCACTGTTAAGTAAGTAGACATGTGTTTTAATTTTAAAAGGAGTACTTAAGGTACTATACCTAAAAAGAAAATAATATCACCACTCTTTTTAAGCCACTAATATGCCAAAGTCTTTCAACCGTGACATCATTAGAAGACTTTAATCCTACTTATCTTTCACCAAGTCTTTCGTTATTGATGTTTGGAATTTCTAAATACTTGGAAAATTCAAAGTCTTGGAACGTTTTTTTTTTCTTTGATTGCTATGGTCTTGGAACCATTAAACATGTGACAAAAATGTTATCCAAATCAATTTTATGTCTTGTCTTTCTTTTTCCTCAAATTAATTAAAAAAATTATTATGATTAAATATCTACTCTTTCTTTTCTTTTTTCTTTTTTTTTGAGGTAAAAGAGAAATAAAATATCAAGAAATTAAGTTTATTTATATTTAATACATGTTAATTACAAAGAGCACTTGGGAAATATTTGTTCTCGAAAGGGTACTTATGAAATATTTTCAAGTTCGTTTAATCTCAATCTCTTATTAGCTTCCTGATATCTTCACCAAGGAACTTCCTTTTCCTCGCTTTCTTGATCATCAATCCAAACTTAGGGCTTACTTGTTCCATCTTCGTTTAAGAGGGGGATGTGTAATTAAACAAGTTATGAGACGAGCTACAACTGGCTTGATCCCATTATATGATGAGCTAGGCATCTTTTTTGCAAGCTACCAGTTGCCGTGGGTTACAATATTCTATAACCCACAAGTCGCACTACAGTATGTTCAAGGATCGAGCTAGGAGTTCAGGGTTTTGTGGGGGGACCTCGTCCTAACCCTCTTCCCACCTTTTATTTAAATTCTATTTAATGTATATATGTATGTATGTTTGTGTGCAAAATAATAATATCATATCTAATTTTTTTTTTTTATTGATAATATTTTGAACTCTCCTACAATAGTCAAGGAAAAAAAAATTATTATTTGTACTATATACGTAGCCTTATAGTTATAAAATGGAATACTATCCAAACATCTCAACTAAATGTGCCAAATTTTATATATTGTTGTTTTTATGAATAATTCTACAATGCTATATACTCTAAGGTTTTTTTTTTTTTTTTTTTAATATTTATTTAAAAAAAGATCTATTGTAGTGGGTCCAAATTGGAATTGATCTTCCTATAATAAATTTATTAATTGAAGGAAAGCTCGGATGAAGTTAGACACCATCTAAGTCCTGCACACATAAGGATCGGCATCGCATTGGATGACGCTAAGTTCCTCCTTGGATTGAGTTGTGACCGTGGACCTATGAACAATACCAATAAAAAGAAACTCAACTCTCCATGACCAACCTTGGGTTGATTGTGGAGGCTTTGATGGTTAAGTTAGTGAACAACATAAAAGAATAAGTTCAAATTGTGAAAGAGAGTTGTACGAACAAAGGAAGCCGGATGAGCAGAGAGAGAGAGAGAGAGAGAGAGAGCTCCCTTTTTCCAAATGGTCTTCCTTTTGTTTATAAAGAAATGAGTAGTTGTACATGCTCAGGAATGTGTAGTTGTAGGTGATTTATTGTTGGACTGAACACCCCCTACAACTACAATTGAAGGAATCAACATTGATATTTTAAAAATGATTTAAAAATACAAAAATTGCACAATCCAACAAAAATGATTATATTAAATCTAACAGGAAATACAAAAAAAAAAAAAAAAAAAAAAATTTATAGCTTACGTTACAGTATATTTTCTATGTTGACCAAGTCTTGCTTAATTTCGTTAATTAGTTTTTATTTATATTAATATTTTTGGAATTATTTTTGTCTTACTTTTATTTTAATCTTGTCTTCTATAGTAAAATCTGGCTCTGACACTATCTGTGTTAAAGTCCTTTATAAACGACCTATCGTTGTACAACGAATTGCTAAAACAAATTGTAGCACTTGCGTTTCTGTTATGGAAGCTGTTAAGTTAGTTCTGGTTGTTAGGGCAGTTAATAATATGTTATGAAAAATGGTAACAACCACGAGCAGTTATGCCTAGCTCTTGTATATAAATAAATTAATTCAATGAATCGGATATTAATTCTCTCTTTTTTATCAAATTTTCTCTTACTTATCTGCCTCTTTTTTCTCTTTTTGTTTCACTAACTCTTTCTCTTTTCATAACGAAGAAGTCTTTTACCTTCAGATTCTTGTTCATTGCTTTCATCTCAATCTTTCATCAATTTGAATGGAAGAAAAAAAATACCACGTACTAGACTTTCTATAAGTTTTAGACCCACCAAATTCAATAGTGTTTTAAACCAGGTTTAGAAGGTTCATTTTGATAGAACTTATTTTGCTGAAACTGAAAACTGAAAACACTGTAGCAAAATAATTTTTAAATGTGTGAATAGTGCTTAAAATAACAAAAAAAATTAAAAAAAAGTTATTGTTCAAGTGTTTCCATGAACAGTGCCAAACACGCGTCCAGGGGAAAAAAAAAATGAAAGAAAAGCAAACGTGAGTTTGGAAACGCAGATCCAAATCCACACATAATACATTACGTAACCAGAGTACAACTACAAAATGACAACTTTTGAGGTCATTTTGTAGTTGTAAACTAGAGTTATAAACAGCGGACACTAGACACATGCAACTAAAGTTTGAAAACGTATGCTCAAGGGCGTAGATAGAAATTTTCACATGGAGGGGCCGGATTATACATTCATATGTTAGCCGTTATTTTATAAATATATTGTACATATAAAATTATCAAATTAAAAAAATATAATATTTCTAAACTCAAATGAATATATAAAAATTATTTATTTTGCTATAAAGATGTACAAAATATTTTAATGAAGAATTTAGCATCTCCCATCAAAGTTATGCTTGAAAATGATCTTTCATTGAATAAAATCATCCATTATCATATATCTCCTTAATCTTTAATAAAATGGTTAAAAAATTAATCTAGAAAAAATCATATAATTTTACGTTAATTAATAATCCCTCTAATGTATGGCTTTCACTTCCTATATTTATCTTTAGTCTTAATCATTCATAGCAAACAATTGAAAATTTAAGCAGATAAAATATATATTTTTAATACTATGTATAACATACATATTTACTAAAATCATTATACATAACTTGAGAAGATTTTACTGTGAAAGGGAAATTTTAGAAGAATATATATCTTCTCTCTGCAACAAACCCAAAGCATCTTCTATGAACAAATCACTATTGGAACAACTTATTTGGCACCAACATTCAACCCAGAAGAAAACAAATCAATTTTGAAAAAAAAAAAATTAAGATGATGATGATGAAGAGTAGTAAAGGGTGAAGTTTAAAGATTAAAAAAAAAAAAAAAAAAAAAAAAAACTCACTAAAGTCCAGTACACGTGTACAGTGAGTTTCTTTTCTTTGCCCCTCATGATCATGAGTTTTCAATGGACTTTTAGTGTGTTGCTGCATGTGCTATTGAAAAGAAAAACAAAAAAAGTTTGGTGTGGCATAGTGCACGTTTTCACACTTGCACACATAGGTTAGACAAAAATAAAAAGAAGTAAGAAACCCAAGTGACATTTAGGTGGGATTTAAACTATTTAAATGTAAAGTCCATACTTGGGGACCCAATATATTTTGGAGGGGCCAACTATTAAGTTGTAGTAAGTCCCTAACTAATGTTTTAGACTATATTATAGAAATATTTTAAACTTTTGGGGGCCCTTGCGTATGCTGCAGGTTAATAGTCAAGACAATAATTTCCCATGTCTTGGAAATTCCGAACAAAGACCAAAGACTTCATGAAAACGCATGCTGGCTCTTTCTGTATGTCATTAATTAACCTGCCAGGTTCATCAACCTTGAAGACGTGTGATACAGATTAAAAGACTTTAATGCCTATTATTGTTTTCACCAAGTCTTTGCTAATTGTTTGGAACTACGTTCCGAAGACTTGGAAAATTATAATCTTGAAATTCTCGACTATAACAATTGTTTGCTGTAGATTGCAAACTGAATGCGTGGCAATCAATAAACGTGTAGTAATCATGTTATTGGAAAATTATAATCTTGGAAAATTTGACTATAACAGTTGTTTGATGTAGATTGCAAACCGAATGTGGGGGAATCAATAAACGTGTAGCAATCATGTTATTCAAGTCAGTTTTATTTATGTCATCCATTTATTTTTCCTCAATTAAATTAGGAAAAAGACTTTTTATAATTACATATCTACTCATTAGTATCCCGTACGTGATTGCAAACTGAATGTGTGGCAATCAATAAATATGTAGCAATCATGTTATTGTGGTCGCTCTATTATCCAAGTAAGATTGAACGTGTAGCAATCATGTTATTCAAGTTAGTTTTATGTCATCCATTTATTTTTCCTCAATTAAATTAGGAAAAAGACTTTTTACAATTACATATCTACTCATTAGTATCCCGTGCAATGATCAAGAAAATTAAAAAAAAAAATTTATTTATATATGATACATATTTATTTAAGTTTAAACTATAAATTACATTCTTTAACTATATAACATATTTTCGAATCAATCATTTAAGTTTCATTTTCTCGGTTTCAATCCTTCAATTTTGTCCAATCCCACCGTCAGTTTTAGATTGTTCACTTCCCAAAACAATGTCATTTTAGTGAATTCAAAGAGGCGGATCAAATGGGAAATTTAAATTGAAAACGAATTAAAGTTAAATTACTGAAGGAAAAAAAAAAAAAAAGTGAAACTAAAAGAACTGAGTTGAAAACATATCAAAATCTAAGAGTGTAATTTGTGATTTAGCCTTTATTTAATATAAGTGTTAATCAATAAAATTTAATTAGAGAATTTGTAGAAAAAGATATACCTTAACTAATTAAAATTTATTTATAGAAAGCCAAACCTAATTTAATTCAAACTTTATTTAGTGTTTGGGTGCGTTATCTAATGTTGGATTATAAGCTGACCCCAATTCAATTAACTAATTACTCAAGTTGATTAATTAATTCAATTACATGCAAAGTCCAATAAAAAAACGTAACCATATCACCAATCTAGAGTTCAATGTGCATAGTAGAAAATAATGGGAAGACCTTCACAAGAAAAACCCCAATGAGTGATTATGTAGGTCACTACTCCTGAAAAATCCACTAATCAAATTGAGGTTATAATTATAGAGATCTTACACAATCCCAAATATCAGTACATACCTACAATAGAACATACTGATACTTGATACTAGCTCAACTCCAACTTAGTTGGACTTTAATCTTAGTGGACTTCTTCTGTTAATTAGCATAGATCTCCTAACGATGTAGCTAACGGTTGCACGGATCTCCAATCAACGTGACTAGCTCTCCATAGCAATCCAAAATAGTTGTAGTTATTGGTGAAAAGTTCTTTGCAACAATAAACTTCAATAATGAATCCAAAGTAGCTTAGAATTACAAAATCCTAAGCACACAAAAGTCGCAACAACTCTTTGTGAGGCGTATAGGATGATGGCTCTAAAAAATACTATTTAAGTCATCTTGGAACCCTAGTGTATGAATTTCAAAGTTGCCATGTCATCAGAAATAGAACTAAGAATTCTATTAATTTGAGGCTCGATCGATTAACTGTTCTCAAGCTAGTTGCGAGGTATAAATTCCCTCGATGGATCGGCTGCTTCCAAGCTATCTGTCGAGATAGCAGTTGCAGCATTGATTTGGGCAAACCTTGAGTAGTTTTGATTAAATTGATCTTTCTTGAATGCTTTCTAGACACTCTAAATTTAGACTTAAATTCATAAAAAGTAAGTTTTTACTCAAATTTTCCAATTTACAAAAAATATGACCCTAACATCTAAAAAGACAATAAATTCTAATTGGTTCAAATTAACAATTTACCACTAGTCGTAACTCCAAAGAGGTTAGACCCTATTCTTTCTTTGAAGAGAGGAAAGTGTCATTAATCTTTGCTCTGATGATGGTGTTGATGGATGGAATGAATCCTAAAACTACTTGGGTTGGTGTTTATGACTGATTCCTACATAGACTAAAGTGTTGTGTGTCTGCTTTGAAATGGTGATGAAAACATGCAGAGCAAGAAAGTGAATTTTGTGGCTATGGGTGGGGGGCTAGTAACCTAAGCTTTGGGTTTCTAGCAAGGTTTTAAATTCCATTCTATTCCGGTCAGAAATTTTCATTTAGGTTATTCTGATGCTTAATTCAGTGCACTTACCTGTTCCGTTTCAGTCTAAGTTCTAGTCTATTCCAAACTGTTTAGATGTTTTAGATGAATTCTAGATATTTTGGTCTCTCAGTTCTAGACTATTTCGGGTTGTTCCAAATTGTGTTGAATTTTTAAAACGTTGAAGCCCAAATTTGTTATTTGACTAAATTTATTCCCATATCATATATAAGATTTTGTCTCAATTAATTAGATATAATGAAATATTAAGTTATATATATATATACACATAGTGTGTAATCTCCAAATGGTGCATTGGTACTAGAATATTCTGTTTCCTGTAGTCAAATGTTTGTGAAATTGGTGGTATAATCTCATGCTCATCTTCCATAAAATGAGAGAGAGAGAGAGAGAGAGAGAGAGAGAGTATTTAATCATCACTATATATATATATATATATATATATATAAAAGTAGAGACTTCATGTGAGAGAGCATAAGGTTCTACCAAGTGGTGCATTGTATGACATTCTTTTTATTTAGACTTCTACCTCATCTAAATTTAACATTTATGTCAAACTATTAAGTAATTGTAGATACATTTATTTCAATGTATTAATAAAATTTAAAGAATTCATACATTTATAATTTTAAATGCATTGGATTGATACGGATGGATCTAAAAAGTCATGGGAAAGGAAAGAAGTAAGAAAACTTTTCAATTTCCGATAAAAGACTAACTTCAATGCAAAATTGCAAGAGTCAGATTCAATGAATTAGATAATATGATATGATTATTTGTCTCCACATTTGTCTAATATAAATCCTCATTTGTCCACATTTTTCCAATATATTTTCTCTCACAATATCTTTTGGTTCCCTTTTTGAGAGGTGTGTTAATTTTCAAAATATTATGTTCATCTTAAACATTTGTTTAGATTTTATGTATACATTTTTACTGATGTAGCATTGTAATGTGTTTAGGCTGGTTTTTTCATATTATGTGTCAATTTAGATTTTTGGTTTTTCGTATGATACATATACTTCGTATGGATTTGTAGTATTTTTGGTGTTTTGGCTGCTTTTAGGAAGCTTAAATTGTGATATTACTATGTCACTATGGCATTATTGTTTTTGTTGTTGTATCATGAAATTATAATAGTTTTTGTAGGGGCTTTGGCCCGAGTGACCCAGAATGACCCATGTGACCAAGGCCTATGGGCCCGGGTGACCCAGGATGGCCCATGTGACCACGGCCCAACGTTGTAGGGCTAGAACTAGTCCACTGATAAATATGTAAAGGTCTAGGGATACGTTCGGGGAATCCTACTGTGTTCGGGCCAGGTTAGGCCCAGTATTAACTAATAAGCTAGAAGGAAGCTAGTAAGGGGACTATCAAATTCAAGTTGGCAACCAAACACTGTTAATGCCTTTGGGAAACTCATTGTTGAACACTATTTGGCATCTGGAATAAGTTCCAAAAGAATCCTCAGAAGACATGATGATTCTCTTGGGATTTTGGTAGGGGTGGGAATGTGTGTGAAGTGGTGGAATAATATTGATGATTACCCCACTAATGGGATACTATAAAAGGAAGGGCGAGGCAAACAAGAGGGGTTGGTTGAAATAGATTGAGGGAAACACATGGAAACACAGAAAAAAGAAATAGGAGAGGGAGTAAACACGAAGGGAGGAGAGAACAAAGAGGGCAGAGAAAGCAAGAAGCAAGATCTAAGGGGAATAGGGTATTGGGCTAAGAACTATAGGAATGTTTGATTGTTGGGCTATCAAGGCTATGTTTGAAGCACAATCTATAGGACTGTGAGGAAACCCACCAACAAATGAATTGGGAACCCAAATCCACTGTTTACATAGTAACGTTGGTAGGTTTGTGTCACCACAGTTTTTATAGCTAATTGATTAAGATATCATTCTTTCAATTTTCGCCCTATTATAATTACGATCTTAAAAATCAAACTTTTCTTCAATTACAATGTTAATGTGCCTTAATTTTATTAATCATGTCAATTATGAAACTAAAGAAAAGCTACTTTCAATGACATAAAAATTATAGGTGTTGATATAGTGGAGATAGAAATTTTAGTTGTATAAGAATGTAGAAATTAACACCATAGAATTTATATATAAAGCATAAATCATACAAAAAAGACACCTATGAACCAACAGATTTGTAGGTGACAATGTTAACTATGAGTCTGTGTGACTAGCAATAATAGTATTCATGAAATCAATAGGTTATGAATAATTTCTTACAAAATTTATCAAATGCACTGCACATCGCGTGGGATATCGGCTAGTACATGAAAATTTCTATACTTTGGGACTAGAGTGTTGATCAACACTTAGGCCTCCATATTGACCATTTTATCATAATTTTTTTGGTTGTAATTTTTATAACAAATGATATTGGGAAGTTGTGACAATAACACGTACATGATAACTGATAAGTAGTTTGTGAGTGAAATAATTGTTTCATCACACTCCTAGGTATTAACCTTTACCCAAATTATAACGGGTGCAAATTATTAACATTTATTATTAGTTGTCATTATCTATTGTCAATGTATGTCTGACTATTTTATTTTATTAAGTTTGTATAATATTTTTTGTTTTTATGCAATTGTGGTTATATATTTGTCATTGTTTTTATAAAATATTTTAAACTAAATAACAAAACTCAACCCCACTTGCACTATATAATCATTAACCATACAACCATATTCATCCATACATAAATAATACACTAAGTTATTGCTTAATCGTGGGATAAGTTGATATGTGATCAGGGTGTGAAAAAATATTTTTAAAAGTAAATTAAATCAGTAAAGCAATATTTTATATGTATAAATATTTTTTTTTTTTAAAGTCAGGGTTCATTTGAAAAACTGCGTTTTTGACAAGTTTGAATGCAAGTTATGCTTTCGGCACCTGACAAGTTTGAATGCAAGTTATGCTTTCGGCACCTATAAATGCAGCATGTATGGAATGTTTTCCATGCACAAACACGGTGCTCTCTTACCCCTCTTCTAGGAAAACTACCGAATAGTGGGGATATGGGTTTCCTTGGGATGCTTATACGAGTCACTTGGGTTGCTGTGATGTTATCTGAATTGGCAGCCGCGGCAGTAGCATTTCCAATAGCGCTGCCCAACTGCCCCGACAAGTGTGGAGATGTGGAAATTCCCTATCCATTTGGCCTAAGAGATGGTTGCTCCATAGATCAAAACTTTCTCATCAATTGTACCAACTCGTTCGGCCCAACTCAACCAATTCTGGGAAACTTAACGGTTACAAACTTTTCCCTCGAAGGCCAGGCTAACGTCTTGATGTATATGGCCAAGGACTGTTATAAAAAGGGTGTGCCGGATCAGGATCTTAGTATATGGAGTGAAGCGTCTCTCGACTTGGGCCTCAATTTCACCATCTCTAGCACTCAAAACAAGTTCATTGTCGTTGGCTGTGACACTATTGCATACCTTGATTTCCAGCAAGATGAAGAAACTTTCTCAACCGGCTGCGTTTCCGTTTGTGAAAGCAGTAGGTACATAGTCAACGGGTCTTGCTCTGGTGTTGGGTGTTGCCAGATAGATATTCCTAATGGGTTGAATTATGTTACTTTGAAATTCCGCAGTTTCAATAATCACACAAAAGTAGGGGCTTTCAATCCTTGTGGCTATGCATTTATTAGCCAACAAACCATGTTCAATTTCTCCATCGATTCCCTTCACAGTCTACAACACCAAACAAAGATGCCGTTAGTTCTTGATTGGGCGATCGGTACGGAGACATGTAAAGATGTCGTGAACAAATCAAGTTACACATGTGGAGGTAATAGCACTTGCATCGATTCCGACAACGGGTCAGGGTACCGTTGTAAGTGCATGGAAGGCTACCATGGGAATCCATACCTCCATCTCGGTTGCCAAGGTATTAATTTATGGATCTACACTAAATTTTTAAAACAAATTTTAAAAGAAAAAAAAAACTAAATAACAAATTATTCCTTCTGATTTTAACATATTTTTTTGATAAATTAAATAAAGTTTCAAGTTTCAACCTATAGTTCACTCTATCATAATTGATCTTAACCTATTTTTAGGATGTAAAAAATTTTTAGTCACATCTAATTTACTTTGTCTCATAGAGGATTTTCCCACCTTTTCTCACCTCACTTTACTACTAATTGTGTATACACAATTTTTATTTAAGCTATTTATTCATATAATTTAATTTTTTTTAATAAATATCATATATATATATATATATATATATTTAAATTGATACATACTCTATTACCATTTAAAAAAAGAAAACTTGTTTTCTCTTAGTACTTTCACAATCATCTTTGTCCACCTTTCTTTTTCCATCTCTAGGTTGTCAATTTCAAGACCACCTGATTACGAAGAACAAGATACCTCTCCATCCATCTAGAACCTATCATGCTCTGACCTTGCCCACCTCGTGTGTTTTTGATATTGGTTTAAAAATCAGTTTTTTTTTTTTTACTATTTAATTTATTTTTGCTATTATTTATGGGTTCCATTGTATTTTTTGGTATTATTCATAAATCTCATTGTACTATTTCAGCTACTTTTTACTTTCAAACAAAAAAATTCACTCTCATAAAAGGGGATGTGATGGGGACGAGGCATGCCTAATCTAACCTAGCCTTGCTTTATTGCCATTCTTACTTATTTTGAATCAAGTCTTTCTTTCAAATTTCAATCGAATTCATGTATAATGGAATTTTTCTGTTCTAGTGTCTACCTGCATCCATAAAAACAACGCATTTTGAAAAGCGGAAAGCATTAAAACCAATGGAAATATTGCACATAATTAAAAAGAGGGATTGAATTGAAAATAGATTAAAGTTCAAGAACTGAAATGGAAAAATAAAAACATTTGAATTGAAAAATTGTCAAAATTAGAGGATATAATTTATCAATTAAAAAAGAAAACAGGAATTGAAACTCTTTTAAACTTCTTAATAATATGTCATTTCTTTTCTCTAAGCAAGAAGAATAAAGGCACTTATGATTTTTAAAAAAGAAATTTCTTGGTCATTAATATATGATTGCTTTTGATTAATTAAAGTTCTTTTTAAGTTAATGATGAGTTTTACATCTACAGACATTAACGAATGTGAAAACCACAATCATTGCAAGCTCCCGGGAGAAAAGTGTATTAACGGACTAGGGAATTTTACTTGTTCTTGCATCAAGGGGTACCATTTGGACGCAAGTGCAGGAATCTGTGTTACCAATCAATCATCACGACTAGTTGCCCTCTTAGTTGGTAAGTATACTTACTGGCATTGCACCCTAGCGCTTGATGATATGAATTTGCATTTGATTGTGTGTGGATGAAGCTTCTCATTATTTTTGGAGGATCAGATCCTCATATTTGCTGGTAATTGATTATTTATATTTATCTATACTATATATAAGAGGATTCTTCTCTTTCAACTGGATTTTTATTTGGTTCAAAAATACCCTCATTAATGAAGGATAATTTCATTTAGAAATAAAGTCATAAATGCCAAATAACATGTTTCATTTTAAATTAAAAAAGAGAACTCTTAAAATTTAGGATTTTTTTTCCATTTACGTTCAAAAAAGAAATTACAGCTACTGCTTATCTCTAAAGTTTATCATTTTTATTTGTTTGAAAAAAAAAATTTTCTAAATTATAATAGATGTAAATTATTAACATTTTTTTAAAAAAATAGAAGAGCCTTTGAGCACGCTATACTATTAATAAGAGGATTCTCCTGTTTCATCTTCAATTTTTGGCGTATCAAAATACCCTCATACAAATTTTAAAATAACATACTTTTTAGTTTAATTTTTTTTCCTACAAAAAAACAAAAAAGGTTAAAACAATAATACTATGTCACGTATAAAAGAGAAAAAAAAAAAAAAAAAAACTGTTATTCTCACGACTCATTTGTATTCAAATGACTGATTCCTATTTGTATTTGTTATCTATTTGAATTCAAATACTTCAATTATCTTTATAAAAAAAATACAAAATTATTTCTTCAAAAAAAAAAAAAAAAACCTACCTCATGTGAAAAATAAAAACTACTCATTCTTATCCTAAAATTTCTATGGTTTTTTTTTTTTTTTTTTTTAATTCTTTAAAACATTCTAAAATTTTTGTTATCTAAATTCTATATAGTTATCACAAATCTCCATCCATCCACACCAACGTATATTATCTTTCTTTTGTCCAAATCTCAATTTTTTTTTACTTATCACAATTCTTATCACAATCAATAAATTTAAATGTCCCATTGGGTTTCAATTTCTTACAGTTTTCTATCTTATTTTTAAACGTTATTTTACGTTACCTTACCTCCTCCTTAAAAAAAAAAAAAAAATATATATATATATATATACACGCAGTTATTTATATATTACTTTTAAGCATTATAACACTAAACCAAAAAACAAATAAAAAATAAAAGCATTATTGCATGAGCAAAGCGCGTGTGATGAGTTTGGTTATCTATAAGAGCATTCTCCTCTTTGAACTAGACATTTATGTGATTCAAAAATATTCTCATTAATGAGGGGCAATTTCTCTTAGAAATAGGGTCAAAAATGTCAAATAACAAATTTTATTTTGAATTTAAAAACAGAACTCCTAAAATTTAGAATTTTTTCCTTTCACGTTCATCTTTTTATTCCCTAAAATTTAGGGTTTTTATTTTTATTTTTATTTCTTTTCATCCTAATAAAAGTAAAAACCCCCAATTTAAAATTTAAAAAATTAAAAAATTAAGAGATCTCCTAAAATATAGCCTTCTTTTTTCTCACATTTATCTTATTTTTCCTATCCAAACTTTTCTCTATATCACTACACCACTTTCAAACACACGTTCAAAAAAGAAATTATAGTTGTAGGGTCACAAATTTTTGGCCCAAGCCCAAAGAGGATTTGAACGATGGTTTAGTGAGCCCAATACAATAAATTTGTAGAGAATGGGCTAAAGAGCTAGGTTTTAGTGATTTACAATAACAGCTAGTAAGTATTTCAACGATGGACAAGTGTGAGCTACACGTAAAATTAGATCAAATGGTTATCCGAGGAGATAGATTATAAATTAATGTAATATTTCTGAAAGTTAAAACAGTTCTTGATGCAACAACAATTCCTTCACCCCTCCCTCCCGCTTTCTTCTGGGAGATCTTTTACATTATATAGTCTCTTTCAGGTCATCTTGATCATACACTTGTTAACCATCTAAACCCTCACTTGAGTATATGTCTCATCAGACATCTTCTTTTGTTATCTGTGAGTAGCGGTAGCTGAGATTGCACTGTTCAGGGGTCTTCTCCTCATAAATGCGGCTAGAAAAGTTGCTACAGTGCATTTAATGCAGTGGTAGTAGCTTTTCTTTGAGATATTTCTATACTCTTATCACCTTTGTACGTGCTTAAAGTTCATCGTTATCGTTGGAACTTCCTGGAAGGTCAATTAAATCGCCTAAATATTTACTTGACCGATATTCATTCCGTCCGAGAAGGACAACCTCCTCGGACTATTTCCTCCATCCTTTCCTTACGTGGTCCTCTATTCCGGGGCCTCTCCTAATTATTTACTCCTTCTTGAACGTATCCACATCCATGAGTAGGGCCCAAGGCCCAATATACAAGTTTGGGCTCTTACCCCTACAATAGTTACTGCTGATCCCTAAAGTTTATCATTTTTATTTGTTTGAAAAATAAAAAATATATATATCCTAATTTTAATTGATGCAAATTATTAACCTTAGAAGAGTCTTTGAGCACGCATAATGCACGTACTTAGAGGCTAGTATTTAATGGGTTTTTGGATGACCTGACCTTAGAACAATAGTAAGTGCTTGAAATTTTTTAAATGGGTTTAGTGAGTATAGATAGAAAATTTTAAACCAGTTAGGATTCGTGTTTGAGTTTTATACCTTAGGTAACGATTGTTAAATATTTTTACTATGTTCAATGCTACAATTAGTTAAAAATGAATGAAAATTAGTATTTATAATACCAAACAAAGATATATACATATTTTGAAAAAATAATCATGTTGTGACTTTTTTATAAAATGAAAAAAAAAAAAAAAAAAAATCTCTTTTGGCATCTACTCCAATTGTAAAAAAAATTCTAGAATCAAACATGGTGTCTAGAAATTTGGATAATGGAAGTAAAAATATGAAAAAATACACAAGCACATAGTATTAAAGAAAAAAAATATATGAAAAGCAAAAGTAACTGCGAAAGTGAAAAAAAATATATAAAAGGTACCTTGATTCCTTGAGGATTGAGAATGAAGGGTTTGTAGAAACAAAAGAGCAAAAATGGCAAAGAGAGGGTAAATCACATAGAAGGTTTTGGCGTGGTGCTCTATATATATAATAGTAGGTTAGTTTGGTTTAAAACTCTCCAAATTGTTGAGTAGTAATTAATTTAAAACTCTTTAGTTTGTTGAGTAGTAGTCGGTTTAAAACTCTCATTTTGACCTAATAAATAAATTAATATGTAAAATTGTGGGACTACCAAAACTTATGTGGCAAAATATTAGAAGATAAACTAATAGTTTAACATTTTTGGATATTATATGTTATATAGATATAGATTAGGTCAAACTTAAATATTGTAACCTAGCTGCAGTATATTAAGTTCCCCAACTAAATTGGTTGCCATGACCAATGAAAAAAAAAAAAAAAAAAACAATATTGTCTTTTTCAAAGACAATTAAATTTAACCAATTCAGTTGTTTTTTGATATTTCAATAGTTACATTAGGGGAGTGAGAATTTGAACCTTGGATGTTATGGATATATATACTAGAAAATACCAATTAGTTGAGCTACAAAGCTCTTGGCATCCATCTAGCTACAAAAATGAACAAATCTACACATGAATATGTGATGTCAATACTATTTAGGTGTTCATTTTTTCGTTAGAGCTCCACAAAACTTTATGTCGTGTTTCTCTCTTCTATTTAATTAAACCACATGCACACTGCATTTTTATTTGGGACAGAGAAAAGACATTCATTAAAATGGAAAAAGAAGGCAGTACAAGAAAATGTGAAAAGAAAACAATTCAAATACCAAAATAAATAAATAAAAATGAAAAAGGAAGTACATTAAAAATCTTCTTTTTTTCCTTTCTCAAAAAAAAAAAAACCACCTTTTTTCCCTTAGTGTCGCACAAAACGTTCTAGCTTCTGTTCAATTAAACCACAAACACTGCATTATACAAAGAGCAACTGCCGACACAATTCATAATTCAATTAAGAATAGTAATCCTTGAGAAGAGTTTGTAGTTTGTGATAGGAAGGGTGGGAAGATTATTTGTCTGTAATGGAAAGTTTCGTTGTAAAACAAATTCTTCTATCGAGAAGAATTGGGAAGAGTTTTTGTTTGTAGTTTGTCAGACGTTAGGTGGGAGGTTGTAAGTCATGGGATTGGAGTTTTTTTTTTTTTTTTTTTTTTTTTTTTTTTTTTTTTTTTTTTTTTTTTTTAAGAAACATGCGAAGAATTTGTATCTGTCTAAGACTCTAATGGGAAGTAATAGGAAATTTATCTAATAGTTTATTTTATTTTTTAATTTTATTGAATTACGATTTTAACCTTATTTTTATTTTTTATGAATAAAAACTATCTAATTAAATTCGGAGTATTTTTTACAATTTAGATAAAGATAACTAACTTTTTAAATACTCTTAATATATAGAGATAATAGAATTTATTATAGCCAAAGGCCTTGTAGCTGAATTAGCACCTCCTCATGTACAAAGTGCTTGGGGGGTCTAAGGGGGAAATGGTTCGAATTGCGGGCTTAATTACTATTGTAATTATTTCTCAAAAAAAAAAAAGAATTTATTATATTAGTTTATCTATTTATATTTATTTATCACTTTGTTATATCGAGCTTGCCCTCCTTTTTATTATTATTATTATTATTATTATTATTATTATTATTATTATTATTATATGGAGCTTGCCCTCCTTTGAAATTTTTTTCTGGCTCCGCCAATCAAGAATCCTTTAAATTTATCCGTTCATGGGCTTGACTTAACATTATGTATATAAAACATTTTACTTAACCAAGGAAACGAAGTGGGGGGAAAAAACCAAGAAATATATTCGGACAAAATTGCTGTACTGTCTTTTGATTATTTCTTCAACTACTGGTGTGAAATAGTATAAATTTCTCATTAAGATCAACAAAACTAGGTTTTAAAAAAAATAAGTTTTGTCACTAAAGTGCACATTAAATTGATTTTTCATTCCTATTTTTTTTTTTTTTCTGTTTCTAAATTATGAAAAAGTTTCACGATCAATTCTTCCATCCAGTCCTATTAACTTTCTATAGTACTTGTTATACAAAATTTATAGGTGATATTATTTAGCTGTTATTAATATTTTGTACTAGTGTATAACCCTATGTATATGTACGAGTACATTTAAAAATAATCAAAATTATACATACATATATATATATATATAGTTGGGTTCAAGTTATACTTAATGTAACTCTAAGCGATATTACACCACTCAATAATTTTTAATTTGATGCGAATATTGATAAATCCACCGTTAGATTACATATCTTTGTATATTCTTCATGCTTACAAAATTTCGAGGTAATAAAAAATTAATAGCCATATTATTAATCAATTGTTAAAATTCAAATTTTTGTAGTTTAAAATAATACATAAAAGACAAGTTTATAGATCAAATGGTAAATAACATCCGATTGATATGAAAATTGGCATGCATGTTAAGAACATATAGAACATGTAATTCAACGATTAAATTTTCAAAATATTAATTCAATAACAAGTTATTGGGTGGTGTAACATTGCTTAGAGTTACACTACTTAATATTTTTTAATTCGATGCGAATATTGAAAAATCCACCGTTATATTATATTATCTTCATATATTCTCCATACTTGCAAAATTTCAAGGTGATCAAAGATTAATAATGATGTCATTAATCAATTGTTAAAATTCAAATTTTTGTAGTTTAAAATAATGCATAAAAGATGAGTTAATTGATCAAATGGTAAATAACATCCGATTGATATGAAAATTGGTATACATGTTAAGAACATATAGAACATGTAATTTAACGGTTAGATTTTCAAAAGATTAATTCAATAACAAGTTATTGGGTGGTGTAACATTGCTTAGAGTTATACTATGTGTAACTTGAACCCAACTCATATATATATATATATATATATGAGTTCAAATTATACATAGTGTAAGTTATAACTTACACCTTTTTTAAGTCATGGATTTTTAAGCCACATGTTCAAGTTACACTTGGTGTAGCTATAATTAAGGACGGACTTAAGATTTCAAGCTAGGGGGAGACGGAGATAAGCGAAAAAAAAAAAATCAAAAAAATTCAAATATACATCTATATAGTATTAAAAAACTTTTAACTAAGACAAATACACAAAAATTATTGTTTCTTAATATATTAAGATGCAATCATAAACTAACAAAAATAAAAAAGACACAAAACACTATTATTTCTTAATACATAGAACACTATTGTTTTTTTACATTTATTTTTTAAGATTTACATGGGCTGGTTTGATCATTCATGATTTTGGAGGGGGCTCAAGCTATAAAGTAAGGGGGGCCCAAGTCTAAATTTTTTATTTTTTACTAAAAATTATACTACTTAAATTTTTTTTTTGGGCCTAGGGGGGGCCTCGGGCCCCCACTTGAGTCCGTCCTTGATTATAAGTAATGTTATACGACCCAATAACTTGTTATAAAATTCATATTTTGAAAATCTCACCATTAAATTATGAATTTAATAAAGTTACCCAGATGCAGAAGTTTTCAAAGCCCAACATAGAATGATTTATGGCAGTAACTTTTTAGCCTTAAATTAACTTTACAATATTCAAAATGTATAAAATATTTTGTAAACTATCATCATCTAGTGAGAGTATATATGTGTGTGTGTTTATTTCTTTAAAAAAACAAAGAAAAAAAGAATTGGAATTGTCTCACATTGCTTAAGAGAGTGTGTTGTGTGTAGTATAATCTGATCTACCCTCCCTTAAAAGTTACCATAGCTTTTGATTAGAATTATGGTGTGCCTTTGTGTTAGAAATTAGAACTCATTTCCCTCTCCCTTGTGTGTGTGTTTGTTTCTTAAAAAATTTAAAAAAAAAAAACCAATGAGAATATATATGACTAAAATTATTACGCTTTCTTACAGTTAAGAACACTCAGGAAATTATCTACATGGCTTATTAAAAGAATTTTTTTTTTTTGAGAAACCAAAAAAAAGAAAAAAGAAAAAAAAAGAAGAAGCTGACCTTGGTATTAGATGTTGTTTAGTGATGACCATTAATACACAAATAGAAAAATTATGCATAAAATTTATGTACGGTAATGTGGTAGTATACTTCATTCTTCATAGAAATAAAAAAAGAAAAAAGATTCAAAAGTTTAGTGACTATGCCATATGCATTGTAAGATCAAGTGTGACTGTGCCCTATGAGATATTGTGCCTGTGTTGTTTTTAACTTGAAACTTCAAAATACGATTGTGAAAATTTGGATTTTTTTTATTAAAAAAACTTGTGTTTTTAGAATTTTTGGCTTTAGTTATTTACTGTTTAGGACCCAAAGCTAAAATTTTGGGGCTTTTCTATTATTTATTTTTATATTTATTGATTGGTCAAGAGAATTTATTTTAAATGATGCCACGTCGACTATAAAATTTTACGAGGTAAGCCTTATCAATTTTTTTATAAAAATTTTCTCAAATTTTAGTTTTATGAAAAAGAAAAAAATAATTAAGAGATTTATTTATTATGTTGTTGATGTGACACTAATCACATTCATTGACATTTTAAAGTAAATTTGATAATAATTTGGTTATTTATTTATTAATATTAATGTGGCATTAACCATGTTACTTGTTGAATTATTTTGTAAGTTTCTAGTTAAATGAGAAGCATATAGCAGTTTTAATATTTACTTTTTTTTTTTTTGAGGGAATAGTATTTTCTTTGTTGATACTAAATAATTGCGTGTTTGTATCCCCCCACCATAGTTAAAATCCTACTTCCCACACCCTGGTTTCTTCCCTAGGAATGTGACTGCAATCTTTCATGGTTTGGTTTCTTTCATTTTATTTTTCCCATACCAAAAAAAAAAAAAAAAAAAAAAAAAAGCAGGCCCTTATTTGGTGTTTAAGCACATGTAAGTTTGGGGTACCCATGTTAAATATATTTGCATAATAACTAGGGAAATTTTTACTAAGTTAAGAGTAAACCCAAACTTGAAGCCTTGTCTGCTTGATTTGTTGTTCAGTCTTGTACCTTATCTCTGTGTTCTTAATCACAATCTTAAAGTCCTTACACGGGGAGGTGAAATACAGGAGACCACGTGTTTGCTACTAGTTTTATGAAATACAAGTTCCGAGTACAACATATGTCGTTTCTTTTATAAAGAAACTAGGTGTTTTTGGATATTTTTAAAAAATTATTAATTTGGAAATATTGTAGTAGCAAATTTTAAAAGATATAGGATTTTTTTTTGGGTACAAAATCTATTTAACATTTATTAAGATTTTTGAATTGCATAACTTTAAATCACTAAAATATTTTGTTTTTATTTTCATAACTTGAGCAGGAATTAGTACAAGCAATATTGGAGGGCTAGTTCTACTCATTATCATATGGCGGCTATACAAAATGAAAAAGAAAAGAAATGAAATCAAGTTAAAAAAACAATTCTTCAAAAGGAATGGTGGTTTATTGCTACAACAACAATTATCTTCAAGTGAACATAATATTCAACATACAAAATTATTCACTTCCCAAGAGTTGGAAAAGGCAACTGATCAATTTAACGAAAGTAGAATACTTGGAAAAGGTGGGCAAGGTATGGTCTATAAAGGAATGTTAACTGATGGAAGTATCACTGCAATTAAAAAATGCAACATTGTGGATGAGGGTAATCTTGAACAATTCATTAATGAAATTATCATTCTTTCCCAAATCAACCATAGAAATGTGGTTAAGTTAGTTGGATGTTGTTTAGAGACAGAAATTCCTTTGCTAGTCTATGAGTTCATCCCAAAGGGAACACTTTCTCAATATCTCCAAGAAGAAAGTGAAGAGTTTCCACTGACTTGGGATATGCGCTTGAGGATCGCCAAAGAAGTTGCAGGAGCTCTTTCTTATCTACACTCAGCAGCTTCACTACCTATTTACCATCGGGATATCAAATCTACAAACATACTCCTTGATGATAAGTACAGAGCAAAAGTAGCAGATTTTGGGACTTCAAGGTCAGTGAACATTGACCAAAGTCATCTAACAACAGCAGTATATGGCACTTTTGGGTATTTAGACCCAGAATATTTCCAAACAAGCCAACTTACAGAAAAGAGTGATGTTTATAGTTTTGGTGTAGTCCTTGCCGAACTCTTAACTGGAGAAAAACCAATCTCTTTAGTGAGAATACAAGAAAGTAGGAGTCTTGCAAAATATTTCACCCTTTCAATGGAAGAGGGCTTCCTATTTGATATTCTCGATGCTAGAGTGAAGAAGGAAGATGATATACAAGAGATCATGGTCGTTGCTGAGCTTGCAAAAAGATGCCTAGAATTGAATGGGAAGAGACGTCCCACAATGAGGGAGGTCACAAAAGAGTTAGAGGGAGTTCGAAAAACTTTTAATGGTCAAGAAAATTACGAAAAAGTTTGATATTGTTAGAATGGAAGAAACAAATCCTTGTGATGCTGTTTCTACACCAACTCAATCAATTTTAGAAACTAGTGCAACTGCAACATTCGACGCCCTACCACTATTATCTTTGACATCAGCGTGATTGATAAAATTGTTTTAGGTAATAATTTGCTTTCAATTTCATATTAACTTGTTTAAGACCATTTTAATGTACTATTATCTTGTCTATTTTTTTGTATTTTACTTAAGTATTTCATTGCGTATCTTAGATTCAACACGCGGGCTTAACATGATAGTTTTGTAGCTATTCATATGAAGCACATTGAGTTTCTCACACAACATTTCATAAGGTAGTTCATTCAATAACGTGGCGACCTTAACCCCAAGGGGGTTGGCTTAGTGGTTCCTAAGGCTTCACAATATTTTTGAGATTTTGAGTTTGAAACCTGTTGTCAGTATCTTGAGCCACCTTCATAGGATTCTTCCTTATAATAACCTGGTATGTGTAAGATGGGGTGATTGCACATACTCAAAAAAATAATCAAATACTCGAATAAGTCTAGATATATACCAATATTTGTCAAAAAAATGATATGTCAACCTCGACCCAATTTTTCAATCCATTTTATGAGAAAGGATCCAAGTAGTGTCAAATTAAGTTTGTTGAGAATTTCCATTCTTGCCTTGTATCTTGGCAATGTGGCACGTGCGTATGCCTAAGGAAAAAGCTACATACACATGTGACCTAAAATATGTATTTTGTGCATTTACCCACATATGACATGCATCATGTGGGAAGCAATAGCACTTCCGTGCATTGTATGTAGAACACTAATGTGGCACAATAACCCTAATGAGAAAATCTTTCCGATTTTCTCCATGAAAATTAGGTGAAAAATTGCTAGATATTTGCCATTGTGAACACCAAGACCCTGTGAACCAACAATGGCAACTAGTGAGTGAGTGTGTGAGAGATCAAGATAATTAAGATGTTGGTCCTTCTCCCTAATGGTGAGTGGATGTGTTTTGAAAAAGAGTTTCTCCTAAGTTTAATTCCTCTAAACTTAAATTAGATAAAATTGTGTTTGATGAGGTGTAAGCTCGTTAGTCAACAGATGGAATCAATCTACGGTTCACATGTATATCTTCTCAAGGATGGTCACCGGTGTGGTGCCTGCCACAACGTCTCCGATGCTAAAGTTAACACAAATGAGTTTTATGAAGTAAAACAGAATAGTAAAATGGAAGCAAAATTATCTTAGTATTTTCTCATACCTTATGTTGATATTGTGAGGGCCTTATATATCTTTTTGCAGCTCTTGACCGTTGGAGTAGTTATGGTGGCCTTAATGTCCCTCTTGGTAACGTTTTATGTTTTGTGGTGTGGCTTCAATGCATTCCAACAGCTCATATAGCTGACTCTGTAACCGCTTTGGGTGTAATTAGCCGTATTGAATGGCCTGGTTGTTTTCGTCAGTGATGCGGGTATTTGCTCAATTCGTTCGAGGATGTCTTCGTCCGTAATTGTTTTGATCGTCTATGAGAGATGAATTCGTCAGTCCTGTCAGCTACCCCCTGATTCTGTGGTCGTCTAGGCATGACGACCATAGAATATGAAAGGTTTTCAGATGGGAAGTGACTCTTGGGGTTTCATTCCGCATTAAATACGTAGTGGCGGCATTCTCCAGGTTGTAGCCTACGTGGCACATTATGACTGGTGGAGTTAATGCTCCAATTGTTGGGATTATTTGGCTTCCCGCTGTTTTTTTCAGTTTCCAAAGTCTTAGTTTTAAACTTCCTCCTTTCTCATTTTCCTTTTCACTTTTCTCAAAAATTTTCAATCATTGTTCTGAGCATCTTCTTCGCCAACTTTTCTCTGCAACCCTCCTCCAAACTGGTGCGCCGTGCGGTGGTTCTCCTCTTTGAGGTATGTTTTTCTTTTCACTTCTTTTTTCATTTTGGTCTATACATATTGTGGTGGATTTCTGATTTGCCCCCTCTCCCTTTTTTTTGTGTTTGGCTTTTTGGGTCTTGGGGTTTTTAGATTTTTCCCTTCTTTTGTGTGTTTTCTAGTTTTTCCATGGTCAGTAGTTCTGAGGTCAGGATAGCTTGCCCCTCAATCTCATTTCTTTTTGCGCGACTAGGGGGGTCATTGGGAATTTTCCCACATCTTAAGAACTTCGTCTACAAGGGTAATTGCCTGACTGATGCATTGGCCGATTTGCTGCCCTTGCTGCGTCAGTCAGTTGATTGGTTTGAGGATCTGGTGAAGGAGGGGAAAATAATGTCTGAGGTTAGGTCCAGTGAGCTCAAGACTGGGTTGTCGTCTAGCGGTAACCCAGTGGAGGAAGACACAGCCATCTCTACTCCTCAAGAGGTTAGGACTTTTTATGCTCTTGAGGAGGTGTGCGGGCTGGATGCTAATATGCTAGGCAAATTTAAAGATAGGTTTCAGTTCCCAGAGCGAGTTAGGGTTTGTTTTCCTGGTGAGGAAGATCGGGCCTGTCACTTCTTTCCTGGGGAGGTTTGTTTTTACGAATCTGCCTTTGTTTGTAGGTTGAGGTTTCCTGTCCATCCTTTCCTCATGGAGCTCTTAGACCACTTTGGTATTGCTCCTGGGCAGCTTATGCCCAACTCGTGGCAGATATTGATCAGTTGTATAGGAATATGGTTGGCTGCCAATGACGGGGACATGCTCAAGGTTGATGAGCTTGTCTATCTGTATCATTTAAAAGCGTCTAGGGAGCATGGGTACTATGAATTGGTGCCCTGGGAAAGGAGAATTAGGATTGTTAAGGGTTTACTGTTGTCTTTCAGGTATTGGAAGTCCAGATTTTTCTTCGTGTCTGGGGCGATTTTGAGACTTCTAGCGAGGTTTGGGTGGATCTCCCAAGGTTGCGCCGTCAATGGGAAACCCCAACTTTAGATGCGTCAATATTTCTCCCCGTCCTTTAAATTCTGTTGTACTTACTACTATGGCTATTGATCTTTTTTACTTCTTGCTTTGCATAGTTAAGAGTTGGCCCAAGCTCAGGAGCAGGTATAAAGAGCGAGTATAGAGGGGGATTGAGTACGTGCAGATGATTGAAAGCTGGGACGACCTTGTCGACCTAAGGACACTTGCCTTTTACTGCCTTGGGCCAGAACCTTCTGCTTTTGTCCTGCACAATCTCGATATTGAGGGAAAAAAGAGTAAGTGTTAGATTCGTCAGTACTGGCTTTTTCATTCATACTTCCTTTTCAAAAAGAGTAAGTGTTTCTCTCTTGCAGAGATGACATCCAAGTTTAACAAGGACATGTATGTGAAGATGAGGGCGAAAAAAGATGAGCCGTTGTCGAGTATAGGAAAGAAGACTGTGCGCGTGACTAGGAGAAGTCCTTCCGTCACTCCGACTGTCTCTGTCACTCCCATCTTTTTTGGTACTAAAACAATGAGGACTGCCTCTCCTTTAACCTCAATTGAAGAGCTCCCTACTCCCGTCTCTAAAAAGCCGCTCCTGTCAGGCAAAGAGAAAGAGAAGGTGGACCCCCGCCCATCCACCATCTGGGGAGACGAGAGACTAGTGGTGGACAAGGCCCATGGCAATGTGATTGTTGATGATCTAAAGGTCTTTTCTGGAGTTCCTTTTAACAATGTTGCGAGCAGACACGTCCATAAGCTTGTTCAGGTAGAGTATTTATGTAGTTCCCTTTTTTTTTTTTTTTTTTTTGACTGACGGTTGTGAATTTCTTTTCAGGTGTTGGGGGAAACTTTGCATATCGCCTCTGAGTACCTTGCTCAAGAGGCTAAATTGGCATCTCTCGCGTTGAAGATGCAAGCTCTGGAGGGGGAAAATTCTAAGTTGAAGAAAAACCTAATTGATTCTATGGATAAGGCTACCACTTTGAAGGAGAAAGTCAAGACTCTGAGTGATGACCTTAGAGTCGAAAGTCAATTGACCTTGGAAAAGGACGAGCAACTTCTAAATGCCAAGGAGTCACTCAAGACAATCGCTGCCAAATCTGTTGAAGCCTTCCAAACTACCGATGAGTACAACACCGTGCTCTTCAGTTGGTACTTCAAAGGTTTTGAGCTTCTCCGGAGGTACCTGGTCAAGCACCCTACTAGAGTTGATATGGAGAGCCTGGATTTAGAAAAGGTGGTCAAAGAGATGGCTATTGACGAGGCTGCCCAATCCTCAGTTCCTGAAAATGATGCTCCTGAGAATGCTTCGGTTGATGATGCCCCCGTTGGTGATCCCCCCTCAATTGCTGGTGCCTGAACCTGTTACTTATGAAAAATTTTCCTCCTGTTTTTGGTTGTTGCTCGTCATATCTTTTGGGCTTTTTGTAAATATAATTTCGAAACAATTTTACTTTCATCTATCTTGGAAACAATATTTTTAGCCCAGTGTTTATGGGCCTTTAGCTGTAAAAATGATGACAATTTGCCTATTTGTTTTGGGCCTTAATTTAATTTGCATCTCTGTACTTACTTGCACTGGTGATTGCACGCTCTTTGGTTTGTGATATGCTGGTGGGATTTTTTAATCGCCCATGTTGTGTGCTTGGTGAAACTCTTACTTTCCCTTTTCTTCGCCAGTATCTTTTGCTCCTATGACTTACATTCTTTTAAGGATTTTGTCTTCGTCAGTAGCTTACTTCTGTTGAGGTGGAATCTTGTTACTTAGCCATTTTTGGCTTTTTGTGACTTACACCCTTTTAGGGATCTCGTCATTCTTTCGTATTCGTTAGTAACTTACATCCATCAAGGAGGAGTCTTGTTACTTAGCCATTTTTGGCTTTTTGTGACTTACACCCTTTTAGGGATCTCGTCATTATTTTGTATAGGTCAGTAACTTACATCCGTCAAGGAGGAGTCTTGTTACTTAGCCATTTTTGGCTTTTTGTGACTTACACCCTTTTAGAGATCTCGTCATTCTTTCGTATAAGTCAGTAACTTACATCTGTCAAGGCGGAATCTTGTTACTTAGGCATCTTTGGCTTTTTGTGACTTACACCATTTTAGGGATCTCGTCATTCTTTTGCATTCGTCAATAACTTACATCCGTTAAGGCAGAATCTTGTTACTTAGCCATTTTTTGGCTTTTTGTGGATTATAATTTAATAGATCTACTTGCAGAGAAACATTTAACTGAACAACTCATTTATTAATTTTCTGAATGAATACATTTATTTGTTACTCTTATTGGTGGTATTTCTTCAAATGCTCAATGTTTCATGGCCTCGAGAGCTT
This sequence comes from Quercus glauca, assembly GCA_023736055.1. Taxonomy (NCBI): domain Eukaryota; kingdom Viridiplantae; phylum Streptophyta; class Magnoliopsida; order Fagales; family Fagaceae; genus Quercus; species Quercus glauca. Next base: position 22,537,709 of record CM043318.1, on the reverse strand, counting down.
TTATCCGTCTAGAGTTTCCAGGTGATAGCTGCCCTGTCTGGAGTAGTGGGTGACTCGGTAAGGCCCTTCCCATGTGGGGCCAAGTTTCCCTTAGGCAAGGTCTCTGGTCGCTGTGGTGACTTTGCGCAGGACGAGGTCACCTATTTCAAGTCGTCTGAGCTTTACCCTCTTATTGTAGTAGTCGGCCATCCTTTTTCGGTACTCCGTCATTCTACTGAAAGCTTTATCTCTTACTTCGTCCAGACAGTCTAGGTTGATTCGCAGACGATCGTCATTGTCTTCCTCATTGAATATATCTTGTCTGATGCTGGCTACTCTTACCATGACCGGGATCACTGCTTTAATGCCATAGTTGAGCCTGAAGGGGGTTTCTCCCGTCGGGGTTCTTGCTATGGTCCTGTAGGCCCATAAGATGTTGGGTAATTCTTTTGGCCAGGCTCCTTTCACATCATCCAGCTTGGTCTTAATAATCTTGAGTAATGTTCGATTCGTCACCTCTGTCTGCCCATTTACCTGTGGATGCCCTGGGGATAAGAACTGATTCTTAATGCCCAGGTTTGAACAGAAATCTCTGAAGCCTTGGCTATAAAACTGTCGTCCATTGTCTAATATGATCGTCCTTGGAATCCCGAGCCTGCAAATTATGTTCTTCCACACGAAGCTCGGGATTCTTGCTTCAGTGATGGTTGCTAGTGCCTCTGCCTCGACCCACTTTGTAAAATAATCAATAGCAACCAGCAGGAACTTTACCTGACCTTTACCTAGGGGTAGTGGACCGACGATGTCGATCTCCCATCGTGCAAATGGCCATGGGGATGATATCACCATCAGTTTCTCTGTTGGAAGTCTTTGGACATTGCCAAATCATTGGCATTTGTCGCATTTCTTGACGAGCTCCACTGCATCTACCTGCATAGTAGGCTAGAAATAATCTGTTCGAATAACCTTACTTACCAAAGATCTAGGGCCGGCATGATCTCCGCAAATCCCTTCATGGATTTCTGCCAGGATGTACTTAGCTTCCTCTTCGTTAACACACTTCAAGTAAGGCATGGAGAAGCCTCTCTTGTATAAGGTGTCATTAAGGATCGTAAACCTGGTTGCTCGCTTCTTGACCTTTCTAGCCTCGTTGGCATTCTGTGGAAGATACCCGTCCTGGAGGAAAGATACAATGGGTGTCATCCAGCTGTTTGTGCTCTGGATTGCAAACGTTGGAACTTCTTCAATGCTGGGCCGCTTCTAGACTTCCAGCATCAAACCTATATCGGTCGCCCCTTCTTTTGACGATGCTATCTTCAAGATTTCGTCTGCTACCATGTTTTGGTTTCTTGGGATCTGTACAAATTCCACCTTATCGAACTCCTGAGTTAGATGCTTCGTCAGACTGAGGTATTTCTGCATTCTCTCTTCCTTTGCTTCATATTCTCCCTTGATCTACCCAGTCACCAGCTTCGAATCATTTTGAACTAACAGGTTCTTAGCTCCTAACGTCCTTCCTAGTCTTAAACCTGTCAGTATTCCTTCATACTCGGCCTCGTTGTTGGTAGCTGGGAATTTCAGTTGAACGCCATACTTGAGTATTTCTCCGTCAGGGGTGGTTATGACGACCCCTACTCCCCCCTTCTTTTGGGCTGACGAACCGTCAGTTTGTATTGTCCATGATTTGGCTTCGTTAGTAGATCCATCTTCGTCTGGGAAGGTGAATTTGGCAATGAAGTCCGCCAAAGCTTGTGCTTTAATTGCTGTCTTGGGATGGTACTCAATGTCGAATTGGCTAAGTTCAATAGCCTACTGGACCATTCTTCCAGCTACTTCAAGTTTGTTCATGGACTTCTTGATAGGTTGATCCGTTATTACCAGGATAGGGTTTGCTTGGAAGTACTGTCTTAGTTTGCGTGAGACTACTATTAGGGCGAACACAATCTTTTCAATTCTTGGATACTTGGACTCGGCTCCTTGGAAAGCTTGGCTGACGTAGTACACTGGGAGTTTGTTCTTGGCTTCTTCTCGAATCAGGGCTACACTCACGGCTGTGGCCGATACTACTAGGTACAAGTATAGGTTTTCCTCTGCCTTGGACGGGCTTAAGAGGGGTGGATTACTTAAGTAGCGTTTGAGTTCCTAGAATGCTGCTTCACATTTGTCGATCCAGACGAAAGCTTGTCTCAAAGTCTTGAAGAAGGGCAGGCATTTGTCCATAGCTCTAGAGATGAATCTATTGATGGTTGCTATTCTCCCTGTGAGCTTTTGGCCTTCCTTGACGGTCTTAGGTGATGCTATGTTGATTATGGCTTGCACCTTCTCCGGGTTCGCTTCTATTCCTCTCTGGGACACCATGAATCCCAAAAATTTCCCTGAGGCTATGCGAAAAACACACTTACTGGGGTTCAGCTTCATCTGGTATTGTTTGAGGGTGGCGAACATCTCCTTTAGGTCATCTAAGTGGGTAAGTTCCTCCTTACTCTTGACGAGCATATCATCCACGTACTCCTCTATATTCCTACCGATCTGCTTACTGAACATTTTGTTTACTAACTTTTGATAAATAGCTCCTGCATTCTTTAACCCGAAAGGCATCACCTTATAACAATAGAGCCATTGGCTTGTGATGAAAGAAGTTTTCTCCTGATCTTCTTCAGCCATTTTTATTTGGTTATATCCCAAGAAAGCATCCATGAACGTTAGCAGCTTATGTCCAGCTGTAGAATCTACGAGCTGGTCTATCCTTGGAAGAGGGAAACTATCTTTCGAGCATGCATTGTTCAGGTCAGTGAAGTCCACACACATCCTTCACTTTCCATTTGCCTTCTTCACTAGGACGACGTTTGCGAGCCAATTTGGGTAGTACACTTCCCTAATGAAGCCTGTTGTCAACAGCTTGTTAACCTCGTCTGTGATCGCTTGGCCTCGCTCCGGGGCGAATACTTTTTGTCTTTGCTGTACGGGCTTTCTCTCCTGGTCTACATTCAACTTATGCTGAATAACTTCCGAAGATATTCCTCGCATGTCTTCGTGGCTCCAGGCAAAGATATCTATGTTCTCTTTAAGGAATTGGACGAGCCTTGTTCTCATCGTAGGGCTTAGTGTCGTCCTTATTTTCATTGTCTTTGTCGCGTCTCCTTCAGCCAGTTCCACTGTCTTCAAGGTCTCTATCTTATCCTCCATCTTCTCTTCAACTATCCATGTATGGTTCTCTTTCGCAGCCAGGACGACCTGGTACCATTCTCTGGCTTAGACTTGATCTCCTTTTACCTCGCCTATGCCGTTATCGATTGGGAACTTTACCTTCAGGCAATAGGTGGACGTGGCTACCTTCCAGTTGTTGAGCGTGGGCCTTCCAATAATTACATTGTATGATGAAGGGCAGTCTACCACCAAAAAATCTAACTGACGAGTCAACTGCATCGAGTAGGTCCCCACTATTACTGTCAACGTTACTATTCCCTTGGGATAGACCCTGTCTCCACTGAAACTGACGAGAGGGGTGTCAAATGGGTGCAGTCTTCTTGGATCTAGCTTCAACTGCTGAAAAGCAAGAAGGTAGATTATATCCGCAGAGCTGCCATTATCCACGAGGATTCTTTTGGTGTTGAATCCCTCTATGGTCAGCATTATGACCAGAGGGTCGTTGTGAGGCTGCTTCACTCCCCTAGCATCTGCTTCACTAAAAGACATGTCCTAGTCTGTCCGTCTTCACTTGAATGGAGGTACCATGTGGACGCTGTTCTCCTGTCTCTGGCATGCATTTTTAAGGGATTTGAATGATCCTCCCTTGAATGGCCCCTAGCAATCATCTTTATTTCCCTCATCACATCTTGTGGAGGCTGGAACGGGCGATCATCATTCTCGGACGAGGACTCATGCTGGTTCTTATTACCGTCTCTGAACTTACCATATTCCCCCTTTTTCACATATTTCTGTAGCTTTCCTTTCTGAATCAACTCCTCTATTTGCTCATTTAGGTCCCAACAGTCTTCTATGTAATGACCATGATTCTTGTGAAACCGGCAGTACTTATTCTTGTCACGGACATGGGGGGATGAATGTAATGGCCTCGGCCACTTAAGGTAGTGTTCGTCCTTAATCTGCGTTAAAATTTTGTCAACAGGCATAACTAAAGGGGTAAACTTACCATTCGAGGATTCTTATTGTCTCTCCTCATGTTCCCGTCAGTGATTCGACGATCTGGGCGCTCTCTCTTCTGCCCCTTACGCTCATCGTCTTTCCTCCCTTTGTCTCCCGGCTTTCTACATCCTTTATGGCTACTAATGTGTCCCCAGCATTCATGTACTTCTGTGCTTTTAGGAGCATTTCTGCCATCGTTTTTGGAGGGTTCTTCGCGAGTGAAGACACGAGATCTCTGGACCTTAATCCTGCTTTGAAAGCCGTCAACTGCACCTTATCGTCAACTTCGTCTACCTCCAGGGTCTCCTGAGTGAAGCGTTTTACATATGACCTCAGGGTTTCCTTTTCTCCCTGCTTAATAGTAAGTAAGTGGTATGCTGGCCTTTTCTGACTTTGTCCCCAATGAAGTGACGCAAGAAGGTGTTGCTTAGATGCTCGAAGTTGTCGATGGACGATGTTAGCAACTTTGTGAACCATTCCCTTGCAGCTCCCTTGAGGTTAGTGGGGAATGAACGGCAAAATATCTCGTCAGGTGGCTGTTGAAGACCCAGCGTGGTTTTGAAGGTATTAAGATGGTCTTGGGGGTCCTTTAATCCGTCAAATGGCTTAAATTGAGGCAAGCAAAATTTTGACGATACTGGACACTCTAGGATTGCTGCAGTGAAGGGCGAATTCGTGGCTCTTACCAATCTATCAACGCTTCGATCCGTTTTCTCCCTTATGGCGTTCCTTAGCTCGTCCATCTCTTTCCTCATCTCTTTAAGAAGATCTGAATTCAGTTCGTCTGGATTAGTAGGTCCTCGATGATTACTTCTTCTATGACTGTCTCCTTCGTCTTCCAAGTTGTCTTTAGATCGATTCTTCTTCTGTTGAAGCTGCAACTTCATTTCCTGGTTTTGCCTAGTAAGTTCTTCAACGGTGGCTGCAAGAGCCTGGACTTGTTGAGCCAAGGCTGCGGAATCTTGGTTAGACTCCATCTGAATACAGAAGTTGATGGAAACTACGTTTTTGAATGTAAATACGAAAATGTCTTCCCCACAGACGGCGCTAAACTGATGAGGCGTAAGCTCGTCAGTCAGCAGATGGAATCAATCTACGGTTCACGTGTATGTCTTCTCAAGGATGGTCACCGGTGTGGTGCCTGCCACAACGTTTTTTATGCCAAAGTTAACACAAAGGAGTTTTATGAAGTAAAACAGAATAGTAAAATGGAAGCAAAATTATCTCAGTATTTTCTCATACCTTGTGTTGATATTGTGAGGGCCTTATATATCTTTTTGCAGCTCTTGACTGTTGAAGTAGTTATGGTGGCCTTAATGTCCCTCTTGGTAACGTTTTATGTTTTGTGGTGTGGCTTCAATGCATTCCAACAGCTCATACAGCTGGTTCTGTAACCGCTTTGGGTGTAATTGGCCGTATTGAATGGCCTTGTTGTTTCCGTCAGTGATGTGGGTATCTGCTCAATTCGTCCGAGGATGTCTTTGTCCGTAATTGTTTAGATCGTCTATGAGAGGTGAATTCGTCAGTCCTGTCAGTGTTTATAACTAAAAAATAGGTCCAAGTTTCAAGGAAGGTGATAGGTGTCAATACCAAATTTGTTTCTACCTTCCATTTTTGTGCAGAAATTCCAGTTCAAGCCTTGGAAAGGTTATTTGGTTAAAATGAAATAGAATATGGGGATTGGGTGAATTTTGGGCTAATTTGACTATTGAGCAACTTGGTCAAAGTGAGCTGCTTTTGAGATTTTGGATTCCTATAAAACATCAAATTGATTCATCCAATAACCGATTGGAAGAAACTAATTTATTTAATGTAACTCCTTAAAATGCAATTTTTGAAAATTTTAATACTCAAAATGAAATATTTGCATGTAAATCGATATTGGACAAAATTAAAATTGCAAATTAAATTTTATATTTTCTTTAATATAAATCTCTTATGCCCAGGTAAAACAAAACTCTTTTCTTGAAAAATATGATAAATTTTCATATCTTTTTGTGAAATTTTAAGCTTGAATCAAGATATTTGGTACCGGTTTTCTATATGAATTAATATTACCCTTCTCGAAAAGAAAAATATTAGTTTGGAACATTTAGAATAGATTCAATGAGTTATGTGTCATATATGTTTTCTTTACGTAGGTTAAGACTATTGTATTAGGCGATTCTATTGTTTTTTTGTGCTAATAAGGTGATTCTATTGTTAAGTAGCGTTGCAATAGTCCATTTGATAAATTATATTCTATTGTTTATGTTTTAAAATTTATTTTATTCTTGTCATGTCACTTTTTCTTGCATTCACTCTCTGTCGAGTCTGTTTGTCTACTGAATTTACAGACTCTTCAGTTCACTCTTTGATTTGAGTTTAAAACTTTTTTATTTATTATGTGTATTGTTTACTTTGTTTGTTGTCTTCTGGTTAATATAGCGCGTACAAGTCCTGTGAATAGAGTGAATCCACGGTTTTCGGCACCTAAGTCCTAACTACAAAGTGTTTTCTCTCTGCTAGTGAAGGGTGGGTCTCCATCGCCTCCTAGAGTGTAGAATAGTTGTCCCTTCTCTAGAAGGTGTCTTTGTCCCCCAAGTTAACAGGTTTACCTTGAGGCTTTGGTGGTTTTTTCTTCGGGATTTTGGGAAACAGATATTAGTATAGGATGGAAGAACTCACAAAAACTTGGAACGGCCTAACCCTCTCAGAATGTGAAGGATCGAACTTTCGCATCAAGGAGGAAACAGGCGAAGACGGATTTTATTTTAGCAGCTAAGTTCTTGACTAAAAGAGCTCTTAACATAGACGCCATAGCTAAGACCTTCACACCCATTTGGAGATAAAAAAATGGCTTCAAAATCAAAAAGGAGAGTGAGCATGTGGTATTGTTTACGTTTGACAATAAGAATGAGATGGAGAAAATCATGGCAGCAGAGCCTTGGAGCTTTGACAAACGTTTAATGGTACTGCAACAATGTGGTAAGGAAACAAATGTGGGTGATATGGAGTTTAGTAAGGTGACATTCTGGGTGGAAGTACACGACCTCCCAATCAAATTTAGGACAAGGAAGATAGCTGAACAGTAGTGTGAAGTGATTGGAACGGTGACTAAAGGGACTGATGAAGAAGAAACAGAAGGCGATAACTTCATGCGAGTTCGAGTAACCATAGACATCTCCAAACCGTTGTGCAGGGGGGCGGGTTATCTCGCTGGATAGTGGTAAGGAACTGTGGGTGCCCTTCAAATATGAAAGGCTTCCAAGCCTTTGCTTCTGGTGTGGTTGTATGATGCACGACAATCGTGACTGTGACCTTTGGGTTGAAAGCGAAGGAAGCCTCTCACTTGAATCCCAGCAGTTCGGTCCCTGGCTTAAGGCAGCGCCATTTGTGCCAACCCGGAGATATATGGTCAAAGTTCTTGGTTTTTTTGCTAGCAAAAAATCAGGTACATCGACGGAAAAAACTAGTACAGCCACGAAGCCGTCGGTGGTGGTGGTTCGCACAGGGAAAACTCTACCGAAAATTAATTGGCTTGAAAAGGAAAACCTCAAAGCCAATGAAGGAGAGAACACAGAGCCGGATTTTCAGAGGCTGTATCAGCGGGAATCACGGTTGCCAAATGTAGAGGGAATCTTTGAGGATGTGATGCTACAACAGACCGGGTCAGTAGCAAAAAAGGTATCAGCCGAGTCTTTTGAGGAGGTCCTTGGGGAGATAGATAAGGAATAAAAAAGTATGATCCAAAAGCTACAATGACATTCGGGTTTGGTGTTAACACAAGAAAGGAAATGATGTTGACCATCCTGGCATTAATGAATCAAACGTGCCAAGCCCGCTAGCATATGCAGCTCTCTTGTCTGCATCATCACGAGGCCCTTTGGCCGAGATTCCCAGCTCTCTTGTCAATCACGTGCATGCTAAAGGTACTTGGAAAAGGCTTACTAGAATAGGAGTGGTATTAGATATGGGTATGTCTGAAGCAGTGGGGAGAAAAAGAAGTGCAGGAAGTACAACAACCCAAACTAAGTTACCAAAAAAAAGAAGGGTTTCTTAGGGAGGTGTGACAAAAAGTAAGATATTGGCGGAGCCTGGTTACCAGCCTTGTCAGAAGCAATGAGTCTATTATTATGGAACTGTCGTGGGCTTGGGAACCCACGTACAGAGAATGAACTTGTAAGATTGATACAGGAAAAATATCCCTCTATAGTGTTTATAGTTGAAACATTGACAAATGAAGTAAGGTTAGATCGTACTTTGAGCAAGATTAATTTTGACCAGAAATGGGTGGCTCTAAGGCTTAATAGAGGTGGTGGATTAGTATTATTTTGGAAAAATTCTATTAACAATGATGTTGTTGATTCCCACTGGTATTACATTGATACGATCATCAATGGGAACACTGAAAATGCATGGCGATTCACTGGTTTTTACGGAGAGCCTGAAACCCATAGGAGGAGTGAAGCATGGAGTAAACTGAGAAGCTTAAACTCTAGGTTGAACATTCCGTGGATTTGTGGTGGCGATTTTAATGAAATTTTTCTTCAAGAGGAAAAGTGGGGTGGGGCACCTAAAGACCATAATCAAATGCAACTATTTCGAGATGTGTCGATGAATTTCGCTTCATGGACTTGGGGTATGTGGGGCCTAAGTTCACGTGGGCAAAACATTATGTTGATGGAAATTCCATAAGAATAAGATTGGATCGGTGCTTGGCTACAAATTCTTGGTTTCAAAAATTCCCAGGAACTAAGGTACATCACCTTAGTTATATGTCATCGAATCACTCTCCTCTATTGATCAATTTGTCGGGGATGCCTGAACCTAGGAGAAAGAGGTGTTCAGATTTGAAGAAATGTGGTTATCGAATCCTACTTGTGGGGAAACGGTCAAGGAAGTGTGGAGTAGCACAAGGGAACCAAATCCAAGCATAGCCATTCTGAAAAAAGTGGCGAAATGTGAAAAAGAGTTAATATAGTGGAACAAACACAAATTTAGGCACGTAAGGAGGGAATTGGAGATTAAAAAGAACCATCTAGCTTTGGCCGAGAATGAGGCTATGGTGAGTGGGAACAATACTCGGGTTAGGAGCTTAAGAATGGAGATTAACTTGCTGCAAGATCGGGAATCAAGGATGTGGTGTCAAAGATCGAGGGTGTTGTGGCTTAGTAAAGGTGACAATAATACAGCTTTCTTTCACAGTAAGGCAACAAAGAGATTTAGGAAGAATCTGATCAGAGGAATAAGAGACAGGAATGGAACTTGGCTAACCGAACAAGATGAAATTGGGCATGTGATGGAGAATTGCTACAAAGAAATTTTTTCTACCTCCAACCTTATTCTAGAAGTTGATTCTCTTGAGAAAATCCCATGCATGGTTACAAATGAGATGAATACTGAATGAGTGAAGGAATTTACAGAACTGGAAGTTAAGGAAGCCTTGAATCAGATGGCACCTTTAAAAGCGCTGAGCCCCGATGGTATGCCACCGTTGTTCTATCAACATTTTTGGTCAACAATGCAGCATGATGTTACTTTAGCCATTCTCTTATGGCTGAACTCAGGTATCCTACCCGAACCCATCAACCATACACTCATTACTCTTGTCCCTAAAATAGCTAATCCTAAACTTGTATCTGAATTCCGCCTTATTAGCCTTTGCAATGTCCTATATAAGATTTACTCTAAGGTCTTAGCAAATAGTTTGAAGAAATTTTTACCTTCCCTAATTACTGAACATTAATCTACTTTTGCTAAGGAAACACTTATCTCAAACAATATTATGGTTGCATTTGAGACTCTTCATCATATGAAGCATTATAATTCAGGAAAACATGGTTTTATGGCTATCAAATTAGATATGAGTAAAGCCTATAATCGGGTGGAACGAGTGTATTTGGAGAGGCTAATGGAGAAAATGGGTTTTTGTGCTAGATGGGCCGCTCTCATGATGAGTTGTGTGAAAACAGTGTCGTACTCTATCATGGTAAATAGGGAGCCCATTGGAATGATCTATCCCAAAAGAGAAATTATACAAGGAGACCCCCTATCTCCTTTCCTTTTCCATTTATGTATGGAAGGACTTCATGCTCTCATTAAACACTCAGTGAGGAATGGGGATATTAAGGGCTTTTCCTTGTGCAAACGAGGCCCTAAACTAACCCACTTGTTTTTTGGAGATGATAGCTTGCTTTTCTGTAGGTCCATCTTTAAGGATTGCAACAATGTGTTGAAATTATTAGGTGAATATGAATCTTGGTCAGGGCAAAAGATCAACAAAGACAAGACTGCAATCTTCTTTAGCAAGTCCACCATGGATGAAGCAAAATCAAGCATAAAGAATCTCCTTCAAGTCCAAGAAGTGAAGTCTTACGAGAAATATCTGGGTCTTCCCTCCTTTGTGGGTAGGGAAAAAAAGGCTAGCTTCAATTATATAAAAGAGAGGGTTTGGAGAAAACTCCAAGGGTGGGAGGTAAATTACTCTCACAAGCCGGGAGAGAGGTCCTAATCAAATCCGTGATCCAAGCTATCCCTACTTATGCTATAGGGTGCTTTAAATTACCATTGGGGTTTATGATGACACTGAGGTAATGATAAAGAAGTTTTGGTGTGGACAAAGGTTCAATAGAAGGAAAATTCATTGGATCCGATGGAGTGATTTGACTAAGTCCAAAATAGTAGGTGGCATGGGTTTTCGCGGCTTAGCTCACTTCAATGACGCCCTTTTGGAGAAACAAGCTTGGCGGCTCTTGCATAACAAAGAAACCCTCTTCTATAAAGTCTTTAAGGCGAAGTTCTTCCCTAATCACTCTCTTTTAGAAGCCAAGGAATCAAGTACGGGGTCCTACACTTGGAAGAGTATTTTACATGGTCATGATGTTATCCTAGATAGTGCTTGTTGAAGGGTGGGGAATGGTAAATCAGTCAAAATCTGGCAGCACCATTGGCTGCCCTGAAAACATCCAACCAGGATACTCTCCCCAGTGGTAGATACAATGGAAGAAGCTACAGTTGATTGCTTAATTGATGAAGGAACTAGAACGTGGAATGTAACGATGGTGGATGGGATTTTTCCTCCACAAGAAGCTGAAGAAATAAAAAATATTCCGTTGGCTAGGAATGAAATGGACCTACAGAAGGAGGATGAAGTTGGTTTTCAGGTGGCAGAGAATCAAGACCATGAAAAAGGGCTGTGGAAGAAGATTTGGGATCTTGAATGCCCAAATAAAGTAAGAAATCTTATTTGGAGGGCCTGCCGTAATTCACTCCTATCAAAGTGCAATCTAGTGCGTTGAACAATTATCTCATAGTAGAGCTGTGACTGCTACAAGGAAGAAAATGAAGATGTTTTGCACACGGTGTGGAGCTGCAAAAAGCTAGACAGAGTTTGGGGAGCAAATATTATATGGAGCTTTCGGAACCAACGGTGTTTCTCCAGTTTTAGCGAGCACTTGGCCTGGGTATTTGATCACTAAAGGAACCCGGTCCTGTTTGCATTCACCATTTGGTCCCTTTGGCACCGAAGAAATCAGGTGAGAACCCAGCAATCCCACTGTCCTCTAAACCATCTCTCTCAAGGGGCTCCTGACAGGTATGTGGAGTTCAAAGCTCTGAAAACGGCGCCAACTACCAGTAGACCAAAGAGGAGAGTCTGATGGAAACCACCCGCTTAGGGAACGTTCAAAATCAATTTCGACGGAGCCATATTCTCCGAAGATAAATGCTCCGGCCTGGGAGTTATCGTTCATGACAGGGAAGGTCTTGTTATAGCTTCCATGGCTACTCGAGTTCCTCAACAACTCTAGCCTATTGAGATTGAAGCTTTGGCTGCCAACAAGGCTCTCGAGTTTGCTAGAGAAATGGGTATTTCAGAGGCTGTACTGGAGGGTGACTCTTCACTAGTGATGACAGCTTTGAACTTTAAGAACCCTAGGCTAGCTCCTTTTGGCTTGCTAATACAAGACTCTTTAAATGTATCTATAGGTTTTTCTAAATTGTCCTACTCTCACACTAAAAGAGAGGGCAATATAGTTGCGCACAACTTGGCCTAGTTAGCAGTTAATTTTCCAAATTGTTTAATATGGATAGAAGATATTCCATCTGATGTACTGTCCTTTTACCATGCTGATTTAGCTGGTATTCCTTAACTTAATGCATCACAATACTGTTTTTCAAAAAAAAAAAAAAAACTACAAAATAAATGTTCATGGGGGCAATCTTTTGCCCAATTACAGAAATTACGAGTGCGGGTGGTCATAAGGGACTCGCTACGACAGGTGGAAGCAGCAGTTACTCTATGTTTGGTTGTAGATAGGGGAAGGGAAGAGAAAGGAAATGGGGAAGAAAAAGGAAAGAGAAAACAAAATATTTCTCTTGATGTGTTTGGATATAGGAAAGAGAGAAAAGAAGAAAATGTGAGCATTCTATATTTCTTTTGTTTGGTTTGCAAAAGGAAGAGAAAAGAAAAACGCATAACAGCAACACCCTTTTCAGTCCCAGTGCCAACCCCCAAGGAAGAATTCATACACTGATTAAGTGCAGCCTTTGAAGATCGGTAAGAGTGCCAACCCCCAAGGCTATTGTCTCCGATGGATCGCACCCTGGCACTCAAATTGGCCACAACAGCAACACCCCTTTCAGTCCCAGTGCCTCTGCGAACTTTTAGGAGCGGCCACAGATGCTGCTTGTACAAATCAACCACAATTTTTAGTCATACTATAAGTTATACAGCCTCAAAAAATCTTAAACAAAGCCCAATTGCAATAAAAACTTCAGATAGAAGCATTCCAATGATTGGCTTATTGCAAACTGTTTATTGGAAAGCAATTAGCTAAGAGGAAGCTTATGCATCCAGATATTATTTGTAAAGGGCAATAGTGACAATTAACATGAGATAAGCTGATTTATGTGCATCTTGTCAAGCTAGATCTAGATGCCTTTTCAATCCCACAACGTGAAGAAGTCTTCTTCCACACTTTTGTTTAAGAAATAAGAATATATATAACAGAAGCATAATCATCCTTCCAATGGTCTTTGCAAAATATGGGGGGTGGAAAAGGACATTGGACTTGAAAAATGGTCACCAGGTTCATTAGCCCAAGCTTTTAATACAAAGCAGGGAAATTTTGTTTCATGAGGCACCATGTCCTATATGCCACAAACCCCCTCCAACGACACATGATTGGTCTTTTATATATATATATATATATATATATATATATATATATATATATATATATTTAGAGAGAGAGAGAGGGGTAATAATTCATGATTGATCTTAAAAATAACGTTCTTTTACAGGTTCTCAAGAAGGATAAGATAAGCATGCGAGAAGTATTGTGGATCTTTGCAAGTAATAAAATGATATCTTATACCATCAGCTCATGCTACACAACAAAATATAAAAGTTAGTATATATATATATATATATATATTTTGTGGGGAAACCTAATGTCCCTATTTTCTTATTTCTAATTTTCATGATAGCTAGAGACGTGATTATTTTTATCTTGTTTTAGTTTGACTTCTTTCATATGACTTTTGCTATACATGTAGATGTATTCGTTTGTAAAGGAGTAACGGGTAAATAATATAGCATTCTTCTTCCGCAGTTTCTATTTTGATGTTCTCTTTGTAAAAACCTTATATCATTTATAACATATAAAAGATCTAGAGGATCCTAATTATTGATTTTGTGTTTCCTAATTTTCAGTGGGAGCTTGAAAAATGAACATCTTTTGAGTTTAAAAAAGTGTTCCAAAACCATACCTTGAGGGTTGTCGTCATCTTAGGTTCTTTTTTTTCCTTTGTTTGAGAACAAGTTGCAAAATGAGACATTTTTCTTGTAGGTAATAAACCAATTTTCTTTCACGTCATATATGAATAAATGGACCCTTTCATAAGTGACTTAACATGAGCCCATAAGCTTATTGGCCTTTTACTTAGGCCTAAGATCAACTCAAATAATTGAAAATTTTCATATGAAGAGATTTTTTTTTTTTTTGGATAGGTAATATGAAGAGAATATTTCAACGGGATAAGATCTCTTTTCATTGAATCCTCTAATTTACTCTTATTTTTATTTAAATGTAAGACAAGTGATATTTAAAAATAAAATGCATACCACATGTCCATCTAATGGGGGCGAAAGAGAGGACCGTCATTACTAGCTCAATAATGTTTTAGTGGTAACAGAAATTGCCCAACAGAAGCCAAAAATCATCTGAAAGGTGCTTCACAGCTATAGTAACAGATTTATCTTCAGTTAACAAGAAAAATGAGTCCACCAAGCTAGGAACAATATAACATGGACAATGACAACAATCAAAGTTGAATAACCAAATCCTTACCGAGTGAAAAGTTTAACCAAAAAAAATCCAATCATAGAATTAAATTCTGATATACGAATATTCTATTAAGTTAAAGTTTCTAGTCTATAAGCTGATTCATTTGTGCCACCAATGTGAATGGTATCATCAGTCAGTAAGGTTTACCCAAAAAACCATAAGACTGAATTTTTTTGCACACATTTTGAAAACAACAAGAAAGTGCCATTTAACTTTCTGAAAGAATCTCTCAAAAAAAAAAAAAAAAAAAAAATTCTGAAAGCAATTACATCAGAGTAGAAAACAGAGAACCAATGGAGTTACAAGGGAGAAATTGAATAGTCTATAGTTTTCTTAATTTATCAACAGATAAGATAAATTAATCAAAAATAATTGAGATTAATGACCAAAAATTCCAAACTCAAATATAATTATTTAATATTGCATGCTTAAAATGAATATGACCAATCACCAAGGAATTTCCTGGCCATCCCAGGCAAAAAACTTGCCATTGTCATGTCTCTTTGCATTGTTGATGATGCCTAAGTGCTTCTGAACTGAGAACTCTTTGGTGAATAGTTTGCCTTCTGGAACGTTTCTTTGAAACGGCCTAGAAAGATCAGTGTCCACTGTGCCTGGGTGCAACAAAATGCATATAATAGGATCCTTTTTTCGTGCAAACTCCACTGACACAGTTTTTGTCACTGCAAGCATCAGTTGAAAAGAATATAATAGTTCATCAGTCAGAACCACTATTTATTTGTTTTTGTCTCTTTTGACAATGTGGTTATTGATACATGTTTGCAATTGAACTTACCAATACAACAATACCCAACATGTTCAATGACATATCTTAAATAGGGCATATGTATTAAAACAATTATCTGAATAAAAGAACGGGGATATGTGGATGAAACATATGACAGTAGCCCTGCTGGTGCAACTTTTTAAACAGCTATAGAAAACAACATTAAAAAATAAGGCTCTTATCTCAAGTTTCAACTAGAACCATTGAAAAGGATGCTTCAGATCTGAAAATACCAACTACTTGAGGTAATGTTCTTAGAGAAGTGCTCAAGAAATGATCTCTTCAATTAATTCATATTGCAGCTTTAAACCAAAGTGGTCAAGGATCAACTCCTTTTTTTTTTTTTTTTTCTTAAAAAGTCAAATTTAATTTTGCAGTGTTTGAACTAGAAAATCCATGTTAAGACTTCAAGGAAGAATTCATACACTGATTAAGCGCCGTCTTTGAAGATCGGTAGGAGTGCCAACCCCCAAGGTGATTGTCTCCAATGGATCCCACCCTGGCACTCAAATTGGCCACAACCGCGACATCCCTTCCGGTCCCAGAGCCTCTGCCAACCTTTAGGAGCGGCCACATATGCTGCTAGTACAAATCACACACCACAGTTTTAGTTATACTATAAGCTATACAGTCTCAAAGAAAACAAAATAGTAGTTAAACAAGCCCTATTGCAATCAAAACTTCAATAGAAACATTCCAATAACTGGCTTATTGCAAAAACAATTACACTGTTTATTGGGGAATGCAGTTAATTAAGAAGCAGCTTCTGCATCCAGATATTATCTGTGGAGAGCAATAGTGACAATTAACATGAGATTAGCTGATTTATATGCATCTCTTCATGCTAGATCTAGATGTCTTTCCAATCCCACAATGTGAAGAAGTCTTCTTCCACTCTTTTGTTTAAGAATATATAACAGAAACAGAATCATCCTTTCAATGGTCTTTGGAACATTTGGTGGGTTGAGGGCAAGGTCAACAGTTTGATCCTATACGGGTTCATGGGTTGTATTTTCCCATTACGGACAGAAACAAGCAAATGATGGACTACATTTTCATCTCATTGAATATCACTCAAAAAATATTCTTTAGAGATTTTGTTCCTACTTAATGAAACAAACACACCTAACAGGATGCAGGCATTGGTCTACTAAAACCTTTTTATTCAACATCAAACACAGTAATAAAATAAAAAATTTTAATGAGCAGACCTTGATCAGCATAATTGGACCAACAGCATTAATCTCATATGCAAGAAGCAAAGATGATTTCTCTACTTTGGTCAATGTTGTTTCTGTACTGCAAATAGAAGAATATGATTGACTGCCAGGCTTTAATAGAAAAAGTAAAATAATGTAACAAAATATCTTAGTTTCAGTTCAACAAAATATCTTTGTTTCAGTTCACAACTAGAAATTTTATTGCATATGTCAAAGCCACTACTAGTCTGGAAATCATGCTTCAAACAATGAAACAAGCTGTACCTGGTTGCAACACATCAGGTATTGAGAGAATTCCAGACGCATTAATAAGAAGGTTCAAAGAACCAAATCTCTCTCTAATAGACTTTGCAGATGCCTGAAATGTGACATAATATCAGGGCAAATAAAAAATACTAAAATTTGTTGCCTATAACTGGGAATTCTATAATCTTAACTATTAATGTACTATATCATTGACATGAACCAAAAAAAAAAAGGAAGCAAAAGTTGCAAATCTTACAACAACCTTTCTCTCCTCTCTTTCTTCCTTTTTTTTTTTTTTTTGACAAAACTAAACTAAACAACCTTTCAACACCTATATCAATAGACCTCCAATTTTTCTATACTTACTTTGCATTTCTACCAAAGGCCTAAGAATTTTCCAAGTAATCTCAAAAGTGCAAAACCAATATCATTGAAAAATAATGATTGTAGGAAAAGAAAAATTATTGATTGCATCAGTTTACTGAATCAAGGTTAATAGATTTAGATAGTTGAAAGGTACCAAACTGAAAAAGTACAAAAATCATCTTGGAAAGGTCAAAATGAAAAGTTTTCCCTTTGAGTAAGTGGTCATATAACCTCTATGGTGCTTTCAATGGTCAGATCCAATGGTAGAATGCTAAGCCTTTCAGCAAATCTATTTTTCAGATGTAGAAGCCCTGATGCCGCATCAGGATTACGGCAAGTAGCAACAACATGCCCTTTCTCATTCTTCTCCAGCAGCTGCTTAACCTATATGAGGTAGAAAATAGGTCACATTATTACAAGGATTTACTTGAATTAATGCTTCATTGATTTAATTCCTATCTCTTAATGGTTCAGTAGAGTCAATCTCAATTTAATGCAAACAAACTCTAAAACAAAAATGAGATTTCTGTGACCTTGTCACACCAGAGGAATTCACTTAATTCAGGAATAGAAGTGACCAGAGCACAAGCATCTACAGATTATGGCAGAAACAATGCAACTCAAATACGTAGAAATCTAATTTAATGAATATTGACAACGGTTCTGATGCTCCATTAATTTCAGACTCTTTACACTCAAAATGAAGCAGTATCTGACAAAAAAGAGAGCAAGGATGCAACACAGTAGAAACTAGAAATGCTAAAAGTACAAGCTCATAAGATCATGGTGACGTAGGACAACCACAAAACAATAGAAATAAAGATAAAACCCTAGGAGTCAGCACCTAAGGGTTGCTTGGAGTCAGCACCAAGCAAAACTGGAGTCGGCACCAGTAAAAGAAAACACACGTTTTTTTTAATAATCATCAAAACTGTTTTACAATAATCCCAAAAAGTGTTTAAATAGCTAACAACAATAAGGCATAAAGAAACCCTAAAGAAACCCTAATTATTAAATGTTCGGGCTTGCTTAAACTCAAGCCCAATAACTAATAGACTCCATCCATAAGGCCACGGGTTGGGACGTCTTCTTTCTGCTCTTCCTCCTATACGTGCGTGTAATTGGGGGCTTGTACCTCGTGTCCGCACCAACTCCCCCCAAGTGAGAAGAACTCGACCTCGTCGAGTGGAAATCTGAAGAGCTCTGATAGTACTCCAGCAAGTCAGGATCCAGTCACTGTAACTCATCTAGAGTAATCCAAGTGCAATCAGAATCTGGTCGCCCTCGCCACCGGACTAGGAAACGGTGAACTCCTCCATCCCTGGTAGAAACAATCTGCTCATCTAAAATAGCATCAATAGATTCTTTATGTGCATAAGGTAAATTTAAGGGTAGAGGGGTGGGAATAGTGGCATCAATAGGATTAGGCAAAGACTCATCAAAAGGGGCATCAGGAATAGTTGTAGGGCTTTTATAAGCAACTAGATCCTCAATATTAAAGGAGGAGCTAATACCATAATCATGAGGAAGGTCAATGACATATGCATTTGGGCCTATTCGTTTCAATACCTTGAATGGTCCGGCACTACGAGCCTGCAATTTTTTAACCGTCCCAGAGGGAAACCGTTCAGGTCGAATTCGAATCATGACATAATCCCCTACCTGAAACTCTGCATGACGCCGATGAGTGTCAGCATAAATTTTATATTGAGAATTACTTGCCTGAATTTTTTTGCGAATCTCATTATGCAAATCATGAATATGTCGTGCAAATGCCTCAGCAGACTCAGACACTCTAACATGTGGGGACATGGGCAAAAGATCTAAGGGCTTCCTAGGTGTATATCCATGCACAACTTCAAAAGGACTAGCACCTATAGACCTATTGATAGAGCTATTATATGCAAGTTGGGCTACAGGAAGAATGGAATCCCAATTCCGATTGGCTTCACCCACTAGACACCGAAGGAGGTTGCCTAGACTGCGATTAACCACCTCAGTTTGACCATCAGTTTGAGGATGAAATGCTGTGGAAAATTTCAATTTGGTGCCTACTAAATGCCACAAGGTCTTCCAAAAATAACTCATGAAACGAACATCCCTATCAGACACTATGGTTTTAGAAAGACCATACAGCTTGACAATCTCATCAAAGTAGAGCTTTGCGATCTTAGAAGCATCAGAGGTCTTTGAACAGGGTAGGAAATGAGCCATTTTAGAGAAGCGATCAACAACTACTAGAATGGAATCATGCTTCCTAAAGGTGCGGGGCAAACCTAACACAAAGTCCATACTCACATCCTGCCACGGGCGGTCTGGCACAGGTAGAGGCGTGTACAGGCCAGTGTTTTGCTTGCGATGTTTGGCCAGTTGACAGGTACGACACTGACCAACTATCTTGGCAACGCCCCTCTTAAGACCAGACCAATAGAATTGACGTTCCACCTCCTCAATTGTTTTGTCTCGGCCAAAGTGACCTGCAAGGCCTCCCGCATGAATCTCCCAAACTAGGAAATCTCGTACTGAAGACCGAGGAATACATAATTGGTTGGCCTTGAACAAGTAACCCTCTCGAAGGGTGTAATCATCCAGGATTGGCCGTGGGGCATTACTTAGGCTAATGTAAAGCTCCCCAAAATCTGGGCATGACTCATATTCATCCTTAAGTCGCTCAAGCCCAGTAACTTGAACACTCATGATGGATAGCAAAGACACCCTTCGACTTAGTGCATCAGCGGCCTTATTCTCAACTCCCGCCCTATGTTTCACCACAAAGTAATAGCGTTGTAGAAACTCAACCCAACTACCATGCCGAAAATTCAGTTTCTTTTGGGAATTAAGATAGCGCAAAGCCTCATGATCAGAGTAGATAACAAACTCTCGGGACAATAGGTAATGGCGCCAATGCCAAAGAGCTCGAATAATGGCATAAAACTCTTTGTCATATGTGGAGTACTTTTGCTTAGCGTCATTCAATTTCTCACTGAAATAAGCAATCGGGTGGCGCTCTTGACTAAGTACTCCTCCTATACCAATACCCGAAGCATCATATTCCACTTCAAAAGGCTTGGTGAAATCAGGGAGACGCATAACAGGTGCCTCAGTCATCCTTTGCTTCACCTCACGGAAAGCGTTAGTAGCAGCTTTAGTCCAAACAAACTCCCCTTGCTTCATGCAGTCAGTGATGGGGGACATGATGGTACTAAACCCCTTAATAAATCGGCGGTAAAAGGAAGCGAGCCCATGAAAGCTTCGAATTTCATGGATATTCTTGGGCTCGGGCCACTCTACAATTGCTTGAACCTTTTGGGGGTCAGCAGAAACTCCCTCAGAGGATACTATGAAACTTAAGAAGACGACTTTATCGGTGAAGAAAGAGCACTTCTTAAAGTTGCCATATAAACTCTCCTTTCTAAGGGTAGTACAAACTTGAGTTAGGTGGTCTAAGTGTTGCTCCCTAGACTTACTATAGATAAGGATGTCATCAAAGTACACAACCAAGAATTTCCCCATAAAAGGCTTGAGCACTTGAGTCATCACTCTCATAAAGGTACTAGGAGCATTGGACAATCCAAAAGGCATGACCATCCACTCATATAAACCATCCTTCGTCTTGAAGGCAGTTTTCCACTCATCACCAGAACGAACCCTAAGTTGATGATAGCCACTTTTCAAGTCCATCTTAGAAAAGATCGTTGCCCCAGCCATCATATCCAACATGTCATCCAACCGAGGGATAGGAAAACAATATTTCACAGTGATCTTGTTGATGGCACGACTATCAACACACATCCTCCAAGTTCCATCTTTCTTTGGAGTCAAGAGTGCAGGGACTGCACAAGGACTCATGCTTTCACGAACAAAACCCTTCCTAAGTAGTTCTTCTACTTGCCTTTGCAATTCGGCATGCTCTGCAGGGCTCATCCTATAGTGAGGCAAATTAGGTAGGGTTGCTCCAGGCACAAAATCTATAGCGTGTTGTATGGCACGCATGGGTGGTAAATGATCGGGGAGTTCCTCAGGGAAAACATCCTTAAATTCCTGGAGCACTAATTTCACTTCTTCAGGTTGCTCCTCACAGGCCTCTCCATGAACTTCCCTGGCAACTAAGACAAATACAATAGATTCTTGAACTGCTATCTTTTCGAATGCCTTAGGGCTTATGATGTTCAAGTCTTTCACCTTTGGAGCTTCTTTCTTCTTGCTCATGTCGATTGGCTTAGGTTTTAAAGGATGGAGCACAATCTTCTTACCTTCAAACATAAATGAGCAAGAATTGGATCGCCCATAGAGGGTGACATCCAAATCATAAAGCCAAGGTCTACCTAAGATGATATGCCCTACATCCATGGGAATTACATCACACCATATTTCAGCCTTATAGGTAAGGAATTTAAGTGGGACAACACATCTTTCTTTGATGGCTATAGAGGAGGCATCCACCCAAGAGACTTTATATAGGTTAGGGTGAGGGGTCAATTTCAAGCCTAGGCAGGAAACAACGTTAGAGGACACCGCATTAATGCAACTCCCACTATCTATAATAACCTTGCAAGTTTTGTCTCCACACTTAGCGTAAGTTTGGAAGATGGCACTTCTTCGCCAATCTTCAGTGTCTCTCTGCTCGGTCAAAGCGCACCTTACCACATTCACTCTAGGGACAACAAAGTCCTTGAAGTCATCAACTTGGGGAGAAATAGCTCTAATGCATGCAAGGTAGCTAGGATCATCTTCCCATTCTGCCTCAGCATCTTGGGTTCCTTCAACATTTGGATCATACACTAGCTCCTCAACATCTTCAACTTTTTCATCACCCTCTTGAATGACAAGGGCCCTAGAGGGACACCTAGCTGCGATGTGTCCAACCCCATTGCATTTGAAGCATTGGAGGCGAGAGCCTAATCTTGAAGGCTCATTGATCACACCTTTTCCTTTGTCCTCTTTTTCTATAGGGGTACTATTGGGGTTGACCTTAGGGGGTAAGGCAAGTCTAGGTCTACTACCAAAAGGTTGAGGGTTGGTGGGAACACTCCGGGGCTCAGAACGTCGCCAAAAGATAGATTTGGATGCTAACTCACAATTCCTAGCAAGCTCATAGGCTTCTCCTAAGGTAGTGACTCCTCGGGTGATAATCTCTCCTAGTAGGCTAGCATTTAAACCTTTCTTGAACCTATTGAGTGTAACAACCTCTTCCTCGACTATTTGAATTCGTCTCTTGAACTCTTTGAACTTCTCTATATATTCAGCCACAGGAGTATTGCCTTACCTTAGGCGATCCCATTCCTCAAGAAGGGAGCTCCTATAAGTTGAAGGAAGATAATTCTTCGAGAGTGCATTCTTCATCTCAAGCCAATCAGTAATGGGGGGCTCACGTCGTCGCCTAAGGGTTTCCTCTAAGTCTTCCCAAAAAAGGTCAGCTCTTCCAATTAACTTCATCCTAGCATACCTCACTTTCTTGTTTTCAGCCAATGGTAATAGTCAAAGAATTTCTCCATTTGACGCAACCAATCAGTGAAAACCCATGGGTCTAGGCAGCCATCAAAGGTGGGTGCATCTATCTTGTCCTTAAACATCCTATCAGCAAAATCCCTAGGGCCATTGTGATTATAGTGATCAGGTTCAAAGTTTGGAGCCCTATTAAAGTAACCGAAGTTATGTTGCCTAAGCATATTATCTCCTTCATGGTTAATGGTCTCCCGTTGAGATGCTTCAATTTGTCCAACCCTATCCATTAAATTTTGGACATTTTTTGCTAGTTCAGCTATGGTTTGCTCTAAGGAGGTCCTAGACTCAGAAGTGGATTGATGTTCAGAGTTTGAAATGATGCGACCACTACGTAGATGCATGCACACTATATTTATGAATGCAATTGAGATTCACAAAAGCTCAAGTAACCAATTCTCAATGTAAAATTAAGGTCAAGCAAGAATGCATGTAGGGATTAGATTAATGAGCCACAGGAATAAATTGCAGTCAAGTAGTGACAGTATTCACAATATTGAAATTAAAAAAATAGCCCAAATAAAAGTCAATTTCCAATAAGCTCCACAAGTAATAATGAGAATCAGAGATTTCAAAGAAACTGAGGTTTTTTTTTTTTTTTTTTTTTTTTTTTTGAGTTTTAGAATGGATACTGAAAGAATGCACAAATAATAAAATAACTAACTTAAGCACAAAATGGGTAGGCCAGTAAGATATGGTGGGACATGCACATAAAAAATATAAAGATATTATTTTTCAATAAGACAAAGTTGAATCCCCCAAAAGATAGTAAGAGTTGTACCCTGGTCAGTGGCCAATTAACTGCACTTGATAGTCACGTGCTTGACTCCTCAAAGGACTGGATCTGTACCTGTGCATGAATAATGAAAAAGCCCCATACATGCAGTGGGCTATCATAATAAAATTTTTTTTTTTTTTCTTTTTCTTTTTCTTTTTTTTCTTTTTTTTTTTTTTTTTTTTTTTTGTTGTTGTTGTGCAAAAGTAACAAAATGCACGGGATGACAGGCACAGACTAAATGAAATTCAAAAGAAAAAAACTTAAAAGAAAGAGTTCACAGAACAGAGAAAGAAAACGAAAATGAAAACCACAAACTGAACCATCATAACCGGCTCGGCGATGGAGAAGAAGAAGGAAGGGAATCAGCTCTCGCCCAGAAGAAAAGGAGAAGGCCGACGATTGTGGCGGTGCGAAGACAGGGGAGGCAGCAGCGACACGGGGCACGGCGGTGGTTGACGTCCTCAGCAGCGGTGGTCGACGATGATGATGGTGTCGGCGGCGGCCCGGTGCTGATCTGTGGATTTCGGTTGGTTGGTCAATCTCATCGGTGATGATCAAGGTTGCCGACGGGTCTCGGCGTGGGTCTCTCCTTTCTCCGTTAATAAATTTTTTTTTTTTTTTTTTTTTTTGGATTGTGGGTGTGGGTTCTGTGATCAGAGACGGGCACGGATGTTGGCTACCGGCTTGGGTGGCATCGCTGGCTTCTCTGCTGGCTTGGGGGTGAAAAACTCATGAGGGGCTGCGGGGTATACACGGATTGCAGGGGCTGGCTTGGGCTTGTTCAAAATCTCATGGGGCAAATACTTGAAAGGTAATGTCATCCTTGGCCGGTTTGCACTTTTGATGGTTTTGCTTTCAAGTGGCTGTCTACGGTTGTGTTGTATGGATCGGAAGTTTGCTCTGATACCAAAACTGACGTAGGACAACCACAAAACAATAGAAATAAAGATAAAACCCTAGGAGTCAGCACCTAAGGGTTGCTTGGAGTCAGCACCAAGCAAAACTGGAGTCGGCACCAGTAAAAGAAAACACACGTTTTTTTTAATAATCATCAAAACTGTTTTACAATAATCCTAAAAAGTGTTTAAATAGCTAACAACAATAAGGCATAAAGAAACCCTAATTATTAAATGTTCAGGCTTGCTTAAACTCAAGCCCAATAACTAATAGACTCCATCCAGAAGGTCACGGGTTGGGCCGTCTTCTTTCTGCTCTTCCTCCTATACGTGCGTGTAATTGGGGGCTTGTACCTCGTGTCCGCACCACATGGAAGAGCCATGAGGATAATAATCAGTAACTGAAGACGTTCAACTTTGGCACCCTTAAACAACTTATCTCCCTTTGTAAAAACAACTTGAAAATTAAATTTTAGTAACTACTACTCCATAAACTCATGAGGGAGCCATAAAAATTACACAGTGGAAGATTTTTTATTCATCTGAAAAATTAAAGAATCAATTAGCAACTGTTATACCTATACACCCTTAATGGTGGCCTCCAAAAGACATCTAACACTCTTGTCTAATCATGACCAGCAATTTTGCAGCAGACTTATTGGCAGAACCAGAAAACAACCAAAGCACACTAAACCAGAGCTCAGAACATACTTCAGGGTTTATGCCAGAGTAACAAAGACAATGACTGTGGATTGACCACCCACATTGGAGTAGGCCAAAAAGGACAAGAAGGCAATTTGTGAACAAGACAATTTTTTCCACATCTTGACAGGTGAAAATTTCCACTACTTGACAAGTAAAGCCTCCTCTTAAAATCATTACTTTCGAAAATATTTAAATCAATACACCAATGCATAAAAATCTGAGTACAAAATATTAAACACAACACTACTCAAAAAGTTCATTCTTCCCCCAAAGGTCGTAAAGGCTATTGACTAAAACTTCTGTGCTCTCTTGTGGCAGGGAGCTTCAGAAAGAGCTTTTGGGGCTAAGCTTAGTTGGATTTATTTATTTATAATTATCAAAACATGGATAAAGGTTTAGGTTTTAGAGAAAATGGTGATTGGAAAAAGCCTTAGTAATGAGAAATATAATATTCTCCTTATTCGCTCTATCTGGATATCCATGGGTTTGCTTGGATTAAAAACCTATGTTTTGAGATGCAATTAGCCTTAGGATTGTCTCCTTAACCTTTTCAATGCTCTTGGTGCTGAAAGAAAGTTCTGGGTTTAAACTTTAAAGGATACAACTAGGCCTTTTCTTAAGCACCAGATTGGAAATGGGGAAAATGCTTCTCTTTGGTGAGATAAATGGCACTTTGCAGGGCCCTTGGTATTGAGTTTGCAGCAACTTGCAATGCCAATGCAATTAGGGGTCCTAACTTCTAAGTCCTAAGACCATGTTTTTAAAACAATGATTTAGTGGTTAAAATCATATTTCCTAACAGCTTAAACTTTTTGGACAACTATTAATTTATCATTATTATCCGAGTAAGTAGTTTCAAGATCAAATCTTCCTCTCTCTACCTCCCATTTAAAAAGTAAAAAATCTCACATGTTGGCAGTAGGACAACTGGTAATTTTGACAAAACAAACCCCTAATTAGCCAAAAGCCTTGTAGCTAAAATGACACCTCCTGGTGTTTCCAATAGAGACATACAGTTTCAAATCCCCCCTCCCTCCCCTATTGTAACTATCAAATTATAAAAAATAAAAAATAAAAATTAATAGTTGGTTATTTCCACTTTTTTATATCGTGAACTTAACCCTTGACTTTAATTTTGGTAATTGGAGTTGGACATCAGTATCACAAAACATGCACACACACTTAACACAATTAGGAAGAAGCTTTAATTTTCCTCCTTCGCTTTGATTAGCATTGGCAGGATGCAACATTAACAGAATGCCATCAAAATTTAACATTTTACTTGAGATGTTATAAAATTCTAAGTAAATTTTTGTAGAGAAATGTTGAACTCCAATAAAGAAGAAAATGAAAGAGGAAGTAAAGAAAGCTCACAAATTCAAGGCCAATTCCTCTGGAAGCTCCTTGAACCATGGAAACCCCACCTTCCCATTACAGAGCAGAAGAAGAATAACAACGCAAACAAGCCTTGCGGGCTATTGATCTCAGCCTCAGCGGTGATGCCATTACAGTGAAAGCGCGCTAATTCACAACCAAAAGCTTCATTCATTCATGCATGAAATATACCAAATAGATAGAGACAGAGATGAGAGATCTATACTATATATCTATATGCACCTACGTGTACAGATCCTGAAAGCTGTTATTAACTACTCCAAACTAGTAGTTTAGCACTCTCACACACCATGAACTTATGCAAAACTGTATGGCTGCTACACTGCCAACGTTGTTCCTTGGCACTCAAAGCCGGCATAAACGTTGGAGCTGATTCTTCAATACTCGGCTTGGCTGGCCCAAATCTATTTGAGTACCATTGGGCCACAACTGCCCAACTACCTTTTTGGGCCTATCCAACCCACAATCCTTACTTTCATTGTACACACAATTTTTTTTGTTTGTTTGTTTTGTTTTTGTTTTGGGTTTGTACTTGTGATAAAAGCATATATCGTTAGGTTCCGACACAAAAAATTAAAATACCATGGTATCTATAAAAATATTTAACCACATCGAACCAGCACAAGTTTACTTTAATGTGTGTTTGGCTCTAAATTAAAAAGCCAACTTTTTTTATTATTTAACTTATTTTTGCTACTATTTATAGATTTTACTGTACTTTTTGATTCTATTTATAGGTTTCACTATATTATTTCAGCTAATTTTTATCTTCATCTATAGTACTTTTAGCAAAAAAATTTTAATTTCAACAAAATAAGTAAATTTCAAACAAACCCTTAAAATATAAACATTTAGCTAGTTTTCTAGTTTTCGCAGGCAATTATTGAATATTATAATATAATATTTCATTTTCTCACATTTATTATAGATTTCTTATTTCGAATCGGTAAGAAGATCACTTACTCGAAATCCAATTCCCATCCCAATTCAGCAGCAGGCACCGAAGAGATAACATAAGACTGCAAAACAAACATCCATGTTCCACCGCCTAATCAAACAACAACAACAAAAAGGCTAATTTTTTTTTTAATAAATAAATTAGAGAGAAAAAAAAAAAATACACGAGTTTGACTGTTGAGGTGGACTGTTGCTAGTTCCCTTAGATCAATGGCTGTAATCAATCACCCTGATCTAGTGGTGGAAAACTGGTTACGTCAATAACCCTTATATTACAAGTAGAAAAAAAAAAAAGAGAAAAAAGAAAAGCAGCCACATTACACATTGATAGGCAGAGAAGCAGCCACACAGATTTTCACATATATTCCCTCTCAACCAAATTTAGCTCCTTCTTTCCCACACCATAATATTATCCCCTTAACTCTCCATATCCACATGTACCCAAATTTCATTCCTCACTTGCCTTCCTTCACACAGCCAACATTGTATCTAAAACCATAGGATTCTCAGAACGGTCTTGCATCAACTCTCACCAAAAAAATCACATCTTTCTGGGAGAGGTAAGATACTAGTACTTTTTTTTTTCCTTCTATAAATTATTGGGTGTCATCATTTATATTTAAATATATAGTTTGTTTGGGGCAATTTCATATCTGGGTAGCTTGAGTTTTGTTTGTTCTATTTGTTTCTGAACTGAAAATACCAACTTTTCAGCTAATTGACCACCTGGGATTTGTAGAGGGTGGAGGATACGATATAAGGAATTAGAAAGGATTGAATTCAGGTTGTTGTTGGGGACTATTTTTTATAGACCCCCATGTTAATTATAGTAGGAAGTATGCAAGGAACAATGGTTTCTCTGGCTTCTATGGCCAGTTTTGGAAGTTTGGCTTCTGAAAGGTCACACTACTCATTGGTGAGGAGAGGTTGTTTGTCAAAAGGGAACTGGGTTAAGAAGAAGAGGTGGCATTGAGTGTCATTGTCTGTGTAAATATTCTGCCACAACATCAACTGACTTGGTTTCTGAACAAAGTAACACCTATAGAGGAGGTAAAAGTGATGATAGTGATGTTGGTTTTCTACGTAAGCCGACTCCTAAGCCGGTTTTGATGTCGTCGGGGTCTACTTGGGAACCATCAAGAATCAATGGGGATTCTGGTGATGGTGATGGAAAGTTTTTTTTAGGGGGGGGGGGGGGGGGGGTTGTGTGTGTTGAGGAGAGGAATAAGGTGATCGAATCGCTTGGAGAGGTATTGGAGAAGGCAGAGAAGTTAGAAACTTCGGGGGTGAGTAAGCCAGGGAGTAGGAGTGAGAGTAGGGACAATGTCGCTACTGTACAAAAGGAGGTAAAGGGTAAGAATGGTAATACCAATAAAACAGCATAGAAAAGAGATCTTACTAACAATTCTAAAGCATGGTTTTGCAGAGAAAGCAAAGAAAAATGAGTCAAATAAGTACAAAGATTTTAGCCACATTACCCTCATATGAATCTTGATCAGCCATGGTAGAAGTTTGCATATGATAGCTGGGCAAAGGAGGCGAATTGTCTGTAAAGAAATGAAAGAGAGGGAGATTAAGAAGTGAGAGAATGTGCATGAAAAGATTTGTGAGGAGAGAGAAAAGTGAAATTGAAAGAACTTACAGTGAGAGTGAGAGGGTGAGAGAGAGAGAGAGAACTGGAGCTTTGGTTTTGCCAAGAAACGTCGGTGAGAAGAAGTGGGTCATGCCATTGATTACCATCCTCCTCCATTGTTGTTAAAACTTAAAAATGTATTTATGACTGTTTTTGAATGAGAGCGATAAAAAGAGTTAAGATGGGTTTTTGAAAAAAGAAAGAAAAATACAAGAGAGAGAAAGAAAGAAACTCAAATGTTTAAAGAGTATAGGTAACCTTACTATTCCTAGTTTGTAAAAAAATCATATTATTTTAATGTGTTGTTGGGTCTGAAGAGAAAAAGTGACTGGGGAAAAAGAAATAGAATAATATTTTTTATTATTTTAATAGATAGTTTATATTATTTTATTAGGTTGTATGTAAAATTAAAAATTGAAATGTAAGGTGAGTTGTAAAATGAATTGATAAAATAGATAAAGTAGTATTTGAAGAAGCAAAATAGTTTTTTTTTTTTTTTTTTTTTTGTTGCATTCTCAGATGCTAAGGGCCTGTTTGGCCAAACATTTTTGCTCACTCAATTTCCGTCACTCAATTTCCATCACTCATCACTCATCACTCATCACCCATCACTCATCACTCATCACTCATCACTCTAAATTATTACTTGTTTGGCACCACTACTTTATTTCAATAACTCAATTTTTTTCACACTATTCATGGACCCCACCTCTGCCACTTGGTGCAGCTTTCTTTTTTTTTTTTTCTTTTTTTTTCTTTTTTTTTTCACTGAATTCGGGATTCTGGGTACTGAAAAAAAAAAAAAAAAAAAAAAAAAAAAAAAAAAAAACACGAACAAACCCAGAGAAGACCGAACCACTGAAGAAAGAAGAAAGGAAAAAAAGAAAAAGAAAAAAAATGAAGAAGACAAGCTGATCTGAAGAAAGGAAAAAAAAAAAAAAAAAAAAAAAAAAAAAGAAGAAACCCAGGACTAGGACCGAATTCACTGAAGAAAGAAGAAAGGAAAAAAAGAAAAAGAAAAAAAAATGAAGAAGACAAGCTGATCTGAAAAAAAAAAAAGAAGAGGAAGACCACGAACCAGAGAAGAACCCAGAGCAGAAAAGAAAAAAAAAAAAAAAAAAAAAAAAAAGAAGAGGAAGACCACGAACCAGAGAAGAACCCAGAGCAGAAAGGAAAAAAAAAAAAAAAAAGAGAGGAAGAACACGGAACCAGAGAAGAAAGGAAAAAAAAAAAAAAAAAAGAGTAGATTTTTCAAAAAGTTGTGGGTGAGTTATGACAAGTGGGGCCCAATGTATTGTGATATTACAACATTGCCATTGAGAATTGAAAATTGGAAACTGAAAACAGCCAAAAGTTGTTTTCAGTTTCCACAACTCATAACTCAAAAATGTGAGAATTGAAAACTGAAAACAGAGTTATGGAAACAAAAAATAATGAAGGCAAACAAGCTTTTTGTATGGGTCCCACCATTTTTGAGAATTGAGTTATGGAAACAGAAAATTGAGTCATGGAAACACCCTTACCAAACAGCCTCTAATGTTCTAAGCTACAAGCCGCAATATAGTATGTTCGAGGGTTGAGCTAGGAGTTTAGGGTTTTGTCGGGGGACCTCGTCCTAACCCTCTTCCCACCTTTTATTTAAATGCTATTTAATGTAATGTATATATGTATGTATGTATGTTTGTGGGCAAAATAATAACATCATATCTAATTCTTTTTTTTTTATTGATAATATTTTGAACTCTCCTACGATAGTCAAGGAAAAAAAAATTATTATTTGTACTATATACGTAAGCCTTATAGTTATAAAATGGAATACTATCCAAACATCTCAACTAAATGTGCCAAATTTTATATATTGTTGTTTTTTTAATATTTGTTTAAAAAAAGATCTATTGTAGTGGGTCCAAATTGGGATTGATCTTCCTATAATAAATTTATTAATTGAAGGAAAGCTCGGATGAAGTTAGACACCATCTAAGTCCTGCACAAATAAGGATTGGCATCGCATTGGATGACGCTTGGTTCCTACTTGAATTGAGTTGTGACCGTGGACCTATGAACTTGAAATACCAAAGAGAAACTCATCTCTCCATGACCAACCTTAGGGTTGATTGTGGAGGCTTTGATGGCTAAGTTAGTGAACAACATGAAAGAATAAGTTCAAATGGTGAAAGAGAGTTGTACGAACAAAGGGAGCCGGATGAGCAAAGAGAGACTGGATGAACAGAGAGAGAGAGAGAGAGAGAGAGCTTCCTTCTTCCAAATGGTCTTGCTTTTGTTAATAAAGAAATGAGTAGTTGTACGTGCTCAGGAATGTGCGATTTTAGGCGATTTATTGTTGGACTGAACACCCCCTACAACTACAATAAAATAAATAAATAAATAAATAAATAAAAGAAGGAATCGCCATTGATATTTTAAAAATGATTTAAAAATACAAAAATTGTACAATTCAACAAAAATAATTATATTAAATCAAACAGGAAATACAAAAAAAATATATATATATATATAGCTTACGTTACAGTATATTTTCTATGTTGACCAAGTCTTGCTTAATTTCGTTAATTATTTTTTATTTATATTAATATTTTTGGAATTATTTTTGTCTTACTTTTATTTTAATCTTGTCTTCTAAAGTAAAATCTGGCTCTGACACTATCTGTGTTAAAGTCCTTAGTAAACGACCTATCGTTGTACTAAGAATAGCTAAAACAAATTGTAGCACTTGCGTTTCTGTTATGGAAGCTGTTAAGTTAGTTATGATTGTTAGGGCAGTTAATAATATATATGTTATGAAAAATAGTAACAAAGATGAGCAGTTATGCCTAGCTCTTGTATGTAAATAAATAATTCAATGAATCGGAGATTGAGGCGTTGTTTGGTTTGTCACTCACTCATATCCCAACACTCATAACTCAAATCTCCTCACTCAAACTCATATCCCAATATCTCATAACTCTAACTCAATAAAACCAATAACTCACTCTCATCCCAATATCTCACAACTCTAACTCAATAAAACCAATAACTCAGTCTCACGGTCATTTGGTTGAAGATTTTCATAGCTATCTCAAATTCAAAAACCCACATTTCTGTCACTCACTGGGTCCTACATAGCATTGATTGCACTGCAAAAGCACTACAATAGCAACAGACTACCCGCGTGTAATACCTCTCTCCTTTTCACGCCCTTCCCACAAAATCTCATCAGCTTCTCTCTCCATTCTCTCCACAACTCCTCTAATCGGCGAAATTGGAGCAAAAGATTATTGAATGGATTACAAGAATGCTCTTGGACCGGGTTGTGCTTGTGTTGTGGGTTTGGGAGAAAGGAAAAGGGAAAGTAATGAAGAAGGGTATGGTCTGTTGGTTGGGAAAGTAATAAGAAAAAATATATGTTGCTCACAAAAGCCTGTAGTGATGGGATGAGACGTTGCTGTGAGACCTGTGTTTGTTGAAAATTTACAAAACTGTAACTGATAATTCAAAACTCTTAACTTGAAAATAGCCTCACCGTCAGGGGCAGATCCACGTAGTGGCTTGGGGGGGTCATGGCCCCTGCAAAAAAAAAAAAAAAAAAAAAAACCATTATAGTAGGTAGAAAAAACATTTGGGCCCCCTCAATATTGGATAGTCAACCCTCCCATACCCATTTCTCAGCTATTCTCCCAACCCCTGCTTTAGTTTTAGGCCTTATGTACTCCAAATAAAACAAAACACTGGCCCACTTCATTTAAATACTCAAGTCCTAACACTAACAACAAAATTACACTTTCTCTCCATCTCAAAAAAAACCCACCCACTAACCCAGGAATCCCCTATTTCCTTTACTTATTATTCTTTTGTTTTGTCTTCTTTGATACACTTCCACTTGCACTGATACCACTACCTACCAACCTCCAAAACTCCAGTCTTCTGTCTTCACAATCCCAAAAAAAAAAAAAAAAGACCCATTTTTTCTTTCTTCATCAGCTTTAGTTTTGGAACTTGGTGACTGCCTGGTGAGTTTTCTTCTCTTTCTTAAGCATTAGACATTCATCTCTTTTTAATGTCTTTTTTTTATTTTCTCAACTATCTACACCTAAATATTCACATGCTCTTTATATTTTCATAGATTTTTAAAGAAATACATGATTGAAGACATGGGGAGATTGTTTGTGATGAGTCTTGAAGGGAAGATCTAAAATTGGAGGCAGAGGCACTAGACATTGCTACATGGGTGACCCATCTTTGCACTTTGTGAAGACAAAGTTTCTAAGGTAAAATTGTTTTGATTTATTACCTATTTTTGATTAGTTAGATATCATGTGGTTGTGGGAGTTGTTAAATTGTTTGGTTTATATTGTGTACCAATACTTGTGTGTTTAATTTTTATTTTTGTTTGAGGGGTTATTATTAATTAAAGTCGTATTAAAAATGGGTTAACTATTTAAATTATAGTGGAAATTTTATTTTTTTTCTTGAGCATGAATAACATCCATATAACTAAGTAAAAATTTCTAACTAAAATTTTATTTTTTAAAGTTCTTTTCAGGATAATTTTTGAGTCATATTCTTAAAGTTAAAAGAATTATGAGCAAACGAAAAATAATTGATGCATTCTTTAAGAAAAATATGTTAGCAATTCAGAAATTAGGACACCTGTGGTTGTAGAAACAAATGTTAATACTTCAATGCTTGATGAACATCTCTCCAAATGTTCAAGAATTCAATTTGAAGAGATAGATCGTGATCCAGGATCATGTAAACAAATATGTGAATTCCCTATCAACAAACAAGATGAAATCCGACGAGCTTATCTCAAATAAGGTCTATATCAACCTAAAAATATAGACTATCCATACAACGATGATACTCATCGTCGTCGATTTCAATCTTCATAGTTTGAATCACATAAGGATTGATTGAAATACTCACCTTCAATGGATGCGATATATTATCTACCTTGCTACCTTTTTTAGTAAGAAACCAATAGGTCATCCCGGATCAAATGCATTCATTTTAACAGGTTTTAATAATTGAAAAAATGTGAAAGATGGAATGAATTGTCATTTAATTCGTCATGTAGGGAAAGATCCAAACTCCCCACGTAAAATTGCTATGAAATGTTGCAAGGATTTAAAGAATTATTCACAACATATTGACAAGCTAATTGAGAAACAAACGTCACAAGAATTAGAAAATAATTGGTTGCAGCTTAAAACCTCAATAAAGTGTGCTCGATGGCTAGCATTCCAAGCTTGTGCTTTTAGAAGTCATGATGAAAGCATTGATTCAAAAAATAGAAATAATTTTATTGAATTGATAAAATTTACATCAGCTTTCAATGACAAAGTAGCTAGTGTTGTCTTGGAAAATGCTCCACAAAATGCCAAATATACATCACCCACAATTCAAAATGAGATTTTGCATATTCTTGCTAGTAATGTGCGAAATGCTATTCATGAAGAAATTGGGGATGTAAAATTTTGCATTCTTATTGATGAAGCCCGGGATGAGTCAAAGAGAGAGCAAATGGCCATTATTTTGAGGTTTGTTGATAAAAATGGTTTCATTAAAGAACGTTTCTTTCATGTTGTGCATGTTAGAGATACTACTGCGTCGACCCTCAAGAAAGAGATATGTGTTGTTCTTTCTCGTTACAACCTTCACATTGAGAATATTCGAGGTCAAGTGTATGATAGAGCTAGTAATATGCATGATGAATGGAATGGAATGAATTACAAGCTCTATTTCTTAAAGAAAGTCCATATGCTTATTATGTACATTGCATGGCTCATAGGTTGCAATTGGCTTTAATTACAGCATCTAGAGAAGTAAAAGTTGTTCATCAATTCTTTGATCATTTGACTAATATTATCAATATTGTCGTTGGTTTTAGTAAGCGTAATGATGAATTGCAATATGCTCAAGGGGAACAAATTGAGATTATGATTGCTTCTAATGAAATTGAGACTAGAAGAGGAGCAAACCAAATTGGTACTTTGCAAGGGGCTGGAGATACACGTTGGGGATCTCATTTTCAATCTATTTGTAGTTTGATGAAAATGTTTGATGCAACTTGCAAAGTTATCAATACTATCTCTGAGAAAGGGGCTAATTATAAACAACGTGGTGATGCCGATGGAGCTTATCAGGTATTAACATTATTTGAATTTGTTTTAATTTTGTATATGATGAAAGAGGTTATGGGAATTACTAATATTCTTTGCCAAGCTTTGCAACAACATTCTCAGGATCTTTTAAATGACATGCATTTTGTTTCAACTACAAAATCACGTATTCAAAAGTTGAGAAATGCTGGATGGAAGCCTTTACTTGCTAGTGTTACATTATTTTGTGGACAACATGAAATTGATATTCCTGATTTAAATGCTCATTACACTAAAACTTGAGGTAAATACCGTCATCAAGATGAAGTTTTGACAACAATATAACATCATTTTAAGAATTGACATATTTATAGTTGCAATAGATTTTCAATTGCAAGAATTGAATAGTAGATTTTGTGAACTAACAGCAGATCTTCTCACTCTTAGTTCAGCATTAAATGCTAAGGATGCTTTTAAATCATTCAAAATTGGTGATATTTGCAATTTGGCTGAAAATTATTATCCTCAAGACTTCACTGAGTAGGAAATTTGTCTTTTGAAGCATCAATTGCAATATTATGAACTTAATGTGACAAAGCATCCAGATTTTCAAAATATGGGTACAATATCTGAGTTTGTAGGGGATTAGAAATTTCAAGGAAGTCTAAATTCTATCATTTAATTGATAGACTGATTTGTCTAGTGTTGACTCTTCCAATTTCTACAGCAACTACAGAACGAGTTTGTTCAGCTATGAAACTGTTAAAAACAAGATTTCGCAATAAAATGGAGGATGAACTTTTGGCAGATAATATGATAGTTTATATAGAAAAGGAAATTGATGGGAATTTCACCATGGAAATGATTATGGGTGAATTTTATTCCATGAAAAATCGTCATCAGATATGATTTTGATGTGAAATGTTTTTTTTGTGTGGATATTTTTGTATATGTCTATAGTGAACTAGACAGTATTGTATGCTCATTAATATTTAAGATATATCAAAATTGAAATTTCATATTCAATAGACTTATGATTTATGTCTTTTAAATCAATACTTCAAATCGGCCCCCTATGTAAAAATTCCTGGCTACGCCCCTGCTCATCGTGTTTCCAAAATTGCTCACCCATTACTCAAAACGATGAGATATCATCACTGAGTTAATCATTTGGAAATTCATCCAAACAAGCATGCTACCCGTGGGCCCCACCAATTTTGGGTTATGAGTTAACAAAACTGGAATATATTAACTCAGTTCAGGGAAATCCAAACAAGGCCTGATTCTCTCTTTTTCATCAAATTTTCTCTTACGTACTTATCTGTTTCTTTTTTCTCTTTTTGTTTCACTAACTTTCTTAATTCTCTTTTCATAACGGAGAAGTCGTTTGCCTTCAGATTCTTTTTCATTGCTTTCATCAATCTGTATGGAAGGAAAAAAATACCACGTACTAGACTTTCTATAAATTTTAGAACCGCCAAATTCATTCTAAAGTTTGGAAACGTATGCTGCAGGTTAATAGTCAAGACAATAACTTTTCCATGTCTTTGGAAGTTCCGAACAAAGACCAAAGACTTCATGAAAACGTATGCTGGCTCTTTATGTATGTCATTAATTAATCTGCCAGTTTCACTTTCATCAACCTTGAAGACGTGTGATACAGATTAGAAGACTTTATGATATCAAAAAAAAAAGATTAGAAGACTTTAATGCCTGTTATTGTTTTCACCAAGTCTTTGCTAATTGTCTGGAACTACGTTCCAAAGACTTGGAAAATTATAATCTTGGAATTTTCGACCATAACAATTGTTTGATGTAGATTGCAAACTGAATGTGTGGCAATCAATAAATGTCTAGCAATCATGTTATTGTGGTCGCTCTATTAACCAAGTAAGATTGAACGTGTAGCAATCATGTTATTCAAGTCAGTTTTATGTCATCCATTTATTTTTCCTCAATTAAATTAGGAAAAAGACTCTTTATAAATTCACATCTACTCATTAGTATCCCGTGCAATGATTGAGAAAATTAAATAAAATTTATTTTTATATAATACATATTTATTTAAGTTTAAACTATAAATTACATTCTTTAATTATATAACATATTTTCAAATCAATCATTTAAGTTTCATTTTCTCCGTTTCAATCCTTCAATTTTGTCCAATCCCACCGTTAGTTTTAGATTGTTCACTTCCCAAAACAATGTCATTTTAGTGAATTCAAAGAGGCGGATCAAATGGGAAAATTAAATTGAAAACGAATTAAAGTTAAATTACTGAAGGAAAAAAAAAAAAGTGAAACTAAAAGAACTGAGTTGAAAACATATCAAAATCTGAGAGTGTAGTTTGTGATTTAGCCTTTATTTAATATAAGTGTTAATCAATAAAATTTAATTAGAGAATTTGTAGAAGAGGATATACCTTAACTAATTGAAATTTATTTATAGAAAGCCAAACCTAATTTAATTCAAACTTTGTTTAGTGTTTGGTTGTGTTATCTAATGTTGGGTAATAAGTTGACCCCAATTCAATTAACTAATTACACAAGTTGATTAATTAATTCAATTACATGCAAAGTCCAATAAAAAACATAACCATATCACCAATCTAGAGTACAACGTGCGTGGTAGAAAATAATGGGAAAACCTTCACAAGAATAACCTCAATGAGTGATTATTTAGGTCACTACTCCTGAAGAATCCACTAATCAAATTGAGGTTATAATTATAGAGATCTTACACAATCCCAAATATCAATACATACCTACCATAGAACATACTGATACTTGATACTAGCTCAACTCCAACTTAGTTGGACTTTAATCTTAGTGGACTTTTTCTATTAATTAGCATAGATCTCCTAACGATGTAGCTAACGGTTGCAAGATCTCCAATCAACGTGACTAGTTCTCCATAGCAATCCAAAATAGTTGTAGTTGTTGATGCAAAGTTCTTCGCAACAGTAAACTTCAATAATGAATCTGAAGTAGCTCAGAATTACAAAATTCTTAGCACACAAAAGTCGCAACAACTCTTTGTGAGGCGTATAGGATGACGTCGCTGAAAAATACTATTTATGTCATCTTGGAACCTTAGTGTATGAATCCCAAAGTTGCCATGTCATCAGAAATAGAACTAAGAATTATATTAATTTGATGCTCAATTGATCAACTGTTATCAAGCTAGTTGTCGAGGTATAAATTCCCTCAATGGATCGGCTGCTTCCGAGCTATCTGCTGAGACAGCAGTTGCAACATTGATTTGAGCAAACCTTAAGTAGTTTTGATTAAATTGATCTTTCTTGAATGCTTTCTAGACACTCTAAATTAAGACTCAAATACATAAAAAGTGAGTTTTTACTTGAATTTTCCAATTTACAAAAAATATGACCCTAACATCTAAAAAGACAATAAATTCTAATTGGTTCAAATTAACAATTAACCACTAGTCGTAACTCCAAAGAGGTGGAGTTAGACCCTATTCTCTCTTTGAAGAGAGGAAAGTATTATTAATCATTGCTCTGATGATGGTGTTGATGGATGGAATGAATCCTAAAACTACTTGGGTTGGTGTTTATGAATGATTCCTATATAAACTAAAGTGTTGTGTGTCTGCTTTGAAATGGTGATGAAAACATGCAGAATAAGAAAGTGAATTTTGTGGCTATGGGTGGGGGGTTGGTAACCTAAGCTTTGGGTTTCTAGCAAGGTTTTAAATTCCATTATGTTCTGGTCAGAAATTTTCATTTAGGTTATTCTGGTGCTTAATTCAGTGCACTCACCTGTTCCGTTTTGGTCTAAGTTCCGGTCTATTCCAAACTGTTTAGATGTTTTAGATGAATTCCAGATATTTTGGTCTCTCAGTTCCAGACTATTTCGAGTTGTTCCAAATTGTGTTGAATTTTTAAAACATTGAAGCCCAAATTTGTTATTTGACTAAATTTATTCTCATATCACATATAAAATTTTGTCTCGGTTAATTAGATATAATGAAATATTAAGTTATATATATACACACACTGTGTAATCTCCAAATGGTGCACTGGTACTAGAATATTTCGTTTCCTGTAGTCAAATATTTGTGCAATTGGTGGTATAATCTCATGCTCATCTTCCATAAAATGTGTGAGAGAGAGAGTCATAGTATCTAATCATCAATATAAATATATATATATATATATATAAAGTAAAGACTTCATGTGAGAGAGCATGAGGTTCTACCAAGTGGTACATTGTATGACATTCATTTTATTTAGGCTTCTACCTCATCTAAATTTAACATTTATATCAAAATATTAAGTAATTGTAGATGCATTTATTTCAATGTATGAATAAAATTCAAAGAATTCATACATTTATAACTTTAAATGCTTTGGATTAATACGGATGGATCTAAAAAGTCATGGGAAAGGTAAGAAGTAAGAAAACTTTTCAATTTCCGATATAAGACTAACTTCAATGTAGAATTGCAAGAGTCGGATTCAATGAATTTGATAATATGGTATGATTATTTGTCTCCACATTTGTCCAATATAATTTCTCTCACAATATCTTTTGGTTCCCTTTTTGAAAGGTATGTTAATTTTCAAAATATTATGTTCATCTTAAACATTTTGTTTAGATTTTA
The DNA here is from genome assembly GCA_023736055.1 of Quercus glauca. NCBI lineage: Eukaryota > Viridiplantae > Streptophyta > Magnoliopsida > Fagales > Fagaceae > Quercus > Quercus glauca. The sequence goes on along the minus strand of CM043318.1, from coordinate 22,498,044 downwards.
TGTATACATTTTTACTAATGTAGCACGTAATGTGTTTAGATTGGTTTTTTCATATTATGTGTCTATTTAGATTTTTGGTTTTTTGTGTGATGCATATATTTGGTATGGATTTGTAGTATTTTTGGTGTTTTGGCTACCTTTAGGAAGGTTAATTTTTTTTGTTGTTGTATCATTATTGTTTTTATGGCATTATTGTTTTTGTTGTTGTATCATAAAATTATAATTGTTGTTGTTGTATCATTATTTTGTTGTTTTTTATGGCATTATTGTTTTTGTATCATTATTTTGTTGTTATTGTTGTATTATTTTGTTGTTGTTGTTGTATCATTATTTTGTTGTTGTTGTTGTATCATTATTTTATGGCATTATTGTTTTTGTTATTGTTGTATCATTATTGTTTTTGTTGTTGTATCATTATTGTTTTTATGGCATTATTGTTTTTTTTTGTTGTATCATGAAATTATAAAAGTTTTTATAGCTAATTGATTAAGATATCATTCTTTCAATTTTCACCCTATTATAATTACAAACCTAAAAATCAAACTTTTCTTCAATTAAAATGTTAATGTGCCTTAATTTTATTAATCATGTAAATTTTGAAACTAAAGAAAAGTTACTTCCAATGACATAAAAATTATAGGTGTTGATATAGTGGAGATAGAGACTTTAGTGGTATAAGAAAGTAGAAATTAATACCATAGAATCTATATATAAAGCATAAATCATACAAGAAAGACACCTATGAACCAACAAATTTGTAGGTGACAATGTTAACTGTGAGTCTGTATGACTAACAATAATAGTATTCATGAAATTAATAGGTCATAAATAATTTCTTATAAAATTTATCAAATACACTGCGCATCGCGTAGAATATCGGCTAGTACATGAAAATTTCTGTACTTTGCGACTATTTTGTTGATCAACACTTAGGCCTCCGTATTGACACTTCAATTCCTTATTGGAGTGCTGATTGGCCTAATGGGTCCTACTTTTTGGAATTTCCAATTTGCTTTATTTAGAATCATTTAAAATTTTAGCATGTGAATTCTATTTTAATTTTTTTTTTCATCATGCAAACTCTAATTAATTAAAATAAATTTATTATCTAATAAGATAAGCAAATTTATTTTGAAATTAGTTAAAAAGATATTATTGTTCATGTGGAATTATGTAGTGTTTGCATATCTATCATAATTTGTGGGGGCATTTTTTGCTTTAAAGGGAACTTATGAGTACTCCTTAGGCAAATTTTTGCTTTTGTCCCACATTGGAAGGGTTTCCTTCCTCTTAGCACCTTGTAAGGCATGAACCAATGGCATTAGAGTACCACTAGTTTGGTTTTTATTGTGGGGGCATTTTTTGCTTCAAAGGAAACTCATAAGTACTCCTTAGGCAAATTTTTGCTCTTGTCCCACGTTGGAAGGGTTTCCTTCCTCTTAGCACCTTATAAGGCATGAACCAATGGCATTAGAGTACCACTAGTTTGGTTTCCTTTGAAGCAAAAAATGCCCCCACATAATTAAATTATGAATGATAGGATTTTATCTTTCAATTAAATTTCAATTAATCTTTTTATGGACCAATTAATTTTCTAGCTGTTTGTGATACAAAATTATACTAATTAATTTTGTGTGATACAAAGTTATACTCCGAAAATGTTTATGTATATCTTAAGATTCATGTTTTTTTATTATTTATTTATTTATTTATTTTTACATAGGACAAATATTTGAAACTTATAACATTTTGTTTTTTACTATCTAGTTAAGACATTCTTCTTCTTCTTAGAAAATAAAAATAAAAAGTTAAAAATGCCAAGTTTCACCCAAGGTCTTTCTATATCTATACTACTACTTAATGGACTTTTCTTGTTTGAAATGAACATTTCGTAAGTTCAAAAATACTCACACACCCTACATTCAAGTAGGGGCAAAACTTGGGGACAATCTGGTAAAAATACATTGCCTACAAAACAACCACTCTCTTGTTGGTTTTCAAATTGCTTTATCCACTTATAAACAATTGAGAGAGGGTGAAGTGGTGGTTTTAACCTAGGCTGGTGGATCTATGTTGATATTTTGTCTCTAAAGAGAAGTGGAAGCAGAAGCAGAATCTGAATGTGGATGTGAAGAATCCAACGATTTCAAGCCCTCCCTCTCTAGGTACTTCTCTTTTCCCAGTTTGGTTTCCCAGAATATTACAATATATTCTTTTCACGGTAGATGTGTGTGACACATTCATGAACTGAGGCGGCGTGAAATACATTTAATAATAGATGGAACGAATGGTCAGTAAAATAACAACTTTATAGAATTTCAGTGACAAAATACCGTATTGTGATAATCACAAATGTGTATTTAGTGATTGGTGGATAAGGAATAGGTGATCATACATGTTTCAAAAGGTGTTAGTTAAAACTTAAAACATTGTGATAGCTTTTTGTGTTGAAACTTTTGTGCTGTGTGGAGCATATAATTTAAAGTTTTTTTTTTTTTTGGCACATTTTTTAATAATTATTAATTTTTTGTTTGGTATACTAGAGGTACATCACATGCAAAACACTCATAGATGAAAATTTTATTTTACTCGAGTAGAACACTCATCACAACTTTAGGTATTTTTGTAGTTGAAAAATGTAGTAATCAAGATGAATTTTTATTATATCAATATTGTGAAATAGAAAGAAGAAGCAAACCCAACCCAAAAACAAAAAAAATTCAAAAGTCTTGAAACTCACATAGTAAATATAATCATAAAATTTGAGGCAGACCCCCACAAAAATTGTTAAATGCTATTGCTTTTTTTTTTTTTTTCATAATCTACAAACTTTCTTCTCATAGAGTACCCTTTTCTCTTTGTCAGAAGTTTTTAAAAGAAAAATTAAAGACACTAGACCAAAAATAAAAATAAAAAACCTCATCGCACCTCCAAACAGTGGCGGCTTTAGGAATTGTTTTTTAAAGAGGGTCATTAACAAACTTAAATTAAACAAAATTTAATATAAAAAAAGGAACTTGAATATATTGAGTTATCGAAAAAAAACGCACAAATACATAAAGTTTTACAATTTTCTTCTTCGAATTTGTATATTTTGAAATCATTTCATGATAGTTTTGTTAGAATTATTTGCCCTCCAAAACAATATTATACATTTTTATTTGATAATAAAAAATTATTTTCACATTCATAATTTTATAGGTATATTTTATTGTTTAAATGTGGCATGTGATGTCACCTTTGGAGAAAAATCATGTTAATGGTTAAGGAACCAAAGACAGGGAGTAATGATTTTTCATAGATTATTAAATTGTTTTAGGTTGTGGATATTAATTGAATATTACCACTAAAGCCTACACTTGTTGTGCTGCTATATGATAGAGGATGATTTACTCCGTCATTGAGGTAGTGACTTTAAGCAGACAAGTGGGTGTAATGTAACAAGTACATACACTAAATTGGATTTGATCAAGGACACCTTATGGAGCAATCACTGTTAATTAAAAGGTTGTCCTATCACAATTTTTCTATTGTCCTTAAACATTAGGGGTTTGTGTATATTTATTTATTATGCACATAACTTTGACAATGTCAACTGGTGATGCCAATTTTAAAGGCTATATATAGACACGTTGGGTTATGTGTGTAATGAGTAAGATATATAAATGCTTAACAATGAATCTACCAATCTCTAAGGAAGATAGTATATTCTATTGATTTTCATATTGAAATTGGACTCAAAACAAAACTGGCCGGTGACATTTTTCGAAAATGTTTTTCATATATATATATATATATATTTAAAGATTTTTTTTTTCAAAAATATTTTGGAGTCCATTAGAAATTATGAAATCAAGAAATTAAGGGTTACATAAGCTAGGGACATGACAGTTATATTAATCCAGTCCTAGTGGATTGTGGGAATATAGTATGATGGAAGGATATAGATATAAAATTGTAAGTAATGGGACCTCATTTGTAATTCTCTAATCTTCAAGGGTCAATTGCAATGTGTTGATGGATATTATTGCAATCTGTAGAAGTTCAAATATTTTCTTGATATGATTGAGAAAATTGAGGAATAATTTTGGAAATAGTTTCAAGATAAGTCAATAACATTCAAAAAGTTATTGATAAAATCTTACTGTTGAAGATTAGGATCCCTAAGGATCCCACGTCCAATTTCTCTCTAGGATTTTAGAAGTCTACTATAAAATAAGATTTTATAATATCATATTTAGTAGTTGGCCATCAAAACTACTGAGTGATACTGCAATCTTCTGAAAGCTCAAAAAGAAACAGAGAAAGAGACACGTGAATACCTTGAGAGGCAACACACTTGGGTTGCTAAGAAAGGTACACAATTTTGTTCTATTTAGAATTTATGGTTGTGTGGTACAACGATCTTTAAAAACAAAATATAAATTTTTGTTCTATATTACTTCGGCAAAAGTTTTCAAGTTTATTATTAATTGTCATTATCTATTGTCAATGTAAGTATGACTATTTTATTTTGTTAAGTGTGTATACTATTTTTGTTTTTATGCAATTGTGGTTATATATTTGTCATTGTTTTTATAAAATATTTTAAACTAAATGACAAAACTCAACCCTACTTGTATTGTATAATTATTAATCCACACAGCCATATTTATCCATACATAAATAATACACCAAGTTATTGTTTAATTGTGGGAAGTTGATATGTGATTAGGGTGTGAAAAAATATTTTTTGAAAGTAATTTAAATTAGTAAAGCAATATTTTATATGTATAGATTTTTTTTTTTTCAAGTCAGGAAATGAACCCCCTGAAATGTATGTACAGCCGCTCCTTTATGAGGCTAATATGTGTGTGTATATATATATATTTATATATTTATAGACGGGTTCAAGTTACACCCAGTGTAACTTTAAAAAATTACATTTTTAAACCAATGGATTTTAGTAGATCTAACGATAAAAATAAATGCACCCATTTATGCTGATATTCTGATAAGAATCTTATTTATTGTCCTTATTTAAAACATTTCATACCTATCTTTAATCCCAAAAATATATATATTTTTTTCTCTGCTCTCTCTTTCTCATCCACTACATATTTCTCTCCCCTCCATTGCTCTTCCACCTCTATTTTCATAAAATTTCACCTCTACAGCCACATAAAATCTGATAAATCAAAAACTCGAACTAATTAGAAGTAAATAACTTAAAAATTGAAACTAACTCCACAGCCACATATTGAAGGCAGCAAATGCATTATTGCACAAATTGGCAAAAATTAGATTGTGATTGACATCTCATACCAGCTGTGTGAACCTAATGTCCATTGGGGGTAGATCCATAGATCTAGAGTTACTTTATTGATTTTCACTTGGATAAGTCTTATGGCAATGAAAGCACTGACAAAACTATTTGTCATTTTCTTGCATATTAACTAAAAAGCTGTGCCTGTGACAGAAAATACGACCAAGTTTTTTTTTTTTTTTTTTTTGGTAGAAAGGAAATGCATTAAAAACTAAAGAGTTTTGGGACAAGTTTATTACAGAACACATCATCCAAATTTGAAAGATAACCTGACAAGTGCTACAATACAAAATCAAAGGTTTGATTGACTCCCAATCTCGCCAACCATAAGCACATTCGTAAATTTTGCAGTATTAATGCCTAACAAGCACCTAGTAAAGCTGGGAAACCAACAACCGTTTACTTTAGCCTTATGTTTAAATATATTTTTAAACATAATTTGCTGCTTTTGTCTCGGGGCAGTGTAATAAATATATATATATATATTGTGATAAGATAATATATATTTATATCAATTAAAAAGAGCATTTTCATTAACAGACCTTTACAGGTAGCAAATGTGAATTCAAAGGAATTCAAAACATATTTAATTAAGCAGTAACACATATGTGAATTCAAAGGAATTCAAAACATATTTAATTAAGCAGTAACACATATGACATAGCAATCAGTTTTAAAAATTTTCTGTACTAATCATCGCGTATTCTTGGTGTGATAGTCACTTTATAAGTATAAGTATTTGTAGAGTATGAGCGGCAAGGGCCGGGGTTCGATTCTCCAGAAAGGAACTTCACACATATATACACTTAAATTAGGCTATAGGAGAAATTCTATCTTATAAAAAAAAAAAATTCTGTATTAAACCATATAAGTGTTTCGGTTTTTCTAAAAATATATATATTATTATTACTATTATATAAAATAATGAATTTAATTTAATATTATTAAAAAATCTAAAATAAAGTGGGATTAAAAAAAATATTTATTTATAATTTTTCTAAAAATAAAATTCACATTTTTGAATAATTATAAACAAATACAATAAATATGAAAGTTAAAAATCAATTATTGCATAATGTTACACAATATTATCAACAATCAACAAACAACAATGTTATTGCTTATGAATCCTTATTGCATGCACAATATTATGGATGGCAATAATTATGTGGCGTGCACGTTTTAAGCAAATTATATTAAGAAATAAAAAACAAAACCCTAAAAAGTTTATAACCACATGTTTACTTCACAGGTACTCACGTGAATGAGCTTTCAAATCTCACATTTATTAAGTTTTATCTCCTCTCCATCATTCAGAGTTTCAGACATCACAATCTTCTCAAATCTCACCTTTCTCTCTTGAAATTTAAACACCAAAGTCATCAAAGTCAGGCAGACATCACAATCTTCTCAAATCTTACCTTTCAGACAACACAGTAGTAGGAATCTTTCTAAATACATTGGGTCACTCACCCAGACGGCACTTTCCACACACGCATGGACACTTTTTGGATATCTTGCTGCCATGCTCTCACAATAACATAATTTCTTAATAAGAGAATTTTATTTGAAATAATATCAATTAATTCAGAAGTTTGTAAACGCTTTTTGAATATCTTGCTACCATGCTCTCGCAATAATAGAATTCTTTAATAAGAAAATTTTATTTAAAATAGTACTAATTAATCCAGAAGTTTATAAACAACAATGACCATGTAAAGATTATTGAAAAATCTCTAATCTTCTTAATCCTCTTATAGGATATGTTGGCCCTTATTATGATAACCATGATCTAGATATTGATATTGAATATTGATAAAGACCGATTCTTTAAGAGAGATGGAACTAGACATTTCTAACACTTGGAAAAAAAAAAAAAAAATACTAAGAACGTCCTGGCAAATATCCTTACATGCACAATTATTACCTTTGCAGAGCTCTGCCTGAAAAAAGTTAAGACTCCGACCAGGCCCCTACCCTTGTTGCCACCTGTACATCCATGGCTTAGCCCTTACTTTCTTCTGAAACGAATAATGTCTAAGCTCCAGAAATGTCTTCAAACGTGTCGTCCTTAGCAGTCAGACTTCTTTACTCCTTGGCAGAAGTATAGCTGGATAAGGATAACCATGCAGTCAGGCCCTCTCATTCAGATTGACATTTGTCAACCAATGCTAATGTTTGTCAGCCAGACCTCTTACTCCCACAGACATTTGTCAAAATTGTTCCAGCCCCATCGTCCTTTGTAAGAGCTTATCATGTTCTGAATGTAAGATATTTTCTGTAAAATATTGCCTATAAATAGGATTCTGGTATCTTTGTACGGGCAGAGAGGAAAGAAAGATTGTGTTAATTGCAAAGAGAGAGAACGAGTGACTGGCACAACTTTTGAGAAAAATAGTATATTTGTGAAAATTTTCAGCCAATACTTTAGCCCAGCAAGCACTTTAAGAAAGGGAGAGAACAAACAAAGTTTGGCATGGCGTAGTAAATTTCCACCCCTTCTTTTGACGTTTGAGCAGATTACAGATCAAATACATGTAAGACATGTAAGAAATTTTCCGGTAACCTTCGTTAGAACATAATAGAGGACAAACAACTTCTTCTCATATTACTTTGTGACCAATTTTTTTCTTTTTGCTGAATATTGTGACCTATTTATTATAAAGTTATTTTTACATTACTTTTTACAAGCTTTTTAAGTGAATTTTATATTATTTTTTGACTAGCTATAAAAGTTGACTCTTTTGGATATTATTGAATCCTGAGTTTATTTGTGTTATGAGCACTGTTTCAAGTTATTTAAGGAATTGAAGAAAAAGAGTGAATTTCGACAACACTGTTGCTGAAATTCTAACAAAAATATGAGAGAGAAAGAGAAAAAGTGGGAGAAAGAAAATTTTGAATTTCGGTAATTTCATTACCGAAATCCCTGCTGCCCAAACATGCTGACCGAGTGGGTGTGAAGTGCCCGAAATGTGCTAGTGCTAGGTGGGTGCCCAAAGGAAAACCAATTGTGATAATGCCATTGTCGAAATAAGGGGAAAAAAATTGTGGCAATTGTGGCAATGCCATTGCCGAAAATGGGAGAAAAAAAAATAGTGGTTGCTGAAATCTGGGAAGGAATTAAAAAAAAAAATTGCTACGTCTACAATATTTTTACAACATTTTCATAATATTAGTTATTATTAATTCAAATTTGAATTTAACACTGAGATTACTTTTTTAACCTAATAATAACAACCAGTAACAACCTGTCACTTAGGATTTGTTGTAAAAATATTATAAAAATTGTGTGCACATATCATTTCAAAAAAAAAAGTGGCAATTGATTTGTGGCAATAACATTGCCGAAATAGAGAGGAAAAAAAATTGTGGGAATGAATTTGTGGCAATAGGTATTGCCGAAATAGGAGGGAAAAAAATTGTTGCAATTGGTTTGTGGCAATGGCATTGTCGAAATAGGAGGAAAATAATAAAAAATTGTTTGATTTTTTGCAATGGCATTGCCGAAATAGGAAATTGGAGGAAAGAGAGAGAGAGAGCTGTTTGAATAAAAAAAAATAGTACACATATTCTTATTCTTCAGTATTTTTTTTTTTTACTTGTTTTGTATGTATGTCATGTTCTTTCCTTTCATATTGTAAGTGAAAAGTCAATCAACCAATCACCTCAACTCCTTATCTGATTCATATTCTCTGCTTGACCATCTATTCATATCACGCCTAAATCTATCTCAGATATTCTTTTTTGTCTTTTTATTTCTACTCTTTGTAATAAAAGTACTTACCCTTGTTTTTTATTTCTCCCATTTCTCCTCCCTCACTGAAGAATTGCATCTCCTCACAAAGTTACATCCTCCGAGCTTTGCTTCAGTGTGCACAACTAAGGATTGTAAGTTTTTTGTTAATATAAGTTTTTTTGCTTTGCTTATTAACTTACGGCTCTAGAAATTAATAGATCTATTATTATCGTATAAACATATGCTTTGTAAATATTAGAAGCTAATACATTGTAAAATATTATGTATTTTTGTAGTTAATATTATTTGTATGCCTATGATTATGATTATTATTGTTGTTGTTATTCAAATTTTAGATTAATGAATTATTTTATTATGGTTATCTAATTGTGTTTTTTTTTTTTTTTTTTTTTTTTTTTTTTTTTTTTTTTTTTTTTTGCAGGTATCACTCTATAATTCTCACTCTTTCAGTTGGTATCACAATTGTGGTAAGCATCTCAACTCTCTAATTAAATTTATGTATGTGTTTTGTTAATTTTGAAATTATTTAATATTATTTATTGTTATTATTAGTATATGACCACAAAAATTGTAATAAATTGTATTATTGTGATCTTTTTATAATCAATTTTACTTTGTTATTATCAATTATTACATCTATTACTTGGGAAAAATATATTGCATAATATGTTTGTTGGTTTATAATAAAGATATGTATGTGTATTATTATTATTATTATTCTTATTTAGTACAACAAATCATACATTTGTGTTTCTTTTTCTTTAAAGTTTAGTTGGTATAAAAATTTATTAAGTTTCTTGAATCTTTACTTTTTAGGGTGGTTATAGGTTAGGAAATGAAAATTAATTATATGTTTTATAAATATTACATATGGTTATATTATAGTTAATACTAATTATTGTGTGTATGATTATTTTTGCTAAAACTATTATTATTATTATTATTATTATTATTATTACAAATTTTGATTCATAAATCCTTTATTTGAGTTTTTTTCAATTTTATTATGAACTACAAGCATTGTAAGTTATATTTAATATTTAGCCTAAAAAACTATAGTAATCACTATATATTAATTTTATTATTTTTTATTATTGTTCTTTTGTTTTTATTTAGGATTATATTTTTTTTAGAAGATATTTATGAATATCTGATTGTGTTTTTTTTTTTTGTTCTTTCTTTCTTTTCTTGCAAGTATACCTTTAGATGGAAGTTGCATGGTTTAACTCATTGTAGCATTTAATATAGGATATATTTGAAATGGAGCAACAACAATATCACATCTCTAATGATGCAATGGAAGGCAATGTACGTTGTGAGATACAAATTTATTAATGTTCTAATAATATCTACAATTATTCAATTTACATGAAAATAATTTCAATATTAGCAATATAACATTGTACATTTAAAAAAAAAATTCAGGTTTCCACCGTATTAGTGCGACCCCAACCGTTTGCTCCCTCCTTCCCCCCATGCAGTTAGGCGAGCATATCACCCCATATTTGCATCAATGTAGACTATACCGTGTTACCCGCCTACCACATATAGATATTGACTGGGGCCTTATCACTTCTTCGTTGGAGCGGTGGCAATTTGAAACCCATACATTTCATCTACTTACTTGTGAAATGTCGATCACTCTACAGAATATAGCAATCATTACAGGATTGCCTATTGATGGCAATGCAGCGTGCAGGCCCACTAATTTGGATTGGGAACAAGTCTGTGATAATTTACTTAAAGTGACACCATCTGCAACATCATTGGCATATGGTGGCCTTAAAATAACATGAGTAAAGAATACATTCTCAAACCTACCAAAGGGTGCTAATACTGTAACAACCCAACTGTCTGCTAGGACATACATGTTCCAGGTTTTGGTTTTACTATTTGGAAATAAGAGCCAAAGTATATTGCATTACTTCTTTCTCAAGCTGTTAGAAGACTTTAGTGTAACTGGGGAATATAGTTGAGGTAGTGCCACACTTGCTTTCCTTTATAAAGAGCTGTGTACCGCTATTATTTAAAAAAGTACGGAGATTGCAGGTCCTGTTTTCATATTACAATTATGGGCGTGGGAGCATCTTCCATATCTGACCCCAATTCCAATAAATCCAACAAATTTAAATGGCGACGACCCATACGGTTGCAGGTATAATATTTACTTTCTATTTCTATACAATATTGTATAATGTAGTGTTTATCCGTAATACTTTCAAACCCTAAAATCAGTGGCAATCATTAATTGTGTATAGGTGAGATACCAAGAGAACGTTTACTCACACACCAACGCATGTTTTGCGTGCATACCATTCTAATCACGACACACATAATAATGAACAGGTAATATATCACAATGCATCAATGGTTAATTTACTAGTTATATTATTGGCTTGATTGATTATAACATAGTTATTGTAATTGGAATTGCAGGTTGTTTGGACATCGTACGATAATTATTTGCATCCATGGTGTCTTGCGGAAAACATATATAGACTACAATAGAGCTATTGCTATGCTTCCAAATTGTGGAGTATTACCATCCAGAAAGAGATGCGACAGTTTGGGTTGTTGCAAATATGTCCAAAATGGCCTACTGACAATTTGGATAAATATGTGCATTGTGTAAAGTTAATAGGAAAGTCAGGTGTCAATTGGCTTATGAAGCATGCACAATACTACCGGCTTTGGAACGTGCGAGCTGAACATGTAGTTGGGGATGACAACTTCGATTTAGGTATGGACTACACAACATGGTACCATCAACATGGTCACCTATTCACGACACCAAAGGCGGCTGCCCATGTGTACCAGGTTATTATTTTAGTTTTTTCAATAATACTGCACTAATATTAGAACAAATTATTTACACAAACAAAATACTGCACTAATATTGATAACAAATTATTATTTTAGCTTTTTCAATAATACTGCATTAATAAATGTTTTTTTTTCTTTTTCTGTGGCAGCAAACTGAGATAAATAATATGCTAAATTTGGTTGTTGCAAAACAATAGAGGAATGATCTCACTGCACAACAAGTCCTTCCACCAATAGTAAAGGGCCTTACCCGAGTGAAATTATCGATGGAAGCAAATATTCCCTCTGTCCCTACTGAGAGGGTGACACACTTCGGGCTACAGTATACAATATTGTATAAAAATAGAAAGTAAATATTATACCTGCAACCGTATGGGTCGTCGCCATTTAAATTTTTTGGATTTATTGAAATTGGGGTCAGATATGGAAGATGCTCCCACGCCCATAATTGTAATATGAAAACAAGACCTGTAATCTCCATGCTTTTTTGAATAGCAGCAGTACACAGCTCTTTATAAAGGAAAGCAAGTGTGGCACTACCCTAGCTATATTCCCCAGCTACACCAAAGTCCTCTAACAGCTTGAGAAAGCAGCAATGCAATCTACTTTGGCCCTTATTTCCAAATAGTAAAGCCAAAACCTGGAACATGTATGCCCTAGCATACTGTTGGGTTGTTACAGCATTGGCACCCTTTGATAGGTTTGAGAATGTATTCCTTACCCATGTTATTTTAAGGCCACCATATGCCAATGCTGTTGCAGGTGGTGTCATCTCAAGTAAATTATCACAAACTTGTTCCCAATCCAAATTAGTGGGCTCGCACACTGCATTGCCATCAATAGGCAATCCTATAATGATTGCTATATTCTGTAGAGTGATCGACATTTCACAAGTAGGTAGGTGAAATGTATGGGTTTCAGATTGCCACCGCTCCACCAAATAAGTGATAAGACCCCAGTCAATATCTATATGTGGTAAGTGGGTAACACGGTATAGTTTACATTGATGCAAATATGGGGTGATATGCTCGCCTAACTGCACCGGGGGGGGGGGGGGGTGTGCAGACGGTTGCGGTCGCACTCGTAAGGTGGAAACCTATTTTTTTTATTTTATTTTAAATGTACAATGTTATATTGCTAATGTTGAAATTATTTTCATGTAAATTGAATAATTGTAAATATTATTAGTACATTAATAAATTGGATCTCGCAATGTACATTGCCTTCCATTGCACCATTAGAGATGTGATAATGTCGTTGCTCCATTTCAAATATATCCTACATTAAATGCTACAATGAGTTAAACCATGCAACTTCCATCTAAAGGTATACTTGCAAGAAAAGAAAGAAAGAACAAAAAAAACACAATAAGATATTCATAAATATCTTCTAAAAAAAATATAATCCTAAATAAAAACAAAAGAACAATAATAAAAAATAATAAAATTAATATATAGTGATTACTACAGTTTTTTATGCTACATATTAAATAAAATTTACAATGCTTGTAGTTCATAATAAAATTGAAAGAAACTCAAATAAAGGATTTATGAAGCAAAATTTTTAATAATAATAGTTTTAGCAAAAATAATCATACACACAATAATTAGTATTAACTATAATATAACCATGAACGATTTTAGACCCCTTACAAACAACCAGATTGCGTAGCCTAATTAATTAGCCAAGTTGTTACTTAGTCAAATTAAGCAGTTCTAGGTTAAAGCAATCAAATAATCATATAAAAAATATAATGCAGCGGAATAATAAATAACTCAGTGATATGATCACCCAGGAAACCACACGGAAAAACCTAGGGAGGATTTGACCCACCGATCCTCAAGGCAAAACGGAATCCACTAAGAAAGAATTGAAGTTCTTACAAAAGGACTTACAAGCTCCCCGCTTGACTTCCTAATGCTACCCACCAGTAAAACTTCCTGACACGACCACGCGCAGGCTCCGAGTTCACGGACTACTTCTTTCTTTGAATCCCTCAATTAGCTGCAAGCACCCACGCTTGATATTCTTTAAGCTTCAAAGGCAGCAACCAAGTTGATCATCAAGATGTTGAAGTAATCTCAATCTTGAAAACCCTAAACTTTGTGTAAAGGAAAGCTCCTCTAGATCTCACAAGAGATTTACACAAAACAGCAATGTATGAGCAACAATACAACTTGTGCAACTCTTAAAAACGTGGCTAGGGTTTGCCTTATATACCTAGGGCAAAAACATAAAACCCTAAACGTTTAAAGAGTTAGGGCTGAATTGGAAATTCTGCAGAAAACGCATCTGGGCCGATTTTCGATCGATCGAGTATAACCTTCGATCGATCGAGCCAGGCCGAAATGCCCCAATGCATCTGCAGTCACTCGATTCCAACTTTACAATATTTTATCAACTTTGAGCAAGCCTAAACAAGACTAAGTACATTGTTTTGATCATGGTTTGCCAACATTACAAATTAGAGTTCTAAATACATAAATTCCTAAACCTTTAGAACCTAACAAATCATATATAATATTTATAAAGCATATAATTAATTTTCATTTCCAACCTTTAACCACCCTAAAAAGTAAAGATTCAAGAAACTTAATAAATTTTTATACCAACTAAACTTTAAAGAAAAAGAAACACAAATGTACGATTTATTGTACTAAATAAGAATAATAATAATAATACATATACATATCTTTATTATAAACCAACAAGCATATTATGCAATATACTTTTTCCAAGTAATAGATGTAATAATTGATAATAACAAAGTAAAATTGATTATAAAAAGATCACAATAATACAATTTATTACAATTTTTGTGATCATATACTAATAATAACAATAAATAATATTAAATAATTTCAAAATTAACAAAACACATACATAAATTTAATTAGAGAGTTGAGATACTTACCACAATTGTGATACCAACTGAAAGAGTGAGAATTATAGAGTGATACTTGCCAAAAAAAAGAAAAAAAAAAACACAATCAGATAACCATAAAAAATAATTCATTAATCTAAAATTTTAACAACAACAACAACAATAATCATAATCATAGGCATACAAATAATATTAACTACAACAATACATAATATTTTACACTGTATTAGCTTCTAATATTTACAAAGCATATGTTTATACGATAATAATAAATCTATTAATTTCTAGTGCTGTATGTTAATAAACAAAGCAAAAAAACTTACATTACCAAAAAACTTACAATCCTTAGTTTTGCACACTGAAGCAAAGCTCGGAGGATGTAACTTTGTGAGGAGATGCAATTCTTCAGTGAGGGAGGAGAAATGGGAGAAATAAAAAGACAAAGGTAAGTACTTTTATTACGAAGAGTAGAAATAAAAAGACAAAAAAGAATTTCTGAGATAGATTTAGGCGTGATATGAATAGATGGTCAAACAGAGAATAAGAATTAGATAAGGAGTTGAGGTGATTGGTTGATTGACTTTTCACTTACAATACGAAAGGAAGGTACATGACATACACACAAAACAGGTCCCAAAAAAAAAAAAAAAAAAAAAAAAACTATTGAAGAATAAGAATGTGTACTAATTTTTTTTTTATTCAGAT
The DNA here is from genome assembly GCA_023736055.1 of Quercus glauca. NCBI lineage: Eukaryota > Viridiplantae > Streptophyta > Magnoliopsida > Fagales > Fagaceae > Quercus > Quercus glauca. The sequence goes on along the minus strand of CM043318.1, from coordinate 22,482,567 downwards.
AGCTCTCTCTCTCTCTCTCCTCCAATTTCCTATTTCGGCAATGCCATTACCACAAACCAATTGCAACAAATTTTTTTTTCCTCCTATTACGGCAATGCCATTGCCACAAATTCATTCCCACAAAATTTTTTCCCCCCTCTATTTCGGGCCTTTGGCAATGCCATTGTCACAAATCAATTGCCACTTTTTTTTTTTTTGAAATGATATGTGCACACAATTTTTATAACATTTTTACAACAAATCCTAAGTGGCAAGTTGTTACTGGTTGTTATTATTGGATTAAAAAAGTGATCTCAGTATTAAATTCAAATTTGAACTAATAATAACTAATATTGTGAAAATGTTGTAAAAATATTGTGGACGTAGCACTTTTTTTTTTTAATTCCTCCCCAGATTTCGACAACCACTATTTTTTTTTCCTCCCATTTTCGGCAATGGCATTGCCACAATTGCCACAAATTTTTTTTCCTCCTGATTTCAGCAATGGCATTGCCACAATTGGTTTCCCTTTGGGCACCCACCTAGCACTAGCACACTTCTGGCACTTCACACCCACTCAGTCAGCATGTTTGGGCAGTAAGAATATCGGTAACGAGATTACCGAAATTCAAAATTTTCTCTCTCCCACTTTTTCTCTTTCTCTCTCATACTTTTGTTAGAATTTCGGCAACATCGTTGCCGAAATTCACTCTCTTTACTCAATTCCCTAAATAACTTGGAATAGTGCTCATAACGCAAATAAACTCGAGATTCAGCAATATTCAGCCAAAAGACTCAAAAAGGTTTTTATTTTACACTACTTTTTGACTAGCAATAACGGTTTACATCATTTAATAAAGAATTAAACAAATCTTAACTCAAACTCAACTCAGTTCCATATAAGATAGAAAATAATGATCTTAGAATTTTAATAATTAGCTTGATTCAGTTTAGCACAATTACAACCTATCTCACAAAACCCAAGAATACTTTATTGTTGCCCACGTTATTCAAACAAATTTAAACATATTTTGAGGAGAACCTGAGTTTTAAAAGTTTTAAGAAGTGAAAATCACAACCGTCCTGTAATTTTTCCTGGGATATATTTATGGTGAAATGACCAATTCTCCCACAAAAGTTGGCATACACCTTGTTAGTTGAGAAATAGAGAAAGGGATTTGCTTGTTGAAAAGAATTGCTATTCTCGTAGAAGATTTTGTACCACTGAAAAATTTCATTGTTGATCAACGGAATGATTAGTAGTCATTTTGAATTTAAAGCCATCCATATATGATATTCCATGGGATTTGAGGCATGTATGTTGACCAAATAGCTATAGCCATTTACTGTAGGTTATCTTTGTCTAATGGCAAAAGTATTCCAATAGTAATTTCCTTTGTCAATGTTTGCATGAATTACCACAGTAATTTTTTTTTTAGGTGAAAAAAAATGGGTAGAGGGAGGCAATCAGTGTGGCTTCTCTATCTGGACGTGACCATAGTAGTACTTTACCCGCTTTCGAACGAGACCCTATACTCTCGGTCTGTGAGAAACTCACTTATTATTCTTTTGGATCGTTTGGGATAGAGATAGAATATAAGAAACACTAACACACAGTTAGTTGTTGAGGCTCGAACCCAAGTGCTGAGCCTTGCCAACCTGGTATCTTACCAACTAGGCCACGCGAATGTTGACAATTACCACAGTATTTCCTTTCTTAATGTTTGCATGAATATCAATGTATGCAGTATTTGTTTGCATTATTTCTCAATGCAAATCTCCAACATGTAATTCTGACATGTTTACCAATGTTGGGGGTGCTCATATTCACTTGTGTTAATAAAAAATAAAGAATCTTATCATATGTTTATCTTTCTACAAAGGTTTTTATTTTTTTTTGGGGGGGGGGGGGGGGGGGTGACTTTTCAAAAAACATTTAAACCAGTGACTATGTATACTTTTGTAATAAATCCACCATATATCAGCCTTGGTTTCATCTCTACGCATCGATATATGGAGATAAAGACAAAATATAGAACATCAAGGAATTTATAGTGCTTGAGATATGCCAAGAGCCTTGTAATTTAGTGGCATTACCTACTCTTCATATAAGAACTAGAGTTTGAATTTCTCCTTCCCATTGTTACAACTATTGAATTATAAAAAAACTAACCTCTGAGCACGTGCATTAGCGCGTGCTCAAAGGTTCTTCTATTTTTTTTTTTTTTAGTAAAGTTTAATAATTTGTATATATTATAATTTAGAAATATTTTTTTTTTAGGTTTGTCTTACTTCTAATACTTTTTTAACTGGACATATCCTTTTATTTTAAATATACAATGACAAGTGGTACTGAGTTTTAATCTCCATTTTTTATTTGACTAGTAGATGATGTGACAGTTTCTTTTTTTGAGAAAGATGTGACAATTTCTCATTAAAAGAAAATGAGATTCCAGTTAAAAAAATACTAGAGGTAAGCTAGACTTTTTTTTTTTTTTTTTTAATTCAAACAAATAAAAAGAATAAATTTTAAAGATAAGCAGTAATTGTAATTTCTTTTTTGAATATAAAGGGAAATTTTTTTAAAAAAATTTTAAGAATTCTCTTTTTAAATTTAAAATGAAATTTGTTATTTGACAGTTATGATCCTATTTCTAAATGAAATTGCTCTTCATTAATGAGTATATTTTTGAACCACAAAAAAAAATCCAATTGAAAGAGGGAAAGAATTCTTGATAATAGCGGATATGATATTGCAAAATAAACAGTAAATAACAAAATTTTCCAAAAAAACATATATATCAATTATGAAGTGTAGATCAATATATCTTACAAGTATAGCAAATACATGGTACGAACCAACGCAATCTACACATTTTTTAGTTTCCCTCAAATATGAATGATTTTTCAGCCGGGGAAGAAATAATCATATAGACAATTTCCAATTGAAGCTAATGAATCCCAGCAGTTGTTTGAGGGACTATCATTCGGGAAAGTTTGACCACTCTGCAGAAAAATCAGTAGAAAGAAATCCAAAGTTAACTATGCCAACTCTATAAAACAGGTGCCACCAGCAGCATCACAAGCTAAAGCTGATATTCCATCCAATAAGATGACAAATTATCATCACAATCTCATTAGATGATCCTTTCCTAAATTTTTAACTAGCACTCCACAGTAATTTCTGAGTCATTGCGGGTGGGGCTAATCTAGGAATATCCCTGATGTCCTTGTTGTTTAGGTTCATAAGCTGAGACATAAAAATAAAAAATCACAAAATTTTCTTTAAAGCAAATTGAAGAAATGGGCAATGCAGAGTGAAGGTAAGTTAAAAGTGAAGGTTTCTATCCCGAATCTCTTTCTTTCTTTTTTCTTTCTTTTTTCACCTAACATAGTTAGTGTGTGCTTAGCATTGATTTAAAAAGTTAACTTTTTTTATTATTTAGTTTATTGTTGTTATTATTTAACTTATTTTTACTATTATTTATGATCTCATTAAACTTTTTGATATTGTTCATGAGTGCTACTGTACTATTTTAAATTTTTAATTATCTTTTAGTTTCATCAACAACAGTACGTTTAGTAAAAACAATTAAGTTTTTGCTATATTATCTCAAACATTGTGACATGTTAATTTCTAAGAGAGAGACTAGACTAGCACAACTTTTGAGGAGAACACAGTAATTGTGGAAATTTCCAACCAATTTTTTGCTCCACCAAATACTCAGAGAAAGGGAGAGGACAAACAAGTTTGGCATTGTGCAGGAAATTTCCAACCCTTCTTTTGACGTTTGGAGCAAATTGCAGATCACGCGCATGTAGGAAATTTCCCAAAAATCTTCATTACTTTGGCATTGTGTTTCAGTGCTTGGAAATTTGCAACATAAAAGAGGTTTGTGACCAGTTTTTTTTTCTTTTTGCTGAATATTGTGACCCATTCTTCTTTTTACATTGCTTTTCACTAGCTTTTTAAGTGTATTTTACGTTACTTTTTAACTAGCAATAAAGGTTTTTATTTTACAATACTTTTGACTAACTATAACGGTTTACATCAATTTAATAAAGAATTAAATGCAACTTAACTATTTTTAACTATTTTTCTTAGGGAAGAGTCCAGGACGGAGGTAGCCTTTGACTTGGGGCCCTCCCAATTTTTTTTTTAAAATATTAGAATATATACTAGATATTAAATTTTGTTTTTTAAAATTATATTTTGTCTCTTTAATAATATCATTAATTATTTTAAGAGTGATCTTATATCCACAAATATTTTTACAATATTTTTTACAAACTATTAAAGTAACAAATTCTTATTGGTTCACCCACCACTTACGTCATTTTTTTATTTAATAATAACTACTCATCACATTAGTAATTTGTAAAAAAAATTGTAACTCTAGCATTTTCTTCTTTTTAAATACCAAAAAATATATATATATATATATAAATTTAAATTTAAAACAAAATATACAAGCCCAAAAAAATTAGCCCATCAACAAAAATTACTAATAATGAAACTAAAAAAAATTAGGTTTAGTGTTTGTTTGGAAACAACTTATTTAGCTGAAACTGAAAACTTTTTGCTAAAAGTGCTATAAATAAAGCTAAAAAGTAGCTAAAATAGTACAGTGGAACCCATGAATAGTACCAAAAAGTGAAATGGGAACTATGAATAGTAGCAAAAATAAGCTAAATAGTAAAAAAAAATTGGCTTTTTAAGCTAATGCCAAACGCACACTTAATCAACCAATTTCACCCAAAACAAAAAACCCGATCTTTTAAAAAATTTCAAACAAAACAATTGCCCTTACCCAACAACTTGCATCAAAGTCACAAAAAAAAAAAAAAACACCTCAGTAGCTAAGCCGCCACATAGAACTAGCAACAAAGTCGCCCCCCTAACTACAAGTCTTGGCTCCGTCTCAGTAGCTAAGCCACCACGTTTTGGCAAAATTTGTGGCAAACTAGTACTGTTTCAGAAATATATAGCAATTTACTACTTTTTTAGTGCTCAAGTTTCGTAAACTTGAGTTACTGTGTCACTTAAGTAATATGATACTCGGTATTATGAAAGTCGAGTACTTCTTTATAGTACTCGAGCTTCACAAAGTCGAGTACATTTTTCTTTTTTTCCTACTTTTTGTATCTTACTAACTTCCTAACAAGGTTTAAGGCTGGCATTGCTACAGAATTTCCTGAACCCATCTTCTTCTATACGGTCTTCTTTTCTTTTTCTGCCACCTACTACCATTAATTTTCTTTTGAGAAGGACAACACCACATGTGATATTTGAGAACTTGTCAGACCTCAAGCCTAGTCTATTTGACCTTTCCTATTCACCCAAATCCACACTTTGGTAACTTGTGCAGAACTGAACCCAAAAGCCTAAAAATCAAGCAGCTTAAGACGTAAAGTAGAGTAAAGGAAAATCAATAAGAGTCAAAGCATTATCTTTGCGCATGTAGATTTGCTCAGCGAGCCAGCATAGCATAGCAGCAGCAAAGCAATAGTAGTTGCAGAGAAAGCAGTACTGTGGACTCATTCATGTATATATATACACATTCATGCTCAGTCCTCTCAGTTCTCAAACTTCAAAGCAAACCCAAAACCCATACCCAATCCTTTATTACTTGACCAGTATCTAACATGTGAATGCCAGACCAAATTCAATTTTGAACCCAAAAAAAAACATACTGTCAGAGAGAGAGAGAGAGACAAAAAAAGCTTGATTTTGACCCGTGAAAGCTATCCACCATTAAAGAATGACAGAGTACTGGCTCAGGACTTTTTTTTTTTCCACACAATGACAGAGTACTAGCCTTTGACTTGGAGCCCTCCCAAATTTTTTTTTTAAATATTAGAATATATACTAGATATTAAATTTTATTTTTTAAAATTATATTTTGTCTCTTTAATAATATCATTAATTCTTTTAAGAGTGAGCTTATAACCACAAATATTTTTACAATATTTTTACAAACTATTAAAGTAGCAAATTTTTATTGGTTCGCTCACCATTTACACCATTTTTTTTTATTTAATAATAACTACTCATCATATTAGTAATTTGTAAAAAAAATTGTAACTCTAGCATTTTCTTCTTTTTAAATACCATAAAAAAATCTATAAATTTAAATTTAAAACAAAATATACAAGCCCCAAAAAATTAGCCCAACAACAAAAATTACCAATAATGAAACTAAAAAAAAATTAGGTTTTGTGTCTATTTGGAAACGACTTATTTAGCTGAAACTAAAATTTTTTTTGCTAAAAGTGCTATAGATAAAGCTAAAACATAGCTGAAATAGTACAGTGGAACCCATGAATAGTACCAAAAAACGAAATGGGATCTATGAATAATAGCAAAAATAAGCTGAATAGTAAAAAAAAAAAAGGATTTTTAAGCTAATGCCAAACGCACACTTAATCAACCAATTTCACCCAAAACAAAAAAACCCTATCTTTTAAAAAATTTCAAACAAAACAATTGTCCTTACCCAACAACTTGCATCAAATTCACCAAAAAAAACACCTCAGTAGCTAAGCCACCACATAGAACTAGCAACAAAGTCACCCCCTAACTTCAAATCTTGGCTCCGTCCTAGGGGCATACATTAATCAGACTCATATATATATATATATATATATAATTTGGTTCAAGCTACACCTAGTGTATCTTTAAGCAATGTTACACCACTAAATATTTTTTAATTGGATGTGAATTTTGACAAATCTACCGTAAGTTCAAAAATACCCATACACCCAACATTTAAGTAGGGGAAAAACTTGGAAACAATCTGGTAAAAATATATTGTCTACGAAACAACCACTCTCTTTTGTTGATTTTCAAATTGCTTTATCCACTTATAAATAATTGAGAGAGGGTGAAGTGGTGGTTTTAACTTATGCTGGTGGATCTATGTTGATATTTTGTCTCTAAAGAGAAGCAAAAGTAGAATCTGAATGTGGATGTGAAGAACCCAAAGATTTCAGGCCCTCCCTCTCTAGATACTTCTCTTTTCCCAGTTTGGTTTTCCAGAATATTACAATATATTCTTTTCACAGTAGATGTGTGCCACATTCATGAACTGAGTGGCATGAAATTAATACATTTAACAGTAGATGGAACGAATGGTCTGTAAAATAATAACTTTATAGAATTTCAGTGACAAAATACCGTATTGTGATAATCGAGAATGTGTATTTAGTGATTGGTGGATAAGGAATGGCTGATCATACATGTTTCAGAAGGTGTTAGTTAAAACTTAAAACTTTATGATAGCTTTTTGTGTTAAACTTTTGTGCTGCGTGGGGTATATAATTTAAAGGTATTTTTTTAGCTCATTTTTGAATAATTATTAATTTTTTGTTTGGTATATTAGAGGTACATCACATGCAAAACACTCATGGATGAAAAAATTATTTTACCCAAGCAAAACACTTGTCACAACTCTAGGTATTTTTGTAGTTAAAAAATGTAGTAATCAAGATAATTTTTATTATATCAATATTGTAAATTAGAAAGAAGAAGCAAACCCAACCCAAAAACAAAAAGATATCAACAAAAAAAATTCAAAGGCTTGAAACTCTCACAGTAAATATAATCATAAAATTTGAGGTGGGCCCCACAGAAATTGTTAAATTCTATTGCTTTTTTTTTTTCCCTTTGTTTTCCATAATCTACAAGTGGAGTTGGAGGTTAATATTAAAAATTATCATAATTTTTTTGGTTGTAATTTTTATAACAAATGATAATGGGAAGTTGTGAGAATAACTCATACATTATAATTCTCATAAAAAAAAAAAAAAAAAAAACACACACACACACACACACACACACATACATGATAATTGATAAGTAGTTTGTGAGTGAAATAATTTTTTCATCACACCCCTAGATATTAACCTTTACCTAAATTATAACGAGTGCAAATTATTAACCTTTACCCCAAAAATGCACTATCTATAAGATGATTCTCTTATTAAACTGGACTTTTATGTGGTTCAAAAATACTCCTAAGTTTTACGTTTAATGGGAAAAAACTTGAAGACAATTCGGTAAAAATATATTTCAAATTTCACTTAAAATACCTACAAAATAGAATACTTTCCTATTAATCCATATTTTTAAAACAAACTTATCCAATTTTATAAAAAAAAAAAAAAAATGAAGACACTAGACCAAATATATATATATTTCACCCAAGTCTTTATTGTATTATCAAGAACATTGAAAAAAAAAAAAAAAAGAACATTATCCTGTTGTGCTAATTAAAATCCACCCCAAACTGCGTTTTTGAATGCAAGTTATGCTTTCGGCACCTATAAAAGCAGCATGTATGGAATGTTTTCCATGCACAAACACGGTGCTCTCTTACCCCTCTTCTAGGAAAAATACAGAGTAGTGGGGATATGGGTTTCCTTGGGATTCTTATACAAGTCACTTGGGTTGCTGTGATGTTATCTGAATTGGCAGCCGCGGCAGTAGCATTTCCAATATCGCTGCCCAACTGCCCCGACAAGTGTGGAGATGTGGAAATTCCCTATCCATTTGACCTAAGGAAAGGTTGCTCCATAGATCAAAACTTTCTCATCAATTGTACCAACTCGTTCGGCCCAACTCAACCAATTCTGGGAAACTTAACTGTTACAAACTTTTCCCTCGAAGGCCAGGCTAACGTCTTGATGTATATAGCCAAGGACTGTTATAAACTGGGTGTGCTGGATCTTAGTAAATCTATACTACTATTTAAGGAGCTTCCTCTGTTTTGACTGGATTTTTTTCGTTCCAAAATACTCTTACATCCCTAGGTTTAAATAGAGACAAAAGTAAAAGATAATTAGGTAATAATACGTGTCTAACTTACACTAAAACATTGTTTACAAAATAGGATCACTCTCTGATGATTTTCAAATTACTTTATCCATTTATTAAAAAAAAAATTAATTAAAACAAACACACGTTGTTTGTGAACATATCTGCCATGATAATTGATAAAAAAAAAAAAAAAAAATACACACACATCTGCCGTTATTGCAAAAAAAAAAAGAAAAAAGAAGAGTCTATTATTAAAACTTCCTCTATTTCCCATGTTTCAACTTTCACGTTTCCACGTTCTTTTTCAGTTTTTTTTTTTTTTTTTTTTAATACTTTCATTACCATCTCCATTCTAATTGCATTGTTTAAATTGTTAATGATGTTGATTTCAAGAGTCTGAGCTGTGATTTTGTAACCCTTATGATCATCGCCAATTTGCGAAATCTCTTATACTTTTAAGAGTGCTTGCAAGTTTGATCTCATTCCTATTTTCTAAGATATTTGCTTTTGTTCCTTCTACTTTTATGAAATAGTTTTATGGAGTCTAATTTGATCTAATATGTTTTGCATGCCATTTTGATGAAACGATTTTGGTTTCAAATTGGTGGATGAGGATGAACGGGCATTATCACTATTGGGAAACACGTACTAAAAGGTATGTTTGCACTGTTCAATCTATTCAAATTTTCTGTCAAAATTTTTCTTTTACTTTGTTTGGACCAAAAACTCTTGAGAAAGACAGTAACATCCTTATTCCATTCACATTGTGGTTTGCAGATATGTGTTTCAACTGAAAGCACTATAAAGCGACCTTGATAGATCGGTGACTGATGCCAAATGAAAGTGTTAAAATTGCATGAACCCCAAGATTTTATGAAGAAGTTACCAAACTTTTACATTTCCTTTTCTTACTCATGTTTCACATTTGAGCCATGTAATTTTGAATGTGTAATTACATTTGAATCATGGAAAGCAACAATTAAATAATTAAATTCTTTTTTGAATGTGTAATTACACTGTACCTATGGTGTTCCCTTCTTTATCATTTTTATTTTATTTTATTTTTGAAACGAAAAGGGAAATTATTTATTTGTCAATTCCTAATCTTATATCTATGCTTCTGTTTACTTTTGCATGTTTATTTTGGAAATTGTGACTTTTGCATATGTATGGTGGGTGATTTTTTTTTTTTAATAAAAAAAAAAACAAGATTTTTATGCTACTGATGTTCTTTAACAAGTTAACTAGGACCCCTCATTCTTCAAGATTCTCCATGTTTTACAGGGTAATTTTTGTTGGGAAGTTGGGCCACATTAACAGAGAGATCTAAAAATGAAGGAGATGACAATATTGAATTGCTGCTTTATATTCTTCAATCACAAACCCAGTTTGAACAATCTTCTACACTTTCTAATTCTAATTATATTAAGGTTTCCAAAATTTATCTATTAACATTCACATTAGAAGCAACACAAAATTTGGATGATATTTGTAGAATAGAAGCGCGTGTAATGAGGCTCTTTTTTATTTTTTTGGTTTTAATGTTAAAATTTTCTATTTATCCCCGGTTGAAGTTTACATGTTTGTCCATTAATATTACACATTTCTGAATGACTGATACAACCAAAAATGTCATGAGGCTAGCCACAAAAATTGAACACATTCACACACAAACATATGATTTCAAATTTTCAATGCAATTTTGGTGTTGATTTTTTGTAGCTAGCCTCATGACATTCTGGGTTGTATCAGTTGCTCGCAAATGTGTAATATTAATGGATTATAAATAAACATTTTCTAAACCAAACATGCTAAGATTATATTGGATGATATACAATAGTAAGGCAACATCTTAAACCAAACATGCTAAGATTATATCAGCTACAGAGCTTTCTCTTCCCCTAAAAAATAACATAGTGACAATATACAAATTAACTTGATTCAAAATGCAATTTATCCAATTCACTCACAATTTATTCAAAATGATCCGATTTTTACCTAAACCCTTTGTTGACCCGACCTGAACCCAGCCGTCTAAAATTATCCTGATCTTAAATCCATTTGCAATAAAACCACATCATATCCTTCCTAAGCCCAAGCCCAAAACCAAACCAAGCACATGAAACAGCATTGTACTATTAGGCGTCATCTGTCCTGCTGTGATTCGAGTCCTCCCTTTGGCAATATAAATAAACTAGCCTCTGAGCACGCGCTCATGCGCATGCTCAGAGGCTCTTCTATTTTTTGGGTAAGAATTAATTTAGAGCATTTATTATAATTTGGGATTACAACATTTTTCAATCACAAAAAAAAAATTATCCTGATCTTAAATCCATTTGCAATAAAACCACATCACATCCTTCCTAAGCCCAAGCCCAAAATCAAACCCAAGCACATGAAACGGCGTTGTACTATTGGGCGTCATCTGTCCTGCTGTGATTTGAGTCCTCCCTTTGGCAATATAAATAAACTAGCCTCTGAGCACATGCTCACGCGCGTGTTCAGAGGCTCTTCTATTTTTTGGGTAAGGGTTAATTTAGAGTATTTATTATAATTTGGGATTACAACATTTTTCAATCACAAAAAAAAAAAAAAAAAAAAAAAACCTAGTGTGTGATGAAAATTATTTCACCACACATAATACTCATCACGCCCTTAGTTTTTTTTTTTTTTTTTTTGTGATTGAAAAATGTAGTAATCCCAAATTATAATAAATGCTCTAAATTAACTATTACCCAAAAAATAGAAAAGCTTCTGAGCACACGCGTGAGCGCGTGCTCAGAGCAGGGACGGACCCAGAAGGGGGGCCAAGGGGGCCCGGGCCCCCCCCGGGCCCAAAAAAAAAATTTTTAACAGCTTAAATTTTAAAAAAAAAAAACTGGGCCCCCCCTTAGTTTTAGATCGGGCCCCCTCCCAAAAATAAATATGACCCCTCCCTGCCTGACTGCCCAATTCCGGCCAGCCCATTACCTTGTAAAAAAAAAAAAAAAAAAAAAAAAAACAAACAAACAAACAAAGAAAACAAACTCAGTCCAAAACCAACCCAAACGGAGAAGAAAAAAACGAAGGAAAAAAATGAACAAAAAAGAAAAGAAAAGAAAGTAAACTTAAGAGTTGAGAGAAAGCCCATAAGATTCCATTCCAGCAGCCCATGATCCATGTAAAAAAAAAACTCAGTCCAAAACCAACCCAAATGGCCAAACGGAGAAGCAAAAAAACAAAGGAAAAAAAAGAAGAAAAAAGAAAAGAAAGGGAAGAGAACTTGCTGAGACTGAGAGCTGCCAGAGAGATCAGAAATAGAGAGGCGAGAGTGACAGAGAGTGAGAGAGACCCACCCCACCCCGATCCAGTGACGCCGCTGCCGCCGCCGACGCGACGCCTTGTCGCTGTGCCTGTTTCCTCTGCGAGAGCGAGACGCCGTCGCGCCTACCGAGACCCATCTTGTCAAGAGCGAGAGCGAGACGCCGTCGCGCCGAGACCCACTTGCTGCCGCCGGTTGCTCAAGAGTTAAGACCCACTAGACTGCCTGACTGCCACTTGCCGCCGTCGCCGGTTGCTCAAGACTCTTGCCGCCGCCGCTCACAGGTATTTATCCTTACAGTTGCCTTCAAAATTTAATAAATATAAAATGTTTGTGGCTTTGTGATATGATCTGAGAATCTGAGATTCACAGAAATAGTGATTGTTTGTGTTTTTACTGATGAACTAAATTGATGTAATGTTAGTGATTGACTGTGGTGTTTTTTTGTTTTTGTTTTTGGCTTTTTGGCTGTGACTCTGTCTCTGTGTAACTGTGTTTGTGACTCTATATAGATAAGAGAGATAGAGAGAGAGAATAGAGTTTGTAGTTGTAGGGATTAATTTACAAAGTTTGTTGACTGGTAGTTGGGCATAATAGGGACAACCAGACAAGTGAAGTTGGGGGTTGGGCAACGGACAAAACAAAAGGTAAAGTTAAAGACAACTTTACCTTTTTTTTTTTTTTTTTTTTTTTTTTTTTTTTTTTTTTTTTTTTTTTTTCTGTAAGGTCAATTGGTGTCGGCAGTGGGCAGTGGGCAGTGGGATTCATTGGGTTAGTGGGTCAGTGATAGAAAGAGGGAGACAATTAGACAACACAAAGACATAAATAAAGACAAACAAACATAAAGACATAAATAAAGACATACTAAAGACAAAAAGAAAAAAATAAATCATATATTATAATTTATAGAAAATAGTCACACAAATTTAAAAAAATAATGGTGATTCTTATTTTATTTGTAGATCATGAAAAAATCAACTACAATGCTTGATTTTTTCAAAAGAAAAGGTTCAACTTCAAATTCTTCCGAAGTCAACGTGGAATTGCCAACAACTAATGTTGCTATTCCAATTCCGGAAAATGTGGATGTTCCAATTCCGGAAAATGTTGATGTTCCAATTCTGGAAAATGTCAATGTTCCAATCTCTCAAACACAATTTCAAAGAATTGACCTTGATTCTTTGGATTATGATCCCGGAACACGTAAACAAATATGGGAATATCATGTTAATCAACGTGATGAAATTCGACGGGCTTATATTAAAAAAGGTCCGCACCAACCTCCTCTAGGGTCATTCAAAAAAAGTGGAAAGCGCAATCGTAGCTTTCAAGCTTCTTGGTTTAAAAAAAATTCAAAATGGCTTGAATATTCTCCTACAACAGATGCAGCTTATTGTCTACCTTGTTTTGTCTTTCATAATCCAAATGGGGTTGTGGGACAACAAAATGCATTCATTGTTGGTGGATTTAGATCTTGGAAAAAAGTTGGGGGCAAAGATTGTTATTTTCAAGGTCATATAGGAAAAGATCCTAACTCAGCTCATAGAGTTGCCGAGCAAATGTGTAAGGATTTGATGAACCAATCGCAGCATTTGCAAAGGGTAGTTGATTATTTCACTACTGAACAAATTGCAAATAATCGGTTGCAACTGAAGGCCTCAATTTTTATTGTCCGGTATCTTGCCTTTCAAGCTATAGCTTTTAGAGGTAATGATGAAAGTTTTAGTTCATTAAACCGTGGGAACTTTTTTGAATCATTGGGTATTGTGACTTTTTTTAATGAGAAGATTGCTGAAATAATAGAAAAAGCTCCAAAAAATGCAACCTACACATCACCTAGGATTCAAAAAGAAATTTTACACGTTTTCTCAGCTAAAGTGAAGTAGGCCATTCGGGAAGAAATTGGTGATGCAAAGTTTTGCATAATGGTTGATGAAGCTCGTGATGAGTCCATGAAAGAGCAAATGGCTGTGGTCTTTAGATATGTTGATGTAGAAGGCTTTGTGAAAGAACGTTTTTTTGGGCTTATTCATGTTGTTGACACTGCGGCTTTGACTCTAAAGAATGGGATATATTCATTGTTATCTCAACATTGCTTTGATATACAAAATATTCGAGGGCAAGGATATGATGGAGCAAGCAACATGCGAGGTATGTGGAGTGGATTACAAGCTTTGATTTTGAATGATTGCCCATATGCTTACTACATCCATTGTTTTGCACATCGCTTACAATTGGCATTAGTAAAAGCATCAAAACAAGTTGTTCCCATTAGTCATTTTTTTGCAACATTGCTTTTTCTGATTAGAATTGTTAATGCTTCATGCAAGCGCAATGAGCAATTGAAAGTTGCAAATGCTAATGAAATAGCACGTTTGATTGATCTTGAAGAGCTTGAGACTGGAAGTGGACTTAATCAAATTAGCACTTTACAATGACCTGTAGAAACACGTTGGAGTTCACATTTTAGATCAGTTTCTAGCTTATTAAGGATGTTTACTTCAACAGTTGAAGTTTTGCAAAATATAATTGATGATGCAATTGATGGAGAACATCGGGCAGAAGGAGAGTCAGCTTATGATGGTTTAACTTCATTTGAATTTGTCTTCATCTTGCATCTTGAGAAGGAAACTATGGAGATCACTGATAAACTTTGTCAAGCTTTGCAAAGCCAATCTCAAGACATTTTAAATGCCATGCATTTAGTTTCATCTACTAAAGCACTTATCCAAAAATTTAGAGATGATGGATGGGATGGCTTACTCACCACTGTGATATCATTTTGTGAGAAGCATTGCATTGATGTCCTGGATATGAATGCTCGTTATGTTGCGAGGCGAGGTCGAGCTCGTAATCAACAAGATAACGTTACAAATGAGCATCATTATCGAGTAAATATTTTTTATGCTACAATAGATTCTCAACTACAGGAACTAAATTATCGGTTTAATGAAGATGCAATGGAGTTACTTAAACTTAGCTCAGCTTTAGAACCTCGAGAGGCATTAAAATCTTTCAGAAGTAGTGATCTTTGTTTGTTGGTAAAGAATTTCTATCCACAAGATTTCACAGATTATGACAAACAAGTGTTGGAGAAGGAGCTTTATCATTTTGAGCATAATGTAGTCCAGGATCCGGAGTTCAGAAAATTGAAAAGTTTATCTGAGTTGTCTCAATGGTTAGTGAAAACTGGAAATTCAGAATATTACAAACTTGTTTATAGAATGGTGAGACTTGTGCTTACTCTTCCAGTTTCTACTGCTACTACAGAGCGAGCATTTTCAGCTATGAAAGTTGTCAAAACTAACCTTCGAAACAAAATGGAAAATGATTTTTTGACGGACTCTTTGATGTTATACATTGAAAAGGATATAGCTTCGACATTTAGTTTGGATTCAATCGTAGATGATTTTGAAGATTTGAAAGAGCGTCGAGTTCCCTTTTCATAGATGATTGTATAAAGAAACAATAGTGTTTCGTGTATTTTGTTTTTGTTAGTAGATGATTGTATCTTAATATATTAAGAAACAATGATTTTTGGGTATTTGTATTGATTGTTAGTTTATTAATACTATATGGATGTGTATTTGAAAATTTTTTTTTCGCTTATCTCCGACCCCCCCCAACTTAAAATCCTGCGTTCGTCCCTGGCTCAGAGGCTAGTAGAACATAGTGTGGTTCAACTTGAGCCTCAATTTCACCGTCTCAAACACTCAAAACAAGTTCATTGTCGTTGGGTTACAAACTTTTCCCTTGAAGGACAGGCTAACATCTTGATGCCTATGGCCAAGGACTGTTATAAACAGGGTGTGCTGGATCAGGATCTTAGTATATGGTCATCAGTGTATCTCGACATGTTATTAGCCAACAAACCATGTTCAATTTCTCCATCGATTCCCTTCACAGTCTACAATACCAAAATATGACGCCGGTAGTTTTTGATTGGGCGATCGGTACTGAGACATGTAAAGATGTCGTGAACAAATCTAGTTACACATGTGGAGGTAATAGCACTTGCATCGATTCCGACAACGGGTCTGGGTACCGCTGTAAGTGCATGGAAGGCTACCATGGGAATCCATACCTCCATCTCGGTTGCCAAGGTATTAATTTATGGATCTACTACACTAAATTTTTAAAACAAATTTTAAAAGAAAAAAAAAACTAAAAGACAAACTATTCCTTCTAATTTTAACATATTTTTTTGATAAATTAGATAAAGTTTCAATCTATAGTTCACTCCATCATAATTGCTCTTAATTTATTTTTAGGATGTGAAAAATTTTTAGCCACATCTAATTTACTTTGTCTTGCAGAGGATTTTCGGCCTCAAAAAGTGACTAGATAGGAAGGAGTTTTGCTCACCTCACTTCACTCCTAATTGTGTATACACAATTTTTATTTAAGCTATTTATTCATATAATTTAATTTTTTTAATAAATATCATATATATATATTTAAAAAATTGATACATACTCTATTACCATTTAAAAAAAGAAAACTTGTTTTCTCTTAGTACTTTCACCATCACCTTTGTCCACCTTTCTTTTCCATCTCTACGTTGTCAATTTCAAGACCACCTGATTATGAAGAACAAGATACCTCTCCATCCATCCATCAAGAACCTATCATGCTCTGACCTTGCCCACTTTGTGTGCGTTTGTGTGCGTTTATATTGGTTTAAAAAGTCTTTATTTTTTTATTTATCTTATTTTTGTTACTATTAAAAGGTCTTATTACATTTTTTAATACAATTCTCATTATACTATTTCAATTACTTTTTAACTTTATCCTACTTTCAATAAAAAAATTTCACTCTCATAAAAGGGGATGTGATGGGGACGGGGCATGCCTAATCTAACCTAACCTTGCTTTATTGCCATTTCTTTCTTTCCTCTTCAATTTCAATCAAATTCATGTATAATGGAATTTTGCTGTCTAGTGTCTACCTCCATCCATAAAAACAACGCATTTTGAAAAGTGGAAAGCGTTAAAAACAATGGAAATGTTGCACATGTACGTATAATGGAATTTTGCTGTCTAGTGTCTACCTCCATCCATAAAAACAACGCATTTTGACAAGTGGAAAGCGTTAAAAACAACGGAAATATTGCACATAATCAAAAAGAGGGATTGAATTGAAAATAGATTAAAGTTCAAGGACTGAAATGAAAAAATAAAAACAATTGAATTGAAAAATTGTCAAAATTAGAGGATATAATTTATCAATTAAAAAAGAAAACAGGAATTGAAACTCTTTTAAACTTCTTATATTTAATACTCTTCCATTTCATTTTAATAATATGCCATTTCTTTTCTCTAAGCAAGAAGAATAAAGGCACTTATGACTTTAAAAAAAAAAAAAAATTCTTGGTCATTAATATATGATTGCTTTTGATTAATTAAAGTTCTTTTTAAGTTAATGATGAGTTTTACATCTACAGACATTAACGAATGTGAAAACCCCAATTATTGCAAGCTCCCGGGACAAAAAGTGTATTAACGAACTAGGGAGTTTTACTTGTTCTTGAACTTCTTGCATCAAGGGGTACCATTTTGACGAAAGTGCAGGAATCTGTGTTACCAATCAATCGTCACGACTAGTTGCCCTCTTAGTTGGTAAGTATACTTACTGTATTGCACCCTAGCACTTGATGATATGAATTTGCATTTGATTGTGTGTGGTTGAAGCTTCTCATTATTTTTGGAGGATCTGATCCTCATATTTGATGGTAATTGATTATTTATATCTATCTATACTTTTTATAAGAGGATTCATCTCTTTCAACTGGATTTTTATGTAATTTAAAAATACCATCATTAATGAAGGGTAATTTCATTTAGAAATAGGGTCATAAATGTCAATAGCAAATTTCATTTTGAATTAAAAAAGAGAACTTCTAAAATTTAAGATTTTTTCCTTTTACGTTTAAAAAAGAAATTACAGTTACTGCTTATCTATAAAGTTTATCATTTTTATTTGTTTGAAAAATAAAAATATATATTTCTAAATTATAATAGATGCAAATTATTAACTTTTACTCAAAAAAATAGAAGAGTCTTTGAGCACGCTATATTATTAATAAGAGGATTCTTTTGTTTCGTCTTTAATTTTTGGTGTATCAAAATATCATCATACAAATTCTGAAATAACATACCCTTTAGTTTAATTTTTTTTCTACAAAAAAACAAAAAAATGTTAAAACAGTAATACTATCTCATGTATAAAAGGAAAAAAAAAAAAAAAAACCATTTTTCTCACTACCCATTTGTATTCAAATATCTGATTCCTATCTGTATTTGTTATTGTGGGGATAAGATTCCGAAATTGTATACTGGGCCTTGGGCCCTATTCATAGATACGTCCGAGGAGCAATGAATAGTTAGAAGAGAACGAAATAGTCTCGCCAAGTGGAGAGGAGTATAGTCTGAGGAGGTTGTCCTTCTCGAACAGGACGAAGTTCGCTCAAGCAAGTGCTCGGACGACCTAGACAGCTGACCAGGAAGTCAGAATGATAAGGATGAACTTCAGGCACGTACAAAGGGGATGATAACACAGAAATATCTCAATGAAAAGCTACTACCACCGCATTAAATGCACTACACCAACTCCTCTGGCCGCATTTATGGGGAAGAGACCTTTGAACAGTATAACCTTTAGCTACTGCCACAAGCAAATAACAAAAGAAGATATTTGATGTGACATGCACTCAAGTGAGGATCTAGATGGGCAACAAGTGTAAGATCAGGATAGCTTGAAATGGTCTATATAAATGTAAAAGATCTCCCATAATGGGGAATCAAGGGGAAGGAGGAAAAAAGAGTGAAGAGAGAATTACTGTAACTTAAAGTTTTGTATGAAAGTTCATAATTACTGCATTCAGTCATATTCGGTCTTCTTGGACAACCCTTTAGTTAAGCTTTATGTGATGTTTACTATTGAAATATTCCCTAGCCATTAGTACAAGTCAACCAAATCTAGCTCTTTGGCCCACTCTCTACAAATTCATTGTATTGGGCTCACCAAACTATCGTCCGAACCAGTTTTTGGGACTGAGCCAGTAAATTGTGACCCTACAGTTATCTATTTGAATTCAAATACTTCAATTATCTTTATAAAAAAAAAATACAAAATTACTTCTTCAAAAAAAAAAAAAACCTACCTCGTGAAAAATAAAAACTACTCATTCTTATCCTAAAATTTCTATGGTTTTTTTTTTTTTTTTATAAATTCTTTAAAACATTCCAAAATTTTTGTTATCTAAATTCTATATAGTTGTCACAAATCCCCATTCATCCACACTAATGTATATCATCTTTCTTTTGTTCAAATCTCTCTCTCTTTTTTTATTTTTTATTTTTTACTTATTACAATTCTTATCCCAATCAATAAATTCAAATGTTCCATTGGGTTTCAATTTTTACGGTTTTCTATCTCATTTTTAAACGTTATTCCACGTTACCTTACCTCCTTCTTAAATATATATATATATATATATATACACAGTTATTTATATGTCACTTTTAAGTATTATAACACTAAACCAAAAAAAAAAACAAAAAAAAAATAAAAGCATTATTGCACGAGCAAAGCGCGTGTGATGAGTCTGATTATCTATAAGAGGATTCTCCTTTTTGAACTGGACTTTTGAGGGATAATTTCTCTTGGAAATTGAATCATAAATGTCAAATAACAAATTTCAATTTGAATTCAAAAACAGAACTCCTAAAGTTTAGGATTTTTTTCCTTCACATTCATCTTTTTATTCCCTAAAATTTAGGGTTTTTATTTTATTTTATTTCTTTTCATCCAAATAAAAGTAAAATCCCCCAATTTAAAAAATTAAAAATTAAAAAATTAAAAGATCTCCTAAAATTTAGCCTTCTTTTTTCTCACGTTCATCTTATTTTTCTTATCCAAACTTTTCTCTATATCACTACACCACTTTCAAACACACGTTCAAAAAAGAAATTACAGTTATTGCTCATCCCTAAAGTTTATCATTTTTATTTGTTTGAAAAATTAAAAAAAAAAAATTCTAAATTATAATAGATGCAAATTATTAACCTTAGAAGAGTCTTTGAGCATGCACAACGCGCGTGCTTAGATGCTAGTATTTAACGGGTTTTTGGATGACCTGACCTTAGGAAAATAGTAAGTGTTTGAATTTTTTAAATGGGTTTAGTGAGTTTAGATAGAAAATTTTAAACCAGTTAGGATTCGTGTTTGAGTTTTATACCATAGGTAACGATTGTTAAATATTTTTACCATGTTCAATGCTACAATTAGTTAAAAATGAATGAAAATTAATATGTATAATACCAAACAAAGATAATACATATTTTGAAAAAATAATCATATTGTGACTTTTTTATAAAATGAAAAAAAAAAAAAAAAAAAAAAAAAAAAAAAAAAAAAACTCTCTTTTGGCATCTACTCCAAATGTAAAAAAATCTAGAATCAAACATGGTGTCTAGAAATTTGGATAATGGAAGTAAAAATATGAAAAAAATACACAAGCTCATAGTATTAAAGAAAAAAAAAATGAAAAGGAAAAGTAACTACGAAAGAAAAATTCATATAAAAGGTACCTGGACTCCTTGAGGGTTGAGAACGAAGGGCTTGTAGAAACAAAAGAGAAAAAACGGCAAAGAGAGGGTAAATCACATAGAAGGTTTTGTTGTGGTGCTCTATATATATAATAGTAGGAGAAATTATAGGGTCCTCTGGTGGACCACGTCATTTATCCACCATTCCACTAAAAAACTTCCATTTGTTTAAAATTACTGAGTCAGTAATTAATTTCAGTTTAAAAAAATTTTCTAACAATCAATTGTAAACAAGTGGCAGTTTTTTAGTGGAATGGTGGACCACATCACTTGTCCACCATGTGAACCTTATAATTTCTCTAATAGTAGGCCGGTTTGGTTTAAAACTCTCCAAATTGTTGAGTAGTAATTGATTTAAAACTCTTTAGTTTGTTGAGTAGTAGTCGGTTTAAAACTCTCATTTTGACCTAATAAATAAATTAATAAAAAAATAATATGTAAAATTGTGGGACTACCAAAACTTGTGTGACAAAATATTAGAAGATAAACTAATAGTTTAATATTTTTGGCTATTATATGTTGTAGGGGCCTTTTTTTGTGTTTGGGCTGGACTGCCTCCTGTGGTGATGGGCCCGAATATGTTTCTGAGTAGGAAAGTTGAGACTGGCCCAACTGTAACTCACTTTGGGCCGGCTTGTGCACAAACTTAGCCTTGTCTGCCAGGAACACCCTTACAGCAAGCAGAGCTATTACAACAAGATTACGGCAGGCAGATATAATGACAATAAAAGAAAAACAAAGTGCAATAGCTTTTGTTAATAACAAAGACCGAATATCACAGTAGTAATAATGGCAATAATAATAATGGCTTTTATAAGAAAGAACAATTGATTGAATGATGATGGGAGTTAATCAAAAATAAACATCAAGCCAAAACCGAGTCTACAATGGAAAAAAATTAAAGAGGAAGAACATTTCTTCTTAATGAAACTAACCTCCTAGGAGAATATCCTGCCATGGCGATTAATGACTTTAAGGGAATCGGACCTAAGTGATAGATGCCTGAAGAAAATTCTTACTACTTAATTGTTCCTTAGAGAGTGGGATTTTGAGGGGGAGAGAAGAGAAAAGATCCATTGGTGCATGCCCATTATCCTCACTATTTGTTTTCTTCTCTTTCCTTCTTTTCTTTTCTTTTTCTTTTTAGTTTTCTTTCTATGTTTTTTCTTCCTCTGTTTTTCGGTTCCCTTTACAAGGCACGGCAAGGATCCTTTTATAGGGCCTGCCGTGATTGTTTTTTACCATTTCACCCCCTAACGGCCTTTGTCTGGTCTGGGCATGCTTGCCGACCACCGTCTGTACACTGCTTTCTCTCGCCAGACAAAAACAGGTTGGTGTTGTTTCTGTCCGCCGTGGCACTGTCTTCTGCCGTGGCTTAAATGCTCTCTCTCTCTTCCTATGGCATGCACCCAACGTTCCCTCCCCAATCTTACCTCTTTTGGGTGGTCTGTCATCCCAGCAGGACGTACCTCCCAAAAGGGTTAGGACAGGGAACGCAAAATAAATCTTTTCCCCCCTCCCCACCACCAAACCATACCCTCTTTTACCTCTTACCACTGACCCATGGCCCCACCACGACCCATATTGGCTGGGTACAGGCTGGTGACACCTGGGCCTTACGCATGCTTCCTCGTTATGTACGTTCAAAGCCTGCCTGCGGCTCATGTGTTTACTGTGGTCTGGAGCTTTGTTTGCATTCGCCTGCCATACTTCTTCATTCTTTCATGTGGGCCGTTCTGTACTTTCACTGCTTCCCTTTGGGATTGGGCTTTTCTTAATACTGGGTTTCACATCTCTCTTGACCTATTTCTCGGTTTATGCTTATGTCTTGTTTTATTACTTGGCTTTTCCTGCCATGATGATATGTTCCTGTTAGGCCTCTTTTAAGCCTGCCGTTTCATTCCTTCCCCCAGTGACTCAAAAGAGCCCACTGGTGTTCTTACTCATGAGCTCCATTGTCCCGTTCTTTTTTCCCTTTGGGCCTGCGGCCCTTTTACTTTCCTTGGGTTTCCTCGACCCATTTACTGACTTTGCATTCCTATGGGCTTTTACTAACTTGATTGGGTTTCCCCGGCCCAATCTCCTCATTCTCATCCTTGGGGTTCATGGGCTTGCCATCAACCCTTACTTTCTTTGTTTACATTGCCTTGGGCTTGCCGCGACCCATTCTCACTTTTTCATACCATACATTACCCATGGGTGTCATTTTTCTCTTTCCGGGCCCTTTGGGCCCATTTGCTTCCTCAAGACCCATTTATTCATGTTATGGGCCTGTGTTCTGTTATTCCTGTCGCTTGGGCCTAATAGTTTTATTCTATGCCTGCCACTCTTATTGCCTGTTTTGCTGGGTTGGGCTGGCTTTACAAAAATGACCCTCAACATATGTTATATAGATATAGATTAGATCAAACTTAAATTTTGTAACTTAGCTGCAGTATATTAAGTTCTCCAACTAAATTGGTTGCCATAACCAATGAAAAAAAAAAACAATATTGTCTTTTTCAAAGACAATTAAATTTAACCAATCTAGTTGTTTTTTGATATTTCAATAGTTACATTAGGAGAGTGGGAATTTGAACCTTGGATGTTATGGATATATATACTAGAAAATACCAATTAGTTGAGCTACAAAGCTCTTGACATCCATCTAGCTACAAAAATGAACAAATCTACACATGAATATGTGATGTCAATGCTATTTAGGTGTTCATTTTTTCGTTAGAGCTCCACAAAACTTTATGTTGTGTTTCTCTCTTCTATTTAATTAAACCACACGCTCGCTGCATTTTATTTTGGACAGAGAAAAGATATTCATTAAAATGGAAAAAGAAGGCAGTACAAGTAGATGTGAAAAGAAAACAGTTCAAATACCAAAATAAATAAATAAAAATGAAAAAGGAAGTACATTAAAAATCACTTTTTTTTTTCCTTTCTCAAAAAAAAAAAAAAAAATCACCTTTTTTCCCTTAGTGTTGCACAAAACGTTCTAGCTTCTGTTCAATTAAACCACAAACACTGCATTATACAAAGAGCAACTGCCGACACAATTCATAATTCAATTAAGAATAGTAATCCTTGGGAAGAGTTTGTAATTTGTGATAGGAAGGGTGGGAAGATTATTTGTCTGTAATGGGAAGTTTCGTTGTACACCAAATTCTTCTATAGAGAAGAGTTGGGAAGAGTTTTTGTTTGTAGTTTGTCAGCCGTGAGGTGGGAGGTTGTAAGTCGTGGTATTGGAGTTTTTTTTTTTTTTTTTTTTTAATCTTTTAGAAACAGGCGAAGAATTTGTATCTGTCTAAGACTCTAATGGGGAAGTAATAGGAAATTTATCTAATAGGTTTCTCAAAAAAAAAAAAAATTTATCTAATAGTTTATTTGTTTTTGAATTTTATTGAATTACGATTTTAACCTTATTTTTATTTTTTATGAATAAAAACTATCTAATTAAATTCGGAGTATTTTTGACAATTTAGATAAAGATAACTAACTTTTTGAATCCTCTTAATATATAGAAATAATAGAATATATTATATTAGTTTATCTATTTATATTTGATAGTAATGATTTGGGCTATAACTTCTTTGTCTCAACTGTTGAAATTTTAGATATTGAATCTCTTCAATAGGCCCAAAGATGTGTACTTAAACAAATAGATATTGTTTTCCTAAAACGTGATTTTAAATTAATTTTAAATTAACAATGATATCGGAATATCCTGTTAATTATAGGACAATGAATGAACGTAGAGCACAACTTTATTGAGATAGTTAATTTAAGAAATAAAGTATTTGTTTTATATCATTTTTTTTTTAAATACTTTAAGACTTTGTTACATCGAACTTGCCCTCCTTTGAAATTTTTTTCTGGCTCTGCCAATCAAGAATCCTCTAAATTTATCCGTTCATGGGCTTGACTTAACATTATGTATATAAAACATTTTACTTAACCAAGGAAACGAAGTGAGGGGAAACCCATGAAATATATTCGGACAAAATTGTTGTACTGTCTTTTGATTATTTCTTCAACTACTGGTGTGTAATAGTATAAATTTCTCATTAAGATCAACAAAACTAGGTTTTAAAAAAATAAGTTTTGTCACTAAAGTGTACATTAAATTGATTTTTCATTGATTCATTCCTATATATATATATATTTTTTTTTCTGTTTCTAAATTATAAAAAAGTTGCACGATCAATTCTTCCATCCACTCCTATTAACTTTCTATAGTACTTGTTATACAAAATTTATAGGTGATATTATTTAGCCATTATTAATATTTTGTACTAGTGTATAATGTACAAGTACATTTAATAATAATCAAAATTATATATATATATATATATATAAATATATATGAGTTCAAATTATACATGGTGTAAGTTACAACTTACACCTTTTTTAAGTCATGGATTTTTAAGCTACGGGTTCAAGTTACACCTGGTGTAACTATAAACAGGGACGGACCTAGGATTTCAAGTTAAGGGGGCTGGAGATAAGCGAAAAAAAATTCAAATACACATCTATATTGTATTAAGAAATTTTCAACTAAGTCAAATACACAAAAATCATTGTTTCTTAATATATTAAGATGCAATCATCTGTCAACAAAAACAAAAAAGAAATGAAATACTATTATTTCTTAAAACATAGAACACTATTGTTTTTTTACATTTTTTTGTTAGAGATTTATATAGGCTGGGTTGATAATTCATGATTTTGGAGGGGGCCCAAGCTACAAAGTAAGAGGGCCTAAGTTTAAATTTTTTATTTTTTACTGAAAATTAAACTACTTAAAAAAAAATTTTGGGACCGGGGAGCCTCGGGCCTCAACCTGGGTCTATCCCTATCTATAGGTAATGTTACACCACTCAATAACTTGTTATAAAATTCATATTTTGAAAATCTCATCATTAAATTATGAATTTAATAAAGTTACCCAGATGCAGAAGTTTTCAAAGCCCAACATAGAACGATTTATGGCAGTAACTTTTTAGCCTTAAATTAACTATAATAAACAAAATTGGCCTAGAGCCGTATGGATTGAGAGGGATTGGTTTAGAATAACATTTTCTATTGGTTATAAAGCAAGTCTAAGTGAAACATTTTCTTATAGTTAAATATAAATTAAATAATATTTACTACATATTGCTAACATTTTTTTTCACTTGATAATATGGTTAATCTAATTAATTTTCTTTATAAGAAACTTTGTTCTATAAAAGCCATTGACATGTATTGTTAGTAAAATATGAAAAATTATTGAATACTTCGGGAATACTATAAGTGTGTACTCACCATTTTACATGAATTGTAAGTTCCACCATAAATTTAATTAGTAGATCCTACCATTATATTTAAAAAGACTATATATTTATGGTACTCCAGGAGTATATTATAATTACCCATAAAATATTGTTAGTAAAACATGTATTCGGAAAGAGATTAGTTCTTCTATATAATTTAGTAAATTAACTAAATTGTTTTCTCTTGATAGTCAATCTTCTAAAATATTTAGTTCGAAAGATTAATATAAACCATCAACTATAGAAAAAAAAATCATATTTCAAACAATATTCAAAATGTATAAAATATTTTGTAAACTATCATCATCTAGTGAGAGTATATATGTGTGTGTTTATTTCTTAAAAGAAACAAAGAAAAAAAGAATGGGTAATTGTCTCACATTGCTTAAGAAAATATGTTGTGTGTAGTATAATTTGTTCCACCATCTCTTAAAAGTTACCATAGCTTTTGATTAGAATTATAGTGTGCCTTTGTGTTAGAAATTAGAACTCATTTCCCTCTCTCTTGTGTGTGTGTTTGTTTCTTAAAAAAAAAAATCAATGAGAATATATATGACTAAAATTATTACGCTTTCTTACAGTTAGGAAAACTCAGGAAATTATCTACATGGCTTATTAAAAGAGGTTTTTTTTTTTTTTTTTTTTTTTTTTTTTTTTTTTTTTGAGAAACCAAAAAAAAAAAAAAAAAAAAAGCTGACCTTGGTATTAGATGTTGTTTTAGTGATGACCATTGATACACAAATAGCAAAACTATGCATAAAATTTATGTACGGTAATGTGGTAGTAAACTTCATTCTTCATAGAAATAAAAAAAGAAAAAAGATACAAAAGTTTAGTGACTATGCCATATGCAATGCAAGATCAAGTGTGACTGTCCTATGAGATATTGTGCCTGTGTTGTTTTTAACTGGAAACTTCAAAATACGATTGTGAAAATTTGGATTTTTTTTATTCAAAAAACTTGTGTTTTTAGAATTTTTGGCTTTAGTTATTTACTGTTTAGGACCCAAAGCTAAAATTTTGGGGCTTTTCTATTATTTATTTTTATATTTATTGATTGGTCAAGAGAATTTATTTAAAATGATGCCATGTCGACTATAAAATTTTACGAGGTAATTTTCTCAAAATTTAGTTTTATAAAAAAGAAAAAAATAATTAAGAGATTTATTTATTATGTTGTTGATGTGACACCAATCACATTCATTGACATTTTAAAGTAAATTTGATAATAATTTGGTTATTTATTTATTAATATTAATGTGGCATTAACCATGTTACTTGTTGAATTAGTTTGTAAGTTAAGTAAGAAGCATATAGCAGTTTTAGTTTTTTTTTTTTTTTTGGGGGGGGGGGGGGGGGGGGGTGGGGGGATAGTATTTTCTTTGTTGATACTAAATAATTGCAAGTTTGTATCCCCCCACCATAGTTAAAATCCTACTTCCCACACCCTGGTTTCTTCCCTAGGAATGTGACTGCAATCTTTCATGGTTTGGTTTCTTTCATTTTATTTTTCCCATACCAAAAAAAAAAAAAAAAAAGCAGGCCCTTATTTGGTGTTTAAGCACATGTAAGTTTGGGGTACCCATGTTAAATATATTCGCATAATAACTAGGGAAATTTTTACTAAGTTAAGAGTAAACCCAAACTTAAAGCCTTGTCTGCTTGATTTGTTGTTCAGTCTTGTACCTTATCTCTGTGTTCTTAATCACAATCTTAAAGTCCTTACATGGGGAGGTGAAACATAGGAGACCATCGCATGAGTTTGCTACTAGTTTCATGAAATACAAGTTCCATGTGTACAACATATATCGTTTCTTTTATAAATAAACTAGGTGTTTTTGGATATTTTTAAAAACTTATTAATTTGAAAATATTGTAGTAGCAAATTTTAAAAGATATAGGATTTTTTTTGGGTACAAAATCTATTTAACATTTATTAAGATTTTTGAATTGCATAACTTTAAATCACTAAAATATTTTGTTTTTATTTTCATAACTTGAGCAGGAATTAGTACAAGCAATATTGGAGGGCTAGTTCTACTCATTATCATGTGGCGGCTATACAAAATGAAAAAGAAAAGGAATGAAATCAAGTTAAAGAAACGATTCTTCAAAAGGAATGGTGGTTTATTGCTACAACAACAATTATCTTCAAGTGAACATAATATTCAACATAGAAAATTATTCACTTTCCAAGAGTTGGAAAAGGCAACTGATCAATTTAACGAAAGTAGAATACTTGGAAAAGGTGGGCAAGGTATGGTCTATAAAGGAATGTTAACTGATGGAAGTATTACTGCAATTAAAAAGTGCAACATTGTGGATGAGGGTAATCTTGAACAATTCATTAATGAAATTATCATTCTTTCCCAAATCAAATGTGGTTAGTTAGTTGGATGTTGTTTAGAGACAGAAATTCCTTCGCTAGTCTATGAGTTCATTCCAAAGGGAACACTTTCTCAATATCTCCATGAAGAAAGTGAAGAGTTTCCACTGACTTGGGATATGCGCTTGAGGATCGCCAAAGAAGTTGCTGGAGCTCTTTTTTATCTACACTCAGCAGCTTCAATACTTATTTACCATCGAGATATAAAATCTACAAACATACTCCTTGATGATAAGTACAAAGCAAAAGTAGCAAATTTTGGGACTTCAAGGTCAGTGAACATTGACCAAACTCATCTAACAATGGCAGTATATGGCACTTTTGGGTATTTAGACCCATAATTTTTCCAAACAAGCCAATTTACAGAAAAGAGTGATGTTTATAGTTTTGGTGTAGTCCTTGCTAAACTCTTAACTGGAAAAAAATCAATCTCTTTAGTGAGAATACAAGAGAGAAGGAGTCTTGCAAAATATTTCACTCTTTCAATGGAAGAGGGCTTTCTATTTGATATTCTCGATGCTAGAGTGAAAAAGGAAAATGATATACAAGAGATCATGGTCGTTGCTGAGCTTGCAAAAAGATGCCTAGAATTGAATTGGAAGAGACGTCCTACAATGAGGGAGGTCACAAAAGAGTTAGAGGGAGTTCAAAAAACTTTTAATGGTCTAGAAAATTATGAAAAAGTTTGATATTGTTAGAATGGAAGAAACAAATCCTTGTGATGATGTTTCTACACCAACTCAATCAATTTTAGAAACTAGTGCAACTGCAACATTCGACGCCCTACCACTATTATCTTAGACATCAGCGTGATTGATAAAATTGTTTTAGGTAATAATTTGCTTTCAATTTCATATTAACTTATTTAAGACCATTTTAATGTACTATTTTTTTTGTAATTTACTTGAGTATTTCATTGTGTATTTTAGATTCAACACGCGGGCTTAACATGATAGTTTTGTAGCTATTCATATGAAGCACACTGAGTTTCTCACACAACATTTTATAATGTAGTTCATTCAATAATGTGGTGACCTTAACCCCAAGGGGTTGGCTTAGTGGTTCCTAATGCTTCACAATATTCTTGAGATTCTAAGTTTGAAACCTATTGTCAGTATCTTGAGGCACCTCTATAGGATTCTTCCTTATAATAACCTGGTATGTGTGGGACAGGATGATTGCATATACTCGAAAAAATAATCAGATACTCAAAGAAGTTTGGATATATATCAATATTTGTCAAAAAAATGATATGTCAACCTCGACCTAATTTTTCAATCCATTTTATGAGAGAGGATCCAAGTAGTGTCAAATTAAGTTTGTTGAGAATTTCCATTCATGCCCTGTATCTTGGCAATGTGGCAAGTGCGTATGCCTAAGGAAAAAGCTACGTACACAAGTGCCCTAAAATATGTATTTTGTGCATTTACCCACATATGACATGCACCATGTGGGAAGCAATAGCACTTCCGTGGATTGTATGTAGAACACTAATGTGGCACAATAACCCTAATGAGAAATTCTTTCCGATTTTCTCCATGAAAATAAGGTGAAAAATTGCTAGATATTTGCCATTGTGAACACCAAGACCCAGTGAACCAACAATGGCAACTAGTGAGTGAGTGTGTGAGAGATCAAGATAATTAAGATGTTGGTCCTTCTCCCTAATGGTGAGTGGATGTATTTTGAAAAAGAGTTTCTCCTAAGTTTAATTCCTCTAAACTTGAATTAGATAAAATTGTGTTTGTAGGGACTCAATTTGTAATGGACCCTAAACAATAAAATTTTTAGAGAGTGGGCGTAAAAGCTGGGCCCTATGGGTAGAAAAATGACATGATCATTCTCTAGTAAAGAAAACCTTAAACTAGTTTTCTACCACCGTTCTTCTTCTCGGCTAGGTTTTACTGGGATCTTTTAAGTCCACTGTAATCTCTCTTTTTCTCTCTCTTCTTTTCTCTTTTTTCTCCAAAAGTCCCTCTAGTGTACCCTGATTTCACCTTATATACTACCTTCTCCGTTCTGCTTTCACCGTACACGTGTAAGTTCCATTCTGGGAACCTCTTTCTGTCCCATCCAGAACTTCCCGGATCCTACGCTTAGTGGTTATAAGGCTGATTGGTTACTGGTCAGGTATCACCTCCACATTAATGCGGCTAGAGAGTTAGTTGGGAAGCATTTAATGTGGAGGTAGCAGCTTTTAGGAGATATTTGCTACCTTTCCCGGTTCCTCCTTTGTTCAATATTCATTAGTTTAGTTTGCATGTAATTCTGTGAAGTTCCCTGACAATCAGAACAGTCACATCTACCTCGGACGTTGGTTTGAGGAATAACACTCATCCTCGGACAGATGAGTGTCCTCGGACGGGTGAGTGTCCTCGGAATGGGCCGTTAGGCCTCAAACCCATTTTCTATAAACTCTTTGTTAAGCTACTGGCCCCACAGTGTTTATAACTAAAAAATAGGTCCAAGTTTCAGGGAAGGTGATAGGTGTCAATACCAAATTTGTTTCTGCCTTCCATTTTTGTGCAAAAATTCCAGTTCAAGCCTTGAAAGGTTATTTGGTTAAAATGAAATAGAATATGGGGATTGGGTGAATTTTGGGCTAATTTGACTATTGAGCAACTTGGTCAAAGTGAGCTACTTTTGAGATTTTGGATTCCTAGAAAACATCAAATTGATTCATCCAATAACCGATTGGAAGAAACTAATTTATTTAATGTAATTCCTTAAAATGCAATTTTTAAAAATTTTAATACTCAAAATGAAATATTTGCATGTAAATCGACACTGGACAAAATTAAAATTGCAAATTAAATTTCATATTTTCTTTAATATAAATCTCTTAGCCCTAGGTAAAACAAAACTCTTTTCTTGAAAGATATGATAAATTTTCATATCATTTTGTGAAATTTTAAGCTTGAATCAAGATATTTGGTACCGGTTTTCTATATGAATTAATATTAGTTTGGATCCTTCTCAAAAAAAAAAAAAAAAAAAAAAAAAAAATCAGTTTGGACCATTTAGTCAGAATTAATTCATTGAGTTATGTGTCAAATATGTTTTCTTTACGTAGGTTAAGACTATTGTATTAGGCGATTCCATTGTTTTTTTTTGTGCTAAAAAGTTGGTTTTATTGTTAAGTAGCGTTGCAATAGTCCATTTGATAAATTATATTCTATTGTTAAGTAGCGTTGCAATAGTCACTTTTTCTTGCATTCACTCTCTGTTGAGTCTGTTTGTCTACTGCAATTACAGACTCTTCACTTCATTCTTTGATTTGACTTTAAAACTATTTAATTTTAGTTTATTTTTTATTTTATTTTTTTGTGTATTGTTTACTTTGTTTGTTGTCTTCTGGTTAATAACTTAATATAGCGCCTACAAGTCCCATCACTAGAGTGAATCCACGGTGGTCAGCACCTAACTACAAAATAAATATTTATGGGGAAATCTTTGCCCAATTGCAGAAGTTAGGAGTGCGGGTGGTCATAAGGGACTCGCTGGGACAGATGGAAGCAGCACTTACTCTATGTTTGGTTGTAGATAGGGAAAGGGAAGAGAAAGGAAATGGGGAAGAAAAAGGAAAGAGAAAACAAAATATTTCTCTTGATGTGTTTGGATATAGGAAAGAAAGAAAAGAAGAAAATGTGGGCATTCTATATTTCTTTTGTTTGGTTTGCAAAAGGAAGAGAAAACAAAAACGCATACTTCTACCTTTGTGCTCTTATTAATGAAAAAAAAATTCATATATTAGAACACTTGTAATTTCTTAAAAGTGTTAAGGATATATTAGTCATTTTATACTATAAAGAGGTCGGCCTCATAAAATCTGCAATCTCCCTTCCTCCTATTTCCACCCAAATTGGGTTGATACCAAATAAAAAATTTTTAAAAAAAATTGTCAATTAAGGAAGTAATAAAGAACATGATTTCAGATAGAATAAATAGAGGAAAAGAACTCATGTGATTGACCCAATCTAATCTGTCCAGAATTTATAGCCGTTTCTAAATTTTGGGACTAAGGCTTTGTTGTTGTTGTATTTTGTATAAGGTTCGTCTAAACTGAAGTGATCTTGCTTAGTTTAGTCACCAGTTTATAAGTTGATTCATTTGTGCCCTCAATGTGAAGGGTATCCTCAATTAGTAAGGTTTATTGGGTTCCACAGGATACAACCATATTTATTGAATTCTACAAATAGCAATTTTGGAGAAGATTCACAAGTTTCTTGTATTTCTAAGAAAGATGAAAGAGAAGAAGTTTGAGAAGAAGTTACCCAATGAATAAAAACCACTATTTTTATACAAATGATTATGACCCTTCAATTGACATATTTTTATTTAATATGCACGTGTTCGGTATTTCTTGAGCACATCTCTAAGAGCATTACCTCAAGGATCACATCCCTTTTTTACTAAAAAAAATTATGTCAAATTTAGTTGCAGTATTTGAACAAGAAAATCCATCCTAAGCCTTCGAGGAAGAATTCATACACTGATTAAGTGCAGCCTTTGAAGATCGGTAAGAGTGCCAACCCCCAAGGCTATTGTCTCCGATGGATCCCACCCTGGCACTCAAATTGGCCACAACAGCAACATCCCTTTCAGTCCCGGTGCCTCTGCCAACTTTTAGGAGCGGCCACAGATGCTGCTTGTACAAATCAACCACAATTTTTAGTCATACTATAAGCTATACAGCCTCAAAAAAGCTTGAACAACATAGTAGTTAAACAAAGCCCAATTGCAATAAAAACTTCAGATAGAAGCATTCCAATGATTGGCTTATTGCAAAAACAATTGCACTGTTTATTGGAAAGCAATCAGCTAAGAGGAAGCTTATGCATCCAGATATTATTTGTAAAGGGCAATAGTGACAATTAACATGAGATAAGCTGATTTATGTCCATCTTGTCAGTTGTCAAGCTAGATCTAGATGCCTTTTCAATCCCACAACGTGAAGAAGTCTTCTTCCACACTTTTGTTTAAGAATATATATAACAGAAGCAAAATCATCCTTCCAGTGGTCTTTGGAAAATTTGGTGGGTGGAGAGGGACATTGGACTTGAAAAATGGTCACCAGGTTCATTAGCCCAAGCTTCTAATACAAAGCAGGGAAATTTTGTTTCATGAGGCACCATGTCCTATGTGCCACAACCCCCTCCAACAACACATGATTGATCTTTTAGAGAGAGAGAGAGAGAGAGGTAATAATACATGATTTAATCTTAAAAATGACATCCTTTTATAGATTCATAAGAGGGATAAGATAAGCATGCGAGAAACATTGCGGATCTTTGCAAATAGTAAAAGAATATCTTATACTACCAGCTCATGCTACACAACAAAATATAAAAGTTAATATATATATATATATATATATATATTGTGGGGACACCTAATGTCCTTATTTTCTTCTTATTTCTAATTTTCATGATAGCTAGACAAGTATGCATGCGCTGGGTGATTATTTCTTATCTTGTTTTAGTTTAACTTCTCTCATACGACTTTTACTATATATGTGGATATATTCGTTTGTAAAGGAGTAACGGGTAAATAATATAGCTTTCTTCTTCCACGGTTTCTCTTTTGATGTTCTTTTTGTAAAAACCTTATATTATTTATAACCTATAAAAGTTCTAGAGGATCCTAATTGTTGAATTTGTGTTTCCTAATTTTTAGTGGGACTTGAAAAATGAACATCTTTTGAGTTTAAAAAAGTGTTCCAAAACCATACCCTGCGGGTTGTCGTCATCTTAGGTTATCTTTTTTCCTTTGTTTGAGAACAAGTTGCAAAATGAGACATTTTTCTTATAGGTAAGAAACCAATTTTCTGTCACGTTATATATGAATAAATGGACCCTTTCATAAGTGACTTAACATGAGCTCATAAGATTATTGGCCCTTTACTTAGGCCTAGGATCCACTCAAATAATTGAAATTTTCCATACGAAGAGAATATATTGTTTTTGATAGGTAATATGAAGAGAATATTTCAACGGGATAAGGTCTCATTTAATCGAATCCTCTAATTTTATCCTTTTTTTGTTTAGATGTAAGAGACGTTACACTTAAAAATCAAATGAATACCACGTGTCAATGTAATGGGGGAGAGAGAGGGCCATCATTACTAGCTCAATAATGTTTTAGTAATGACAGAAATTGCCCAACAGAAACCAAAAATCATATGTAAATGTGCTTCACAGCTATAGTAACAGATTTATTTTCAATTAACAAGAAAAATGAGTCCACCAAGCTAGGAACAATATAACATGGACAATGACAACAATCAAAGTTGAATAACCAAATCCTTACCGAGTGAAAAGTTTAACCAAAAAAAATCCAGTCATAGAATTAAATTCTGATATACGAATATTCTATTAAGTTAAAGTTTCTAGTCTATAAGCTAATTCATTTGTGCCACCATTGTGATTGGTATCATCAGTCAGTAAGGTTTACCCAAAAAACCATAAGACTGATTTTTTTTGCACACATTTTGAAAACAACAAGAAAGTGCCATTTACTTTCTGAAAGCAATTACATCAGAGTAGAAAACAGAGAACCAATGGAGTTACAAGGGGAGAAATTGAATAGTCAATAGTTCTCTTAATTTATTAACAGATAAGATAAATTAATCAAAAACGATTGAGATTAATGACCAAAAATTTCAAACTCAAATATAATTATTTAATATTGCATGCTTATAATGAATATGACCAATCACCAAGGAATTTCCTGGCCATCCCAGGCAAAAAACTTGCCATTGTCATGTCTCTTTGCATTGTTGATGATGCCTAACAGCTTCTGAACTGAGAACTCTTTGGTGAATAGTTTGCCTTCTGGAACATTTCTTTGAAACGGCCTAGAAAGATCAGTGTCCACTGTGCCTGGGTGCAACAGAATGCATATAATAGGATCCTTTTTTCGTGCAAACTCCACTGACACAGTTTTTGTCACTGCAAGCATCAGTTGAAAAGAATATAATAGTTCTTCAGAACCACTATTTATTTGTTTTTGTTTCATTTAACAATGTGTTTATTGATACATGTTTGCAATTGAACTTACCAATAAAACAATACCCAACATGTTCAATGACATGTCTTAAATAGGGCATATGTCTTAAAACAATTATCTGAATCGAAGAATGGGAATATGTTGATGAAACATATGACAGTAGCCCTGCTGGTGCAACTTTTTAAATAGCCATAGAAAACAACATTAAAAAATAAGGCTCTTATCTCAAGCTTCAACTAGAACCATTGAAAAGGATGCTTCAGATCTGAAAATACCAACTGCTTGAGGTAATGTTCTTAGAGAAGTGCTCAAGAAATGATCTCTTCTATTAATTCATATTGCAGCTTTAAACCAAAGTGGCCAAGGATCAACTCCTTTTTTTTTTCTTAAAAAGTCAAATTTAATTTTGCAGTGTTTGAACTAGAAAATCCATGTTTAAGACTTCAAGGAAGAATTCATACACTGATTAAGTGCCGTCTTTGAAGATCGGTAAGAGTGCCAACCCCCAAGGTGATTGTCTCCAATGGATCCCACCCTAGCACTCAAATTGGCCACAACTGCGACATCCCTTTCGGTCCCAGAGCCTCCGCCAACCTTTAGGAGCGGCCACATATGCTGCTAGTACAAATCACACACCACAGTTTTTAGTTATACTATAAGCTATACAGTCTCAAAGAAGCTTAAACAAAATAGTAGTTAAACAAGCCCAGTTGCAATCAAAACTTCCAATAGAAACATTCCAATAACTGGCTTATTGCAAAAACAATTACACTGTTTATTGGGGAAAGAAGTTAATTAAGAAGCAGCTTCTGCATCCAGATGTTATCTGTGGAGAGCAATAGTGACAATTAACATGAGAGTAGCTGATTTATATGCATCTCTTCATGCTAGATCTAGATGTCTTTCCAATCTCACAATGTGAAGAAGTCTTCTTCCACTCTTTTGTTTAAGAATATATAACAGAAACAGAATCATCCTTTCAATGGTCCTTGGAACATTTGGTGGGTGGAGGGCAAGGTCAACAGTTTGATCCTGTACGGGTTCATGAGTTGTATCTTCCCATTAGGGACAGAAACAAGCAAATGATGGACTACATTTTCATCTCATTGAATATCACTCAAAAAATATTCTTTAGAGATTTTGTTCCAACTTAATGAAACAAACACACCTAACAGGATGCAGGCATTGGTCTACTAAAACCTTTTTATTCAACATCAAACACAGTAATAAAATGAAAAATTTTAACGAGCATACCTTGATCACTATAATTGGACCAACAGCATTAATCTCATATGCAAGAAGCAAAGATGCTTTCTCTACTTTGGTCAATGTTGTTTCTGTACTGCAAGTAGAAGAATATGATTGATTGCTGGGCTTTAATAGAAAAAGTAAAATAATGTAACAAAATATCTTAGTTTCAGTTCACAACTAGAAATTTTATTGCATATGTCAAAGCCACTACTAGTCTGGAAATCATGCTTCAAACAATGAAACAAGCTGTACCTGGTTGCAACACATCAGGTATTGAGAGAATTCCAGATGCATTAATAAGAAGGTTCAAAGAACCAAATCTCTCTCTAATAGACTTTGCAGATGCCTGAAATGTGACAATATCAGGGTAAATAAAAAATACTAAAATTTGTTGCCTATAACTGGGAATTCTATAATCTTAACTATTAATGTACTATATCATTGACAAGACCCAAAAAAAAAAAAGGAAGCAAAAGTTGCAAATCTTACAACAACCTTTCTCTGCCCTCTTTCTTCCTTTTTTTTTTTGTGACAAAACTAAACTAAACAACCTTTCAACACCTATATCAATAGACCTCCAATTTTTCTATACTTTGCATTTCTACCAAAGGCCTAAGAATTTTCCAAGTAATCTCAAAAGTGCAAAACCAATATCATTGAAAAATAATGATTGTAGGAAAAGAAAAATTATTGATTGCATCAGTCTACTGAATCAAGGTTAATGGATTTAGATAGTTGAAAGGTACCAAACTGAAAAAGTACAAAAATCATCTTGGAAAGGTCAAAATGAAAAGTTTTCCCTTTGAGTAAGTGGTCGTATAACCTCTATGGTGCTTTCAATGGTCAGATCCAATGGTAGAATGCTAAGTCTTTCAGCAAATCTATTTTTCAGATGTAGAAGCCCTGATGCCGCATCAGGATTACGGCAAGTAGCAACAACATGCCCTTTCTCATTCTTCTCCAGCAGCTGCTTAACCTATATGAGGTAGAAAATAAGTCACATTAGTACAAGGATTTACTTGAATTAATGCTTCATTGATTTAATTCGTATCTCTTAATGGTTCAGTAGAGTCAATCTCAATTTAATGTAAACAAAATGAGGTTTCTGAGACCTTGTCGCACCAGAGGAATTCACTTAATTCAGGAATAGAAGTACTGGACCAGAGCACAAGCATCTACAGATTATGGCAGAAACAATGCAACTCAAATACCTAGAAATCTATTTTAATGAATATTGGCAACAGTTCTGATGCTCCATTAATTTCAGACTCTTTACACTCAAAATGAAGCAGTATCTGACAAAAAAGAGAGCGAGGATGCAACACAGTAGAAATTAGAAATGCTAAAAGTACAAGCTCGTAAGATCATGGAAGAGCCACGAG
The DNA here is from genome assembly GCA_023736055.1 of Quercus glauca. NCBI lineage: Eukaryota > Viridiplantae > Streptophyta > Magnoliopsida > Fagales > Fagaceae > Quercus > Quercus glauca. The sequence goes on along the minus strand of CM043318.1, from coordinate 22,444,529 downwards.
GATAATAATCAGTAACTGAAGATGTTCAACTTTGGCACCCTTAAACAACTTATCTCCCTTTGTAAAAACAACTTGAAAATTAAATTTTGTAACTGCTACTCCATAAACTCATGAGGAAGCCATAAAAATTACACAGTGGAAGATTTTTTATTCATCTGAAAAATTAAAGAATCACTTTGCAACTGCTATACCTATACACCCTTAATGGTGGCCTCCAAAAGACATCTAACACTCTCGTCTAATCATGACCAGCAATTTTGCAGCAGACTTATTGGCAGAACCAGAAAACAACTAAAGCACACTAAACCAGAGTTCAGAACATGCTTCAAGGTTTATACCAGAGTAACAAAGACAATGACTGTGGATTGACCACCCACATTGGAGTAGGCCAAAAAGGACAAGAAGGCAATTTGTGAACAAGACAATTTTTTTCCACATCTTGACAGGTGAAAATTTCCACTACTTGACAAGTAAAGCCTCCTCTTAAAATCATTACTTTCGAAAATATTTAAATCAATACACCAATGCATAAAAATCTAAGTACAAAATATTAAACACAACACTACTCAAAAAGTTCATTCTTCCCCCAAAGGTTGTAAAGGCTATTGACTAAAACTTCTGTGCTTTCTTGTGGCAGGGAGCTTCAGAAAAAGCTTTTGGGGCTAAGCTTAGTTGGATTTATTTATTTATAATTATCAAAACATGGAGGATGGTTTAGGTTTTAGAAAAAATGGTGATTGGAAAAAAGCCTTAGTAATGAGATATATAATATTCTACTTATTCGCTCTATCTGGTTATCCATGGGTTGCTTGGATTAAAAACCTATGTTTTGAGATGCAATTAGCTTCAGGATTGTCTCCTTAACCTTTTCAATGCTCTCAGTGCTGAAAGAAATTTCTGGGGTTTAAACTTTAAAGGATACAACTAGGCCTTTTCTTGAGCACTGGATTGGAAATGGAGATGATTCTTCTCTTTGGTGAGATAAATGGCACTTTGCAGGGGCCTTGGTATTGAGTTTGCTGCAACTTGCAATGCCAATGGAATTAGGGGTCCTAACTCCTAAGTCCTAAGACCATGTTTTTAAAACAATGATTTAGTGATTAAAATCATATTTCCTAACAACTTAAACTTTTGGGACAACTATTAATTTATCATTATTATCAGAGTAAGTAGTTTCAAGATCAAATCTTCCCCTCTCTACCTCCCATTTAAAAAGTAAAAAATCCCACATGTTGGCAGTAGGACAACTGGTAATTTTGACAAAACAAACCCCTAATTAGCCAAGAGCCTTGTAGCTAAAATGACACCTCCCGGTGTTTCCAACAGAGACATACAGTTTCAAATCCCCCCAATTGTAACTATTGAATTATAAAAATTAAAAATAAATAAAATTTAATAGTTGGTTATTTCCACTTTTTTATATCTTGAACTTGACCCCTGGCTTTAATTTTGGTAATAGGAGTTGGACATCACTATCACAAAACATGCACACACTTAATAGTTGTTGACTGAAATTAACTCTAAATTAGGAAGAAGCTTTAATTTTCCTCCTTTGCTTTGATTAGCATTGGCAGGATGCAACATTAACAGAATGCCATCAAAATTTAACATTTTACTTGAGATGTTAAAATTCTAAGTAAATTTTTGTAGAGAAATGTTGAACTCCAATAAAGAAGAATAGGAAAGAGGAAGTAAAGAAAGCTCACAAATTCAAGGCCAATTCCTCTGGAAGCTCCTTGAACCATGGAAACCCCACCTTCCCATTTCAGAGCAGAAGAAGAATAACAACGCAAACAAGCCTTGCGGGCTATTGATCTCAGCCTCAGCGGTGATGCCATTACTGTGAAAGCGAGCTGATTCACAACCAAAATCTTCATTCATTCATGCATGAAAATATACCAAATAGATAGAGACAGAGATGAGAGATCTATACTATATATCTATATGTACCTACGTGTATAGATTCTGGAAGCTGTTATTAACTACTCCAAACTAGTAGTTTAGCACTCTCACACACCATGAACTTATGCAAAACTGTATGGCTGTTACACTGCCAACGTTGTTCCTTGGCACTCAAAGCCGGCATAAACGTTGGGAGTTGATTCTTCAATACTTGGCTGGCCCAAATCTATTTGAGTACCATTGGCCCACAACAACCCAACTACCTTTTTGGGCCTAAACATATCCAACCCACGATCCTTACAATCTTACTTTCATTGTACAGTAATGTACACACAATATGCATATATCATTAGGTTTCCACACAATAAGTTTGAAAAATTATTGTATTTAGGGTCAATTTATGATCCGTTTATTTTGCTAAAACTGAAATCTTTTTACTGAAGTATTGTAAATAAAGATAAAATTAGCTGAAATAGTATAGTAGGACCTATGAATAGTATCAAAAAGTGCAATAAAACTCATAAATAGTAGTAAAAATAAGTTGAATAGTAAAATAAGTTGGTAAAATTAATAATGTCAAACAGACACTTATAAAAACATTTAACCACACCAAACTAACACAAGTTTACTTTAAAGTGTAAACACCTAACTAGTTCTTCTCACATTTATTATGGACTTCTTACTTGGAATTGGAATGAATATCACTTACACTAAATCCAATTCCCATCCCAATTTAGCAACAGGCACCGAAGAGATAACATAAGACTGTAGGGGGAATTTGTAGACTAGTAGTGTGAAGGGGTTGTATATAGTAAGTTAGCTACTGTTGGAAAGGATTATGGAAAATAGCACCTCGAGTTTTAAAAACTCGAGATTGATGATGAAAATCGGCGCTTTGAAACTCGAGTTTTACTGCTACCGTGTACCAATTTAGCCACATAGATCTCGAGTCTATAAGAATCCAGTTCTAAAAACCAAAACCGAGTTTTACAAACTTGATTTTTGTCGGACTTGAAGAAACACAAAACATGTAGAACGCAGCAAGAACAGAGCAAGAACAGAGACGAAGAGACGAAGAACAGAGCAAGAACGCTGGAGCTCCGATTGGACGCAATCTGGTTCTGGTGGACGATCTGATCTTCAGCGATCTGATTCTCCGTGTTTTCTTCGTCTGTTTTTTCTTTTTCTCCGTGAAGTATGAGTACCCACTGGAACTCGAGTCTCTAAGACTCAAGTTCCACATGGAATTTTCGTCCACATCAGTTAGTCAGATGTCTGGAACTCGAGTTTTAAAAACTCGAGATGCTAGTTTTCCACTTTCTTTCCCGACTGGTCAATTAACAAAATTCTTCTAATAATAAAGTTAAATGGAAAAAAAATTCTAAGATTGCAAAACAAACATCCATGTTCCACCGCCTAATCAAACAACAACAACAAAAAGGTCAAATTTTTTTTAATAAATAAATTAGAGAGAAAAAAAAATACACGAGTTTGAATGTTGAGGTGGACTGTTGCTAGGTCCCTTAGATCAATGGCTGTAATCAATCCCCCTGATTTAATGGTGGAAAACTGGTTACGTCAATAACCCTTATATTACAAGTAGAAAAAAAAAAGAGAAAAAAGAAAAACCGCAAAGGCATGGACCATAGAAACAAAACGAGGCACAGCCTTATCATCGCATGACATTACACATTGATAGGCAGAGAAGCAGCCACACAGATTTTCACATATATTCCCTCTCAACTAAATTTAGCTTCTTCTTTCCCACACCATAATATTATCCCCTTAACTCTCCATATCCACATGTACCCAAATTTCATTCCTCACTTGCCTTTCTTCGCACAGACAACATTGTATCTAAAACCATAGGATTCTCAGAACGGTCTTGCATCAACTCTCACCAAAAAAATCACAACTTTCTAGGAGAGGTAAGATACTAATACTGCTTTTTTCTTTTTTAAATTATTGGGTGTCATCATTTATATTTAAATATAAAGTTTGTTTGGGGCAATTTCATTTCTGGGTAGCTTGAATTTTGTTTGTTCTATTTGTTTCTGAACTGAAAATACCAACTTTTCAGCTAATTGACCACCTGGGATTTGTAGAGAGTGGAGGATATGATATAAGGAATTAGAAAGGATTGAATTCAGGTTGTTGTTGGGGACTATTTTTTATAGACCCCCATGTTAATAATAGTAGGAAGTATGCAAGGAACAATGGTTTCTCTGGCTTCTATGGCCAGTTTTGGAAGTTTGGCTTCTGAAAGGTCACACTACTCATTGGTGAGGAGAGGTTGTTTGTCAAAAGGAAACTGGGTTAAGAAGAAGAGGTGGCATTGTGTGTCATTGTCTGTGTGTAAATATTCTGCCACAACAGCAACTGACTTGGTTTCTGAACAAAGTAACACCTATAGAGGAGGTAAAAGTGATGATAATGATGTTGGTTTTCTACGTAAGCCGACTCCTAAGCCGGTTTTGATGTCGTCGGGGTCTACTTGGGAACCATCAAGAATCAATGGGGTTTCTGGTGATGGTGATGGAAAGTTGGGGGTTGTTGAGGAGAGGAATAAGGTGATCGAATCACTTGGAGAGGTATTGGAGAAGGCAGAGAAGTTAGAAACTTCAAGGGTGAGTAAGCCGGGGAGTAGGAGTGAGAGTAGGGTTGTAAATAAATCTATACCATCTAACACAAATAGTACTTCAACGGCGGGAGCAACTCAGAATTCTAAAACTTTGAAGAGTGTGTGGAGGAAAGGGGACAATGTCGCTACTGTACAAAAGGAGGTAAAGGGTAAGAATGGTAATACCAATAAGACAATTGTGAAAGAGGAGACTAAAAAGGAGGCACGGGGAAAGGTAGAGTCTCAAGCGCCTCCTTCTCCAAGGCCCCCTCAGCCACCTTTGAGACCACAACCACAATTACAAGCAAAGCCTTCTGTAGCTCCTAAGCCTGTAATAAAGAAACCTGTTGTTTTGAAGGATGTTGGGGCAGTTCCAAAGTCGTCGGTTATTGATGAAACTGACTCTGGCTTGAAAACTACAGAACGCAAGCCAATTTTGATTGACAAATTTGCTTCCAAGAAACCAGCGGTTGATCCTCTGATTGCTCAAGCTGTTTTAGCCCCAACAAAACCAGGAAAAGGCCCCCCACCCGGAAAGTTCAAAGATGACTATCGTAAGAAAAATGCTCCAGCTGGTGGATCACGGAGACGAATGTTTAAAGATGTTGACACAGATGAGGACACTTCAGAACTTAATGTCTCTATCCCTGGTGCTGCAAGGAAGGGTAGGAAATGGACTAAAGCAAGTAGGAAGGCGGCCAAACTTCAGGCTGCCAAAGATGCAGCTCCTGTCAAAGTAGAAATTCTTGAGGTTGCTGAAGAAGGTATGTTGATAGAGGAGTTAGCCTACAACTTGACTATTGGTGAAGGTGAAATTCTCGGGTATTTATACTCAAAAGGGATTAAGCCTGATGGGGTGCAAAAACTAGACAAAGATATTGTGAAAATGATTTGTAGAGAGCATGAAGTGGAAGTCCTAGATGTTGACTCCATCAAAGTGGAAGAAATGGCAAGAAAGAAGGAAATTTTTGATGAAGAAGACCTGGACAAACTACAAGACCGGCCTCCTGTCATTACTATAATGGGTCACGTGGATCATGGGAAGGTATGTGTTAGCAATTTGCATTCCTGTTTTTCGTTCGGACCTTCTGCATCCATTTCCTGTTAATTTCTCTTGCTTCTGCCTTAAATTTCGATATGGTTGCTAATACGTTTTTATTGCTACCCGCTTGGCAGACAACCCTTTTGGATTATATTCGAAAGAGCAAGGTACATATGGAAGCTTAATCATCTTGATGCTCCTTTCAGTTTCTTTGCAGTATAAGATGTTATGGCTCTGTTATTTTTGGTAATTTTTTTTTAATACTAATTTTCTTTTTTATGGTTTGGTTAAACCCAATAATTTTAGAGAAACCCCTACTTGTCTTGTTTGATTTTATATGATATTTGTATGTTATTGGAGTTTTGTGCTATTGGTGGTGGCTTGTCATACATATTATTCAATTTAAGCTTGATTGCTAGATATTTGCAGGTAGCTGCCTCAGAAGCAGGTGGGATTACACAAGGAATTGGTGCATATGAGGTGTTAGTTCCTATTGATGGCAAGGTGCAGCCATGTGTTTTCCTTGACACTCCTGGACATGAGGTACAAATGTTACTCAGAAAACGTGTTAATGACTTTTTCTTCCACACCAACCCCCCCACCCCCCGGCCGGCCCAATGGATATCCTCATGGATCATATACAGGGTTCTATAAACATTATTTACATTTTAATGAACTGTAACTTGCTTGTACAGTCTTGCTTTAGATGATATCTATTATATCCGCTCATGTAGGCATTTGGAGCAATGAGGGCTCGTGGAGCAAGGGTGACAGACATTGCTATTATTGTAGTGGCTGCTGATGATGGAATCCGTCCTCAAACAAATGAGGCCATAGCTCATGCAAAAGCCGCTGGAGTACCCATAGTGATTGCTATAAATAAGGCATGTGAATTATAATGGCATGATTTTCTTTTTTCTTTTTTGGGATAAAATATGATAACATGGAAAAACAGTTGGCAATCCTTATTGCTTTGCGTGGTCATGGCTTCAGGACTTTCTGATTTTCAATCATATTTCTTTCATTGCACCAGATAGATAAAGATGGAGCTAATCCAGAACGAGTAATGCAAGAGCTTTCTACAATTGGCCTAATGCCTGAAGACTGGGGTGGTGATACCCCAATGGTTCAGGTTGTTACCTGAAGCTCAGGAGTTGTAACGACATCTGACATTGGTGCTTTATACATTTTCTGATTCATTTTTCAATTTCTTTTTAACAGATTAGCGCTCTTAAAGGGGAGAATATTGATGATCTTATGGAAACGGTGATGCTTGTTGCAGAGGTGAGTTAGAAGTTATTGAAATGCAAACTTGTTGCCTTTGATATTCTTATTACAATAGGTTATAAAACCTTAACTTTTTTTCTTTTCTTTTTTTAAAGAAAAAAATCAAGTAAGAAGGAAAATCTTACCTTTTACTAGCAATGGTAATCAAAGCTTGTGAGAGAGATTTATTTATTCCTTTCATTTTTCTTCATATTTTCATCATTTTCATCATTTACAGTTATTTGCATTTTTATCTCTTTATTTATTTATTTGGGGGGGGGGGGGGGGGGGGATTGAGTAAACATATTCATGGGCTAGTCTTTTGCCCAGGAATGACAGATCTTGTAATGATTCAATTTGCCCTTGGCAATGTTTTAAATAAGTTCATAAATCATGAAAAGTAAGTACAACACCTCTACCATTAAAACATTTAGGCATAAAGGTACAAAACTTTCTCCCACACATTATGTACCTTTAGATATTTGCTGGTGACGGCAAGGCCGATGCTGCCCATAACTCTTTTTCTCCTCTGTCGGGTCTGGGGAGTGGGGAGGACCTCTGTTTTGGAGAGAGAGATGACTTTATGGTGGATTCAGGTGAGAAAGGAGGAGATTGGAGTAATCCTGATACTAAGCCTGCATTGCCGAGCCAAGTGGGTGGGTTTGAGTTGCTTCAGGATGGACTTGAGCATCTTCTAAATCAGTGGAAGCACAGGGCTGTTGATCCTAGTGGTTTTTTTCACGGACAGATGAGATTGATTTTTTGGAATGCTCACCTATTTCTAAATGGGATCCCAATGGACACAAGGAGTTGGAGGTGATCCAGGAAGGTGATGAGGGAGAGTTTCAGGGGTCAGCGGAGGTAAATTCGAAATGGGTTTGTAGTCTGTTGAAAATTTTTTGTAGAATTGTGGGTTTTCCTATTGTGAAGCATGAAGATCAATGCCTGGCTCTGTTTCGTCTTCTTGAACAAGACTGTGTTGATGTTGTCAGTGTTGGGTCTTCTAATGGTAATGTGAACTCTAAGCAGAAAGGGCTTAGGGAACTCAAAGGGTTAATTTCCTCTATTAATTATGAAGGGGTAGCATCTAAGGGGAGGAATAGAGACCTCTCAGTAGGTTCGGGGGCAATCATTGGTTTTAAATGAGTTTACGGCTGTTATCTTGGAATGTTAGGGGATTAAATAATCCTCAGAAGCGAGAGGTTTGTAAAAATCTTCTCAAGGAGTGGAAGTGTGATATAGTTTGCTTTCAAGAAACCAAGCTGTCTTCTTTAAATTCTTTTGTTGTGCGAAGCCTTTGGGGTAGTCCATTTCTGGATTGGGTTGTTCTAGATGCAGTCAATACCGCAGGAGGAGTTTTACTGGTTTGGGACAAGAGAGTTTTTGAAAAAGTTGATTGTGTTGTTGGGCGGTTTTCTGTTAATGTTTTATTCAAGGGGGTTGTAGATGATTTTGTTTGGGCTTGCTCAGGAGTGTATGGGCCTAATGAGGATTCTCAGCGGGGTGCTCTGTGGGAAGAACTCTCAAGGATGCACTCCAGGTGGAATACGGCATGGTGTGTTTTTGGGGATTTCAATATCATTCGATATCCGAGCGAAAGATTTGGTTGTGAGGCTTTTAGTCCGGCTATGTTTGCTTTTTCAGACTTCATTGAGGCTAATTACCTTGTGGACTTACCCCTTGAAGGGGCTTCGTTTACTTGGTTTAGAGATTCGGGGTCAGATTGTATGTCAAGAATTGATAGAACCTTGGCATCGGTGGATTGGGTGGATCACTTTGGTAACGTGTCTCAAAGGATTCTCCCTCGTGTAGTTTCTGATCATTGCCCTCTATTGGTGGTGGCGGGTAGTGTTAATAAAGGCTGAAGTGCCTTTAAGTTCGAGAATATGTGGTTGAAAGAAGAGGGTTTTGTAGAGAGGTTTCGGCACTGGTGGAATGGGTATTGCTTTTCGGGTTCTCCTAGCTTTATTCTGGGTCGTAAATTAAAAGCTCTTAAAGAGGACTTGAAAAAGTGGAATAAGGAGGAATTTGGGGATTTGGCCTTTAGGAAGAAATGTCTTTTATCGGAATTGTTGGGTTTGGATGCCAGGGAGGACCTATCAGGCCTCTCTCTTGAGGATCAAACCCGTCTTACTCAGATTAAAGGAGAGATTGCACATCTTGCCTCTTTGGAGGAGATTTCTTGGAGACAAAAGTCCCGGTTCTTATTTGTGAAGGAGGGGGACAATAATACTTGCTTTTTTCATCGGGTTGCAAACTCCCATAGAAGAACTAATTATCTTCGGGGTATAGAGGTGGATGGTGTCCTCTATGAGGAGGAGGAAGAGGTGCGGTCTAAGGTGGTCCACTTTTATTAGAGTTTGTACACTAAGTCAGTTACTTGGCGTCCTTCTATGGTTGGATTAGAGTTTAATAGCATTGGAGGGGACGAGCGGCTTGAATTAGAGAGGGACTTTTCTAAGGAGGAAGTGGTAAAGGTTCTTCAAGAGATGGAGGGTGATAAAGCCCCAGGTCCTGATGGTTTCACTATGGCTTTTTTCTAAAAATGCTGGAGTGTTGTGGAAATAGATGTCATGGCTTTCTTTGATTATTTTCATAGGAGCTTAGAGTTTGAACGGTCTCTGAATGCTTCTTTTTTATCTCTGATTCCCAAAAAAAATAATGCTTTGAATATTAAAGATTTTAGGCCTATCAGCTTAGTAGGCAGTGTGTATAAGCTTTTGTCCAAGGTTTTAGCTAACAGATTGAGGCGGGTGATGGATAATCTTATTTCGGAGTCTCAAAATTCTTTTGTTGGTGGCAGACAGATTTTGGATTCAGTGCTTATTGCCAATGAATGTTTAGACAGTAGACTGAAGTGTCGCACCCCGGGGGTGGTGTGTAAGTTAGATATTGAGAAAGCTTATGACCATGTGAATTGGGACACTTTGTTTTATCTGTTGGAGAGGATGGGTTATGGGGAGAGACGGAGGAGGTGGTTAAAAACTTGTGTCTCTACCGTTCGCTTCTCAGTTCTGGTTAATGGATCGCTTGCTGGCTTCTTTGGTAGCTCTAGAGGGCTCAGACTAGGCGATCCTTTGTCTCCCCTCCTTTTCCTTTTGATCATGGAGATCTTAAGTCGTATCATGAAGAAAACTGAGGAAGGTGGTTTCATTCAAGGTTTTCATGTGGGTCCTATTAATTCTACTGGTATCCGTGTTTCTCATCTTTTATTTGCTGATGATACCATTCTTTTCTGTGATGCCTCTAGAGAGCAGATTCTGTCTATTAGGCTAGCTTTGACTTGTTTTCAAGCTTTTACTGGTTTGAAGGTGAATGTGGGGAAAAGTGAAATTGTCCCTGTTGGGGAGGTGCGTAACATTCAGTCTTTGGCTAATATCCTTCAGTGCAAAGTGGGCAGTTTGCCTATGACTTACTTGGGTATGCCGTTGGGAACTTTGTATAAAACACCCTCCATTTGGAATCCGATCCTAGAGAGGACGGAAAAGAAGCTTTCAGGGTGGAAGCGGCTATATTTGTCAAAGGGTGGTAGACTCACCTTACTGAAGAGTACCTTTTCAAGCCTTCCGACTTATTACCTTTCCCTTTTTACTATCCCCAAAACTGTGGCGATTAGATTGGAACGCATTCAAAGGAACTTCTTGTGGGGTTCATCAGTTGAGTGTTTCAAATATCCTTTGGTGGCTTGGGAAAAAGTTTGCTTACCGTGCGAATTGGGTGGTTTAGGTATTCGGAAGTTGGTGCCTTTTAATCAGGCCCTTTTAGGGAAATGGCTTTGGAGGTATGGCCATGAAACCTCTCATCTGTGGCGAAGGGTCATAGCCATGAAATATGGGGAGGGAAAAGGGGGTTAGTGCACTAGAGCTTGTAGTAGGGCTCACGGGTGTGGGTTATGGCGGAGTATTAGTAAAGGGTGGGAATCTTTTGCTAAGCATTTCTCTGTTGTGGTGGGGGATGGATCTCGTTTTCTTTTTTGGCATGATAAGTGGATTGGGGATGTCCCTCTTAAAAGTCTTTATCCTCAGTTATTTTTGTGTTCAGCTAACAAGAAGGCTTGTATTTCTGATGTGTTAAGCCCTTCAGTGGGCGATAATGACAAAGTGTGGAGCTTAAGATTTCAAAGGGAGTTCAATGATTGGGAGTTGGCGGCCTCCTACTCCCTTCTTCATTTCATCCAAACCCGAATCCCGAGGGGTGGAGGGTGTGACAGGCTGTGTTGGGATCTTAATGGCAGTGGGAAGTTTGATACTCAATCTTTCTATCATAAGATTCGTAATGCAGCTCCCTCCACCTTCCCTTGAAAGGGTATTTGGAAAGTTAAGGTTCCTAAAAGGATGGCTTTTTTTATGTGGACAGCAGCTCATGGTCAGATTCTAACCTTGGATAATCTTATGCTTTGTGGTCGCCCATTGGCGAATCGATGTTATTTGTGTTGTTGTAATGCGGAATCTGTGGATCACTTATTACTTTTTTCTCCGATAGCTCATTCTTTGTGGATGTATATGCTTCGGTTGTTTGGGATCGTTTGGGTCATGCTAGGTTCAGTCGAGGACTTATTATTCTGTTGGTTTCATTGGCTTGGGAAGCATAGTTCTGATATTTGGGATTTGGTCTCAGGCTGTTTAATGTGGACTATTTGGTCTGATCGGAATCAGCGGGCTTTTGAGGACGAGGGGAAAACTGTGGTTCAGTTATTAGAGTTTTGCCAGAGGACTCTCTTTGATTGGTCTCGTTGTTGGGGTTTCTCGGATTGTTCTTCCCTTACGGATTTTATTTCTTCTATTAGAATAGATTAGGGGCTGTTTTGTCTTGTTGTTTCTTTTTTTCATTGTTCACTACCGTGAACTCTTTGTGTTTCTCTTGCTTTTCTTTTTTAATAATATTTTCTTCTTACTTATCAAAAAAAAAATATATTTGCTGAAAAGCCAAAAAACACAGTAAGATTTAAAAAATGCGGTAGGATTACCTTGCTGAAATGTTTCCAAGAATGAAGGTCTTCTTTTTGTATGTTCAAAATTTCACATAATAATGTGTCAGCTAAACTGGTGGTAGAGTATGCAGGTGGAGGGCTCTTGGAGTTGTACCTTTGGCCTATGATCAAATATTCTCAGATAGTTGTCTTGTTTTTCTGACATCTTTCTCTTGTATATCCTAACAATGTGCATGTGTCTTTCAGTTACAAGAGTTGAAGGCTAATCCTGATAGAAGTGGAAAGGGCACAGTCATTGAGGCAGGTCTTCATAAATCTAAAGGACCACTAGCTACATTTATTGTGCAGAATGGGACTCTTAAAACAGGGGATGTAGTAGTTTGTGGAGAAGCCTTTGGAAAGGTTGGTACATGGCAGTTTGAAATCCAAAAACTTTCTTTAAGATATAATTCAGTGCTTATGTAACCAAATGATTAAGTTTGACATGCTCAGCTATTTAGTTTGGTTGTTTTTGTGTTATTCTCATCACCCCATCTTTAAGGGATGTTTTTCTATGCTGATGGTCAGGTGCGGGCTTTATTTGATGATGGTGGAAATCGTGTGAAGGAAGCTGGACCCTCTATACCTGTGCAGGTTTATTTCCCCTTTATTTGTATTTATTAATGTGTCATGAACCGCCTCCTCCCCCCCCCACCCCCCCCCCCCCCCCCCCCCAATGCAAAGCATAAATTTTTCTGTCCTTAATTGGCGCCTGTAACTTTTTTATGAAAAAAATGTTAAGCCCTTCAAAAATATCAAATGTTTTGGTGCCCCACCCACACCGCCCCACCCCCCAAAGGTAAATGTGATCCATTATTCAGGTTTAAAAAAGAAAAGAAAAACATATTGTAATAAATTAAAAACTTTATGAAATGTTCTGGATGGCCCCCAAAAAGGTAAATGTTAGGACACATTATTTAGTTTTTTTTTTTTTTTTTTTTTTTTTTTTTTTTTTTTTTAAATTATAAAAAAAGAAAATAATAAGCATATAGTAATAAAATTAAAACTTCATCTTGCAAAGTAAGCCATAGAAATCAATATTTCTATTTCCAATATTGCATTTAAAGTAAAATATTTTGATGCTAAGTTATGTATGTACTCAGTGGGCCTTGAACCATCAACCTCATTCTCCATCTGACTATTGTGGAAGGAGGAAATACTATTTGAGTTAGACGCTTATAAGCACACATCCTTATTCACTACTTTTGAGGTGCACTTGGGATTAGTACCTATTCATCGACTCATTTCCTTCATCACTTAGCAAAAGAAAAAAGTTTATAGACCCTTTTAAGGGATCCTTTATGTTTTTTTCTTTATTAGCTAATTGTTTAGGGTTCGAAAAGTAAAGTAGAAAGAATAAAGCTGAAGTAACAAAGTGGGGAAAAATGAAGAATTATTTTATTTCTTAAGGGAAATATATATATATATATATATAATATTAAAAAAAAAATGTAATAGGAAGAACATTATGTTATTGCTTTAAAGTGATTTGAGTACTAAGCATTCATTAAGAAAGGGAGACATTATCTTTAGAATAAATATCGAACGAGATATCGAGATTGATCTCTGAAAATTAACAATATATCCCTAAACGTGTATTCAAACCACATTGGGGCAAGAAAGAGAGTTTACTTACAATTAGATTGAGATCATGTGCTGTTAAAAGCATTAATGCAATAGATAATTTTTTTGGTATCTTTGACATTTAAATTTATTCCATTTGAGCATTTTTTTGGTATCAGTTGCACTCATTCATAAAGGTATAATTGTTGTTTTATTATTGTTTGTCTCAAAAGGTTTACATTTACCATTATTCTAACACTCCCCCTCTTGTGTGGGTCTATACACCCTCTTAGTAAGTGGGGCCAACAAGTGGGATTTTTAATTCTTTAAGTGGGATGTAGAGTGGAAACAAAGTTCAAACTCAAGAATTACTACTTCTCCCAAAAGCTTAAACTATTAGGAAATGGTGAATTTGATCATTTAACCATTATTCTAACAGTTGGAACAAATACAAGCAAAATCAAATTGGTTCTTTATGTAAGTAGTTTTAGAGATATTTTGTAAAGTGTTTAGTTGAAAATCAGTTTAAGCTTCTTATTTCTTGGGATTGGTGGGCTTGCAATTTTAGCTCCTTAGCATTCTTTTTTCTCAAATGATGCCTACACTATGTTGTCTGACTTTTGGTGCAATGTTTTTCTAAATTTTACTTCTCATACATATGCAGGTGATTGGGTTAAATAATGTTCCAATTGCTGGTGATGAATTTGAGGTTGTTGGCTCCCTTGATATTGCACGTGAAAGGGCTGAGTTGCGTGCTGAGGCGTTAAGAGATGAACGTATATCAGCTAAGGCTGGAGATGGGAAGATTACTCTTTCTTCCTTGGCTTCTGCTGTTTCAGCTGGAAAGCAGTCTGGATTAGACTTGCACCAGCTGAATATCATCATGAAGGTTGATGTTCAGGTATGCATACTTATTTATCTAGAAATTAAAGAAAGTTGAGTAAGCTTTGTGTGTTGTTCTTTATCTCTGTCTCTGTCTCATAAAGCCTTGGTTGTTCATGTTGCAAGTTTGAATAATATATAACACACACACACACACAATATAATATTATATAATTAATACAATATAAGACTTTCTTGAGTAAGATTATAGATTAACTCTAATTTTTGTGTTTACTAATTGATCATGTCACAGTCAGCAGAATATTAAAAGAACATCAATTTAGAAATTTCAGAAGCTTCCTTGGAACATTTTGCAGCATTGAAATTTTATGATGCTGGTTGTATGTCCCCAAAATGATCTCTACATCATAATGGATTTTCAATGAACCTACAAATAGTTTGTGTGTAGCAGTGTGCAATTATCATACTCAAATTCTCAACATCATATGTTAATTTCTTGGAAAGCCTTTGGACATTTATAATAGTGCATAGAAGAATATATGATTAACAAATGAAAATATAGAGAGCTGCAAATAAACTGGAAACCAAAATTCTTTGTTCATCAATGATGGTTAAAAGGAGAGCTAAAGCACAAATAATTTGAGCATTTTATGTCTTTATATAAGGTAAATTTACTGTGACAAATGTATAAAATCTTGTAGTATTATTTTTTCCCCATTTTTGATAAGTAATGAACTTACCATGTATGTGTTTTCCTTTTTAAGGTCTCCAAATATTAAAAAAATTTAAAATACCAAGTTCAATTCCTTATATTACCCTTACCTTTTCTCAAAAAGTAGACAAGCTCTATCAAAAGTCTTGACACCTCCAATATAAAGTAAAGGAAAATGTTTTTCTTCAAACTAGTTTGGAGGAAGAATCTGTTCCAACCTATTACGTGGTGCTTAGATGACCATCCATTTGTATTTTAATCACGTGACTCATTAAGTGATTTAAACTAGTCACATGACAATTAAAACTGTCAAGTGATTAAAAGTACACATGGATGATTACTTGAATTGACATGTAGTGGGTTGGAGGAGGTTGTTTTCAAACTAGTTTGTAGGACAATTATGTCATAAAGTAAATGGCATTTTAGGAAGACCACCATATTTTTGTCTTTTTCTTTGTTGATAAAAGTGCCATATTAAACCTCTTAAATGTTGAGGGACAGAAGGAGTATATAATGTTTTGGAAATGACATATTCTAATACACTATTCTCTCTTCATAAATGGCTTGACTAGAAAGGACTGGACATATAAAAGGTTAATTGTCCATGGTATAATTGATTGGCATGAAATATTTGTTTGGTTATTGGATAGGATTACCTGGATCGTAGACCTATAAAGCACAGTATAGAGTTGGCTGCAAAAACAATCAAGACTTGAAAATCTTTGTTTGGATTGGTTGTTTGGTTTGTTTATACCATTTAATTTGCTCATTTTCTACACTTTTGAATAAGATTTACAATTATTTCATCATGTTCTTTAATGTTCTAAAAGTTGGTCATTAGGTAGTTAAGTGAAAGTAGAAGTACCTATGTCTCATAAAATCTATCTGTAAGATACACATGCAAATTGGATGATAACATATGGAAAATTTTAGTTGGACACCCAAAAACGTTGTTTCCGCATCCTCTCTTATGCCTTTAACTTGAAGTTGCATGGGGACATTGCAATTGTTTCCGCTTCTTGAGAACTTGATTGATCCTAATCTGCCCATTTTTTTAATTTATAAACCATTGATATTAGTGGAAAATTGAAAGAGGAATCAACATATAATTTAATTTTAATGATGTTTGTTTAGTATTCAGTTTTTCACTTTTGAATGCAAATCTGAAATCTTTTTATGCATCAATGCATTTGTTGCATGATCAATTATGATTAACACTAATATATGGTGCTTGCACACATGTACTTGCAAGCATCTTTTGTGTTTGTACTGAAAGAGTTTCTATACAATATATTTCATAGCCTTTTGAACCTGCCACTAAACTTGATTTTCATCATGATTAGGGATCCATTGAGGCTGTCAGACAAGCTCTACAGGTGCTGCCACAAGATAATGTCACTTTGAAGTTTCTCTTGCAAACAACAGGAGATGTAAGCAACAGTGATGTTGATCTTGCGTTTGCCAGCAACGCCATTATATTGGGATTTAATACCAAAGCTTCGGGATCTGTGAAAAGCTATGCTGAAAATAAAGGTGTTGAGATTCGACTGTATAGAGTTATCTACGAACTAATTGATGATGTGCGGAATGCAATGGAAGGACTCCTAGAGCCTGTTGAGGTGAGTTATTACTTGTAATTTTAAACCAAAGATGCATTTTGTTACATGGATTCTGATGTGCATGTCAGTTGTACTGTCTAGATCTCAAATTCATTGAACCTTCTAATCTTTTAATTGGAAACAAATAAGTTGTTGAAGTCTGTTTACATTTTTCCCCATGCGAAACACAAAGATAATATGAAGTGTCTATGTAACAGGACACATGTATGATATAAGTACCAAACATAGCCTTACTCCAATTGCCTGGGGTTGTTTTTTGAATTATTTTCCTGTATTTATTCCTATCAGTAGCCTATCCTCTGCTAAATCCTTGCAGATCATGTTGTTTATCACACCACTTTTACCTTCATTATTATTGCCCTTTATCTTGTCAATTTTTGGCACCTATAAGAAGCAAATCATTCTTGTTTTAATTTATTGGTCTTTTAGGTTTTTATTGCTATTTTGCATATATTTGTATGTGCTGCATATACTTGTACGATTTTGCATATACTTTGTGTTGTTCTCTTTGCCTGGACATGCTCTTAGCAAAATGTCACTCCAGCCCCCTCCCCCTTCCGTGGAATTGTGCACACCCCATTTTGAAGTACACATTATAGAATGCCTTATAGAAATTTGTAACTTGTCCTTATTTTAAGCCTGGGATGTCCCGTTTTACGTATTAACTATGTGGTGCATGCACTGCTTTTTCTTTGAATAAACATCTGAAGTTTCTATCACTGAAATTCTAATGTTGAATTGTTGCTCTTATGTTGATAGGAACAAGTAACAATTGGCTCAGTGGAAGTCCGGGCTGTTTTTAGCAGTGGCAGTGGTCGCGTTGCTGGCTGCATGGTAGTAGATGGAAAAGTGGTGAATGGTTGTGGCATTCGGGTGATTCGAAAGGGCAAAGTTGTTCATGTTGGCGTGCTTGATTCTCTGAGACGGGTTAAGGAAATTGTGAAAGAGGTTTGATTTTTACAAATTCTGCCTTTTGATACGAGGGCATGCCAATTGTTTTAGAATATCTGTCCTTTTGGCAAACTAATATAATATAGTCAGTCTTCTTGTCTTTGATGTGTGTTCTGAACTTGCAATTCCATTGGATCTTCAAGCATGCCAAATTATGCTAAATTTACCATTTGATGGAGAGTTGTCTTTCGATGTTTAGGACTCGAAAGAAACTCCACTTCTGGGATATTTACAGGCCTGTAGTCGTACATTCCTGCATAAATAAACATACCTATAGTATAGATAAGAACATTTGATTGTAGGTATGAAAAAAGGTAGGCACATGCATAATTTTGTTGATAATGACTTGATATGTACCCTTGTATAATTTACACATACATGCTAAAGTCCTTGTGCATAATAAATTGGAAGATACCCTTAGATCAAAGGCTTCTTATTTGTCAAGTATATGAATAAATAATGACTTCTTCCTTTGCTAGTTACTAGCAGGATGCTATCTGCGTTCCATATATGAATTTGTAAGTTGACTTCTTTTGAGGTTCTTGTGAGTAGGATGTATGCCTGTAATAAGATGCATATCATATTGTTTTTGGGCCTCCATACATATTTGTTTCTCTAACTCAAGATATCTTTTGCTAATCCCAAGGAGTTGGTCTAGTGATTACCAAGCTTCATGTGATTCATGAGGTCCTGAGTTTAAGTCTCCTAGTCAACCTCTTAGGGCCAACCCAAGGGATTCTTCCTTGTAATTATCTAATGTGTGTGGTATGAGGATTACACTCACCCAGGGATTAGTAAGGTGCTCTAAGAGCCTTGGACACCCGCTTTATTTTTTAATTATTTTTTAAAATAGAGGATATCTTTTGCTTTACTGCATCTTCAGCATGTTAGGCTTTAGATTATCTGTAGCTAAACATCTTAAGTAGAGTGATTGCCCTTAATGTGCTGTTGGCTTGGCATGGATCTTGTTTTCTCTTGTTTTTTAAAATGCAAAATATCTTGTCCTCTTGGCCAGGTAAATGCTGGACTAGAATGTGGAATTGGGATGGAAGATTATAATGATTGGGAGGTGGGAGATGTTCTCGAGGCCTTCAGTTCAATTGAGAAGAAGCGGACACTAGAAGAGGCATCAGCTTCCATGACAGCTGCATTTGAAGGAGTAGGAATGGAAGAATAGAAAAGCCTGTGGCTATAAAATTGGTTTCTAAATTTTTTTTCTTGAGGAATCAAGTGTTTTCTACCTCGAACAGGCGTAATACTATCCGATCAGTGATTTGACACTGCTTAGCTGGTATGAATTTGGATAAATCCCACTACTTGCAATTGACTGGAATATTGGTGCCAAGGACACAACCTTGTAGTGATTTGGTCTTCGTTTGTATGCTATCATGTTGTACATAACACTAGATTTCAGCTTCTTTTTGTAAAGAGGGAACATTATTAATTCAAGTTGTAAAATTTCGATGTGGACGAAACATGTAACAGCTATGTAAGAACTGGGAAAAAAGTTATAAGATTCATTTTGATGCTCTTAAGCCGATGCATCATTTCTCACTCAGGTTCAAACAATTGTTCAAAGTGTTTTAAGTGAAAGAAAATACTGTACAGTTTCAATGTAACATAATACATTAGCTATATTTTGATGATTTTCAATATAAAAACTATAAGGTATACTCCATTTGTTTTATTTTGTTTATTGTTTTATGTTTGGCCCAAGTTAAGCCAATTTCCTCATTCTACTATGCTTGAACCATAATTTTTACATTTGTAATGCACTAATGCTGATGGTAAAGCCTAATGTAATGCTTGGCACTACTATAGTATGTCTTCATTTGCTTTTTTATTTTTATTTTTATTAAGAGTTTCAATCTATGACGTCCGCTCTTGATGATAAAGATAACTTTTTATCATTAGATTAAAACACCAAACAGTTTTTAGTGTAGGTGAAGATTGAACCTTAGATCTTTTATTCAACCATCAAAAACTTTACTAATTGAGCTAATTAGAACCCACTCTTGCACCTTATTTTTGTCTCTTTGTTTCAATGAAAATACTAGCATAAATTTGCTGGGAATATTTAATTTAATTTTTTTAAATAATAAAAGGGGAAAGTATTATTTATACATAAAAGAGTTTATATAACAGAAAGCTCAAAAACCTTCAAAGTAGGGGTGTGCAGCCAACCCACTAACCCATCAAAACCGACCTGATCCAATCCAACTTACTGGGTTAGGTCGGTTTTTAGTGGTTGGTGGGTTGGGTTGGGTGTAGGTCATAACAATCACAAACTTGCCTAACCTGACCCGACCCACCTATATATTTAAAATTTAAATTATATATATATATATATATATATAGAAATATATTATATAATTAATAATATTTTCTCATATTCGGCTCTTCTTATCTAAAACCCAATTACCTTACAAACCCTAACAATCTTATTGCTCTCTCTGTCTCCTCCCACTCCTACTCTCCCATTCCACTCTTATTTGTTTATAACTGAGTTGGAATACTAGTTCATGTATATTTTGTTTATTAATTCAATTAGATATGTTTTGTTTATAACTGAGTTAGAATTCTAGTTTATGAATATTTTATTTATTAACTTAGGTGACAGGTGGAATATATATTTTTCCTGCTCAAGTTAATAATAATAGTAATAATTAAAATAAAATAAAATAAATTGTCCAACCCATGGGTTCAACTCGACCCATGCACACCCCTACTCCAAAGGACATAGTCTACTAGTCCTGAGGTGCTTCATATCCCAAACAAAAGCTACATATACAAAAGATGGGTAAGTATCATAAACTTCCAAAACGCTCTGTTGTTGGTGTCCCCTTTTAGCTAGTGCATTCGCACATCTGTTCACCTCATGATATTTGTGAAGTAGATGGACGATCCATTCTCGTGACATAAGGTTCTTGCAATCAGAGATTAATGGGACAACATCCGGTGATAAATCACCATCAGTAGTTAACCAAGAAATAACCGTAATAGAATCAATCTCTAAGGAAATAAATTTAAAACCCAAATCCCATACTAACATAAGACCCTGTTGAATAGCTCATAATTCAGCTATATTATTAGAAGCTAAGTCCAAGTTTAAAGAAAAACCAGAAACCATAAGCTTGAACAATTGTGCAAAATTCCACCAACACCAACCAACCTAGGATTACCTAAAGAACTGTTATCTGTATTTAATTTTATAGAAGGCTCAGGGGCAATCCATTTAATAATCGTAGGAAAATTTAATTCATTCGTATAAATATAATATAACGACAGGCCATCTTATTTCTTTTAGAAAGTAAAGCTTAATTCCCTCCTTAAAGGCTAGCCCATTTCATGTATTAATGAACAATCACTGGTGAAGATGAGAACTAAAAAAGGGTTGCAATGAAGATCTTGTAAACAAAAAACATACATTTTGATATATTTTGGATCAATGAATCTTGCATTGTCAATATTAATGGAGTGTGTTGTGTGTAGTATAACTTGCCCCACCCTATCTTAAAAGTTATCTTGGCTTTTAAGTGAAGTTGTGGTGTGCCTTTATGTTAGAACCCCTTTCACTTTCCCTTGTGTGTGTGTGTTTGTTTCTAAAAAAAAAAAGAATGGGTAATTGTCCCACATTGCTTAAGAAAGTGTGTTGTGTGTTGTGTGTAGTATAACTTGCCTCACCCTCCCTTAAAAGTTATCATGGCTTTTGAGTGGAGTTGTGGTGTGCTTTTGTATTAGAATCCCTTTCCCTCTCCCTTGTGTGTGTCTGTTTGTTTCTAAAAAAAAAAAGAATGGGTAATTGTCACACATTGCTTAAAAAAGTGTGTTGTGTATAGTATAATTTGCCTCACCCTCCCTTAAAAGTTATCATGACTTTTGAGTGAAGTTGTGGTGTGCCTTTGTGTTGGAATCCATTTTCCTCTCCCTTGTGTGTGTGTGTGTTTGTTTCTCAAAAAAAAAAAAAATATATATATATATATATATATATATTAATGGATGGTTAGAACTTAGAATTTTGAATCATTATACTTTACCAAAATTTTTACTAGGTTTAGTCATAGCATTTCAATGTATTCTAGCATTTTCGAGCAATAATACTACTTCGGTCTGGAATAGAAATTGGCTCTTAGTTAACTTTGAGTCATTTTGATAATTTTTCTCCCTAGTTATGTACATTTTAATTTTAATTTTGAGAATAATTTTAAGATGGCTATATTAAATAATTTGGCTTTGCTTATGGTTATTATTATTATTTTTTAAAATGTTATAAAATTTTTATATTGAGTAAGAAGATGTCATGAATTATGTGCTTCTTATATTTATTTTTTAGAAGCACATGAATAAAAATGTCCAAAATGTACTAGTACACATTAATACTGAAATATTCTGTTTGAGTGGCCAATTCAAAACAATCTAACCTTCTTGTGTTGAGAAATTCCTAACTCTCTCCAACCCATCACGTGTAAAAACTAACCTAACCTTGTAAAAAGTTTGAATTTCATCAATTATTTAAATGCAATTTTAATAAATTATTACATTTCATATAATATGCTTAAATTATATTCCAAAATTTCAAATTTATCAAAACTCATTCTCACAATACCAAAATCAATCAATCTAATAAAAATCAAAACAAATGTAATAAAATAAACTTATACACATAGTGGGTTAGGTTAGGTCAAATAAGTTGAAAAAACTATCAACTTGAACATGACTCGACTTAGGTATCAAAATAAAACTCCAACCCACCAACCCACAAAAACCAACCTAAGGTGTTAGGTTGGGTTGGTTTCGTTGAATTGGTGGGTTTGATATACATTCATATGTACAACTACAAGCCATTCATCTTTTTCTCTCACTCTCCTTAATTATTTTAAACAAAAAAAAAAAAGCTTTAATTTATTTCTCTTATTTTTCAAAATAGTTTTAACTAAAAAAAAAAAGGAAATATAGTCAAGCAAACAAGTTTGATTTATAACCAAAATATGTAAAATACTTTCCATAAAAAAAAAAAAAAAAAAAAGTAAAATAAAGTTCCTTACCTCCTTGACACTAGATTCCCCAATCAAATTTCAACCCATGACTATATTAAACTTAATTATACTTGAAAAATTTAATACTATTTGTATATTAATTGGTCAATGTAATAATCTTAATCTGATTAAATTTAATTGGTAATCTAATATAACTTATGCTATAAATTTTTGAGTTGAACCCCATCCAAATAAAGAATGAGAAAAAGGTTAGCTACCAAACACCTAATAAAGTTTGGGCAGTGAACTGGTTTTAAAAGGTTTTTGAACCCCAATTCCCAAACCCAGAAAACAGCAAATGTGAGCTCCACTCCAGCAATAGAAATCTTCAAACACAACAACAACAACAGATAACAATCCAAATTTCCCTATATCTCCAACCATCCCCTATTATTTGAACCCAAACACAAAACTTTGTATCTATAAAAGATGGATCCAGAGGCAGCACAAAAGGCCAGAGAGTCACTGGAATTGGCATTCCAAATGTCCAACATTCTAGACACTGGTCTCGACCGCCACACCCTCTCTGTTCTCATTGCTCTCTGTGACCTCGGTCTCAACCCTGAATCACTCGCTGCCGTTGTCAAAGAACTCCCAAACACACACACACCCAACACAACTGCAACAACAACAACAACACAGGTTAGTAAGTCAAAACTTGTAGCCCTTTTCTCTGTTTCATATTCATTGATTTATGTAACTCTGTTAAGTTCTTTTTTTCTCATATCAAACCATTGAAATTAACAATATCATAACTCAAATGCATAGATAAAAGATGACACTCAAAACCCATTTGAGGATTCGAATAAGGAACCTTAGGAACCAGAAAATTGTTCATTTGTTGATTATGTTATATGTAAAGTTCTGGGCTTTTTCGCATTTTTTTTTTATTATAAAAAAACTAAACTTGTAATTTTAAGTTTGACCAAACTAGTCAGTTTAGTTCCTAGGTAACTTAGAATGTTCCAGCCTTCCATCACACATGTACCATGTCAAGAAATAGCAATCTGTCCCTCTCTTTTTTGTTTATCAACTGTTTGGGAACTTTCGGATGGGAACAAAAATCTTGAGTTGTCAAAAAAGCGAAGTAATAATCAAATATTTTATATTTCATGGCTTAGTTAAATGCCTTTTCCTTTGACTATAATGTCTCTTTTGCTAACAGTGGGGTCTATTTTTCTTCTTCCTTCTCTGTATAGTTAACCATTCAAAGATGTAGTTTCTGCTGCATGTAGTGTTGTACCTTCGGGTTTGTTACTCTTTAAGGGAAGGATCGAGGGTGGGGTGTTAGCGAGTGGCTTGAAAGACGCTCTGAGTAAGAGGAAGTTTTTTTGGCTACAAAGAATATGAAATTATGAATGGGAAATGGGATAAGGCATAGGGTCCAGATGGCTTCATTATAGCCTTTTATAGTTTTATCATAGGTGTTGGGGAGTGATTAAAGAGGATGTCATGAGTTTAGTTTAGTTTTTTTTTTGAAGAATTTCATATCACAGGTACTTTTGAGAGGATTCTCAATGCTTCTTTTATTGTCTTTATCTTGAAAAATCCCGGGGATTTTAGCATAGAGAGTTCCAACCCATGACCCTGGTGGGGAGCTTGTATGAAATTCTGGCCAAGGTGGTAATCAATATGTTGAGGCAAGTAGTGGGTATACTCGTTTCGCAAAATGCATTTGTGGAGGAGAGGCAAGTCTTAAACTTTGTTTTGATAGAAAATGAATGTATGAATAGAAGAGTTCGTAGCAAGATACCCGGGGTTATCTGCCAGTTGGACATCGAAGAGGTTTATGATCATGTCAACTAGGATAGTCTTCTATATTTGCTAGAGCGATATGTATTGGGAGAGAAATTGAGGATGTGGGTCACCATGTGCATTTCTTCGATCAGGTTCTCAATTCTCATCAATGGCAAGTTCTGTATGATTCTTTGAAAGCTTTAGGGGTTTACGGCATGGAAAATTGAAAGCTTTAGTTGGATAACCTCATGCTTAGGGGTCGCCCTTTGGTTAATTGGTGTTGTATGTGTTGTTGTGATGGGGAGTTGGTAGACCATCTTCTTCTTCATTGTCCTGTTGCTCATACCTTATGCACCTTCATGCTTCAGGCTTTTGGTATTCATTGGGTTATACCAAGATCGATGGCGAGTTTGTTATCTTGTTGGCATCAGTGGCTTGGGAAACATAACTCACATATTTGGAATTTGATTCTAGGGTGTTTAATGTGGATTTTTTGGTTGGAACGAAATCATCGCTCCTTTGAGAACTTGGAGAAGACGGTGGAGGAGTTAAAGGTTTTATGCCAGTGCAGTCTTTTTGAGTGGTCTTATTGTTGGGGCTTTATTGATTTTTCGTCTCCTTTAGAGTTTATGTTTTCCCTTAGTTTATCTTTTTGATTTTCCCTCTCTTTTGTTTTGTCATTTGTGTTTCCTGTTCCTTGTTGTTCATCATCATGAACAACTTGTACTTTTATTTTTTTCTCATTAATAATAGTTTCTCTGATTACATATCAAAAAAAAAAAAAAAAAAAAAAAAAAATTGTTATCAACAATTTTGTTCATTCTTGTAATGGATGTGCTAAATAAGAAGATAGAGAAGGGCTGTTGGGAAAGGTCGTCTATCAAGGTTTATAGTGGAGGGGAGTAATGGAAATACCTTAATTGTCACCCGTCTTCCTTTTGGAGATGGTACAATTATCTTTTGTTTAGAGGAGATGGAGCACATAAGAATGCTAGAGTTAATATTGTTATTTTTGGAGGCAGTGACAGGGTTAAGCGTGAATCTAAGTAAGATAGTGCAGGTAGAGATGATGTCCAATGTTGAAAGGTTAGCAATGGCTTTCGGTTGCAAGGTCAGTTCATTACCTATGACTTATTTGGGCCTTCCTTTAGGATCCCACTTTAAGGCAGGGTCTATGTGGATTGACATTATTGATAGAATGGAGAGATGATTGGCATGGTGGAAAATATTATATCTTCATAAGAGGTCCAACTGACTCTCATTAAGAGCACACTGTCCAATGTGCTTATCTGTTTCTTGCCTCTTTTCACTATGCCAATCAGTGTTGCTAATAGATTGGATACATTACATTGTGAGTTTCTTTGGGTATGATAGGGGTGAAAAATATCTTCTTGCAGACTGGAAAATTGCCAGTATGCCTATACGTACAAGAGGGTTGGGTATCAGAAAGTTGACCGCTTTTAATTAGGTGTTATGGGGGAAGTGGTTATGGAGATTCACTTAGGAAAGGGATCATCTATGGAGGAGATTGGTGGGAGTAAAATATGGAGAAAGGGTGGCAAGTTGGACTTCACAGCCTGTTCATCCCACCTTATGGTTGTGGTCTTTGGAAAACAGTTAGAGCTGGATGGGATTCATTCAATATATTTGTGGGCTACTGGGCTTTGGTGTGGGTGATCGTAGACATATAAAGTTCTTGCATGATTTCTTGGCTTCATATGAAGCGAGCCTTCTTATATCTCGTGGTGTTTCAACTAGCTGCTAACAAAGTTGCTATGTTATCAAATTGCATTGAGATACATTATGGGGGAATTCTATGGAAATTTACTTTTGTGAGATCTGCCAAGATTAGGAACTGGAGGCGTTTGCATATCCTTTTTTATGAAACTCTGTATTCCACTCCGGCCCAAATGAGTATGGAGAATAAGATGCGTTGGAGGTTGAGTAAGAATGGGTGATTTTGTGTTTGACCATTTTATGATATGCTGAGAGGTGTCGTTTGCTTGGATTTCCCTTGGAGGGTTGTTTGAAGGGTAAAAGTTCCTATGACGGAAACTTTTTGTGAGTTGTTTTCAATTTGGGGAAAAATTCTTACTAATTTAGAAGAGGTATGGTGTTGGCAAAGTGGTGAATCATGTATAAAACTAGTGAAGAAACTGTGAATCCTTTGCTTCTTCATTGTTTAAAGGCTATGGAATTTTATGTTCCTTTTTGGAGTGAAGTGCTTGATGCCTAAGACTGACATGAGTCCTCCAATGTTGGCACCGAAGTTCCAAGACTTTCAGAAATAGAGTATGGAATGGTGTTCCTGGTTGTTTAGAGGGAGAGGAATAGGAGGACATAATTATCTGTAGAGCGGATATAATCTCAATTTGTAGAATATTATGATCTAGGATGTCCTTCATTGAGTCCTCTTTTGTTTATTTTGCTTTTTCTTTCAATAAATTTTTTATTACCTATCAGAAAAAAAGAGGTAATCTTACAAAAATATTTTGGAAATTATATTTGTTTTATATGAAGGTTATGAAAAGAACTGCTTGAAAAGATGAAGAAGATAAAAACTATGAAAACAGAGGGCTAGCAAATATTGTCACAAAATGAATAATAAAAAAATTATGGCTCTTAACATAAAAAACTGTTACATCCTCTTTTAAACATCTAGATTATTATGATTTACTTTTATAATTTGCTTAGATTTGTTGGTCCATGAGTGTTACAAATTATATAAATTTCTTATTTGTAAATTAAGTGAGCATCTTATGATGCAAGTTGCACTATTACATGATTTTTTAGCCCTAGTAATGGTCAATATAAGTTCTGAGTAAATTAGTAAAAGTGAAGATTAAAATTCTTTATGAACAACCACTTAAGTCTCTATCTCTCTTTTCAGCCACCGAAGATTAATTATTCTTTTTGAACGGTACTTGAATTTTTATTTTTATTTTTTCAAGTTACAAGTAATATTCACTGATATATGTTGTTATGATTGTTTATGATTCTTTTAGGAGTACTGACTCTTAAGAATTTTCCTCGACAAATCTTACTTAAAGCAAGTATATACATGAAGGCCCCCATCTTTTGCGGCTAATCAAGCTCCACTAGAGTCATTGCTTTGGTGTCTTTTGTAAGTTTTATTCTCTTATTAGCTGTAAAGATCCACTAAAGAGGTTGATATTTATGTAATATTTTGAGATAGCTCCAGCTTACCTTCTCTGTTTTTCACTCATCTTCGTTGTCTGGCAATCTCAAGCTTTGATATGACAGCATCACTTGGCTTCAATCTCATGTTTGCTTAGTGTGAGGTGATATTATGATGTTGTAGAAGAAAATCATATATTTGACTTGATCAATTTTAGCTTCTCAATTTTCATAGAACTTAATTATTAAGCAAGAACAGGCGAAAGCTTCGGGAATGTTTTTGTCCTTACCAAAAAGAAAACAGTTTTTGCTAAAAGGAAATTTAAGAAATTTAATTTTATATCATCAGAACTTGGTATTTTGAGGTCACTGTACTTTTAAATACATCAATCAACATCAAAACTTGTATTTTTTTTCTATTTTGTTCATCAAACTTTGTATTTAAAAAAAAAAAAAAAAAATACAATGACATAAATTTATGCTCATCAATATTTTAGAATAGTGAAACAGAAAAAGGCAATTACAAAGGGCTCAGTCGGATAGATGTTTGTTTGGGGATTTACATAATGTATCTCCATTTTTTATTTTTTACTTTCTGTTCGTATCTCTTATCGTGTCACTTGTATTTGTTATAAGCAGAGAGTGTTCACCGTTACGAAGATGATGTCCTTTTTTTGGTTTGATTTATGCAAAATAAGGTGTGATGATGGTTTTAAATAGCTCTCTAGCGTGCATCTTTGTGGCCCCTAATCTAAATTAATTATGCTGTAGATCAAAATCCCAAGCTAAATTTGGTTAATCATAGCAAACTACCAAATTTTGACCCTTCCTTTCCAGTTTTAACTGCAATCCTATTCCTAAAGGTTGAACTAGAAAAAGATACCCTTGTCTTTTCTTTTCATATTAGTAGTAATAACCTACTCTCTCACCTTTTTATTATTAGGTTCTAGTTAATGTATGCTCTTAAACCTTCTATTTTATGGAGAATTAAAAAAGTTGTAAAAAAAGTTGGTGATTTTTTCATTTTTTATAAAAAATTTCTTAAAATAATTTATTAATGTATGCTCAAAGGGCACACGTTAGTAAAACCCTTATTATTATTATTATTATAGTAGGTGGTTTTGTTTCCCTTGTAGCTATTTTTGACCAATGCCATTAATATTTTGAGTATCTCGTAACTTTATGTATAGTACTACTCTTCTTGGGTATGCCAAGTTGCGAAGCAAATGATCCTTAAAAATATATATAATATATTTGATAAACCTACAATCTTCTATAGCTTCAACTCAAAAAATAAAAAATAAAAAATTCCTACAATCTTCATAAATCTTTCACAGCGCATCCAATAATGTTGATATAAAAAAATGGGATCTATAACAAAAACAACCTTGTTTGTTCCGACGCTTTTCTATTGTGTCGGTGTGACCGACACATCTGCTGTATGGTTTGGAGTCATTTTCTTTTGCCTTACATACATATTATTAATTCATGTTTGTTTTTCATCCCATGTCAGTTTCCTCATGACATGATGGCATAATAAGTAGGTTTAACTTCAATTTCCATGTCAACAAAGAATTAACAACCTCTTCGCAGCAAAATAAGAAAAGAAACTTTGAAAATGAGAGAGAGAGATTTGGAAAATGGAAAAAGAACACTAGTGTATGTATAGGGAGGGTTGATGACGTTTGTGGTCTATACACGCTTTTGTGCATTTATGTGTGCACAAAAGCGTGTGTGTGTGTATTTGTGGTTAAGTTCTAGATATATTAAGCTAAGTAGTAATTTTTTTAATAGATTAATATTGTGAAAATGTCAACATTGGAATTCGTACTCTATTCTTAAACATGTGTTAAATTCCATGTTAATTGATATTATTTGTTTATTTTATTCCATAAAGTCATGTTCTACGTATAATTTTAAGATATATAAAAAAATATAATTTTCATAAATGAAATAGTCGTTGATCTCAAAGCATGAAATGCATAAAGAGGCGATATAATTCTAGGGTGAGTTTGTCACAAAAGTCATTCAAATACAATGTTATTAAGTGATAATATAAATTTGTTCATGTTAGTTTATTTAGCATATGAGCTAAACTCAAACCTAACTTTAGGGTATATATATTATTATATGTTTGTATGCATGTGTATAAATATTTATTCAAACTTGAGATCGGATTACGTGAGTTTGTCAATAAGTTCATAAGATTTTATCAAATTATTATTTTTAATTTATTGATAATATAAATAATCATTATGTAGTAAAATCATATATAATTTTTAACAATACAAGATTGGTGAATCAAATTTTTATAAGTTCACAAACAAAAATCATCCAAACTAATTAACTCATAATATAAATTCAAAAATAATTTAGTTATTAAGTATTAGAATACTTTTGTGAATGGTTAAAAAATATGGTCATAGTGTTTATTTATATGAGAAAAGAGAATAAACTAATCAAGTAGTTCATGAACATACTTGAACTTGAAAATGAAAACCAAATTGAAACATATAAATTGGTTTTGTGATGAGATTGAGCTCGACTCGTGTTTAAAATAAAATAAAGTGAACAATATTGAAATTTTGATATGCGGCTCACTATAGCCCTATAGATAACCCTCCTTTGGTGGTTTGGGGCGATTTCACCTTACCTAATTGTAATTGTATTTTAAAGAGTAGCACTTTACCATTCTAATGTCCATACATTATGTTCTGTAACCTAACTCAACATCCATGTGTGTTTCTTAAAAGTTTGTTTGAGCAAAAAGTAATTCGCTCGAGCAAAGTAAGGGTTGATTGTTCTTACGGCTAGTAACCGTTTTGTTAAAATTTTAAAAGTTGTCTCTTTGGTGGTGGCATTTCAATGGTGCTTTTTATAATTGGTATCTCTTCATTGATTATAACATACAATCAAAAGCAAAATTCAAGAAAAGTATATGATGAGGATTAAAATAGTAAAAGAAAAATTTTTGAACTCCTAAACTTCAATCATTTTTTCTTTCTTTCTTTAACTTTATCAAGGCTTCATTCGTATCTCATCCTTATATTTATTTACAGTAATTTCCACAAAAAATTTCACCCAAAAATATAACTACTTACAATTTTTTTATAATTAAAAAAAATCAAATTCTTAAATTCATAATCAAACCAAAGCCTCTAAGAATATGTAAAAGTTGTTGTTATTACATAATTGAAACAATTTTTAATCAATTCACATAGTAGTAAATCTTAATATTGTTAGTCTTGTTTTTGCTCTTGTAAAATAGGTCGATATGACTTAAATTTATATATATAATAAGATTAAGTTTTTATCAACATTAATATTATGGTAGATGGTTAAAATAATTTTTAAAAATAATATAATTTTAAAAAAATTCTTAAAACTCTGAAGGTATATTTAATTGGAGTATCTATTAAATTTTATGAAACTTTGGTAAAATAATTTCACATAGAACAAATTTATCTTTATAAATTTATCAGGCTTATAATGAGCCACATGGCATAATTATGTAGTGTTATTATTATTATTATTATTATTATGACATGCTTGATAATTTTTTATATCAATTCACATAATAGTGAATTTTTTAATTCTTTGTCTTGTTTTTTATTTTTTAAAGCGGCCGTTAGTATCATGAATGACTTCATGTGTATTTTAATATAAGACTAAGTTTTTATCAACATTAAATTATTAAATTAAAGTAATCTTAGATAATAGAGTTTTACATAAAACAAAAAACTCTCTTTAAATTTAATGAGCTTATATAGTGAGCTACACGTTATAAGTATCAAGTATGCCGTACACGTGTAATGATTACATTGAGTCACATGGGTAGAAATGATACGTAGAAACTCATCTAGGAGAAAGTTCACGCTATGCATCGGCTAATTAAGAATTATTTTTAAAAATAATTTATTTTTTAATACTTAGTTTACTTTTGTATCAATTCATGTACAATAATGAATCTTTATATCACTTTCTTATATTTAAAATTTTGGGTTAGGCTATATGTTACTTTTCTTTTTATAAGAGGTTACTTTGATTTGTTTATTTTATATTTACTCATATACGTGATAGTTTTTGCTATTTATAAGTGAAGATCTAGATCAGCATGCTACATTAATTAAAACAATCTTTTTTACTCAAAAAAATTAAAAAATTAAAACAATCTTTAAAAGATATCTATATCCATAATTTATAAATTTTATTCAAAAGGGTGATGAATCTATAATAATCTAATCATTCTATCAAAAAATAAACAGCCAATTAACTGCTTTGAAAGTACACGTTTTCCTGTCTTTTTTTTTTTTTTTTTTGAAGCCCACGTTTTCTTGTCTTATATCATGTAATAAAAAATAAAATAAAATCTCCATTGTTTTCATGCTGTGCTAGTTAAATAGATTCAGTCTTTGTCTTCATCAAAAAAATAAAAAAAATAAAAAAAATAAGAAAGAAAGAAAGTAAGAAGAGGATGTATCTATGTTGTCAAAAAATGTCTAAATTCAATTCATGAGAAAAGATGTGTAATGTTAAAGGTGCAGGCCTATGAATATAGTGTGATGACATGGGGTATTTGACAGGTATAGCCTGTGCAATCACTATCTATAATTCCATTATGGACTACAAAAGTCAGATTTGATTGAATAAAGACATTTCTTGAGTTATAGGGCCTGATTATAAGTACAGTTCTGGTGGATCCCAGTACTAGGTCCAATTCATTAACTCCTGTCCTGTCTTGTTGTTTCTTATGGCCTGTTTGTTTTTGCTGGAACTTTGAGGTGGCAGTACCTTAGAATTTAATAGATTGATAGATAGATAGCTATTATAATCATAATCATATATGTGTGGTAAGTGAAATGTCGTTATTAATCCATTTCTATCAACTCATCATCCTGGCCAGGGCTACTATGGGTTGTTACTTGGAATATGGATTAATAAAACGGGTCTTGATATTTTTTTTCTCATAGTATGAAATGGAAGATTTATACCATGATGACAGTGTAGGTTTTATTTTGTATTGTTTGGCAAAAAATATTAACATAATAAGAAAATTTAGACATAATAAGAAAATTTATAAGAGGGCATTCCTTTACCCAACTTGAAAACAACATCAAACAACAATTGAACTTTGTAGCTCGGCTAGCTCATTTATCTCTTTAAAATAAAAAGAGTATGGGTTTGTTCACGGGAAATATGGCTAAATAGTTAATACTCTTAATTTTAAAATTGTGTAGCAAAATATCATTTTCTCCAAAGTATTTAGCAAAATGCTTCTGTTTTTGGAACTCGATTTTAACAAAATTGAATTATAAGTGGAATTTGACATTAATAATATTGAGTTCTATGTATATTGCTAATGTCTAGTTCTACTTAAAAATACACATAGAAATCGATTTTGAGGATATCAAATTCCAAAATATGAGCATTTTTCTAAATACTTTGGAAAGAGGGGTATTATGCTACATAGTTGTAAAATTAAGAGAATTTACCCATTTTGCCCATTGTTCACGGGACATAATCCCCTTAATCTATCGCTAAAAAAAATAATAATAAAGGAAAGAGAGAGAAAAAAAGAAAAAAAAGAAAAAAAAAGGTACACTTAAATTTTGTACCTTAGGTTTCCCCCCATGAACACTTTTACCTCACGAGTTGAATATTAGCTTAAATCTACCTTTGCACACCTCAATTAATCTCTATGATGTATATGCCCCAAATAAACTACCCACCTTGTAGTGTCTAGCGTCCTCCACACCCCCCCCCCCCCCCCCCCTTTTCCCCTTGAGGAATTATAGGTGTGACGGTTAGGCATTCTTAGACGAATGAATGGTCTTTCATGATTAGTCATTATGTGTCACCACCTTCCACCTATCCTACATATTCAATCAAGAAGGAGAAACTTTGTGTGCCTTGTACTAAATAACTCTATGTTGAGTTGCTCCTTTGGCGTCGTTCTCCTAAGATACGTTCAAAGTTGAGTGTTATTGTTTTTAGACTGGAAATGGATCACCTCTTCTGTCTTGTAATTAAAGATATGAGGGCTATTTAGACTAGTCAAATAAAATAAGTGGTCGATTTCTCTTTCTACAACCCCTTTGATACGTTAAGGCACAATCACCATCCCCTATTTTGGTGCACTTGTTTGATAAGCTAAGCTTAGCCTTATAACTCAAAAGTTAGCTTTACAACTCAAAGTATAGTTGAAATCAATCCCTCTTCCAATGCTTTACTAGCAGGGCTAATGAATAGTCCTGTGATTTAAGTCATTGCCAGTTTAGCCATGTCTAATTAAAAATGGAAAAATGAGTGGAGTGAAAGCTTTTAAGCAAAAAAAAGGGTGGGGGGAGAGGAGCTTAAATTGAAGAAGGGAGTCAATTAATAACGAGGCTGTTGTTTATTAATAAAAATGTGGCACCTAGTGTGAGCCTTATTGAAAAAAAAAAAAAAAAAGGCCTCTCATTATAGAACAAAGCAATGATTTGAGCTGCATGAAAGTCGTTTCACAATAGCACATCCATTTCCAACTTGACCTAAGAAAGTGTTGGCAACAAAAAAAAAAGAGAAAGGGATCCATGTAGTTGTTGCGCTCGCCCCCTTCTTAGCCAATAGGGCAACAAGTTCAACATCTACTAGAAATTGAGAAGAGCTAACCTTTTTGGATATATAATTCAAGTCAAGAGTGGAGTTATGGGAATAATCATCTTATAGAACACTACTTTCTAATTTTGTTAAGAGGACAATATTTTTATCGAGAATCACTCATTTCCTTTCATGTGAATTTCCTAGCAGTGAATTAGACTTGTAGGACCGTAATATTCCATCTCTCAATTAATAATGAGGCTGTTGTTTATTAATAAAAATGTGGCATCGAGTGCGAGCCTTATTGGAAAAAAAAAACGCCTCTCATTATAGAACAAAGCAATGATTTGAGCTGCATGAAAGTCGTTTCACAATAGCACACCCATTTCCAACTTGACCTAAGAAAGTGTTGGCAACAAAAAAGAAAAGAAAGGGATCCATGTAGTTGTTGCGCTCACCCCCTTCTTAGTCAATAGGGCAACAGGTTCAACATCTACTAGAAATTGAGAAGAGCTAACCTTTTTGGATATATAATTTGAGTCAAGAGTGGAGTTATGGGAATAACAATCTTATAGAACACTACTTTCAAATTTTGTTAAGAGGACAATATTTTCATTGAGAATCACTCATTTCCTTTTATGTGAATTTCCTAACAGCGAATTAAACTTGTAGGACTGTAATATTCCATCTCTCAAGCCCTGAAGAAACCCCGCACCGAAGAATATAAAAAGAAATAGAAAAATCTAAAAATGAAACAAACTAATTAAATTCAAATACATAGTTACATTGATTAATGCAACACAAATGGTGTTATCTTTCTCAAGGCTAATTAAATGTTGAATTTAACTGAGGAGTCTAAAATACGGGATTGTAATTAAGTCTTGTTAAGAAAAAAAAATGTCCAATAAATTTAAGGTCAAACGTCTATCTCTTAATGTTTGTAGAACCGCCCTCCCCACTTAGAAGTTAAATGTATCTAAAATAAAAGTTCAAAAAACAAAAGAAAAGAAAGGGTGAATATCCTTAAATACGTTGATAGGTTGAGGTTTATACTCGCATATGTTGTTATTTAATGCTGGACAATGCACCAAAATTCCAAGTTTAAAAAAGTGATCACAATACACATTTCCAGAGTCAATATGAACCATCCAACTTGTGACGAATTATATGATCAATATTAGTACGTGTAACCTTTTGATTTGCACCAATCCCTCCACTAATGACTAAACATCAAACACCAAGTGGATTGGAGACAATGATAGTGCATTTTCATGAACCCAAAAAACCTAATAATCAGTCGAGGTTTATATATATATATTTTAAGTGTGATAAACATGACACCGAAGGCTTAGTTTTAAATACTAACTTTGGTCAGTTGGTGGGCTTGAAAATTGAATAACATATGCATTATATATCCCAATGGTACAAACTTATATTTGGACCATTTCATGGGGGTCATAATCATCCAATTGGAGGGGGGGTTTGAATTTGAAAGACAAAATTTTGTGGTTTATTATCAAAGTGGGCCAGATCTCCCCACATTTGCGCGAAGAATTCTAGACAACACAATATTATGCACTTGGTGATAATACCAAATATTTCCTCCATTTATTTGGTCCAAAGTGATAGCTGATTCTTGTGTAATGTGAGATGTCACATTCAACTCTCAAGTTCATGTCAATTTCACTATTAGAATGTGCAAACTTTTCAAAAGAAGGAAGTGGGAAAGTTAAATTAAAAAAAAAAGGATTTTGTATTACAGCCATCTCTCTTTGGTTCTTCATAGAGATCATTTCATTTTGGGCCACTTCTAAAAAAAATTTTAAGCCAATACACAGTCCAATCCCATTCCATTATATTCTATCCATCCACATAGAAATTCCATTCTAATGTTAAGATGTCATGTTTGCCCACTTACCTTAAAAACAACATGAATGATTTTAGTGGTTGGCTTTTGCAGTGGTGCCTAATGTAGACAAGAAGGAACTATTGGAAACACTTTTCCTTAGACAAAGTTTTTCCCACTATTAAGAGAGAGAGAGAGAGAGAGCAAAAGGCACAGTCATTTTACCCAAGATGAAGGGAAGGTTGGGTTTGCAATAAGCCACAATGTCCAATGTCCAATGTCCAAGAGCACATTAATGGGATGAGCATGACTTGATTGTCTAAGCACATGGATATTGTGTTAGTGGGGGAAGCTGATGTTTACACTTCCACGCTCCAATCTGTCAATCCAAAAGAGAAAGAAAGTAAGAAAGAATAGTTGCAACTGCTCCCTCCTCCTTTACTACTCTCTCTTTCTTTTCTTTAAATTTCTCTTTTTCATTGTTTCATACATAGTGGGGTTTTCTAGATTCAAAAATGCAATAAATTATGTCTCTATCTTTTGCCTCACTCCACCACCCATCACACCAAATCCATCTTTGTAAAGTAGACTCATGGCAGGGTCATTGAAATTCTCACATAAAGGAAAATATTTTCCATTGAGTAAGATATCATTTCTAGGTGAATATGGTTTTATGCTCTCTCTCTTTCTCTCTCTCTCTCTTTTGGGAGGTTGTGGATTCTTTTCTTGACCCACCATGCCTTTTTAAAAGACAAGTATTTAACCCATCACCACCGTTTGCATAGTACATGAGAAAGTGTAGTTAAAGGACCACTTCAAATACAAATTAGGCTTAACAATCAGCCAAGTCACCTTTGAAGAAAGATACATACATGCAATTAATTAAATATTTTTAATTATTATCAACAAGGATTCAATAAAGTCCCTTTTGATTTACAATTTTCTTTTAGGCAATATCTTCTAGTTGTTTTTATTAATTTTTTTTATGAGAATAAGTCATAACCTAGTATTATACCGACCCCAAATACCATTTGCTACATTATAATAAAAAAAAAAAAAAATCAAGACTAGAAAACTTGATTGTTTACAATTCGGTAAGCTTCACAATGGTTTGTTTCTTTTGACTTATGATTCATATTCTTAAGATATGCTACTTTTGGGACCATCTTAATTTCTAACTTGATCTGGCCTAGGTCTTATCAATTTTGTCTTAAGTGACTTGTGACATGGGTTACTTACCTCCCAAAAAAAAATTGTGATATTGGTGCCTATGTGGGGTCCTTAATTAAAGCGATATGTATAGGAGAAAACAAAAGGAAGCAAGCAAATCAATTCTAAGATGATAGAGTAGTACATGAGTGCCCCCTTTCGCAAGGGAAGAAAGTTAGGGTTCCCATCATGGCCCCCATTCCTCTTAATTGGATCCATATTCTATGCTTTGTACTGTCCATTACTTGGTAGCCCCACCTCAACTGAAAAATGGAATATGGTTTATATCACCAAAGTGGACAACTTATGCGACACACCTTTCCATCTCTTTACACCAAGCTCAATCCTTGAAACCTAAAAGATAAAAAACAAAAACAAAAAAAAAAAAAGTCACAAGCATGGGCGTTGATACTTAGGGTTTCCCTTTAGGTTCTCAAGAAAAGAAAAAAAAAAAATATATGCCATTGGGTTGTGTGTCATTGTCCTCAACGTCGGCATTTTGTTGGCCGGGTGCGTACTGTGTACGTGACGATGAATTTCGGCATGCTCTTATAATCTTTCAAATAAGTAGGTTTCAATTAGTTCAACTAGTAAATTTTTTCATTCTCAAATAAAAAATTCAAGATTTGAACCACGCCTATATAAAAAATTTAATTAATGGCTTGACTTGAGATGCATGATATTATAAAATAATCATTGTAGAGCAGAAATCAAAGGTTAAATTTTTAATTTTCTTTATATAAAAAAACAAAAATAATAATGATATCGCATATTTACTAGGAATATTTTTATTTTTATTTTTTAAAGGTGGCGGTAATGATATGACATATGAGTATGACCCACATGAAATAGATGTGTGATTCCATTGGAAGGGGACCAAAGCTATGAAGTTAGGTTAGTTTATTTATTCACACATCTCTTTCCTTGGAAGGAGACATGGGGGTGTGCTTGTGTTGGTTGGGTTTACTTTGGCATTAATAAAATGTGTGTCTTGGTTGATGATTTGGGTAAAGGCATTTGAAAAAGTTTGGTTTGGGGATTCCAATGTGCAATGCACCACTCAACTAAAACACCTTCATGATTTGTTCCATTTTGACAAATAAAATTACTACTTAAATGTTTAATCCTCCTCCTTTGACAATCCCAATTATATCCAAAGATACCATATCATTTTTATTAAATTCAATTCCCTCCTTCCCCCCCTTTTTTTTAATTGGAATAAAATCTCTTTGAAGAAAAAATTAACAAATGTCTCTCAGTCACTATCGAATAAATTTGATGATAGTACAAGCTTTTTGGGTCCACCATCATGAGTATGCACTAATCGACCCATGATGCTTGATCGATGTAATCCACAGCCAACCCTCTTAATTAATATTGCAACTACAATTGTGATTCTTTTAATCACTAATTTATTATTCTTTGAAGTTTTGTTAGGTTTTTTTTTTTCAATCACTGACTTTTAAGCAAAAATAATAACATTATTTTATCATCCTTGAATTAAAATATTCTAGAAATGGGTACTAATCAAATTAATGTTTTGAAAATTAAAAAAGAAAAAAGAAAAAGGCTGACCTTGTGAGGGGTCCATGTTCAAAGTTCAAACTGATTTCTTAACGTATGGTAGTTTATGATGAAGTGAAAGATAATACAACCAATTTTTTTTTTTTTTTTAAATATTTTTCATAAAAGAAACTAACAAATAATTTCTTACTTAGCCGCCTGTTGACGCAATGAATTTGAGTTTTAATTAAGCACAACCTAAGCTAAAGGTTGAACCAACCGGGGGAGAGAGATATATCACTAGTCTCAACTTTGAAAACACTTCTCAAACATCTCCATAAAATTTTCAACTTTATTATTTTCTTTATTATTCCCAATGTCATTATACAAAAAGTTTAGCTTTAAAAAGAAGTGATAATTAAAGTTCTTGTTCTGGGTTTTTTTTTTTTTTTTAAAAATTTTATAAAAGCAATAAAAAATTAATATTTAACTTTAAAAATAGGTGATAATTAAAGTTCTTGTTCATGTTTAACCAAAAAAAAAAAAAGTTCTTGTTCATGGGTATTTTTTGTTTTTTTTTTTTGTTTTATTTTATAAAAGCAATAAAAATGAATATTTAAATTTAAAAATAGGTGATAATTAAAGTTCATGCTCTGGGTATTTTTGTTTTTGGTAAAAAAAGCAATAAAAATAACATTGTTGGTAATGTTATTTAAAAAGAATTTTTTATTATTATTATTGCTTTTTATTGTAGCCATCATCCATGATCAAAGGATGGGGATGTGACCTAGTGTGATAACCCAACTGGCAATGGCATTGAAGTTTCACCAAATAAGAAAATCGTAAACATTTAATGCAATAAGATTCTTTGGGACATATCAGAAATACATATAGCAAATTGATTGTAATAAAGAAATTTATCAATGAGAGACATATAAACTAGTCATATCAAACAAGTAGTCAATTGATGGGACTAAGAAAGGGCGATAGATTTTAATGGTTAAGCCGTGTACTATTAAACGTGGGTCGCCTATAATAATGCGTGTAATGCATTGTTATATATCATAAATAAAGCACAAACAATGTGTATTTAATTAGAAAGGAACTTAACCTAACTAAGAAAAAGAAGAAGAAGAAGGAAAACAGGGAACACTTCATGATATTCAACATGGGATGGGAAGTAGGAATTAGGAAACCTTCAATTTTAGTTCAATAATTAATGCCTAAGTCGCGTGAAGGTGGGTGGTTGCTGTTTGCTGATGACTGATGAGCTTTTGGTACTCAACAAAACCATTGAATTCAAATTATTAATTAACTTTTTAATCCATCTCTAGAACATGCTTAGAAAAATGTATGTTTGAACAATTGGTGGAAGAAGAAAGAAAACTAAAGTACAACATATAAATACTATTTTTTTTTGGACAAGTCATATGAATATGTGTTGAAGAAACTAGAGAAAAAAGTGTGTGAAAATATATTTTAATACTCTTATTGATTTTGCTAATTTTTATGCTTTGTTAATTTGTTTTGATATAAAATATTTTTTGGAAAATCTAAATAAGTTGTATTCGTGTGCTCGGTTGCAACCTTAAAAATAAGTTGTTTTATATATACACACACACAATTTTTTTGGACAAGTCATATGAATATGTGTTAGAAAAAACTAGAGAAAAAAGTGTGTAAATATATATATATTTTAATACTCTTACTGATTTTGCTAAATCTTACGCTTTGTTTGTTTCTATATATATATATATATATATATATATATTGGAAAAACAAAGTCGTATTTGTGTGTTCGGTTGCAACCCTAAAAATAAGGTGATATATATAGGCGTATTCATGTGTTCAGTTACCACCTTAAAAATGTTTAGGTAGAAGATATTTTCTATTATATGTATCGCATGAAGATATAGAAGTTAATATCATGAGAGGTTTTTTGTGATGTGAAGTTTATTTTCACTGATCAATGTAACATTCTGGAAAACGTTCTTTGATCTTTTGGGATTGTATTTCGTTGACCCTAGGAAAAAAAGTTTTTTGTTGACTGTGTTTTCCAATATAAAAAAATACTAAAAAAAAAAAAAAAAAATTCTACATAAACAAATGGAGGGTAAAAGTAAAACAAGGAAAATTGAAGTTTCAAATGACTAAATGCATCCATTTGCTAAATAATTAAGGGAATGTGATGAGATTTCTTAATTACCTAACAAAAGAATAATTACATTTATGAAGTGATGGGGTTCCATTTAGAAAAAAAGGAAAGAAAGAAAGAAAGAAAGAAAGAGGGAGAAAAAAGAATACTTGTTTTGTTTGTTTACTTAACAATCAAGTGAAGCTCTCATAAGCTATTCTATAAGGCTTGGCGTATAAAGAGCTAATCAAAAACATTTAACAACCTCGCTTATTCTCTTCTTTTATTTATTTATTTATTTATTTTTATAATAAGTAAATAGTAGGAGAGGAAGACGTGGGGTTTGAACTACAGACATATGAGGTATTACAAAGAATGTTATTATTATTGAATTATTACTTGAATCCCACCTTTAACAAGCCTATAGTTGTTTCCCGTGGCTACAGAGGGTAAAGGAAAAAAAAATATTTATAGGAGATGTGATGCGTGAGAGAGAGATTGTTTTCCAAAAAAAAAATTTGGAAAACATCGCATAGAAAAAAAGCCTTGTTTTTACTAGGGTTTTTTGTTGACTAAAGATAGTTTTCCGTTGACTAATTTTTTTTTGTGCTACCAAACACTGGAAAATGTGGAAAACTATCTATATAGATAGTTTTCCAGTGAAACAAACAGAGCGTAAGTATTGTTTGTGGTGTGGAAAACTTATAAATAACGTTAAAAAAAAAACCTAAAATCGTGATTCTAAGTTTTATTGTGTTATGTGGTTGATGAGCTTTCTAATATCTTAGTATTTCATATAATATATATACATAGTGGATATGCAAATCAAAAAAAAAAAAAATATATATATATATATATATATATATATATAAAATGAATATGAGTTTGATGATTTTTTATTGTTATGTTATATTATAGATATAAGATTGACCATGAAATAATCTATTTATGCAGCTCCATCAATGTTATCATAGCAATAACTTTTTTTATTGAGAAGAATATCATAACAATAACTAATGGTGGTAACGGATGAGAATCAATTTAGGTAAAGGTATAAAGCTTTAGTTGTAATGTTTACTCATGTATTATAGCAAAAAGAAAACTTGATTAAAT
The DNA here is from genome assembly GCA_023736055.1 of Quercus glauca. Classification (NCBI taxonomy): domain Eukaryota; kingdom Viridiplantae; phylum Streptophyta; class Magnoliopsida; order Fagales; family Fagaceae; genus Quercus; species Quercus glauca. The sequence goes on along the minus strand of CM043318.1, from coordinate 22,402,747 downwards.
TAAGATCATAAATTTAAATGTTTATAAACTAAATTCGAACACATAACTTTAATTTGATGATAGGTTTGAACTTGATTTCTGTTTTAATATATATAGTTACACAAAGGCATCTCGTACCTACTAGACTGGCTTGATACAACCTTAAAAAAACACATATAAAAAATAGAAAACATAAAAATTAAAAGTAATAGAAGACATTCAGGAGTTATCCAAATATATATATATATATATATATATATTAATAATAATTTCCAAGAAGGCAAGTAGTGACGTGCAAAAGCGTTTAAAGACAGGCCAACTATTTCCATGACTTATTAAATTAATAATAAATGGAAAGGAAAAAAAAGTAACAAAAATAAAAATAAAAAACTCTTTCCCCATCAAAAGTCTTGTCCATATCCACTAGTGGCCATTATGGTGTTTCAATGCTACAATTAGTCTCACAATTAGATAATAATAGATTAAAATATTTTTAAAACTCACCAAAAGTGGTATCATTTCTTTTTTAGGTAAAATGTTCTCTAACTTTTGATTAGATTCCTAGGCAACAAGTAGTCTATAGTTGGCAAGTCCATTTAAACCAAAAATTAAAAATTAATAAAATAAAATAAAATAAACCAACCGTTCAATTCAAATAGTTTGATAAACATATACATCATTGTCACACAAAAACTAGTCAAATACAAAATGTCTAATCTAGGATAGCAATAATTTAATCTTATGTGTATAGACTATAGTAGTAGCCAATTAATTAATTTAATTGTGGAATAATTAACTAAGTAGATAATGATGATAATAAGGAAAAAGGAAAAAAACGAGTGGGAATCAGATTCACGTGTTATAGAGGCCAGAGGGTATGCCGGTCATAAAGGGACAGATGGTCCTGATCTTGCTGAGGGTCCCACAAAGGGGTTGTGGGGTCAAAGATCCCATCCTAAAAAAACAAAATCTCCCATTATTTTTGTGTTGTCTTTGTTTATTACTCTTTCTCATTAAATGCTAACTTTGGCGTTTGTACCTGTTTTTGTGTGGGACCCTTTGCTTTTTTTTTTTTTTTCTTGGGTCAGATCAGACATATTGTTCTAAAATTGGCCTATTAGTTGGAACAACAAAAAATAATTCGAATTCAATTTATTATTTAAGTTTTTTTGATTCTCAAAATATTTATTAAATTGAGGGCTTGAATGCGATTGCTAAACAATCTAGGCATCTTCCAAAATGCGGCAAGACTATTGAGCATTTGATATTGAGTAGTACAAACAAACAATAATAGACCCAAAATAAATGTGAGACCTAATTTTATGGTGGAGTTTATTCCAAGGTGATTTGTACAACTCATTGGAAAATGTCAATGAAAAAAAAGGGAAAAAAAGCATGGTCTTTGATTCCTATATTGACGGCAATTATCTCTGCCTTTTGATTTTTTTTTTCTTTGTGAGATAAGTCTAAAAAAATAGTACTATTTGATTGTGATTTGTGACCAAGCAAAGCCAAAAGAAAGTAAATGGGTTAGTTCTTGTATTTTTTTTTTTTAATAAAAAAAAAATTAAAGTTTAGAGTTGGGACAAACGAAGAAAAGTGGGGAAGATACCATCTAGTTAAAGACACAAGTATCTTATACACCACAAAAATGTTAGAAAAGATTATTCGTTAAAAGGTAGCATCATTCCTACTAGATATATAATTTTTTTGTTTTTTATTAAATACTATAATTTTTTTTAGGTAATACTTCTAACTAATAATACACCTAACTTGCATAAAATACTAGTATTCTACGGATTTTTTTTTTTTGGATGGATACGTACAAAATTTACTAATACATATAGGCAAATGTCAATGAGCACTGTACGGCGCTTGTTAAGGTTAAAATAATGTGAGTCCCACTGAATTAAAAAAAAATTAGATAAATTAGAGAAATTGTATAATGCTGACTCTAAAATCTATAACACTGACAAAATATTGACATAAAATGGGTGGTTGACAAAAATTATGACATACAGTGGTGTGTCCATTAACACAACCCATATATATATATATATAGTATTTGTGAATATGAGTTACATAATTCTGTCCAGTCTCATATTGATTTTGCATTTTTTGTTTTCCTATCTCCGCGTAGGGTAAGAAATCTACGTAAGTGGCAAATTTTTCCAATTCCCATAAAAAGGTCAATGAATGCACAATATTACTCTTATTTCTCTATTGACTTTTTGGGAAGGAAAAAAAAAAGGGTAAAGGGGAAAGGAAAGAAAAAGGAGAGGCAAGGGAAGTTTCCATTTTGTGATTGTAGGTAAGAGAGAAAGAAGGGAAGATAATTAAAGAAATGTTGTAACATTTTCTTAGTTTTGTTTCTAGAATGTAGAGAAGAGAAAAGAGATTTCCATAAGTTTATTGAGCTTTTTACCTTTATATGATAATTAAGAAATGATCCAAATGTTTCTTTTTTATTTGAATTCTCTAATATAATTTTTTGAATAAATGATAGATTAAAGAAAATATAGAGAAAGGGTATCATAATGCATTAGTAGATGTATTTTTCGAGTTACAATTAAATCATTTTGTAAGTATAATAATAATTCATTAGTAACTATATTATATAGTTAATTGAATCATTTTGTGAACTTTTATGTTTCCTTAAAATAATCAAAGCTCATTTTAAAATCTAAAAATGTATTAACAAAATGGAAAGAATTATTAAAAATAAAAAAGAAAAGAAAAGAAGAAGAAAGCATACAATGATGAAAAAAAAGTAAAAAGTAAAAAACAAAAACCAATAAGTTTATATTACAACCAACATGCAAAACAATGCAAAACAATGTTTTCTTATCCGAATTCACTCATGTTAACCAAAACACTTACGGTAAAAACTTTTTCCACCTCTAGGAAAAGGAAATGACAACCACAAATCACGTGGCAATCACTTGTAAAACTAAAACACCCCCCATAAATTCCTCAAACTTTGGACCACTTCAAAAAAAAAAAGAAAAAAAAATTCTTTTACTTTTTTCCTGTTTATTAGGTGGACCATTTAGTACATAGACAAAAAATACAGACTGACAAAAAAGTAAATATATATATGTGTATATTTATCATCATCGCCAACCTATTCAACCGTGCCAAAAGAAAATCCTAACCGCCAACATTTATTTACATCACCAGTAATAACTAATCACTAGTCAAAACACACACGTACCCACCATTTAAGACCCCCCTATATGACAATTATTTATCACTGCAACAAAGCACAATCCTCATCATCGTTTTCTTCGTTTGCTTTTTCTCCCAAACATAGTAGTTTGTACCATCACCACCCCCAACTTTAGCTGTACCCCATAATTTTTTTTTTTTTCACTTTTAACACTCATATCATAAATAAATTAAACAAATTGTTATGGGTTCTAGTAAAATTTTCTTAAATTTCAGTTAGTTTTAACTGATAAAGTTTTTTATGGATAAATAAGAAATTTGAGTTTCAATCACTGTTTAGTCTAAAAACTGTTTGGTATTTTAGTTTAATGACAAAGATGTATTATCAGAAACAGATATTATAGATTAAAAAATCTCTAAAAAAATTGATAAAATTTTTTATAATTAAATAAAAAATCTAAAATTCAATGTATTTTAATCGGATAATAAAGAATTATCATCTATACTAGATGAAAAACACCGAAACTATGTAAAAAAAAAAAAAAATCATTATTATTCTCGTGGGTACTACTTCTCTAGTCCGTATTTGAAAGTGACAAACAATAATAATATTTTAACTCGACGATATTTTTTAAGAGAAACGATTACGTCGTCGTCTATAATACGCAACTATATCAAGATGCATACACTTTTACTTTATTTTATTTTTTATTTATAGTTCTTCGTACATTGTGGGAAAAATTTGTTACTTTTTGTTTCAATTTTTTTAATAGTAGCAACCAATAATTTAACGTTTAAATTTTTGTTTTGTTGTTGGGATGACTATTCCAACCACCCAGCTTGGTGTCGGTTTCTTCTTTGTTTTTTTTCTTTTGGGTCTAAAAAACAAAAGCTGAGAGAGCATTGCGTTGCCCACTTGGGCCTATACAGCTCTGATACCAAAATTCCAAAACCAATACCAATGCCATATAGTACAACTATTGCTCAGAGAGCAACAACAGCGACATTTGCGCGCGTCCTACGTGTCAGCTTTTGCCTCACACCTGTCTTTTTCATATTTCCCCATCTCGTTGACCCCACGCTTTCACTTAATGGAGCGTGGCGTACACGCTCCGACCCAAGCCTCCCCTTACCCTTAGTACTTGTACTAGGACTAGGACTAGTACTAGTAATAGTAGCAGTAGCAGAAGTTGTTGGTCTATAATATATTAATATTATTATTATTGTTGTTATTATACTACACATTACAATGTACTAGCTGTCAGGTAGATTGGCCTTGGGTCCCACGTTTGGGACCCACATTATATCAACATCATCCATGAATATGATCCTTTCTTTCCCATCCTCTTCACTTCTTTCGAGTCTTAAGTCTTGACCCTAACTTTATTTTTTTGGCCTTAACTCCCGAACTACCTTGAGCAAAGAGTTTTGTGATGATACGCTTGCATTATCCACCTTTCAAAAGTTTTTAAAACTAATGTCAATCAACAAAGCTAGATAAGGGATCAAACAAAATTAGCCTAAAAAAATGGCCTCAAATCTTTTACAACTTTGTTTCTTGATTTTGGAGAACTACAATGCTAGAAGATTTCCAAATTTAATGTACCAAAATAGAGAAATACATACAAAAAGAAAAAAGAGAGAAAAATTAAGAAAAAGAAAAATTGGGATTTATGGTGAATTGGGCATGTAAAATTTTTTTTTCTCAACAAAAAGATAAGGGATCAAACAAAATTAGCCTTAAGAAATGGGCTCAAATTTACAACTTGGTTTTCTTGATTTTTGGAGGTCTTTTAATTTCAACTACAATGCTAGAAGATTTCCAAATTTAATGTACCTCAATAGAGAAAGAGATAGAGAGAGAAATACATACAAAATGAAAAAAAGAAAAAGAAAAAGAAAAAAGAGAGACAAATTAAGAAAAAGAAAATTTGGGATTTATGGTGAATTGGGTATATGTAAAATTTTCAGGACATGTTAACATGGACACTGGCGTTCTTGGTGGATTTACAGATGGGGCAAATGTGAAGTGTAGACCCACAAACAGTACATAGACAGAGGTGTCTACAGGGCAAAAGCAGTACACACGACTCTTGTTTGCCACAGTTCCTGCACCACCTATTGTTCCCACAGTCACTACTAGTCTTGTAATTGTCATTGTAATAATTACCATTACCATTACCATCATCCTCCTTATCCTGCGCCACCCCACATGCTAACGTGCGCCTCCCTCCTTCAACAACAACGTCCCTATGATGATGATCTTCTTCTTCGCCACTGCTTCCACAGCACGACTGTGCATCGTCCATGAGTAGTGCTGCTTCATCTAATGCTGCGCCATGGGTGCGTTCTTCCTTAACCTGCGCAGCCAGGACTTGTTCTAAGTTTGATCTCAAAGCATTGGCTGTGGCCTCGTTGGTTTGGGCTAAGTCACGCCAAATTTGATTCTCTATGCACAACGATTTCACTCTCTCTTCTAAAGCCCAGTTCAGTTTACCAATTTTCTCTATCTCTTCCTCTTTAGTCTTTAGCCTCTTCATCATCCCCACTTCTATTGCTTCAACAATCCTCCGAGCTTGCCTTTTTCTCTTTTCTTCTATCTCCATCCTCACCTTCTCCATCTGAAAAAAACACACCCAAAAACCAAAACTTTCAGTGACCCTTTAATAAAAAAGGTAAAGACTTTGTATTGGATATTGAATAAAACATGTGTATATGTGTTTGCGAATACGTACATGTTGAGAAATGAGGCGGTCGATATCGAATTGGTGTTGTTGGATCTGAAAGGAAATGTCTTCACCGAGAAAAGAGAAGGACCCGCAATTCTTTTGTGGCTGAGGAGTGGTTTGGTGATGAGAGAGGAAGCTCAAGCTGGGGTTGATCATGGAGTCTCTTGAGCGCTTTCTCGAGATGGGAATAGGGATGTTATAGGTGAGACCGCTCTCTGATTTTATCGCAGCCTTTTGAGGAATCGAATCGTTCATCAAAGAATTGTATGCAGCTGGCAACATAGTCTCTGTTGTTGTTCCTGATAATGGAACTGTGTATGTGTATCCCATCTGGTTGTTGTTGTACATATTTGTGTTTGCTTCAATGGGGTTCATCATTTCCCTGCAAAGTTCATCGCTTTCCCATTAGTTTTGCCAAAACAAACACACACAAGAGAGAGAGAGAGAGAGAGAGAGAGAGAGAGAGGTATGTGTACCTGTTTCCTATGAGTTGAGAAGGGAAGAGATTGAGATGCCGAGCCTCGACAGCCATGAAGATAGATGATATATATGGGAGAGTTTTGTTTTGTGTTTTTTTGATTTTGTTTGTGTGTTTGTGTATTCTAGGAGTCTGGCTCTATCTCTAGCTATTTGTATGCGTTTAGTTGTGTGTTGGGTTTTTGTTGTTGAATGGGTTTTCTTATCTTTAGGCTTTTTAGAAGGGGGGAAGATATAGTATTGATATAAGAGGCAACGACAAGGACGAGCTAATGAACAAAAGGGCATGCATAGTACTAGAGGTGGCAAGCCTGTATGGTGGGGTTTATTTAGGGTTTGGTTTGGTTTACAATTAAATTTTAATAAATAAAAAATAAAAAATAAACCCACTTTTTTAGATGGAATAATAACAATAACAAAGTAAAAGTAAAAGGAGAGAGAGAGAGAGAGATTTGTGTGTTGGTTTTCGTTTTGTCTATTTTAGGATTTGGTTACCAGAAAAGCCCTTCCTCCTACTTGGCTCCAATTTCGTAACCAACAAAGATCCGGTCAGTCCCGTAATTCCAGCGATTTACTAGGGGTATTTCCGGAATATAAACTCGAGTTTATCGTAGCCTTGGTTATTTTTTTATTTTTTAAGAAAAAAAAAATTTACAAAGAAAGAGGTAACGACTAGACTTTACTGAAGCGTGGGATTAAATAACTGACAAACTGGGCATCTGCCACGTATCATTTGCCGAACAGAGCCTGCCATGTAGTGCCACGTGGACACAGCTACACTCCGACGCACCCGCCCTTTACTCAATTCTCTTTTATCTTTTTCTGCTCAGTCGTCCCTGATTCCTGTACAGAACAACGTGATGAGTGTGGACCCAAATTTGGGTACACATGTGGGGTCCAGATTTTTTTTAATGGGTCCCATAATTTGTGTGAATACTCCTTAGTAAATAAATACAAAAAAAAATGCTAACAATAAGTTAGGGCACAACTAAGGTAAGCTTTGTGGATCCCACGAGATACTCGAGTGGTAGATTTATTAGTCCGTTCATGTTCAATCCAATGCACAATCGGTTTATAGGATTTTAGGGATGTATCATAAATAGGGAGTAAAAAAAGTTTGACAAAACACTATATGAATACTATTTTGTTAACACTAAGATAGGGAACAACTAAGGTAAGTTTTGTGGACCCTACAAGATACTCGGGTGATGAATTTAATAGTCTATTCATATTCAATTCAACACGCTATCTACTTCTAGGATTTTCAAGATGTATCATAAATACGGAGTAAAAAGAAGTTTTTGACGAAACGCTACTAACATTACTTTATTATAAATTTTATTTAAAAAATATGGAGGTGAGGGGGCCACGTGGGAGGTGACAGCGTGGACTGTGTGGGACACACACTTTTCGGGGCTGTCTGATAAAAAAGTGCTAGTGGCCGTTGTGGGTGGGAAGGTCGGGATTTGGTCCTTTGGCAGTTTCTTACTTTTTATAATTTTTTTTTTTTAAATTTTAATTTTAAAGGTAGCAGTGAGGACAGGTTAACTCATGCGACTCCGCATGGGAAACGTTGGTTGTGATTTTTTGGACTGTTCCTTAATCCTTACACGTGTCAAAATCTATACATGGAACTTATAGTTATCTCCAATGCTTTATTTTTATATGCTATTTATATATATATATATATATAAATAGAGTTTATATAATATATGGTTCACATATGCTGAAAAATTTACGTTAATCTCTCTTCCCTAATGACTTTGTCTTTTTTACTCAATGACTGGTTTACACGACTTTTTTATATTTAGAAAAAGAAAATTCTCCCATAAAAAAAAAAGAAAAAAAAAATTCTTGGTTACAACTTATTCATGAAATTAAGCCCATATATATATAGATTTGCTATAAATACACCCTAAGTGTAGAAAAATTGATATTGCATGAATTTGGATGGTCCACATTAATTATTTCCTCAATAAAAAAAAAGAAAAAAAAAGCTAATTTGCATGGAAACCAAAAAAACAACAAATAAGTAGCCAAAGCTTATTTAATGTGCTTTAATTGTTTACGGCGTTAAATTCCATAATGATATAGTGTACTAGTACTACTACCACCTAAGGCTAAAAAAAGAGAGGCATCTCTGTAAAAGCCAATACGAGAGGAATTAATTTTTCTCATATAAAACCTATCCTGCAGGTTACAATAAATCAGTGAAGTTCCCAAGAACATGAATGCTTTTTCTTTTTTTTTTGGCTTAGCAAAAAAGAAAAGCTTTGATAATGAGTAACGTCAGGATTCAATGTTCCTGGTGCCCCAGATTGTAAAAGTTGCGTGAAATTCTTGGTTTCTTAAACCAAAAATTGAACTAATTTTCGCGTGCGGTTATAAATGTCATTATAATGAATTTATTTTTGCTTGATAATTAGAAATTGTATCAGATTGCCAGTACTATAAATACTTTCTTTCTTATAAAAGTTCCGTAGAAAACACGTGACATGTCCAGAACAGATATTAGTACAATTGAATGTTCAAGTTCATGTACAACTTCTCAAAAAGAAAAAGAAAAAAGAAAAAATAAAAAAGAGTTCATGTACACCTTACTTCGATAGAGGTGAAGATAATTAAGAATAGGATTTATCCACTTCTCTAAAGATTTGGGTTTAATCTGTTGCTAATTTTGTGTCAAAAAACATTTAAACTTGATCCAAAATGAAAAACTATTAAGTATATTTTGGTAGAAATGAGTTTTTTCATTTTTCAATTTATTGCTCATTAAATAAATTTATCAAGAATTCTGTGGCTTAATGTCATCTTAATTAGGTTCAAATGTCATTATAATGAATTCATTTTTGCTTGATAATTAGAATTGAATCAGATTGCCAGTACTATACACACATACATTCCTATAGAAGTTCCGTAGATAAGCACATGGCTTATGCAGAGCAGATATTAGTACAATTTAAAGGTTCAAGACTTCAAGTTCACGTACACCTTTACTTAGATAAAGGTGAAAATAATTGAGAATAGGGTATATCTACTTCTTTAAAGATTTGGTTTCATTTGGTTGCTACTGAATTTTGTGGCAAAAACATTTAAACTTGAACCAAAATGAAAAACTATTTAAGTATATCTTGGTAGAAATGATTTTTTCATTTTTCAATTCATTACCCATTAGATAAATTTATCAAGAATTTTGTAGCTTAATGTGATTTTATGTTCAAATCAAATATTTCTCAAAAAAAGAAAAATGTTCAAATCAAATGTCCTATCTCTACATCTATTTTTCAATTCATAAGATAAATTTGTTAAGAGTTTTATGTTTAAAGGTTCAAGACTTCAAGTTCATGCACACCTTTACTTAGATAAAGGTGAAAATAATTGAGAATAGGGTACATCTACTTCTTTAAAGATTTGGTTTCATTTGGTTGCTACTGAATTTTGTGGTAAAAACATTTAAACTTGAACCAAAATGAAAACTATTTAAGTATATCTTGGTTGAAATGATTTTTTCATTTTTCAATTCATTACCCATTAGATAAATTTATCAAGAATTTTATAGCTTAATGTGATCTTATGTTCAAATCAAATATTTCTCCAAAAAAAAAAAAATGTTCAAATCAAATGTCCTATCTCTACATCTATTTTTCAATTCATAAGATAAATTTGTTAAGAGTTTTATGTTTAAAGGCATCATAGATTTCAATATCCTATCTCTACTTTGTTGTTTAAAAAAAAAATGATTAGACAGATTTCAATAATGTGCTAATCTTTTTTTTTTTTTTTTTCCAAAATAGGAATTTCACATATAAGTCCTAATATCTTGCTATTGAAATAGCAGCTCTATTTGACCTTGACCAATGGTCCAAATCTGACCTTGACATGCCAATTCAATCTCAATGACAATTATTGCCAGCTTTGAAATTGATTTTCTCAAACCAGTGGATGGGCATTCAATTTCTCTGCAAGACTGCAATGCATTCGGAGTCTGCCAGACTGGTTGGTTGTGTATCAGTTTGCCATATATTTAATTTAAGCTGAGAGTGATGTACAATTATTAAAAAAAAAAATCTGGTTGGTCTCTCAGGTTAATTTAACACTTTAATTTAGGATTCTCACACCATACAATACAATAACTGAAAAGATATATAAGGTACAACTCAGGAAAAAAAAAATGTAAAATGAAACTTTAGAATTGTATATAGGAGTAAAATGTAAAATATATATTTTTTTAACTCTATATATGGATGCACTACTAGAATTTTGGATATAAGAAAGTTAATATTAAAAATTTCGTTGCAATAGAGTTTTTTTTTTTTTTTAATCCTTGTAGTGGGTGATGCTTTTTAGCTATGGCACTGTGCCTCTCACCATTCTCTTTCACTCCTCAAATCTGATCGCATAGATAGATGATAGATCTTAACAACAAACCAAGGCAAGGAAACAAAAAAAAAAAAAAAAAAAAAGGTACGTACAAAGCATGAGCAAATAACAAATGCATGTGGCATGTGCAAAGATATATGTGAATATGGACAATTTGGTAAGAGTCTTGTAACCTAAAGTGATTTTCAAAATCGATGCTGCAGGCTAGCTGTCACTTAGTCCTACTTGCCATTTTCTTGCCCATGCCCTACGCTCAAGTTTACTTTGATATTATCATCTTAACAAGACAATGGGGACGAACCTGAATTCCCACAACACATGCATAGAGAGATTACACTTATATTTTAATTATTATATAAGGTGAAGCACTAAGACAAGGAGATGCCAACTTAATTTATACATTTTTAGCCCTAAGTGCAGAATTCAGATATGGATTTGATGTTTTCAATGCAATCTTTTTAAATTAAACTAATTTCACAGTCTTTGATTTTATTTTTTTTTAACATTTCATATGTTGTTACCTGTGCAAGATTAGACAAATTAGCTTCATTTGAGGAGACAACTAAGACAAATAGAATAGCAGTTTGATCAGTATACAAAATACTCCACCATTAATTGTTAATTAACTTGCCAACCGCGCAAGTTTTATATATATATATATATATATATATATATATATTTTATATATTTCAAATTTATGATGTCCGCTTCATTACGATTGATTAGACTTTATCGGTTAAATTAACTTCAACCCAGTTTTTATAAGTCATTGTGTTGATACAGCGAATCTTGATTTATACGCAGGAGTTAAGTGGACATTAGCCTTTATAATTATCAAACATGTCAAATAATGAATAGGGGTTTTTGTCTTAATTATGAAACACCCACATGGGGTAGGATAATGGCATTAATTAATACGTATGGTATAGGAATAGGATAATATGCCGCATGAGGCTGGCCGTACAATGGCGTGTCAGAAAACTATGTTACAAAGGCATCAACATGACAAGCTCTGGCCCATTTTTTTCTGTCCTCGACGTTACAAAGATTAGTCCACAAGTATTAAATAATTAGATATGCAAAAGCTTTAAGCAAAAGGGGTGACTGATTTGGTTTTTTGTCACGAGTGCTTCAAATAATTACGAAGACAATTAAAATTAATTTAATGCTTTGTAGCTTAGCTATAATACCCACAAAGATTCCCAACTTGTAGAATTGGACAAATAATTTTTTTCCATAAATTGTAAACTCTAGTTTGTTCTACAACTTATTGTTTAATTAATTAAGTGTGGAATAGAAATATAAATTAAAAGAAAAGTCAGATCGAGTTGGCTAAGAAATAGAGACTAAATAAATGCTAAGCTTCTCGTGAAACTTGCTGACAAAGACTGATCAGAAAAGAGGGGAGGGGGGAACCCTCTGAAGAATGAGAGAGTAGATGAAAAGTAGCTCTAGATGGATTCCCCATTCATCTTTCTTCATCTTTCTCTTTCACTCTACCTCTATTATTGCTCACATCAACCCAAACCGCATCTACCATACTTTCGTTTAACCACCACCGAAATCTAAAAGAAAACACACATAAAAAAAGTAGCCAAAAGTTGGAAAAGAGAAAAGAAAAAACAAAAGGGGTGGTCACAACTCACAACTCTCATATATTACATTTTGATTGCTTTTGTGTTTCAAAAGAGGGATATATATCAGCTAACTCAATTTGTAAAATTTCTTATCATGAAATACATACAGAAGTTGCATTCAAATCGTATCCGCGCGTAAAATCATCGTTAATTATCGTCATCATGTCACGGACATCATAAATTTTAAATCTTAGTACTTATTTGTTAAAAAAAATGAAAGATGTCCAGTGCTTATGGAATGCATGTTGCCATGATATAGGACATTAGAATTAGTTTAAGAAAAGGAATAAGTAGATGATATGGATATGGGGGGTCGTGTATATGTGCTTCTCCCCCTTTTAAGGGCAAATTGTGTGCACCTTGACTTGTGGAGATAGTTTCTTTATCTTTTCTTCCATTCAACTTAAAGTTGTTCTGGTATTCTACATGTGATCTCCAACCTTTTACTCTCAGATAATGAGAATCTCTCTCTCTCTCTCTCTCTCTCTCTTTATAGCTTTGTTTTTTCTTTTTGGGAATCTCATTCATCACCTCCACAAACATATAAAACCAACCTTTGAATATGTCAAGGCTCACTCTTCCTTGTCAGAGACAGAGAGAGGTTGATAATTAATGAATAAGGTTCCTCAACACAGCAAAGCAAAGCAAAAAAATTGAAAGTACCCTTTATTTTTTATCCTTCTCTTTTTCTTTTCTTTATTATTATTATTTTTTTCTTTCAAAGTTATAATTGTCGTTATAAGTAACACACATATTGTGATGTTTGTTTACTTTGATGATGGGGTCTGTTGAGCTATCATTATATCTTGTATTGGAAACATACCTTACTTGTGCTCAGGATGCTTGAAAAGGAGTTAGCTTTATATCTATCTCCAGTCTCTGCCAGAAAAAAAAATTTGACCGTTAGCTTAGGAGAGAGATTATAGAGAAACTACATGCACTCATGGGGTCTATGGGACCCCTCTCTAAAATAAAGCCAGAGCACTCGATTCTCTTCTATCTATGTGATGGCATTTTTATTCACTGCCTACCCTTCTATATCATCTTTACCTTTCATGACAAATCTACCAAATGCGACTTCACTCTCAAAATCAATTTCCCATTTCAAGAAGCTACCAAAAACCTTTTGAGAAATACAAGGAGTTGTGTATGCAAAGGAAATAAGCTGAAAATGGCCAGGGTTACTATTACTAACATTTATATCATGTACTCCCAAACATAGAGAGAGATTTTTACTTGGGAAAAATAGTTCTGCAAAATCACGTTTCCCTATGCATTTTGTTGTTGTCTTGTTGATTTTTTCTCATGGTTTTCACCTAAGAGTTTTCAGCTTTCATGGCATGTCGCCATGTGCATTTGCATTTCTAAACATGCTCAACTTTAGGACAAGTCATTTCGCATTGAAGAGTGATGCATGTTCCAAAGGACAACGTTATCTGTTTCCTTTACTCATGATTTATTATTTGACATGAAATATACAGTACAAAGTTATTTTCCTTTCCTTTCTCCTTTGGGCTTAGTAAGTTCAACAGCTATTCGTGGAATAAAATATTTGGGGTTTCGAATTTTGTTTACATTAAAAATCGATTAATATTTTTATTTAATCATAAAAAACAAGTCATCATGAATTGGATGTCCTATGATTTCTTTTCAGACTTTAATTGCGAGATAATCAGATAGATGTTGTTTGCGATAAAATATATATGAAAAATCTTGCCCCTTTAATTTTTATTTCCTATAGGAACTCAACCAATGTTTGAAATAAACGTTAACATTTATGCAATGACATGCCCTCACAAATAATGTCAAAACAGATGTCCTACTTACGTATTCGAATTCAAATCGAAATAATTAGCTATTATATTTCCTTTCCAAAAAAAAAAAAACAAAAACAAAAGAACTGCCATGTACCGTTCACACATCTTTCTAGTTTCTTCGTGGATAAATATTGGTGAATATTTTATTAGTCACACTCATATCATATGTCATATCTTTCACTAGTGGGAAATCATATGACAAGTCCATGTTTAACAAGGTAAAGATAGGTTTATCTTATATCTAAAGCAAATAATATTTTCTCTCTCTTTCTCTCTCTAAATATATATATATATATATATATATATATTTTTTTTTTTTTGAGAAATAAACACACACACAAGGGAGAAAGAAATGTTCTAACATAAAAGTACACCACAACTCTACTCAAAAGCGATAGACATATATATAAGCATGAACGTTTTGAAGCTTATTTATATACATGTTTAATGTTCTTGTAATTGGTTGTGTGAGAGAAGAAAAAATCAATCATTTCCTATTAACAAGTTCATTCTCACTTCAAAGTTAAGTTACGTGTTACGGGAGATGCACCACATATCCCCTTAAAAAATGAAAATTGATTCAAAGGAAAAAAAATAACATAGTTAACTGATTCTTTTTTTTTCTTTTTTTTGTAGCCCCCTAAAAAACATTTTACTTCTAATCAAACCCTAAATTTTCACTAGAAAAATTCTTAAAAGTCTGATACAAACAACAACAACTGCCTTGATGATCGACTGGATTGTCAAGTTGGGTATGGTGGATAGACTATCAATTTGGGGAGGATAACAAACTGAATCAAAGATTGCATATGAGGATCCTCTGCTTTTGTAATTCCATATCTTTTATGGGATGTTATGAATGAGACATCCCTAATATGTATAAAATAGCTTATATGTTATTAAAAAAAAAAAACTATAATATGGTAATAATACAAGTTTCTTAGGAGAAGGGATCTTCTATTTGTTAAAGGGATAACTATAATGTCTAAAAATAGATATTGAGATCCGATGATAAATATTGGAAATATCAATCATATTTCCAAATTAGACAATAAGATCGGGGCCTAAGATTTCCCACAACATTTCACATGATGAGTCTTAGGGACTCAACAAAAATTTTGCAACATTCTCAAATTAGTCTATCATTTCTCACATTCCCATGTGTGAGATGATAGGATAATTTGAAAATATTGTAAAGCTATTGTAAGCCTTACAGTAACATGATAACAACTATAGGACAAAAACTTGAGATTCAAATTTGAGTATAAGAAATATTAAGTGTCTAAGATCTTCATCCAGATTTTACTGCAATAATTGTTGTTTTAATATTTTATTTATTAAGTCTTGTAAATTATCGAAATTTCAATGGATAAAACCAATATCTTGGTTAAATTATATATAATAGATAAAATCGATATTATTGCTCTCTTATAATCTCTTCTTTCTTTTTTTTTTTTTTTTTTTTTCTTTTCTCTTTCAAATAAATAGAAGGATATTTTTCAAATTGAAAGCCTAAAAGGAAAATCATTATAATTTTTTTCTTTAAATAATGCTTTCCATCACGTTGGTAAATATAATGCATGAGAAAATGAAACCCAAAAGGGTCGTGGAAGGATGTGGCTATGAGAGGACATGTCATGTGACCCAAGCCCAAAACTTCTGAGCGGGGGGAGCCTTTATTGCTCAAAACACTTGAGAGCAACAAATTTGGGCCCATTTCTACATTTTTTTTTCCTTAAATTCTTCTCCATCTTTTTAATAAAACTATCTGTTGACACAATTTTTCTTTTTAAGGTTAATTTATAAATTTGAAAATATTATAAGTAGATATTTTTAAGAAAGTATTCATTTTTGCTAATACTACAATTTATCATTATACAGAGGTGCCAAAACAAAATATAAATAAATGTCTTCTCTTTCCCTCATGTTTTTCTTTGAGGCATAAGCAGACATAATTTTCTTAATTATCAATGAGATTAAATTCTATAAGGATGGGGTGTAAAATTCATGTTTTACCCCATCCAATAAGTGATTGTTATATCAGCATTTTACTTAAAATTCAATACAACTTACCACACCTAATAACATCTCGATAGATTCCCAATTTAGTTGGATTTATATATGGGTATTAGAATTGATTGAGTGTGATTGTGTTTATTCTTAAATATGTAATAAGATGATGTGGCATGTTAGGATTGGAAGGGTAAAACATGGGTTTTACATCACATTCTTATAGAATTTAATCTCATACTGAATATATTTTATACTTTCTTCTTCACATTTTTGTATGTCTATCTTTCCTTAACACAATTTTATAGTTCTAAAAAATATTTTCCTTAACTCTCTATAGGTGTTTAAATTTGAAATACTCTTCTACATTGGAATTGGAGTATATTTCAAATTGGCTTTTATTTATATAGAATACAAAGAAAGATCAGTTCATGTAATATAGACATAAAAATAATTTTTTAATTTAGAAAAAAAAAAAAGTCTTTGAACACACGCTACACGCATGTTCAGATTGTAGCACTACTATTTAAAAGACTTCCTCTATTTGGAATGGACTTTTCAGAGGTCAGTACTACTATATAAGTAGAGAGAAAATTAAAGGATATTCTGGTAAAAATATATCTCTAACTCTTACTAAAACATTGCCTACAAAATAATACCACTCTCTATTTAGAGATTTGAACTGCTTCAACTCCTATATTCCTTCAATCACTAAGCTCAAGTTTTCAATTTTATTTTAAAATACCTTTATCAAGTCTTAACCATTTCTTCTTCTTCTTTTTTGAATTTGTGGGTTCCTTAGTCCTAACTCATTTTTTTTTTCTTTTTTCAATTCTCTTCTTCCTTATTTTGAATTAAAAAAAAAAAAAAAACACTTCTACCATAAAGCAGGTACAATAACTTTCATCCATAAATTTAGATATTACCATATATCTTTATTTTTTTTTTTCTAAATTGCAACCTAGTTGCCAAAACAAAACATAAATAAATGTATTCTTTTCCCCTCCCCCTCTATTTCTCTTTGAGGCATAAGTAGAGGTAATTTTCTTTACTCAATATATATATATATATATATATATATATTATGTTTTCTTCTTCACATGTATGTATTTCTGCCTTTATTTTACACTAGTTTATAGTTCTGAAAAGATTTTAGTTAACTCTCTTTTAGGTGTTCAAACTTTTTTTTTTTTTTTTTGGTGAGAGTTTCAACCTATAACATCTGCTCCTGATAATGTTTTTATCATCAGATCAAGACACCAATCAGTTTTTGGTGTAGGTGGGAATTGAACACTAGATCTCTTATTCAACCATCAGAGATTTTACCAGTTTAGCTAACTGGAAATCACTTTAGGTGTTTAGACTTGAAATACTCTTCTACATTGGAATGGATGTATATTTCATAGGACAAAGTTTAGCTACGAAATTAGGTTACAACCTTACTCAATATCTTTTTATCGGGGGTAAATTTTGACAAATCTATCATTGGATTATATCTTCTTCTTATATTTTTCATATTTGCAAAATTTCTAAAAAATTGAAGATCAATAATTATGTCATCAATAAATTGTTTAAATTGCAAGTTTTTGTAGTTTAAAATTATGCATAAAATATAAACTTATAGATCATATAGTAAATAATATCCGATTGATACAAAATTTGACATGTGTATTAAGAGCATTAGGAACATGCAATTCAACATTTAGATTTTCAAAATATATTTTAATGTTTATTTTATTGAGTAAGGTTGTAGTTAAACTTTGTTCTATTTCAAATTGCCTTTTTGTATATAGAAATACAAAGAAAGAACAGTACACGCAATAATTTTAAATGGTGAAGAAAGAAACAGCCGATGTAATATCAAAATAAAAATAATTTTTTAATAAAAAAAAGAGCCTTTATACAATCTGTTGCGTTAGTTTTTTTGTTTCCAGTTAGAACCTCAATGGTTGTACAGATATTTGTTGCCATATTCAATTTATTTTCCTTCCATTTTGGCCAAATGATCAATTGTGAATGTTTAAGGGTGAGTTTTAAATTTCCATTTATTATTGATTCATGACAAATATATTAAATGTATAGGCACAAATCAAATGTTTTTAATTATAGGCAAATTGCACCACCGCACACCCTTGGTACGATTGTTACTCTATAAGTATAAGTATTTGTGGGGTGTGGGGGGCAAGAGCCGGGGTTCAAGTCTTCAAGAAGGAGTTTCACACATATATACACTTAGATTAGGCTAGAGTAGAAATTTTATCTTGTATAAAATAATTTTAAAAAAAAAATTATAAGCAAATTGCTACTTGCAATGTGAAATTATTTTTCTACATTCCTCTCGATAGAATTGCTGATTTAGCTTCAGCATATCCACATCGATTCCATCTCAGCCAACCTACCAATCAGAAGCTTAGAACCAGTAAAGGTAAGAAAAAATGGTCACCTCCTCCCTTAGATTCTTTTAAAACTAATTTCGATGGCACAATTTTTGAAACTTCAAATGAAGTAAAGATAGGTGTGGTGATTCGAAACTCCAATGGTGAGATTATTGCAGCTTTGTCAAAAAAAATTCATTTGCCTCCCTCTATGGTTATATTGGAATCACTAGCTGCTAGGAGGGTTAGTCTTATTTGCTCTTGAAGTCGGTATTACTCAATCATCCTTTGAAGGTGATTCGGAGACCATTATGACTTCTTTGAAAAATGGGGTCAATCTTTCTTCTTCTTTTGGTCATTTAATTAGTAATACACGTACTTTATCTAGTTCTCTTTTGAATTAGTCTTTCTCTCATACTGTTAGTCTAGGCAATGCTATTGTACATGCCTTAGCCAGGAGAGCTTTTTTATCTTTTTCATTGTCTATTTGGATGGAGTCTATTCCTTCAAATATTTCGTCACTTGTTACTGCTAATTTAGCAGCACCTTTATAATATTCATTGAAGCGTTGTTTCTCAAAAAAAAGAAAAAAAAAAGTAATGAACACGAGTTCATGCCCAAATATAGTCCACGATAGAAGAGTCTTCGATGTTGGAGCTGAGCACGGTCACATTAGTAAGTCTACATTTGGTAACAATAAATTTAGGGTTAAATCTATTGTAAACTTCCATTTTATCTTAGTGGATTTCTTTTCTTAGAGTTGGTGGATAAGCCCTCGGAAAATTTTTCCTGTCTAGGGTTTTCTCCTTGTCAGTTGTCACCATATCACTACATTATTTAATTTCTATTGTTTTATGTTTTGCAGTATGGTGTGTGATTGTTTAGCCTAGATTTAAATCATGTTAGCATAATTGGTTGCTTAAATTCACTTAGCTTTAAAGTTGGTTAATTGGCACAGCCAGGTTGTAAATCTCCAATACAGCAATCTTGCTTATTTATACAGCGAGATTTTTTACTACATCTTCACGGTATAAAAAAAATTTCAATGTTATTACTCAATTTTCGCAATGGAAATATCTTGAAGATCTAAGTCACGTCTCATGTTGCAGTGATAGCCATCAAGTAGCACAAAACTCTTGGTATTCCAAGATGCACTACCACTCATGTGCCTGGATGTATTTTACTCACATGGGGTTTGTTACAATTATCTTGCACGGGTAAGGGCAATCATACTTGTGGTTCATTACACTAAGTGCGTATCCAAGGTATATACATCAATCATTTGAAGCACTCTTAATTTATAACGATCCAATATTACATCCATTCCAATTTTATTTCATAGAAAGATAAAATGCATTTATTGAATTAACTACAACTAATTTGGTTATTTGCTAAAGAGAGTGTCAAGTCAAAGCTGCTCCAACATGTGTATTTAAGAAGTGTCCAATCCTCATGGTGAGTCAAATCACATGAAACACAACACAAAGAGATACCATATTTAGATTCTTATGAAATGTGAAAGCAATTTAAATGACATTTGACAATTTTATTAATTTTGAGGAAATTTCATTTATTTTGGTGAAATTTGTAGTTAAAATGGTGATTTATATTATCTAAAGGGCATTTTGTTTTGAAAGTTTAAGGGTCACAATGCAATTTTTGGGATGTTTGGAGGAGGAGGGGGAGGGGGGGGGGGGGGGGGGTGAGAGGGGGGGGGGGGGGGTGGTTTATGCTATTTTGAAAAGGTTGGTCCAATGTAATCTTAAAAAAAAAAGGTTAAAATATAATTTAGGGAAAAGTCTTGAAGTTAATGTGAATTAAAAAAAATTGGAGGTCAAAATGTAAGTGTAAAAAACGGTGTACCTCTTCTTGTAGCTCAAATTTTGATTTTCACTTGACTTAATATTTTCTCTGTTATGTGTATAGCCTAAAATAAAAACATGCATATTTGAGAGTGAATGTATAAACATAATTTGTTTCTTTCATATTTTTAAAGTACATGTTTATGGTTAATTGTTTTGTTAAAATCATTAATGAATAACAAATAATTAAATCCAAGTTGATAGTTTTATAGCTTGATGTTACCTATAAAAGGTTTAAATTCTTTATAGTATAAGTTGAAATTTATTTATTGTAATGTTTGCATTTATTTTTAAAGACTTTAATGAGAGAGAGAGAGACAAAGAGACAGAGAGACAAAGAGATTTGAACATATATATATCACTCTTTTAAATTGATCTGTAAGAATATTACTCTTTTAAATTGATCTATAAGGTTGCTGTCAAGGCGTACAATACAAATGCCTTCATATGACCTGTAAATAGATGAGAAGGAATCTTAATATATTAGGGCAACCCAAATCATACCATAAATGCTGAGGCTCACACATGTAAAATACTTCAAATAACCCTTTATCATAACAATCACTATATCAAATTATTTCACAAGGAAAAAACCATTAATACATCTATAGCCAAATTATTTGTACAACGATGTGTATAACACTATAACTTTTCTCATACCAAAACTAATACATCTATAGCCAAATTTGACAACTCTGTGTTATTGTCCCAACTATGGCCTCTTCTTCAAAATTAATCATATAAGTCATTTTATCAAAATTTGTTTTTATTTCATTTTCAAAGAAAACCATGTTTTTAGACATCTCAAAATGTAATAAAGGATCAACAAGGACATGATGGATATATTTATATATTGTGAAATCACTTGATTTCACAAAATTATTTGATAACATTTATTAATCGTACATGTAGGGTTCAAATTTGTTGGGCCAGATACCAACTTTTTGTAGTGAGAGCCCAACAAATTCCCAACAATAAATTTATAGAGAATGGGTTAAACAACTGGGCTGGTTATAGATTTAGCAACGGTTCATACGAATAGGCGGGCTTGTGGACATTTAGACTAGCGTTTAACAAGAATCTCTTTTGTCCGAAGAGGCATAACATTTAAAAACTTAGTGAATACAGTTTTTCTCCCCCCTCTCAGTGAGGCCTGTTTCCCTTATATATACACCTTTTTTCTCATCTTCACCGCACACTTGTCCTTTATCTAGGCGTCCACTTGAGTATTAGTCACATCAGAAGTTTGCTTTAACCTGCAGTGAGTGGTGGTGGTTGAGGATGCACTGTTTAGGTGTCTTCTCCACATAAATGCGGCTAGGAAAGTTGCTGCAGTGCATTAAATGCGGTGGTGGCAGCTTTATCTGTAAGATATTTCATGATATCCGCGCAGTTAGGCATGCCCAAAGCTCGTCCCTTACAGGGGAATCTTCAGCGTATCTACTTGATCAAGTTCTCTGGAGATCCGTTGAGTAGAATCTCTTCGGACCGGCCAGGTTGTCTTCGGACACAACATTTGTCCCTTATTGGTTGCATTCTCACCAGGATGGCAAAGCGTTGATCCTTTTAACCTCTTCGGACAGGGAGTTGTATTCAAACTGGGCCTCAGGCCCAACATATGGCGTTGGGCTTTCTCACCCACAATAGCCCCTCAAAATTCCAATTTTTCCCTCTCATCCGAAGAGAAAAAGTGGGGTTTTGAAATTTTACCAAATGAAAGAACTGAATTTCTGTCTCCGCACGTGTACGCGCGTGAATCTAGGCGCCTTCTTTATTACCGCTGCTGTTGCGTCGTTTTCGAGGCTTCATTAACGGCTCCAGGCGGCGTCTTGTCCGCGAGATCTAATGACACGTCGCCAAACCAACGAACGAGATTTTTTTCCCAAAATTTCGGGCGGGGTAAATCCCACCCTTTTGCCTCCCTCTATATAAAGTCCCAGAGGGGGTTATTTTCTCACTTTGCAAATTTCACTCTCCAGCGAACTCAAGCCTTCAGAATTCCAAAGCCTTTTCTGTCATCTACCTTGATTCGTCCTAGGATCCACTACGATTCTCCCGCAAGGCTAAAGGACATCCTCCAACTCGATTCTGCGTTAGTTCTTCATTTGAGATTTTCGTATTCTTTTCAGTTTGCTTCTTCGGCGTTTGGACATTCATTTCCCCACCATCGCTCCATATCACTTCCCCCTTTCTTAACTGAAAATGGGTAGGTTCGAACATCTAGTGGATAGTCCTTCCCAGATAGAGAAGTTTAGGGCGATATATCGCATTCCCCAAGATTTAGGCTTAAGATATTGCTCTTCGGAAGAGATACTGTTAGACCGAAAAGTGGGCGAAGTTGCGATCCCCATCATCGCCTTCTTGGAAGGAGGGATGACCATCCCCATGGGTCGGGTCACCAGAGATTACCTCCTGAACCATAGACTCTGCCCTGAACAGTGTGCGGCTAACGTATTTAGGATTTTAGGGGCAACCGATAATCTGAACCAACATATGGGGTTAGGGCTCTCCTGGCTCGACGTGGTACATATGTACGAATGTCGTTCCAAGCAAGGGTCAGGATATTATCTTAGATCCCGATCCGATGAGGTCAGGCTCTTCTCTTGCCTCCCCAAGTCTAACAAAGGGATGAAAGACGACTTTCTGATCGTCTCGGGCGCATGGCATGACGGGCTTCATTGCCCTACTCAGCTAGGAGACCCAGGTGGGATATCCCCCATATAGGTTTCCTCACAATAAACTTAGGGTTTTTTTTTTTTTTTTTTTTTTCAATAATCTGTTCTTCTTTACCGTATTTCACGTTTTCTGACAATTCTATTTTGACTTTCCAGATAGGGACCATGTCGCTCCTCGACTGAGCCTTACTAACGCCGCAGCACTTAACTTCCTTCTTCGGTCTGAGATATTTGCTAGCGAAGACGGGCAGCTTAGGGCCGTGCATCTCATCCTTGGCTACACTCCGAAGACCAAAGATTTCCAACCAGTTGGCAACGCGATAACACTTGGAGACCCTCGCCTTAATCGTATCGACGTTGCTCGGAAAGGCTTTCTGGCCCCGTTTGACCTTGCACCCGTGCCACATCCGAACCCACAGGGCGTTCCACTGCTCGTTCAACCTGTTCAGCAGGTTCCCTTTCGGCAGGAAGTAGAGGGAGAAAAAGTAGCCTCATCGACTCCCTCTCTTGACGAGCAAATCGACCAGTTCAAGTTCGAAGAGGAAACCTCGGAGGAAGTTCAAATTTTGGCTGCTGACGAGGTATTTGATAGGCACTCAGTTGCTCCACTCTTAAATTTAGCCGTGCCAGACGACTCTGAAGAAGAGGATATGCAGAGTCTAGAGGAGTTGATGAAGAACAGGAGGCCGAAGGTCGCGACCAAGGGTACTGGTACATCCCAGCCCACGGTCAATCTTCCACCACCCCCTCCTCTTCCCCCAGCCCCAAGAGATCCCGGCCTAAAGCCGCTGCCGGATCTGAAGAAGAAAAGGGTGGTGACGGAAATTGAAGAAGGGGAAGTGATCCCTCCGAAGGCACCTAAGCAGCACAAAACGTCCTACGATACAAGAAGTAAAAGGAGTTCTTCTACTGAGCGCAGAGAAGAAAACTTAGCCGTAGACGTGCGGCGAGGGACTTGGGCGTGGTCTCCAAAGCTGACATTGGATGGTGCAGCCATTCCACATAATGCCTCTCTCCGAAACTACGCGGGAGGGAAAGCTGGGCGCATAGCAGATGCACTGGAGTAGGCTCTCCTCCTTCCGAAGGACATGGAGTCCTATCGGCGCTTCAGCCAACAGGAGCTCTTTCTGTCCCTGAAAAGGGATTTAGCCATGGTGAGAAGTGATACTCTCTTGTAGTTCTTATGGGCGTTCATAACTTAACGTAAAACTCTGGTTGCCATGCAGATTGCCCAACAAATTTACGTGGCTGAAGAGTGGAACAACGGGAAAGATGTAGAAGTGCAAGCCCAGGTCCAATCCAGGGAGGAGGTGGAGAAAGCACTGGGCAAGGCAAGAGACGAGTGCGTCCGCATCTCCGAGCAACTGAAGGAGGAGACGAAGGCAAAGAAGAGTGTGGAAGCAGGCCTGAAAAATGTTGAGAAGCAAGCCGAAGACCAACGCCAGAAGCTATACACCATCGAAATCAATCTGGAAACGGAGAGGGCGTTGGTGAAAGAACTTCGGGCTGAGCTAGACAAGGCCAGGGACGCTGCTGAGTTGGCCAAGGAGGACGCTCAGTTGGCCAAGGAAGCAATTGAGGCCGAGAAGCAGGCTGCCTACCTGTAGGGGGTGCAAGAGACCCAAACGAGGCTGACCGAGGAGTTCGCCAAGGTCTGCAGGGACTATTGCGACATCACGTGGGGCAAAGGCCTCGATGCAGCTGGAGTCCCTGCCGAGTCTGCCTTAAGGCAGCCTGGGAGTGTCTACTACCATCCTGACATATGCGACCTGCCAGATACCTTGGAGGCTTCCTCGGCTGGCCAGAATCTTCCAGTCCCCAATGAGACAAGCCAGGCACCTCTTCAGACCGGAGATGCGGGTGATCTGCCAAAGACTGACCCAGTGCCTCAGAATAGAGCTTAGGATGTTCAGATGGTGTAGTAGTTAGGACCCTTTATCATCTATTTTGTAATGAAACTGCCCCTATGAATGAAGTAGTTTACTTTCTGTTTCTTGTTGCTTTTATGGAATATGTTAGATTGTGTCATTATGGCTAACAGTGATAGTTTAATAGCTAAGAATCAATCAAAACCACGGTAATCTTTTACACGTCGCTAAGCAAGGCCTTATGATAACAACAGTTGACGTAATTTTAGCTTAAGTTTGCATATTCCGTCAAACACCAGATTAAACTGATAACGTGAATGTGTTAACTAGCCCAAATCATCTGGTCCGAGGACTGCAGGCATGATTGGATTTAAATTTAAGCGCGTGAGAATCGTTAAGGAGTGTTAACTAACCCAAATCATCTGGTCCGAGGACTACAGGCATGATTGGATTTAAGTTTAAATACGAGAGAATCGTTAAGAAGTGTTAACTAACCCAAATTATCTGATCCGAGGACTACAGGCATGATTGGATTTAAGTTTAAACACGTGAGAAACGTTAAGGAGTGTTAACTAACCCAAATCATCTGGTCCGAGGACTACAGACATGATTGGATTTAAGTTTAAACACGAGAGAATCGTTAAGGAGTGTTAACTAACCCAAATCATCTGGTCCGAGGACTACAGGCATGATTGGATTTAAGTTTAAACACGTGAGAAATGTTAAGGAGTGTTAACTAACCCAAATCATCTGGTCCGAGGACTACAGGCATGATTGGATTTAAGTTTAAACACGAGAGAATCGTTAAGGAGTGTTAACTAACCCAAATCATCTGGTTGGAGGACTACAGGCATGATTGGATTTAAGTTTAAACACGTGAGAAGCGTTAAGGAGTGTTAACTAACCCAAATCATCTGGTTCGAGGACTACAGGCATGATTGGATTTAAGTTTAAACACGAGAGAATCGTTAAGGAGTGTTAACTAACCCAAATCATCTGGTTGGAGGACTACAGGCATGATTGGATTTAAGTTTAAACACGTGAGAAGCGTTAAGGAGTGTTAACTAACCCAAATCATCTGGTTCGAGGACTACAGGCATGATTGGATTTAAGTTTAAACACGTGAGAACCGTTAAGGAGTGTTAACTAACCCAAATCATCTGGTCCGAGGACTACAGGCATGATTGGATTTAAGTTTAAACACGAGAGAATCGTTAAGGAGTGTTAACTAACCCAAATCATCTGGTCCGAGGACTACAGGCATGATTGGATTTAAGTTTAAACACGAGGGAATCGTTAAGGAGTGTTAACTAACCCAAATCATCTGGTCCGAGGACTACAGGCATGATTGGATTTAAGTTTAAACACGAGAGAATCGTTAAGGAGTGTTAACTAACCCAAATCATCTGGTCCGAGGACTACAGGCATGATTGGATTTAAGTTTAAACACGTGAGAAGCGTTAAGGAGTGTTAACTAACCCAAATCATCTGGTCCGAGGACTACAGGCATGATTGGATTTAAGTTTAAACACGTGAGAAACGTTAAGGAGTGTTAACTAACCAAAATCATCTGGTCCGAGGACTACATGCATGATTGGATTTAAGTTTAAACACGGGAGAATCGTTAAGGAGTGTTAACTAACCCAAAGCATCTGGTCCGAGGACTACAGGCATGATTGGATTTAAGTTTAAACACGAGAAAATTGTTAAGGAGTGTTAACTAACTCAAATCATCTGGTCCGAGGACTACAGGCATGATTGGATTTAAGTTTAAACACGTGAGAAGCGTTAAGGAGTGTTAACTAACCCAAATCATCTGGTCCGAGGACTACAGGCATGATTGGATTTAAGTTTAAACACGTGAGAAACGTTAAGGAGTGTTAACTAACCCAAAGCATCTGGTCCGAGGACTACAGGCATGATTGGATTTAAGTTTAAACACGAGAAAATTGTTAAGGAGTGTTAACTAACTCAAATCATCTGGTCCGAGGACTACAGGCATGATTGGATTTAAGTTTAAACACGAGAGAATCGTTAAGGAGTGTTAACTAACCCAAATCATCTGGTTGGAGGACTACAGGCATGATTGGATTTAAGTTTAAACACGAGAGAATCGTTAAGGAGTGTTAACTAACCCAAATCATCTGGTTGGAGGACTACAGGCATGATTGGATTTAAGTTTAAACACGTGAGAAGCGTTAAGGAGTGTTAACTAACCCAAATCATCTGGTTCGAGGACTACAGGCATGATTGGATTTAAGTTTAAACACGTGAGAACCGTTAAGGAGTGTTAACTAACCCAAATCATCTGGTCCGAGGACTACAGGCATGATTGGATTTAAGTTTAAACACGAGAGAATCGTTAAGGAGTGTTAACTAACCCAAATCATCTGGTCCGAGGACTACAGGCATGATTGGATTTAAGTTTAAACACGAGGGAATCGTTAAGGAGTGTTAACTAACCCAAATCATCTGGTCCGAGGACTACAGGCATGATTGGATTTAAGTTTAAACACGAGAGAATCGTTAAGGAGTGTTAACTAACCCAAATCATCTGGTCCGAGGACTACAGGCATGATTGGATTTAAGTTTAAACACGTGAGAAACGTTAAGGAGTGTTAACTAGCCCAAATCATCTGGTCCGAGGACTGCAGGCATGATTGGATTTAAATTTAAGCGCGTGAGAATCGTTAAGGAGTGTTAACTAACCCAAATCATCTGGTCCGAGGACTACAGGCATGATTGGATTTAAGTTTAAACACGAGAGAATCGTTAAGGAGTGTTAACTAACCCAAATCATCTGGTCCGAGGACTACAGGCATGATTGGATTTAAGTTTAAACACGAGAGAATCGTTAAGGAGTGTTAACTAACCCAAATCATCTGGTTGGAGGACTACAGGCATGATTGGATTTAAGTTTAAACACGTGAGAAGCGTTAAGGAGTGTTAACTAACCCAAATCATCTGGTTCGAGGACTACAGGCATGATTGGATTTAAGTTTAAACACGTGAGAACCGTTAAGGAGTGTTAACTAACCCAAATCATCTGGTCCGAGGACTACAGGCATGATTGGATTTAAGTTTAAACACGAGAGAATCGTTAAGGAGTGTTAACTAACCCAAATCATCTGGTCCGAGGACTACAGGCATGATTGGATTTAAGTTTAAACACGAGGGAATCGTTAAGGAGTGTTAACTAACCCAAATCATCTGGTCCGAGGACTACAGGCATGATTGGATTTAAGTTTAAACACGAGAGAATCGTTAAGGAGTGTTAACTAACCCAAATCATCTGGTCCGAGGACTACAGGCATGATTGGATTTAAGTTTAAACACGTGAGAAGCGTTAAGGAGTGTTAACTAACCCAAATCATCTGGTCCGAGGACTACAGGCATGATTGGATTTAAGTTTAAACACGTGAGAAACGTTAAGGAGTGTTAACTAACCAAAATCATCTGGTCCGAGGACTACATGCATGATTGGATTTAAGTTTAAACACGGGAGAATCGTTAAGGAGTGTTAACTAACCCAAATCATCTGGTCCGAGGACTACAGGCATGATTGGATTTAAGTTTAAACACGTGAGAAGCGTTAAGGAGTGTTAACTAACCCAAATCATCTGGTCCGAGGACTACAGGCATGATTGGATTTAAGTTTAAACACGTGAGAAACGTTAAGGAGTGTTAACTAACCCAAAGCATCTGGTCCGAGGACTACAGGCATGATTGGATTTAAGTTTAAACACGAGAAAATTGTTAAGGAGTGTTAACTAACTCAAATCATCTGGTCCGAAGACTACAGGCATGATTGGATTTAAGTTTAAACACGTGAGAAGCGTTAAGGAGTGTTAACTAACCCAAATCATCTGGTCCGAGGACTACAGGCATGATTGGATTTAAGTTTAAACACGAGAGAATCGTTAAGGAGTGTTAACTAACCCAAATCATCTGGTCCGAGGACTACAGGCATGATTGGATTTAAGTTTAAACACGTGAGAACTTAGCATAACGACATGGTATCATGACTGAAGAAGGAATTCTTTTAATAGTAGTACCTTTTGAGGTTATTTACATTCTATGGTCAGGGCACTACATGATTATCCAGGTCTCCTAGGAAGTATGCTCCAATGCCAGCCCTCGAAGTGATGCGATACGGTCCTTCCCAGTTCGGTCCTAGCTTTCCCCAAGCTGGATTCTTTGCATTGCCTACTACCTTCCTTAGGACCAAATCACCAGGCTCTAGGGGTCTCAGCCTTACGTTGGCGTCATAGCCCTGCTTTAGTTTCTGCTGATAGTGTGCCAATCGGACCATTGCATTTTCCCTTCGTTCTTCAATTAGATATAAATTCTTTTCCAGCTGCCCGTCGTTGCTGATCGGATCAAAGGAGCTTGTCCTGTATGTTGGGAATCCAATCTCTAGAGGTATCACGGCTTCAGCCCCATAGGTCATCGAAAAGGGGGTTTCTCTAGTAGACCTGCGAGGCGTAGTTCTATATGCCCACAACACGTGAGGCAACTCTTCCACCCATCTACCTTTGGCTTCGTCTAGCCTTTTCTTCAATCCGTTAACTATGACTTTATTGATAGCTTCCGCTTGCCCGTTTCCCTGGGGATATGCAGGGGTAGAATATCTGTTTGTGATTCCCAGCTCGCTACAATAATTCCTGAATGCTTTGCTGTCGAATTGAAGTCCATTGTCTGATATGAGGGTATGGGGGACCCCAAACCGCGTAACAATATTTTTCCAGATAAATTTCTTCACATCCACATCCCTGATGTTTGCTAGAGGTTCGGCTTCAACCCACTTGGTGAAATAGTCCGTGCCGACCAGGAGGTACTTCTTGTTTCCCGCTGCCTTAGGGAATGGGCCTACAATATCCAGTCCCCACTGAGCGAAAGGCCATGGGCTGGATAGCGGATTAAGGGCACCGCCCGGCTGATGTATGTTCGGCGCAAACCGCTAGCACTGATCACACTTCTTAACGTATTCATGGGCCTCTCTTTGCATATTTGGCCACCAATAGCCCTGAGTAATGGCTCGGTGAGCTAAAGATCTCCCTCCAGTATGGCTTCCACAGATCCCTTCATGCAATTCCTCTAACAGTGACTCAGCCGCTTCAGGGTGCATGCACAACAAGTATAGGCCTGAATAGGATCGTTTGTAGAGTTTATGATCCTCGGACAACTAGAACCTCGTAGCTTTTCTCCGTATTTTGTTTGCTTCCCCTTTTTCTTCGGGTAACGCATCGTCCTTCAAGAACTTGATGATGGGGTCCATCCAACACGGGTTGGTTCCGACGCAATGAACTTGGGATGCTTTTTTCCTTAACTCCGTAGGTCTCTGTATGTCCTCGATGAGGATAACCCTTGGCAATTCCTGTGCCGAAGAGGTGGCAAGGGTGGCTAAAGAGTTGGCATGTGTATTGCCACTTCTGGGGATGTGCCGCAGGTTGAAGGATTCGAACTCGGATTGTAGGGACTTAGCTAGGCTCAGGTATCCCTGCATCCTTACGTCTTTCGCCTCGAACTCTCCCAACACTTGGTCGACGACTAGCCTTGAGTCCGAGAACATCTCAATTGACTTTCCTCCCATCCTTCGTACCATCTTCATCCCATTAATAGAGCCTCATATTCTGTCTCGTTATTTGTTGCTGAGAAATCTAGCTTTAAGGCTTTTTCAATGATAATCCTCTCAGGGGATATCAGCACTAGCCCCACTCCTGAGCCTCTCTGATTCGATGCGCCATCTACGTACACTTCCCAGGGCAAAGTGCTCCGTGAAGAAACCATACCAATGTGCCTTCCTTCCGTGCCTAGGATTGGTGTTACTTCCTCTAAACGGGGTTCTGCGAACTCGGCGACCAGGTCCGCAAGGACCTGGCCCTTCACTGATGTGCGAGGCATGTACTTGATATCAAAAGCCCCTAGTATCGTTCCCCATTTGGCAATCCTTCCCCTGTAGTCTGCGTTTCGGAGTATTGCCCTGAGCGGAAGCTGGGTGAAGACTATGACGGTGTGGGCTTGAAAATAGTGAGGCAACTTCTTCGTACCGAGTACCACAGCTAGGATGGCCTTTTCTAGTGGCAAATAACGAATTTCAGCTTCCTGCAGCGATTTGCTTACGTAATAGACTGGTTTTTGCACTCCACAGTCTGTTCGGATCAGCACTAAACTTACGGCATTAGGAGCCACAGCGATGTAGGCAAACAAAACTTCGTCTGGCTGGGGATTGGACATGATTGGAGGTCTAGCAAGGTAGTCCTTAAGTTGCTGAAAAGCAACAGCACATTCTTCTGTCCATTCGAAACCCTTCCACTTATTGATCAATGAGA
The DNA here is from genome assembly GCA_023736055.1 of Quercus glauca. Classification (NCBI taxonomy): domain Eukaryota; kingdom Viridiplantae; phylum Streptophyta; class Magnoliopsida; order Fagales; family Fagaceae; genus Quercus; species Quercus glauca. The sequence goes on along the minus strand of CM043318.1, from coordinate 22,371,438 downwards.
AGAAAGGCCTACACCTGTCTGCTGATCTGGAGATGAACCTATTAAGGGCAGCGGTCATCCCAGTCAGCTTTTGAATTTCTTTGGGGTTCCGGGGAGCTTGCAGGTTGTGGATGGCCTTTATCTGATCGGGGTTAACTTCAATTCCCCTGTGAGTGACCATATACCCTAGAAACTTGCCTGATCCAACTCCAAACGAGCACTTGGACGCATTCAAGCGTAACCTGTGCGCCCTCAGGATTTCAAAAACATCCCTAAGATCCTCAACGTGCTCAGTTATGACCTTGCTTTTCACCACCATGTCATCAATATAAACTTCCATGCTTTTACCCAATTGCGGCTCAAACATCCTGGTCATCATCCTTTGATAGGTAGCCCCTGCGTTTTTCAAGCCGAACGGCATCACCTTGTAGTGGTAATTCCCCACAAGGGTTACAAAAGCTGTTTTCTCTTGATCAGCGAGAGCCAGTGGTATCTGATGATAACCTTGAAATGCGTCGAGGAAACTCATGCGAGGGTGTCCAACAGTAGCATCAACTAGTTGATCTATCTTCGGCATGGGAAACGGATCCTTCGGGCAGGCTCTATTAAGATCGGTAAAGTCCACGCACACCCGTCATTTCCCGCTTTTCTTTTTTACCACCACAGTGTTAGCCAGCCATTTGGGGTAAAAAATTTCCTTAATAGCCCCTGCCTGCTTGAGCTTCATCACTTCCTCCCTGACCGCATCGGCGTGTTCCCTTGATGGACGCCGGAGCGGTTGCTTCTTGGGGACGACAGTGGGTTTAACGTTCAAATGGTGGCAAATAAAATCTGGGCTTACCCTCGGGGCTTCCGCAGAGTCCCATGCAAATACATCAATGTTTGCCCTGAGAAATTCTATCAGCTCTTCCTTCTCTTGAGGAGGCAGCATGGATCCGACTTGAAAAAACTTCTCTGGGTCGTTATCCAGGACTACTCTTGCCAAACTTTCGCACTCTGCTTCTCCGGCCGAGGTTGCGATGTCTAGCACCGGAGGCTTTAGTTGCTATAAACTCTCTTTGTTACAACCCGAGGGCTCAGCCTAAGGTTGGTGCTGGATAGCTGCCACTAGACATTGCCTGGATGTAGACTGATCCCCTCGGATCTTTTCGACCGTCCTTTCGGACGGGTACTTTATCTTCTGATGAAGTGTGGAGGATACGGCCTCGAGGGTATGAAGCCAAGGTCTGCCGACAATTGCAGTGTAAGGTGAGTAGGCATCCACTACTATGAAATCTACCTCCACCGTCTCAGGTCCGGTCTGCACAGGTAGTCTGATTTGACCCTTCGGAATAATCACTTTACCATCAAAACTGACTAAAGGGGAACTGTACGGATTTAGGTCCTCGGGGGATAAGTTCAGCCCCTTATATAGGTCTGGGTACATTATTTCTGCGGCGCTGCCCTGATCTACCATCACCCTCTTCACGTCGTATCCACCTATTCTTAGAGTAACTACCAGGGCATCATCATGCGGCTATATAGTCCCGATTTTGTCTTTGTTCGAAAAGCCCAAAATTGGAGACTCCATCCTTGGTCTCTTCGGCTCTCTGTTAACACTCTCCGAGGGCATCCGAGCAACTGACAATACCCTGGATGGACAAGACCCCGTCCTTCCTGGTGCGGCAAAGATAACATTGATTGTTCCCAATGGAGGTTTTACAGAATCACCTCTCTTGGGCCCCGCGCTTGCCTGATTTCCCTGACCGTGTGAGTGGTGTAGAAGGTGCTTTAACCTGCCTTCGCTGACCAGCTGATCCAGATGGTCCCACAGGCTCCTGCAATTTTCAGTAGTATGCCCGTGGTCAAGATGATACTGGCAGTAAAGATTGTGGTTGCGCCTTTCAGGGTTTCCTACCATCTTGTTCGGCCTCTTGAAGAACGGTTCATTTTTTATTTTATCCAGGACTTGGTGTACTGGTTCGCGAAAAACCGCATTGACCGTCTGGAAGTTCGCTGTGCTTTGTCCGGCCCAATCCTTCCTCGGCCTGTTGTGGTTCTGCCTGTCCGACCTGAAATCCTTCTCCTCCTGAGGGATAACCTTCTCCTTTCCCTTACTCTGCTGCTGGTCTTCTTCAACTCTTTTGTGCTTATCGATCCTATCCATCAACTGGCGTATACTGGTAGCAGGCTTGCGCGTTAAGGACGTTCTCAAGGGATGTTCAGTGGGGAGGCCCAGTTTAAAAGAGCTGATAGCCACCAATTCACAATCTTCCTCTACCTCGTTATACGTTTCCCAGAACCTATCTGAATACGACTTCAAAGTCTCACCTCCTTTCATACTGACTGACAATAGGGAAGCCATAGACTGCGGAACCCTTCGGCACGTGACAAAACGTGAACCAAATGCTTGAGTCAACTCTTGGAAAGAGCTTTTAGATTTTGCTTTCAGATTGTCAAACCACCTCATGGCTATCGGTCCCAAGCTGGATGGGAAGACTTTGCACATCAAGGCTTCGTCCCTAGAGTGGACGGCCATCCTCTGGTTGAAATGGCTCACATGTTCCACTGGGTCTGTCCGGCCATTATAGATGGTGAATGTAGGCTGGTGGAAACGTCGAGGAAGTCTAGCATTCTCGATGTTACGGGTAAAGGGAGATCTGGAAATCTGATCCAGGGCTTTACTCATAGCGTCGTTCCCTGCGCCCCTAGGTAAGGGGTTCTGAGGGTTCCTCTCGTCATGACGCATTTCCTCATAGGTAAAGGATTCGCTGACTGGCGTTCGAAGTTTCTGTTTATAGACAACATCCTGTTCATCCTCAGAATCTTCATTAGAGTACGAGGGGCTGCGCTTCCTCTTCGCATGGCGCAACTCCCTCTTTAGCCTGTCGATTTCCTTCTGCATGTTTTTGTTTTTCTCTGCATGGGACATGTGGCTCTCTCCATGCGACTGATTTTGGTCGTCACGTGCGGTATGTACGCTGCCCTCACGGTCCTGCCTCCGTTCCAAATGAAGAAAAGGATCGGTGTACTGAGATGACTTGGACTCCGCTGGTCGTTGCCTTGGTTCAGCCATTCTCTGAGGTGTTGCTTCCACCTTTGCTCAAGCTGTTTCCCACAGACGGCGCTAATTGTAGGGTTCAAATTTGTTGGGCCAGATACCAACTTTTTGTAGTGAGAGCCCAACAAATTCTCAACAATAAATTTATAGAGAATGGGTTAAACAACTGGGCTGGTTATGGATTTAGCAACGGTTCATACGAATAGGCGGGCTTGTGGACATTCAGACTAGCGTTTAACAAGAATCTCTTTTGTCCGAAGAGGCATAACATTTAAAAACTTAGTGAATACAGTTTTTCTCCCTCCTCTCAGTGAGGCCTGTTTCCCTTATATACACACCTTTTTTCTCATCTTCACCGCACACTTGTCCTTTATCTAGGCGTCCACTTGAGTATTAGTCACATCAGAAGTTTGCTGTAACCTGCAGTGAGTGGTGGTGGTTGAGGATGCACTGTTCAGGTGTCTTCTCCACATAAATGCGGCCAGGAAAGTTGCTGCAGTGCATTAAATGCGATGGTGGCAGCTTTATCTGTAAGATATTTTCATGATATCCGCGCAGTTAGGCATGCCCAAAGCTCGTCCCTTACAGGGGAATCTTCAGCGTATCTACTTGATCAAGTTCTCTGGAGATCCGTTGAGTAGAATCTCTTCGGACCGGCTAGGTTGTCTTCGGACACAACATTTGTCCCTTATTGGTTGCATTCTCACCAGGATGGCAAAGCGTTGATCCTTTTAACCTCTTCGGACAGGGAGTTGTATTCAAATTAGGCCTCAGGCCTAACATATGGCGTTGGGCTTTCTCACCCACAGTACACATATACTAAAATTCAAAAATTAATTTATTGAAGTTTTCACATGCAATGTAGGTACATTTTATTTAAATTTCCAAACTATAAATCAAAGGTTTATGTTTATGTGTATATAGAGGTTTATGTTTATTGGTAATTCTGTTAATTTTTCAATAATAATATTGAAATGTATAGCAAAAGTTCATCTATTAAAATATAATATAACATAAAATTTCTTACTCTAAACGCATAATAGTACACAGTATGAACTTGTTAACAATATTAGATATATTCATATTAACTACAACAAAATAGAAAGTAGCTCAGTTAGTTAATAAGCCTAACATACGCGTATTATTCATTTACGTATGTAATTATCAAAAAAAATCTCACATTTGACGTTTGGTTTCCATTTATATGGAAATAAACGTGTTTCTTTCAATCAAAAGTATATAATTGCCATTGTATTGGGGTAACGCAATAATTGACTACAACTACACGGGCATATAGAAAGCCAAACAAATTAACCCAAAATCAGGAAAAGAAAAGAAAAGAAAAGAAAAGAAAAAATCAATTCATACACAAGACTTAGCTTCTCAATACTAAAATACCTAGATCAAATCTAACCTAAAAAAAAAAAAAAAAAACCAAATCAAATAAATAAAGAAAGAAAAACAAATTCTCAAATACAAAAAAACAATTCTCACCGGTGGTAGTGACGGACAATCTAAAGGTGGTGGATGGTGAGTGTTGGCGGTGGCACATTGCTTGCAGTGAATGATATGTTTCTTTGCCCTGTTTTTATTTCATTCTCTGTTTTTATTTTTATTTTCTATTTATTTATTTTTACCGATCTTGCGTTCTATTGTTTCTTTCTCTTTCTTTGGTTTTTTTGTTTTGTTTTTATAGTACCTATTCTACCGGTAATAGGTTTACTACTAAACCTAAATATACGGCTAGGATTGAAATAATAAAAATATGTGGCTAAGATTTGGGTGTGTACTATACCAACTAAAAGAAGGACAAAGTTTAGTTACAAAATTGGTTGTAGCTTAAAGTTACAACTTTATTCAATAAAATAAATATTACTACATACTTTGAAAATTTATCCGTTGAATTGTATGTTTTTTATGCTCTTAATACACATGTCAAATTTTGTGTCAATCAGATATTATTTATTATATCATTTATTAGCTTATATTTTATGCATAATTTTAAATTGTAAAACTTGCAATTTAAACAATTTATTGATGACATAGCTATTGATCTTTAATTTTTTAGAAATTTAGCAAGTGTGGAGGATATAAGAAGAAGATATAATCTAATGGTAAATTTGTCAAAATTCACCACCAATAAAAAGATATTGAGTAAGGTTGTAACCTTAGGCTACAACCAAATTTGTAATTGAACTTGGTCATTAAAAAAAAAGGTGAGTATAATAGAATGACCCAGAATCTAAAGATTCTGTAAAGATGTGATTTACAACTATGTTTTTGTTTGCTTTAATTCTGTGTCAAATTTAATTGTATTTTGTTCAATCATTTTCCTGTATGATTGTTGGATTTAATGTAAGAGTTGAGTGTGAAAGTTTGGTGAAATTGTGAAGAAAAAATGATATGTCTAAAGCAAATACATGCATGCACATGTGTCTAAAGCAAATACATGCAATTACAAGAAAAAAATATTCAATCTTATAATATATTTTCTCTAATTGTATGTATATTAATATAAGCATGCACGTATTTAAGCTTATTTGTATACATGTTTTATGTTCTTGTAATCGGGTGTGTGAGAGAAGAAAAAATCAATCATTTCCTATTAATAAGTTAATTCTCACTTTAAAGTTAAGTTATGTGTTACGAGACACCTATTATTAAATTTTAAATTTGAGTCTAAAATTATACATATCCCCATAAAAAATGAAAATTGATTCAAAGGAACTCAAAAAATAACATAGCACATAGTTAATTGATTCATTTTTTTGGTAGCCCCCTAAAAAAAACATTTTACTTCTAATCAAACCCTAAAAAGTTCACTAAACAAATTCTTAAAAGTTTGATACAAATTGACAAAAACAACTGCCTCTATGATCGACTAGATTGTCAAGTGGGGTATGGTGGACTGAATAACAATTAAAGGAGGATAACAAACTGAATTGAAGATTGCATATGAGGATCCTCTGCTGTTGTAATTCCATATCTTTTATCGGATGTTATGAATGAGACACCCCTAATATGTATAAAATAGCTTATATGTTAAAAAAAAAAAAAAAAACTATAATATTGTAATAATACAAGTTTCTTAGTAGAAGGGATCTTCTATCTGTTAAAAGGGATAATTATATTTGTCTAAAAATAGATATTGAGATTCGATGATAGATATTGGAAATATCAATTGTGGGAACAAATGATTTGAGCACATCTTTGAGCCTCGGGCCCTGTCTGAGGATGATTAAAGATCATATGTATGTGAGCAAAAATTTGATACATAGGTAAGAAGTTCGAGGAGAAAAGGCGAACTGGTCCACAGACCGAGGGTCCCGAGGAGCAAAGGCACCTCGGGAATACTTTAAGTAATTGCCTATATCGGAAAGTAGAGCTTTAGGGAAGACAACAAAGCCGTGTAAGCAATGAAAAGAAGAAATATCTAGGAAGGTGACTGCCACCTCCACATTTAATACATTGCACCAACTGAATTGGCCGCATTTATGAGGAAATGACACATGAATAATGTTTTCATAGCTTACAGCCCTTTCTACCACCTCCAGAAGGGTCTTGATGGGATAAGCATCCAAAGGGTTTCCTTGTATTGTGCAGATGGAGGGCTGAGATGCAACGGAGGGGACTATATAAGGAAATAATCCCCACATAAATGAGGAGGCTAACTTGAGAGGAAGAGAGAGAAAGGAAGAGAATACAAAACCTCATTGTAGAAAGAGCATCCCTGATCTTTGTATGAACAACTCCTTCTCGAACTTGCCCGAGGAAGATTTTACGTTGAATTTGCATTTCTTACTCTTATAATAATAACCTTAGCCCAGTTATTCTTAATTATGAATTTGCTTAGCATTGTAGTTGACTCATTAAACGCACTCTCTTACAAATCTATTGTTTTAGGCTTGTTGTGTTGAGTCACGCTGTTTTAAATGGGCTTGGGCCACTGTAACGACCCAAGGAAAAGCGCTAGCCACATCTGTGATATACCTCAAAAGGACTAGTCACAATTGAGACTCCTTGTAGTTGTTAATAAAACCTAGTTCAACCCAGTAAATACCGATGTGGGACTTATCACACACCTACACTCATTACACAATCAATCAAATTGGGGCATTACAATCTTCCCAACTTAAATCCCTAACGTCCTCGTTAGGGCCCACATTGTGGCGTAGTGTCTCTGAGCCTATACAGGGTTACCGGGCCGGCTCTGATATCATATGTAACGACCAAAAAAGCGTTAGCCACATCTGCGCTATACCTCAAAAGGACTAGTCACAATTGAGACTCCTTACAGTTGTTAATAAAACTCAGTTCAACCCAGTAAATACCTGATGTGGGACTCATCACAAACCCACACACATCACACAATCAATCAAATTGGGGCATCATAATCTCCCCCACTTAAATCCCTAACGTCCTCGTTAGGGCCCACTTTGTAGAGTAGTGTCTCCAAACTCACATGGGGTTACCGGGCTGGCTCTGATACCATATGTAACGACCTACGGAAAAACGCTAGCCACATCTACGCTATACCTCAAAAGGACTAGTCACAATTGAGACTGCTTGTAATTGTTAATAAAACCCAGATCCACCTAGTAAATATCTGATGTGGGACTCATCACACACCCTCACAATCTCCCTCACTTAAATCTCTAATGTCCTCGTTAGGGCCCATTTTGTGGGGTGTCTTTGAGCCCACACGGAATTACAAGGCCGGCTCTGATACCATATGTAACGACTCAAGAAAAAAATGCTAGCCACATATGCGCTATACCTCAAAAGGACTAGTCACAATTGAGACTCCTTGTAATTGTTAATAAAGCCTAGTTCAACCCAGTAAATACCCAATGTGAAACTCATCACACACATACACATATCACACAATCAATAAAATTGGGGCATTACAATCTCCCCCACTTAAATCCCTAACATCCTCGTTAGGGCCCACTTTGTGGGGTAGTGTCTCCGAGCCCACACAGGGTTACCGAGCTGGCTCTGATACCATATGTAACGACCCAAGGAAAAGCGCTAGCTACATCTGCGCTATACCTCAAAAGGACTAGTCACAATTGAGGCTCCTTGCAGTTGTTAATAAAGCCTAGTTCAACCTAGTAAATACCTGATGTGGGACTCATCACGCATATCACACAGTTAATCAAATTGGGGCATCACAGCCACAATTCTAGTCCTTACATCAATCTTATTTCCAAATTACACAATAATATCGAAGCCTAAGATTTCCCACAACATTTAACATGATGGGTCTTAGGGACTTAACAAAATTTTCGCAATATTCTCAAATTAGTCTATCATATCTCATTCTAGGGCTGTCCATGGGTCGGTCCGGGTAGGGTTTGTGCCCAACTCGGAACCGACTCGACGGAATCGAGTTTTGAAAAATCTCACCCGTCGCCGACCGCCGGAGTATACGGGTCGGGCAGATCAGACTTCAATAGGTGGTGGGCGGGTCGGTCGAAGTCGTAGATTTGAGAAAACGGTGAGAGAACGACGAGAAAACTCGAGAAAATAGTGAGAAAAACCCAGATCCGATGAAAATCTCATCGGAATCTATGAGATTTCGCCAGATCTGGTGGTAATCTCATTGAATTTGATGAGATTTCGTCATATCTGATCAAAATCTCTTCGGATCTACATGAAATATCACCTGAATCTGGGTTTTTTGGCCGAGATCTAGGTTTTTTTCGTCGGATTGTGGAAATTTTCTCACTGGAATCTGGGTTTCTAACCGGAATATGGGTTTTTTGCCGGAATATGGGTTTTTCTCTAATCGATTTGGGTTTTATGGGTTTTGGGGGGATAGAAACCGAAACCGAAACCGACCCACTGGAGTCGGTTCTGGTGGAGAAGACCTGCCGCCGATGACCGGAATAGTCGGGTCGGTCGGTTTCGGACTAGTTCCAGTCAGGTTATTCGGGTGGGTCGGGTCTCGGATGGGTTTGGATAGGCCTATCTCATTCCCATGTGTGAGATGATAGGATAATTTGAAAATATTGTAAAACTGTTGTAAACTGTACAATAACATGATAAAAACTATAGGACAGAAACTTGAGATTCGAATTTTGAGTATAAGAAATAGGCGAAAACTACATTTTCGTCCCTATATTTTCATGCGATTTTCACTTTGGTCCTTAACTTTTTTTTCCACTGCTTTTAGTCCCTATCCTAGAAAACGCATCTCGTTTTAATCCCTGCCGTTACATCAGAAACGGAAAATGCACACATGGCAAACAGAGTGCACTATTAGATGACGTGGCCATTAAAATAATAATAAAAAATATTATTTGGCATTAAAAAATGCCACGTCAGCATCTAAATTTAAAAAATTAATTTATTAATTTTAATTAAATAAAAAAAATCAAAACAGAAATAAAAATCAAAATTTACATGAATTAATATCTAAAACTATCTTGAACAAGAACACCAACCCAGATTTAAGATCTCAAAATTGAAAATCAAAAATCACAAACCTAGAAACACAAACACAAACCCAGCAACAGATGGGTAATCTGGGTAACTAGGCATGAGAATCAAACATTATAGTTAGTTGATCTAGTTTCTAAACTATATTACTTACTAGCAATTCGAGCCTCTTAAACTCGATTTTGGCATATAAATCGAGTCTCAAAGCCTCGATTTTGATGGTCTGATGTGGCGTGTTTTTCCACGTGGAGACGCCTGAAAATCGAGTCTTAGAGACTCGATTTACAATTCAAAAAAATTTGAAGACATTTCAGTCTCCAAGTCATGTACAAGCAAGCCAAAATACCCCAAAAAAAAAAACAAATACAGTAAGATCACAGAGAGGGAAAGAATCCGATCAAGCTTAAATATGTTCATCAGTGAAGAAAAAAAAAAAAAAAAAACCAGAAACAGAAGATGTTCATCAATGAAGAAAAAGACCAGATCAGATCAGCGAGAGAGAGAAACCAGATCAGAGAGAGAGAAAGAGTCAGATCACAGAGAGTGAGAGCCCAGGCGGCGCGGCCTGGGTTCGCGCGACCCTGAGGCGGCGCGGCCTGGGTTCGCGCGACCCTGAGGCCGCGCGGCCTGGGCTCGCGCGACCCTGAGGCCGCGCGGCCTGGGCTCGCGCGAACCCAGGCAGCGCGGCCTCAGGGTCGCGCGAACCCAGGCCGCGCCGCCTCAGGGTCGCGCGAACCCAGGCCGCGCCGCCTGGGCTCGCCTGGCCTGGGTGCGCCGGCCTGAGTTCTTTCCTTCTTCTTCAGGTTTTTTTTTTTTTTTTTTTGGTTCTTCTGCTCTGAGTTCGTTTTTGCTGTGCTGCTGTTCTTATCTTATATATATGAGTAAATCGAGTATAAGAGACTCGATTTTCACGTGGACGCCACGTGGAATAAATGCCAACTCAGACCCGATCAAAATATGAAAATCGACCCCCAAACACTCGATTTATACCCCCTAAATCGAGCATCTTAGACTCGAGTTGTTAGAAAAAAATATAGTTTGAAACTAATAACTACTAACTACATAGTTTGAATTTTATGGTTAAAATGCAATTTCGTTCGCAACAGATCAACCAAACCAAACACAAACCCAGCAACTGATTTTTCTTGTCAACCAAACACAAAAACAACAAACCCAGCAACAGAAATTCCTCTAACTGTTGCTAAATTCCCAATATCTCCAAGTGTTGTGCGGTTTCTTGCTTCGGCTGCAACAGTCTTCTTCGGTTGTTGCTTAGCCGCTCCAACTCCTGCCTCTCGTATAAAAATTGAAAGGAAATTTCAATAAGAAAGAACATAACTTTCAACCTGAAAAGCAATTGATTTAACGATTATATCAGATAGCAAAAGATTGGTGATAGGAGTAGAGGAAAGAGACCCATTAGTCTGTTAATTTGTTCTTAAGTTTAATTTTTTTTTTCCTGTAAGTTTTCTCAGAAGCCAAACAAAATTTTTAACAAACAACCATTAACAAATGAAAAACGTTCCTTTTGGATCAAGATCAACAATTGGGAATAAAAACTCAGTGAACCCAGATAAATCTGAATAAAAAGGCCAAAGAAAAACAAAGAAAGATGAATAAATATGTAAAAATCAAATCAAAGATTAGCCAACTCCCCCAAAAAATAAAAACAAAATCAAAACGGATAAATAAAGAAAATAATTTTAGATAGAAAGAAACCCACCGAGAATAATCAAATCTGTACTATTTTCTCCATAAGAGTTCAGATTAACAAATGGGTATCAAACAAAAATGAACCATTCTAATCAAAAGACAAACCTTTAATCGAAAACCCAAAAAGAGTCTCATATTCACATAAGAAAAATCATTACTAATATTCAAGAAAAAGAGAAAGAGAGCAAAGGAATACCTCTGGGTTGTTGTGGAACAATGGGTCTTGAAGCCATTTCAAAGTGCTTGAGAAAATATGTGAGTGTGTGTGTGTGTGTGTGTCTCTCTCTCTACGATCTTCTTTCTGGGTCACTTTTCTCTCTCTGACTAGTACAGAATGAGAAGAACCTTTAAACCATTAAACCCCATTCAAGGTTTATTGTTTTTGTGTTTGGTTGACAAGAAAAATCAGTTGCTGGGATTGTGTTTGTTGCTTTTGTATTTGGTTTGGCTGATCTGTTGTTGGGTTTGTGTTTTTGTTTTTGGGTTTGTGATTTTTGGTTTTCAATTTTGAAATCTTAAGTCTGGGATGGTGTTCTTGTTCAAGATACTTTTAGATCTTTATTCACGTGAATTTTGATTTTTATTTCTGTTTTGATTTTTTTTTAGTTAAAATTAATAAATTAATTTTTTAAATTTAAATGTTGACGTGGCATTTTTTAATGCCAAATAATTTTTTTATTATTATTTTAATGGTCACGTCAACTAACAGTGCACTTCGTTTGCCACGTATGCATTTTCCGTCTCTGATGTAACGGTAGGGACTAAAACGAGACGCGTTTTCCAGGATAGGGACTAAAAGCGGTGGAAAAAAAAGTTAGGGACCAAAGTGGAATCACGTGAAAATGTAAGGACGAAAATGTGGTTTTCGCCTAAGAAATATTAGCGTCTAAGTTCTTCATCCAGATTTATTGCAATAGTTTTTTTTTTAATATTTTATTTATTTAGTATGTCTTGTAAATTATCAAAATTTCAATTGATAAAACCGATATCTTGGCTAAAATATATATAATAGATAAAATCGATATTATTGCACTCTTATAATTTCATTTTTTTTTTCTTTTTCTATTTCAAATAAATAAAAAGGATATTTTTCAATTTTAAAGCCTAAAAGGAAAATCATTATAATTTGTTTTTTCTTTAAATAATGCTTTCCATCACGTTGGTAAATATAATGCATAAGAAAATGGAACCCAAAAGGGTCGTGGAAGGATGTGGGTATGAGAGGACATGTCGTGCCCGTTTGGATTCCGCATCCGCGTTTCAGCGTCCGCATTTTCCTTTTTTTTTTTTTTTTTTTTTTGACTTTGGGAGACAAAAAATACTGTGCATGAACAGTGCGTGCACTGTTCACACACTGTTCATGCACTGTTCACGCAATAAAAAATATTAAAAATGGGTCCCACTGTACTTTTTACACATTTAAAAATTATTTTGCTACAGTGTTTTCAGTTTTCAGTTTTCAGTTTCAGCAACAATAAGTTCAATCCAAACGGACCCGTCATGTCACCCAAGCCCAAAACTTCCGAGCGTGGGAGCCTTTATTGCTCAAAACACTTGAGAGCAACAATTTTGAGCCCACAAAACCCACTTCGCAGTTCTTCTTCTCCATCTTTTTAATAAAACTACCTGTTGACACAGTTTTTCTTTTTAAGATTAATTTATAAATTTGAAAATATTATAAGTAGATATTTATAAGAAAGTATTCATTTTTGCTAATACTACAATTTATCATTATATAGAGTTTTCAAAACAAAATATAAATAAATGTATTCGCTTTCCCTCCTCATGTTTTTCTTTGAGGCATAAGCAATCGTAATTTTCTTAATACTCAATATATTTTATACTTTCTTACTCACATGTTTGTATGTCTGTCTTTATTTTACACAATTTATAGTTTTGAAAAATATTTTCCTTAAGTCTCTTTAGGTGTTTAAATTTGAAATACTATTGAAGGAAAAACAGAGCAAGAGCCCAAACTACAAACTGAACTAAACGGCAAGAAGAAAATTGCAGCAGAGAAGCAAACGACAGAAGAAGAATTAGTTGCAACCCATGCCACATCACGTGCCAGAAAGAAGTAGGTGCATTACAGCTGTCATACGGTTAAGCAGTTATTTTGGGAAGAAAGTGTAGTCCCTGTTTTCACAGTGTATATAAATAGAGTAGTTTGTTATATATTAGTTAAGCTTTTTCATTTTGTAAGATTCTTTCAATGAGAAGTTTCTAGTTTCTTCAATATTCTCTTTTCTAATATGGTATCAGAGCAGTTTTCTTTTCTCAGATAATTTTCTTTTCTTTTCTCAGTTCCCAAACAACATTTATTGACATTTTTGTTTCTTGATCATGGCCTCTGATCCTACAACCAACCCTCAATCACAGACTGGAAATTCAGCACCTTCTTCCAGTGCTGTAATGGCAGATGAGTATGCCAATAATCCATTTTTTCTTCGAGCGAATGAGAATCCAGATATCATTCTCACTTCGCAACCTCTGACTGGACCAGAAAACTATATGAGTTGGGCGCGATCAGTGTTCTTGGCTCTGAGTTCTAGGAACAAGTTTGGCTTTGTGAATGGATCAATTCCTGAGCCAGATCTGTCTTCTCCACTGTTCAATTCATGGAGTAGATGCAACACCACAGTGCTTTCGTGGTTGACAAATTCTCTCAGTATGGAGCTCAAAGCAAGTGTTATCTACATCAACACTGCTAAGGATCTCTGGATTGATCTCAAGGATCGGCTTTCTCAAGGCAATACTCCAAGGCTTTTTGAGCTTTAAAAGGAAATTTCACACCTTCACAGGGATCACTCTCGGTGAGTTCCTACTTTACAAAGTTCAAAACCTTATGGGATGAGTTTGCAAATTATCAACCTTTCACAGTATGTACCTGTGCTTGCATTTGTGGTTCCAAGAATTCTCAATTGGAAGCTCAACACAATGAGCATGTGTTTCGTTTTTTGATGGGACTAAACGATAGCTATGGCAATGTGATCAGTCAAATTTTGTTGATTGAACCTTTTCCCTCTCTTAGTAAGGTGTGTTCTTTGATCTTACAAGAGGAAAAACGGAGGAGCATTGGTCATAATTTCAATGTGGTTCAGTCCTCAGAAGCTGTTGCTATGTATGCTAATAACAGCAGGGGTTTTCATGTCAATCAAGGTCACTCTCATGGAGGAAAAGGAGGCAATTTTAAGAAGGACAGACCAGTATGCATTTACTGTGGTCTCACTGGTCACATAGCAGACAAATGCTATAAGCTTCATGGTTACCCTCCAGGTTATAAGCCAAAAGGAGGTAACAAAGCTATGGCAAATCAAGTTTCTGCAGTTTTGCCATCAAGAACCTATGGTTTGGATGGTCTTTCTTCAGGACCGGGTGCAGGTTTACCTCCTACTGGTGTTTTACATAATGGGAGTGCATAATTTGATTTGGTTCCCACTTTACAGGCCTTTCTTGGTCGTACTTTTGGGGGATCTCATTCACAAGTCAATCCACAGGTTGCTTTGTCACAATGCCCTCTTTCCCAGGCCCAATGTGAGCAGTTTCTTAGCTTTCTGAAGTCTTATGTGGCTCCTGGACCAAGTGCTAGTGCACAGAATGCACAGAATGGTCACCAAGTTGCTTTAGTCTTGGCAACACCTTTTATTCCACATTCACAATCTTTTACTTCAGCTTCACCTTCTTCAAACTTTTCAGGTAATCCGTATTGGATACCACCAAATTTTTCTCATTCCATATTTTCTGCTCAGGTTATTAATAAGCATGCTTATAAATCTGATTCTTGGATTCTTGATACTTGTGCTACTGATCACATGGTGCATTCAGTAACTCAATTCACTGAAATTACTTCTGTAGTCCAAACTTGTGTTTTTTTGCCAAATGGAGAACAAGCTTTAGTTACACATGTAGGCACTGTACAAGTCACTTCTACACTCACTCTCACTGGTGTCTTATGTGTTCCTTCTTTTAGTTTTAACCTGATTTCAGTCAGCAAACTTACCAAGAATCTTTCTTGTTGTCTTATCTTTCTTGGTGATTGCTGTTTTATTCAGGACCTTCCTCAATGAGCATGATTGGTCTGGGTAAGGAACACAATGACTTGTGCTTGCTGCAAGATTCAGGTTCTAAACCATCTATTTCTGCTCTTGCTGCTGCTGTCAATCAGCTTACTTCTTCAGAATTGTGGCATATTAGATTAGGTCACCCATCTCATTCAAAACTTGATTTGTTGAAGCAAGTTGTACATACTGAAGTTTCAAACTACTTGCTGTGATGTTTGTCATTTTTCAAAGCAAAAGAGACTTTCTTTCAATTCTAGTACTCATGTATCTTCCAAACCTTTTGAATTGATTCATTGTGATCTCTGGGGTCCTTTTGCAACTAGTACAATTGAAGGTTTTAAGTATTTTCTGACTATTGTAGATGATTTCAGTAGATGCACATGGGTTTACCTTCTCAAGCACAAATCTGAAACCCAAATTTTTCTGCCTCAGTTTGCTTCTATGGTGAATACTCAATTTAACAGCAAAATTCAAACTATTAGAAGTGATAATGGCACTGAATTTTTCTTAAAAGATTTCTTTCATTCTAATGGTATATTGCATCAACTAACATGTGTTGATACTCCTCAACAAAATGCCATTATTAAGAGGAAGCATCAACACATTCTAAATGTTGCAAGGGCTTTAAAATTCCAATCTAATGTTCCTTTGTGCTTTTGGGGGGATTGTGTTTTGACTGCAGTCCACTTGATTAACAGGATTCCTTCAAAATCTTTAGGAAATAAAAGTCCTTATGAATTGCTTTTCCAATCTCCACCTTCCTATCTTCATCTTAAATGCTTTGGATGTTTGTGTTTTATTTCTACATTGTCTCATAATAGAAATAAATTTGCACCTAGAGCTAGGAAGTGTGTTTTCTTAGGTTATCCATTTGGCATTAAAGGTTACAAGGTTTTGGATCTTGAGTCTAATTCAGTGTACATTTCTAGAGATGTTGGTTTCTATGAACATATCTTTCCTTATGTCACTACCTCTCAACCTTCATCTTCTTACTTGGATGATTTTATCTTTCCTCATTGTACCTCTGATCATATTGCTCCTTTATCCACTCCTACTACTCCTAATTCCATTTTCATTACTCCCCTGGATCCTATTGCACCTGTTGATGTTTCTGCAGATTCCATTTCTTCCACTGATATTGTTTCCTTCCCTGAGCTTGTTGACACTTCTGTCATTCCTTTATCTGATCCTCTTCCTTCTGCCTCCCTTCCTAGTTCTTCTCCACCTGTTTTGAGAAGATCCACCAGACCACATAATCCTCCTTCCTATCTTTCTGACTATTCTTGCAAATCTGTCTGCACTAAACCTAGTTCAGGGCTGCCATTTACTATCCCAGATTGCTTGGATTACTCTCATCTTGGTCCCAGATTTCATTCTTTTGTCATGGCAGTGACTGCAACTCCTCCAGAACCTGTCTCTTTTCATCAGGCAGTTCAATTTCCTGAGTGGAGGACTGCCATGGACAAAGAAATTGAAGCTTTGGAAGTCAATGATACTTGGACTTTAACACATTTACCACCCGGAAACACTCCTATAGGTTGCAAATGGGTCTATAGGATCAAATATCTTCCTGATGGTACCATTAAGAGATATAAGGCTCGTTTAGTTGCCAAGGGATTTACACAAAAACTTGGCTTAGACTATTCAGAAACCTTTTCTCCTGTGGCAAAATCTGTCTCTGTCAGAATTGTCCTCTCTTTGGCTGCTGTGAAAGGGTGGTCCCTCCATCAAATGGATGTCAACAATGCTTTCTTGCATGGTGACTTGGTTGAGGATGTTTATATGAGTTTGCCACCTGGTTTTCACAGCAAGGGGGAGCCGAATCTGGTATGTAAGTTGAACAAGAGTCTTTATGGTCTCAAGCAGGCTTCAAGGCAATGGTTTGAAAAATTTTCAAACACTATTATACAAATGGGGTTTGTGCAATCTAAGTCAGACTACTCTTTGTTCACTTATACTCAAGGAACCTCTTTTACAGTGTTATTGGTTTATGTGGATGATATATTACTCACTGGAAATAACCTTGATTGTGTTGCTGGTTTGAAGAAATTGCTTGATCACAAGTTTGGCTTGAAAGACCTTGGTTCACTAAGATATTTCTTAGGACTTGAGGTAGCAAGAACTGAAGAAGGTATCAGTTTAAACCAAAGAAAACATGACCTTGAAATTTTAAAGGACACTGGATTTCTTGGTTCTAAGCCTGTGAAGTTTCCTATGGAGCAGAATTTAAGATTGTCTAAGTATGAAGGCATGGCTCTTGCAAATCCGGGTCAGTACAGGAGATTGATAGGAAGGCTATTGTATTTAACCTTAACGAGACCGGACATTACCTATGCTATACACACGTTAAGTCAGTTTGTCTCACAACCAAAAGAACCTCATTTGCTAGCAGCTCATAGAGTTTTACAATATATAAAAGGGTCACCAGGGAAAGGGATTTTCTTTTCTAGCAAGACTGATTTGCACATTAAAGCCTTATGTGATGCGGATTGGGCTGGATGCCCTGATACAAGACGATCTCTGACTGGCTATGCTGTGTATCTAGGTGACTCACTAGTTTCATGGAGATCAAAGAAACAAGGGGTGGTTTCTAGATCCTCAGCAGAAGCCGAGTATAGAGTAATGGCTGGGGTAGCTTGTGAAATAACTTGGATTTTGCAATTACTTAAGGATTTAACGGTTGATCACTCCAGGTCAGCTATGCTGTTTTGTGATAATCAAGCAGCACTTCATATAGCTGCTAATCCAGTTTTCCATGAGAGGACCAAACATATTGAAGTAGACTGCCATCTAGTAAGAGATAAGATTTTAAAGGGAATGATCAAGACATTTCATGTATCAACAAATGCACAAGTGGCTGACATTTTTACTAAAGCTTTAGGCTATGTTTCCTTTGCAAAGTTATTTGAGAAATTAGGATTAAGAGATATATTTGAGACTAAGAAAGAGAAGAAATCTTCAGTGCAAGTCACTGAGTTTGTAACTCAGGACTTGAGGGGGAGTGTTGACGGAAAAACAGAGCAAGAGCCCAAACTACAAACTAAACTAAACGGCAAGAAGAAAATTGCAGCAGAGAGGCAAACGACAGAAGAAGAATTAGTTGCAACCCATGCCACATCACATGCTAGAAAGAAGTAGGTGCATTACAGCTGTCATATGGTTAAGCAGTTATTTTTGGAAGAAAGTGTAGTCCCTATTTTCACAGTGTATATAAATAGAGTAGTTTATTATGTATTAGTTAAGCTTTTTCATTTTGTAAGATTCTTTCAATGAGAAGTTTCTAGTTTCTTCAATATTCTCTTTTCTAACAAATACCCTTCTACACTGGGATTGGAGTATATTTCAAATTGGCTTTTTTAATATAGAAATACAAATAAAGATCAGTTCATGCAATATAGAAAGAAAAATTTTATTTAATTTAGAAAAAAAAACATCGAACACGTGCATAGGTTAGTACTATTATTTAAAGGACTTTCCCATATTCCTTCAAGCACTAAGGTCAAGTTTTCAATTTTATTTTAAGCTATTTTTATTTTTATTATTATTAAAACCGAAACTTCTGAAACTTTCACAATTTTCCATGTCAGCACAATATTTAAATAAAATTATCATTTTATTTAAATATAATTGTTTTTGTTTAGTCCAAACTTAACAAGGGGTAAAACTCTATCTCTTTAACAAGTCCAATTTAAACTCAAACTCATAATTATCATTTTTTTAAACAAAATTATTTTTGTTTAATCAAAACTTTACAAGGAGTGAAACTCTATCTCTCTAATAAGTTCAACTTAAACTCAAATTCAAACGTTAATAATCTATATAAAAACAAAAATTCTCATCTCACAATGGGCTAAAAACCTAAAACTAAGATTAGCCCCCTCACCAGTGCAAGCTCTTAGCCTAGGTGCAGAAATGTGTGTTGTCCTCTATCTCTATCCATCTACACAAGTAAATGATAAATCCCCTTCCAGCAGGATCAATTCCTCCCATACAATATAAAATTAAAATAGGAAGAGAGTACCCAAAACTCAACAAAGCAGTACTTCCCTAATTCTTCAAGTAATCATTCCTTACCAGCTCATTATTGGAAGGTTCCAGTGCGTCTGAGCCACTGATTCAAAAATCCAAGAGAAAAGAAAAAGACTCACGTTTATTAAAAAAAAAAAAAGAAAAGAAAAAAGAGAGAGATTCACCTAACAAACAAACAAAAAAAAAAAAAAAAAAAAGTTAGGATTAAGAAAAAAAGAGAGGACTCCTGTTAGTCCACCTATCAAGTCTTAACCATTACTTTGTCTTCTTTTTCAAATTTGTGGGTTCCTTAGTCCTAACTCTTTTTTTTTTTTTTTCAAATCTCTTCTTCTTTATTTTGAATTAAAAAAAAAAAAAAACACTTCTACCATAAAACAGGTACAATAACTTCCATCCATAAATTTAGATATAACCATATATCTTTATTTTTTTTTCTAAACTACAACCTAGTTACCAAAACAAAACATAAACAAATGTCTTCTTTTCCCCTCCCTCTATTTCTCTTTGAGGCAAAAGCAGAGGTAAGTTTCTTCACTCAGTATTTTTTATGTTTTCTTTTTCACATGTTTGTATGTCTGCCTTTATTTTACACTAGTTTATAGTTCTGAAAAGATTTTAGTTAACTCTCTTTAGGTGTTCAAACTTTTTTTTAGAAAGTTTCAACATATGGCGTCTGCTCCTAATAATATTTTTTTTATCATCAGACCAAGACACTAATCGGTTTTTGATGTAGTTGGGGATTGAACCCCAGATATCTTATTCAATCATTAGAGACTTTACCAGTTTAGTTAACTGGAACTCACTTTAAGTGTTCAAACTTGAAATACTCTTCTACACTGGAATTGATGTATATTTTAAAGGACAAAATTTAGTTACAAAATTGGTTGTAGTCTTAATTAGGCTACAACCTTTGAACGTGATTCGGAGACCATTATGACTTCTTTGAAAAATAGGGTCAATCTTTCTTCTTCTTTTGGTCATTTAATTAGTGATACGTGTACTTTAGCTAGTTCTCTTTTGAATTATTCTTTCTCTCATATTGTTAGGTTAGGCAATGTTGTTGCACATGCCTTAGCGAGGAGAGCATTTTTATCTTTTGCATTGTCTATTTGGATGGAGTCTGTTCCTCTAGATACTTCGTCACTTGTTGTTGTTGATTTACCAGCACCTTTATAATATTCATCAAAGTGTTGTTTCTCAAAAAAAAAAAAAAAAAAAAAAAAAGTAATGAACAAGAGTTCATGTCCAAATATAGTCCATGATAGAAGAGTCCATAATTTTGGAGCTGCATACGGTCACATTAGTAAGTCTACATTTGGTAGCAATAAATTTAGGGTTAAATCTATTGTAAACTTCCATTTTATCTTAGTGGATTTCTTTTCTTAGAGTTGGTGGATAAGCCTTTGGAAAATTTTTCCTGTCTAGGGTTTTCTCTTCATCACCATATCATTGCATTGTTTAATTTCTATTGTTTTATGTTTTGCAGTATGGTGTATAATTGTTTAGCCTAGATTTAAATCATGTTAGCATAATTGGTTGCTTATATTCACTTAGCTTTAAAATTGGTTAATTGGCATAACCAAGGTGTAAATCTCCAACACAACACTCATGCTTATTTAGTCAGTGAGATTTTCTACTGCATCTTCATGGTGAAAAAAAATTTTCAATTTTATTACTCAATTTTCACAATGTAAATATCGTGAAGATCTAAGTCATGTCTCATTTTGGAGAGACAGCCATCAAGCAGCGCAAAACTCTTGGTATTCCAAGATGAACAAAGTTTCTCTCCAAATTAGTTTGGAGAGAAACTCTTTAAACTAGTTTGGAGAGAAACTCTTCAAACTTCTCATATATTTCTTTTTAGAGTGTGAATTTTGAAAATCTAACCGTTGAATTTCATGTTCCTTATATTCTTAACATGCATATCAAATTTTGCTCAAATCAGATATTTTTTACTATTTGATCAATTAACTTTTTTTTTTATATACAACTTTAGATTACAAAAACTTGAAATTATAATATTTATTTGATGACATAGCAATTGATCTTTGATTTTCTTGAAATTTTGTAAGCATTAAGGATGTAATAAGAAAATGCAATCTAACGGTTAGATTTTCAAAATTTACACTCAATGTAAATATATGATGAGTTTATAGGGTTTCTCTTCAAATTAGTTTGGAAAGAAACTTTGTTCTTCCAAGATGCACTACCACTCATGTGCTTGGATGTATTTTACTCACATGGGGTTTGTTAAAATTATCTTGCATTGGTAAGGGCAATCATACTTGTGGCTCATTACACTAAGTGCGTATCCAAGGTATATACATCAATTATTCGAAACACTCTTAACTTATAATGATCCAATATTACATCCATTCCAATTTTATTTCATAGAAAGATAAAATGCATTTGTAGATTATTTATTTATTTATTAGAATTTGTTGAATTAACTACAACTAATTTGGTTATTTGCTAAAGAGAATGTCATAGTCAAAGCTGCTCTGACATGTGATTTCTTGAAGTCTCCAATCCTCATGGTGAGCCAAATCACATGAAACACAACATAAAGAGATACCATAATTAGATTCTTATGAAATGTGAAAGCAATTTAAATGACATTTGGCAATTTTATTAATTTTGAGGAAATTCCATTTATTTTGGTGAAATCTGTAGTTAAAATGGTGATTTATATTATCTAAAGCATTTTGAGAAAATTTTGAAAGTTTAAGGGTCACAATGCAATTTTTGGGATGTTTGGAGAGAGAGAGAGAGAGAGGGGGGGGGGGGGGGTTATGCTATTTTGAAAAGGTTGGTCCAATGTAGTTTTTAAAAAACTTTAGGGAAAAGTCTTGAAGTTAATGTGATTTAAAAAAAAAAATTGAGGGGGCAAAATGTAAGTTAAAAAAACAGTGTACCTCTTCTTGTAGCTCAAATTTTGATTCCGACTTAAAAGGACTCAATATTTTATAGTTTTTTTTTTTGTTGATAGTTTTATAGCTTGATGTTACCTATAAAAGATTTTAAATTCTTTGGAGTATAAGTTGAAATTTATTTATTGTAATGTTTGCATTTATTTTTAAAAACTTTAATGAGAGAGAGAGAGAGATGAACAAATATATATATACATATATATATATATATACATACATACATATATATATATATATATATATATATATATATCACTCTTTTAAATTGATCTATAAGGTTGATGTCTTTTAAATTGATCTATAAGGTTGATGTCAAGGCGTACAATACAAATGCCTTCATATGACACGAGAATAGATGAGAGTGAATTTTAATATACTAGGACACCCGAAATCGAACCATAAACGCTGAGGCTCACACGTGTAAGATACTTTAATAACAATCACCATATCAAATTATTTCACAGGGAAAAAACCATTAATATATGACTATAGCCAAATTATTTGTACAATGATATGCGTATAACTATTCTCATACGAAAACTATATCAAAAGTATTGTTAGTTTTGACAACTCTGTGTTATTGTCCCAACTATGGCATCTTCTTTAAAATTAATCTTATAAGTCATATATTATCAAAAATTGTTTTTATTTTATTTCTAAAAAAAATTATTTTTATTTAATTTTCAAAGAAAACCATGTTTTTAGACATCTCAAAATGGAATAAAGGATCATTGAGGACATGACAAATATATTTATATGTTGTGAAATCACATGATTTCACAAAATTATTTGATAACATTTATCAATCGTATACAAATACTAAAATTCAAAAATTAATTTATTGAAGTTTTCACAAGCAATATAGGTACATTTTATTTAAATTTTCGAACGATAAATCAAAGGTTGATGTCTATGTGTATATAGAGGTTTATGTTTAAAGGTAAGTTTGTTAATTTTTTAATAATAATATTGAAATGTATAGCAGAAGTTCATCTCTTGAAATATAAAATAACATGAAATTTCTTACTCTAAATACATAATAGTACACAATACAAACTTGTTAACAATATTAGATATATTCATATTAACCACAACAAAATAGAAAGTTACTCAGCTAGTACGCCTAACATATGCGTATTATTCATGTACATATATAATTATTAAAAAAAAAAAACTCACATTTGACGTTTGATTTCCATTTATATGGAAATAAACGTGTTTTTTTTTTTTTCAATTAAAAGTATATAATTGTCATTGTATTCAGGTAACGTAATAATTGCCTACAAATACATAGGCATATAGAAAGCCAAACAAATTAACCCAAAATCAGGAATAGAAAAAAAAAAAAAAAAAAAAAAAAAAAAAAAAAAAAAAAAAAAAAAAAAAAAACTCAATTCTCACACTAGGCTTAGCTTCTCAATACTAAATTACCTAGATCAAATCGAACCTTTAAAAAAAAAAAAAAAAAAAAAAAAGAGGAAAAAAGAAAAAGAAAAGAAAAGCCCAAATTAGACAAATAAAGAAAGAAAAATAGATTCTCAAATACAAAAAAAAAAAAAAAAAAATCTCACCAATGGTAGTGGCGGATGATCTAAAGGTGGTGGATGGTGAGTGTTGGTAGTGGCAATGGCACATTGCGGTGAACAATATGCTTCTTCGCCCTCTTTTAATTTCGTTCTCCTTTTTTTTTTTTTTTTTTTTTAAATGATCTTGCGTTCTATTGTTTCTTTCTTTTTCTTTGGTTTTTGGTTTTGTTTTTATACACTACCTATTCTACCGATAACAGGTTTACTACTAAACCTAAATATATAGTTATGATTGAAACGACAAAGATATGCAGCTAAGATTGGGTGGGTACCATACCCACTAAAAGAAGAACAAAGTTTAGCTATAAAATTAGTTGTAACTACAACCTTACTCAATAAAATAAACATTACTAACTATTTTCAAAATCTAACCGTTGAATTGTATGTTTTTTATACTGTTAATATATATATGTTAAATTTAGTGTCAATCGGATATTATTTACTATATAATCTATAAACTTATATTTTATGCATAATTTTAAACTACAAAACTTGCATTTTAAACTACAAAACTTGCAATTTAAACAATTTATTGATGACATAGCTATTGATATTTAATTTTCAAGAAATTTTGTAAGCATGAAGAATATAGGAAGAAGATATAATCCAAAGGTGAATTTGTCAAAATTTATCTCCGATAAAAAGATATTGAGTAAGATTGTGCCTTAGGCTGCAACTAATTTTGTAGCTAAATTGTCCTATATTTTATATTTTCTTCCTCACATGTTTGTAAGTCTGGGTTTATTTTACACATTTATAGTTCTTAAAATATTTTCCTTAACTCTCTTTAGGTATTTAAATTTGGAACACTCTTCTACACTCGAATTGGAGTATATTTTAAATTGTTTTTTTGTATATAGAAATACAAAGAAAGAACAATTCAGAGGCTAGTACTAGTATTTAAGTATAGACAAAATCAAAAGATAATCTGGTAAAAATATATCTTTAACTCCTACTAAAACACTACCTACAAAATAGTATCACTCTTTATTTAGAGATTTGAACTGCTCCAACTCCCATATTCCTTCAATCACTAAGCTCAAGTTTTCAATTTTATTTTTAAGCTATTTTTTATTATTATTATGATTATTTTAATTTTTATACCTTTATCAAGTCTTAACCATTTCTTCTTCTTCTATTTTGAATTTGTGGGTTCCTTAGTCCTAACTCATGTTTTTTTTGTTTTTTTTTGTTTTGTTTGTTTGTTTTTTTTTTTTTTTTCAATTCTCTTCTTCTTTATTTTGAATTAAAAAAAAAGACATCTACCATAAAACAAATATAATAACTTCCATCCAAAATTTTAGATATTACCATATATCTTTACTTTTTTTACAACCCAGTTACCAAAACAAAACATAAATAAATGTCTTCTCTTCCCCTCCCTCTATTTCTCTTTGAGGCATAAACAGAGGTAATTCTCTTAATACTCAATATATATATATATATATATATATATTTTTTTTTTTTTCTTCTTCACATGTTTGTATGTCTGCCTTTATTTTACACTAGTTTATAGTTCTGAAAAGATTTTACTTAACTCTCTTTAAGTGTTCAAACTTTTTTTTAAAGAGAGTTTCAACCTATGACATTCGCTCTTGAGAATGTTCTTTATCATCAGACCAAGACACCAATTAATTTTTGGTGTAGATGAAAATTGAAACCTAGATATCTTATTCAACCATCAGAGATTTTACCAGTTGAACTAACTAGAGCCCACTTTAGGTGTTCAAACTTGAAACACTCTTCTACATTGGAATTGGTGTATATTTCAAATTGTCTTTTTTATATAGAAATACAAAGAAAGAGCAGTCCACACAATAATTTTAAATGGTCATTTTGTATATAGAAATGTGAAGAGAGAAACAGTCGATGTAATATTGAAATAAAAATAAGTTTTTAATTAATAAAAAAGAGCCTTTGAATAATCGGTTGCCATACAAAAAATTTATTGGCATACATTAGTTTTTTTGTTTTCAGTTAGAACCTCAATGATTGTACACATGACAAAGTTTAGCTACAAAATTAGTTGTAGCCTTAAGTTACAATCTTACTCAATATCTTTTTATTATAGATGAATTTTGATAAATCCACCATTGGATTACATCTTCTTCTTATATTCTCTGTGATTGCAAACTTTTCTAGAAAATTAAAGATCAATAACTATGCCATAAATAAATTGTTTAAATTGCAAATTATTGTAGTTTTAAATTATGCATAAAATATAAGTTTATAAATCATATAGTAAAAAATATTGGTTGGATTTTCAGACTATGTAGTAATGTTTATTGAGTAATGTTGTAGTTTTAGACTACAAATAATTTTGTAGCTAAATTTTGTCCTTGTATAAATGTTTGTTGTCGGCCATATTCAATAAAATTTTCTTCCATATTGGCCAAATCAATTGTGAATGTTTAAGGGTGAGTTTTAAATTTTCATTTATTATTGATTCATGAAAAATATATTAAATGTATTGGCACAAATAAAATGTCTTTAATTTTAGGCAAATTGACCACCGCGCACCATTGGTGCGTTGGTCACTCCACAAGTATAAATGCTTGTGGGGTGTGGGGGGTAAGGGCCAGGGTTCAAGTTTCCAAAAGGGAGCTTTACACACATATACACTTAGATTAGGCTAGAGTAGAAATTCTATCTTGTATATATATATATATAAAAAATATAGGCAAATTGCTATTTGCCATGTGGAATTATTTTTATACATCATTCTAAATAGATCAAATGTTGTGCCACTTGTCATCTTTGTATGTATCCGCCAGTTGTGAGATATAACTTTTATTTTATAATAAAGTGTTTTATATTCACACACAAAAAAAAAAGTGTTTTATATTAAGAGGTTTCTTATTGTAATGAAGAATCTTCAAGAGATTTCTTTAAGTAATGAACAAGAGTTGATGTCCAAATATAGTCCACGATAGAAGAGTCCACGATTTTGGAGCTGCGCACGGTCACATTAGTAAGTCTACATTTGGTAGCAGTAAATTTAGAGTTAAATCTATTGTAAACTTCCATTTTATCTTAGTGGATTTATTTTCTTAGAGTTGATGAATAAGCCCTTGGAAAGTTTTTCTTAGTCGGCGAGATTTTCTACTACATCTACATGGTGAAAAAAATTTCAATATTATTACTCAATTTTCACAATGGAAATATCGTGAAGATTTAAGTCATGTCTCACGTTAGAGTGACATCCATAAAGTAGCACCAAACTCTTGGTGTTCCAAGATGCACTGCCACTCATGTGCTTGTATGTATTTTACTCACATGGGGTTTGTGGCTCATTACACCAAGTGTGCTTCCAAGGTATATACATCAATCCTGTGAAGAACTCTTAATTCACAAAGTTGACCAACAGAAAGCAAATTGAGGGATAACTTTGGGATATGAAAAGTGTCACTAAGGGATAAACAAGGAGAAGAGATTGTTCCTTTATGACTAACAGGCATAGGAGTTCCATCAGCAGTGTAAATGGTGAGAGGATGTTCTAAGGGTGCCTTATTAGAAAATTGGGATTCATCAGGAGTCATATGGTTACAACATGCAGTATCAAAAAACCAAGGTTGTTTACCTGAGGTGGCAGTAAGGGCAGTGGAAGTACGGGATAAAACCTGTTGAACAACTGCCTCAATATCAGCCGTAGTAAGTGAGGAAGCCAAAGATGGACCTGTAGGAATCGATGGATCAGAAGGACATACAGCAGCTGCCCGAGGAAGAGAAGCTTTATTCTGCTCTTGCATAAATTTCTGCAGCTTGCGACAAACTGAGATGTCATGACCTTTAGCACGGCAAAACTCACAGCGAATACCTTTGGAAGACTGAGAGGTGGAACGCGCAGAGTTTATTCGTGGAGGAGCAGTGAATGCAGCAATGGGAGGCTGTGGAGATGGTGTAGCCAATACATGATCAGATGATGACATGTGATGAGCAGGCCGGCGGTTTTCCTCAGAAATGAGCTCCTTCACTGCAGCATCAAGAGAAGGAGTAGGAGACCGGCTAAGCAGAGAAGCCCTAGTAGGCTCAAAATCCTCACGCAAACCCATCATGAAGTGCATAAATTTACGGCGATCCCAATATTTGACAAAGAGCTCAATGTCCTTAGAACACACTAATGGAGGATCTGCAGCAGAGAGTTGTTCCCACATAGTAGAAGTCTGAGAATAAAAATCAGAAATGGACTGACCTGTCTCTTGGCGCATTTGATAAAGTTTCGATTCAATGTGGAACTCCAAGCTTGAATCATTAGTACAATTATAGCGATCGGCCAAAAACTTCCAAGCAGCCTCAGCAGTCTCAAGACGAGGAAGAAGATTATGAATGGAGGGAATAGAGGTATTAATAAACCAAGACAAGATCTTACTCTGAATACTCTCTCATTCCTCTAGGCGATCTTCATAATTATCTGTTGCAACAGTAGTCGTGGAAGACTCTTCAGCAGCTATGACTTTGGACTTAGGGTTTGGCACTGGCTTAGGAATTGAACCAGTCACATATCTCCACAGTTTACGACCCTTGAGAAAAACAGTCATATTCTAAGACCATGCATGATAGCTAGTAGGACCATCCAACATAATGGTGATAGGACGTATGATGTCGCGTTCATTTTGTTGAGCCATAATGAAGAAAATGACCAAAAAATGAGATTTAGAGACCTCAAATGCAGAAACGGAGCCCAAAATCGGAATCTACGCGAAAAACTGAGCAAGACAGGTCCTGTTGAAAAATTTTGACTTTGGTCAAAGTCAACGGTCAAAGTCAACGGTCAACGGTCTGGTCAACGGTCAACGGATGATGCTGACGTGGCTGATGACGTCACCCTAGGGCTGACGTGGCAATCCGTGAAACGAAGCAAGGCGCGTGAGGCGCGTGACCGGCGCGTGAGGCGCGTGAGGCGCGTGAGGCGCGTGGAAGGGAGAGACGGTGCGTGGCGGAGCGTGGAAGCGCGTGGAGGCGCGTGCTCGTGAGGCAGAAACTTCTGACGGCGCGTGGGGGCGCGTGCAAGGTTTTTTCTGGAAAATTTTTGTTGGGTTTTGCTCGGGACTGTCAGATCTGTCAATGTGTACCTTTACTTTGGCGGTTTGATCAACAAACTGATGAAATCCGAGTGTTTTAGGGTTGTGGACGTGACGGCGGTGACTCGCTTCTGACAGTGACTACTGGATGAAGGCGAGAGCAGCGGAAGAACGCCGGAGATGTCCACAGGAACCAAAAAAATCAGAGGAAAGGCTCTGATACCATGTTAACAATATAAAGAAAGAGAGAATGACTGAATAGTCAGTATAATAATCTGTATAAAGCAATGTACAAAAGAGAGCCTTATATAGGCTAGGTATGTGTGCAGTACAAGTAAGGCTAGGTATGTGTGCAGTACAAGTAATATAAGTGCAGTACAAGTAATATACTGGGCTAAGCCCAATGGGCTAATACAGCCTAATCTATACACTAACAATTACATCCATTCCAATTTTATTTGACAGAAAGATAAAATGCATTTGTTGAATTAACTACAACTAAGTTGGTTCTTCGCTAAAGAGGATGTCAAGTCAAAGCTGCTCCAACAATGTGATTTCCAGAAGTGTCCAATCCTTATGATGAGCCAAATTACATGAAACACAACACAAAGAAAAACCATAGGTAGATTCTTAGGCAATGTGAAAGCAATTTAAATGACATTTGACAATTTTTTTATTTTTGGGGGCATTCATTTATTTTGGTGAAATTGTTGCTCAAAATTTAGTTCTGACTTAAAAGGACTCAATATTTTGTCTCTAGCCTAAAACAAAAACATGAATATTGAGAGTGAATGTATAAACTTAATTAATTTCTTTCACATATTTAAAATTATTGTTTATGTTTATGTACATATTTGTGCTTAATTTTTTTTTTTGTTAAATTCATTAAATGAATAACAAAAAATTAAATCAAAGTTGATAGTTTTATCGATTGATGTTACCTATAAAGGATTTTAAATTCTTTGGAGTATAAGTTGAACTTTATTTTGTTGAAATATTTGCATTTATTTTTGAAAACTCTAATGCATGAGAGAGAGAGAGAGAGAGAGTAATATATATATATATATATATACACACATTACTCCTCCAAGTTGATCTATAAGGTTGATGTTGTCCCACAATACAAATGCCTACATATTACTTGAGAATAGATGAGAATAAATGTGTATATAGGTTTGTGGTTTGAAGACAAGAAACTATAATATATATAGAGATAATGTTGGACCACGTTATAACTCGCGAATCAAGATAATTAATCCAAAACTTTATCATGAAAATCACTAAATCAAATTATTTCATAGTAAAAAAATTCATCAATATGACTATAGCCAAAATACTTGTACAATGATATGTGTATAACTATTCTCATGCCAAAACAATTTAAAAGTCTTGTTAGTTTTAACAACTTTGTGTCATTATCCTATCTATGACATCTCTTTCAAAAATTTTCATATTAGTCATATATTATCAAAATTGTTTTTTATTTTGTTTCTAAAAAAGCAAATTGTTTTTATTTCTCTTTTAAAGAATACCATGTTTTTAGATATCTCAAAATGTAATAAAGGATCTATAAGGACATGACATGTACATTTATATGTTGTGAAATCACATGATTACACTAAATTATTTGATAACATTTATCAATTATACTAATATACTACAATTCAAAAATTAATTTACTTGAGTTCTCACATGCAATGTTGTTACATTTTATTTAAATTTCCCAACTATAAATCAAAGGTTTTATGTTTATGTGTATGTTTATATAGATAGGTAATTCTGTAAATTTTTCAATTATAATATTGAAACGTATAAAAAAAGTTCATCTATTAAATATAAAATAGCATAAAATATCTTACTCTAAATACATAATAGTCCACAATATGAATTTGTTAACAATATTAGATATATTCATGTGAACCACAACAAAATAGAAAGTTACTCAGTTAGTTAATATGCGTAACATATGCGTATTGTTCATGTACGTGTGTAATTGTCAAAAAATCTCCCGTTAGAGTTTGGTTTCCATTTATACAGAAATAAACGTGTTTCTTTCAATCAAAAA
This sequence comes from Quercus glauca, assembly GCA_023736055.1. NCBI lineage: Eukaryota > Viridiplantae > Streptophyta > Magnoliopsida > Fagales > Fagaceae > Quercus > Quercus glauca. Next base: position 22,340,570 of record CM043318.1, on the reverse strand, counting down.
GTATAATTACTGTTGTATTCGGGTAACGTAATAATTACCTACAAATACACGTGTATATAGAAAGTAAGAATCTAAAAATTCTAAACCAATCTAACGGACAAAATGGGCTTTTGCCATTTTCAGTTAAATTAATTAGCCTTATGCCCTCTTTCCCAAACTAATTAGGGAAATGCTCCTCTTTTAAAACTCGATTTTTGATAAATCGAGTTAGATCCTATAGCGGCGTTTTTAAGGACCTATAGTGATGTTTTCAAGACTTATAGTGGTGTTTTGTAACTCGATTTATATAAAATCGAGTTATAGGTAAAAAAAATTGCCTATAACTCGATTTAATGGAAGTCGAGTTAAAAAACGTCACTATAGGTCTTGAAAATGTCACTATAGGTCCTTAAAAACACCGCTATAGGACTCCAAATTTTTTTTTTTTTTATAACTCGATTTTGAGAAAATTGAGTTTTAAAAGAGGGACATTTCCCTATTTAGTTTGGGAAGGAGGGCATAAGGCTAATTAATTTGGTTGAAAATGGCAAAAGCCCATTTTGTCCTTAATCTAACTGCTATAAAAAACGAAAAGTGCCTCCTTATTCCAATTTCCAATGCAACTATTAGGTGCTATCTATAATTTACTCTCTTTTATTTATTTGTTATTTGCATCACTCCTCAAACTTGGATATGATTTTTTTTTTCTTTTCCTGCATATATCTAGATATGATTTAATATTATATTCTATTGAATCTATTATATATATTTACTATATACTAGCCTCATCACACGTGCTCCACGCGTGCGATGAGACTTTTTTCTTTTTTGGATTAGTATTATAATTTTTTACTTATTTTAATTTGAGATTTATACTTATTTTTCCACAAAATTTGCAGGTTTAGAACCACTAATATGGCCAAAAAATAAGGCTAGTTCTAAAAAATGAACACAAAATAACATTGAAATATGTTTAGTTTTTTTTTTTTTTAATAGGAAACCGTGGGTGGGATTTTTTTAAAGAAGGTGGGGTAGTTTTATTTTATTTTTAACAGAACTTAGGATAGGTGTTTTTGTAATAGAAAACCGTAGGGTGGTTTTTTTTCTAAGAAGGTGGGGTAGTTTTATTTTATTTTTAACAGAACTTAGGATAGGTGTTTTTGCAATAGAAATCCGTAGGGTGGTTTTTGTCTAAGAAGGTGAGATGGTTTTTTTTTTTATGAGAAAGTGGGGATTGTGGAGAGTTTTTATTTTTTCACTTTTTTGTTATTAATTTTTATCGATTTATGGTTTTAACCCTATTTTTTTTGTTTTTTAGGAATTTATATCAATGTAGAAGTAGAAATTTATTATTTTTGTCAATTTATTATTTTAACTCCATTTTTAAGTTTTAGGTTAATTAATTTAGGGGTATTTTTGACAGTCAAAAAGTAATAACTAACTTTCTGAATCCTTAATTTACTATTTTAACTCAATTTTTAAGTTTTAGGTTCATTAATTTAGGAATATTTTTGACAGTAAAAAAAGTAATAACTAACTTTTTGAATCCTTTTAATATATACTGATATATATATATATATATATATATATGGAGAAGTGCTACGTCCACAAATTATGAAAAAGTTATGGACATAGTACTTCTCATATGTGTGTGTATATAATTTTCACTTTTAAGTTATTATTAACATCAGGATACTATTAAAAAAAAAAAAAAACACTTTTGGGCAGATTGAATGGTAAAAGTCTTTTTAAAATCTTGATTGATATGTGATGACTGGATGAATATTAGTTTTATTAATGACTATTGAGATAATTTTCTTTATTAAATTAGATTATTTCAAATTAAATTGTTTAGAATATTCTATATAGCCCATAAGACAGATTTTTGTATTTATCTCCAAAAATATATATGACAAATTCTTCCGTATTTTTTGTGCATTTTTTTAAAAAGTAAATTAATTATACACGTATTATGCATGTAACGTTTTTTCTCTATTTCCTTAGTTTTTTTGCCGATTTTTCTAAACGTACTTTTCTTGAATGATACCGAATTATAGATGCACGTACATTTACCATATTATACGCTTACTATGAATTACTAACTATGGAAAGTTTGATTATTCTTTAAGTATCAGGACTTCTTATTCATTTAGAACGTGGGACTACCATCCATACCATTGGAACCTTCAATGGTAGTAGAGTTCATGGCTTGTAAGAAAGAGAGCATATCACCACGGTACCACCACTATCATCATCATCATCATCACGACAGCTACCCTCCTTTTCCACCAACCCATCGACAATCACTCATTCCATTAATTTGTTGAACATGGTTTTTCAAACCATTAGAGGACAAATTTTATGACTGGTTACATCTGTTTCATATTACAATTATCATCAACAGATTGTATATCCTAAAGAACTACTATTGTGAGTGGGGTTGGCGTAGTGCCTTTTACCCATAATATTTACCAAGTACACAAAGGTTTCATATTGCACAAGAAATTTTGGGAAAATATTGAAGAACTTCATAATCAAACTGAAAATATTTCTGACAAGGCAGAGACTGAGATCATAAAACAAGAACGAGAAAAATTCAAATTTTTGATTGAATCAGACCCCTAAGAATTTAACAAGATCTACTTGAAATTTAAGATTACATCGTCTGGGGGTAAGATATAAGAGTCTAATGATCAAAAGGATGGAGAAGTTTCAAGTCTTGGTGAATATTTTCTGCAAAAATGGGAAACAGAGAAGAACACAGGAAAACAAGATAATGAAAAAATAGAAACAGATCAACCTAGGAACCAAACGACACAATTTCGCAAACCCAAGAGAAGCCAAACATGTTGTCGATCACTAAGTGGGGATGCTCCCTTCTGTAGCATGAGCAAACTTTTTCGGAACTGGTTAGGAATGGGCCCCGCTACCCCAGCCAGGTTTTGTTCCAAAACAAAGTCATTTTATCCGAAGGGCAAGTCTTCAGTATAGTAGTTCTGTGCTGTTTCATTGGTGAGACTCTTTAACATTCTGTAATGTGGATTTTTTTTTATAGAATGAAAGTATAATTTTTAGTTAAGTACCCATATGACTGAATTTAAAAAAAAAAAACCTAAGTAACCTAAGGTACTATACCTAAATTGGTTTATAACAATGATTTTTCGACCTTGTTAGACGAAACTCTTTCAACGATAAAAAAAAAAAAAACTAGAAAGGCACATGATTAACAAGATGCCTTTCTGTAGCCAACACCGTTAAGTGACACCAATTTGTGTAAAAAGTTTTCTAAAGCTACTTCAGATCCAAGATTCAATCCAATTCGTGCTGCCCCAAAATCCTCAAAACAACCTGTAAGTTTGTAAGGCCTCAACCCAAACTCCCTAGTCCACTTAGAAAGACTATTAAAAACCTTAGCCCACCTCCAATCATAAGCCCGAAATACAATCCAATTGGAAGTCCCATTTTGGAGCCCAACTCAAGATAAAACTCCAAACCTGAATCTGGACCTAAAACGTGACACTGACCTAAGATTCAAAAACGAATTGGGCCTAACTTAAGATAAAATCATAAAATGACTTTCTGTCATTTGAATGATTAGTCATATAGTTTGTTTTATATATTTTGTTTCATACAAGTGTGCTTTTATTTTAACGTTTTGGTGTGTTTATATTTTCAAGACAATATTTGTAACTTTTTTGTACTTGGTTTGCTTATATTATATTAGTGAGTTTGGTTTGTTTATAAATTGTAGTTTGTTATCATATTGTAATACATTTCTTGGAATTTTATATTTTAGTTAAAATGACCATTAAAATCTCGTTTGATTCTTCCAATAATGAAATACTTTGAGAGGGTGTTTGGTAGAGTAGTTTGAGTAATGTTATTTGTAGTTTTTTGAAATACGTGTGGGTGAAAAAGTGTGTGAAAAAGTGTGTAATATTATTTAAAATATAAAAATGTGAGTTTGAGATGCAAGACCAAACAGCCCTCAATGACATTAATTTTCGATCATGGAAGTGTCATTATATTATAGGTAAATTGCTATTTGCCATGTGGCATTGTTTGTTCACATCATTTTAAATAGATAAAATATTACGCCATTTGTCATCATTGTGTGCATCAACAAGTTGTGGGATCTAACTTTTATGTTATATTATTGATAGATAGATAAATAGATTGGGCATAGAAAGCTCACATGAGCATTGCATATCTATATAACGAGAGACAAACATGGAGGTAGGAACATAAGGCTCATAAGTAAAGGGATACCTTTCTTTTTCTTTTTTCCCTTTTTCTTTTTTGTTGCTAATAATCGATACCTTACTAAGAATAAACACTTGAAAGAGACATTGAAGGTAGTTTCTTAGCACTGAAAAAGATCAAGTAGAGGGCCTAAGAAAGGCCAAATGCCAAGGCAACCTGTCCAGTTAGCATCAGCGAGAGAAGTCATGGAGAGCTAGAGTAAGGTTTTGAAACCCGGACCGTTCAATGAACCGTAAAAAGGAGAGGTTCAAGGTTTTTGAGGTCGAACCGAGGACGAACTGTGATGACGTCATAATTAATTTAATAATTAAATAAAAAAATTTATATTAAATTAATATAAATATAAGAAATAACTAAAATAATTAAATTAAATATAAAAATCTATCTTTCAAATGTATTTTTTTATATCATAACTTTCACAAGACAAATAAGAAATATCAAATACTAAGCAAAGGTAGATATAGTATTTATTTATATGTTGATTAGTTAAACTTGTGATAGTAATAATAATATACAAATTATAAGGACACTTATATTATATTAAGTAAAATAAAAATTTTAAATTATTTAATAGTTTTAAATTAAAATAATTATATACTCAATTATATCTATTGCTTTTAAAAGAAAGTAATTTTAGAATTATACAATTTTATATATTTTTTGGCACAATTGTGAATTTGAATACCTATCATTTACCTATACTCATTATTTTTTCTTTATTAGTTACTCTCTATCGCATCACAATTACAGTAAAAAACTTATGAGATAAATTGTGGTTTTAGATTTTTTTTCTTTAAAAAAAATTGTAAATATTAATTGAAACTTGAAGTACTTTTTTTTTTTTGAGCACAACGATAGAAAACTTTTATTAAAATGCAAAATATAGTCATACAAGTAAAGCTAGTGCATACACTAGTGTAGGGGGGACATCCACTACATCCAATGTTGTCCCAAAGGCAAAAACCGCAGATAGCCATATAAGAGCACTCACAGCAGTGGTGCTATATTGCTATAATGCTATAATTTAGCTCCTCCAATACCTAAAATGATGCTCCAGCAGTGGAGCTATATCCATTTTTTTTAGCTCCACATGAACAGTGCACATCTATAGATAGATGTGCACTGTTCATCAGAGCTAAACAAAAAAAATAATATTTAATTCTGGTGGAGGATTAAAATAATACGCTCTTGTTTTTTTTTTTTTCATTCTTTTATCTCTTTCTCACTCCATGCCTCTCTCTCACTCCGCACCTCCGTCTGAAGTCTCATCCTCTCCCCAAAACTCTCTCAAGCTCTCATCCTCTCTCAGTCATTGTGTAATCTCACCGTCCCGACCAGCCGTCCTCAAGCTCTCATCCTCTTTCTCACTCCGGCCCGACCAGTCGTCCCAAGCCTTTCTCAAAACTCACGGTCACTCTCCTTTCTCACCATCACTCTCTCAAGCTCCCTCATTCCCCGCCGCCGGCCCGACTCAGCCGTCCCAAGCCGCCCATCGCCTCACCCACGCCGCCGATCACTCAGATCCACGCCGCCCAAGTCCCAAGTCGACCTAAGCCCTAAGCCCCAAGTCCAAAACTGACCCACACCAACCCATTTCGCCTTCTCTTCGGTCTGACCCATCTCGGCCTCTCTGATCCAGCTCAGCCTCTCTTCTCTTCTGTCTGACCCACCAAGTCTGAAGCTTGCTTACTGATCAGGTGAGTTGTCTTTGTCTTCTTGGGATTTTTTATTTGGGTAATTGGAATGATAAATTTTTAATGTCAGTTGGGAATTTTCTGTTTGCAGGGAATTTATATTTGTTGATTGTAATGATAATTTGCAGAGAATTGGAATGTACTGGGAATTTTATGTTTGCAGGGAATTTATGTTCTTGTTTTTAATGTATTGGTGTAAATGTTAGTTTGAGAATTTTTTGTGTGCAGGAAGGCTACATTTTTTTGGTTTCTGTTTTGGCGGCGGAGGTGGCGATGGCGGTGGCAGTGGCAGAGGTAGCAGAGGCGGTGGCGGTAGCAGTGGCGGTTACAGGTGGTTGTGATTGTTGTTTATTGTAGTGAATATATTATTTTATTGTAGTTGATATATTATTTTATTATGATGTTTGTATTATTTTATTGTGTTGAAAGCTAAAATAGATCTACTGCTGCAGCAAGTATGTAGGTAAAATAGATAAAGTAACTTTTGGTGGAGCTAAAAAGCTAAATTTTTAGCTCCACTGCTGTGAATGCTCTAAGACCAAAAGAAGACAGCCCCATTCCCAGTACTTTAAAAGTTAAGATATTTGTCACATCACATTGGGCAAGGTGAAAAAAAGGAATGGCTAAAACTTGTCTACCTTTCCAATGTAATCACGTGGAGGGGCTTTGGAAACACAAATAGAAAAAGAATACAAAAACTAAAAGAGAGAGTGGAGACGGACAAATGAAAAGAGAAAGGGGGAAAAAGAAGAAAGAAGAAGAAGAAGAAGAAGATGAAGGAGAAACAGCAGGCAGTAGCAGAAGATTTGGCGTGACTGGAAACAGCAGCAGAAGATGAAGGCGTGACTGGTGACTTGTACTTGGTGCAGCCCCTGTTTAGTCGTCTTCTTCTTCCATGTTTATTATTATTTGTTTCCTACCAATCCTTTGGTGCAAGATCTGAAGAAAGTCCGTATGCTGGTGTTAGATGAAAAAAAGACCGTGAGAACCGTTCACGGTTCTAAGAACCGTGGGGTTTGACCGGGGTTCACACGGTTTCACGCTTTTTCTTCATAGAGAGATTTTTAAGGTTAAAAGAACCGAAACGAAGAGAGGTTCGCGGTTAACCTGGTCAGACCGTACAGTCCGGTCTGGGTTTCAAAACCATGCCCCAACTTTCCGTATGAATATTCAATTCAAACAATGAGTAACTTATTTATTTCCCATAAATGTTTGCACATAATAAAACTCTCTATACATGTCCATGTTTTTTGAACCTGGATTGGTAGGAAATAGATTTGTCACCATTGCCTTATGCTCAAAGCAACATATGAATGTGTGCATCTGAACATGATGTAGCTAATTATTGAACATAGTCTATGCTTCTATGTAAAAGTCTGGTACATTTTTCTAAATATCTAGACCATGCATATGTGCATAAATCTGGGTTGATACCAGAGTTAATTTTTCTATTCTCATGGATGCCCTTTATTATACTGAGCTGGTACTTTGAAATTCATCTTACTTCTAAAAATTCAATTAACTGGAACACACTAATTATAAATGCACTAGAGAAGTGGTGACTTTATAGGTGGGTTGATTTCCCCTAGAGAAATTGTAAGCTTGATGCCAAATTCTCATCTTCCTGGGAATTCGGATAAATATTAAATAATGGAAACTATTATGAGCAATAAAATTTAAAAGTTATAGTTATTGCTGATTTAACCTATCTACATGGACATTTTAATCATATTTCACGTATTCTTTGATTCTGTTTGACTCTATTTAGGTTAATATATTGTGTTTAATTATTTTTTTATGTTTATTTTGGTATTTTTGCCATGTTTGGTTTATTTGTGATTTTTTTTCCTTTGTGTTTTATTTAATTTTCAACTTTCCATGTTTAATTTATTTTGTTTGATTGTGTTTTATTTGTTTCCTTTTATATTATGATGTGATCTTTAACATGTTGTGTGTGTTATTTTATTTAAGTGCATGATGTATGTTTAGGTTAAGGATTAGGGCTCTTTCAATAATATCTTTATCTAAATATGGCCTAGCAACACATAATGAAGGCTGGCCCAAAAGTCGGGCGGTCTTAGGTGCCTAACACCTTCTCAAGCTATACCCAAACTTTAGACTCATAATCTGGTATGCAGACCTATGTATGTAAGTGAGTGGCCCAAAAGGCCCAATATTGTTCTTAGACCTAATCTAGGTGGCAACTCCATTTTTTCACCCTCTGCCATGGTCCACTCCCAAAGGCCGAGGCGTACTCCCTTGCGCCCACACCTAGTCTTTAGCTTCGTCCGCCTCTAGTACTTCCCTATTGAATATTTTCACATATGCCATGAGTGACTCATTCTCTCCCTGCTTGATCGTGAGTAGGTGATCCGTTGGCCTCTTTTGTCTCTGTAAACCGATGAAGTGATGCACAAATGAAGTACTCAATTGTTCAAAATAGTTAATGGACGACGAAGCCAACTTATTGAACCATACACGTGCTGCCCCTTTAAGAGTTGTCAGAAAGGACCGACATACGATCTTGTTAGGGGTTTGTTGTAAACTCAGGGTCGTCTTTAAAGTGGTTATGTGATCCAATGGGTCCTTCAGACTGTTATATGAATCGAGCTATGGAAGACGAAACTTGGGTGGCAAGGGGCACTCCAAAACCTTGGTCATGAAAGAAGAGTCTGTCCTTTTCACCATCCCATCTAGGTTTTTAATCATTTTCTCCTTTATTGCACTTTTTAGTTTGTCAATCTCCTTCCTCTTGTTTCTAAGGAGGTCGTCGTTTGTCCTTTCAAAATGTTCCGTTCTCTTTGTGCCTTCCCTCCTGCAGCTAATGTCTGAGCTTTAGACTTCATCTAGATTTTTGTTGTGCTCGATCCTCTTTGGTGAAGGGAGATCTTCTCTTTGTTGTAATTGTTGTCTCATCTCCTGATTTTGCTTGGTCAGGTCTTCCATATTAGTTGTGAGTGTTTAGATTTGCAAGGCCAAGGCTGCTGGATCTTATTGTACAGTGGATTCCATCGGAATGTAGATAATTGAATGGTAGAGCTATGTTTCCAAACTTGAGTTTGAATGCGTCCCCACAGACGGCACCAAACTGATGAAGCCAAGTATGTTAGTCTATATGTTGTCTAGACAGAATCTAATGGCAATGGGTTTGAGACTTGCAAAAGAATAGAAAAGATGTTTCTCCCTTCAAGGTTACTAGCGTGGTGCCAACCAATGAGCCTCTGATGACAAAGTCAGATGGTAATTGAAAGAGATAGGTCTATATGTGAGTATATTGTAGTGAGTATATGTACCTTCTCTTACCTTCTTTGTCTTTCTAGCCATTAGAGGTCTTCAATGGTGGTCTTAATGGCTTTGGTAATGCCTCTGCTGATTTAATGGGGAGATTTGATGATCCTGCCAATGGTCATGTTAACGCGTGTGTCCGTTGGTAACGGCCCATGCATTAAATGCGTGTTTAAGGCTTTTTGGTCGTCCAAAGACTCATGTAGACATTGGGAATTTATTGGTTCATCAACGCATATTGGGAGTGAATGTATAAACTTAATTAATTTCTTTCATATGTTTAAAATACAAGTTTATATTTATGTACATGTTTATGCTTTTTTTAGGGGGTTAAATTCATTAATGAATTACAAATAATTAAATCCAAGTTGATACTTTTATAGCTTGATATTACTTCGAAAAGATTTTAAATTCTTTGAAGTATAAGTTGAACTTTAATTGTTATAATATTTGCATTTATTTCTGAAAACTCTAATGCATGCATGAGAGAGAGAGAGAGAGAGAGAGAGAGAGAGAGAGAGAGAGAGATTTGAATATATATATATATATATATATATATATTACTCTTCCAGATTAATCTATAAGATTGTCAAGGCCTACACCACAAATGTTTGCATATGCCCCTACAATAAACGTGAATAAATGTGTGTATAGGCATGGAGACACCGAATCCTAAATCACGGCAGCCAAAGTCATTCAACACTCACAATCATGACTGTAGGATGCTTCACTTAATCCTTCACTACGACAACCTACAACAAAATTTTTACATGAAAAAAAATAATTAAATTGATTGTATAAATATATAATATGACTATAGTCAAAATATTTGTACAACAAAATGTGTTTAACTATTCATACCAAAAATATTTAAAAGTCTTGTGAGTTTTGACAAATTTGTGTTATAGTCCCATCTATGCCCTCTTCTTCAAAACTATTCATATCAGTCATCTATTATCAAAAATTATTTTTATTTCAATTCTTAAAAAAGAATTTTTTTGAATTTAATTTTCAATGATAACCATGTTTTTAGACCTCTCAAAATGGAATAAAGGATCAACAAGGACATGATGGATTTATTTATATGTTGTATGTGGAAAATTTCACATCACATGGTTTCAAAAAAATTATTTGATAACATTTATCAATCATGCACATATACTAAAATTCAAATATTAATTTAATTAAGTCCTCACATGCAATATTGGTAGATCTAATTTAAAATTTCCAACTATAAATTGAACATTTATGTTTATGTGTAAATGTTCAATTTATAGAAAATGTAAGATTTATGTAATTCTTTTAATTTTTTATTAAAATGTTCAATTTATGTTTACATGTAATTTTTTTAATTCTTTTAAAAGTCTTGTAATTCTTTTAATTCTTTTAATAGATGAACATTTTCTATACATTCCAACTATAAATTGAACATTTATGTAATTCTTTTAATTTTCCAATATTAAGATTGAAATGTATAGAAAATGTTCATCTATTAAAACATAAAATTACGTAAATTTTCTTACTCTAAATGCATAATAGTACACAATACGTTGTTAACAATATTAGATATATTCATATTAACCACAATAGAATAGAAAGTTTGTTTATTCTATAATTACTAGTAAAACTCATTCATTCAGAACATTAAATTATTTTGGTGAAAATATATTTTTCATTCCTACAGTTTGGGTCAATTTTTATTTGGTACTCACTTTTTTGTGGTCCTTACTTTAGAGGGTGATAAATTTCAACTAATCACAAATTCCCACGTCATCCATCAAGTCCACGTAATACTTTTGAAACGGCCAATTCCATAGTGCTACGTGCTACTTAGTGGGTTCCATTGTTGTTATTCATAAACCAATGAAAATATTCCAAATTTCAAAGAATAAAAATTACAAAGGAAGAGCCAATCACACGTCAACACATGTTGATATTTAATTTAACATTGCACAAGTAGTCAAATTAAATACTATCATGTGTTAATTTAAATTAAAACACTTTAGCCAATCATATAATGCTACGTGTCCCTTAGAGAACAAAATATAAAATCCCTCATTTTAAATCATGACACATGTCACCAATGAGAGCCAATCGCGTGCCTTGAAATCTCCTCAAGACTCCTATCAATAGAGACTCCCCTCAATCTTATGGAAAAGCTTCAGACATTGAGAAACATTAAGAAGTCTTGAAGCTTTGCCTGGATCAAGCTCCAAAACCTCCAGGAGCACAAGAACTTCAACTTTCGAATCCCAAGAACATTTGAAGCAACATCATTCAAGTCATCCTTTTAAATCTCAAAATTCATTAGAATCAAGCTCAAAAGTCTCCATAAACACCAAGAGACTACAAATTAATGAAGCTCTATAAATCCAAGCCTCTAAAGCCCTTAAGAACTTCCACTACAAATCTTTGAAGTCAAAGAATATTCAAAAAATATTCAAAGAACATTCAGCCAAATCATTCTTCCAAAGTCTCAAAGTTCTATTAGAATCAAGTTTCAAAGCCTCTAGAAACTTCAAAGTTTTTGATCCATTGAAACTTCATCGGATTCAAGCTCTAAAGTTCTAAAGAATTTTCACCACAAATCTTTGAAGATCAAGAATATTTAAAGAACCCATGAAGAACAAGAAGAACACGAAGAGAAAGAAATCTCTAACAAGAACATGGCTAGAGATTTATTGCTATATCATTCCAAAGACTTTTCAATCCATTTTCCAATACATATGAAGGACATTTTGTGTTTGAATCAAGACTACATCAACGCAATACTTGAATTGTAGACTTTTCCAAAGAGATTGAATTAGAGGATTATTCTGTTATATTATAATCTAAATATAGAGAATTGTACCTACAAATTTATCAATACAAATATACATTTGTGAAACATATTTGATTATTTGATTTCCAAACTTGAGATTTTTTGTTTTCACCTACATCTTCTCTTTCATGGCCACGATATTCTCGGTGAGCTTCTCAAATTGTTTGTTCCTTTCATAATCGACCTTATCTCTTTCATCCCAACCTTTCCCTTCTTCATCATTAGGAATTTCTACATCCGTGGTCTTTTTCAGCTTGGCTTCTTCTAGTTTGGTGAGGCGACTCCCCATCTTCTTGAGAACATCACTTTGCTCTTCTATTGCCTTAAATATCCTTTGTGCGGTCTCATCATCTATTGGAGCGGCCATTGTTACTTGATATGATTCTCCTTCTTGAAATACTTCTTCTTGATGTGTGTCCTCAATCTTGACCAAGCATCTTCCGTGCTCTTCTCGGACCCAAATAGGAGTGGGGAACGTGTTTACTTGATCTTGGTGGTGCAATGGTGCCTGAAAAGAAGTCTTATTTCTATTAAGTCCATGTCCCAATTTAAAAGATCTTTTTTAAATTTAGATGTTTTTAGAAAGTCTTTAAGTCTATTTTAATGAAAGTCCGATTACAAAATCACTCCCTTTCCTCTCATGGATTTTGCCTCTTGTTTCATTTGGGCCTTAGTCCACTTACAAAAAAAATGCTCTCACCTTACTCTCATGGGCTTTCATTAGAACGTACTTGGAGATTTTCAACCCATTGTACCAAATATGGACTTACAATATATTCATAACCTTTAGACTTTTCTCTTTTTAATTTCATTTGTTGGAAAATCTGGTTTTGTATCTCATACAAAACATACAGCAGAAGCAACAAACACAGATCTACTTCAATCATGAAAGATAACATGTAACCATGAATTTTAGAATAAAGAATAGAAAGCGTACCTTGATGCAGTGAATTTCAAAACAAAACTTGAGTATTACTTAGGAAGACTTTTAATCTTCACTTCAATTCCACTTGATGCCCAAGAAGTGTGGTCTCTCAATCAATTTCCAAGGAGAGAATAAAAGAGTGTCCAACACTCACTGAAAGCTCGAAAATCGTGTTGAAAACACACGAGCGGTTTAGACCCCCAAATTAAAATAACGGCTTGGTTGATTTTACACTAACTTAATGATAAGTGCGGAATAGTGTAAACACAAGCGTATGAGCACAACAACTACTCTAATCCATATTTAAAGCAACACAGCAGTAAAAATGAAATAAACAAGAGTAGGGAAGAAGGATGCAAACACAAATAACACCGAGACGTGTTATCGAAGAGGAAACCGAAGAACTCGGCGAAAAACCTCTCCGCCGCCCTCCAAGCGGAAATCGATCCACTAGACAATCAGTTGGGATACATGGATTAGCAAAAGACCCTCCAAGCCTAGTCTACCTGATGTACCTAAGCCCTCCAAGCTCCTACTCCAACAAGGCTTCTCGGAACCGTGTCTTGTCCTAGTTATCCGGATCCCGCAACAAGCTCCATGTTGCATCTGCCATTAAAGGCTTCTTCCAATGCTTCCCAGCAGCACCAAAACGTCACTCAGCACTCTCAAAGGTGTGTCAAGTGTTTGGGCTATCAACCTCTCAAAGATATGGATAATGGAGAGGGAATGGTTGAGGAGATACCACAAGCAAAATGTTTAGAGAAGGTGGGGAAGACAATCTCTAATTACCAAGGTGTTTGGCTAGGGTTTTCTCTCTGAAGCATACCTCAACAATTGTGGGTAATGATGATATATATAGGAGGGGTGCAAAAGGTGTGACTCAAAAAGTACAAGCTGGCAGAACAGCTAGTCTCGCGGGTGTCTCGCGGGAAGGCCTTACCCGCGAGATACTCGCGAGACACAGTTGTCTCCACCTGGCATGACTCTTCGCATTCCAGCATGTGCCTGGCACATGTTTCACTTCGCGGGAAGCTTGGTCGCGACATACCCGCGAAATACCCGCGAGAATCCTTCTCCTCTTCAAATGCTTGAGTCTTCAACACTCTTTCTCTCACACACCCCTTACATCAAGTCCCACAACAAATACAGGGTTTTAAACGATTGAACATGATTACAATCAAATTTGGCACGGAATAAAAGCCAACAAAAACACAGTTGTAAATTACAACTTTACACTCACATACATCATTTCATTTCTTTTATGATCTTAATGAAAAACCACTTAAAAGACATCTATAAATTCTATATGTTTCTCTCCTTTTATACAACTGATTATCTAATTGGGCTAGCCTTTTGGGCCATTCCAATTGGGCTCTAGTGTGTGGCTTGGAGTGGAACCAAAAGGGACCAATAAGACACTAGCTCCAATGGGCCTTGGGCTTTTCCGTCAACTCTTGACAGGTCCAAAGTTTCCATTAATTATATTCAATACCACTATAAGAATATAATTGCATTCTAAGCCTTATCTATAAATTATATCCCAAGACTTTATTATATATTCAACTCCTTCATTAAAATATTCGTAGTAATACAAAGTCATGAATGTAGACTGCCATTTTGAAGATTACTACATCTTAATCCTTGAGTACCTGGTTTAATCCTTTATGTTATTCATAATATATTTATGAAATCCAATTCCATAAATATATACTTTAGTAACTCTTTATTAAAGTAGTTGGGTTCAACATTCTGAATAACCAAATCCATTAAACTTATCTCAAGGGAATATTTTATATCTCCGTTAAGAGATTAGAAATTTCATCTTGAGAATATATGTTCCATCAACACTAAATGCGGCTGCCCAACATACTGAGGTTTTGACCATAACTTATAGATCTCACTCCTGATATATCAAAGCAACCTACATCTCATGATCATGTCCATTATTCTCTCAGGATTTAGAGTTGATGTAAATAGAAGTCGTGAGATTTATTATTCATTTGACAGTCGTTAGGAGAATAATAAATCTCACTGCGGTCCAGTTCAATATGTTTTAACTCTTAAAACATATCAACATATTAACTAGAAGTCTCCACTTCCATGATCAAGACAAATCATCTTAGTTGATATGTTATAGTCTTCACAAATGAAATGCCCAATTTCATCACCGACTACGAACTAAAATTATGAGTTTATAAAGAACTTGTGATTTATATCTTCTGTGACTTTTCACATAAATTACATACTATACATCTCATGGACTAAGATAATGTCCCATTAGTTTATGAATAGATAGTCTCATATAATTAAATAATTTAATTATTTATGACATGCCAATAAATTAGATTTTAGGGCACAAACCCTAACATCATTATCATCATCTTTTTTTGAAGTAGCCTTCTAGTTAGAATATATTGTAGTCTTTCCTTCAAAGTCCATGAATTTCTCATTATTTTGGGCCTAGGCATACAACAAAGAGGCCCAAGATTAGGGAATTTCATATTGATTCGTTGGATGCTAAGGCCATAGCATACTTGTTACCTTAAGCCTAAGGTTCTCTTTTTCAAAAGGCCTTTTGATTTGGGCTTATGATATCAATTATTCTATGGTCTTATGAACCTTCCAAGTTAAGATATGCCTTGGACTTTGGGATAAGTCTCTTATATGTGAGAACTTCTTTTATTTTATCCCAAACAAATCTTAGGTTATGTCATAACTTTTGGGTCATCCTTCAATTTTATACCTTTTATTTTTCCTTTAGAATTAGGTGAATACAAGATATATGGTTGAACAAACAAGAGATATAAAGGGTACCCTCCTTTTGATAGGATCTACGATCTTTGTAAGTGTGGGTAGGCTCCCTAGAGTTAAAAGGATAGATAAGTAGGTCATTCACAACTAGGTGGGTCATGATTCCAACCAAGGGCTTAAATGGACCTTTGTGGATTGGTGGCAAATCGTTAAAGTACTCAAAGTCCATCATAGGCAATGGCACACATTGTGAGTTAATGGGATGAACTTCAAAAGACTTTGGCTCGAATGGAGCGTACTCATCTTCCCGCTATCACCAACCGAGGTAAAGGGACAAAAGAACCAAGTAAAAGTGTGTGCAAACAAGTATTTAACAAGCCTTTATTAGGATTAAGAAATACGACACATTGGAATCAAACTCTCTATCCCCAATGGATTCGCCATTGTAGGCGCCACGCGTTGTTTATTAGGGGAGTTCACCTCGACTGACTGGACCAGGGCGGAGAAAAGGAGTCGCCACCTATTTTTATGGTCTAGAAACCATCAATATAACGCACTTACGTGGAAGGACTTGATCTTACTACTAGAGTATGGGTTCGGAGTTTAGGAATGGTCTTGGGAAGGTGTTAGGCACCCAAAACTCCCCGACCCTTGGGTTGGCTTCCACTCATTGTGTCTTACATCTTAATCCTATTAAAGACACACTCAATACTATATCCTAAACACACACACACACACACTGGTATACATCTAAGCATACAACATGCCATCGAACGTCCCAAAACCTATCATTCATCTATCATGCTCATCAACCAACCCTAGCATACATCTATCATAGCAATCATCTCATCACATCATAAACCCTAGCATACTTTAAAATATTATCCAATCCAAGGCAGCTAATAAATCATGGCAAAAAGGTAGGCATGGCAACAAAGAATTAATCATAAAATGTATTCCAAACTTCTTGACATGAAATCAAGCATTAAACAAAAATATTCATCATTAAAATGCATGTTCATACCAATGCATGTCTTACCTCACTTACCTTAATGCATCACAGCACCTATGACATCAATGCATGATCATATTAATGCATGTTCATGGTATTGAAGCAAGAAACAAAGAGAAAACCCTAATCTAGCATGTTAAAGACAAATAAACAACTAAACAGAGGACCAGAGACTTAGAAAGCATAAAAAAGGATGAAACATAAGCATATGATATGAAAGAAACAAAGAAACAGAAGCAGAAAAACTCAGATTAGGGTTTTTGGGCACGAGTATGCGTGTGCATACATAAGTTTGCGTACGCAGGTCAATTGTATGCATAAGAATACTTTGAGTCTACGTATGTAGATGCATCCAGAAGAACCCTAACCCAAAAAGCAAGAACAGAAACTAAAAGAATAACAAATCTAGCAACCTAGCATGCTTTAAAACAAACGACACCCTAAAACCTAAATTAAAAAAAAAAAACATATCTAAAAATAAATAAATCAAAGAAACAAGATTAAAAAGCTAAAAAAGAAAGAAAAGAGGTTAGAACATATACCTCACAAAAAAGCTCTTTGGCTTGATTTTGACTGTTCCCTTCAGTAAAATCTCTTCACAACCAAAAAAGAATGATTAGTAAACTTCAAAATTTAAGGATCAAGACTAGAAAAGGTCCCAATCAAAATAAAATTGACTTGAGGATGTTTTGTGGAAACTCCCTCTTTGATTCACTATTTCTAATGAACATTAGGTTTTCCCTTAGGATTTTTTGTGTGTTTTGAAAAGATGCCATGTATGGCTTTATATAGTGAGAAAATAGGGGTTTGGAATGGCTCTCAGACGATGTGAGATTCGTTCCAAACCTTAATATTAATGCAGAAAACTTGCCTTTCATAGTTTTTGAAACCCTAGCTGTGTGCGCAGGTCCGTGCCTGCGAATGCATGCATCAGACCTGCGTACGCAGGTCCTTGTTTGCGTACACAGGCTGAGGATTTCCTTAGCCTTTTATTTTCCAAAAATAGATATATTTGCTCATAAACATTTACATTTTCCATTTTAACATCTCTCAAGTCAATTTGTAATTTAATTGGGCTCTAAACCAACCTTGGGCCTTAGAATTTCAGCATCATTGGGGAACAAGGGTCTGAGTTGTAAGGGGTACAAAATGTAGTGTCTACAGTTGATGTGACGTTTATTAATATTATTTTAATGACTATGTAGGGACTTTGTATGCTAGTTGTGCATTCCGTGTGCTATGTAGGTATTTTCCATTAGTGGGATAATGATAGGAACTAAATTGAGAATGATTTTAACAATGTAGGGCCCAAAATAGAAGTCCAAAAGTGTGGAGACCAAAATGGAAATTGGCCCAAAACGTAGGGATGAAAAGGCATTTGTGCCAATCATTTTCTTTTTATTGTTGTGGTGGTGATCCTTATCCTAACTGGATTACCATCCATATTATTGAGACCTTCAATGGTACCAGAGCCCATGGCCTATAAGAAAGAGAACACACCACCACCACAATCATCATAACGATGATGTTTCGACTTTGCCAAAGACACTATTTAGTGACAAAAAAAACTTAAAAGGCACCTGCTCAACAAGACGCCTTTTCGTAGTTCACACCGTTAAGTAACACCAATTTGTGCCAAACGATTTCTAAAACTACTTTAGATCTAAGATTCAATCCAATCCGTAGTGGCCCTGAATCCTCAAAGCAGCCTATAAGTTTATAAGGCCTCAACTTAAACTCCCTAGTCCACTTAGGAAGGCTATTAAAAACCTTAGTCCACTTAGGGAGTCCCATTTGGAGCCCAACTCAAGATAAAACTCCTAAGTAGGGATGGCCATACCCATTGGGTAATGGATATCCAACCCTACCTAATTCAATTGTTTCGGGTAATACCCAATTCTTCATGGGTAGAGCTTAATCGGGTAGGGTATGGATATTACCCGAATTGTTTGGGTAGGGTATGGATATTATCCAAACCCGACCCATATTAAAAAAAAAAAAAAAAACCTAAACCTTTCTCACCGTCACTCACACTTTCTGCCTCTCCTCAGTCCTCACCGTCACTCTCTCTCTCTCTCTCTCTCTCTCTCTCTCTCTCTCTCTCTCTCTCTCTCCTCACCACTTCTACTTTATTGGTTTTATGTTGTGGGTATCTAGGTTTGATGTTTTAGGAAGGTTCTGTCTCTCACATATACACACATTTATTGGTTTTGGCATCGATTTTTCGCTAGATTCTCATTCCTCATTCTCTGCGAATCAACTAGGTCTTCCTACCACTCTCTTTCCTCAGGTAAATGACTCATTCTTTTTCCCTCTTTTGCTAATTGGTTTCAAAAGAAAATTCTTTTTTGTGGGTATTTGGGTTTGACGTTTTGGAAGGATTCTATTGATAATTAGCTTTTGTTTCCTTTTCTAGACTAAATTTATCAACTAGTGAGTTTTTTTTGTTCTTTGCATGTTGTTTACTTGTGTTGTCTTGTTGAATTTATCATTTGGGTGTGTGCTAGATTTTGATTTTAGAGTTTGAATTCAGCAGGGTATGTGTCAAATTTGGTTTTTGATTGAATTTTATCAACTGGGTATGTGTTAGATTTGGTTTTTGATTGCATTAAGGTGTTTGATTCTATATGGGGATATGTCTATTTATAGAGAGGAGTGAATATATCTAAATTTTTTCACAAACGGAGCATGTAAGAATTGGTAATTCTTCAAGCGTTCTCAATTTCTTGTTTAATGGCTGAACCTTTCTTTAAACACTAATAGTCTGTACTCTGTGTAGATTTGAAAAGAAATCAAATTGGACCACTTTAATGCTATTGTGCAGTTTTCATGTTGCTTTTGATAAACCACAAATTAACCTTACGTTCATGGTATATTTAACAATGAAATGATTAAAGGGCCCATGTATATATCTTGACTCTGTCCTTATTACGGAATGTTTAATAGTCAATGGTGTGACCCATATAATTAAGTATGTTGGGGTTGAACTAATCTTTCTCTCTCTCTTTGCAGTTGCCTACATGTCTACCACATCCTCTGCCTCAACCCCAGCCCCAAGGCCCCCAACTAGCACAACATCAAAATCACAATCGTTGTTTGGAGAGGAAGTTGAGTCCATTTCGGTTGAGAATCCACAACAACAAGGCACAAAAAAAGAACAACTTTAGACGTATGGAATCATTTTAAGAAGAAGAATGTTGATGGGAAAGTTAAGGCTCAATGCAACTACTGTGGAAGACTTATGGCTGAAGCAAGTACATCAGGGATGACTCATTTAAAACTGCACATAGCAAAAAGTTGTCCAAGTGCTCCAAAGGAAGTAAGTCCTCTGAGGGAAGGAACAGATATTAGGAAGCAAGTTCTTGTCAAACAACACAATAGGGCAAGAAGTAAAGGGATCTCAAGCCCTAGTGTTATTAATGAAGAGGATCAGAAGGCTTCAAGGAGGGACCTTGCCCGAATGGTCATTTTGCATGAGTACCCTCTTGCAATTGTTGATCATGTTGGGTTTCAGGATTTTGTTGGTGGTCTTCGGCCAAATTTTAAGATAGTAGGAAGAAACACATTGAAGCGACATATCAAAAAAATTTATAATGAAAAGAAGCAGAAGACTATGGTAGAAATTGACAAGAATGCTAGTAAAGTTGCAATCACAACGGACTTGTGGACTGCAAACAACAGTAAGAGGTCATTCATGGTAACCACAGCGCATTACATAAGTGACTCTTGGACTTTATAAAGCCGAATTATAAGGTATTTTTTTTTTCTTTGAGTCATTTTGTTGTACTAGTTTTTAGATTCTTAGGCAAGCTTATTAACTTTTTGCTTTCTTTAGTTAATCATATTTATGTTTATTTTTTTTTAGGTTTATTCATATGCCATCTCCACATGATAAGTATTCTCTTTCTAAAATCCTTTTGGAGTGTCTTTCTGATTGGAACATTGATTTGAAGTTATCTGCCATAATTGTAGATAATGCTAGCAACAATGATGGCATGATGAAACTTGTTTCGGATAAGCTTCAAGCTAGTTCACTTATTTTAGGTGGAAAATTGTTGCATGTGCGTTATGTAGCACATATTCTAAATTTGGTTGTTCAAGAGGGTTTGAATGTAATTGGTGATGGTATTGAGAAGGTTCGAAGTAGTGTATATTTTTGGACACAATCACCAAAAAGAACAAAAAGTTTTGAAAAAATATCTCACCAATCACATATTGCAAGTACTAAGGAATTGGTACTTGATTGTAGGACTTGTTGGAACTCTACATATTTGATGCTTTCAACTGCCTTGATTTATAAAGATGTCTTTTCCCGTTTACTGTGTTGTGAGCCTCCGTATCAGTCTGCTCCAACTAATAGGGATTGGGAGGTAGCACAAATTGTTTGTGAGAAGTTGGGTTACTTTCATAAAGTTACTGAGTTGCTTTCTGGTATTGCCTACCCTATAGCTAATCATTATTTTCCTTCGGTCTTTCGGTTGAAGTTGGAATTAAATCAATGGCTTTCAAGTGAAGATGAGTTGGTTAAGAAAATGGCAGCAAAGATGTTAGCTAAGTTTGATAAATATTGGAGTGACGTTCATGACATCATGAGTTTGGCTATTGTTTTAGATCCAAGATATAAATTGATGTTATTGACATTTTATTTTAATAAAATGTACGGTAGTAAGGCTAACGAAGAAATTGACAAGGTTAAGAACCTTCTTTTTGAGTTGTTTGCGGAGTATGACATAGAAAACATTGATAGAGGAGTCATTTATTCTCAAGCTTCATCTTCTACATCTACATCAAGTGCTGCACATGAACATGATGATACAATGAGGGACTATGATTTGTTTGTTAGTAATGAGACTACTAACATAGGCCAATGGAGTAGAGATATTATATCGGAGTTTGAACTTTATACTAGTGAGAAAGTGGCACCTAGAACTAAACAATTTGATGATTTGGGTTGGTGGAAGCGTAATGCTAGTAAGTATCCTACCTTGCAACGCATTGCAAGGGATATTTTGGCTATTCCTATGACAACAGTGGCCTCAGAGTCGGCTTTTAGCACTAGCGGGAGATTGTTGAGTCCACACCGTAGCTGTCTTCATCATGATACCTTAGAAGCATTGATGTGTGGGCAGAATTGGTTATGGAGCGAACTTAAAGGTGTACCAAAAGATGCTACCATTCAAAACGTTCTTGATGATTATGAAGAAGATGAACTGGAGGAAAGTCATGCCATGGAGCTTTCAGACTAATGGATAGGTATTATTATCCTTGATTATCCTTGATTTTGGTCTATGTTTGGAAACTGGTACTTTAGTTTAGGTAGAGTTAGAATGATATGCTAACAATAAATTGGAACTCATTTCCTACTTACAATAAATTGATTAATTTATGTGACATTGATGATTATTTATGTTTGTTTTGACAGGTCCTGCGTTGTTAGTTGATGCTCCAAGAGATAAGAACATTACTGGTATGTTCTCTCCTCTTTAATTGAGACTGATTTTACTCTGCTATGTGCAGGCAACTTGTATGCCGGGTTTGTTAGTTGGCTGATGTGTTTGTGTATGTGAATATGAAACAATATTTGGGTATTATGAATTTTCTGTGTATGTGTTTATTGTGTTGTATCACTATGTGTGTTTGTGTATTCTCTGCTGGTTTTTTTTAAGAGCTCTTTCTGGTAATGAAAGTCTGAGTGGAATGCCATAATGGTAAACCTTTTGGGGTTGAATATTATAGTAGTTGATGATTCATGATTTGAGCACTCAATTGTAAAATTGCACCAACCATAGTTTAAACAAGACTGTGTGGAAAAACCCAGTACTGCCCCTTTTGTTACAAAAAAGAGAAAACTAGCACTATATAGTGTTATAGTCATCTGTCAAACAAAGCTAACAGGGACCCAAGTTGTGAAAAGTCATGGACTGCCTATGTCATTTGAATTTGTTGTTTTATAGTGTGTGCATGCGTGTGATGTCTTATATTGTTGCATTGTTGAAATAGGATTATTGTGTCGTTTGTATCAGGTTTTTTTTGTGACAAATGGAGATTAAATAGATAGAATCAATGTCGATAATTTATAGAAGGTATTGAATAGCCTCTTACTCTCAATGAATGTTGCTTGTCTTCAGTAATTTGCTTTTTCTTCTTAAGAAGTGCTGGTTGTCAGTAGTTCATGCTATGAGTAGCGTTCTGATCATAATATAGTTAAGTAACGAGATGTAGTGTTATCTTATATATACCATAAAAATCTAATGAATCACTACATTATATTTTTAATACTATTTGTGTTTGTTTTGACAGGTCTTGCATTGTTAGAGTTCGTGATGGGAATGCAATGTTACATGCTGATCTTCACTACATTAGATTTTTAATATTATTTATTTTAGGAGTTGGCATTTACTTGACAAACAACTGAAGAGGCAGAGGAAAATGTTGCTTCATTTTATTTTATTTTTAAAATTTTTTTATCTAATTCTTAATGAGGCTCACGAAAGAACATTGGCAACTGATGTTCTGTTTGGACTTCTGAAAAATAGATCTAATCTGAAGCTAGTTGTAATGAGTGCTACTCTTGAGGCTGAAAATTTTTAGAGTTATTTTGATGCACCACTTATGAAAGTTCCAGGGAGGCTTCATCCAGTGGAAATATTTTACACTAAAAAGCCTGAAAGTGACTTTTATTACTATTGCATTGACCTTCATGTTAAGGGATTTTGTAAAATTTATTTTAGGAGTTGGCATTTGCTTGACAAACAACTGAAGAGGCAGAGGAATATGTTGCTTCTTTATTTTATTTTATTTTTTTTAAAATTTTTATCTAATAAAATTTCTATTACTATTGCATTGACCTTCATTTTAAGGGATTTTGTAAAATTTATTTTAGGAGTTGGCATTTGCTTGACAAACAACTGAAGAGGCAGAGGAATATGTTGCTTCTTTATTTTATTTTATTTTTTAAAAATTTTTATCTAATAAAATTTCTATCTCTATCTCAAAAAAAAAAAAAAAAAAAAAAAAAAAAAAAAAAAAAAGAAAAGAAGAAGAAGAAGAAGAAGAAGAAGAAGAAGCAAATACAATGTTTTAAGATTGGTTAGTTTTTACGTCAAAATGTTTTGGATTAAAAAAAAAAAAATTTAATGGGTTTCGAGTTTCGGGTAGGGTATGGATATTCATGGATAATATATTCGGGTATGGATACTAATGGGTATTGATAATCGAGTATCCATGGGTAAACTTTTCGGGTAGGGTATGGGTATACCCGATCCATACCCTACCCATGGCCATCTCTACTCCTAAGTTGAATTTGGACCTAAAACGTGACATTGACTTAAGATTCGAAAGCGAGTTGGGCCTAACTTGAGATAAAATCATGAAACGACTTTCTGTCATTTGAATGATTAGCCATATAGTTTGTTTTATAAAAGTGTGTTTTTATTTTAAAGTTTGGTGTGTTTATATTTTCAAGACAATATTTGTAACTTTTTTGTACTTGGTTTGCTTATCTGTATATATTAAGAGAGTTCAGAAAGTTAGTTATTATTTTTTTTCCTGTCAAAAATACCCCTAAATTAATTAACCAACAACTTAAAAATTGGGTTAAAATAGTAAATTGGCAAAAGAAAGTTAGTTATTGCATTTTTATTGTAAAAAAATACCCCTACCTAAAACTTAAAAATAGGGTTAAAATAGTAAATTGACAAAAATAATAAATTCCTACTTCTACATTGAAATGCTTTTATGCTTCTAATAAACTCTTACTTTTATGTTGAATTATATTCCTACTTCTACTCACTAACTTCTTACAAAATAGGATCACTCTTTTGTTAGTTTTAAAACTCCTCTAATCTACAAAACTTACCCCACGTTTTTGTTTTTGTTTTTGTTTTTTTTTTTGTGACTAAAAACAGTAGAAATCCCAAATTATAATAAATGCAAATTATTAATCTTTACCAAAAAAATAGAAGAGCCTCTAAGCACGCGCTTGAGCACGTGCTCAGAGGCTAGTATTATATTAAGTAGTTTGTAATCCCATGCATATGCATTGATACACTTAAAGATATATAATAAGATGTATAATATAGTTCATATATATATAATTTAAATACTATTAATAGTCATTTTTATATTTTATTAAATCTTTAAAAAATTTTGTAAGGATATTATTAGGTATAAAATGTAAATTGTCCATTTATTTTATTTTATTTTGAAGCACTTATTTATTTATTTATTTATTTTTTACGATTCATTTATTCTAGACTCTTTAGTTTTTGTACTTAATAACTCACTTGGATGAATATTTATGGTGTGGTCTCACATTTGGTTATAAAATTAATAAATAAAACTTTTTAAGAATAAATAATTTAGGACACATGGCGCAAAATTGGAACTTTAATTTGGAATTATAATTTAAGTTTCTCTCAGTTTCATCTATTATTATATATATAGATGAGTTTGTGTGTTTATAAATTGTAGTTTTTTATTGTATTGTAATACATTTCTTGGAATTTTATATTTAATTTAAAATGACCATTAAAGTCTCGTTTGATTCCTCTAGTAATGAAATACTCAATGGCATTAATTTTTTATCATGAAATTATCATTAAATTATAGGCAAATTGCTACTTGCTATGTGGCGTTATTTGTCCACATCATTCTAAATAGTTAAAATATTGCGTCATTTGTCACCATTGTGTACATCCACTAATTGTGGGATCCAATTTTTATATTATATTCCTTCTCAAAAAAAAAAAAAAAAACTTTTATATTATACTAGTATGTAACCCATACAAACGCATGGATGCATTTAAAATTAAGCACAATTTTTATTATAAAAATATAAATAATTAGTCAAATTATTTTATAAAAATAGCATGTAATGCATGCATAAGTACAGATACATTTAAAATTAAACACAATTTTTATCATAAAAATATAAATAATTAGTCAATTTTTAAAAAGTAAACGTAATTAGCCATATCTTAAAATTCTTACCTAAATTTAATACTACTTATGATCATTTTTTTTCTTCTAATTTTTAATAAGATAAAACGTGTGGTGATTTTTATTAAGTATATGTGATTGGCTTTTTTTTTTTTTTTTTTTTTTAATTTTTAATTTTTAATTTTTATAATTTTATAGTTCATTAATATTAAATTCTTAATATTTTGCACTCATTAACTCACTTGACACAAAGATTAAAAAACTTAAGTAGATAATTATGATATGGCCCCCATATAAATTTAGGCACATGACTCAAATCTAGATTCTAATTGAACTTTTTTTAAGCTTTACACACACACATATATATAGGGATAGGGTCGGTCCTAAGTACTGATTCAAACTTCATATTGCAACTAGATTGTCTCTGAAGATTGAAGTCATTCTAACTGTCGATTGATAGTCTATTCCTATATAATGATTTTGCTTCGTTTTTTATTCTAACAAAATGAAAGCCTAAATATATGTAACATAGTAGCTTAAATATAATGTAACAAAGAATCAATCCAGGGGCTGCCTAACACTTCTTTGCAAATTTAAATCAGAATCTCATAGTAATCTTGTGAAGACTTTTGGTGAAGAGATCTATAGTTTTTGATTGGCAAAGGGAAAAAACTAAACAAGATGGTTTTCAGATCGGATAAGCACACGAGTAAAGTGATAATCAAGCTCATTGTGCTTGTTTCAAGCATGGAAAATCAGGTTGGAAGCCATGAAGGTAGTATTGAGGTTTTTTTTATATTAATGAGAGACAAACATGGAGGTAGGAACATGTCACGCCCCAAACCGAACTATACAGATAGGCACGTGACAACTGTCACACGCTTATAAAGTAAGCACTCTACAAGTGTGCAAAACCTTCTTAGCAACTAAAAAGTTTATCCTCAAAAATAAAATCAAATAAATCCAAAATACCTCAACAATTCCTTTATGAATAGATCTCCAATAATTTAATAGGAGCAAAATCTGAACCTCATGTACATAATGATGGAAATATGAGTGTACGCAGCGGAAAAAAAAGTTTAAACGGATCTACTTCATTCACAATTGATAACATGTGTCATATAAGTTTCTGAATTAGAGAACAAGAGAATGTACCTTGAAGCGGTGAAAATCAAAACCGAAGATCAGAAGTTCTTGAGAAAACTTTCAATCTTCACTCCAATTCCACTAGATGCCCAAGATGTGTAGTCTCTCAATTAGTAACAAAAGGACTGATTTAAAAGTGACAAACACTCACATACACACCACTTCATAATGATGTTTTTTTTTTTTTTTTTTTTTTTTCTTTTTTTTCTTTTTTCATATTTCATTCTGAACGTTTTTCCCTTTTGTATTTAACCAATTATCTAATTGGACTGGCCTTTTGGGCCTTACCAATTAGGCTTAAGTGTGTGG
This sequence comes from Quercus glauca, assembly GCA_023736055.1. NCBI lineage: Eukaryota > Viridiplantae > Streptophyta > Magnoliopsida > Fagales > Fagaceae > Quercus > Quercus glauca. Next base: position 22,313,445 of record CM043318.1, on the reverse strand, counting down.
CTTGGAGTGGGATTAAAAGGGACAAATAAGACACTAGCTCCAATGGGCCTTGGGCTTTTCTGTCAACTCTTGACAAGTCCAAAGTTACCATTAACTATATTTGATACCACTATATAAATATAGTTGCACTCTAGGCCTTATCAATAAATTATATCCTAAGACTTTATTATACATGCAACCCCTTCATTAAATATTCGTAGTAACACAAAGTCTTGAATGAAGACTGTCACTTTGTGAATTACTACATCTTAATCCTTGAGTACCCGGTTTAATCCTTTAATATTATTCATCATATATTTATGAAATCCAATTTCATAAATATATACGTTAGTCTTACTAAAGTGGTTATGCCTAACTCATCTAAATAACAAATCTATTAAACTTATCTCAATTGAATATTTTGTATCTCCGTTAAGAGACTATGAATTCCATCTTGAGAATATATGTTCCATCAACACTAAATGTAGTTGCCCAACATACTGAGGTTTTGACCGTTACTTTAGATCTCACTCCTGATATATCAAAACAACATACACTTAATGATCAAGTCCATTATTCTCTCAGGATTAAGAGTTCATGCAAATATAAGTCGTGAGATTTATTATTCATTTGACAGTCTTTAGGAGAATAATAAATCTCACATCGGTTCAGTTCAATATGTCTTAACTCTTAAAACATATTAACACATTAACTAGAAGTCTCCACTTCCATGATCAAGACAAATCATCGTAGTTGATATGTTATAGTTTTCGCAGATGAAATGCCCAATTTCATCACCGACTACGAACTACAATTCTGAGTTTACAAAGAACTTGTGATTTATATCTTCTGTGACTTTTCACATAAATCACATACTATGCATCTCATGGACTATATGATAATGTCCAAATATTCATGTTACCATTATTTCAGATAATAATAAAACAACTTTATTAATAACAATATTAAGTCATACATCAAGTTATACATAATGTCATACATAATAAAGTACATAGTATCATACAATAGGATTCTAGGGCACAAAACCCAACACATAATGCCAATTGGCCAATAAATATAAAACTATTAGAAGACCATCCTATCCCAAAATCACTAAGCTTCTTTTCTTACTTACAACACAACATCAAAACTTCCAAAACTTGCTATTCTTCACAATTTGAAACTGGAGGGGAAAAAAAGGGTGAGTTGACAACTCAATAAGTAACCAAAATCCTAATAAGTTCCATCAAGTAATAGATCTGTAAAGTAATAAGATGTAATATGAGTCTTCAAAAGTCATAATATACTATGAGTTTTCAAAAATAACTAAAGGAGTTTCATAGTCTTAAAATAATAAGTTTGCAAATAGATCACATACTTTTATCTGATAAATATATCATAAATGGTTTAGAAAGTAGTCAGTTTTCCATATCTCAAAGCTATAACTTACAATATGTTCCAAAAAGATACATAAGCAGTTTTAATGATTTCAAATAGTTCAAATACTTAAATATTTCCAAAATCACATATTTAGTTATAAGGACTCAAAATAGTTTAAATATTCAAACGTAATTCATATTCTTAATAATCTTATGACTATGGTCACGCTATATCCCCGTGACTGGGTATCAGAGTACCAATGAATAACTCCTATTGGCTTGGGTATCAGAATACCAATGAATAACCCCCATTGGTTTGGGTATCAGAGTACCAATGAATAACGTCCATTGGCTGCAGAGTACTAATGAATAACCCCCATTGGCTGGGTATCAAAGTACCAATGAATAACCCACATTGGCTGGGTATTAGAATAAATTCATAGTCAAATTGTTCATAATCATATATATGAAATCATAGTTTCTAACAAAAATATATCTTATTCAAATTCATATATATAATCATATATTCAATATTCAAATCTATTTGTGATATTTCTATAATTCTTTACTTTAAATCAATATAACTAAGAAAAAAAACAATTAAATATAATAAATTTTATATTCAATACTCTTATATATATATATATATATATATATATTTGTGAAAATTCTTTATTCTTTACTTTGAATCAGTATAGCTAAAAACAATTAAATAAAATACATCATATATTCAGTAATCAGATATATTTGTGATAATTCTTTACTTGAAATCAATAATATAATAGAAATAAAATTGTAACAACTGTAGACAATTTTCAAAAGTTAAAATACGCAAAATAAAACCAATTAAGATAAGGTTTCTTACCTCCAAAAGCCATACCAAAATAAACTTCACCCTAACACTTCTTCTAAAAAAATCCTTAGATATCATCGCCAAAAACAATTTTGCAAATACTATTTACTCAATAATCAAATAATTTAAGAATGATTTATAACAGTATCTGACCAACAGAGCAACTACTAGAAATATCCAATAATTTCTTTTTTTTTTGCTGAATATCCAATAATTTCTTTTTATTATCTCAAAGTAAAAGTCCTTGTATATATCCTCTGCTGCTTCTAATAAAACCTAGGATACATATTGTCATATAGGGTCAAAAGCATCGCCTAGACCATGTTCCATGATCACTTGCTGACTTACCCATAAGCCTTAGTTACCAAACCAATGAACTAATAATAAAAATAATAATAATAATGGTATTAGAAGGAAGCTGGCGTTGCTATGACAAGGGAATTATTCTATGGATTTATATATATATATATATATGCCACTGCCGCCTCTAGCTTTCCTTTGACATGAGGACAAATCACACAAATCAAGCTCTGACACAAGCTTTAAGAAAACACTATTCTTCCTCTACCAAATCAATAAACAAATAATAATAACTCTTAAAGAAGTTGGTGTTCCTTCTTTTGGTCAAGCGTTTTTTTTTTTTTTTTTTTCAAACTCCATCAATCCGGTACTATTCCTTTAAGAAAATTATGCATAACAGACCCATGCGGCCATGTCTAAAGAAAGTCACACTGTTGGCCGAGATACTTACATAAAAATAAAAAAAAAATAAAAAATCTTTAATTCTAAATAATACTTAAATTTGATAAGAAGAAGATTCTTAAGCTCTTACCTTAAAGGTATAGTTAATTCTTCTTTACTTCAGTCTTTTGGGTAGTCTTCTCTCTCAAAATATCTCCCCCAATACATTGACTTAATAAACTTATATTTATAGCTAGGGTTTCAACTTTATTTTCTATAAACTCCCTTATAATTTATAAATTATAAAATTGACCCCCACAAAATTTACTTAAAATACCCATCCTTTCAAAACCTTTTTTTTTTTTTTTTTTTCTCTCGGGTATTACAGAACATAAGGCTCATAAGTAAAGTGATACCTTTCTTTTTCTTTTTTCCTTTTGTTGCTAATAAGCAATACCTTACTTAGAATCAACACTTGAAAGAGACGTCGAAGGTTGTTTCTTAGCACTCAAAAAGATCAAGTGGAGGGCCCAAGAAAGGCCTAATGCCAAGGCAACCTGTCCAGTTAGCATCAGCTACAGAAGTCATGGAGAGCTAATGTACCTGACGATGGCCAACTTGCCATATTAATACTCAATTCGAACGAGTAACTTTTTATTTCCCATAAATGTTTGTACATAATAAAACTCTCTAGTCTCTATACATGTCCATGTTTCTTGAACCTGGATTGGTAGGAAATATATTTGACACCATTGCCTTATGTTCAAAGCAACATTTGGATGCGTGCATTTGAACATGGTGTAGCTAATAATTGAACACATAGTCTATGCTTCTATGTAAAATTTATTTACATTCTTTTAAATATCTAGACCATGCATATGTGCATAAATCTGGGTTGATGCCAAAGTTAATTTTTCTATACTCATGGATGCACTTTATTATGCTGAGCTGGTACTTCGAAATTCATCTTCTTAAAATTCAATCAACTAGAACACACTAATTATAAATGCACTAGAGAAGTGGCAACTTTAGGTGGGTTGATTTCCCCTGAAAAAATTGGAAGCTTTATACCAAATTTTCATCTTTATGGGAATTCGGATAAATATTAAATAAAGGAAGTTATTGATGATTTAGCCTTTTTTTTTTAAATATATTTTTTATAAGAAACAAACACAAACACAACCGTGAGAGAGAGGTTTTAACACAAGCGTATTACAAACTCCATTCAAAAGTCATAGTAACAATTAAGGAAATGTGGAACAACTTATACTATACACAATATACTCTCTTAAGTAACATGAAACAATTACCCTTTTTTTTGTTGAGAAACTTATGATTTAACTTATTTACATGGACATTTAATTGATTAAGAGAGTAGTGATTCTTCACAATCAATTTTACCATTCTTGCATCAGAAGAAAAGAGAGGAAAAAAAAAACACCTTTACTATTCTTGTTTGACCTCTTCAAGGTCTTAGGATCTAATTAGTTTGTTATCAACTCTCCTCTTCCAAAACAAAGTGGCAAACCAATTCTTTGTGAGGCATCAGCCAACGGCAACGAGGAATAGAGAAAGAGAGAACAAAGAAATCATCTTTCTAAGGAGAGTATATAATTATTTAATAATTAATCAGCACAACACATGTCTCGTGTTAGTAAATGCATGTATTATATCATCTATAACGCATACAACAATTTATTTATTTATTTTTTAAATCTCATTTACCATACAAAAAATTATAAAAAATACATGTTTTCTATAATAAACGTGTGAAAAATTTATATAATGTTTCCCATAACATACTTGTACACAATTACTTTCACTTGATTTAACTTCAACACTTTTCTCGAAAGTATAATTGTTTATTATTTTATTAATGTGTTTCATTATATACAAAAATGAAACGATCAAAATCAATATTTTTAGTTTCATGTTATACTATATATATATATATATATATAGAGTTGGGTTCAAGTTACACCTGGTATAACTCTAAGTAATGTTACATCACTCAATAACTTATTATTGAATTAATATTTTGAAAATCCATCCGTTGAATTGTATGTTCTATATGTTCTTAGCACGCATGCCAATTTCATATCAATTGGATGCTATTTACCATTTGATCCATATACTCATCTTTTATGCATTATTTTAAACTACAAAAATTTGAATTTTAACAATTGATTGATGACATGGTTATTAATTTTTGATCTCCTTAAAATTTTGCAAGCATGAAGAATATATGAAGGTAATGTAATCTAACGGTGAATTTGTCAATATTTGCATTCAATTAAAAAATATTGAGTAGTGTAACATTGCTTAGAGTTACACTAGGTGTAACTTGAATCCAACCCATATATATATATATATATATATATATATATATATATATATATAATACAGGGATGGAACTAGGATTCAAAGTCGAGGAGGGCAAATATAATTTTTCATGGATTTATTTTCTAAAATCTTAAATATATACCTATTATTTAATATTTTAAAAAAATTTGGGGGGGAGCCACAGCCCCCCTCTTCTTGTACTTAGTTCCGTCCCTGTTAATATATATATATATGTCACATTTTTTATATAATCTTTAATCTTTTAATAATTTATATACTTTGAATGATTAGATATTATTGCCAAAATACAATACGTATAGGACAAAATTTAGGTATTGTACTTTAAGTACTGCACCTTAGGTACTATTCTTTAAGTTTCCATTTTAAAATTCAACCATGTGGCTAATTAATTAAAAAATACACTTTCATTCCATGAGAAAAAATCTATATGACAGAATTTTAAGAGGGGATTCTAAGGAACAACACATAAATACTGTACATAAGTCTTGCCCATACGTATACATGTATATTAATTTAAATAAACAAAAAATATTTTTAATTTATAACATTAGACAATAACTACTTTTTGTTATATACATATATTTTTTAAGTAAGTGACTGAAGGAATATAAGAAACATTGTCCACTGCATTAAGTGTGTGTGTATATATATATATATATATATTTATATATATTAGAAGAACTTTTTATATATTTGGCTAGAAAACACAACTAAAAATTGAAAAATAATATATAGTAAATATATTATCTGCTGGCTTCCCTCTCATTGCCCACTTTAAAGAAATCGAAAAACAAATGGAGACCGGAACTCAGCTGACATATATATTCAGAGTCATGGGTATCACCAACACCCTCAAATGACTAAACGACCTCAATGACTTATTGGCCAACTGCCGAATTTGCGCAAGGAATAAGTGCAAGCGGGACAACAATAATTTGTTACACTTCTTTGCTATTTTTCGGGAAAAAATATTTTTAAGGAAGATGAACGAGAAATTGAACTTTGTCTCCAATAATCTTAGTCAAAATTTTAATTCCAAATGTTACAAATCACAAATTTCAATTATACGTCACCTAACAATACTGACATGGATGAAATCATATGTTTTGAAGAGCAGGGGGGCGAGCTTGAAAGCATGCTCTTGAACCATAGCCTAGGATTTACAATAGTAGGGATTGTTGGAATGGGTGGCATGAGAAAATCCACGCTAGTGAAAAAGGTGTTCGATAGCCTTGGAGTGTAGGTGGAGTTTTCGAAAAGGGTGTGGCTAGATTTGCTTATCGAATATTTTGGAGGGACTACAAGTAGAGGACAAGATTCTGAGTTTGATAGTTGATAAGTTTAGAATCGGCTTAGATGCCATTAAAATTAAAAGTTTTGTTGGCATCGCTGAACTCTTGTATAAATTTTTACAACCTTTTTACTTGATGGTATTAGATGATGTGTGAGAGAATGATGAATGATGAATAGTATTGTATAAACTTAACTATTCTTTTTAATAAGTTTAAAACTAAAGATTATGTTTATGTACATGTTCATGCTTAATTTTTTTTTGTTAAATTCATTAATGAATTACAAAGAACATTAATAAATTAAAAATAATTAAATACAAGTTGATTGTTTTATAACTTGATGTTACCTGTTAAAGATTTTAAATTCTTTAGAGAATAAATTGAACTTAATTTTTTGTAATACTTGCATTTCTTTTTTTGAAAACTCTAATGCATGTGAGAGAGAGAGAGAGAGAGAGATATATATATATATATATATATATATATATATATAAAATTCCTCTAAATTGATCTATAAGATTGATGTCAAGGCTTACACCACAAATGTCTGCATATGGCATGAGAATAGATGAGAACAAATGTGCCTATTTTGTATGAATATGAGAAGTACCAATTTGTTTGGGCATCCGTGGTCAAACCATGAACCACATATTTCAACTGCTTTTAATCCCAACAACAAATTATTTTACAGGGAAAAAAAATTATTAAATTGATTGTATTAATATAATATGACTATAACCAAAATATTTGTACAACGATGAGTGTATAACTATTGCTTATCGGATATTTTGGAGGGACAACAAGTAGTGGATAAAATTGTGAGTTTGATAGTTGATAAGTTTTGCATCAATGTAGATGCCATTAAAACTAAAATTTTTGTCGACCTTGCAGAATTTTTGTTAAATCTTTACAACTTTTTTACTTGATTGTATTGGATGATGTGTGCGAGAATGATGAATGATATTGTATAAACTTAATTATTTTTTGATATGTTTAAAATAAAAGTTTATGTTTATGAACATGATTGTATTTAATTTTTTTTGTTAAATTCATTAATGAATTACAAATAACGTTAACAAATTACAAATAATTAAATCCAAGTTGATAGTTTTATAGCTTGATGTCACCTATAAAATATTTTAAATTCATTAGAGTATAAATTATACTTTATTTTTTGGCAATATTTGCATTTTTCTTCTTCTGAAAACTCTAATGCATGCATCAGAGAGAGAGAGAGAGAGAGAGAGAGAGAGAGAGAGAGAGAGAGAGAGAGAGAGAGAGAGAGAGAGAGAGAGAGAGAGAGATTTGAAAATTATATATATATATATATATATATATATATATATATATATATATATATATATTATTCTTCCAAATTGATCTATAAGGTTGATGTGGGTAAGAAAACCCAGTGTCGTATGTTGGGCCAGAGGCCCAATCCGGACAAGGCTCTCTGTCCGAAGAGGATAAAAAGCATCAATGTTTTGCCACCTTGGTATAAGTACAGCCCATTAGGGACAAATGTTCCGTCCGAAGACAACCTTTTCGGTCCGAAGAGACCATCTCCCACGGGCCTGCCCAGGACTTGACCAAGGAGCTATGCCGAAGATCTTCCCGCGAAAGCTGAGCCCCGAGCATGCCTAACTGCGAAGTTATCATGAAATATCCTGCTATTAAAGCTGCCACCGCCACATTTAATGCACTGCAGCAACTTTCCTGGCCGCATTTATGTGGAGAAGACACCTGAACAGTGAATCTTCACCTACCACCACTCACTGCAGGTTAAAGCAAACGGCTGATGTGACCAGTACTCAAGTAGGTGCCTAGATGAGGGACAAGTGTGCGGTGAGGATAAGTAGAGGGGGTCTATATAAGAATAGCAGGCCTCACAAAGAAAAGGGGAATTTTTTGTACAAGTAAAAAGCTATCAAATATAAGGCCTCTTCGGACCAAAGAGATCAATCTATAAAACACCGGTTTACCTTTGTTTTTATTATGTCAGCCTACATGAATTGTTGCTAAAACATAACCCAGCCCTGCTGTTTAACCCACTCTCTACAAATTTATTGTTGGGCAATTGTTGGGTTCACAACACAGAGTTGGTACCAGGCCCAACAAATCCATACCCTACAATTGGCGCCGTCTGTGGGAACAGCTCGAGCAAAGGTGTGAGCAACACCTCAAAAGATGGCTGAATCAAGACAACGACCAGCAGAATCCAGGTCATCTCAACACACCGACCCTTTTGTCCATCTGGAACGGAGACACGATCGTGAGGGAAACCCACGCACCACCCGTGGCGACCAAAACCAATCACATGGAGAGAGCCACGTGTCCCATGCAGAGGAAAACCAGGCCATGCAGCTAGAGATTCAAAGGCTGAGAAAAGAGCTGCGCCGTGAAAAAAGAAAGCGCGTTTCCTCGCACTCTGATGAAAGCTCTGAGGATGAACGGGACGACGATTACAGGCGGAGGTCTCGAACACCAGTCAGTGAGCCTCCCCTCTATGAGGAAGCGTACAACCGTGAGAGAAACCCTCAGAGCTCCTTTCCAAAGGGCACGGGGAACGATGCTATGAGCAAAGCCCTGGATCAGATCTCCAGGTCTCCTTTTACACGTAATATCGAGCGAGCCAAACTTCCCAGGCGTTTCCACCAGCCCACGTTTACCATCTACAATGGCCGGACCGACCCAGTAGAACACGTAAGCCATTTCAATCAGCGGATGGCAGTACACTCTAGGGACGAGGCCCTAATGTGCAAGGTTTTTCCATCCAGCCTAGGACCAATAGCCATGAGATGGTTCGATGGTCTGAAAGCAAACACCATTAGCTCCTTCCAAGGGCTGACACAGGCTTTTGGGTCTCGCTTCGTCACCTGCCGAAGAGTCCCCCAATCCGTGGCCTCGCTGTTGTCCATCAGCATGAAAGGGGATGAGACTTTGAAGTCCCATTCAGATAGATTCTGGGAAACGTACAATGAGGTGGAGGAAGACTGCGAGTTGGTGGCCATAAGCTCTTTCAAGCTGGGCCTCCCCACTGAACATCCTTTGAGAACGTCCTTGACGCGCAACCCTGTCACCAGTATACGCCAGTTGATGGACAGGATCGATAAATACAAAAGAGTCGAAGAGGACCAACAGCAGAGTAGGGGAAAGGAGAAGGTTATCCCTCATGAGAGGAGGGATTCTAGGTCGGACCGGCAGAATCACAACAGGCCGAGGAAGGACTGGGCCAGCCAAAGCACAGCGAACTCCCAGACGGTCAATGCAGTTTTTCGCGAACCAGTGCACCAAGTCCTGGATAAGATAAAAAACGAACCATTCTTCAAAAGGCCGAACAAGATGGTGGGAAACCCCGAAAGGCGCAACCACAATCTTTACTGCCAGTATCACCTGGATCATGGGCATACCACTGAGGACTGCAGGAGCCTATGGGATCACTTGGATCAGCTGGTCAGCGAAGGCAGGTTAAAACACCTCCTACACCACTCGTATGGTCAGGGAAGTCAAACTAGCACGGGGCCCCGGAGGGATGATTTTGTGAAACCCCCCTTGGGAACAATCAATGTTATTTTTGCTGCACCAGGAAGGACAGGATCTTGCCCATCCAGGATATTGTCAGTCGCTCGGGCGAACGCGGATAGCGGTAACAGAGGGCCGAAGAAGCCTAGGACAGACATCCCAGTTTTGGGATTTTCGGAAGAAGACAAAATAGGAACCGTGCAGCCGCACGACGACGCACTGGTAGTCACCCTGAGAATAGGCGGATATGACGTGAGGAGGGTGATGGTGGATCAGGGCAGCGCAGCAGAGATAATGTACCCAGACCTATATAAGGGGCTGAACTTGTCCCCCGAAGACCTAACTCCATACAGTTCCCCTTTAGTCAGCTTCGACGGAAAAGTAATCATTCCGAAGGGACAGATCAGACTGCCTGTGCAGACCGGTACAGAGGTTGTGGAAGTGGATTTCATAGTGGTGGACGCTTACTCACCTTACACCGCTATCGTAGGCAGACCCTGGCTTCATACCCTTGGGGCTGTATCCTCCACTCTCCACCAGAAGATTAAGTATCCCTCGGGGGGAGTAGTTGAAGAAGTCCGAGGGGACCAGGCTATGTCCAGGCATTGTCTAGTGGCAGCCATCCAGCATGAGCAGCATGCCGAGTCCTCGAACTGTGATAGGGAGAGTTTATAGCAATTAAGACCTTCGGCGCTGGACGCCGAGGCCTCGGCCGAAGAGGCAGTGTGCGAAAACTTAACGAGGATTGTTGTTGGTGACGATCCAGAGAAGTTTTTTCAAGTTGGATCCATGCTTCCCCCTCAGGAAAGGGAGGGGTTGATAGAGTTCCTCAGAGCCAACGTTGACGTATTTGCCTGGGACCCCGCGGATGCCCCAGGAGTAAGTCCAGAATTCATCTGCCACCACCTAAACGTTAATCCCACTATCATCCCTAAAAAACAGCCACTCCGACGACCGTCGAAAGAACACGCTGACGCGGTCAGGGATGAAGTGATGAAACTCAAGCAGGCAGGAGCCATTAAAGAGATCTTCTACCCCGAATGGCTGGCTAACACGGTGGTAGTGAAAAAGAAAAGTGGGAAATGGCGGGTGTGTGTGGATTTCACCGACCTTAATAGAGCTTGTCCGAAGGATCCGTTTCCAATGCCGAAGATAGATCAATTAGTTGACGCTACTGTTGGGCATCCTCGGATGAGTTTCTTAGATGCCTTTCAAGGTTACCATCAGATACCCCTGGCTCTCGCCGACCAAGAGAAAACTTCCTTTGTAACTCCTGTAGGAAATTACCACTACAAGGTAATGCCGTTCGGCTTGAAAAACGCAGGGGCTACCTATCAGAGGATGATGACGAGGATGTTTGAGCCACAGTTGGGCAAAAGCATGGAGGTTTATATTGACGACATGGTGGTCAAAAGCAAGATTGTTGCCGAACATGTTGGGGATCTCAGTAACATATTCGAAATCCTGAGGGGACACAGATTGCGTTTGAATGCCTCTAAATGCTCCTTTGGTGTTGGATCAGGCAAATTCCTGGGGTATATGGTCACACACAGGGGAATCGAAGTCAACCCCGATCAGATAAGGGCCATCAACAACTTGCGAGCTCCTCGGAATCCCAAGGAGATTCAGAAGCTAACTGGGATGACCGCTGCCCTTAATCGGTTCATTTCCAGATCAGCAGACAGGTGTAGGCCTTTCTTCTCGCTAATCAATAAGTGGAAGGATTTTGAATGGACGCAGGAATGTGCTACTGCCTTCCAGCAACTTAAAGACTACCTGGCTAAGCCCCCCATCATGTCCAGTCCCCAGCCAGACGAAGTCCTGTTTGCTTACATTGCCGTGGCCCCTAATGCTGTAAGCTTGGTGCTGATCCGAACGGACTGTGGAGTGCAAAAGCCAGTTTACTACGTGAGCAAGTCGCTACAAGAGGCTGAAATCCGCTATTTGCCATTGGAGAAAGCCATCCTGGCCGTTGTGTTGGGTACTAAGAAGCTGCCCCATTATTTTCAAGCTCACACTGTTATAGTCCTTACTCAGCTCCCACTCAGAGCCGTACTCCGAAGCGCCGACTACACTGGTAGAATTGCTAAATGGGGGACGATGCTAGGGGCTTTTGACATCAAGTACATGCCGCGCACATCAGTGAAGGGCCAGGTCCTTGCGGACCTGGTCGCCGAGTTCACAGAACCACATTTAGAGGAAGCAGCACCACCTCTAGGCGCGGTAGGAAGGCAAGTCAGTACGATCGCGTCACAAAGTACATTGCCCTGGCAAGTGTATGTAGACGGCGCATTGAATCAGAGGGGCTCAGGCGTAGGGCTAGTGTTAATATCCCCCGAGGGAATCATCATCGAAAAAGCCTTAAGGCTAGACTTTTCAGCAACGAATAACGAGGCAGAGTATGAGGCTCTACTGATGGGGATGAAGATGGTACGAAGGATGGGAGGAATATCCGTCGAGATATCCTCAGACTCAAGGTTGGTCGTCGGCCAGGTGCTGGGAGAGTTTGAAGCAAAAGATGAGAGGATGCAGGGATATCTAAACCTGGTCAAGTCCCTACGGTCGGAGTTTGAATGTTTTACCCTACGGCACATCCCTAGGAGTGGCAACACGCACGCTGATTCCTTAGCTACGCTCGCCACCTCTTCGGCGCAAGAATTACCAAGGGTTATTCTGATTGAGGACGTGCAGAGACCCACGGAGTTAAGAAAAAAGCCACCCCAAGTCCACTGTATCGGAGCCAACCCATGCTGGATGGACCCCATCATCAAGTTTTTGAGGGATGATGTGTCGCCCGAAGAGACGGGGGAAGCGGACAAAATACGGAGAAAAGCTGCAAGGTTCTGGCTGTCCGAAGATCACAAACTGTACAAACGATCTTATTCTGGCCCGTATTTGATGTGCATGCGCCCCGAGGCGGCTGAATCACTGTTGGAAGAACTGCATGAAGGAATCTGTGGAAGCCATACTGGTGGAAGATCCTTAGCTCACCGAGCCATCACTCAAGGCTATTGGTGGCCAAATATGCAGAGAGAGGCACACGAGTACGTTAAAAAGTGTGACCAGTGCCAACGTTTTGCGCCGAGCATACATCAACATGGTGGTACCCTTAATCCGCTATCCAGCCTATGGCCTTTTGCTCAGTGGGGGTTGGATATCGTAGGACCTTTCCCTAAGGCAGCAGGAAACAGGAAATTCTTACTGGTCGGAACGGACTATTTCACCAAGTGGGTGGAAGCTGAGCCTCTAGCAAATATCAGGGACGTAGACGTGAAGAAGTTCGTTTGGAAAAACATCGTCACCAGATTTGGAGTTCCCCATACCCTCATCTCGGATAACGGGCTTCAATTCGATAGCAAAGCTTTCAGAAGCTATTGCAATGAGCTGGGAATCACAAATAGATACTCCACCCCCGCCTATCCCCAGGGGAATGGGCAGGCCGAAGCCACCAATAAAGTCATAGTTAGTGGGCTAAAGAAGAGGCTAGACGATGCGAAGGGCAGGTGGGTAGAAGAACTGCCCCACGTGTTGTGGGCATATAGAACCACGCCTCGCAGGTCCACCGGTGAAACCCCTTTTTCAATGACCTATGGAGCTGAAGCCGTTATACCCCTTGAGACTAAATTCCCAACCTACAGAACTAGCTCTTTTGACCCAATCAACAACGACAGGCAGCTAGAAAAGGGCTTGGATCTGATTGAAGAACGAAGGGAAAACGCCATGGTCAGATTGGCGCACTACCAGCAGAAGTTGAAACAGGGCTATGACATCAATGTGAGGTTGAGACCCCTTGAGCCTGGTGACCTGGTCCTAAGGAAGGTGGTAGGTAATACAAAGAACCCGGCATGGGGAAAGCTGGGGCCGAACTGGGAGGGTCCATATCGCATCACTTCGAGGGCCGGCGTGGGAGCATACTTCCTGGAAGACCTGGATAATCATGTAGTGCCCCGGCCATGGAATGTAAATAACCTCAAAAGGTACTACTATTAAAAGAATTCTTTTTTTCAGTTATGAGTACTTTGTTGCTATACTAATCTCTTTCAAGTGTTTAAACTTAAATTCAATCATGCCTGTAGTCCTCGGACCAGATGATTTGGGTTAGTTAACACTCCCTTACGATCTCTTTCAAGTGTTTAAACTTAAATTCAATCATGCCTGTAGTCCTCGGACCAGATGATTTGGGTTAGTTAACACTCCGTTACGATCTCTTTCAAGTGTTTAAACTTAAATTCAATCATGCCTGTAGTCCTCGGACCAGATGATTTGGGTTAGTTAACACTCCGTTACGATCTCTTTCAAGTGTTTAAACTTAAATTCAATCATGCCTGTAGTCCTCGGACCAGATGATTTGGGTTAGTTAACACTCCCTTACGATCTCTTTCAAGTGTTTAAACTTAAATTCAATCATGCCTGTAGTCCTCGGACCAGATGATTTGGGTTAGTTAACACTCCGTTACGATCTCTTTCAAGTGTTTAAACTTAAATTCAATCATGCCTGTAGTCCTCGGACCAGATGATTTGGGTTAGTTAACACTCCATAACGATCTCTTTCAAGTGTTTAAACTTAAATTCAATCATGCCTGTAGTCCTCGGACCAGATGATTTGGGTTAGTTAACACTCCGTTACGATCTCTTTCAAGTGTTTAAACTTAAATTCAATCATGCCTGTAGTCCTCGGACCAGATGATTTTGGTTAGTTAACACTCCCTTACGATCTCTTTCAAGTGTTTAAACTTAAATTCAATCATGCCTGTAGTCCTCGGACCAGATGATTTGGGTTAGTTAACACTCCGTTACGATCTCTTTCAAGTGTTTAAACTTAAATTCAATCATGCCTGTAGTCCTCGGACCAGATGATTTGGGTTAGTTAACGCTCCTTTACGTTCTTTACGGATGTTGTGGGCGCACTCAGGTTATCAGTCTAATTTAGTGTTTGGGGAAATGTGTGGACTTAAGCCACATTACGTCAGTAGTTATTACCATAATTATTTGTCTTAGCAATGCATGGAAGGTTACCATACTTATGTTTCATTCTTAATCACTGAACTGTCTTTATTAGCCGCAATAGTGCAATATGATAAATACTCCACAGGCAACAAGTAACGAAAATAAACCGCTTGTTTCATTAAAAACTAATTTCCATACACAAAGGGCAAAAAATACATATATAAGCAACTACGCTATATGGAGATCCTAGGCTTTATCTTGGGGCTCTGGGTTGGTCTTTGGCAAATCGCCCGCATCTCCGGTCTGAAGAGGGGCTTGACTCGTCTCGGCTGGCGCTGGGGGATTCTGATCTGCCAAGGGTGCTTCCGAGGCTTCAGGAGCATCGCATATTTCAGGACCGTAATAGATGCTCCCTGGCTGCCTTAAAGCTGACTCTGCAGGGACTCCGGCCGCATCGAGGCACTTGCTCCAGGTGATGTCGCAGTAGTCCCTGCAGACCTTCGCAAACTCTTCGGTCAGCCTTACCTGGGTCTCCTGCACCCCCAGCATGTAGGCGGCTTTCTTCTCAGCCTCAACTGCTTCCCTGGCCAATTGCGCGTCCTCCTTGGCCAATTTGGCAGCGTCCCTGGCTTGTTCCAGCTCAAGCCGAAGCTCTTTTACCATCACCCTCTCCGTCTCCAGATTGGTTTCGGCCGCGAGCAGCTTCTGGCGCTGACCTTCGGCTTGCTTCTCTGCATTTTTAAGGCCCGCCTCTACATTTTTTCTCGCTTTCATCTCCTCCTTCAGCTGATCGGAGATGCGGGCGCTTTCATCCTTTGCCTTGCCCAGTGCCTTCTCAACGTCCTCCTTGGACCGGATCTCAGCTTGCACGTCAACCTCCTTCCTCTGAACCCACTCTTCAGCCACGTAGATTTGTTGAGCAAGCTGCATGACGACCAAAAGACGGTTACATAAAAATATACATGCACGAGGGCTTCAAGATAGTTGCGAAAGAGCATCAGTTGTCTTACCATGCCTAAATCCCGTTTGAGGGACAAAAAGAGTTCTTTTTCGCTGAAACGCCGATAAGACTCCATATCCCTCGGAAGGAGGAGGGGCTTCTCGAGCGCTTCAGCAATGTACCCGGCCTTCCCCCCAGAATAGTTTCTGATGGAGGCGTCAAGAGGGATGGCCGCACCATCCAAAGTAAGCTTTGGGGACCACACCTGGACCCCCCGCCGCACGTCAGCAGCCACATTCTCCTCTTTGCTCTCAGTAGAAGAAGCCCGTTTATTTCTTGTATCGTGGGTCTTCTTCTGCTGCTTGCGGCCCTTCGGAGGGACCACTTCCCCCTCCTCCACATCAGTCACATCCATCGCCACCCTTTTCTTCTTCAGATCGGGCAGTACTTTGAGTCCCAGATCTTTCGGGGCTTGAGGAGGAGGTGGTGGTGGTGGAAGGTTCGCCTGGGGCTGGGATGTGCCAGTACCCGTGGCTGGAGCGTTTGATTTCCTGTTCTTCATTAACTGGCCCAAGCTCAGCATGTCTTCTTCTGTAGAGTCGTCCGGCGCGGCTAGGTTCAGGAAGGGAGCAGCCGAATGCCTGTCGAGTGCCTCTTCGACCGACAGAATTTTTACTTCCCCAGAGGACTCTTCCTCGAATTTAAACTGATCGATTTGCTGGTCGAGCGAAGGAGTAGAAGAAACTCTTTCCTCCTCTGCGGCCGGTTGAAGAGGAACTTGTTGAAAGGGCTGAGCAAGCACCGGTATGGCTTGCGGATTAGGATGCGGCACTGGGGCGAGGTCGAAGGGCGCCAAAAAAGGCCTCCTTGCCACGTCAATGCGATTTATCCGACGATCCCCGAGTGTGATTGCGTTCCCTCTCGGCTGAAGTTCAGTCTTAGGGGTATAACCGAGGATGAGAGGAACAGACCTAAGCTGTCCGTCTTCGCTCACAAAAATCTCCGACCGAAGAAGGTAATTCAATGCCGCAGTATTCGTCAGACTCAGCCGAGGAGCCACGTGCCTTTTGTCTGAAAACATAACGAAAGAGTTGTCAGTGGGTTGTAATATGACGAAGAGGGGGACCGAACAGCTAAAAGTAAATAAAGAAGTAAAGCTCGAGGGGGAATGTCCCACCTGGCGTTCCCGGCGTGGTCGGGCAATGAACCCCATCATGCCAGGCACCCGAGACGATCAGATAATCGTCCTTCATCCCTTTGTTAGACTTGGGGAGGCCGGACAGCAGTCTGACGACATCGGATCGGGACTTTAAATAGTACCCCGCCCCTTTTTTGGTATGACACTCGTACATATGTACCACGTCGTGCCAGGTTAACCCCAAGCCTAAGTGACGGTTTAGGTCATCGACTGCACCTAAGATTCTAAAGGTATTGGGTGCACATTGGTCAGGACTAAGCCTATGGGCGGTAAGGTAACTTCTGGTGACTGGACCCATGGGAATGGTCATTCCCCCCTCCAAGAAGGCGATAATGGGGATAATGACTTCGCCCTCTTCCCTGTCCAGTAGCAGCCCCTCTGTGGAGCAATACCTTAAGCCCACCTCCTGAGGAATGCGATAAGTCGCCCTAAAATCTTCTATCTGGGAGGGGCTGTTCACTAGATACTCAAATCTACCCATGGTTGACAAAGTCAGAGGGAGGGAGACACGAAACGGCGACTGGGATAAGCTACCACGGGCCGAAGAGGCAATCTCTATGTAATACGAAAATCTCAGGGAGAGAACTTACGAAGAGTGAAATCGGCGGATGAGCTTTGGTCTCGCAGGGAGATCGTAGCGGATTCTGGAACTGGTTGAAGCGGATTACAGGAAGGGCTTTGAGAGTCAGAGCGCTTGAGTTCGCCGGGAGTTCTGAAGTTTGCAAAATGAGAAGACAATCCCATCTGGGACCTTATATAGTGGTAGATGAAATGGTGCAACTTAGCCCGCCCAAAAATTTCGAGGAGAATCTTGTCCGTTGATTCGAAATGGACCGCTAGATCTCAAGGACAAGACGCCGCCTGGAGTAATTAATGACGCCTCGGAAACGGCGCGGCAGCAGCGGTTATAAAGAAGGCGCCCAAAACTCGCGTGCACACGCGCGGAGTCAAAGTTCTGTGCCCACTTTTGTCAAAAGGTCAAAACCCCACTTTTTTCTCTTCGGATGCGAGGTAAAAAGTGAAATTTTGAGGGGCTATTGTGGGTAAGAAAACCCAGTGTCGTATGTTGGGCCAGAGGCCCAATCCGGACAAGGCTCTCTGTCCGAAGAGGATAAAAAGCATCAATGTTTTGCCACCTTGGTATAAGTACAGCCCATTAGGGACAAATGTTCCGTCCGAAGACAACCTTTTCGGTCCGAAGAGACCATCTCCCACGGGCCTGCCCAGGACTTGACCAAGGAGCTATGCCGAAGATCTTCCCGCGAAAGCTGAGCCCCGAGCATGCCTAACTGCGAAGTTATCATGAAATATCCTGCTATTAAAGCTGCCACCGCCACATTTAATGCACTGCAGCAACTTTCCTGGCCGCATTTATGTGGAGAAGACACCTGAACAGTGAATCTTCACCTACCACCACTCACTGCAGGTTAAAGCAAACGGCTGATGTGACCAGTACTCAAGTAGGTGCCTAGATGAGGGACAAGTGTGCGGTGAGGATAAGTAGAGGGGGTCTATATAAGAATAGCAGGCCTCACAAAGAAAAGGGGAATTTTTTGTACAAGTAAAAAGCTATCAAATATAAGGCCTCTTCGGACCAAAGAGATCAATCTATAAAACACCGGTTTACCTTTGTTTTTATTATGTCAGCCTACATGAATCGTTGCTAAAACATAACCCAGCCCTGCTGTTTAACCCACTCTCTACAAATTTATTGTTGGGCAATTGTTGGGTTCACAACACAGAGTTGGTACCAGGCCCAACAAATCCATACCCTACAGTTGATGTCAAGGCTTACACCACAAATGTTTGCATATGGTATGAGAATAGATGAGAACAAATATGCCTATTTTTTATGAATACGAGTAGTCCAAATTTGTTTGGGCATCTCTTGTCAAACCATAAATTGCGTAGTTCAACTAGATGCTTCACCTTCCTTTACTGTGACAATTCTAACATCAAATTATTTTACAGGGAAAAAATTATTAAATTGATTGTATAAATGTATAATATGACTATAACCAAAATATTTGTATAACAATATGTGTAAAAGTACTACTTATTAGATATTTTGGAAGGACAAGAAGTAAAGGACAAGAATGTGAGTTTGATAGTTGATAAGTTTAGCATCAGTGTAAGTGCCATTAAAATTAAAAGTTTTGTTGGCCTCATTGAACTCCTGTTAAATCTTTACAAAATTTTCACTTGAAGGATTGGATGATGAATGCGATAATGACGAATGATGAGTAGTATTGTATAAACTTAATTAATATTTTTTTATATGTTTGAAATAAATATTTATGTTTATATACATGTTTATGCTTAATTTATTGTTGTTTAATTCATTAACGAATTTCAAACATTAATATATTATAAATAATTAAATCCAAATTGACAGTTTTGTAGCATGATTTACTTGTAAAAGATTTTAAATTCTTTAGAGTATAAATTGAACTTTATTTTTTTTAATATTTGAATTTTCTTTCTTCTGAAAACTCTAATGCATGTGTAAGAGAGAGAGAGAGAGAGTATATGAGAATTGATCTATAAGGTTCATGTCATGGCTTACACCACAAATGCCTGCATATAGCACGAGAATATACGAGAACGAATGTGTGTACTTGTATGTAGACAAGGACTCCAAACTTGTTCGGGCGTCCTTGGTCAAACAATAAATCACATAGTTTAGTCAGATACTTCACCGAACCCTTTACTATGACAATCCATACATCAAATTGTTTTACAGGGGAAAAAATTATTAAATTGATTGTATAAATATATAATATGACTATAGCCAAAATATTTGTACAATGATATAACTATTGCTTATCAGATATTTTGGAGGGATGCCAAGTAGAGGAAAGAATGTGAGTTTGATAATTGATGTTTAATTAGCATTAGTGTAGATTCCATTAAAATTAAAAGTTTTGTCAGCCTCGTTGAAATCTTGTTAAATCTTTACCAAGTTTTTACTTGATGGTATTCGATGAGTATATGAAACAAGAAACAAGTTAGGGTTAGAACCAAAATGCAAACTCCACAAAGGATCCATTAAGTTTGACGAATTGTTGCATCTTTTGTTACTTGGTCTAAATCCACTAAAAATAGTAGTTGTGTAAATTCACTTAGCAACCCAACTAAACTGAAGCCCACCGCCTCGTATAATGAGATGGTTCGAAGGTGATTTTCAGATATTTGCCTCTAGGCATTGTCCCTTTGTGCTTAGATATAAAATAATTCCCTTAAAACTTCAACTTTCATATTGTATCTATTTGCTATGGGCACCAAAATGCTTGGCTACAATGTACAATGTTACCGTGCCATCTCTATGCATGCTTAGAGGCATATTCTTGTTTCCACAAGTAAGAGACTTTTATTTTTTTTAATTGAAGTTGTGTGTTATTGTTGCTAAACTGTCTTCTAAGAATAGAATCATCTTGCACTAACAGATTTCCGATTCATGGGTTCTCGTATTTGTACAATGATGTATAAATATATAGTATGACTATAGCCAAAAATATTTGTACAACGATATGTGTATAATTTTTTCATACCAAAACTATTTAGAAGTCTTGTTAGTTTTGACAACTTTGTGTTTTAGTCATATATTATCAAATATTTTCTATATATATATTTTTTTTGATTCTAGTAAAAAAAATTTGTTTTATTTCATTTTCAAAGAAAATCATGTTTTTGGACATCTCAAAATGGAAAAAAGAATGAATAAGGACATGATGGAATTATATGTTGCATGTGGAAAATTTCACATCACATGGTTTCACAAAATTATTTGATAACATTTATCAATTTTGCACATATACTAAAATTAAAAAAATTAGGTTTATAAATTTCTCATAAGCAATGTTACTCAACATAATTTTTCCAATGATAAATAGAACGTTTAGGTTTATGTGTATGTTTATATAGAGAGGATGTTTAGGTTTATGTTTACTAGTAATTCTTTTAATTTTCCAATGATAATATTGCAATTTATAGCAAAAGTTCATCTTTAAAATATAAAATAACATAAAGTTTATTACTATAAATACATAATAGTACACGATACGACTTGTTTACAATATTAGATATATTCATATGAACTATAACAAAATGGAAAGTTGGATTATTCTATAAATATTAGGACTCCTCGTTCATTCATAACGTTAAATTATTTTCTATGTATTTTTGTGTTGGTTATCCTCACTCTAATGAGATTACAATCCACTCTATTAGGACCTTTAATGTTACTAGAGCTCATGGCTTGTAATAAAGAAAACACACCACCACCACCACCACCACCATACTCCTCTACAACCAACTCATTCACAGTCAACCATTTCATTAATGGATAAAATTTAGGTATAGTACTTTAGGTGCTGTTCCTTAAGTTCACCTTTTAAAATTTAACTATGTGGCTACTTAATTAAAAAATATACGAATGCAAATTCTCTGTACTATTTTTTGTGTATCACTCTATGTTCCACTAATTACTACTTATCATGTCTATAATTGTTTTCCATTTTAAACTCTAGTTATTTTATAAAGAAAGTAAATTAAAAACATGACAAGTAGTGATTGGTGAAACATAGAGTAGTACATAAAAAGTCATTCCCAATAAAAAAAAATTCACATGATAGAATTTTAAGAGAGAAACATAAAGAACAATACCTAAGTCTTACCCTTCATTAATCTATTGAACATGATTTGTCAAACTATTTAGAAGACAAATTTTAAGTCTTGTTCATCTGTTTCGTGTTATAATTATCATCAACAAATTGGATATCTTAATGAACCACCATTATTAGTGGGGGTTGGTGGACTTCCTTTTACCGTTGATATTTATCAAGTTCACGAAAAGTTTAGGAAAATTTTAAAGAACTTTAGAGTTAGCCGGAAAATATTTCTAGTGGCAGAGCAGTGTTTCTGTCCCAATTACTCTACATTCTAACTAGATGTCCTTTTAGTTTCTTTAGTCATCTTTTCTTTAGTCTTGAATCATTACGTGTCATTTCCTTCAACGACCAACCACCCCCTTTTAATTTCTTCTCGTTTCCTACCATCACATCTTTTGTCTTGTGCATGCTTGAAGCGTGGCCTACCATCTGATCCTTAGCAATCATGAGCCACCTCATTTGTTCTTTTCCCAGTTGACTCTTACTCTTCTCATCTCTTTGTTCTTTTTGGCTTTCTTTAGGGGAAAATAGTAAAATAATTTTTTTTTCCTAATTATCTAGTTAGTAGTTTCGGTTTTTAAACTATATTATATAGTAGCATCTCGAGTATTTGAGACTCGATTTTGGCTTGTAAATCGAATCTCAAATACTCGATTTCTATGGTCTGATGTGGCATATTTTTCCACATAGAGACCAGCTGGAAATCGAGTCTCTAAGACTCGATTTACAAATCGAAAATATTTGAAAAAATTTGAACTCTCCAAGTCTCTCGTGTACAAGCCGAAATACCAAAAAAAAAAAAAAAAATACAATCAAATCACAGAGAAACAATCCAGAAAAAGATCAAGCTCAAATACATGTGTTCATCAGAGGAAAAAAAAAAAAAAAACCCATAAACATACATGTGTTCATCAGAGAAAAAAAAAAAAACAAAGAAACCCAGAAACAGAGACCCAAAAAAAGAAACCCAGAAAAAGAAACCAAAAAAAGAAACCCAGAAACCCAGGTCGTCGGGCGACCCAGGGTTGGCGCCAGCCTGGGGCTGCTTCTGGTTTTTTTTTTTTTTTTTTTTTTTTTTTTTTTTTTTTTTTTTTTCCTTTCTGGCTCTGATTTCTTTTTCGGTGGAGCTGTTCAGATATATATATTGGCTTAGAAATCGAGTATCAGATACTCGATTTCCATGTGGACGCCACGTGGTAAAAGTGCCAATTCAGACCCGATCAAAATATGAAAATCGACCCTCAAAGACTCGATTTATAGCCCCTAAATCGAGCCTCTTAGACTCGAGATGCTAGAAAAATATATAGTTTGAAACTATTGACAACTAACTATATAGTTGAGATTTTATGGTTATTTACCAATTTCGTTCCTTTCTTTTTGGTCCCTCCTTTCTTTCCTTTTCTGAATATTCCTTGCATGCACTGGCCGTGCTTCTTTGTCTCACATGGATGATATTTTCATTGCTAGGGAATATGGTTGGACCGAAAGTAGCGACTCTGATAACAACTCAAAACCTTTTGCTGATGAAATCAAGTCAGAGTCTTGGTCCAGTGATGAAGATGAGGTCCCTCTTGCACGGTATGGTCCCAATGTTGAAGCTGATCCATCTGATCTTTCTAATCAGAGGGAGTTTTGGAGCAACTGTGCTATAGGCTTCATTTTGGACTAGGAAATTATCTGTTGGGTATTTTCAACACATTATTAGCTCTACATGGCATATCAGAGGCTTGGTTTCAATTGTTGGCAGAGGCTCCTACTTCTATAAACTCTACTTCGAGCACATGGATGATCTTAACCATGTCTGTAATGAAGGTCCTTGGCTTGTTGATGGAGCTCTCTTTGTACTAGAAAAATGGAGGCCAAATCTGGTTCTTGGGAGACTACAACTCAGCTATGTCTCACTGTGGGTCCAACTTAATGGCCTCCCTTTGGAATATCAGTACCTGGAGCTCGCTGAGAAAATGGGGCAGATTATGGGTATTTTTGAAAGAGTGGATTTAGAAGATAGGTTACCAGGCAACATTAGGTTTATGCGAATAAGGGTTCGAATGGATCCTTGGTCTCCTTGATAGCAGGCTTTATGTTGAGACTGGATGATGAAGCTAGAGTCTGGGCATAATGCAGGTACAAAGAATCTTATAGTAGCTGTTCTGCATCCTCCCATAGAATCACAGATCAGAATAGTTGTGCTCAGAAACTTGGAGGACCTTGGCAGCTCATCATCAAAGTTGCTGGAGCTAGAGTGAAGAAATTCGATTGATCTAGGTTTGCCTATGAAGCCAAAAACATGCAAGGAGATATCTTAGAGCATCTTCAGCAACCTCTCTAAATTTTTGTACTGTTTGGAGAGTGAACAATGACATTTACCTTTTACCTACCTAATTTTTGAAATACACTTTCCAGCAGGCTCTCTATTCTTTCTCTATCACATTTAAATATTATTTCTACATTCTTTCTTTATTCTTTCTTTAATCTTTCTTTATTATTTTTTAATCTTTTTTTATTCTTCTCCAATAACTATATTTTTCAAATTCCTAACAGCTATATTTTTAAACTTTCCAATAGTAACATTTTCAAAATTTTCAACAATTATATAGGCTTTTTTTTAAGGGTTTCAAAGGGTAATATTTCTCAATAGTCATATGTTTCAAAAAACTTGATAAATTTTAAGATTAACATAGGTTTGATAAATTTCAAATTACATGGAATTTTTAAAGTACTTGTACAAGACACATAGTCATGAAGATCAAGCCACAGTTAGAAGTATTCATGAAGATCGCATAGTCACTCATCTGTTGGCTAAAGCAATATTGTTTCACCTTAAGAATAAAATCTAGAACTAACACACAATTGTAAAGAACATTATGTATTATATTAACCGCACTCCTCCTGTCATCAACCAGCAAATAAGCGATGATACCAACAGGGGCTAGTCATGGGAAGCATATATGAATCTCATTAGTACTACATTAAAGAATAAAAACATCAATACAAAAGAAGTTTGACATTTCATAGTTAACACTAAACATTAAACCTGCTTGTTTCATTGTAGCAAGCTACTGATACAAAAGAAGCTCTACATTTTAAAAGCTAATGGAAATTAGCTATAAAGTTGAACATCATCTTGGATACATGTATATAGTACAGTAGGATCACATTGCAACAAAAAAAAGTGAGTGACCCAACATGTATCCTTAGTCAGTAGAATCATATTGTAACAAAAAAAAGTTTTAAGCGCTCTCTTAATCATACAAAACAAGAGCATTGATGAATATAATAGTCTAATAACTAGACCTTCGTTTTTCAAGGATCTCCATTTGGCGCTGATGAATATATTCTTGCTGCACTGAAGACAACGTACTTACATCCATCATCATAATCTCTGTTTCCTCCTTCACTTGTTTCATTCTAATTTTCTCCATTTCATTGTCCTCCTTCAATTTATCCAATCTCATTTTTTCCATTACATTTGCCTCTTTCAAATTTTTCATAGCCAATTCTATTTTCATTTTTTCCGTTTCAAGTTTTTTATCCTCAAGAAGAATTCGAGCCATCTCCTACTCATGGTCTGCAAGACGTCTTTTCTCAATACAAGCCATTTTCATCTCATTCATTTTTCTTTTTTCTTCCATCATAGCATTCAGTACATCTTCTATGTGAGAAGTCATACCTTCTTTGCACTTTTGTTTCTTCAATCTTTCTTTTTCAGCTTTAACCCCTGGTGGTTTCTCCAAGTTTACAATTGGAACTTGTAGAGCATCATCATCCTCTAAATGTTCAAACTCCAGATTAGAAGGTGAAAATGCCTCAAATCTCCTTTTTTTCCTTTTTTTTGGTTGTTGATTGTTAACAATAACCAACCATTTTAGTGAGTGCTTTAACAAATTCCAACAATGTTCAAATTGAAATTTGGTGCCCTGGATTGCATTATAAAGGTTTCTTGCTGCATCAAGCTAAAAAATTAACAAATAGATTATAGTTACTATCTTGAAACAGATGGAATAAATTAGCAAATTAACACAAATTTCTTTATAAGATTTACCTTGTCTTCTTCAGTCTTACCACTTTCATTCTTTGATTCAATTTGTTACAAAAACCCACAAAACTTATTGGTGGAAAGTTGAATCGTTGATCATCGGTTCATAAGAGAACCCGCCGTACGATCAGAAGTGAAGGTCTTCCACTTGTGGTAGTACTCCCAAATTCTCATCCAATATGTTTCGCGTTTTTGGTTATTACTTTTCACTACATCTTGGTTGGCATTAAGAAAGGCAGACACAAGAAGAATGTCTTCTTCTATGGAGAAGTTGATGCCACGTTGTGATTTCTTAGTTGTGGATTCAACTTGGGGTGGAGACATTTGGCTGAATGTTTAGGCTTGTGGAACACTGTCTTCATCACTAATATGTGAAGATCCAGACATATAATCATTAAAGCTATCTTCTATAGGATCAGTGAATGATGTGCCTCTTGGAATACCCGAATCCATCCCTAGTAACAAAAACAAAAAATAAAAACACATAATGCTAATGAATAAACATAGCAAGCTCTCTACCATATGCATTTAGTTGATAGTTAACACTAATTACTTATTACAACTTATTCCATCACATGACATTATTAATAAGCATGTATGTCAAGACTGCCTTTAGCAGATAAAACTGGTGCAGCAACAAATGCAAAAATAAAGGCAATATTATGAGCATTTTTCATCCCTA
Source organism: Quercus glauca (assembly GCA_023736055.1). Taxonomy (NCBI): domain Eukaryota; kingdom Viridiplantae; phylum Streptophyta; class Magnoliopsida; order Fagales; family Fagaceae; genus Quercus; species Quercus glauca. The sequence continues at coordinate 22,286,902 of CM043318.1, read as the reverse complement.
AAAGCTACCTTATTACCCTCCAATTGTAACTCATTACCCTCTTATTAGCAATGTGGAATTACCACGATTGTATAGGATGCTTGCACTATGGAATTACAACGATTAGCAATTTGAAAATTGAGACATCTTCCCCTTTAATTTCTTCCACACTGCCACCACTTCATCTCTTTGCAATCTATTGTACCACCCTTGCAACTGAAAATTATATCCAATCTCCAATCTTTTAGGTTCTGAAACATAAAGTATGATAAAGACATATAACAGAACAGGGAAAAAAAAGCTCACACACTCCCTGAACTTTGAGATGAATTAGTTCAATTGGAGATGACAAGGGAGTATGAATCAGTTCAATTAAGATGGAGAGAGAAAGTTTTAGAGAGAGAGATAGACAAACTGTAGAAGGTGCCCACTATAAAAACAAAATTGGTACCGATACCATAAAATGCAGAAAACAGATGAACATAACAAAATAAAATCAATGAAAATCAAATCGAAACAATCAAAGAAAATACATCACATATTTATAGATTCTAAACATTAGCTCAAAACAACAAAATTGAATTGAGATTAAAACCAATACTTTGGTTGAAGGCACAAAGATAGACCCAAAAATCCCAGATGACGAAGAAGATTCTTTAATTGGACCTAAAAAGTTCAGAAGTCAAGGAAGAAGATGACGCCGTTTTCTTATTCCCTTCCATTGCTTCTCTCAGAAACCTCTATGTTGGTGTGTGTCTATATATATATTCAACAACTACTGTCTAAGAAAAAATTTCCCAAGTTCCCCCTGCCTTCTCTGTTTTCCTCAGAGCAAAGATTTCAATCATATTACTGAGGCCAAAAAATTTATTAAAAAATAAGAAACTAAAAGGAATCAGATTAGCTTATTGACTCTAAAAATAAGATTGATTAAATAGCTATAGATGAGATCAAGAAACAGAGTGAAAAAGAAAAAAGCAAATAAGAGATACATAGAAAAAACCCATAAATCCAAAACTAAATTCAGACAGTAGCAATAGCAAATCATGCAAAACCACCAAATCTAGTATAAGCCAATAAATTCAAACATTATGCAAAAAAAAAAAAAAAAAAAAAAACCATGAAATCAAATTTTGGGTACCGATTTCTGTTGTTGACTGATATTCTCAGATTTCCATTGTTGACCGATGTTCTTAGATTTCCGTTCATCCTCACTGGTGGTTGAGCCACAATTTGGGGTTCAAAATATCTAGGAAGATCGTTTTGTGAGAGAGAGCTCCGTCGATTTTGTGCTTCACCGTTGTTTTTTGATGAGAAGCAAAGAGAGAGTTTTTTCCTGAAGAGAAGCAAGAGAGAGACGGAGTGAAGAAGAAAGAAAAAGGAAGGAAAGAGAAAAAAAATATTTTTTTAAGTCAACCGGTATTAGTTTAAGGAGAAATAATGTTTGTATAAGCTACAGTGATTGCTACAGTGCTTTCTAGGCCTGGAGAGCTACTGTAGCAATTCTTAAAAAAAAAAAAGAAAAAAGAAATAGAGAGGCTGTTGGAGTTCCCTTTTTATGTGAACAGTGGCTTTTCTCTCTAAATTTTAGAGATGGCTAGCCATGTTGGAGATGCTCTTAATGTAGGGAATATCAAGTTGTACAACAAAATCATTACCAGTTACCATCTAGGAAGCAATGCTCAAGGCAGCTATCAAAGCTAGGGACTTCGGTTACAATCATTTTTGTTCCTCTGCGATAGTAGGAGATCTGTTCAAGTCACCAACAGGAGATGTACTCCTAGCTAGTAGGAAAGGATATTGTTGGCAGATTGGTCTCATAATTCAGGGGCAGAGTTAGGGGGGGTCGAGGAGGGGCGTTTGCCCCCTCTGACTCCACCCAAAATAAGTTCATAGTAACATCCTGCAGAAGTGAGCAAACACTCTATTAAATGCTTAACCTGTTTGCCCCCTCTGATATAAAGAAAAAAACAAAAGGCAATCCCTAAAATAGCTCTGTTACCGAAAAAGAAAAGCTAAAAAGGTTACACAGTGATTGAAGGATTGACACGACTGTTAAAACATGCTACATCATTTTGGTTTTAAAAAGGAATTTTTATCAAGTCCCAGATTTAAGCATGTCACTACCATTCTTGGAACGTTTATCCCAACTTTCTTTTCTTTTTTATTTCATAAATTTTCAATTGATGGTAGGTCTTATATTTTAATATTTTATACAAAATAATTAAAAAAAAAAAAAAAACTATGTCCTTGTACTTTAGTTTCAGACCCTAACCTCCACTATCTTCTCTCTCCTTCATCTCTTAGACATTTCAATTTTAAACTCTAGGTCTAGGTTTCTACTACAAACCCAAATTTAAATACTTTGAAAAATAAAGAACAAAAAATTTGAATTGTAGATATTATTTAAAAGCAATCAAAGCAATAGGCGTGTATACATCATTAGATATCTAAATTTTATGTAATTAGATTAATCTCTTACTTTAATTATTTGTAACTATAAATTGGTTATTTTTGTTTCAATATGAAATATATATTTGTACTTAATTGAAATTATGGAAAATTCTGAGTATAATAATGAGTCCAAATCAAGTTCTAAACGAATTCTTATACAATTGTTTTGTTTTTGCCTTTTTAAAAATAGTCTTTAAATCTTGCCCCCTCTGAATTGAAATCCTGACTCCGTCACTGGTCTCATTTAGCACAAAATGTTTTAACCTAACTCAATGTATGTCCCAAGGATTGTAATTAGTAATGTCGGTAACCTAGCTAAATTGACTACTAAAATGCCAATCCAATGCTGTATGGTCAACCAGACCTTTTTGTAAACTCGATCTTTCTTGAAATGGTATCAAAAAAAAAATCTCCTCTTCCAAGACATAATGGCAAACCAATGCAAGGAAAGCATCAGCCAACGAGGCATAGAGAAACAGAGAAAAAAGAGATTATATTTCTTTCGAAAATATATCAATTATTTTAATAATTAATCTGTACAATACGTCTTAAGTTAGTAAATATCAATTATAATCAAATATTACACATACGTACAATTTTTATTTTATTTAAATATTAAGAAAAACCTCTTTTATCATATGAAGCAAAAATATTATAAAAAAAATACATGTTTTTATTTTTATTTTTATAATAAACATGTAAAAATTTTATATAATGTCTCCTGCATCATTCTTGTACACAATTATATTGATTTAACTTCAATCCTTTTATCGAAATTGTGGGGTCAGAGAATTTGGCAATCTCGGCCCACTCTATACTAAGCCCAAGGCCCACGCTAAGGAGAAAGAGGTGTCCGAGGACGAGTCAAGGAAGCTCCATTCGCCAGGAATACCGCCGAGGACAATTATGTCCTCGGCCCACACGGACCATTGAAAGGAAGAGCAAAGTGCCTTTAAAGGTAACCTTCCAAAGCAATCCAAGACAGAGGCAAGTACAATGGGTTGGCCATGGAAGCATGGTGGAGGAGCAATCCCAGGAGGAACTATTACCTCTACATTAAATGCCCACAACTAACGTTTTGGCCGCATTAATGGAGAAGTGACCCCTGAACAGTGCTGTCTTAGCTGCTACCACCTGCAAGAAGGATGGGAAGGTGGTTGATGGGATAGGTACTCAAGTGGTAACCTGCATGATCAACAAATGGAGGGTCAGGATTAACCAGAAGGGGATATAAAATGTAACAAGTCCTCCAGAAAGGGGGACGGCAGTTGGAGGGAGAGAGAAGGGACCGTGGCACTTGTATGATCTTTGTAACCTAATACCAGAGAAGAAATAAGAAATATACGACCCAAGAAACTGGCCGAGGAGCCTAGTTTCATGTTTTAGTTTGTGTTCTTGCCACCCAATCCATGCATCACCATGTTTAATTGTTGCAATCTTCACTAGGGTCTAGTTCTTTGACCTGCACTCTACAAATTCATTGTATTGGGCCAGCTGGACATGAGTCCACTCATTCCCAAGGAATAGTGCTCAAACCAGGTCCCTACAGAAATTATAATTGTTTATTTTATTAATGTGTTTCATTGTATACAAAAATGAAATGATCAAATATTTTTAGTTTCATGTTTTACTATATATATATATATATATATGTATATATATATAAATCATACTTTTATTATAATCTTTAATTAATCTCTTGTCTTTTAATATTTTAATATACTTCAAATAGTACTACCATAGACAATATGTATGTATGTATGTATATTAATTTAAATAAACAAAAAATATTTTTAACTTATTATAGTATAAGACAATAAATACTTTTTGTTTATATATATATATATATATATATATTTTTTTTTTTTTTATGTAAGTGACTCAAGGAATATATGAATAGTTGAAAACCTGGGCCACTATTTTTTATGTATTTTTTTTTTTTTTTTGGGTTAATTTTTTTTGAGCAAAAGTCATAGTTTTAAGTGGGACTGCCTTTATGTATCCAATCAATGCTTCTGATTACAAGGTTGAGGTTCTTGGGAGCAAGGGTATTAACAGATTACCTCCACTTTTTCCTTTGCTTGTTAAGGGCCGTAACCTCTATAAGGTGAGAACTTTCAGTCAAGTAACTTGTTATTTAATGGAATGACAATACTATTGGGTAAGGACTTTTCCAGAAGTTGGCTTACTTAATGTTTTCTTGTCCACCTTTTTAGCATTGGAGTAATGAATCAGAAAGAATAAAAGTGCTGGCTGAGAAGCATAAACGAGGTACATCAGCAAGACTTGTGGGAGAAATGAAGAAAAAGAAGAAGACAATGTCTTCTAATGGAGGTATGGGATGACGGGATTAAGGGAGGTAGAATTTCTGGAGTTTCCTACTTTTTCACATTTATTTCTGATGATAATTAGGGTCAAAACATCAGAAACAATTCCATCATACAAGATCATCTCAATCAAGAAAGACTACCGCGCCAGAAACGGAGAAGCATTTTGATAGACACGGAAAAGCTGGATTTTATAAAACTTAATTTTTAGATTTTTTTCTCTTGATTTATCTAGTTTTTTTACGTTTTGGGAGGAGAAAAATATAAAAGAATAACAAAAAATACACATTCACCTTTATTTTTAAGAGAGGTGGATAACAGGGGATAAACAAAGTGATAAAGTGTCAATTTTTAAACTACAAATAAGTAAAATATTTTTTGAGCAAATCACAAGTAGGTAAAATGTAATTTGCTCTAATTTTTTCAATCATTTTGGTGTTGGTTGAAGCAAAGCACCAAGTCTTGCTGTTCTCTCATCAATGAAAAGTGAAAACATTGGCCGAAGCAAAGCATCAAGTATTTTGCTCTTCTCTCATCCTCAACAACGTTCTCTGTGCGGTGGGAAGGCTTAGACATGGCTGAAGATATTGCCTTCGTCCTCTGGGACAAATTCTTGAACTCTCTTATGGAGGCAGAGTCAGAATTATCTACTGACTTCCCTCACATTTCCTACTTTAAAGATATCAAAAGAGAAATGGAGAAGAAAACTCTGGCAGGTGTATGCTCTGTCAGTGTCAACGACACCCTGAAATGGCTTTATGAGCTCAATGACCTATTCGCCGAGTGCCGAATTTTTTCACAGAAAAAGAGCAAGCGGGGAAACAAGAAATTGTTACAGTTCATCGCTCTTCTTCTGGACCAAATATTTTTCAGGAAAATGAGGAAGCGGTTTGACAAATTTTTACCACTGCCACTAAATGAAGAAAAAATGGACGAAATTCAATACGAAAATTTCATCAAATTTCGACATACGTATCCTGAAATTAATGATACGGATCAGAACATTGGGTTTCAAGAGCAGGCGGACAAGCTTGAGAGCATGCTCCTGAATCAGAGTTCAGGATTATTGACAATCGGGATTGTTGGTATGGATGGCGTGGGTAAGACCACGCTTGTGAAAAATGTGTTGAGCAGACCCAGATTGCAGAAGGGGTTTCCAAACACGCTGTGGATTTGCTTAACGGATATAGATGTAGATGAAACTACTTTACGGCGTCATATTAACGAATACCCCGACTTCTTTCATCTCAAAAGAAAGTTGATAATATTGGATGATGTGTGCCGCCACAGTCATGAACGCTCAATAAAGAATATAGATTGGAATAACTTTTTGTCTGATTCTGCTGCGCTTATCGTTACCACAACGAGTCTGGAAGTGGCTGAGCATATGGCGGGTGACAATATTATTAAGTTAGAGCCGTTAACCGAAGAGGCTTGCTGGTCCATATTTGTATCCAATATTAGAAGATCGTTTGGGGATATAAAAACAGATCATCTAGATAAAGATAATCACTGGGCCATGTTGGTTGATACTATATGTCAAAACCCCACGGCCATGCCCATGATAAGGTTCGAAAATCCAAACTTGGAGAAACTGAGGAATGAAATCATGGGAGACTACTGTCAGGGCCTCCCTTTAGCCGCTGAGGTGCTCGCAAAATTCATCCGCCAACAGTTGTGAGTACTTTTCTTCTCAGTATATATATATATATATATATATATTTTCCCATCATTAGTTTCTGCTCTCTCCACTCTTCCTTTCAAATTTTCAATAATTATGGGCTCCATCTCTCATGAGGAAAAACAAAATAAGTGTGCATATATTTTCTTAATTCAAAAGATTTGGATTTCTCAAAGTAAAAATTATCTCCATATATAAGAACAAGACTATTAATACACATGTTTTATCCGCATTTATATTTTCATAATTTTGTTTTTTCTTTGAGAAACAAAAACTTAGTCTTTAGAGTTCATAAATCACAATATTACGTTATCCAATATTTTTTAAGCAATATTATACTATTAAATAGTTTTTTATGAGATTAATATTTTTCGAATTCTATCATTTCTTTACATGATCTTTATCTTCCTAGCTAACACGCATGTCAAATTTCATATCAATAGATTAATGTTATTTACTATTCAATTATTAAATTCAACTTATTTACTATGACAAATTTAATATTTTGAAAATTAAATTTTATAGATGAGATAATTATTATTTTTTGATTATTTTGAAATTTTACAATCATGGAAGGTATAAGAAGAAAATTTAATTTAACAGTTGATTTTTTAAAATTTGCACGTGATAAAAAAAATATTAAATGGTGTAAGTTGTAAATTGTAATATTATTTAAAGTTATACATCATACCTTGTGTAACTTGACCTCTTCTTCCATAACTAAAGTAATAAAATACTTTTTTTTTAAAAGCCAAAGATTAGGAGTCCAAATCTTCTGTCTCATTAATGGTGCTCCACTTCATGCTCTACTAATAAAATTTGGACAGCTAGCCTCTCTCATTAAACAAGATATTTTATTAAATAAGGCAACTAGCCTCTCTCATTAAATGAGCTCTCATTAAAGTTAGAGTTATCTCATTTAATGAGAGTGACTAGCTATCCAAATTTTATTGGTGGAGTATGAAGTGGAGCACAATTGATGAGACAGAAGATTTGGACTCAAAGATTAGATTCTTGCTTTTGTTACCGACATTCTTTTCTTGCTCAATGATTGCAAGTTTACAATAAGTAAAGGCTCACAAAAAACAAAAAAAAACTTAACACCACCCAAAATAAAAAAAGATAGCAATCTTTCTTACGCTGCCGTATTCCATTACTGCTTATTGAGCAATGTATTCTATATAGGTACTGCTTTTGTAAGCCACAACCTTTTCTCCATGTGTGTGTTTCTTAAAAAAAGAAAAAAGAAAAAAAAAAGAACCACATACCGTACAAAACAAAGCAAATAATTCATCTATATAATTCAAATTAAACAATTAAATTTCATTAGAATAAAGATAAAACTCATAAATTTCTTTAACTTTTTTTTTTAATGTGTTGAAAACTTGGTAATGGAATTTTTATTATAAGAATAAAATATATTATTAATTTTAATGTGCACATAAAAAAGAGAAAAAAAAAAGAAAGATATAACATCTATTTGATGCAACCACAACTAGAATAACATATTAAGATATCAGAATTCTTTTATTAAAAAAAATGTCTAGGATTCTCATATATAAGAGAAAGGAAATAAATAAAAGGTAAAAGTAAAACCATCCTTAAATACATTTTTTATTTAAAAATTATATAAGATTTGTAAATTAAGTACATCATATTCATGTAGGAAAATGTTGGGCTCAAAACCGGTTTGGAGCTCTTTCTCCAATCTACTGTGGGGCAATTGAATAAATCATATAAGTATAATTTTAGTCACATGACTTTTTTAATGAGTCATATAATTTGTTTAAATAATATACATAGGTAGTCTAAAAAACCACTACTTAATGGATTCGAAAAGATAATTACATATATGTTTAGAGCCAAATTTTATTCATTGAAGTATACATCAATATCTTGTTAATTTTAGAACTACCAAAAACAAACAAATATCACACTATAATTATAGTACAAGATATTTGAGTAATGAGTTATTATTGTTATTATTATAAAGAAGTGATGTCTTAGTTTTTTATTAGACTATGCCACTCTCTCCTTATGAAACACCCTAAAAATCAACCTATAGTATAGTAGATGGAACTTAGAACCTTTGGGTTAAGATATTCAGTTATTTGATCTCTCTCTCTCTCTCTCTCTCTCTCTCTCTCATTTTAACATAGATTTTTAATTTGAGTAGTAAGTCACTATTATTATTATTTACTAGTAAGTTGTTTGTGCGATACATAGATAATATTGTAATACTTTATGTAAATTTTTTAATGGAGAATGTTGTACATATATAATAGCATATTTTTTATAAAACTTTGTTAATAATGAGTTTATCATAAGAAGTAATAATTATAAATTGCACACTAAAATCCATTATAAATATTTTGTTCAAGTAATGAGTAATAAAAGAAACAACTTTGGAGTAATAATGTAGAATAGAAGATGATAAAAGCATGTTAATTAATTCCATATTATTGATCTTTATTATATGATGTAATAAAAAGCTTCATTGCGAAATCTTTTTTTTTTTTTTTTTTTTGTTTCTTCAATGCTTTGTTTTTGCAATATGGCGATGCTTGTAAAACTTGTTGAGGGGTATGTTATCATCATCTATTTCTTTATCTTCACATTTGAAGTTTGGTCCCTCCTTATTTGTTCAAGTTTGAGATTTCATCACTTTTTCCTTTTATTGCATCATTTGTGTTAATTATTAATGAATTGGAATTGGAAGATTCTTGACTGAATCGTATAAAGTTTAGACTTGTGGAATTGTTGCTAAGATTTTGCGTAAGTATATGCATTTATATTAAATTTTAGTGATGTGACTGTTTTTTGCAAATGATTTTATACTTTTTTTGTTACTTTATAAGGAATTGCGTAGTAGCAAAGTTAGCAACTATTTTTTGTTACTTTATTAATGTGTTTTTTTTTTTTTTTTTTACACCTTTTTGTCATTTGAAGGTGCATCACAAATCTTAGCAACTATGTAATTTTCAAAACCATCTTTTAGATTGAATTCATTCAAATGAAGTAGGAAAATGTATTTTCTTCCTAAAATTTTCTTCAAATCATGTGGAATTCCTTTTCTAATATCAATCTACATATAAGGAATAGTGTAGCAAAAGAGTTAGCATATTAGATTGTGTGTGTGTGTGTGTGTGTTTTTTTTTTCTTTTTTCTTTTACACCTTTTTGTTATTTGAAGGGGCATCAAAAATCTTAGCAACTATGTAATTTTCAAAACCATCTTTTAGATTGAATTCATTCAAATGAAGTAGGAAAATGTATTTTCTTCCTAAAATTTGCTTCAAATCATGTGAAATTCCTTTTCTAATATCAATCTGCATATGAGGAATACATTTAATATATATTATGATAAGAAGTTGTACAATAATATAATTTAAATAAGTTGTACCTCAGTTTGTTTTTTAGCAAGATCTCTTGTAGATTTATTTAGGATTTTCTCAGCATTTTGATCAAATATAAATAAAAGTTGGTTTGTTAGTTGCATCAAAAACTTCAATTTGAATCATGTATTTGAAGTAGTTTGCAATTATATATATAATACTTATAGTGGGATGAATATATTATAAATATTTGGAGAGTAAGTGGTTAGTGTGAGTGCCTTTAACTTTGAGATAGAGAGATTTGTTTTATTTCACATTTTGCACACCAAAATGATCTTGATTGTGGTTTGACATTCCTTCCATAATGCACACTGTTATGATCCTAATATCCTACATGGATTAAGTGTAAGCTTAACCATGTGTTTATAAACTCTTGGGCACCCTCCCTTTGCAAGCTGATTTTCAAGGGTGAGTACTATCCATGGGTTCTTAAGATTTGGTATCAAAGCCAACCACCATGTCAAGTAATCGGACGAATCATTGAGTATGGGATCAAATGAGTTGCGGCTTTGTGGTCAGATCTTGGAATGGGCAACCTAGAGACTAGATTAAAATTACTGATAGGTAAGTGAAGCCATCAAAAAGAGAAAGGGCTACCATCGGGTTAGTGTCGCTAAAGTGGGTTGTCGTGGATGTCGGTTACAAAGCGTGGTGGTCTGTTATGATCCTAATGTCCCTTATGGATTAAGTGTAAGTTTAAACATGTGTTTATAAGCTTTTAGGCACCCTCCCCTTACAAGCCAATTTTCAAGGGTGAGTTATACCCATGAGTTCTTAACACACACATGAAATGTAATACCAACTCGTCATTGTATCAATGTTGGTTGTTGCAATACCATAGCAATTCATACCATGCAATGAACTTTGAAGTTAATATGAATTTTTTTTTAATGTAAGTAGTATGATGTATAATGATTTTTTCATGTAAATGATAAGTATAATTTGAAATGATTAATAAACCTATTTTGTAGGATCCCATTCAATGCATTTGATCTCTTCTACTGCCTTCATATTCTTTAAAGAAAAATCCTCCTATGAAAATTGTTTTGCACGTATTTTTGATCTTTCTTGAATAGAACCAAGTTTTTGACCGTTCCTATCATTGAATTTTTTTTTAAAAAATATTATGTAAATGGTACTTTGTGAGATAGTATATGATATTTATGAGAATTTTTTTGTTATTAATAATTTAAAAAATATGCATTTGTCAATTATTTTAGCCTCCTCAAGAATCTTAAGATTTATATATTTTTTTGTTGCACTAGTCGATGACAAAGAGAATTTGCTTACATAAATTGCATATAACATTATTAGCAAACAAAAATGTATTGAATTGAATTGAGAAAAAGGAAGACATGCTTTCATGAGCATGAAATTTTCTAGAAGTATCATTTGCACGTGGGAGAGGTGGAAGAGAGTTTGTAAGTGAGTAAGAGTCTTGGCTTTGACCTACACGCAGGAAGGATCAGACTTGGGATAGAATATGTAAAATAATATATAACTAGGCTTGGGCTTTTCATAAAATTTGATTTGTTTTTAAAAGGTAGCCTATTTTGTAGAGAATAATATTTGGGCTAATTGTTAAAAGCAGCCCATATTTTATATAATAGTAAAAAGAAATTACTATAATTTATCGGGTAACAATAAAAAAAAAAACTTAATAAAAGAAGTTAAAAAGACTGTATGAAAAATTAGAGTGCCATATAGTAGGATCTCATGCACTTCCGCATGAGGTCTCATATTATATATATATATATATATATATATATATAGATATAGATATAGATATTGATGATTGATTATTATATAAAGAAGTGATATCTTGTCTTTTTATTAGACTATTCTACTTTGTCTTTATGAAACACTGAAAATTCATTTATAGTATAGTAGACAGAACTTAAAACCTTTGAGTTAAAATATTTAGTTATTGATTAATGCTTAGTAACATACTAACAAGATTGAAGATTTGAAATTATTAAAGTTATTGGAGATTGAGGTAAGGAATTGTCTACATTATAGAAGTTACTCATTTTGGGTTTTGTTTTTGTTTACTCTCACCATAAAAGAGGATCAAACTTGAGAATTCTTATTTCCCACTTCAGGACACGCCCACAAATCCAACTTCCACCTCCGAGGGAAATAATAACAACAAAACAAGAGGGCGCTAAATTGGAATTCTTGGAGCGTTTAATGGCTAGAACTAGCTAGATCCTCTCTCGGCTCAAGTTCCGGAACCTGAGATTGCTCTGAGTCGCCACATCTGATCTATGATCATTCAGATTGTTATATATTGTTTACAAGAATGAAGAAATCCAACTTGTGTTGCTGTAATTTCAGGGTCTATTACAGGCTAGTCTTTTTGTATTGCTGAAATAAAAGTAAGTACATCAGTTGGCTTCGACAATTGACAATGGGAGAAAACTAATATGTATGACAATTCACAATATAAGCAAATGCTGCAATCTCTAGTTTAGAGCATAGAAAGTCAATTGTCAACCAAAAATATTTATTGTTTCCATTTGAATTGAATCTTAGATGTTGCACATGAGAAAATGCCCCCACTTTCTACCTGCCATAGATTGCAACACTGGCTACAGAGACGAAGGCAGCTTGTCACCCTCATCCATTAGTTGAGTATTTGGAACCTAAATATTACAAAAACAAAATCAATTTTCTATATCAACAGATTCAACACTAACTTTGAACTTCAAACATCTTACCAAAAACGCCGTACACACTACTACACTAGTAAGTGGTAAGCTCTACTAAATACCTAATAATAAAAACATTGTACCTTAGGTTCACCAGCCTTAATTCCATTAACTTGATATGACTCGCGACATCTCTGCTAGATTTCCCTGCACCAAATTTTAGCATAAACTCTAAAGATTTATTATTACAGGTAAAATTAGCGTAAAAAATATAAATTTGAGCGAAGCAACAAGATTTATTATTCTACTTATGACAAAAGTGCCGTATAGATAATGTTTATGATATGAACTTTTTTGCTTTTCAATGAAGTTTCGGTTCAGCAAAGAAGTAAATGCTTTAAATCTACTTATTATTATTCTACTTATGACATGTAGTATACAAAAGCTCCACATTACTTAAGAGAAAGGGAGGGAATATAGAGGTTGTTTAGTAATTTAAGACGAAGTTTTATTATGTAAATTCACTTCACAATGACATCTATGGTTTAACTCTCCCCTCCCCAATCGTAATTATCAAATTGTCAAAAAAAAAAAAAATAAATAAATAAAACCACACAACATTTACCTTAATGTTCAGATATGTAGTAGTGTAGTACATGTCATATGTTATAATGAATCATAATATGATTAAAAAAAATTATATTAGAGATTGTGGTGAGTCCATGTGTGAATAGTTATCATGTTAATTTAAGAATGTTATGAAATTATTTTAACATTTTGGTGTGTCCAACTGTCCATTGCATTACTTAAAAAAAAAAAAAAAAATCTATTAGCTAATATTTGGGGCCTAATTGATTATAATATATATATATATATAGCATGGTGGTAGGGTCTGCCCTGAGTGCCGATCAAAACCTCATATTGCAACTAGATTGTCTCTGAATTCATTCTAACTTTCAATTGATAGTCTATTCCTATATGATAATTTTGATTCCTTTTTTATTCTAACAAAATGAAAGCCTAAATATATGTTACATAGTAGCTTAAATATAATGTAAGAATGTAATATAGAATCAATCAAGGGGCTGCCTAACACTTCTTTGCAAATTTAATGCAGAATCTCATAGTAATCTTGTGGTGAAGAGATCTATAGTGTCTGATTGGAAAAGGAAAAAAACTAAACAAGATGGTTTCCAGATAGGATAAGCACATGAGTAAAGTGATAATCAAGTTCAATGTGCTTGTTACAAGCATGGGAAATCAAGTTGGCTGCCCTGTACGTAGTGTTGAGGTTGTTATATTAAGAGCATCCTTATCAAGGATTGCAAAAATGATAAAACTTAAATTTTAGTATCTCAAACCCAAAAAACCCGCTCCATCAAAACTTACATATGCTAAAAAATTTGCCGTCTTGCTACAGTGCACTCTCATTTTTGAGAGCGCACTGTAGCTATATCTTATAAAAGAATATTATTTTAAAGCTTTCTCTCTTTCTTCTTCTCTTTAAAAAACATATTTTATTTCTCTCTTTTTTTATTCTTTCCTTCTTCACTGTTCAGAGCTGCCATTCCTCTTTTTTTTTTTTTTTTTTTTTTTTTTTTTTTTTTTTTTTTTTTCTAAAATCAATTTCCTTGTGGCTCCCTGCTTGAAGCTATCTCACGACTTGGATTTGAACCAATGAAGCTACTTCCCTTCCAATTTTTTTTCAGTGGGTTTCGATGGCAGGTCATGGTAGCAGTGATTTGTGGGTTTGATTTGGAGGCACGATGGTGAGATCAGTGAGTGTGTGGGTTGGATTTTTGGGTTACAAATTTTTTTTGATGGCTAGTTGTTTTTGCTAGATGGTTGTGGTTTTGGTTTGTTTTTTTTTTTTTTTTTTTCTTCCTGCAGTGGGTTAGATCAGCCACTGGTAAGTGCTTGTTTGAAATTTTGTTTTTGCAGTGGCTGGATGTTTTTGTGATGGTTGGTTGTGATTTTGGTGGATGGTTTTGGTTATACTTTGGGTTTTTTCTTTTTCTTTTCTTCTTGCAAGTGGTTGTGGTTGCCACAGTGGTGCTGTGACTTGTGGTGGTGGTGGCTATGGTGGGTTGTGGTTGCTACAATGGTGGTTATGGCAAGTGGAGCAGTGGTAGGGGTGGTGGAGGAGGTGGTTGCTATAGTTTTTTGTATAGTTGTTTTATTATTATTTTAAGGAGTAGTTTATATTATTTAAATGAAATGGTAAAAAATATAAAAGTTTTGATGTTTGATGTATCTTAAAGTAGGGTGGTATAATAGATAAAGTAGGTTTTTGAAATGTTAAATGCTAAAATTTTTAAAATCATGGAAATGCTCTAATGAGAGATGAACATGGAGGTAGGAACATAAGGCTCATAAGTAAAGTGATACCTTTTTCTTTCTTTTTCTTTTGGTTGCTAATAAGCGATACCTTACTTAGAATCAACACTTGAAAGAGACATCGAAGGTAGTTTCTTGGCCCAGGAAAGGCCAAATGCCAAGGCAACCTGCCCAGATAGCATCAGCTAAAGAAGTCATGGAGAGCTAAAGTAACTGACGATGGCCAATTTTCCATATGAATACTCAATGGAAACAACCAGTAACTTATTTATTTCCCATAAATGTTTGTACATAATGAAACTCTCTATACATGTCCATATTTTTTGAACCTGGATTCGTAGGAACTAGATTTGACACCATTACCGTATGCTCAAAGCGACATTTGGATGTGTGCATCTGAACATAATGTAGCTAATAATTGAACACATAGTCTAAGCTTCTATGTAAAAGCTATTTACATTTTTCTAAATATAGAGACCATGCATATGTGCATAAATCTGGTTTGATACCAAAGTTCATTTTTCTATACTCATGGATGCACTTTATTATGCTGAGCTGGTACTTTGAAATCCATCTTACTTCTGAAAATTCAATTAACTAGAACACACTAATTATAAATGCACTAGAGAAGTGGCAACTTTAGGTGGGTTGATTTCCCCTGAAAAAAATTGTAAGCTTGATGCCAAATTTTCATCTTCTTGGGAATTTGGATAAATATTAAATAAAGGAAGTTATTGATGATTTAGCTTTTTTTCTTTCTTTTTTTTTTTTTTTTTTCTTTTTATAAGAAACAAACACATAGACACACAACGGAGAAAGAAAGAAGTTCTAACACAAAAGCATACTACAAACTTCACTCAAAAGCCGTGGTAATTATTAAGGGAATGTGAAGTAAGTTATTCTACACACAATATACTTTCTTAGATAACGTGAGACAATTATTCAGTCTTTTTTCTATTTTTTTGAGAAACTGCTGATTTAACTTGTTTACATGGACATTTGATTGATTAAGAGAGTACTGATTCATTCTTCGCAATCAATTTTACTATTCCTGCATCAGAAGAAAAGAGAGGAAAAAAAAAAAACACCTTTACTATTCTTGTTTGATAACTTCAAGGTCTTTGGCTCTAATTAGTGTGCGTTTGGGTTAGGATTAAAAATTAAAATTATTTCATTATTCAGTTTATTTTTGCTACTATTCATGAGCTCCATTGCACTTTTTGGCACTATTCATGGGCCCTACTATACTATTTCAATTAACTTTTACCTTTATCTACAGTACTTTTAGCTATAATTTTTCAGTTTTAGCAAAATAAACGGTATCCAAACACACCCTTAGTTTGTTATCAACTCTTCTCTTCCAAAACAAAATGGCAAACCAATTCTTTATGAGGAAAGCATCAGCCAACGGCAACCGAGGAATAGAGAAAGAGAGAACAAAGAGATCATCTTGCTAAGGAGAGTATATAATCTATATATCTATATATACTATAAAATCAAAGCCTTTGACCAATATTTGGAGCCTTCACAAATTTCCACATCATTAATATTTTTTTAATTTTTAAAGTTTATTTTTAAAAAACTCAATTATCATTTAATTTCTACAGCTACATCATGATGTCTCTAAAAACCCAGTTACTTGCTATATGCGAAACCTCCCAAAACCCAATTTCCTTCTCTCTCCCACATCCCACCCATGCCACACCATTAGCGGCTCCGCCACTGCCATAGCTACCATCACCCACCATAGCCATGACAACCCAAGTCATTGAATCATTGAGCTCCAGCCCCAGTTCACACAAGTGAGGTGCTTTAATCATATTGTAGCTTTATGATTTTTGCAGTTACTATAGGGTTCTGATTTATTTATTGGGGTTTCAATTTCTACGGTTTCTTTGGTTTGGAGTTTCAATTTTTTTTCCATGACTGAGCTACACTATCAACGGCTCCACCACTGCTATAGCTATCTTCACACAGGTGAGATGCTCTAATAGCCTTTTGATTTATGCAGATTAAACTATTGGGTTTTGATTCAAAAGACCCATTGTGCTATTGAAATTGAATGGTGGTTGTGGCAATTCAAACTGAAAATTTCAATTTTGTGTGTTTGGGTTTTTTTTTTTCAATCTTCATTCAGATTTTTTCCCCCAATTTTAATTTTGTTGAGTTCAAAATTAGGGTTTTTGAAATATCAATTTTTGTTATTCAATTATTGGAGAATACTCTTTATTTGACAAAATGATAACAAGAATCTCTATAGTGCCTGTGAAGTGTTAGATGCTGGGTCTCAATGAGGATTCTACGTATGGGGGAAACTATGGGTGATTGTTTGGATAATAATTGTGATTTTCCTCAAAGTATTTTTAACACCACTCTTTAAATGCCCTTATAGATTTTCACAAGTATATTAAAAGATCAATGCTCTATTTACATAGCTTTTACTTTAGAACCTATATGGAACACAAGGAACTAGGTGGAACATTGTGGTACTTTGATCAACATGCTAAGATTGGATCAATAAAACAAAATGTAGATGCAACTCTGTTACAACAATCTGCTTTCATATTGTTTTGTGAATAGCAATCCTCTGCTAGTTTTTTTGCTCTCCTCCAATGATTTTCTTTGTTTTATTTTATTTTTCCAATGCATTTGTGATTATTTATGGCTAATCTGAAGTCTATTTGGGGTGAATTTGTTTGAGCTTGATGTGGTTTTACGTGTTATTGGATTTTAAACAGATGAGAAGCTTTGTAAGCTTAAAGTGCTCTTCTTGAAGCACACAAGCTTGTTCTTACATAGAATCCTAGGTAAAGTAGTGATACACTTATGAACTCAGATTAGTTCACTGAGTATGGTCATAAATTAGCAAAACAATGCAACAGAGGTCATGATTGTGTAATTTTTTGACCTTCCTACTTCTTTCCTCACTTGTTTCCTTCCCAACTTCATGCTTGCTCATCATTAGCTCATTATTTTTCATATTGCAGCTCATTCTTCAAATATGTGCATAGATGCAATGGCTACATTGTCAAAATTTGGAATTATTTAATGCCCAAGGGAAGCATGCATGAAAAGGTGTTGCATAAATAATAGTTGCCAGTCACTTTTGAAAACAGACCAATGTTTTAAATATATTCCAAGTTTAGAGAGTATACCTTAAATGATTTTCTTGATATTTCAAACTCAAGCATGCTTAGAGCAACTACACAACTTTGTGAGACAATAGGCTCAGTGTTGTCACACCTTATACCCAAAAAGGTCCAAAGTATGGGAAAAACATCTCAAAGGTACCTGTAAATTTTCCTTTTGACAAATCTATCCAAATAATCCATACCAAGTACCAACATCAAGAATATACATAATAATTTCTTTAAAGATACTCCTAAGTAAGTCAGAGCTCTATGCAATAATTATAAAGACCATTGGCCATAAAAGAATGGAGGTCTGAATAAATAATTACACATCATTAACTTGTCCCATAAGTGGAAATAAAAGTCACAACTACTATTAGATACAAAAGAATAAGTTAAGCCTACTTTAGGATATACATCATCTAAATATCTCTGTCACACAATTCCATCCTCCATCAGTAGTTAGTCTAACTATTACCAGCCACAAAAACCTGTCTGAAAATGATTGTTGCCTACTCTGAAAAAGTTTGTAAAAGAATGGGATGAGATAGAGCCCAGTAAATAGTATAATTAATGGAGATGGGGGAAATGTAAGTTTCATGATGATGAACAGTTTACAAAACATGTTTTAGTTTGGAAAATTTTTAACTGAATACTGCAAGATTATTTTCAATAATAATATGACAAGAATGATTAAATGATGAAACACAAAGTTTTTCAAAATAATACCAAGAAACTATATACTATAATCTATGAACACCAACTATATAATTCCAAAGCCATAAAATCTAACGTAAGGTAGTTTATCACAAATATACCACACTATCATATAGATCGGTTAGGGGATCCACCCATTCACAATTGGCATGATATTGTCCTCTTTGGTATGCAGTCTCTTGGCTCCATGGGCAGCAACTTCACCCATACCCTCAAGGTTTTGTCTTTCCCCCTATGGGCAACAGGGAGAATGCGTCAAATAGGACCTCTTTAGCATGTGACCTTTTGACCCCATGGGCTATAGCCTCACCCACACACAATTAAGGAACCTCTTCCCTCTATAGGCAACAGGGAAGAATGTGTCATCTAAAGTGAAAGGGCATTGACCTAGATTTGATTTCGTTATCACAAAGACTATAGAAACCAAATCAGGTGATCACCGGGAAATCACACGTGGCATAGAGTTAAAAACAACATAAAGCTCACAGGTTACTTGTACTTTCAAATACATAGTTTATATCCAAGTAGTTTCAGAAAAACCTTAAATAACCCAAAACTTTCACAAAATTTGTAAGGTTTCCAAATTCATTCCTTGTCAACAAGATTTTCTATCAATTTCCCAAACAATACAAGACAAGATAAAACATCTTAGTATTTCCAAATAATACCATAAGCCAATGAAATCCACTATCAAAGGAATTCAAATATGCTTTTCTTTTCCATGCCAAATATTCATGCATTTCCCCATATGCAATACTATACATGATGTGCTTTCATATATAATCAGATATAGTAGGGTCACAAAACAACACTTTTTTAAGAAAACATAGTTTCACAAATAATTTTCTAAAATGTGTTTGACCCAAAAATAATGTTTATGCACATGGTTGTTTTCCAAATATCCCATTAAAAACTACTTACCTTACAACTCACAAAAAGCCTAATTCTTCAAGCTCCAAAGGAGATTAGTCAGAACCTAAACCATATCAAGCAAACCTATCACCATAAACATAAAACTTGAAATTGTATCTAGTTACAAATTAGGAATTTCCAAATAAGCACTTGATTAGGCAAGCCTAGTATTTAATCTGATTAATAATGTATTCCACTTCCAAAGTTTTTCAACAAAATTGATTACAAGGCATAGACTCTAACTTATTCTCATAAATCATTTAAGGTATTATCTCTAACATCAAAACTTCAACACTTAATAAGAAGTTCTCACAAGATTTACACCACATCAACAAGAGACTCATAATACCAAAAATCATAATATTCCCCAAGATAAACAATTTGAATTTTTAACTAGCTCCAAATAATTAATAATAAATTATATTCATCATTTATTTCACATTATAAAGCCAAAACCCCCCAAATCTTCACACTTAGATAACCACCATTATAAAAACTATAAATCCACTCATCAAATAAATCCACAAAGACAAAAGCCATACGTATAAACACATGAATATCACTTCCAAAGCTCATAAATCACATGGGTATCATTATCAAAATTTAGATAAAGAAAACCTCTAGCAAAAACATAAAACCCACCAAAAAAATTAGAAATTTTTATCTCAAATAAAAGATGTAAAGGTGCGGCTTAGATTCCTAAGAAGATGTGAAGGTGAAAAACAGAAAAAGCATACAGTAGTGTTGAGGTTGTTATATTAATGAGAGACGAACATGGAGGTAGGAACATAAGGCTCATAAGTAAAGTGATACCTTTCTTTTTCTTTTTCTTTTTGTTGCTAATAAGCGATACCTTACTTAGAGAAGTCATGGAGAGTTAACGTACCTGACGATGGCCAACTTTGCATATGAATAATCAATTCAAAGAGCGAGTAACTTATTTAGTTACCATAAATGTTTGTACATAATAAAACTCTCTATACATGCCCATTTTTTTTGAACCTGGATTTGTTGGAAATAGATTTGACACCATTGCCTTATGCTCAAAGCAACATTTGGATGTGTGCATCTGAACATGATGTAGCTAATAATTGAACACATAGTCTATGCTTCTATATAAAAGTTATTGTATTTTTCTAAATATCTAGTCCCTTCATATGTGCATAAATCTGGGTTGATGCCAAAGTTAATTTTTCTATACTCAGGGATGCACTTTATTATGCTAAGCTAGTACTTTAAAATTCATCTTACGTCTAAAAATTCAATTAAAACTACAACACACTAAGGGAGCATTTGGTTCATTATGATGTTACATTACACTGTATTATTACATTATTGTAATTTTATATTAATGTAATCTCAATAAAAAAAAAAATACAATATTACATTGTTTAGGAAAGTGATGAGATTAAGGTGGTGTGATATATTTTGTAATTTTATATTATAGTAATGTTAGAAAAAAATGAAATAAACCAAAAACCTTAATGTCGTATCACTGTAATGTTCATCACATTAAGAAAACATCACAGCAAACCAAACGCCACCTAATTATAAATGCACTAGAGAAGTGGTAACTTTAATTAGGTGGGTTGATTTCCCCTGAAAAAATTGTAACCTTGATGCAAAATTTTCATCTTCTTGAGAATTAGGATAAATATTACATAAAGGAAGTTATTGCTAATTTAGCTTCTTCTTTTTTCTTTTTTCTTTTTTTTTTTTCTTTTTTGAGAAACAAACACACTCACAATAGAGAGAGAAAGAAGTTCTAACACAAAAGCACACCACAAATTTTACTCAAAAGCGAAATAATTGCTGATTTAGCTTCTTTTTTTTTTTTTTTTTTTTTTTTTTTTTTTTTTTTTTTTTTTTTGGAGAAATAAACACACACACACACACACAAATAGAGAGAGAAAGATGTTCTAACACAAAGGCACACCACAAATTCTACTCAAAAGCCATGTTAACTTTTAAGGGAAGATGGAGTAAGTTATACTACACACAACACACTCTCTTAAGTAATGTGAGACAATTACCAATTCTTTTTTACTTTTTCTTTTGAGAAACTGCTTATTTAACTTATTTACATGGACATTTGATTGATTAAGAGAGTACTGATTCTTCTCAACCAACTTTATGATTCTTGCATCAGAAGAAGAGATGGGAAAAAAAAAATACCTTTACTATTCTTTTTTGACTCTTTAAGGTCTTAGGCTCTAATTAGTTTGTTATCAACTCGCCTCTTCCAAAACTAAATGGCAAACCAATTCTTTGTGAGGAAAGCATCAGCCAACGGCAACAAGGAAAAGAGAAAGAGAGAACAAAGAGATCATCTTTCGAAGGAGAATATATAATTTTTTGAAATACTCGATTTATAGAAAATCGAGTTATGCCCGATCAAACTTTTAAAATATATATATATATATATATATATATTTGCATGTAACTCGACTTTGAGAAAATCGAGTTCCATGCAAATTTTTTTTTTTATAAGTGTGAGTCCTATAGTGGCGTTTTTAAGCCCTACAGTGATGTTTTAAAGCTATATAGTGGCGTTTTCTTGCAATTTTTTTTTTATAAGTGTGGTCACCCTATACCAGGTTCAGGGAGCCTCTATAGTGGCGTTTTTAAGCCCTATAGTGACGTTTTAAAACCCTATAGCGGTGTTTTCCTGCAATTTTTTTTTATAAGTCTGATCCCAAGTTCAGGGAGCCCTATAGTGGCTTTTTTAAGCCTTATAGTAACGTTTTAAAGCCCTATAGTAGCGTTTTTGAACTCGATTTCCATAAACTCGAGTTCCATGCTTTTTTTTTTCTTTTTTTTTTTTTTTTTAAGTTTGATCGGGCATAACTCGATTTTCTATGAATCGAGTATTTCATTGAAACTCAATTTTAAGGAAATCGAGTATCGAAACAGGGGCATATCCCTATATAGTTTCAAAATAGGGGCATTTTGCTAATTTTTTTTAAAATTAAGGGCAAAAGGCCAGATATTCCATGCATGTATTATATCATCTATGCATACAAGAATTTCTTTTTCTTTTTCTTTTTTTTTTTATCTCATTTATCATTCAAAAAATTATAAAAACTACATGTTTTCTATAATAAACGTGAAAAACATTTATATATTGTTTCCCATAACATACTTGTACGCAATTACTTTCACTTGATTTAACTTCAACACTTTTAGTATAATTGTTTATTATTTTATTAATGTGTTTCATTATATACAAAAATGAAAATATCAAAATCAAAATTTTTAGTTTCATGTTATACTATATATATTAAAAAAGAGTCACATTTTTATTATGATCTTTAATCTTTTAATATTTTTATATACTTTGAATGATTAGATATTACTGCAATATACAATTCATATAAATATGTATATTAATTTAAACTAGCATCTGAACACGCGCTCACACACATGCTCAGAGGCTCTTCTATTTTTTAGGTAAAGATTAATAATTTGCATTTATTATAATTTGAGATTTTTACTTTTTCCAATAAAAAAAAAAAAAACGTGGGGTTGAGTTTTGTAGATTGGAGGAGTTTTAAAACTAACAAAAGAGTAATCATATTTTGAAGGGAGTTAGAGAGTAGAAGTCAGAATTTAAATTAACGTAAAAATAGGAGTTTATTAGAAGCAAGAATGCATTTCAACATAGAAGTAAGAATTTATTATTTTTTGTTAATTTACTATTTTAATCCCATTTTTAAGTTTTAGATAGGAGTATTTTTTACAGTAAAAAAAAGTAATAACTAACTTTCTTTTACCAATTTACTATTTTAATCCCATTTTTAAGTTATTGGTTAATTAATTTAGGGATATTTTTGACAGGAAAAAAAGTAATAACTAACTTTCTAAATCCTCTTAATATATACAGATAAACAAAAAATATTTTTAACTTATAATATTAGACAATAAATACTTATTGTTATATATATATATATATATATATATTAAGTGACTGAAGGAATATATGAAACATTGTCCATTGCATTAACTATATATATGTTAGAAGAACTTTATATATATATATATATATATATATTTGGCTAGCTTGAAAACACAACTAAAATTGAAAAATAATATATACTGAATATATTATCTGCTGGTTTCCCTCTCATTGAAGAAATGAAAATCAAATGGAGACAAGAACTCAGCCGACATATATGATCAGAGTCATGGGTATCACCAACACCCTCAAATGGCTATATATACGATCTCAATGACTTTTTGGCCAAGAGCTGAATTTGTGCAAGGTATAAGTGCAAGCAATGCAACAAGAATTTGTTGCACTTCCTCGCTCTTCTTCGGGACAAAATATTTTTAAGGAAGATGAAGAAGCAAATGAACATTGTCCACAATAATCTTAGCAAAATTTTAATTCCAAATGTTACAATTCACAAAAAGAAATTCAAAAATTCAAATTATATGTCTCCTAACATTAATGGCATGGATGAAATCATTAGGGAGAAAGCGGGCGAGCTTGAGAGCATGCTCTTGGATCATAGCCTTGAATTAACAACAGTCGGGATTGTTGGAATGGGTGGCATGTGAAAATATTCCAAGCTAGTGAAAAAGGTGTTCGACAGCCCTAGAGTGTAGATGGAGTTTTCAAAAAGGGTCTGTAAGTTTGATAGTTGATAAGTTTAGCATCAACATAGATGCAATTAAAATTAAAAGTTTTATCGGCATCGCTAAACTCTTGTTAAATCTTTACAACATTTTTGCTTGATGGTATTGTATGATGTGTGCGAGAATGAAGAATGAAGAATGGTGTTGTATAAACTTAATTAATTTTTTTATATGTTTAAAATAAGGTTTATGTTTATGTACATGTTTATGCTAAATTTGTTTTTGTTAAATTCATTAATGGATTACAAATAACATTAATAAACTACAAATAGTTAAATCCAAATTGATAGTTTTATAGCTTGATGTTACCTATAAATGATTTTAAATTCTTTAGAGTATAAATTGAACTCTATTTTTTGTAAAATTTGCTTTTTTTTTTTTTTTTTCTAAAAACTCTAATGCGTGTGTGTGTGTGTGTGTGTGTGTGAGAGAGAGAGAGAGAGATTTGAAAATGCCTGCATATATATATATATATATATATATATATATAAAGAATTCTTGAGAAATTCTATCTCACCTTGAGATAGAGAGAGCTGGTATTTCATTCATATAGAAACTTTTACATTTTGTATATTGTCCATTTAGATGGATATGTATAGAGGAGAAAAAATAGGGAGCAAATCATGTGTAACAATCGTTAAGACTTTCCATAAGTAATAAAGACAGCTACTGTAGTATTTTGAATTTGTTATCTGTCTACCTTCTACAGTGGTTTTGGTATAAAAATACTTTCCTCCTGGTTTTTAGCCTCCTGATTTTCAGCTGCACTTTTAATATATATATATATATATATATATATATATATATTACTCTTCCAAATTGATCTATAAGGTTGATATCAATGCCTACACCACAAATGCTTGCATATGCATCAAATATAGACGAGAACAAATGTGAATACTTGTATGAAGACAAGGAATCCTAATATATTCTGGCATCCCTGGTCAAACCATAAACAACATAATTCAGTAATATGCTTTACCTAACCCTTTTCTATGATAATCCCTACATCAAATTGTTTATAGGGAAAAAAAATTTTAAATCGATTTTATAAATATATAATATGACTATAGTCAAAATATTTGTACAACGATATATGTATAACTATTACTTATTGGATATTTTGGAGGGACAACAAGTAGATGATAAGAATATGAGTTTGATAGTTGATAAGTTTAGCATCAGTGTAGATGCCATTAAAATTAAAAGTTTTGTCAGTCTTGCTGAACTCTTGTTAAATCTTTACAAACTTTTTACTTGATGGTATTGGATAATATTTGTGTGAGAGTTATGAATGATGAATGATGAATGGTATTTTATAAACTTAATTAATATTTTTTTATATGTGTAAAATAAATGTTTATGTTCATGTACATGTTTATCCTTAATATATAAATTGATCTATAAGGTTGATGTCAAGGCTTACACCGCAAATGCCTGCATATGGCACGAGAATAGATGAGACATTATGGAGATAACATTTCTACAAAATAAATAATAATATATCAAACCGAAAATTATCACGGCAAAAAATAAAGATATTGTGACATTTGTTGTGTTCCTAGACTACTTTTTGGTTTAGTCAAATTTGGTGAGCAAAAATTCACTGTTTCACGCATTATTTAATGCATAGTTTAAAGTGGTTGTCCCATAGTGGTTGTAGATACTTGTATGAAGAAAAGTAAACCATATTTGTTTGGGAACCTTGGTCGAACTATAAACCACGTAGTGCAGTTAGATACTTCACCACACCCTAGACTATGACAATCCCTAAATCAAATAGTTTTACTGGGAAAAAAATTTATTAAATTGATTTTATAAATATATAATATGACTATAACCAAAATATCTATACAACGATATGTGTATAACTATTACTTATTGGATATTTTGGGGGACAACAAATAGAGGATAAGAATGTGATTTTGATAGTTGATAAGTTTAGCATCGATGTAGATGAAATTAAAATTAAAAGTTTTTTAGGCCTAACTGAACTCTTGTTAATTCTTTACAAACTTTTTACTTGATGGTAATGGATGATATGTGCGAGAATGATGAATGGTACTGTGTAAACTTAATTAATATTTTTATATGTTTAAATTAATGATTATGTTTATCCACATGTTTATGCTTTATTTATTTTGTTATATTCATTAACGAATTACAAACAACATTAATAAATTAAATCTAAGTTGATAGTTTTGTCAGTTGTGCATTCTGTGCGACATGAATGTATTTTCCTTTAGTGAGATTACAATAGGGTCAAAAATTAGAATGATTTCAAAAATGTAGGGACCAAAATAGAAGCTCCAAAAAAGTGGGGACCAAAATGAAAATTGGACGAAAATGTAGCGTCAAAAATGTATTTTTACCAATTACTTTCTCTTTATTGTTGTGTTGGTGATTCTCACCCTAACTGAATTTCCATCCACACCTTAGAGACCTTCAATGGTACCAAAGCCCATGACTCATAAGAAAAAAAAGCACATCACCATCACCACCCTCCTCTACCACCAATTCATCTACAATCAACCATACTATTAATTTTTTGAATGTGAAGTTTTAAACCATTAGAAAGACAAATTTTAAGAATGATTACTTTTGTTTCGTATTACAATGGTCATCAACAAATTGCATATCCTAAAGAGCCACCATCGTGAGTGGGGTTGGTGGAGTGCCTTTTACCATTGATATTTATCAAGGACACAAAGATTTCATATTGCACAAGAAATTTTGGGAAAATATTGAGAACTTCAAAGTCAGACTGAAAATATTTCTGAAGAGGTAGAGACAAAGATTAGAGAACAAGAACCAGAAGAAAAAAAAAATCAAATTTTGGATTGAATTAGACCCCAAAGAATCTGACAAAATTTCCTTGAAATTTAAGATTACATCATATTGGAGTAAGATATCAAAGTCTTAAGATTAAAATGATGGAGAAGTTTCAAGTTTTGGTGAATATTGTTTATACTAAGAGAAGACAAATTAGGTTGGCTCATAACGATCATGTTTATACCTTACTAGATGACACCATTTTTGCGATAGAAAAACTCAGAAGGCACTTGCTTAACAAGACACCTTTCTATAGCCCACCATTAAGTGACACCAATTTGTGCAAAACGGATTCTAAACCTACTTCAGATCTAAGATTCAAACCAATCTATGGTTATCCAGAATCCTCCAATCATTCTGTAAGCCTGTAAGACCTTAGCCCAAACTACCTAGACCATTTAGAAAGGCTATTAAAAACCTTTACCTAACTCCAATCACATGATGGATTTAAAGATGAACGCAGCGGAAAAGTAAGTTTTGAAACAGATCTACTTCATTCGATATTGATAACATGCATAAAGTAAATTTCAGAATTTGAGAACGAGAGATCGTACCTTGAAGCGGTGAATTCCAAAACCGAAGATTGAAGCACTTGGGAATACTTTTAATCTTCACTTCAATTCCACTAACGCTCAAGATGTGTGGTCTCTCAATTGGTAACAAAGGGATTATTAGAGAGTGACTTTCACTCACTTACACATCACTACAATGATGTTTTTCTTACCAATAAAATTCTGTACGATTTTCCCTTTGTATCTAACCAATATATCTAATTGGGCTGGCCTTTTGAGCCTTACCAATTGGGCTTAAGTGTGTGGCTTGGAGTGGGACCAAAATGGACCAATAAGACACTAGCTCCAATGGGCCTTGGGCTTTTCTGTCAACTCTTGACAAGTCCAAAGTTACTATTAACTATATTTAATACCACTATATAAATATAGTTGCACTCTAGGTCTTATCTATATATTATATCCCAAGACTTTATTATACATGCAACCCCTTCATAAAATATTCATAGTAATACAAAGTCATTGAAATAGACTGCCACTTTGTAAATTAGTACATCTTTATTCTTGAGTACCCGGTTTAATCCTTTAATGTTATTCATCATATATTTATGAAATCTAATTTCATAAATATATACTTTAGTAACTACTTACTAAAGTGGTTAGGCCTAACTCTCTGAATAACAAACCCATTAAACTTATCTCAAGGGAATATTTTATATCTCCGTTAAGAGACTATGAATTCCATCTTGAGAATATATGTTCCATCAACACTAAATGTGGCTGCCCAACATACTAATGTTTTGACCATTATTTTAGATCTCACTCCTAATATATCAAAGCAACCTACACCTCATGATCAGGTTCATTATTCTCTCAGGATTAAGAGTTCATGCAAATACAAGCCATGAGATTTATTATTCATTTGATAGTCCTTAGGCAAATAATAAATCTCACAGCGGTCCAGTTCAATATGTCTTAACTCTTAAAACATATTAACACATCAACTAGAAGTCTCCACTTCCATGATCAAGACAAATCATCGTAGTTGATATGTTATAGTCTTCGCAGATGAAAAGCCCAATTTCATCACCGACTACGAACTATTATTCTGAGTTTACAAAGAACTTGTGATTTATATCTTCTGTGACTCTTCACATAAATCACATACTATGCATCTCATGGACTATATGATAATGTCCGAATATTCATGTTACCATTATTTCAGATAATAATAAAACAAATTTATTAAACATAATATTAAGTCATACATAATGTCAAACACAATGTCACACTTAATATTATACATAGCATCTTACAATAGGATTTAAGGGCACCAATCCTAACAATCTCCCACTTGCCCTAAAGACTATTGTGCACTAATCTAACTCCTATTCCCTCCAAATGTGACTCGAATATCCTTTGAGGCAAGGTTTTGGTAAATGGATCTGCTAGATTGTTTGCACTTTCAATCTTTGCTACCACCACATCTCCACGAGCAACAATATCTCGAATGATATGGTACTTCCTCTCAATGTGCTTTCCTTTCTTGTGATTCATTGGATCTTTAGATTGTGCAACTGCTCCACTGTTATCACAAAACAATGTGATTGGAACTTGCTCCATTCTTATTACACCAAGGTCAGAAAGGAATTTCTTGAGCCATACAGCTTCCTTTGCTGCTTCACAAGCAGCAACATATTCTGCCTCTATGGTAGAGTCTGCAATACAAGATTGCTTAATACTCCGCCAACTAATAGCTCCACCTCCCAAGGTGAAAACACATCCTAAAGTAGATTTTCTGAAATCTAGATCGGATTGAAAATTTGAATCTGTATAGCCAATGGGAATCAAATTCTCACAATGGTAAACAAGCATATAATCTCTCGTTCTCCGTAGATACTTGAGAATATGCTTTACAGCTTGCCAATGTTTTTGTCCTGGATTTGATTGATATCGGCTAACTATGCCAACTGAATAGCAGATATCTGGTCTAGTACAAAGCATGGCATACATGAGACTTCCTACTGCAGAAGCATAAGGAACTTGTCTCATCATATCTACTTCCTCTTGAGTCTTAGGCCTTTGGTCATCAGACAGAGGAACTCCATGTCTGAAAGGAAGCAATCCTTTCTTGGAGTTTTGCATGTTAAACCGTTCTAGAACCTTATCTATATATCCAGCTTGTGATAAGCCTAACATCTTATTCTTGCGATCTCGCTAAAGCTTGATCCCTAGATTAAAGTTAGCCTCACCTAAGTCCTTCATATCAAATTGGCTTGACAACCAAACCTTTACAGATGACATTACCCCTACATCATTTCCAATGAGTAGAATATCATCAACATAAAGCACTAGGAACATTACTACTTTATCTTGATGTCTTTTGTACACACATGATTCATCAAGATTTTGTTCAAAACCAAATGTCTTGATTGCTTGATCAAATCTGATGTTCCATGACCTAGATGCTTGCTTAAGTCCATAAATGGACCTTTGCAACTTGCATACCATATGCTCTTAGTTCTTTGCTATGAAACCTTCCGGTTGCATCATATAGATTTCCTCTTCAAGATTGCCATTAAGAAATACAGTCTTGACATCCATTTGCCAAATCTCATAATCAAAATGAGCAGCAATGGATAAGAGAATCCTGATAGATTTAAGCATTGCTACTGGAGAAAATGTTTCATCATAATCAATACCTTCTTTTTTAGTATACCCTTTCGCCACTAGTCTTGCTTTAAAGGTTTCAACCTTTCCATCTATCCCTCTTTTCCTCTTGTAAACCCATTTGCAACCAATAGGTTTAATGCCGTTAGGCGCCTTTACAAGATCCCAAACATGATTGGAATACATGTAATCTAATTCAGATTTCATAGCTTGGACCCAATGATGTGCATCTATATCATTTATTGCTTCATCATATGTGTAGGGATCCAATTCAACCTCTTCTGAGATAGCTTCATAAGTTTCTCCCAAACTTATGAATCTTATAGGAGGTCGAACAATTCTCCCATTACAACGAGGCACCTGAGTACTAGACATGTCATGAGTAGTATCTTGTGGTGTATCTAATACAGCCACCTCATCCCTAGTTTCATCTATTGGTTGTTCATTTACAGGTTCATTCATTTCAGCCAACACAACTCTACTTCTAGGAGTAAAATTATTCATATAGTCATTTTCTAAGAATTTAGCATTTGTACTAACAAAAACTTTGTTATCTCTATGACTATAGAATAAATAACCCCTAGTTTCTTTTGGATAACCTATAAGCAAACACACTTCTGATTTTGGTTCCAATTTATTAGGCTTCCCTTTTAACACATGTGCAGGATAACCCCAAATGTGGAGATATTTCATGCTAGGCTTACGCCCACTCCACAATTCCATGGGTGTTTTGGGAACAGATTTTGATGGAACTAAATTCAAAAGATGTATTGCTGTGTCTAAGGCATAACCCCAAAAAGAAATAGGTAGAGTTGAATAACTCATCATGGACCTAACCATTTCCAAAAGAGTCCTATTCCTTCTTTCTGCTACACCATTTTGTTGTGGAGTTCCAGGTGCAGTCAATTGGGATACAATCCCATTTTTAGTTAAGTAATCCTTGAAATCACCAAGAAGGTATTCACCACCTCGATCAGATCGAATGGCTTTTATGTGTTTACCTAATTGATTCTCAACTTCAGCCCTAAACTCTTTGAACTTTTCAAAGGCTTCGGACTTCCGTCTCATTAGGTACATATAACCATATCTTGAGTAATCATCAGTAAAAGTGATGAAATACTCATAGCCACCTCTTGCCTGCATTGACATAGGACCACAAACATCAGAATGCACTAGCTCTAGTAAATCTTAGGCTCTTCTACCTTTTGCATTAAAATGTCGTTTGGTCATTTTACCTTCCAAACAAGATTCACAAACTGGAAATTCATCAAAGTCCATGGGCTCTAAGAGTCCATCTTTGATTAGTCTTTGAATCCTATTTGAATTAATATGACCCAAACGCAAGTGCCAAAGATATGCATCACTAGTAGAAGGAAATTTTCTCTTTAATGATTTTACATGAGAGTTATTATCTAATTTAGAATTATATAATTCATGCTTATCAGGAGTTAAAATATAAAGACCATCCACAATATTGTCAGAACAAATAAACACTTTATCCTTCTTTATTACAACATTGTCTTTTAAGATAACACAATATCCATGTTTACCTAAGTAAGTAGTAGAAATTAAATTCCTACGAACATTAGGTACATACAAACAGTCTTCTAATATTAGAACTCTAGATACAAAACATAAATTATAAACACCAACAGCTACAACTAGAATCCTGCTCCCATCAGCCAAAGTAAGAAACAACTCCCCTTCTTTAAGCTTTCTGGTCTCCTGAAACTCCTGCAAAGAATTGCAGATATGATTAGTACAACCTGAATCCACACACCAGGAATCCGTGGGATTCTGTACCAAACATATTTCAAGAAAGAATGTATTATTCATACCTTTATTCTTGGCAGCTTTGAATACTAGACAATTTCTCTTCCAATGTCCTTTCTCACCACAATGGAAACACTTTTCTTTGATTTTCTTTCCTTTATCAGCAACCCCTAAGGCAATTTGTTTACCCTCTTATTTGG
Source organism: Quercus glauca (assembly GCA_023736055.1). NCBI lineage: Eukaryota > Viridiplantae > Streptophyta > Magnoliopsida > Fagales > Fagaceae > Quercus > Quercus glauca. The sequence continues at coordinate 22,254,697 of CM043318.1, read as the reverse complement.
TGAAGTCCTTCTTCTTCTTCTTCTTACCCTTGCCTTTCGACTTAGGTTGAGAAGTAGAAGCTTCACCAACATTGGCTTCAACATTGGAAGTACCAAGAATGCCTTCTGCCGCTACCAATTCATTCATTAATTCAGACAAGGTATAAATCTTTTTGTTCATATTATAGTTCAGTTTGAATTCCTTGAATGATTCTGGTAGCGACTGGAGTATCATATCCTCTTGGGATTCTCCATCTATATCGGTACCTAAAACTTCCAATGTATTCAGATTAGAAATCATTGTAAGACAATGCTCTCTCACTGAACTTCCTTCAGCCATTCTGGTATTATAAATTTGCCTCATGGTCTCTTGCCTTGCAGAACGGCCTTGCTCACCAAACATCTCCTTCAGACTTAGCATGATGTCTGAAACTAGTTCTACATCCTGCATTTGATGCTATAGAACATTTGAGATAGATGCTAGGATGTAGCACTTGGCCATCTCATTAGATTTCTGCCAATGATCATATCGTTGTTTTTCCTCAAAAGGAGCATCTAATGAAGGAAAGCTAGGACATGGTTTAGTAAGAACATACTTATGCTCTTCAGCAGTAAGAACAATGTCCAGATTTCTTTTCCAGTCAACATAGTTGGATCCAGTCAGTTTGTTTTGATTAAGAATAGTTACAAGTGGGCTAAAAGATGCCATGTTCTAAATCTGAAAATAATAAACATGAATATAATCAATAAACTGGACATTATCTATTTAGCATATAAACATATAGTATGGAATCTTAATAAAACCATAATATAATATATGCAACGACAACACAGTCCCGCAATTAATATTCCTCGGAAGCGAGGTCATACCAATCACTATAATTAGGTGAGAAACATTCTCATTATTAATGCTATCATGGTAACTCTTACCAAACAAAAATAATTTGTTGTTTTTCTCTTCAGCCTCTAAGTAATAATGACATAGCTTCAAAGGGAGGTTAACATTACACTTAGTCTAGTGTATACCATTGCCTAGAATCAATGTGAATAACCAAGTAACTCCACGGATGCGTGGTCGTTCTCAGTGTAAAAACACATTTTATCTATCCCTAAGAAGTTTAACCTGTAGTACCATGAATCAAACACCCTCCGAAGGGAGCAAGGCATATACGCCAAGGCGAGGTGCTTAATCACACTACTTTAAACCAACAATGGAGGCGGTGAGATACAACCCTTGTATCTCTCTCCCACTAGATGTTTTAAAATAAAGGTTTTTAGTATTGAAACATGCATAATCTAATTACACATTGTCTTACTCTTTTAACATGTGAAAACACTTAGAAAAATTTCTGATTTTCTTTCTTTCGATCGATCGAAAGTGCCACTCAATCGATCGAAAAAATTAAGAAATTCGAACTTGATGTACTGACTCTTTTGATTAATACTCGATCACTTCTCGATCGATCAAAAAATAGATTCGATCAATTGACTAGCAATCGAAAATCAATTGATCTAAAAAATCTGATCACTGTCTCATTCGATCGATCGAAAGTGATTTTCGATCGATCGAAAATTGCGAATTTCAAATCTCCAGAATTTTTCTAAGGCAGTTTTCTCCGTTTTTCATGAACGAACATTCAACATATGAACATTAAAGACAGAGTTTGATGTCAAAACTGAAATTCATTGATGCTAATGCCTTAAGATTCAAATTAGGGGAAATTGCAGATTACCCACCTGTGGTTTGGCCCGTTTTAACAGTGCCTACCCGTGGTTTGAAATTTGTCACTTAACCCACCTGAGGTGGCCTCCGTTAGACACCCGTTACTCACCTCAGCCCTTTCCGTCTAAAAATCCCCTTTACTATATAAGCCAAAATTAGAAACCAATTAGAACACCATTAGAACCCTAAGGACTGAGCTCTCTCCCTCTCCCTACCTTCGAACCCTCAAAAAGCCCTTTTCCTCTGTACTCCGATTGCCAAAGTGAAATCTGAACATGTCTTCTTCAAGCTATTACTCCGGTTCCAGTCACCATTCATGCTCTGCTGACCATTGTCGGCTACGTACAGCTCTGACCTTGAACAATTTTGGAAGAAGGTTTTATGGGTGCAGCTACTATGATGTGGTGAGTAATAGTTGGGTTTCGTATTTTGTTCCGTTTTTATTTTTATTTATTTTTTGGTTTTGTTGGTTTTCTGGTTTTGTTGGCTTTATGAATAACCCAAATCTGATTTTGTTTGTAGGATGAGGAACCTACTTGTAAATACTTTAGGTGGTTGGATGGCAAAACCTGTAAGCGTGGATCTGAAGTTGCACCCATTGTCCTTGCAAGATTCAGTATGTACAAGAATCAAGCAAGAGTTGCAGAGGAAAAGGAAAAGGAGGCTAGTGATAGGGAAACAACAGCTATTGAGAGGGAAAACAAAGCCAAGCGAAGGGAAGAAAAAGCTAGGTTGAGAGAGAGGATAGCTAAAGAGAAGTCACAGAAGTACAAATTTGCACTTCTTGTGTCATGGGGGTTTTTTGCTATTTTTTATGTGTTTTCTGGTAAGATGGGAGAATTTGGAACAAATCCATTGTGTCTGCCTTGAAGGCAAGTTGTAGTTATTGTATAATTTTTTCTTTTCTTTGATGAGAATTTTGGGTATAATTTTGGGTACTACCACTTTTGACAAGTGCATTCCATGTATTTTAGGTATAGTATGCAATGTGTTCTTTAAGTAATGTTATTGTTTATTTGGCACTATGTAATGTTGTTCTTTATGTGATGGGTTATTTTTTATTTAATCTGTTGTTGTTTATGTAATGCTACCTTTTTTGTGTAATGTGATATTGTAATTTGAATAAGGTATGCAATCTGTTATTCTTTATAAAGATTGTGTATGTTGTACATCAATTGGGTAGGCAAGGATATGCACCCCACAAAACTCTGTTTACATCAATTGAAAAAGCATAAAGAAATATGTTTTAAAGTAAGACCATTCCATACATATATATAATACTGCCAAATATTAATGGCTAAACACTACCAAGTTTCATATACAACACTGCCAAGTTTCATCTAAGCAAGAGTACAATTCTATACTATTTAATAAGCATTGTTCAAAACAAGTGGACTCCACCAAACTAAACAATGGCTAAACACTGCCAAATTTCATCTACACAGTAGGTTGTTCTGTCCCTACTAAGACAACAACAAAATAAAGTTCTGCACAATAACAAAAAAAACAAAAAAGTGGTGACATGCCACTATCAACTAAACAATTGCCCTTGTCCTTGCCACAATAACAAAAAAAAGTAAAGTTCCTGCTTGCACAGTCTCCAATTTCATTTCCCAAAGACCTTGCCCTTGCCCTTGTCATTGCCTCTGCCCCTGCCTATTGAGAACATTGCACCAGATGTCTCAGCTCTTAATCCACCTCCTCTCCCAACGACCCTTGGTGGTACCAACCCCCTTTGAGCCTGCAAAATACATAGAAACTCCATATCAAGATCTAATTATGTAAGTATAACGGGTAGTGTTTGTGTTTGTGTTTGTGTTTGTGCTTGTGCTTGTGTTTGTGTTTGTTCTTGTGTTTTTGTTTGTGTATATACCTGAGGAGTATGAGAGATGGGCTGGCTGGCTGAGAACCATTGAGCAGTGGGTACTTTGCTTGGTGGTCTGCTTGAAGCTGAAGCAGATGTTTGGGCTGGCTGTGTGTAGGGTTTGCCTATTGGCTGCCTCAGTGGTTGCTTTTGTGGCTGGTTGACTGGTTGACTTGCTTGATGGGTGGTTGTCTTTCTTATTGAATGGCTAGCTACCCCACTTGTTGGTTGACTGGTTGTCTGGTTCTCTGCTGCTTTGGTTGACTGGTTGGCCTTGGCCTTCTTGTTTGCTAATCTTGTTGACTGCCTTGCTTGCTCATTGGTTGCCTGGTTGGCTGGCTGCCTTGCAAACCTCATTGGTGGTTGCCTAGGTGGCTGGCTGGCTGCCTGGTTGGCTGGCTGGCTGGCTGGGTGGCTGGCTGGTTGGCTGGTTGGCTGGCTGGCTGCCTGGCTGCCTGGTTGGCTGGTTGGCTGGCTGGCTGGCTGCCTGGTTGGCTACCTGGTTGGCAAACCAGGGTGGCTGCCTTGCAAACCTCCTTGGTGGTTGCCTAGGTGTCTGGCTGGGTGGCTGGTTGGCTGGCTGGCTGGGTGGCTGGCTGGTTGGCTGGCTGGGTGGCTGACTGGCTGGCTAGTTGGCTGGTTGGCTGCTTGTTCCTTGTCCCTCTTGTCCCTACAAAAGGAATTGTCTTGCATCAGAAATAGACTTGTAATATAATTGTCATAGTGAACACATTATTGCTTTACTTACAAATTTTTTTTGCCTCTCAATTCTCTGCCTCCTTTGCCATGGTGTCTCACCAGTTATTCCAGCCTTACACCTCCTTGAATTATGCCCCTCCCGATGGCAAAACCCACATTTTATAGGTCTATATGACCTAGAGACTTTGTATGGGTTGTTTGGCTCATCTGCATCTTTCTTCCTTTTCATTGGTGGCCTGCCTGGAGGCTTGTACACAATTGGAGCAACAGGGGCAGGTTGGCTTGTTTGAACCTATTCATCGTGGCCAGGCAGTGGGGTAATCATCTCCTTATATGCAGCCACATAGGCATCCTTTCTAAAGCATGCATGCACATAATCCTCAGGCCTGTCCAGGTTCTTATAGATTGCTGCAAAACCATGTTTACATGGGATTCCTGTCAAATCCCAAACTCTACATGTACAACACTTTCTGCTAAGGTTAACCACATGTCTCTCATACTCATTATCAACCTCATATATATAGCAAGCTGATGGAATAGCAGAAAATGGCTTAGAATCAACTTTCAACTGCTCAAGCTTCTGCACTATGTTTGGACAAAGGTCACTAGTGAATTTTTCAATCCCAGTCCTCTTACTATACATTCTAGTCATCAACCTAACCCTAATCCACTCTAGCATGGCAATGATAGGCTTATCCCTAGCTTCTAGTATCATAGAATTAAATGACTCACTAAGATTGTTCACATAACAATTAGAGATGGCCCTTGGAGTGAAATGTGACTTAGTCCATTGGGTTGGTTGGATATCTGCTACATACTCCCATGCTTCTCTATCCAATTCCTTCATCTCTTGCATTCTCTTTTCAAACTCCCTAACTGTTGTTGCTGCAGCACATCTCCATAATGCAGCCTTCAACTCTAAACCCTTGAAGGTTAGTTTAAAGTTGTTGTAAATATGTTTCACACAATATCTATGTTCCACTGTTGGGAACAACATCTCCATGGCAGGTATCAATCCCTGGTTATGATAAATACAATCAACAATGAACACCATCAGCCTAAGAATAAAAACAAACAAGTATAAAGCAGAAATGAACAAAACAAGTATTACCTTCTGCCTATCTGAAATGAACACCAGATTCAGCTCATCTGGCCTCCCAATATCATCTGCAAATGTTTGTAAAAACCACACCCAAGCATCCTTGTTTTCTTGCTCAACTACAGCTAATGCAACAGGGAAAATATTGTCATTCCCATCCCTTCCAGTTGCTGATAATATATGTCCACCAAACTTGCCCTTCAAGTGGCAACCATCTAATCCTACAAGTGGCCTGCACCCCCCTAAGAATCCAACTTTCTGTGCATTGTATCTCACATACATCCTCTTGAACTTGGGTTGTGTGTTAGGCTCAGTAATCTCAGTTTGCAGGATCACCTTACTCCCCACATCAGTTACTCTTATCATCTCTACATAGTCCCTAAGCTTCCCATACTGCAACCTCTCATCGCCTAGTATGAACTCTCTAGCTTTCCTCTTAGCTCTGTACACCTGATTTATGCTCAAGTCAACATTTACATCCTGCATGACTCGATGCTTCACACCAGAAACTGCCCAATCAGGGTTTTTGTTGAAATCCTCCAAGTATTTCCTAGCCACATATGTAGAAGTGACCTGGCTATGCTTGAATGTCCTCCCACATGTACAAGTTGGAACCATGGTCTTTATCTGGAAGGTTAACTCCCCTGCAATCTGTGATGCGTATACCCTCCAACCACAGTCATACTTGCAGTAGACAGAAACTTTGGTCTTCTCATTAAGCTTGAACTTAATGTCCACAGACTTTCTCACTGTATATTCCCTCAAGGCAGCCCTAAACACCTTAACATTTGGGAACTTCATACCCTTGCATAACTGAGGGTTACTCATGCCAGTGTTCTCATTAAATTCTGGATATGTCACCCTCTCATCCTCATCCTCTGAACTGTCTATGCTCCTAGCATCATCATCATCAAGGGCTTTTTCAGCCCAATCATTATTATCACCAGCTTGATCACTGGCAGCAGCTTCTGGTCTCCTCCCATCATCTGTAACTTGCTCTCTCACACCATCTCCCTCATTTACATTTTCACTATCTCTTTGATGCTCTCTCATATTGGGCACCTCATTGTTCTCTGTACCAAATATGTCATCAGGATAATCTGGTCCTTCATACCCTTCATCTAGCCAATTAGGTTCATCCACATGAACATCTTCACTACCAACAGTTTGTCCATGGGTTGTTTGGTCATCCACATGCACAGCTCCACCAACACTGCCATCCCTTAAACCCTCAACAAGTTCTTCACTAACATCATTTTGGTCAACCACAGACTCCCTAACAGTATTGGTCACCTCCTCAAAATCAGGATCATCATCAGTATCATCATCAGTATCATTCAATTCCCATGATTGCTCTACTACAATTGGTTGATCTGGTTCAGCTATAGGTTTTTCATTAACAATTGGTTCAATTTCAGGTTCTACATAAAATGTGATTTTATTTGTTGGCCATTCAGCATGTAGTTCACACATGTATGTCACATCCTCATCTGAAGTAATTAACCTTAACCCTTGCTCTAAGTCACCACCAGGTATTAAATAATAAATTCTACTATTAATGGGTCCCCCAGCCTCAGAACAAATGTCTTGTATCTCAAAATGACTTAGTAGATCTAGATCAACATTAGCCATTGTAGATACCTCACCACCTACATACTCTAAACTAGGGTTCCACTCAAAATTCCCACTATGGTGAATGGTAAAATCAAAACGGATTTCAGCAGCCATCTGCAGGGTTTATAACACATGCACAAACAACAGTAATTAAATACATAACCAACACATGCATAGAGACAACACACAAAAGCAAAATAATTTCAGTTGCACACCAAACACCAAGTAACGTGGGGTCGGAGACAAGAAACACAACCAACTAAACAGTTTGTCTCCATGGGACCACAAACAACCTAAGAATGCATCTAACCAAAATATTCCTAGGGACCACAGTCATCAATGTCAACTATAAAAGAACAATCACACCAATGGTAAACCCAACAATGGTAAACCACTAATTTTATGACAAAAAAACTTTAATCCGAATAAACATTGGAAAAGAATAATGGTAAACCACTAATTTCATCAACCGTCACACATTGAAAAAGAATAAACACAACAATGGCAAAACCTACAAAGTAATTTCATACCTGATACAGAGGAAAACTCAAACTTCAACACTCCTCCTTGCTTGCAAGTGTTCGGGGAGGGATTTCACTTTGGCAATCGGAGTACAGAGGTAAAGGAATTAAGGCTAATAGGATTTTTGAGGGTTCGAAGGTAGGGAGAGGGAGAGCGCTAGGGTTCTAATGGTGTTCTAATTGGGTTCTAATTTTGGCTTATATAGTAAAGGGGATTTTTAGACGGAAAGGGCTGAGGTGGGTAACGGAGGCCACCTCAGGTGGGTTAAGTGACAAATTTCAAACCACAGGTAGGCACTATTAAAACGGGCCAAACCACATGTGGGTAATCTGCAATTTCCCCTTCAAATTAACATACTTAAATTTAAATTTAAACAACATCATAACATCAATTTCAGTCTTCATCAAAACATAGTTTCAATAACATGCAGAAAATTAAGAAACATAATCTTCTAACAATGTGAAACTATCATCTCTAATTCTAAAACTCACAAAACATGTTATACAATACGAAATTGAAGACCGCTCTGATACCATTTTGATGGATTTAAAGATGAACGCAGTGGAAAAGTAAGATTTGAAACGGATCTACTTCATTCGATATTGATAACATGCATAAAGTAAATTTCAGAATTTGAGAACGAGAGATCGTACCTTGAAGCGGTGAATTCCAAAACCGAAGATTGAAGCACTTGGGAATACTTTTAATCTTCACTCCAATTCCACTAATGCCCAAGATGTGTGGTCTCTCAATTGGTAACAAAGGGATTATTAGAGAGTGACTTTCACTCACTTACACACCATTACAATGATGTTTTTCTTACCAATAAAATTCTGTACGTTTTTCCCTTTGTATCTAACCAATATATCTAATTGGGCTGGCCTTTTGGGCCTTACCAATTGGGCTTAAGTGTGTGGCTTGGAGTGGGACCAAAAGGGACCAATAAGACACTAGCTCCAATGGGCCTTGGGCTTTTTTGTCAACTTTTGACAAGTCCAAAGTTACCATTAACTATATTTAATACCACTATATAAATATAGTTGCACTCTAGGTCTTATCTATATATTATATCCCAAGACTTTATTATACATGCAACCCCTTCATAAAATATTCGTAGTAATACAAAGTCATTGAAATAGACTGCCACTTTGTAAATTACTACATCTTTATCCTTGAGTACCCGGTTTAATCCTTTAATGTTATTCATCATATATTTATGAAATCTAATTTCATAAATATATACTTTAGTAACTACTTACTAAAGTGGTTAGGCCTAACTTTCTGAATAACAAACCCATTAAACTTATCTCAATGGAATATTTTATATCTCCGTTAAGAGACTATGAATTCCATCTTGAGAATATATGTTCCATCAACACTAAATGTGGTTGCCCAACATACTGAGGTTTTGACCATTATTTTAGATCTCACTCCTAATATATCAAAGCAACCTACACCTCATGATCAGGTTCATTATTCTCTCAGGATTAAGAGTTCATGCAAATACAAGTCATGAGATTTATTATTCATTTGATAGTCCTTAGGCAAATAATAAATCTCACAGTGGTCCAGTTCAATATGTCTTAACTCTTAAAACATATTAACACATCAACTAGAAGTCTCCACTTCCATGATCAAGACAAATCATCGTAGTTGATATGTTATTGTCTTCGCAGATGAAAAACCCAATTTCATCACCGACTACGAACTATTATTCTGAGTTTACAAAGAACTTGTGATTTATATTTTCTGTGACTTTTCACATAAATCACATACTATGCATCTCATGGACTATATGATAATGTCCGAATATTCATGTTACCATTATTTCAGATAATAATAAAACAAATTTATTAAACATAATATTAAGTCATACGTAATGTCAAACACAATGTCACACTTAATATTATACATAGCATCTTACAATCGGATTTAAGGGCACCAATCCTAACATCACAAGCCCGAAATTCAACCCAATTGGAAGTCCCATTTGGACACCAACTCAAAATAAAACTCCTAACTCGAATCTAGACCTAAAACGTGACACTAACCTTAGATCCGAAAGCGAGTTAAGGCTAACTAACGATAAAATGACTTTCTGTCATTTGAATGATTAGTCATATAGTTTGATTTATATAAGTATGATTTTCTTTTAACAGTCAGTATGTTTATATTTTCAAGACAATATTTGGAACTTTATTGTACTTGGTTTGCTTATATTATATTAGAGAGTTTGGTGTGTTTATAAATTGGGGTAAATATTGAGTATTCCTATTATTATAAATGCATAATCATTTCTCTCACATAATTATGGGCATGGTTGTCAAAATCCCGATCTGGATCTTACGATCCTACGATTTTACAATCTCACCTGCCCAAAACGATTTAAATCTTTCAAGGATCTTAGCGATCGTTCAGGCTAGTACGATTCTGATGATTCCAAACATTTTTTGTTTCTTGTAATCTTCTTTAACTTAACAGAAGGTTCAGTTAGACTCAAATGAAAAATAATATTCCAATAGATCAAGTTTTGCTATTCTAATGTAGCGAGATAGAGTGTTAGTTGAAAAAAAACAAAAAATAACATCCCAATAGAGCGTTACGTTTTGAGATTTTTGACATCTTAAATGATGTTTACAAATGTATATAATGATGCATGGTAATTACATCAAATAGATGCAAATTTTTTATTTTTTGTGAATGTATAATTTATGTGATTATTTAACATACCAATTTGTTTTTTTTTTTTTTTTCCTCAAATAATGTAGGATCTTACGATTCATGATCCGATCCTACGATCCACGATCTCACCTACCTCCAACAATCTTACGTAGGATCCCGATTTTGACAACCATGATTATGGGTCTCACTAATTAAATTTATGGTGGAACTCACAATTCATATGAGAAGAGGGAGTACGCATTTATGGTACTCTTAGAGTATTCAATAATTTACCTATAAATTTTAGTTTGTTATCACATTGTAGTACACTTCTTGGAATTTTATATTTAATTTAAAATGACCATGAAAGTCTGTTTGATTCTTCTGGTATTGAAATATTCAGTGGCATTTGATTATTGATCATGGAAGTGTTATTATATTATAGGTAAATTGCTACTTGTCATAAGCCATTATTTGTCTACATTATTCTAATTAGACAAAATATTGCATCATTTGTCATCAGTGTGTTTATCCATTAGTTATAGGATCCAATTTTAATATTATATTATAGATAGATAGATAAATAGATAGATAGATTGGGCATGAAAATCCCATTTGAGCATTGCATTGATAACAAGCAACTAATACTCAATTAATGGCGTGACAATTTTAGGCAAAAAAAAAAAAAAAAAAAAGGATTTCAGAACCTCTATGATATATATTCGTTGGCTTTTAGTTTCTCAATTAGTCCTCTCAATGTTTATACTTTTCTTGGCTGTATTTCTTTACAAAACTTATTAGTATCACATACCCAATTCATGTGTGTATTCATGTTATCTTTGCTTTCCCTTCTCTCCATGTTCGTCGCCTTTGTTCAAGGCACACAAGCAATTTTGACTGAAAAATATTAGGGAACATTTGGTAAATTGAATGAGGATTACAACAAGAATGATAATCTTAATTGCTGGGAATAACATGTGTTGTAATTTAATGACAAAAACTATTTATAAGATTGACTATGAGTTGTAACATTTGAATAAAACTTAAGATCTATTTTAGGAAATATCTTACTTATTCAATTATATTTTCTAGAAAAAAATATTCTTTAAACTGAGAGAGAGATGAGTTCTTTTTTGGATGATTTTTTTTATTTTAGTAATTGTTATGTGTTTATAAAAAGTTTGTTTATTTAGAAATACATTAATTTTAGAAATTATTGCGCTTACTAAGAATAGTTATTACAACTCTTTTAGTGAGTTATTCCTCATTTTAAAGAATAGTTATTCATAAGGAATTACTATTCCTTATAATAAAATTATAACCAAACTACCAAGAAATACAGAAAGAGATAGAACAATAAAATCATCTTTCTAAGGAAAATTTATAATTTATTTTAATAATTAATCAGTAAAACACATGTTTCATTTAGTAAATGCATGTATTATATCTATTACATATACGACAAATTTTTTTTTTTTAATTAAAAAACTCTCATTTCTTGTACAAACAAAATTATAAAAATATATGATTTCTAGGGGAGGCAATCCCACCTGGTGTACCATCCTTGGTCGGATAGTGCAATCCTTCGTGCCACTCCCCTGAAATGATAAGGAAGTCTTCGTCCATGCCTTTATTGGTCTAGGGGAGGAAAGAAATTAGCCTAACAGTGGGGACCTTAGTTTTCAGGTAATATCCCACCTTCTTATTATTCTGCAACTACATACCCAATTTACATCATGATAAGTGAGGTTTACATCTATTTTCTTTTTTATCGCATCTGCATTACCTAATATTCTAAACATGTTAGGGGCATACTGAGTGGGATAGAGTTTGAAAAGACACAAAAAATTCCTAGTTATCCTACCCATGGGAATCCTCATTCCCCCTCTATAAATGCTATTATTGGAATTACTACAGCCTTGGTAGGCCTTTTCTCGTGCCACTCTTCTAAGTGGCAATGTTCTATGGTGACATCACTATGAATCCTATACCATTTCTTAAACTCTTCCTTGTGCTCGGGAATGTCAACTAAGCTAACGAACCTACCCATTTTTAAGAAAAATAGGAAAGAAGAGAGATCTTGATTCTAATAAAAAGAAGAATCATGAGCCACTTACAATGAAACAATTAAACAAAAGAGAAAGGGCTCCTCGAACGAGTTATCTGGAAAGGGACTGATTTTTTCTCAGCTAAAGGTAAAAATGGCTAAAAGTCACCCCATCCCCTCCTTTTATAAGAGCCAAGAAAGGAGCGGCAATTTTCCCGCTCCTTTAAAGTGAAATACGAGGACTGTAGGATCATAATCTCACCGTAGAATGTGGGAGACAAGGAGTCGTCGGTTGCATTTACTACTGTGTTGTAGATTCTAAAGTGTCAGGAGCGTGTCTCAAATCATGTGAAAAGACACCCCTACGTGGGAACGCATTTGGAATTTGCTAAATGCCTCCCTGCAATTATCAAAACCACCATTCCCTAGAAAGAGTGGGAAGTGAGGTTTTGGGGGGCTATTGTGGGAGGATGAGAATCTGAGGATAGGGTCAAAAGAGAGAAGTCCAATGTTAGAAAAACTGACCTCAGAAGGCACTGACAGCACGCCCTTGGGAAAAATATAAACAACGCGTCACAAGCCTGGGGAGACTATAATGCCTGAGGACCCCAAGGATACTCTTATGTCCTCAGAATTGTTGAGGACCAGTTTTAAAGACCATCGGGCATAAATCGAGGAAGAGGAGGAAGATTTGCCGACAAGCAAAGAAGGGAAGAGTGCAAATGAAGCATTCATCACCTCCGCATTCAATGCTTTGAACCCACTTAGCTGGCTGCATTAATGAAGAAATAGCCTCTAAACAGTGTAATCACTGCTCATAGCTAGGTATAGAAGCCTTCCAGTGAAGTCCTGATGGGACAAGTATCAAGGGAAACAAACCCAAACCCTCCAAGTGGAAGGCTGAGATACAACTTGGGAAGCTATATGAGGCGGAAAGACCTCTATAAAAAAGGATGAAAAAGATTAGAGAACAAAGAAGAATATAAGAGTGTAATTGTAAGCCAAGAACAAGTGTAACCAGCACCTTGGATCAAACTCGAGGCCCCTTTTGACTAACTTTCATCTTATACACTTATACTTAGCTTTGACCCTTTCATTTTTAGTTAATCAAACACATTTAAATAGGGGTAACAAAGGTTGATTAGCATCCCACCTCTATAAATTAATTGAGTGAGGAAAAAGGCAAGTTTGACTTATTTTTGCCCGCCACAATATATATATATATATATATTAGAAGAGCTTTTTTATATATATTTGGCTTGAAAAAACAACATAAATTGAAAAACAATATATACTAAGTATATTATTTGCTAGCTTCCCCCTCATTGAAGAAATTGAAAAACAAATGGAGATAGGAACTCAACTGACATATATGTTCAGAATCATGGGTATCACCAACGCCCTCAAATGGCTATATATACAACCTCAATGACTTATTGGCCAAGAGTTGAATTTGTGCAAGGTATAAGTGCAAGCAGTGCAACAAGAATTTGTTGCACTTCATCGCTCTTCTTTGGGACAAAATATTTTTAAGGAAGATGAAGAAGCAATTGAACATTGTCTACAATAATCTTAGCAAAATTTTAGATCCATATGTTACAATTCACAAAAAGAAATTCAAAATTTCAAATTATATGTCTCTTGACATTAATGGCATGGACGAAATCATTAGGGAGAAAGCGGGCGAGCTTGAGAGCATGCTCTTGGATCATAGCCTTGGATTAATAACAATCGGGATTGTTGGAATGGGTAGCATGTGAAAGTATTTCACACTAGTGAAAAATGTGTTCAACAGCCCTATATTGTAGATGGAGTTTCCAAAAAGGGTTTCTGAGTTTCATAGTTGATAAGTTTAGCATCAGTGTAGATGCCATTACAATTAAAAGTTTTGTCGGCCTCGCTATACTCTTGTTAAATCTTTACAAACTTTTTACTTGGTGATATTGGATGATATGTGTGCGAGAATTATGAATGGTATTTTATAAACTTAATTAATATTTTTTATAAGTTTTACATAAATGTTTATGTTTATGTACATTTACATGTTTATGCTTATTTTATTTTTGTCAAATTCATTAATGAATTTCAAACAACATTAATAAATTATAAATAATTAAATCTAATTTGATAGTTTTGTAGATTTGCATGTAAAAGATTTTAAATTCTTTAGAGTATAAATTGAACTTTATTTTTAATAATATTTGCATTTTTGCTAAAAACTCTAATTCATGCATGAGAGAGAGAGAGAGAGAGAGAGATTTGAAGATAATATATATATATATATATATATATATATATATATATATATGTATATGTATGTATGTATGTATGTATATTACTCTTCAAAATTGATCTATAAGGTTGATGTCAAGGCTTACACTATAAAAGCCTACATATGGCACAAGAATAACGAGACATTATGGAGATAACAATTCTATAAAATAAATAATAATATATCAAACCAAAACTTATCACGGTTGAAAATCAAGGCATTGCGACATTTTGTTATGTTCCTAGAATACTTTTTTTGTTTAGTCAAATTTGTTGAGCAAAAATTCACTATTTCTTAATGATTGTGCGTACTTGTATGAAGAAAAGTAAACCATATTTGTTAAGGCAACCTTGGTCAAACAATAAACCATGTAGTTTAGCCAAATAGTTTACCTAAACCTTTAGACAATCCCTAAATCAAATAGTTTTACAAGGAAAAAAATTATTAAATTGATTTTATATATATATAATATGACTATAACCAAAATATCTATACAACGATATGTGTATAACTATTACTTATTTGATATTTTGGAGGGACAAAAACAAAGGATAAGAATGTGAGTTTGATAGTTGATAAGTGTAGCATCAATGTAGATGAAATTAAAATCAAAAGTTTTGTCGGCCTAGCTGAACTCTTGTTAATTCTTTGCAAATTTTCTACTTGATGGTAATGGATGACGTGTGTGAGAATAATGAATGATGAATGGTATTGTGTAATCTTAATTAATATTTTGTATATGTTAAAAATTAATGTTTATGTTTATCTACATGTTTATGCTTAATTATTTTGTTAAATTCATTAACGAATTACAAACAACATTAATAAATTATATCTAAGTAGACAGTTTTGTCAATTGTGCATCCTATGTGCCATGAAGTGTTAGGAATGTTATAAGCATATAGATAATGATTGTTGTATTGAGATTTAGTTAGTTAGTTAGTTACAATTCCAAGCATGTTAATCATATTTAACACATATTGGAATTATTAATGCACATGGAGAATAATAGAACCAATAGGATGAGGCTATGTGGGCCAATGAGGTTAGAGCTAGTCTCCTATAAATACATGATTGTAATCCAATATGAGATATCAATGAAGAATAAACCAATTTGTTAGTGCATTAGTGCATTAGTGCATATCTCTCTCTCTCTCTCTCTCTCTCTCTCTCTCTCTCTCTCTTAATCTCTCTATTTCTTTATGGAGGGTAACTATCTCGAATTTAGTCAATTTTCTTACAATCCTCATCCATTCCCGTATAATTCCCATCAATCTCCATTAGGAATCACCGGGTTCCTAACAAGTGGTATCAGAGCCGTTGATCTTGAGACGGGTGAAAATGACCGACAAGAAATCTTGAAAATGGTGAATGAAGTTTTAGAAAAGGTTAAGGCCTTGACAGAATCTAACGAGGCTATTTCAAAGAAATTCAAGGCCTTGGCTGAATCTAACAAGGTCATGAATGAAGAGCTCTCAAGATTGCAAGAGGATGTTGATAACATGACAGAAGAGGACTTACAATCTCTTGATTCAATGGAATTCGAAGAACAAATCAAATTCCAAGAATCTACTACTGTTGTTGTAAGCCAGGATGTTAATTTTTGTGTCAAAGGGGATGATGATATACATGAAGACGCAACCCTTGAAGTTTAGTCCAAAGAACCAACAAAGAAGAAGATGATAATTTTCCAAGAACCAATTCTTGATGCACCAATGGAGGCTTCCATTCAAGAGTCTATGATTCAAGAATTGGCAATCCAAGTGTCGATGATCCAAGAGTCCAAGATACAAGTTCCAACAATTTTAATGGTTCTAGAATCAAATGAAGTTTTGAGGATACAAGAACATTCCAAGGTTCAAAAAACTAATGAGACCTTGAAGATTGAAGAACCATTGAAGGCTCAAGAATTCGAGCAAAGTTTGAAGATCTACGAAGAAAAAACCTTCATGTGCATGAGATCGCTTGTCAAAGAGAAATGTATGAATATGGTGATCAAAATGTCACTACGATATTGGTCCATTGGAAGATCTCCTTTGATGAAGATGTTATTTCACAATACCTTGTGGGCAAGGTGTTTTCAAGGGGAGGGAAATGTTAGGAATGCTATAAGCATATGGATAATTATTGTTGTATTAAGATTTAGTTAGTTAGTTACAATTCCAAGCATGTTAATCACATTTAGCACATGTTGGAATTATTTATGCATGTGGAGAATAATAAAACCAATAGGACGAGGCCATGTGGGCCAATAAGATTAGAGCTAGTCTCCTATAAATACATGATTGTAATCCAATATGAGATATCAATGAAAAATAAACCAATTTGTTAGTGCATTAGTGCATCTCTCCCTCTCTCTCTCTCTCTCTATTTCTCTATGGAGGGTGACTACCTCGAATTTAGTCAATTTCCTTACAATCCCCATCCATTTTCCTATAATTCCCATCAATCTCCATTAGGAACCACCAGGTTTCTAACATGAAGGTATTTTCCTTTAGTAAGATTACAATAGGGATTAAAATTATAATGATTTCAAAAATGTAGGGACCAAAATAAAAACTCCAAAAAAGTGGGGACCAAAATAAAAATTGCACAAAAATGTAGGGTCGAAAATGTATTTTTACCAATTATTTTCTCTTTATTGTTGTGTTGGTGATTCTCACCCTAACTAAATTTCCATCCACACGTTAGAGACCTTCAATGGTACCAGAGCCCATGACTTGTAAGAAAAAAAGCACATCACCCCCACCACCCTCCTCTACCACCAATTCATCCACAATCAACCATACCATTAAATTTTTGAACGTGAAGTTTTAAATCATTAGAAAGACAAATTTTAAGAATCATTACTTTTGTTTCGTATTACAATTGTCATCAACTAATTGCATATCCTAAAGAACCACCATTGTGAGGGGGTTTGGTGGAGTGCCTTTTACCGTTGATATTTATCAAGGACACAATGATTTTATATTGCACAAGAAATTTTGGGAAAATAATGAGAACTTCAAAGTCAGACTGAAAATATTTCTGAAGAGGTAGAAACTGAGATCATAGAACAAGAACAAGAAAAAAAAAAAAATCAAATTTTGGATTGAATTAGATCCCAAAAAATCTGACAAGATTTCCTTGAAATTTAAGATTACATCATATTGGAGTAAGATTAAGATATCAAACTCTAAAGATTAAAATGATGGAGAAGTTTCAAGTTTTGGTGAATATTGTTTATACTAAGAGAAGACAAATCAGGATTTTTTTTTTTTTTTTTTTTTTTGGAGAAGAAAAGAGAAGACAAATCATGTTGGTTCATAAGGATCATGTTTAAACCTTGCTACACAACACCATTTTTGCGAAAGAAAAACTCAGAAGGCAGTTGCTTAATAAGACGCCTTTCTGTAGCCCACCATTAAGTGACACCAATTTGTGCAAAAATGGATTCTAAACCTAATTTAGATCTAAGATTCAATCCAATCTATGGTTACCAGAATCCTCCAAACATTCTGTAAGCCTGTAAGGCCTTAACCCAAACTACCTAGACCATTTAGAAAGGCTATTAAAAACCATTACCTAACTCCAATCACAAGCCCGAAATTCAACCCAATTGGAAGTCCCATTTGGAGACCAACTCAAAATAAAACTCCTAACTCGAATCTAGACCTAAAACGTGACACTAACCTAAGATCAGAAAGCGAGTTGGGCCTAAATAACGATAAAATGACTTTCTGTTATTTGAATGATTAGTCATATAGTTTGACTTTTATGAGTATGATTTTATTTTAATGGTCGGTGTATTTATATTTTCAAGACAATATTTGTAACTTTATTGTACTTGGTTTGCTTATATTATATTAGAGAGTTTGGTGTGTTTATAAATTTTAGTTTGTTATCACATTGTAATACACTTCTTGGAATTTTATATTTAATTTATCACATTGTAATACACTTCTTGGAATTTTATATTTTATGCTAACCAGTGCCCTAAAAGCACTCGTTAGCATTTTCTTTATTATAATTACCATTAAAATCTATTTGATTCTTCTAGTATTGAAATATTCAATGGCATTAATTATTGATCATGGAAGTGTCATTAAATAGACAAAATATTACGTCATTTGTCATCAGTGAGTTTATCTTTTTTTTTTTTTATGAACAAAAAGGGGGGGCGGGGGCGACCATTTGTGACTAACCCCCCAGGGCGTGATCTAATAGGGGCACCCCCCCGCTAGGGAATGTTGGATTGAGTCATAGCTACTGTGACAGGGACGCCACAGACCTCACCCTAGCACCCCAAGAGAGCCAGCAAGAGAGGCACATTGCAAGCTAGGAACCCTCCTCCCACACGGTACCTGCCACGACTCAAACAAGGGACCTTGTGCTTGCATGTGGGATCTCTCCCAACTGGGCCACCCCTCTTGGGGCATCAGTGAGTTTATCCACTAGTTGTAGAATCCAATTTTAATATTATATTATAGATAGATAGATTAGGCATGGAAATCCCATTTGAGCATTGCATTGATAACAAGCAACTAATACTCAATTAATGGCTCGTATAAATAAAATTTAAAAAAAAAATACTCAATTAATGGCGTGACAATTTTAGGCAAAAAAAAAAAAAAAAAGATTTCAGAACCTCTATGATATATATTCGTTGGCTTTTTGTTTCTCAATTAGTCCTCTCAATGTTTATACTTTTCTTGGCTGCATTTTTTTACAAAACTTATTAGTATCACATACCCAATTCATGTGTGTATTCATGTTATCTTTGCTTTCCCTTCTCTCCATGTTTGTTGCCTTTGTTCAAGGCACACAAGCAATTTTGACTGAAAAATATTAGGGAACACTTGGTAAATCAAATGAGTATTATGACAAGAATGATAATCTTAATTACTAGGGAGTAAAATGTGTTGTAATTTAATGACAAAAACTATTTATAAGATTGATTGTGAGTTGTAACATTTGAATAAAACTTAAGATCTATTTTAGAAAATATCTTACTTATTCAATTATATTTCCTAGAAAATAATATTCTTTAAACTTCAGAGAGATATGAGTTCTTTTTTGATGATTTTTTATTTTAGTAATAGTTATGTGTTTATAAAAAGTTTGTTTATTTAGAAATATATTAATTTAGAAATTATTATACTTATTAAAGAATAGCCATTACAACCCCTTTAGAGAGTTATTTCTCATTTTAAAGAATAGCTATTTATAAATAATTACTATTCCTTTGATTAAAAATATAACCAAACTACCAAGGAATAGAGAAAGAAATAGAACTATAAAATCATCTTTCTAAGGAAAATTTATAATTTATTTTAATAATTAATCGTTAAAACACATGTCACGTTTTAGTAAATGCGTGTATTATATCATCTATTATACATTCTACAATTTTTTTTAAAAAAAAAAAAATCTCATTTATTGTACAAATAAAATTATAAAAATACAAGATTTCTATAGTAAACAAGTGAAACATTTATATAATATTTCCCACAGCATACTTGTACACAATTACTTTCACTTGATTTAACTTCAACACTTTCATTAAAGTATAATTGTTTATTATTTTATTAATGTGTTTCATCATATACAACAATGAAACGTTTAAAAACAATATTTTTAGTTTCATGTTATACTATATATATTTAAAATTTTCATTTTTTTTATTATAATCTTTAATCTTTTAATTTTTTTATATACTTTGAATGATTAGATATTAAGAAATTATTACACTTACTAAATAATAGTTATTACAACTATTTTAGAGAGTTATTTATCATTTTAAAAAATAGCTATTCATAAAGAGTTACTACTTACTATTCCTTAAAATAAAAATATAACCAAACTACCAAGGAATAGAGAAAGAGATTAAACAATAAAATCATCTTTCTAAGGAAAATTTATAATTTATTTTAATAATTAATCGGTACAACACATGTCTAGTGTTAGCAACTGCGTGTATTATATCATCTATTACACATACGACAATTTTTTTTTTTTTAATCTCATTTATTCTACAAAAAAAAAAAATATATATATATATATATATAAAAATACATGATTTCTATAGTAAACATGTAAAACATTTATATAATATTTCCCATAGCATACTTATACACAATTACTTTCACTTTATTTAACTTCAACACTTTCATAAAAGTATAATTGTTTATTATTTTATTAATGTGTTTCATTATATACAACAATGAAACGTTCAAAATCAATATTTTTAGTTTCATGTTATGCTATATATATATATATATATTTAAAATTTTCATATTTTTATAATAATTTTTAATCTTTTGATTTTTTTTATATACTTTGAATGATTAAATATTAAATTATTACACTTACTAAAGAATAGCTATTACAACCCTTTTAGAGAGCTATTCCTTATTTTAAAGAATAGTTATTTGTAAGGAATTACTATTTCTTATAATAAAAATATAACCAAACTACCAAGGAATAGAGAAAGAGATAGAAAAATAAAATCATCCTCCTAACGAAAATTTATAATTTATTTTAATAATTAATTTGTACAAAACATGTCTCGTGTTTATAAATGCGTGTATTATATCATCTATTACACATACGACAATGTTTTTAAAAAAAAAATCTCATTTATTGTACAAAAAAAATTATAAGAATACATGATTCCTATAGTAAACATGTAAAACATTTATATAATATTTTCCGATAGCATACTTGTACACAATTACTTTCACTTGATTTAACTTCAACACTTTTATAGAAAATATAGTTTTATATTATTTTATTAATTTGTTTCAGTATATACAACAACAATGAAACGTTCAAAATCAATATTTTATTTTCATGTTATACTATATATATTTAAAAAATTTCATAATTTTATTATAATCTTTAATCTTTTAATTTTTTTTATATACTTGGAATGATTAGATATTATTGCCATATACAACACATATGTATGTTTATTAATTTTAACAAAACAAAAAATATTTTTGTAGGGATGAAGGGCCCAGGAATGTATATTGGGTTGTGGGTCTTATCCGAGGATATTTAGCTGTCTGAGGACATTTAGTTGTCCAAGGACAATTAGACATTAATGAAGGCATACGAATCAATAGGTTATGGAAGGATTCTGGTCAAAAAAGTTTGGGAAAGTAATTCGAGGAGAAATGCCTCATCGGCTAAGCAAAGTAGAGGTCAAAAGTTTGACCTGCCATCAAGAACAACACACCAGACAATTTTACTGGTAAGGATAAGCATCAAAATGGAATAGGATAAAGGGAAGCTGAAAAATATCTAGGAGAAAGCTGCTACCACCGCATTAAATGCTTTGCAGCTAACTCCTTGACGGCACTAACATGGAAGTGATACATGAACAGTAATATTCAGTCTTACAGCTACTCACAAAGACTTAAGGAATGTGCTGAGGGGATAAAGATCAAAGCCAGCAACTTGACCTACACGCGGAAGGCTGAGATGAAGTAAAGTAGGGGAATATAGAGAAGAAAGACCCCATTATAAGGGGATCATTTGAGAATCTAGAGAGAAAAGTACTGTATACTCAAGAATTGTAATTGGGTTTAAGTCCAAAAGAAATATATAAGAACTACTCTCATCGGACATTGCTAAGGAAGATTTTCTTTACATAAACTTGTTTATTTTCATTTTCTAGCATCCTTTAATCTACTGTGATTGTTGTCTAACTCATTGAAGTCCAGTTCTTAGTTCACTCTCTACAAATTCATTGTACTAGGCTCTTTAGGCCTAGGTACTTTTACTTTTTGGGCTTGGGAAACAAATTGTGTCCTTACAATTTTTAACTTATAATATTAGACAATAAATACTTTTTGTTATATAAATATTAGAAGAACTTTTTATTTATTTGGCTTGAAAATACAACAAAAAATTGAAAAATAATATATACTAAATATATTAAATGCTTAATTAGTTGTTTTTTATAACATCATATTAAATTATATTAATATAACATAAGTACGAAACAAAATTACAATATAACAAATGAAATTATTGAACATATATAGTCATTATTTTAGTCCTGAATTTTCATTCAAAATAGTAATATATTTGTACGTATGTCTATTTACATTTTTTTTTTCATTCTCTTTTTCATACCATATTTCTACAACGATTTTATTTTACTTTCTTTACAATTTTAAATTATTCTTGAAATAAATAAAACAAATTTGTATTGCATACTCATAAATATTATATTCCATATATTACTATCACAAATATATTGATGCTAATTATATATTAGAATATTTTTAGTAGTATATATAAGTAAATAAAATGTGATGTCATATGGATGGTCCGACAATTGTGGACAGGGACAGAGCTAGAACTTTGAGTTAGGAGGGGCGATTTTACTGTTGGCTGTATGCTGTGATTTCAACCTCTTATTCTGCTACTTAGCTGATGAGTTTCTTTTTCTTTTCTTTTTTTTTTTTTTTTTTTTTTTTTTTTTTTTGGGTAAGAACAAAATTATTTTTGTTTAGAGCTTTTTTAAAGGGCAGAGTTATTTATTTTGAATAAAATTAGTTAATTGAGCTTAATTTTTTTTTAGTTTTACTGGTAATTTTTGTTGTTGAACTTTTTTTTTTTTGGGTTTGTATATTTTATTTTAGATTTTAGATCTATAAATTTTTTTATGGTCACTAAAATGAGGAAAATACTAGAGCTGCAAGTTTTTTTAATAAATTACTTATGTAAAGTGGTTATTAGTAAGTAAAAAATGATGTAAGTGGTGTGCTCATATGCAAACCAATAAGAATTTGCTACTAAAAAGGTTTGCAAAATGTTATAAAAAAAGTTTGTGAGTGTAGTATTACTCTTAAAAGAATCAATGATATTGTTAAAGGGAAATAAAATGTAATTTTATAGAACAAAATTGCTAAAAATAATACACACATATATATAATAATATTTTTTTAAAAAAAAATTAGGGGGGGCCAATTCTAAGGGTAGTTCCGCCCCTGATTGTGGTTAATGTAATCATCGGTTAATGTTATCTCACTTTTCCACAAAAACACAAAGACAAAGAAGTGATGCTATGGATGCTATATAATTTACAAATTGACGTGTCACAAATCAAAAAGAAAATTTTAAATATTTATTTACTAGTTGTTGAAGTGATACCAATCATGCATATTTATTGTACGTCACATCAATTTGTAACTTTTTGCAATGAAGTTTTTAGTCATTTTAACATCTTCTAAACTAAAAAATATATATATATATATATATATATATATATATATATATATATATATATATATATATATATATATATATATATATTATAGGGTCTATTAGTTTAACTAGTAAAATTTCTTATTTTCGTTTAAAAGATATATTTTCGAATTCCAATATATATATACACTAGCCTCTAAACACTCTTGTTCAGATGCCCTATATTGCATCGACTGTTCTTTTTGTCTATTTCTATATACAAAATGACCATTTAAAATATATACCAATTCTAGTTTAGAAGAGTGTTTCAAGTTTGAACACCTAAAGAGAGCTAAAGAAAATCTTTTTAGAACTATAAACTTGTGTAAAATAAAAACAGACATACAAACATGTGAGCAAGAAAACATAAAAAAGAATAAATATTAAGTAAATTACCTCTTCTTATGCCTCAAAGAGAAAGAGAGGAAGGGAAGAGAATACATTTATTTATATTTTGTTTTGACAACTAGTCGAATTCCCATATATATACTCTAGCCTCTAAACACGCTCGTTCATATGCCCTATATTGCATCGACTATTCTTTCTATCTATTTGTATATACAAAATGACCATTTAAAATATATACCAATTCTAGTTTAGAAGAGTGTTTCAAGTTTGAACACCTAAAGAGAGCTAAAGAAAATCTTTTTATAACTATAAACTTGTGTAAAATAAATACAAACATACAAACATGTGAGCAGCAAGAAAACATAAAAAAGAATAAATATTAAGTAAATTACCTCTTCTCATGCCTCAAAGAGAAAGAGAGGAGGGGAAGAGAAGACATTTATTTATGTTTTGTTTTCACAACTAGTTGGCAATTCATAAAAAATAAAGATATGTGGTAGTGCCTAAATTTATGGATGAGAAGTTATAGTAACAGAATTATAGTAGTTGGGTTTTTTAAATTCAAAATAAATAATTAAGAATAAATTTGAAAAAAAAAAATAAGATTAGGAGTAAGGAAACCAAAAACTCAAAAAAAAAAAAAAAAAAACTATTAAGTCTTGATAGATATAAATAAAAATTTTAATTAAAAAAAATGAAGAAGTTGTATTATACTTGATAACATATGAGAGAAGAAAAAAACCGTCTAAAAGAAGTAGTTTTGTTTTTAAAATTTGAATTTGACAGAGAAATATGGGGAGGGAGAAATGTGGACGGAGGAAACTGTTTTTTTTTTTTTTTTTTTTTTTTTTTTTTTTTTTTTTTTTAGCTTAGGAGTTTTTAAATTAGTAATTTTATATGTCTATCCAAATTATTTAAACTTTCTAAACGGATGAATTTAAGGGTATATGGGTACCTAAAAGAGTGAAACCCAAACTTATGAATCTTGTTATTAGTAGTATAGGTATATAAAATAAATAAATTGATGTCTTATTTTTTTGATGAATTAAAACTCATTGCTGTGTCATAAAGATAATGATCCATCACGAAGTGACTACCATGCATATTTCAAATTTAAAGACCAAGAAAAAGCAGGGAAATATAATAGAAGAAGCTGAAAACAGTCGAACACTGGCTGAAGCAAAGAACCAAGTCTTGACTGTTCTCTCATATTTTAAGTGTTAGAAATACTTAATGAATAATTGTATTGTATCTCTCAATAAAAGAATGTACATAGGTGCCTTTATATAGGAGGCATATGTGTGCAGTACAAGTAAATATGTGTGCTATACAAGTAATCTAACTGGGCCTAAAACCCACAACACTATATACGTTAACAGCGCCCCTCACACTCAAGGTGGATGAGAGACCAACTTGAGGTTGTCAACCAAAGTACGAAGGCGTCCCTTAGGATGTGACTTGGTGAAGATATCTGCAAGTTGATCTTTAGAGGAGACTGAGATCAGCTTGAGAGCACCATGGACAAGATGAAAACGGATAAAATGACAATCGATCTCAATGTGTTTAGTCCGTTCATGGAAGACATCATTGTGAGTAATATGAATAGCGCTCTGGTTGTCACAATAAAGAGGAGTAGTAGAGGATGTAGACACACCTAAGTCTTTGAGAAGCCATCGTAGCCAAAGGAGCTCAGATGTGGTATCAGCAAGGGCACGATATTCTGCTTCAGTACTGGAGCGGGCCACATGAGTTTGTTTCTTACTTCGCCAAGAAATCAGAGAAGAACCAAGAAGAAAGCAATAACCAGTGGTGGACCTGCGATCAGTGGGATCTCCTGCCCAATCAGCATCAGAAAATGCACGGAGAGTAAGAGGAGACTGAGCAGAGTAGAAAAGACCATGGAAGAGAATGCCCTTTAGGTATCGAAGAATGCGCAGAACAGCAGCATAGTGAGTCGATCGTGGAGTAGACAGATACTGGCTCACCTGGTGAACAGCATAGGAAATGTCTGGACGAGTGACAGTGAGATAAACCAAGCTGCCAACCAAGCGTCTGTAAAGTGAGAGATTAGACAATGGTTTCCCCCCTGAGGGAGTCAGATGCGCATTAAGCTCAACTGGAGGGTCAACAGTCTTGCTATCAGTGAGTCCAGTGCGAGACAAGAGTTCAGAGGCATACTTGGCTTGAGTAATATAAAGTACATCTGTAGAATGAATGATTTCAAGACCCAAGAAGTAGCTGAGATGTCCAAGATCTTTCATCTCAAATTGTTGATTGAGAAAAGTCTTGAGTTCTTGAATGCCACTGAGGTCATCACCAGTTATGATCATATCATCCACATATAAGAGAAGTAAAATAGTGTCCTTGTCAGTGCGACGAAGAAATAAGGCAGAATCATAGTGACTGGCCATGTAACCTAAGTGAGAGATGGTAGAGCTGAATTTGGCAAACCAAGTTCGTGGAGCTTGTTTAAGGCCATAAAGTGCACGTTGAAGGTGACAAACCTTGTTTGAGTCAACAGAGAGACCAAGAGGAGGTTGCATATACACTTCTTCACTTAAATCCCCATTAAGGAATGCATTTTTGACATCCATCTGAGAAAGGTCCCATTACTAGCAGCAGCAACAGCTAAGAGGGCACAAACAGATGAGATACGAGCAACCGGAGCAAAGTTCTCTTCATAATCAATCCCATACTCTTGTGTAAAACTTTTTGCAACAAGACGAGCTTTGTAGCGCTCAATGGACCCATCAGAGCGAGTCTTAATCTTGTAGATCCACTTACAACCAACCACAGATTTCCCAGGAGGAAGTGTCACCAAATCCCAAGTATAGTTTTTAGATAATGCATCAAGTTCCTCTTTCATTGCAATCTGCCATAAAGGGTCAGTGGAAGCCTCACGATAGGTGTGAGGCTCATGTAGTGTAGCAAGAGTAGTGTAACAATGATAGTCAAGTAAATGTGCAGGAATAGATCTTACCCGAGTTGAGTGACGAGGTGGAATGTCTTGTGCAAGATCTTCAGGCGGAGCAGGAGCAGGAGACCCAAGCTCAGGATTGGGGTTGGGTAGCTCGTCTTCAACCTATTCATCTTCCACCTGTTCATTAAAGGGTGAACTAGGAAAATGATCAGTGATATCTGGTGGTTGGATAGAGAAGTCTACAGCAACGAAATCAGGAGCAACTATAGGAGGATCGGGAGTAGCTACAGAAGGAATATATGCCTCATCTGGAAAAAGATCTAAGACAAAGTAGGAAGACAAAGAAGCACTGAAATGAGAGAGCTCGACAAAGAGGCGATGTTCCCAAAAGACAACATTACGGGAGATACGAAGATGATGAGAGACAGGATCATAACACCTATACCCCTTTTGAGTTTCTCCATTGCCAAGAAAACAACAAAGCCTTGACCGAGGCTCAAGTTTGTTATGCTCATGTGGCTGAAGAAGAACGAAACAAGCAGAACCGAAGGAGTGAAGGTGGTGATAGTCTGGAGGTGACCCAAAAAAGCGCTCATATGGAGTTTGATTTTGGATAACAGGACTTGGAATACGATTAATAGTATGAACAGCATGAAGAGCAGCTTCACCCCAAAAAGGAGCAGGAACTTTAGCAAAGAGAAGGAGAGCACGAACAGTGTCAAGAATATGATGAAGTTTTCGTTCGGCTCTACCATTTTGCTGAGAGGTACCTAGACAAGTTAGTTGATGAACAGT
The DNA here is from genome assembly GCA_023736055.1 of Quercus glauca. Classification (NCBI taxonomy): domain Eukaryota; kingdom Viridiplantae; phylum Streptophyta; class Magnoliopsida; order Fagales; family Fagaceae; genus Quercus; species Quercus glauca. Next base: position 22,226,917 of record CM043318.1, on the reverse strand, counting down.
GCCATAGGAATGCAAAACAGCTTGGAAAGCATATTGAGTGTATTCAAGAGCATTATCAGATCGAAAAATTTTGATGCGTCTGGAAAATTGAGTTTCAACCATTTTTGCAAAAGTAGAATATACTTCCAATAATTCAGAACGATGTTTCATATTAAAAATCCAACTATAGCGAGAGTAATCATCAACGAAAACAACAAAATATCTAGACCCACCAATACTAGAGACAGAGGAAGGCCCCCAAACATCAGAATGAATAAGGTCAAAGATATCAGTGGATATGGATTCACTAGTATTGAAAGGCAAAGCTGGTTGTTTTCCTAACTGACATGAAACACAATCAAAATTTTCTGTAGACACTGAACCTAACAAACCTCTAGAAGCCAATTGTTGTACCCGAAAGGAAGATGCGTGACCAAGTCGAGCATGCCAAAGTGCAAGGGAAGGAGTGGAAGAAACTGCAGCAGTTGCAGCAATAGAAACAGGAGCAACAAGTGGAAGACGAAGGTTGTCCAAGGGAAACATACGCCCAACTCTAGGACCGGTCCCAAGCTCCTGTCTCGTCCTAGGATCCTACACAATGCACCTAGAATAATTAAAGGTAATGCGATAACCCAACTCAACTAATTGTCCCACAAAAAATAAATTATAAGAAAGGTCAGGAACATTAAAAACTCCAGGAACCGAGAGGTTGGAGGTTGAAACTGAACCTATATTACGACCATACATTGTGAAACCATTTGCCGTGCGAATATTAAGAAGGTGCGGTGCAGGTTTAAGGTCAGAAAATAAGGACAAGTGAGCTGTCATGTGATTGCAACAAGCGGAATCCATAAGCCAAGAGGAAGGAGACATACCAGATAAAGTTGAGAGAGAAGAGGAATAAGATGCATTACCAACCATATGAATGACATTGGCGATGATATTTATAAGGACATCTCTGGAAATAGAAAAAGTGGATCCAGAAGACTGAGACTGTGTAGAAACAGGAGCCATGGGTTGGACACTCTCAGTGTTAGCAACTGTAGCAGCAGAAGTGAAAACAGCTGATTTGTTGCGCTGATAACAAATCTCAATATTATGGCAAAAATGTTTGCAAAAATTGCAAAAACGTTTACTGGATTGTCGGCTATGATTATTGCAACAAGAAGAAGACCTGTCCTTATTCTTCATTTAGAAGCAAAATTTGCAAAAACGGACAGCAAAAATGAAATCTACGCGAAAAACTAGGTAAGGAGCACCTAGAATGTAAAAAAGTCAACTATGAAAAGTCAACGGTCAAAGTCAACCGTCAACGGTCAACGCGCGGTCAGCTAACTGGGATGACGTCAGCAAGATGACGTAAGCAGCTGACGTTTGCTGATGTAAGCGGCTGACTGTGATGACGTAAGCAATGACACATAATGATGACGTCACTTAGGGCTGACGTCAGCAGATGCAGATCTAGCGTGTGGCAGCGCGTGTCGGCACGTGAAGAATACAGACGGCGAGTGACGGCGCGTGAAGAAGACAGACGGTGCGTGGAGCGCGTGATCTGATGCGCAGATTCTTTGGGTGGCGCGTGAGGGCGCGTGGAGCTTCCGATGGTGGTCAGGTTTTCACTAAAAGGTAGATCGGCGGTGGACAATCTTAGTGATGCCCGCAAAAACACAATTGGAGCAAGGATGACGGTGGCGATGGTATTGCAGTGGTCTTGAGACTCTGAACGATGGCGGCTGCAGGTCCGAACCAGATACGATGACTGAGATGCGTCAGAGGTTTAGCGGCTAATATCTGCAACAGCAGTTGTAACAACGAAAGCAATTGCGAGTCTGGAATAACACTAATAGAGACAAGACTGCAATGAAATTGTTAGAGCGATGGCTCTGATACCATGTTAGAAATACTGAATGAATAATTGTATTGTATCTCTCAATAAAAGAATGTACATAGGTGTCTTTATATAGGAGGCATATGTGTGCAGTACAAGTAAATATGTGTGCTATACAAGTAATCTAACTGGGCCTAAAGCCCACAACACTATATACATTAACATTAAGAAATATATATTTTGTGTAAAATATAAGACTCACCACAGATTGAAATGCTGTGAAAAAAAAAATAAATAAATAAAGTTGTACAAGAATTGATAAACAAGGAAAAGTTTGGTAAGTGCCATGAAGTTTGGTAAGTGCCAGAAAGAAAGAAAGATAAACAATAAATCCGTGATTAGGACTAGTTGAAAACTTGGCCACTATAAAAGCATAAAAAGGAAAAGTTTGGTAAGTGCCATGAAGTTTTCACCAATTATTTTTTAAGGTGTCATGGCTGTTTTCCTAAAGTTGTTTTTGTTTTTTTTGTTCTTTTTTTCCATGTCAGGTTTGGCTTCTAAAGCTTTTAGGTACCCATATTCTACGAGGAGCCAGGGGCAATTGCTCCTCTGGATCCCCCTTGGCTCCGTCACCCCAATAAAGATAATGAATACTACACAATTCAAACCTTAAAAGGGGTGGACAATGGTTTAAAATTAAGCCTAAGAAATTCTATAGATTCCTTGTCTACCTCAATTTTTTATGGGGAAATGATTATTCCATATTGTTGTTCTCTCAATTCTCATTAATGAAAAGTTAAAACATTGGTCGAAGCAAAGCACCAAGTATTTGCTCTTCTCTCATTCTCTACGGCGTGCTCTCTGTGACATAAGATTTAGACATGGCTGAAGATATCGCCTTCGTCCTCTGGAACAAATTCGTGAACTCTCCTAAGGAGGCAGAGTCAGAATTATCTATTGGCTTCCCTCTCATTTCTTACACCCTCGAATGGCTATACGACCTCAATGACTTATTGGCCAATTACCGAATTTTCACAAGGAATAAGAGCAAGCAGCACAACAATAACTTGTTACACTTCATCGCTTTTCTTCAAGACAAAATATTTTAAAGGAAGATGAAGAAGCGGTTGAATATTGTCTGCAACGATATTAGCAAAATTTTAATTCCAGATGTTACAATTCACAAAAAGAAATTCAAAAATTTCAATTATACGTCTCCTGACATTAATGACATGGAAGAAATCATTGGGTTTGAAGAGCAAGTGGGCGAGCTTGAGAGCATGCTCCTGAATCAGAGCCTTGGATTTACAACAATCGGGATTGTTGGAATGGGTGACATGGGAAAATCCATGCTAGTGAAAAAAGTGTTCATCAACCCTAGAGTGCAAATGGAGCTTCTGAAATGGGTTTGGATTTGCTTATCGAATATTTTGGAGTGACAACATATGGAATATTTTGGAGTGACAACAAGGATAAAAATGTGAGTTTAATAGTTGATAAGTTCAACGTAGATGCTATTAAAATTAAAAGTTTTGTCGGCATCACTAAACTCTTGTTAAATCTTTATGACTTTTTTACTTGATGGAATTGGATGATGTGTGTGAGAATGATGAATGTTGAATACTATTGTATAAACTTAATTAATTGTTTTCATATGTTTAAAATACAAGTTTATATTTATGTACATGTTTATGCTTAATTTTTTTTTTTTTTTTTTTTTTTTTTTTTGTTATACTCATTAACGAATTACAAATAATTAAATCCAAGTTGATAGTTTCAGGGCTGGCCCTAGGCCTAGGCCACTTAGGCCACCGCCTAGGGCCCCCTACTAGAGGAAGGGCCCAAATTTTGTGGTAAAAATTGATCTATATATATATATATATATATATACATATATATATATGTAAGGTTGAAATTTATCAACCATCTTGTTGGTTTTATTCCATGCAAATTTGCTTGTAATTTAACACTTAGTAACCCTGTATTTAGGTGGGAAAATTGTAAGGGTAGTGTATGAGAAGATGTGAAGAAAAGTTCAAGTATGTGCAAAGAAGTAGAGCTTTGCGGCTAGGACTCGCGGGTGGATCGCGACTGGCAAGTCGCCAAATGCAGGCACATGAGATGCACACAGGGAAGCTGAAGGGTCGCGCCAGCTGTCACACTACAAGACAAAAGTCCCAAGTTGGCCAGGCTGTTACGTCACGACTTGAACTCGCGACTTGGACAAGCCGCGAGACCAAACCGCCAATTTACCTTGTTTGGCAAAAACTGTCTCTTCATATTCTTTTCTCACCCTACTATATATATACCCTTATACCCACCATATTGAGAGAGCTTCTAGAGAGAAAAATTGAGAGAGAAACCCTAGAGAAAAACAAGATTGTCTCATCCCCAATCTTCACTAAGAGACTCCTCAAATTCCTCTACTCCCTTCCTCTCCATTGATACATCATTGAGAGGTTATTGACCAAATCATTTTCTCACCGCACCCACATTTGTGAGAAGGTCTTTTGGTGCTAAGGGAAGTAGTTTGGAAGGGACCAATAGTTATTGGTTGATGCTATGGGCTATAGCGGAATCCGGTAAGTTAGAGAAGAAATAGGTTCAGCACAACCTCGTTAGAGCAAGAAGCTTGGAGGGCTTAGGTACTTGGGTAGATTAGGCTTGGAGGGTCTATTGCTGTTCATGTATCCCAACTACATTTTCTAGTGGATTATTGACCGCTTGGGGGGCGGCAAAGAGGTTTTACGCTGAGGGCTTCGGTTTCCTCTTCGATAACATATTGTGTGTTGTCCGTGTGTTTGCATCTTCCTTCCCTTTATCTTTGCCATTTATTTTCTGTTGTGGATGTGTTTATATTTGGCTTAGATTGTTTATCAATTTTGTGTTTAGCTTATATTCATGTTCCGCACATCAATTGTTTGATAATAAGCTTGAATTGATATTTTGTAAATTGGGGGTCAAAACGTTCAAGGGTGTTTCATACCCTTATTGAACTTTCAATTGGTATCAGAGCGAGTACACTTGATTTGGTTTCATTACCTAAGTGTGATCCTTGACCCCTTGTGTCTTTTTTCCATGAATTGTGCTTTGTATGCCTCTTTGTATGATTTGGTAGGTGATGAATGTAACATGCCATGTGTTTGTGAAAATGCCTCTATGAGTGTTAATCCTCATAATTGTGATGACATGTTACTTGAATCTATGGGTGTTGTTGACAAACTCTTGAAGAAAGAAGCTAAGAAGTTTCAAAAGAATTTGAGCAAGTTCATTTGTGAAAAGGATGATTTGATTGCTAAGCTCAATGAATCCAATAAATTGATTGAAAAATATAAGAAGCTTGCTGAAAATTCTCTTGAAAAGATGAAAGAGTTTGAATCTTTGAATATAGACTTGGATGCTAAACCTGCTTTGTCTAACAAACTTGTTGATGATCTTAAATCTGAAAATGAATCTCTTAAAATGCATGCCAAGTGTTTGATTGCTGAACCTATTGTTAAAAAGGATGAAAATATTTGTTGCAATCATGTTGTGGTACCCGATTTTGTACCTATTGTGTGTTCTACCTCAAAGGACAAATCGGTGTACATTCCTCCACATAAAAGAAATCAAAAAGTGGAGAGAAAGGCTGTTAAGTCAAAGCCTCCATTTAGATCTCAACCTATGGCTTTGGATGGATCTAAGTTTGTTCCAACTTGCCACCATTGTGGTGTGATTGGTCATATAAGACCTCAATGTCATAAGTTGAAGAGGGAACAAAACAATGTTGCTAGATCCCTTCCCAAAAAGCCTAGTGGACCTAAAGACATTGTTTGTCACCATTGTGGTGCCTTTGGTCATCTAAGACCTCATTGCTCTAAGTTTCATGTTCTTAAAAGAATCAAAAGAAAAGAGAAACTTGAGCTTCTTGGAAGATGTGCTAAAAAGGGTAAACCAGATTTGAGTGAAAATAGCATGTTGATAAAGAAAATGTTTAATGCTCTTAACTCCTTGACTATGTGCATCTCCGGTTCTCATTCTTCCAACCCTCGTCTCACTTCTTTTGAGACACTCATTCCAAACAATCGTTCCGTTTGGATGAGGAAGGGTTCCTATGATTGAGCGTTTGCTCTTTTGGTCCTTGATCTATTTCTTTCGATTTTTGTAGGACCCTTCACGCATTAGATGCCATATCTTCATGCATTTGTGCATCTTGCATTTATTTGTATGCATTGTTTTTGTTTTGATCTTACCTTTTTGTTTTAGTTTTGTGTGAGTAAAAATCCAAAACCACATAAAAAGTGAAAAATTCAAAAAGTTTGATCGTATATGTTTAAGCACATATCACATGTGAGTTTTGCCTTGTACCTTTGTACTAATGGCTTTGTGCATTTACGAGCTTAACTTGTTCTTTATGCACTTATATCTTTGTGGGAAAAATCTTGACATCTTTGTGTGATTGTTGTAAATTGATCTTCAAACTTGTCATGAATGATTAGTCAATAGTCATGTTGGTTTTGATACATGCATAGACTTGTGCCTATATATCTTCCCACCATTTATTTTTGTTTTTGCTTAAAAGAGCTCACCAAATGTAAATCTCCAAATGAAAAGAGATATTGAGCTGGAAAAGCCTGTCACACATACTAGTATTTGACTAGGAAAAAGGGAAAACGACTTTTATGAAATTGTATGATGCCCAAAAAGCCAAAGGCTTGTTCATCAAATTGAAATATCAAAAATTTCAGGCATCGATCTCAAAATAAGATGTATTGAGTCAAAATGATCAAATGTTATGAGCTGTAAAGAAGCCAAATGAAAAGCTTCAAAGATATGTAATCATTTTCTTGTGGGATGTCATATATATTCATTTCTATAATTGAGATAGACCACTTGTCTTAGTGCTAGTTGTGTATGACTTGATTGAATTGATTATTGAAATTTCATTCTATACTAAGGACTATTTCACACTTGATACACACACACAACACACATGCCTAATGTTCAATGAATGTCTTATTCATTTGTTCGATTGTACTTGTTTAAATGTGATGTGTGTGTTCTCAACTTTATATGGGTCAATCCAAAAAGGTTTTTGATCGTTTTATATGCTTTTAGAAGTGATTTTTATCACTCTTTGTGTTCATGTTTAGTGCATACATTGTTTTTCAGTATTTAAACATGTTCTGGGTTGAAAAACAAGTGTCAGAATTTTTGGCCACTCAGTTTGGCGACTTGCAACCAATCAAACCAAGCTGCGAGTTTTCGCGACTCGTTTTGGCGACTTGCCCAGTCGCGAGTTCACACAGACTGGTTTTGCGGCTTACTGGCAACTTGTTCGCGACTCGCCCAGTCGCCAAACTCCCAGAAACACCTTTTTTTAAGTGTTTTTCATGGGAAAACTGTTTTAAAACTCTCCCATCCTCTCTTAAACCACTCTTTTACTATTTTTACATCAAAACTCAATCAATTTGAATGGTTTTTCATTCTATTAATATCTCTAAGGTAATTATGAACTCTTTTCATTGTTTTTGATCCTTAGACTATGTTTTAGAGAGTTTTGTGCTCTTCGTTGAGTTTTCATCATAGGGGTTGGGAAAACTTATTTTTCTCTCAAAATTTTTGTATGGGATTGGTTTCTTTTGATGATTTGCTTTGGATGTTAGCCCCTTGTGGCAAAAAGAGCATGTATTTATGGTGGATTTCATAATGTTTATGCATCGTTTTACATTGTTGTTCATAGTGTGCACGCTAGGTGTTTGATAAAATGCCTCTTAGGCATTTTCTCACTTATTTGGACTCTGATGAGTACCAAACTTTGGGGTTTCTCATGTTTCCTCATTATGAACATGTTTGGTTCATTGGTTGTGTATTTAACACACCTTGTCCCTACATGTGCATTTTCCATGCATTGGTCATGCATTGCATTTGCCACCTCTTGTACACACCTTTGCTACCCTTGTCATGCATTGGTTTATACATTAGTTCTTCATCCTAATATGTCATGTTTACCTTATGCTTTGTAGCATTTTGTTTCATCTTAGGTTTGAGCTTCATTTTCTCATGCATCATTGCACCCCCCATGCATCATTGTCATTGTTCACGCCTTCATCTCTTGCCCTCGTTTCTTCTTGACCCTTTGTCTATTCTTGACAAAAAGGGAGAGAGTATACTCTAGGAAGTATACCGGAGAGTTTTTGTCATTTCTATATGACTCTTGTGCACATTCTTAGGGGGAGAAATTCTATTTCTTGAGCACACTTGTAGGGGGAGAGATATTCCATAGAGGAGATGCATGTACTAAGGGGGAGAAGGCATTGAGCTAATAAAAAATACTTTGTCTTGGTGTTTGGTATTTGATCAAGTTGCTTACATGTTTCACATCATGTTTACTTGATCGTAATTTATTTTTTACATTATACTTGTCCGTTTATTACTTGCTTTACCTTGAGAGTCTAATGTGTTTTATGCAAGTGTTTCAAGTTACAAGTATATATGTTCCAAGTTCATCATAGCTCCTATGATTCATAATAGGGAGAGTGATATGATAAGGGAAGTACTATTTACCGTTTTTTACCTAGTACCTTTGTAGGTTGTTAAGGTTAATGTTTATGGTTTGTACCCATGTTGCTTATGTAAGCTTTAAGGGTTTGGTTTTATGCACTCTTGTAGGCCTTTGTGGTTTGTGCCATGCTTTATGCAGCCTTTGTGCTTTGTTAAATCAGTAGTTCTAACCTAATGCTATGCATTCCTTTTTAAGTACTATCACTCTTGTGCCCGTGTAGGATTTTTCCTAGATGCACATACTTCATGTATTGTGCATTGGTTGAGTGTTGGTCATTCAAGTGATTTGCCTTGTGTTTGTCAACTTGAATGTCTGGATGTTCATTCCAAGTGAGAATAAGCATTGTGATCACTTGGTTATAGTGATTACTTGTTTTGGTCTTGCCATGGTCTATTGCTTTACTCCATTGTGCTTAATCGCATTATGCTTGCTTCATTTGCATTACAAGTTTTCTACATACAATGAACTTATTGTGTTGTTGTGTTTCAGGAGTTACTTGTTCTTATGGTTCTAAAGCTTCACAAATTCTAGAGATAGGTGTGAGTGAGTTTTCCAACTATTCCCAACTCACGCGTTAAGTCTAGAGTTTGTTTTAGGATTTTGTCACGGAATAGCCAAAGGGGGAGATTGTAAGGTTGAAATTTATCAACCATCTTGTTGGCTTTATTCCATGCCAATTTGCTTGTAATTTAGCACTTAGTAACCCTGTATTTAGGTAGAAAAATTGTAAGGGTAGTGTGTGAGAAGATGTGAAGAAAAGCTTAAGTATGTGCAAAGAAGTAGAGTTTCGCAGCTAGGACTTGCGGGTGGATCGCAACTGGCAAGCCGCCAAATGCAGGCACATGAGATGCACACAAGGAAGCTGAAGGGTCGTGCTAGTTGTCACACTACAGGACAAAAGTCCCAGGCTAGCCAGGCTGTTACGTCGCGACTTGAACTCGTGACTTGGACAAGCCACGAGACCAAGCCGCCAATTTACCCTGTTTGGCAAAAAACTGTCTCTTCGTATTCTTTTCTCACCTTACTATATATATACCATTATACCCACCATATTGAGAGAGCTTCTAGAGAGAAAAATTGAGAGAGAAACCATAGAGAAAAACAAGATTGCCTCATCCCCAATCTTCACTAAGAGACTCCTCAAATTCCTCTACTCTCTTCCTCTCTATTGATACATCCTTGAGAGGTTATTGACCAAATCCTTTTCTCACCACACCCACGTCTATGAAAAGGTCTTTTAGTGCTAAGGGAAGCAGTTTGGAAGGGACCAATGGTTATTAGTTGATGCTATGGGCTATAGCGGAATCCGGTAAGCTAGAGAAGAAATAGGTTCAGCGCAACCTTGTTGGAGCAAGAAGCTTGGAGGGCTTAGGTACTTGGGTAGATTAGGCTTGGAGGGTCTATTGCTGTTCATGTATCCCAACTACATTTTCTAGTGGATTATTGACCGCTTTGAGGGCGGCAGAGAGATTTTACGCCGAGGGCTTCGATTTCCTCTTCGATAACATATCGTGTGTTGTCCGTGTATTTGCATCTTCCTTCCCTTTATCTTTGCCATTTATTTTCTATTGTGGATGTGTTTATATTTGGCTTAGATTGTTTATCAATTCTGTGTTTAGCTTATATTCATGTTCCGCACATCAATTATTTGATAATAAGCTTGAATTGATATTTTGTAATTTGGGGGTCAAAACGTTCAAGGGTGTTTCATACCCTTATTAAACTTTCAATATATATTTTTTAAATGGAGATATAGGAAAAAAATTAGTTTTATAATTTTCCTCAACTTTTAAGAAGTCCCAAAGTATTGTGTAATGCTAGAGATAATACAGCTTTAAATACATAGGTTTTACAAATAAAGTAATGCTATAGTTTTGTAAACTATTTTACAACATTTTTACAAACTGTTGTTATGGCCAAATTCTTACTAGTTCTCGTCTAGCTCACCGATAACATCTTTTTTTTATTTATCTATAATCATTCACCACACTATTAGTTTGTAAAATTTTTTGTAAAAGAATTTGTATCTTTAGTATTTTCCCGTACAAATATATGTGTCACTAATCGCAAGAAATAATTCAGATAGGAAAATGCTAGAAATATTATTAATTTTACTTGAAACTTTTACAAATTGATGTGACAATTAATATGATATGTGGACGTCAATAACCTATTAAATGCATTTTTGAATTATTTTTTTGTGATTAATGATACATCTTTGTAAGGCTCATGTTGTAAAATTTATAATATCCTTAACATTATTCATTCAAATACTTGTTTATTATTTTCTTGAAATGTTATTAATCGCATTCATTTCTACATCATTTGAGAGTTCTTTTTTAGTAAAATTTGTTATAGTTTTAGCATTTTTCAAAAAGAAAAAAAGAAGAAGAAGCATATTATAGAATAAAAGGAATTGATTTTTGCTATAAAAAAAATTATGATATTAAATACTAGTTAAATATTATTTAAGTGATAATAAAAATGTCTCATTTAAATATATCGCCTTAGGTCTCCAAATTTGTTGGCCCGCCCCTGGATAGTTTTATAGCTTGATGTTGCCCATAAAAGATTTTAAACTCTTTAGAGTATAAATTGAACTTTATTTGTTGTAATATTTTTATTTTTTTCTTCTAAAAACTCTAATGCATGCGAGAGAGAGAGAGAGAGGGATAAATAATATATATATATATATATATATATATATATATATATATATATATATATATTGTAGGGACCTGGTTCGAGCACTATTCCTAGAGAACAAGTGGACTCGAGCCTGGCTGGCCCAATACAATAAATTTATAGAGAGCGGGTCAAAGAGCTAGGCCTTAGCGAAGGTTGTGCGATTAAACATGGTAATGCATGGCTCGATTGACAAGAATACAAACTAAAAGTATGAAATTAGGCTCCTCGGCCACTTTCTCTGATATCTTTCTTATATCTTTTCTAATACTGGGTTAAAAAGGTTTGGCCAAGTACTATGATCTTTCTTCTCTCCTCAAACTGCCGTCCTCCTTTCTAGAGGACTTGTTACATTTTATACCCCCTTCTAGTTAATCTCTGTCTTCCATTTGTCGATCATGCAGGTCATCATTCCAGCACCTGTCCCATCAGCCACCTTCCCATCCTTTCTATGGGTTGTAGCAGCTGAGGCGGCACTGTTTAGGGATCACTTCTCCATTTAATGCGGCCAGAACGTTAGTTGGGGGCATTTAATGTGGAGGTGACAGTTCCTCCTAAGATTGCTTCTTCACCATGCTACTATGGCCAACCCGTTGTACTTGCCTTTGTCTTGGATTCGCCCTGAAATGTTACCTCCGAAGGTGCTTTACTCATCCTTTCAGTGATCCATGTGGGCCGAGGACGTGGTTGTCCTTGGCGGTATTACTGGTGAATGGACTCGTCCTCGGACACATCTTCCTTCCTCAGCATGGGCTTGGGATTAACGTAGAGTGGGCCGAGGTTGCCAAATTCTCTGGCCCTACAATAGCCCCTCAAAATCCTGTTGTCAGGCTCCTCGGATAGAGAGGAGGATTTTAATGTCCTCGGGCCTCTGCCGCGGCTTGTTAAGTCTTGTCCTCTATGGGTATCAGTGCCTTTTCGCCTGTCTAAGGCACGTTTCTGACACCTTGGTATGCGGAGCGCACTCGCATTAAATTCGGGCGGCCCTGTGCTCCCCACGTTCGATGTTGTGATGATAATCTAACGGTGGTGATCTTCTTGACTATTTGGGCGGGAAAACTTTACACGGTTGTTATTTTTTATTTGGGGTATAAATACTCATTTGAATTGATCCGCCCATTTACTTTCGCATTTAAGAGCTATTGTGCATATACTTTGAATCTGGTCATGTCTTCGACTGAATTTGCGACTCCTTTCAGCACAAAAAGCTTGCTCGATGAACTTTTCCTCAATTCTGTAAGTCTTCTTCTCTTTCTCCAAATTACGTTCTCCCCTTTTTTAGACTTCTTTCTTCTTGTCTCTTAGTTGTCTCTGGGAATGGGTAGGCTTAAGAAATTTGTTGAATCTGAAGAGGCGATGGAGAAATTCATTGCTGATTATAGGATACCCAGCACCGTAGGCCTAAGGTACTGTGAAAAGGGGGAGTGGAGGTTTAGGAGGGAAGAGGGAGAGGTGGTGATTCCCATAATCGCCTTCTTAGAGGGTGGTATACGGATCCCCATGGGTCAGGTGATGACGAGTTACCTTAGGCATTTCCGTCTTACCCCCACCCAATATAGCGTCAATATGTTTAGGATTCTAGGCTGTGTAGATGCCTTGAATGAGAAAATGGGGCTTAGGCTAATCCATCATGATGTGAACTGGTGTTACAACCTTCAGCGCTTGAAGGACAAGTCCTACTACATGAAGACGAGGAGGATAGAGTACGGCTTATTCAGTGCCTCCCCTCGTCCAGCAAGGGGCTGGATAAGGACTTTCTCATCGTGTCCGGGGAGTGGCATGATGGCTTTCACTGTCCCACGGTGGAGGGCACATCAGGTGGGGCACTCGGAGTAGGAGAGGGTGTTACTTTTTGAGTTTTCATTGCTTGATTTATTTGGTCGCTAATAATAGTATGTTTTCACTTCTGCTGATCCGCACGCTTTCGAGCGTCATTTTGGCTTGGTTAACAAGGAGGACTTGGAGAAGGTGCTAAGAGCGCAGATCTTCATGAACGAGGCCGACAACCAAGTTAGGGCTGCTCACAAGATTCTGAGGTACGACCCTACTCAAAAGTCGTTTACTGCGCCAAAGTGTGTGATCAAGGCCAAGGATCCTCGGCTCCGGAGAATTACCGTAGTCGAGGACGGTTTCTTGATCTCGGAGGGGTCCTTTACTTCGACAGTTACTTCGTTGGCGAGTTCCCCTACATCCTACCAAGCTGCAGAGGCTGAGGGGGGCGATGAACGAATAGAGGAGGCAGGTGCCTGTTCGAATCCTACCGAGGACGATTTCAGTGTGTTAAAAAAAGTTCGTCTATCCGAGGAGCCATCTGGCAACTTGGGTGACCAGAGTCTGACCGAAGCAGACCTCTTGTCAGCAGGGCATTCTTCTCGGGCCGAGATGGGTTTCAAAAGGAAAACCCAGTCCAAGCAACTTGAAGGCCAGTCGAGGAAGCATCAACCTAAGCTTCCTCCTCCCCTACCCAAGTCTCAGCCCGTCCAAACCAGGTCAGTTTCCACCCAGCCCAGGCTTCCTTTTCCTCCATCTCGACCGAGCCCATCATCCAGGCCCGAGCCCTTTAATCCTAAACAGAGGAAGGATAAGGGTAAAAGGCCAATGGGAAGGGAGAAGCCCCATTCCCCTTAGGAGGAGGGCAATATTCGGCGACCCTCAAAGCAGTTGAAGATTGGGCCTCAGGGTCAGGACAAACAGGCTGTCGCCCGCTTCGAGGCTAATGCCTGGCTTCCAGCCCTAATGCTCCATGAGGTGCCTCTAATGGACAATACCTCTCTTAAGGACTTCCAAGGGGGCGAAGGCACACTTGTAGCCGGCACACTGGAGAGGTCCTTGTTACTCCCTGTGGACATGGCTAAGTTGGAGGCTTTGAAGAGTAATGAGGTCTTTCTCAGCCTCAAGCAATACTTGGGAATGGTGAGACTCTTAACACTTACGATTCTTCTGACTTCGGTTTTCTTTCCTTTTTGTTTCCTTCTTACTTGTGCATTTGTTTCAATTGGCAGACTGTTCAAGCCACTTTCAGGTTGGAGGAGGCCTCTATTAAACAGGACAAAACCACTGATGCAAAGCGCGATAAGCGCATAGCGGCCAGTTAGACCCTTAAGGCCACCGAGGCTGATCTCGCGAAGGCCCGAGAGGAGCTAAAGGAAGTAACTAGGGCTCGAGTCAGCGCTGAATCAGGCTTGGCCGGTGCCCAAAGGCAGGCCCAAGACCAGACGAGGCATCTGGCTGGGGTGGAGAAGCAGCTGAAGCTCGCAAATGAGCTGATTGTTGATCTGAAAAAGCAGGCGGCTAATGCTGAGGGGGCCGAGAAGGTGGCTGAGTGGGCCAAAAAGGAGGCTCTTAGGGCTAAGGTTGAGGTGGACTTTGGCAGAAAGGAGACCCAAGCTTCCAAGGAAGAAGCTGAGGTGGCGGCCTATGAAGCTGGGGTAGCCGAGACGGAGGCAGCTTTCAGAGCCCAAGTCCTTGGGGTATGCAGGCTCTACTGTTCCCAGGTCTGGAAAGAGACCCTCAAACAAGCTAGGGTTGAGGCCTCGTCCGTCCTGTGGAAGGAGGAGAGTGTGTATTATCCCTTTGCCATTCGCGAGGCTATTCCTCCCAACTCTGAGGTCGGGGCGATTACTAAGGAGACTGATGCTGCGCCTGGTAAAGGAGCCAAAGAGGCCGCGGTTATTACCGAGGCGGCTACCATAGCTCTGATGATCCTGCCGTGGGAACGGGTCCTCTCGGGGTGATTGAAACATCCAAAGGTCCTAATGAAGAAACACCCTAGGAGACAGTAAACCTCTCGGCCAATGTCCAGGCCTCTCTTGTCGAGGAGACGGCGCCCTTCACGGCGCCCCTGCTGGTTGTTCCTCCAAGTCAGAGTTCAAAGGACCCTGAGGCCTCCACAGATCTGCCGCTCACAGGGGGGAAGAAGATCAAGCTAAAGAAGTAGGCCCCTTGACGCCCTTGTTTTATCTCCCTTCTATTTTTTGGAACAATGTAATGGTACTTTTGCCTCGTTTCTTCTTTTTCTTTTTAGATGTTTCGACATGATTCTTGTTGTGTACTTTCTATGAACTTAATGTAGCGCATGTTTTGTTTTCTCCTACTTGTTGAATACTCATGGAATTTGTTGAAGTAGCTAGTTTCCCTATAGGTTTGGGTCCGAGGATTATGCAAGACCTTGGTTCTATCTAGCACTTATGAAATTTATCGGAGCAGTTAGTTTCCCAATAGGTTTGAGTCCGAGGACTATTCAAGACCTTGGATCTGTCTAATACTTATCATTTTGAAGTAACTAATTTCCTTATAGGTTTGGGTCCGAGGACTATACAAGACCTTGATTCTGTCTAGCACTTATAGAATTTATCGGAGTAGTTAGTTTCCCCATAGGTTTAAGTCCGAGGACCATGCAAGACCTTGGTTCTGTCTAACACTTATCATTTTGAAGTAACTAGTTTCCCCATAGGTTTGGGTCCGAGGACCATACAAGACCTTGGTTCTATCTAGCACTTATAGAATTTATCGTAGTAATTAGTTTCCCCATAGGTTTGAGTCCAAAGACCATGCAAGACCTTGGTTTTGTCTAACACTTATCATTTTGAAGTAACTAGTTTCCCCATAAGTTTGGGTCCGAGGACCATGCAAGACCTTGATTCTGTCTAGCACTTATAGAATTTATCGTAGCAGTTAGTTTCCCCATAGGTTTGAGTCCGAGGACCATACAAGACCTTGGTTCTGTCTAACACTTATCATTTTGAAGTAACTAGTTTCCCCATAGGTTTGGGTCCGAGGACCATGTAAGACCTTGGTTCTGTTTAGCACTTATAGAATTTATCGAAGTAACTAGATGGTTACCAGGGTAAGGGGCATGCAATCACGACAGATTTTAGAATATTAATTGACAAAGATACTTTTATTAATAATAATACCTTCGCAGGTTATTTACATTCCATGGACGAGGTACAAGTTTTTCGTCTAAATCTTCTAGGTAGTATGCACATATTCCCGCTACTGAGGTGATTCGATATGGTCCCTCCCAGTTGGGTCCTAGCTTCCCATAGGACGGGTTCTTGACAGCGCCCACAACTTTCCTTAACACCAAGTTCCCTGGTGCTAGTGGTCTTATCTTTACATTGGCATCATATCTTTACTTGAGCTTTTGGTGGTAGTAGGCCAACTGAATAATCGCCTTCTCCCTTCGTTCATCGATCAGATCTAGGCTCTCCCCTAGTAGCTTATTATTACCGTCCAGGGAGAAAGAGCTCATCCTCAGCGTTGGGAAGTTTGCTTCTAGAGGGATAACTACTTCAGCTCCATAAGTCATGGCAAAAGGTGTTTCACCCGTAGACCGCCGTGATGTAATCTGATAAGTCCATAGGACGTGCGGTAGCTCTTCTATCCATCTTCCCTTTGCGTTATCCAGCCTCTTCTTGAGCCTATTGACTATGACCTTGTTGACAGCCTCAGCCTGCCCATTTCCTTGGGGATAAGCCGGAGTTGAGTACCAGTTCGTGATCCCTAACTCACAACAGTATCTTCTGACGGCTTTACTATCAAATTGAAGTCTGTTATCTGAAATGAGGGTATGGGGGACCCCAAATGGCGTGACGATGTTCCTCCAGATGAACTTCTTAGCATCCATATCTCTGATGTTGGCCAGGGGCTCAGTTTCGACCTACTTGGTGAAATAATCTGTGCCGACTAACAGATACCTTTTGTTTCCTGGTGCCTTGGGGAAAGGTCCTACGATATCCAGGCCCCATTGGGCAAACGGCCATGGGCTGGACAAAGGATTTAGAACGCCTCTCGGTTGATGAATGTTTGAGGCAAACCTTTAGCATTAGTCACACTTCTTTACATACTCAAGAGCTTCATTCTGCATCTTCAGCCACCAATATCCTTAGGTGAGGGCTCAGTGCAACAGGGACCTTCCTCTTGTGTGACTCCCACAGATCCCTTCATGCAACTCTTTGAGTAGTAGCTCCGACGCCTCGGGGTGAATACACAGTAGGTAAGGTCTAGAGTAGGAGCGCCTATACAGTTTGTGGTCCTCCGACAACCAGAACCTAGGAGCGTTTTTCTATATTTTGTCAGCCTCTAACTTCTCCTCAGGTAAGATATCATCTTTGAGGAATTTCACTATAGGGTCCATCCAGCTGGGGCTTACCCTAGCCTGGTGGACGTGGGTCGTGCCTTTTGTTACATCACTTACCCTCTCCAGATGCTCAATAAGGATAATTCGAGGCAAGTCCCCTGCCAAGGACGTGGCAAGTGTGGTCAATGAATCTGCATAGGTGTTTCCATTTCTAGGGACATGTGACACGCCGAAGAGATCGAAGTTTGACTGCGGGCGCTTTACTTGGCTTAAGTACTCTTGCATCCTTGCGTCTTTGGCTTCCAGTTCTCCGTTTACCTGGCCCACTATCAACCTCAAATCCGAAAACATATCCACTGCTTTTCCACCCATTTTCTGCACCATAATCATACCTTGCAATAAGGCTTCATACTCGGCTTCGTTATTTGTGGCAGGGAACCCAAGCCTTAGGGACTTCTCCACAACGGACTTTTCTGGGGACACTAGGACTAGCCCCACTCTAAACCCCATTTGATTCGCGGCTCCATCAACGTACACTTTCCAGTGTGGGGGCCCTGGAACAGAGATTGCCCCAACCGATTTTTCCTCCATGTCTCTCTTTTCGGCTATTGCTTCTTCCAGTGATTCAGCAAACTCAGCCACCAAGTCAGCCAGGACCTGGCCCTTTATAGAAGTCTGAGGCATGTATTTAACGTCAAAAGCCTCTAGAATCGTGTTCCACTTGGCGATCCTTCTAGTGTAATCAGCAGATCGAAGTATAGATCTCAAGGGCAGTTGAGTTAGGACGACTACCGTGTGGGCCTGGAAATAGTGGGGAAGCTTTCGCGTAACATGGACTACAGCCAGTATGGCTTTCTCCAAGGGCAAGTACTTGATCTCGGCTTCGTGCAGTGACTTGCTCACGTAATAGACTGGTTTTTGAATGCCACCGTCATCCCGTATCAGCACCAAGCTCACTGCATGAGGGGTCACGGTGATGTAGGCATACAGGACTTCGTCGGCTTCAGGATTAGATATGATCGATGGTCGAGATAGGTATTCCTTGAGTTGCTAGAAGGCCATGGCACAATCCTCGAACCACTCGAACCCCTTCCACTTATTAATCAGGAGGTAGAAAGGCCTGCATCTATCAGCCGACCTAGAAATGAACCGGTTTAGGGCTGCGATCATTCCAGTGAGTTTTTGAATCTCCTTAAGGTTTTGTGGAGGCTTCAGGTTATTGATAGCTTTAATCTGATCAGGATCGACCTTAATTCCCCTGTGGGTGATGATGTAGCCCAGAAACTTGCCTGACCCTACGCCGAACGAGCATTTGGAAGCATTCAGGCGTAGCTTGTGTTTCCTTAGGATGTCAAAGATACAGCCGAGGTCTTTGAGGTGCTCGGACACCACTTTACTTTTTACCACCATATCGTCAACATAGATTTCAATGCTTTTGTCCAGTAGTAGCTCGAACATTCTCGTCATCATCCTCTGATAGGTGGACCCAGCGTTCTTCAGGCCAAAGGGCATCACCTTGTAGTGGTAATTCCCGACGGGTGTCACGAAGGCGGTCTTCTCTTGATCATCCTAGGCTAGTGGTATCTGATGATAGCCCTGGAAGGCATTTAAGAAACTCATCCGAGGATGTCTCGCGGTGGCATCCACCAGCTAGTCTATCCGAAGCATAGGGAACGGGTCCTTTGGGCATGCCTTGTTTAGGTCCGTGAAGTCTACACAAACCCTCCATTTTCCGCTTTTCTTCTTGACAATCACTCAGGGTAAAAGATTTCCTTGATGGCCCCCATATGCTTAAGCTTTTTCACCTCTTCTTTAATCGCCTCGGCATGCTCCTTTGACGGGCGTCGAGGTGGTTGTTGCTTAGGAACGACGGATGGGTTAACATTAAGATGGTGACAAATAAAGACTGGGTCGATCCCTGGGGCGTCGCAGGTATCCCATGCGAATACGTCGATGTTTGCTTTGAGGAACGCCATCAACTCCTCCTTCTCCTGAGGAGGCAGCCGAGCCCCTATCTAAAAGAACTTCTCCGGATCATCCCCAATGACTATCTTGTCAAGATCTTCACATTTTGCTTCTTCGGCAGCTACATGGGGAGGTGCCGCCGGGTCCTTTGATTGCTATAAGCCCTCTTTGGCAGTGGTAGAAGGTCCCGCATCAAGCCGATGCAATGTAGCAACCACCATGCATTGCCTTGATGTGGATTGGCAACCACGAATTTCGAGGACATGATCCCCTGACGAGAATTTCACCTTCCGGTGCAAGAGGAGGCGATAGCCTCCAAGGTGTGGAGCCAGGGCCTGTCGACAACAGCTGTGTATGGGGAATAGGTGTCCACCACTATGAAGTCTACCTCCACCACTTTTATGCCGGTCTAGACAGGCAGCCTAATCATGCCCTTTGGGATAACTAGCTTTCCATCGAAACTCATCAATTGGGAGGTATAAGGTGTCAAATCTTCTGGTCGCAGCCCCAGCCCCCTGTAGAGGTCAGGGTACATAATCTCGGCTCCGCTGCCACCATCCACCATCACCCTTCTCACATCGTAGTCCCCGATTCTGAGAGTGATGACCAGTGCATCATCGTGGGGCTGGGTGGTCCCTATCTTGTCTTTTTCTGAAAAGCACAAAGTTGGGTAGAAACTCTTCCTAGCCTTCTTCGACTCCGATTAGGACCCCTTGGCCTACGTCTGGGCCACAGACAACACTCACGAGGGGTGCACGCTTGTTCTTCCTGGCGCAGCCAAGATCACATTGATTGTCCCCGTTTGTGCCCTTAAGGCAGTGTCCCTTGGGGCTCCTGATAGTTTTGGCCTTGGCGGCCATTAGAATGGTACATAAGGTGTTTCAGCTTTCCTTCCCAGACCAGATGGTCCAGGTAGTCCCAGAGGTTCCTGCAGTCCTCCGTGGTGTGTCTGTAGTCCTGATGATACTGGCAATACAGGTTCTGATTGCGCTTCATGGGGTCTCCGGCCATCTTATTCGGCTCCTTAAAGTATGGCTCATTCCTTATCTTTTTCAGCACCTTGTGTACTGGCTCTCGGAATACGGCGTTGACAGCCTGAGCGTTGGCTGACCCGGATTGCCCCGCAAAATCTCTCCTCGGGCGGTTGTTGTTGTTGTATTGGTCCGATCTGAAATCCCTCCTCTCTTGAGGGATAACATTTTCTTTTCCCTTACTTTGCAGCTGATCCTCTTCTACCCGCTTATACTTATCAATCCGTTTCATCAGCTGGTGCACACTAGTGGCGGGCTTGCCAGTCAAAGACTTCCTTAGGCCATGCCCCGTCGGAAGGCCGTTTTTTAAGGTGCTGACAGCGACATCCGCATACTTGCCGTCTAGCTCGTTGTATATCTCTCAGAATCAGTCTGAATGGGCTTTTAGAGTTTCCCCCTTGCGCATGGTTAGTGCCAACAGCGCACTCAAGGGCCGAGGAGTTCTGCTATTTGTGACGAATCGGGAGCCGAAAGCTTGGGTCAGCTGCCTGTATGAGCCTATGGAATTCGTCTTGAGGCCATTGAACCACCTCATTGCTACTGGTCCCAGGCTAGAGGGGAAGACTCTACACATCAGCACCTCATTCTTGGAGTGGACGGCCATCCGCTGGTTATATTGGCTCATATGCTCCACAAGGTCCGTTTTGCCGTTGTAAATGGTGAAGGTTGGCTGCTGAAATCGTCGAGGAAGCATAGTCTCTTCAATGTGGCGGGTGAAAGGTGACTTTGAGAGTTGGTCTAGTGCCCTGCTCATGGCATCACTCCCCACGCCTCTAGGGGACGGGCTTCTATTCTTGCGCCTCCAGTAGTGCTCCTTTTCGTGGGATAAGGTTTCGCTTTGAGGGGTCCTTGACCTTTACCTATAGTCATCATCGCCATCCTCGTCAAAGAGTGTGTCGGGACTAGGATGAGATCGCCTTCGTTGTGCATGGCGCAGCTCTCTCTTCAAATCATCTATCTCCCGCTGCATGGCCACCTTATCATCCTGTCTCTTGGACACGTGGCTTTAAACCTCTTCCGACTGCACAGTCTAGTCGTCATTTCGCCTTTGTAGCACGTGGCTCTCCCCGCGGGTGCGGCTTATATATATATGTGGGGCCGGGGTTGCCAAATTCTCTGGCCCCACATATATATATATATATATATATATATATATATATATATATATATATATATATTACTCTTCCAAATTGATCTATAAGATTGATGTCTAGACCTACACCACAAATGCCTGCGTATGCCTCAAGAATAGATGAGAACAAATGTGTGTACTTGTATGAAGACAAGGAATTCTAATATATTTGGACATCTTTAGTTAATATATAAACCAAGTTCATTAATGCTTCACCTAACCCTTAACTATGACAATCCCTACATCAAATTTTTTTACAAGGAAAAAAATTATTAAATTTATTTAATAAATATATAATATGACTATAGCCAAAATATTTGTACAATAATATGTGTATAACTATTCTCATACCAAAACTATTTAGAAGTCTTATTAGTTTTGACAACTTTGTGTTGTAGTTTGGTCTATAGTCTCTTCTTCAAAATTAATCATATTTGGCATATATTCTTAAAGAAAAATTTCGATTCTAAAAAAGCATTGTTTTTATTTCATTTTCAAAGACAAACATGTTTTTGGACATCTTAAAATAGAATAAAGGATCAATAAAGACATGATGGGTATATTATATGTTGTATCTGGAAAATTTCACATCGCATGATTTCACAAAATTATTTGATAACATTAATTTATTAATTTTGCACATATACTAAAATTAAACAAATCAATTCACTTTAGCTCTCACATGCAATATTGCTCAATCTAATTTGAATTTTCCAATGATAAATGGAACGTTTAGGTTTATGAGTACGTTTATATAGAGATTTACGTTTAAGTTTATGTTTATAAGTAATTCTTTTAATTTTACAATGATAATATTGAAATGTATAGCGAAACTCCATCTATTAAAATATAAAATAACATAAAAATTGTTACTCTAAATGCATTAGTACACAATACAAAATTGTTAACAGTATTAGATATATTCAACTGAACCACAACAAAATGGAAAATTAGATTATTCTATATATATCAAGACTCCTCATTCGTTCAGAACGTTAAATTATTTTCTATGTATTGTTGTGTTGGTGATCCTTACACTATCGGGATTACAATCCACACTATTGGGACCTTCAATGGTACCGGAGTCCATAACTTGTAATAAAAAATAAAAATAAAAACACACCACCACTATCATCATCATCACCACCATCGCCACCAGCATCCTCCTCTACCACCAACTCATCCACAGTCAACCATTCCATTAATTTGTTGAACGTGAATTTTCAAACCATTAGAAAACAAATTTTAAGACTGGTTACATATGTTTTGTATTATAATTATCATCAACAAATCAGATATCGATCCTAAAGAACCACCATTGTTAATTGTAACTCATCCACAGTCAACCATTGCATTAATTTTGTTGTATGTGATTTTTCAAACCATTAGAAGATGAATTTTAAGATTGGTTATATCTGTTTCGTATTATAATTATCATCAACAAATTGCAAATCCTAAAGAACCACCATTGTTAGTGGGGGTTGGTGGAGTTCCTTTTATCGTTGATATTTATCAAGTACACAAAGATTTCATATTGCACGAAAGGTTTGGGAAAATATTGAAGAACTTCAGAGTCACATTGAAAATATTCCTGAAGAGGTAGAGACAGAGATTAAAAAAAAAAAAAAAACCCAAAGAATTAGACCCCAAAGAATCTGACAAGATTTACTTGAAAATTAAGATTACATCATATTGGAGAAAGATATTAGGGTCTAAAGATTAAAACAATGGAGAAGTTTCAAGTCTTGATGAATATTTTCTGCAAAAATCGAAAACAGAGAAGAAAACAAGCAAAAAAGATAATGAAAAAACAAACGAATTAACCCAGGAATCCACCAACACTATTTTGCAAACCCTGGAGAAGCCAAACTTGTCATTCCGAAATGAAGTCATTTTATCTGAATCAAACAACATTGTTTTTTATAATAAGAGAAGACAAATCGAGTTGGTTCATAATGATGATGTAAAATGGTTTCAAAACCTACTTTAGATCCAAGATTTAATCCAACCCAAGGTTGCTCAATATCGTCCAAACAGCTTATACATAAGTCTATAAGGCATCAACCCAAATTTCCCAGTCCACTTAGAAAGGCTATTAAAAACCTTAGCCCAACTCCAATCACAAGCCCGAAATACAACCCAATTGGAATTCCCATTTAGATCCCAACTCAAGATAAAATTCTTAACCCGATTCTAGACCTTAAATGTGAGGCTCACCTAAGATTCAAAAACAAGTTGGGCCTTAGTCGAGATAAAACGAATTTCTGCCATTTGAATGATTAGACATATAGTTTGTTTTATATATTTTGCTTTATGTAAGTGTGTTTTTATTTTAAAGTTTGGTGTGTTTATATTTTTAGGACAATATTTGTAACTTTATTGTAGGTTTTTTTTTTTTTTTGAGGGTGAACTTTATTGTAGTTGATTTGCTTATATTATATTAATGAGTTTAGTGTGCTTATAAATTATAGTTTTTTTTTTTTTTTTTTTTTGAGAAGAGAGAGAGAGAGAGAGTTTTAACCTATGACATCTGCTACTGATGATAGTTCTTTATCATCAGACCAAGACACTAGTTGGTTTTTGGTATAGGCGAATATTGAACCACAAGTTTGTTATTCAATCATTAAAGATTTACCAGTTGAGCTAACTGGAACTCACTTATAAATTGTAATTTGTTATCACATTGTAATACATTTCTTGGAATTTTACATTTAATTTAAGGAAAATGTTAACTAATGTCTTTAGGTTAATGGTTTAGGAGCTATTTTTAGAAATATTTATTGGGAGAATGATAAAAAAAATAAATTTTTTTGACAACTTTTCATATTTTCCACGAAAATAATGTCAAATCTTTTATATTATGGTTTATTAACAATTGCTCTAAAGGCATCCATTAATATAACCCAAAATACTTAAACCCAATAGGTATGAGTTCAACTATATTATATTAACTGTTCATTATTCTCATTAGTATCCAATATGGAATCTCGCTACATAACCAATCATTTTACTCATACCTGAGTATTCAAACACAAAAACTAGAGAACAACTTAATTAATTCTTCCATTTATATCTAATAAGGGTTAAATTGCTTTATTTATATAGCTCATGCCTTATTCCCGTTAGCCACATATAGCACATTCCCATTGGCTCTCTAATTGAGCATGTGATATATAGAATATGATTAATGTGTTATATACGCATTAACCCTGACTCAATCTAAATAACAACTAATTCTATGACTTAACATTAAGAATCAATCCAAACTTGAGGTCCATGTTCAATTGATCTCATGAGGCCACTCTAGGTTTTTACACTTACGTGATAGTTGGGATGACTATCCTTTGAAATTTGGAAAGCATTGGACATCATAGTGTCGATCAGAACTTCATACTGCAAATAGATTGTCTCTGTAGTCATTCTAATTGTCAATTGGTAGTCTATTCCAACGTGATGGTTTTGCTTCCTTTTTTTTTCGTTTTCTTTTTTTTTTATTCTAATAAAATGAAAGCCTAAATATATGTAACTAGTAGCTTTAATATAATGTAACATAGAATCAATCAACGGGCTGCCTGACACTTCTTTGCAAAATTAATGCAGAATCTCATAGTAATCTTGCGGAGACCTGCAACTTGCTACATGAATACTCAATTCAAACAACGAGTGACTGGTTATTTCCCATAAATGTTTATACATGATAAAACTCCCTATACATGTCCATATTTTTTTGAACCTGGATTGGTAGGAACTAGATTATTTCCCATTTGGATGTGTGCATCAAAACATAATGTAGCTAATAATTGAACACATAGTCTTTGCTTCTATGTAAAAGTTTTGTACATTATCTAAATATCTAGACCATGCATGCACGTGCGCATAAATCTGGTTTGATACCAAAGTTCATTTTTCTATTTCCATGGATTCATTTCATTATGCTGAGCACCAAACTTGAAAATTGGAATATCATCTTACTTTCAAAAATTCAGATAACTAGAATACACTAGGTATATATAAATAATGCAGCAGAGAAGTGGCAACTTTTGGTAGGTTGATTTTTTCCAAAAAATTTGTAAGCTTGATGCCAAACTCTCATCTTCCGGAGAGTTCAAAAAAATAATGGAAACTCTAGTGAGCAATAAAGCTTAAACGTATTAGTTATTGCTGATTTAACTCATTTACGTGGACAATTGATTGACTTTAATAGAGTACTGGTTCTCCTTAACTATTCTTGTTCTCTAAAGATTTAGCTTTCTAGAACCACCTCTTGTTTGATCCCTTCAAGGTCATATAGGCTCTAATTAGTTTTGTATCAATTCTCCTCTTCCAAAACACAATGGCAAACCAATTCTTTGCAAGGAAAGCATCAGCCAAAGAGGCATAGAGAAAGAGAAAACAAGGAGCTTATACTTCTTTAGAAAATATATCAGTTATTTTAATAATTAATCGGTACAACAAGTCTCGAGTTGGTAAATACATCTATTATAATCATGTATTACACATACATACAATTTTTATTTTATTTTTTATATTAAAAAAAAAAAAAAAAAAAAAACCTCTTTCATCATATGAAACAAATTTTAAAAAAAAAATACATGTTTTTTTTTTTTTTTTTTAATAATAAACATATAAAACATTTATATAATGTCTCCTGCATCATACTTGTACACAATTACTTTCAATTTATTTAACTTCAATCCTTTTATCGAAATTATAATTGTTTATTTTATTAATGTGTTTCATTATATACAACAATGAAATGATCAAATATTTTTAGTTTCATGTTTTACTATACATATATATATATATATATATATATATATATATATATATATATATCATACTTTTATTTTAATCTTTAATTAATCTCTTGTCTTTAAATATTTTAATATACTTCAAATGATTAGATAGTACTGCCATAGACAATACGTATGTATGTATATTAATTTAAATCAACAAAAGAATATTTTTAACTTATTACAATATAAGACAATTGAAAGCTCAATACCCTAAATAACTAGAGCTTGTTTAGATCCCAAAATTAATTATGGCTTGATTAATGCGAAATATTCGTGATTAGCAAATTAATCAATTGAAGCATTTAATAATTACATGGATGAACAAATAAGTGCAATGCTAAAATGAAAAGGACAATGGATAAAAGAATAGCAAACCTAAGATAACACGACGATGTGTTATCGAAGATGAAACCAAAGAACTCGAGAAAAAACCTCTCTGCAGCCCTCTAAGCCAAATTGATCTGCTAGTGAATAAGTTGAAGTACAAGGATACCAAAAAGGCCCCCCTCAGTCTAATCTACTCAAAGTACTTGAGCCCTCCAAGCTCTAGATACCAATAAACTTCTCAAAGTTTTGTCTTCACTATCTTTCCGGATCCCGCAATACTGCCCAATTGCATCCGCCAAGTCTCATCGGCTTATTTTGGCAAATAACCCATGCTTTCCGAATTCCAAAATACTATTTACACTCTGAATAGGTGTGGGTTGGGTTTGAGTACAAATCTTCTCTCAAGATATAACAATGGGTGAAGGAAGGAGAAAAAACTACAAGGCGTTCTCTCTTGAGGATGATCAGTAGCTCTCTCTAACAAGGTGGGTGTGTTGTAGAAACCTTTTTAGGGTTTTCTTCTGAATAACCTCCTTCAAATTTTGTGGCTAATGAGAGCGTATATAATATGGGTGAAGAGTGTAAGAGTCACACTTAAAATCCTAGCAGCCAATGCATCTCACGAGTCATCTCGTGACTTGGCCAACTTGCGAGATGAGTCAGGAAATACACTGACTCTTCAACTTCCGGTATGTGATTTTCATATGACCTTCAACTGTCTTGATCAAATCTTCACCACTTAAGAATAAACCTATTACAATTTAATCCCAGAAAATACAAAGAAATAAATTAATGAAAATACAACACTTTTTGTTATGAAATAAAGCCAATATAAATGTAATGTGAAAAACCATAACTTAACAATAATAAATACTTTTTGTTTATGGACATTTTTTTATGTAAGTGACTGAAGGAATATATGATTAGTTGAAAACCTGGGCCACTATAAATTATAAAAGCTTAAAAAGGAAAAGTGATAGTATTAAGTTTGGTAAGTGCCATGAAGTTTTCTCCATTTTTTTTTAAGTTGTCATGGCTGTTTTTCTAAAGTGGGACTGCCTTTTTGTTTTTTTCCTATGTCAGGGTGGGCTTCTAAAGCTTTTAGGTACCCATATACTAGAATAGTAGAATGTATATAGGACATTTTAGGAGGAGCCTGGCTCCGCAACCCCTGATAAAGATAATGATACATTGTCATGAAGTGAATATATAGTGGATACTACGCATTTCAAATCTTAAAAGGGGTGGATGGGGGACAGTGATTTAAAACTAAGCCAAAGAATTCTATGGATTCCTTTTCTACTTCAATTTTCTATAGGGAAATGGTAATTTATTCAATCTTTTCGGTGTTGGTTGAAGCAAAGCACTAAGTCTTGTTGTTCTCTCATCAATGAAAAGTGAAAACAACGGTTGAAGCAAAGCACCAATTATTTTGCTCTTCTCTCATCCTCAACAACGTGCTCTCTATGGCGGGAAGGCTTAGACATGGCTGAAGATATCGACTTCGTCCTCTGGGACAAATTCTTGAACTCTCTTGAGGAGGCAAAGTCAGAATTATCTACTGGCTTCCCTCTCATTTTCTACTTTAAAGAAATCAAAATACGAATGGAGAACACAAGTCTTGCAAGTTTATGTCAAAACCCCACACCCATTTCTCAAAAAAAAAAAAAAAACCCACACCCATGACAAGGTATGAAAATCCAAACTTGGAGAAGCTAAGGGATGAAATCATGGGGGACTACTGTCAGGGCTTCCCTTAAATTAGCTGCTAAGGCACTCGTAGAGTTCATCCATGAACAGTTGTGAGTACTTTTCTTCTCAGTTTTTTTTTTTCATCATTAGTTTCTGCTCTCTCCACTCTACCTTTCAATAATTATGGGCTTCATTTCTCATAAGGAAAAACAAAATAGTGTGCATATATTTTCTTAATTCAAAAGATTTGGATTTCTCAGTGTAAAAATTATCTTCAAATATAAAAACAAGATTATTAATACACATGTTTTATCCGCATTTGTATTTTCATAAAATTTAGTCTCTAGAGTTCATAAATCACAATATTACATGAAAATTTCTTATGTTACACCACCAAAGGATAATATTTTGAGAATTCTATCATTTCATTACATGATCTATATCTTCTTAATACGCATGTCAAATTTTATGACAATAAAATGTTATTTACTATTCAATTCTTAAATTCATCTTATGCTTAATTTTATAATACAAATGCATGCATATGGCATGGAAATAGACGAGAAAAATGTGCGAACTTGAATGAGACAAGTATACTGAACTTGTTCAAGCATCCCTGGTCAAACCATAAGCCGCATAGTTCAGCCAAATACTTCACCTACCCTTTTACTATGACAATCCCTAAATCAAATTGTTTTACAAGGAAAAATTATTAAATTGATTGTATAAATATATTATATGACTATAACCAATATATTTGTACAACGATATATGTATAATTATTACTTATTGGATATTTTGGAGGGACAACAAGTAGAGGATAATAATGTGAGTTTGATAGTTGATAAGTTTAGCATCAGTGTAGATGCCATTAAAATTAGAAGTTTTGTCGGCCTCGCTGAACTCTTGTTAAATCTTTACAAACTTTTTACATGATGGTATTCGATGATGTGTGAGAGAATGATGAATGATGAATGGTATTGTATAAACCTAATTAATATTTTTTATATGTTTAAACTATATGTTTATGTTTATGTACATGTTTATCTTTAATATATTTTTGTTAATTCCTTTAACAAATTACAAACAACATTAATAAATTGTAAATAATTAAATCCAAGTTGATAGTTTTGTAGCATGATTTACCTATAAAATATTTTAAATTCTTTAGAGAATAAATTGAACTTATTTTTTGTAATATTTGCCATTTTTCTGAAAACTCTAATGCATGTGTAAGAGAGAGAGAGAGAGAGAGAGAGAGAGAGAGAGAGATTTGAAGATTATATATATATATATATATATATATATATTACTCTTCCAAATTGATCCATAAGGTTGATGTCTAGGCTTACACCACAAATGCCTGCCTATGGCACGAGAGTAGACGAGAACTAATGTGCGTACTTGTATGAAGACAAGCAACCCTTATCATTCGGGCATCCAAGGTCAAACCATAAACAGCGCAAATTAGACATTACTTCCCCTAACCCTTTATTATGACAATCCCTAAATCAAATAGTTTTATAGGGAAAAAAAATTATCGAATTGATTGTATAAATATATAATATGACTAAAGCCAAAATATTTATACAACAATATATGTATAACAACTACTTATTGGATATTTTGGAGAGTCAACAAGTAGAGGATAAGAATGTGAGTTTGATAGTTGATAAGTTTAGCATCAGTGTAGATGCCACTAAAATTAAAAGTTTTGTTGGCCTCACTGTACTGTTGTTGGACTTTTACAAACTTTTCACTTAAAGGTATTGGATGGTGTGTGCGAGAATGACAAATGATGAATGTATTGTATAAACTTAATTAATATTTTTTTATATGTTTGAAATAAATGTTTATGTACATGTTTATACTTAATTTATTTTTGTTAAATTCATTAACTAATTTCAAACAACATTAATAAATTATAAATAATTAAATCCAATTTGATAGTTTTGTAGCACGATTTACTAGTAAAAGATTTTAAATTCTTTAGAGTATAAATTGAACTTTCTTTTTTGTAATATTTGAATTTTTTTCTGAAAACTCTAATGCATGCGTAAGAGAGAGAGAGAGAGAGAGAGAGAGAGAGAGAGAGAGTAGATGAGAATTTATCTATAAGATTGATGTCAAGGCTTACATCACAAATACCTGCATATGGCACAAGAATAGATGAGAACAAATGCGTGTACTTGTATGTAGGCAAGGACTCTAAACTTGTTCGGGCATCCCTGGTCAAACCATGGCCTGTGTAGTTTAGTTAGATACTTCACCTAACCCTTTTCTATGACAATCCATACATCAAATTGTTTTACAGGAGAAAATATTATTAAATTGATTGTATAAATATATAATATGACTATAGCCAAAATATTTGTAAAACGATATGTGTATAACTATTACTTTTTAGATATTTTGGAGGGATCATGAGTAGAGGATAAGAATGTGAGTTTGATAGTTGATAAGTTTAGCATAAGTGTAGATTCCATTAAAATTAAAAGTTTTGTCGACCTCATTGAACTCTTGTTAAATCTTTACAACCTTTTTACTTGATGGTATTCAATGATGCGTGCGAGAATGATGAATGATGAGATGGTCTGAAGGTGATTTCAAATACTTGCCTCTAGGTATTGTCCTTTTGTGCTTAGAAATAAAATGATTCCCTTAAAACTTCAACTTTCGTAATGTATCTATTGGCTATGGGCTCTAGACTGCTTGACTACATTGTACTATGTTACTGTGCCATCTCTATGCTTGATTAGAGGCATATTCTTGTTTCCACAACTAAGAGACATTTATTTTTATATTTTTAATTGAAGTTGTGTGATATTGTTGCTAAACTGTCTTCTAAGAATGGAATCATCTTGCACTAACAGATTTTAGATTCATGGGTTCTCGCATTTGTACAACAATGTGTATAACTATTGCTTATTGGATATTTTGGAGGGACAACAAGTTAAGGATAAGAATGTGAGCTTGATAGTTAATAAGTTTACCATTAGTGTAGATGCCATTAAAATTAAAAGTTTTTTCGGCCTCGCTGAACTCTTGTTAAATCTTTACAACCTTTTTACTTAATGGTATTGGATGATGTGTGCGAGAATGATGAATGATGAATGGTATTGTATAAACTTAATTAATATTTTTTTATATGTTTATGTTAGGATCATATTTTCTATTTAATTGGCTAATCCTTTGACAAAACTCACTTTATCTAAGTTTGGTTTGATACATATCAAGTGGTTGAATTAAAGACACGAAAATTGATCCAAAAAAAAAAAAAGTGAAGAAAAGTTGTTTCACTAAAGTTTAACAGATAGCTCGATAAAAGGCTGCCATCAAGACTTAATGGGAAGCTCAATACTAGCTCGATCTATTGAGCTTTACGAATTCATAAATTTTAGATCTGAATTTCGGCCCATGTTGATGTATTTGTTTAGAGTTTCTTTTCTCACAACCCTCAACATACATAAGGCTTATTTTAAGAGCCGTCACACACGAATATAGTGACCAAGAGTTTATTTTTCTCTGTGAGAAGTTACTGCGTTTGTACATCATAGGGTTTTGTAACCAAGTACTTCCTAATCTTCATTGTTGATGAAATGAAGAACTTTTTTTCCAACAACAATCATTCAAGTTGCTGGAGTTAGTCACATACTAAGATCCGTGCAAAGGAGTTAGTCACAGATTGGAGATTTATGCAACAAATGAAAGAATGCGACTACAAGATCAAGTCCAATTGGGTATTGGAGCAAAGGTTCAATTGTAAGTTGATATATTGGGATAGGCCAAGGTAGTGGTAAGATTCCTCATACTTGTAATGCTTGATTATGAATTAGTGGAATCTTGAGAGTGGTGACCCCATTTGTCAACAAATCACCGTGTCAATTTAATTTCTGCTACATTTAATTTAACTGGTGATTTACTGGTACCTTCATGATTTGCATGTAACTTGACCTAATTAATCAACTTGGGTAATTGAATTAATTAACTAGGGTCAAGCTATCTTAACCCAACAAGTGGTATCAGAGCGGACACACTCTGATTAGATTTTAATCTTTGATGTGTGATCCATTAACCCCTGTTGTCATAAATACAAATTACATGAACAAGTCTTTTTATAATGCCTCTTGTGGTACTAACAATGATGTGTTTCAATCTCTCAGGACACGTAAGTTTGAATTTTATTTGAGATTGATATCTGTGTTAATTGAAAAAGGCTTGCATATGGATATGTTGAAGAATTCGACTTAGGTGAAAGAATTATTGATTCTCAAGAAATGCAAAAGAGGACTAGACTATCTCAAACGGTGCACTCATTAGTCTGCAGGCAAAAGAAAGGTGAAGGCATGATTAAAGTTGTCCATCAGAGGTCATAAAGAAAGAACTCTACCATATAACTTGATTGATAAGCGTGAAGTGTGCTTTATGATGTATACTGCTCTTAAGGTGATAAATACATGTCTATGGTATCTAGACAGGGGATGTTCAAGACATATGACTAGGGACCGTTCTCTCTTCAAAACTTTTGAGCCAAAAAAGGGTGGCAATGTTACATTTGGGGATGGAAGCAAATCTTAGATAAAGGGGAAAGGAATTATTTCCTTATGTGGATTACTTGATATTGCAAATGTGCTATATGTTGAAGGACTGAAAGTAAATCTATTGAGCATAAGTCAAATTTGTGATCAAGACTTCATGGTGCTGTTTTCCAAAGGAAGATGTCTAGTACTTAATGAATTAGGTGAACAGCTTATTAGTGGAGTTCGTACTTTGGATAATTGCTACGGCTTAGTTCCAAATGCTGAGATTGTCTGCAATAGTATTCGGATGCCTAATGAAGAATTATGGCATCAAAGGATGGGACATGCAAGCTACAAACAACTGTCTATCATATCTAAGAAGGAAGCAGTGCTAAGCATTCCTAAGATGGCTAAAGTCAACAATACTGTGTGTGGACCATGTCAACTCGAAAAACAGACAAGAACTCATCATTAGGCAACATTAACCACTGCCACATCAAGACCTTTTGAGCTCTTTCACATTCATCTCATGGGTCCTTCTAGAACAAAATCTCTATTAGGCAAGAGATATATCATGGTTGTGATAGATGACTTTAACAGATTTACATGGGCAATTTTGCTTAGGTCCAAGTGTGAAGCACCTCAACAAATAGAAATCTTGTGCAAAAGATTGTAGAATGAAAAGGGAATATGCATAAATTGTCTTCAAAGTGATCATGGAAAAGAGTTTGAGAACTCACAGTTGGATCAATTCTGCACTAAAGTTGGGATAGCTCAAGAATTCTCAGCTCCAACTACTCCTCAATAAAATGGAGTAGTAGAACAGAAGAATTGAGTCATCCAAGAGATGGCTAAGGCTATGATGTACAACAAGGATTTTGCAAAAAACTTGTGGGGGGAAGTTGTGAACACTGCCTATCACACTATAAATAGGGTGTACTTCAGACTAGGAACAAAGAAAACTCTCTATGAACTATGGAAAGGGAAAAGGCAAATGTAAAATATTTCAGAATATTTAGTACCACTTGCTTCGTCTTGAAAGATAGGGAAAATGTGAGAAAGTTCGACACTCGAAGTGATGAAGGTGTCTTTCTTGGTTACTCATCCTCTAGCAAGGCCTACAGGGTTTTGAACAAAAGGACAGGTAAAGTCATGGAAACTGTGAATTTCGTGATTAATGAAACTTCAATTACCCCAAACAAAAGGAGGCTAATCTGTTAGGATTAGTGCCCTTAAATCCTATTGAATGATGCTATGTATGATATTAAGTTTGACATTATGTATGACATTATGTATGACTTAATATTATGTTTAATAAATTTGTTCTATTATTATCTGAAATAATGGTAATATGAATATTTGGACATTATCATATAGTCCATGAGATGCATAGTATGTGATTTATATAAAAAGTCACAGAAGACATAAATCACAAGTTCTTTGTAAACTCAGAATTATAGTTCGTAGTCGGTGATGAAATTGGGCATTTCATCTGCGAAGACTATAACATATCAACTACGATGATTTGTCTTGATCATGGAAGTGGAGACTTCTGGTTGATGTGTTAATATGTTTTAAGAGTTAAGACATATTGAACTGGACCGCTGTGAGATTTATTATTTGCCTAAGGACTATCAAATGAATAATAAATCTCACGACTTACATTTGCATGAACTCTTAATCCTGAGAGAATAATGGACCTGATCATAAGGTGTAGGTTGCTTTGATATATTAGGAGTGAGATCTAAAGTAATGGTCAAAACCTCAGTATGTTGGGCAGCCACATTAAGTGTTGATAGAACATGTATTCTTAAGATGGAATTCATAATCTCTTAACGGAGATATAAAATATTCCCTTGAGATAAGTTTAATGGGTTTGTTATTCAAAAAGTTAGGCCTAACCACTTTAGTAAGTAGTTATTAAAGTATATATTTATGGAATAGGATTTCATAAATATATAATGAATAACATTAAAGGATTAAACCGGGTACTCAAGGATCAAGATATAGTAATTTACAAAGTGACAGTCTACATTATTAACTTTGTATTACTACGAATATTTTATGAAGGGGTTGCATGTATAATAAAGTCTTGGGATATAATATATATAGATAAGACCTAGAGTGTAACTATATTTATATAGTGATATTAAATATAGTTAATGGTAACTTTGGACTTGTCAAGAGTTGACAGAAAAGCCCAAGGCCCATTGGAGCTAGTGTCTTATTGGTCCCTTTTGGTCCCACTCCAAGCCACACACTTAAGCCCAATTGGTAAGGCTCAAAAGGTCAGCCCAATTAGATATATTGGTTAGATACAAAGGGAAAAACGTACAGAATTGTATTGGTAAGAAAAACATCATTGTAATGGTGTGGAAGTGAGTGAAAGTCACTCTCTAATAATCCCTTTGTTACCAATTGAGAGACCACACATCTTGGGCGTTAGTAGAATTGGAGTGAAGATTAAAAGTATTCCCAAGTGGTTCAATCTTCGGTTTTGGAATTCACCGCTTCAAGGTACGATCTCTTGTTCTCAAATTTTGAAATTTACTTTATGCATGTTATCAATATCAAATGAAGTAGATCCATTTCAAAACTTACTTTTCCGCTGCGTTCATCTTTAATTCCATCATAATCAACTACGAAAGTCCATTCTCCCATTAGCTCCTATAAGCGATAAAGTTGAAGAAGATCTTTCTCCTCCTCCTTCTCCTACACCAAATGCTAATCAATCATCTGATAGCAATCATGCTGAGATTACTCAATAACCAACCTCTCCTCCTCCACCAGTTGGTCGCATTGAAAGGGAACCTTCATCTCGAGTTAGATTGAACCATCCTCAAGAAGCAATTGTTGGAAATATGAATAAACAAAACTTTAGAAACGTACAATTGATAAATATGTGGCTAATTTTGTGTCTTATTCATGCTATTTGTCTCAGGTTGAACCTATAAAGGTAAAGGAAGCACTTCAAGACAAAATCTGGGTTAAAGTTATGCATGATGAGCTCCATCAGTTTCAGAAAAATGATGACTGGACTCTTGTTCCAAGACCAAAAGGGGTGAACGTCATTGGCACAAAATGGGTCTTTTTTAATAAGATTGATAAGGAAGGAAATGTCATCAGAAATAAAACCAGACTTGTTGCTCAAGAATACACTCAAGTTGAAGGGGTTGATTTTGAAGAGATGTTTGCACCAATGGCTCGTATTGAATCCATCTGGATACTTCTTGCTCTAGCTTGTCATCTGAAGTTCAAATTGTACCAAATGGATGTCAAGAGTGCTTTCCTAAATGGTTTTCTCAAGGAGGAAGTCTATGTGTAACAACCAAATGGATTTGTTGATCCACATTATCCCAAACATGTGCTCTATTTGAAGAAGGAATTATATGGCCTAAAGTAAGCACCAAGGGCATGGTATGTCGACGACATCATCAAGAAGGTCGAAAGAAAGTTGGTTGTAGCTCAAGTATATGTTGACAACATCATCTTTGGATCTACAAAAGACGATCTAGCACATTCCTTCTTCAGTATGATGTAGACTAAATTTGAGATGAGCATGATTGGAGTGCTGAATTACTTCCTTGGCCTTCAAATTCGACAAAATGACTCAGGTATCTTCATCTCTTAATCTAAATATGCTAATAATGTAAAGAAATTTGGATTAGAGTCTGCTAGCTCAGTTAGAACTCCCAGAAGCCCGAATGTTAAACTCACTATTAACTTGTTAGGAAAAAGTGTGGATCTCACTCTCTATAGGAGCATGATAGGTAGTTTGCTTTAGCTTACTCCTAGTAGACTTGACATTAGCTACGGTGTGGGGGTTTATGCTCGTTATCAAGCCAACCTAAAAGAGTCTCATGTTACTGCTGTTAATTGTATCATAAAATATTTTAAATCTACCAGTAACTATGGTGTCTACTATGGTAAAGACACTAATGATGTTCTGGCTAGGTACTCTAATGCTGACTGGGCTGGTAATACTAATGATCATAAGAGTACTTTTGGTGGGTGTTTTTACTTGGGAAATAATCTTCTTTCATGGATAAGTAAGAAGCAAAACTCTATATCTTTCTCCACTGCTGAGGCTGAATACATTACTGCTGGTAGTTGTAACACTCAATTTCTATGGATGCAAAAACTTCTTCTTGATTATGGTATTTGTCAAAAATATCTCACTATATATTGTGACAATACCAGTGCCATAAATATCTCAAAAAATCCTATTCAACATTCTCGAACTAAACACATTGAGATCCGACATCACTTCATTCGTGAGTTAGTCGAAGATGGCACTCTCACCCTTAAGTTTATCAACACTAATGATCAAAAGGCTGATCTTTTCACAAAACCTTTAGATGGTCGTCGGTTTGAGTTCTTACGCCAAAACATTGGTGTTATTTCCTTGGCATGATTCCTTTCTCCCTCTCTCATGCATTGGCTTTTGCTTCTAGTTTTTATTGCTTTTCAATATGTTTGTTTGCTTGTTTTGTTTATTGCTTTCTAAAAAAAAGGGAAAAATTTTGAAAAATATAAAAACAGTGTGTGTTTATGTATACTAGTACTTGTGTACCTTGGGTGGCCTTTGAAAAAAAAATTCTTAACTTTGTATCTCTTGTAGCTTAGATAAGTATCTTCATGCACAACTAAGCAATGTGAGCTTTGCAGCTCAATTATGTGATTTGTATGATTTGATAAATTTTAATCATTCATATCTTTATCACTCTTTTTGATGGGAAGAAATAAAAAAATCCTAAGAGAAAGGCATAAATAACCATCTCACTACTAAAACTTGTCAATCATAAAACCTCTGTGTGCAATTCATAAAAGCCGTGCTCGGTAAGGTGTAGCACTTGCACAGTAAAAACAAGATGTTTGGCTTACATAATTAGGTAATTCTCTTCTTTCTTATATACCCATGCATGTTATGTCAATTTATGTTTTAAAGAAAATTATGCAAAGAACATGAAAAGAAAAAAGAATCAAAATGCTTTTAAATATGATTGCAAGCGTGTTTCTAGGATATGTGGGAGTTATATAATGTACCTCAAAGGTGATGGTTCCTATCAAACAGTTATGATTGTGTGTGGATGTATTTGATTCTCTTATATCACTACTCTTCATAAAATGAGACACTTATGCCCTCTTGCAATGGTTTCACACACAACACGCATACTTTTTGCTACTCTTGATACTATTGTACAGATATAATGTGATTTAGCCATCACAAGGAATACATGTGATAGTATATGATAGTGCAGTTAAAACACTAAGTCTTGGCTCGTCCGTATGGGCTGTCCGTGAGGAGTAAAGGGATGGACGAAGTTCATTCGTCCATCCTTTATTAAGAATGGATGAGTAGTAAAGTCTACTCGTCCACAAGCTTGTAGTATATTCGTCCACCCTCAATGAGGGTGGACGAAGCTAGTTCGTCCATAATAATGGGCAAACTGACTCTATTATATCATAAATATCAGTCTGCAATGGAACGGTGTCTCCTAGATTTACCATTACGATGCACTGGTACAAATAAGATAACTTCCGCTGTGGTTATGGAAGTTATCTCTGAATTCTCTAAAACCTCACGATGGTTGGAGAAATAACCACTTCAGATGGATACTATATAAAGACCATTCTACGTGAAGGTAGGCATTGAGACACTTCAAAAAGAAAAATACTCTTTACTTACTGAAAATCCAGATTTGATGACTTTGTCATCGGAGGGTTCTTGACCGGCCTCCACCGGTCCCCTTTGATTCTTGTTTGTTTTTTCAGTGTTCACTCACCAGAATTACTAACGCCCGGAGCTTTCAGTCCACTGATATTCGAAGAACTATCAGTATAAGCTTACTAAATTGTCTTAACTTGTTTTTGAAAATAAAATTGATTAAACTTGTTTAGTGTGTGTTTTGATCTAGGAATGCTTTGCATCTAGAGTTGTTAATGTGTTTGAGTGCTTAACATGCTTCTTTGTTGCTTGGTTTAGTGTCTATCTTGGTTGTATTCATTTCATATTGTTTTTCCTCCTTGAAAAACCTTGCTTCTATATGCTCAATAGAAGCTTGACAGCATCTTAATAGATACTCAATAGCAGCTCAATACAAGCCTCTTTTATCGAGAATTTCTGGGTTTTTCTCGATAAATATCTCGATTCATCGAGCCTTTTCCTTGAAGTCTCTATTTGCTTAATCAAAGCTCGACACCTCCTCGGTCTATCAAAGATGTTTTGCCATTGATACCTCCTCGATACCTCTCAAACTATCGAGTTTTTGTTCTCGACACCTCCTCAATACCTTCTCAATCTATCGAGGTGCCTATTTCTATATATTCTTGAGGATCGACCCGGTTCTCTTTTCTCTCAAACATTTCGATCCTTCTCTCTTCTCTCTCAATATAAACCCTATATTTTCAGCAAAAACCTTCTTCCCTTTATAGTTTTGGCCTTTTCCAAGCTTGAATCCTTTGGTAAGTGGTCTAAATCTCTTTTTTTCTTCATCTTTCAAGCACTTTATGCATTTTAGACCTAGGTTTTTTTTTTTTTTTTTTTTTTTGGGGGGGGGGGGGGGGAGGGGGGGATATTAGGGGTTTTTGTGTTTTTGA
Organism: Quercus glauca; assembly: GCA_023736055.1. Lineage (NCBI taxonomy): Eukaryota > Viridiplantae > Streptophyta > Magnoliopsida > Fagales > Fagaceae > Quercus > Quercus glauca. The sequence goes on along the minus strand of CM043318.1, from coordinate 22,187,736 downwards.
TAAAATTTTTGGGATGGGTCTTGTGATTCTGTTATCATATGACCATGTATTGCATTCTCTATCATTATAATCATATTTCCATGCATTCTAGGATTGTATGCTTGATTAATCAATGTGAGTGTTGTATTTTGGATTGGGTTTTTGCCTATGATGCAATTTATTTTTCATGTAACATGTTGTAAGGTTGAATTTAATCAACCATCTTGTTGGTTTTATTCCGTGCCAAATTTACTTGTATTTTAGCAATTAGTAACCCTGTATTTAGGTGGGATTCTTGTAAGGGTAGTGTGTGAGAGAGTGTGAAGAAATGCTCAAGATTGTGCAAGGATGCAGAGACTCACGGCTAGGACTCGCGGCTGACTTGCGACTGGCAAGCCGCCAACTGCAGTACACATGTGAAGCATACAGGGGAGCTGAAGAGTCACGCCAGCTGTCGCATTACAGGACAAAAGTCCCAGGCTGGCTAGGTCGTTAGCTCACGGCTTGAACTTACGACTCAGACCAATCGTGAGGCCAAGTCACCAGACCACCTTGTTTGGGAAAAACTGACTCTTCGCATTCCAAACACACACCACTATATATAGACCCTTATACCCACGAAATGTAGAGAGCTTCCAGAAAGAATTTTGAGAGAGAAATCCTAGAGAAAAACAAGATTGATTCATCCACAATCTTCACCTAAGAGACTCTTCAAATTCCTCTACTCTCTTCCTCTCCATTGATATATTTTTGAGAGGTTCTTAGCCAAATCATTTTCTCACCATACCCATATCTGTGAGAAGGTTTATTTGGTGCTTTGGGAAGCAATTAGGAAGGGACCAATTCATATTGGTTGATGCTATGGGCTATAGCGGAATCTGGTAAGCTAGAAAAGAAAAAAGTTCGGCGCAATCTCGTTGGAGCAAGAAGCTTGGAGGGCTTAAGTACATCGGATAGATTAGGCTTGGAGGGTCTATTACTGTTCATGTATCCCAACTACATTTTCTAGTGGATTATTGACCGCTTGAAGGGCGGCGGAGAGGTTTTACACCAAGGGCTTCAGTTTCCTCTTCGATAACACATCGAGTGTTGTCCTTGTGTTTACATCTCTCTTCCCTTTTTCTTTACCATTTAATTACTGCTGTGATTGTGATTATTTATGGTTTAGATTGTTTATCAATTCGGTTATTAGCTTATGTTCATGTTTCGCACATTTATTGTTTGACATTAAGCTTGAATTGATAATTTTGTAATTGGGGTCTAAACATTCAAGAGTGTTTTACACGCTATTTGAACATTCACATGTTTATGCATTACCATGCATTGCTCTTCTCTTTTCCTTCTTTCCTAAGCATTTCTTCTATTATGTTCTCTTTTCTTTTACTTCTCCTTAGATTCTTTTCTATGGCATCTAAGAAATCTGTTCCTTCAAAGAACATGATCTCTCGTCGTGGTTCTTCATCTTCTTCTTCTCTTCCCTTTGTTCCAGATAGAGTTCAGTTCCATGATACGAACTCCTAAAAGGATATTGTTGAGAACTTCTACAACCGGGCAATTCATTCAAAACACCAAGTCATTCTGTCTGATTTTCCAGACATGCCTCTTCCCAGTACATTTAGCTCTCAGGGTTGGGAATCTCTTTGTAAGAAACCCTTGAGGTGTCCTAGTGTGTTTATACAGGAGTTCTACTCCAACATACATGCCATCGATACCTCTGTTCCTCAGTATACTATGGTATTCCGAGGCACACGTATCATAGTTACTCCAGAGTTCCTTTTTGGTATAATGTGTCCCTAAGGTAGCTCATCCAAACTATCCTAGTCACCCTTGTCTTTTGTGATGAGCTAGCCTCACTATTTTGTGAGAAAGACAGATTCTTAATATGGTGATGACCTTTATTCTCACACCACAGTCCCACTATAATACAATCACTGAGCCTCATGCTTATTTTCTTCTCTCTCTCTTGGAGAATCTTTCTATAGATTTTCCTTCACATATGATAGTATCTATGATAGATATCTATCAAGACACTGCCACATGTGATAAGCTAATCTTTCCTTTAGTAATCACAAGCATTCTCACACACTTGCACTTCACCATTCCTTCTTCTCCTCTCTTTTACTCCATGGGTGCTATTAGTAAGGAATCTATGAGGAGTGATGCAGAGTTGGCTGCCAAGCGGCCTCATGTGGAGCCTACCCTAGCCTAGCAAAAGGAGGCTGCTTTTCGTACTACAGAGGATGCTGCCTATGCCTCTTGACCCTCTTCATCTTCTGCTCCATCTTCCTCTTTTAGAGTAGAGGCATCTCTTGCTGCCATTCTGGATCAACTTTAGCACATGCGTGCTGATTTTGGTAGTCGTTTTGGCCATCTTTGGGATGAGATGTGACAGATGAACACCAAAATTGGTCACATTGCTCACTGACGGTCTCGTCTTGGTAGTTTTGCTCCTTCTCCCTCTCTCGAGCCTATTGAGGACTCTATTAATGGTGGAGATAATGATAATGATGCTTCTGGCTCCTCTAGCGACGAAGAGATGACTATTTCTTAGTAATTCACCCTTTGTCATCATGATAAAAAAGGGGAGTAGTTTTGGTTATAAGAGAGTAGTCATGTTGTTAGGGGAGAGCTAGCATAGAGATAGACTAGTTAGGGGGAAAGTTATTTGAGAGATGTAGTGAGGCTTTGATATATCTTTCTCATTACATGTACCGTAGTCTTGTGACCACCTTTTACATACATTGTACTTGCTTGATATATATGATGATGTATGTTTCTTCACCTTTATCTTACATGTGTTGTTCATTTTCTCTCTTTATACACATGTTTCTTCTTTTATATAACTTGTCTATGTTTCACACTTGATGCTTATGTTTCTTCACCTTTACCTTGCATGTGTTGTTTCTTTTCTCTCTTTATACACATATTTCTTCTTTTATATAACTTGTCTATGCTTCACACTTGATGCTTTGATGAATCTTGTTTAAGTGTCTCAGTTAAGATAGGTTGCAAGTCTATCATGCCATGATCTCTTTTCTTGCAAAATTTTTCAAGAGTTCATAGTAGTAGTTAGACTTATGTACTTTCTGTGTAATAGTTATGGAGATTTTTGTTTTATACTTTTCTCATTATTATGCTTGTGGTTTTGTCATGGATTGTAAAAAGGGAGATTATTTGGGTCATATTTTCTATGTAATTGGCTAATCTTTTGACAAAATGCATTTTACTTATAAATTGGGTAGACCTAAGTTGGGTTTGATACATATCAAGTAGTTGTATTAAAGCCATGAAAATTGATCCAAGAAACAAGAGAAGAAAAGTTATTTTACTAAAACTCAATAGATAGCTCAACAGAAGGCTGCTATCAAGAATTAATGGGAAGCTCGACACTAGCTCAATCTATTGAGCTTTACGAATTCAGAAATTTTAGATCTGAATTTCAGCCCATGTTGATATATTTGTTTAGGATTTCTTTTCTCACAACTCTAGACATATACAAGGCTTATTTTAAGAGCCGTCACACATGGATACAATGACCAAGAGTTTATTTTTCTTTGTAAGAAGCTACTGCGTTTGTACGCCATAAGGTTTTGTAACCAAGTTTTTCATGATCTTCATTATTAATGAAGTAAAGAATTTTGCAACCAACAACAACCATTCAAGTTGCTAGAGTTAGTCACATACTAAGATCCGTGCAAAGGAGTTAGTCACAGATTGGAGATTTGTGCAACAAAGGAAAAAAATGCTACTACAAGATCAAGTCCAATTGGGTATTGAAGCAAAGGTTCAACTGTAGCTTGGTATTTTAGGATAGGTCTGGATAATGGTAAGATTTCTCATACTTGTAACCGTTTGATTATTGATTTATGGATTCTTGGGAGTGGTGATCTTAAATTCACCTAATGGGGTTTTTGCCTTATAAAAGGTTTTCCCCATTTGTCAACAAATCACCGTGTCAATTTAATTTTCACTGCATTTAGTTTATTTGATGATTTGTTAGTGCCTCCACGATTTGCATGTAATTTGACCTAATTAATCAAATTGGGTAATAGAATTAATTAACCAGGATCAAGCTATCTTAACCCAACAGTTTAAAATTATCACGCCCCAAACCCAACTATAAAAAATAAGCACGTGACAACTGTTGCACACTTATAAAGTTAGCACCCTACAAGTGTGCAAGGCATTTTTAGCAACTAAAATTTATCCTAAAAAATTAAATCAAATAAATCAAAAATATCTCAATAAATTCTTTATGAATAGATCTCCAATAATTTAATAGGAACAAATCCAAACCTCATGTACATAATGCCAATTGGCCAATAAATATAAAACTATTAGAAGACCATCCAATCCCAATATCACAAAGCTTCTTTTTCTGCTTACAACACAATATCAAAACTCCCAAAACTTGCTATTCTTCACAATCTGAAACTGGAGGGGAAAAGGGGAGGTGAGTTGACAACTCAATAAGTAACCAAAGTCCTAATAAATTCTATCAAGCAATAGATATGTAAAGTAATAAAATGTAATATGAGCCTTCAAAAGTTGTAATATACTATGGGTTTTCAAAAAATAACTAAAGAAGTTTCATAGTCTTAAAATAATAAGTTGCAAATAGATCACATACTTTAATCTTACAAATATATCATAGATGATTTAGAAAATAGTCAGTTTTTCATAAATCAAAAGCTATAACTTACAATATGTTCCAAAAATACATAAGCAGTTTTAATGATTCAAAATAGTTCAAATGCTCAAACATCTCCAAAAATCACATATGTAGTTTTAAGGACTCAAAATAATTCAATTATTCAAACGTAATTCATATTCTTAACAATCATGTGACTATGGTCACGCTATATCCCCGTGACTGGGCATCAGAGTACCAACGAATAACCCTTATTAGTTTGGGTATCAAAATACCAATGAATAACCCTCATTGGCTGGGTATCAGAGTACCAATGAATAACCCACATTGGCGGGGTATCAGAGTACCAATGAATAACCCCCATTGGTTTGGGTATCAGAATACTAATGAATTACCCTTATTGGCTGGGTATTAGAATCAATTCAAAGTCAAATTGTCCATAATCATATATATATGAAATCATAGTTTTTGACAAAAATATATCTTATTCAAATACATATATATAATCATATGTTCAATATTCAAATCTATTTGTGATATTTCTATATTATTTACTTTAAATCAATATAGCTCTAAACAATTAAATAAAATAAATCTTATATTCAATGCTCATATGTAATTGTGAAAATTATTTATTCTTTACTTTGAATCAATATAGCTAAAAACAGTTAAATAAAATACATCATATATTCCGTAATCAGATATATTTGTGATAATTCTATTCTTGAAATCAGTAATACAATAGAAATAAAATTGTAACAACTATAAACAATTTTCAGTAGTTAAATTACGCAAAATAAAACTAATTAGGATAAAGTTACTTACCTCCAAAAGTCATACCAAAAGGAATTTCTCCCTAACACTTCTTCTATAATCCTTAGATATAACCTAAACAATTTTAAAATATTTTTACTCAATAATCAAATAATTTAAAAAAAGACTTATAATAGTACCCAGTCAAAAGAGAGAGACTACTAAAAATATTCAATATCTATCCACTTATCTCACACCAAAATTTCACCTACTCATAATATTTTTCTATATATATATATATTTTGCCACCATTAATACTAGGGGTGTGCAAAACTTCACCGAAGCCGACCCAACCGACCGGCGTCGATGACATCGTCCCGACTGTAGCACCGACTGACTGAGCCGAGGCCGGCATTCGGACTTCGCCCTCCATTCCGATGCCGGTGCGGTGAAATCATCGGATTGAGAAATCCGAAACCGAGAGTGTGCCGAACCGAACCAATATAGGATCTGATCTGTAGTTCTATTTTATTTTTTATTTTTTATTTTTTATTTTTTATGTAGCTGATAAAACGACATCGTATCATGTATGGGTGTTATAATAAAATCAAAACGGTGCGTTTTGTGCTAGGTTTTTCAGATTCAGGAGTATATAAGTTCATATTTGTCTCAGTGTATCTTTTAACTCTCTCTCTCGCTCTCAGTCCTGAGTCTCGCCTGCTCAGAACAATGGTAAGCTTCTTCATCTCTTCGTGTTTTACTGTTTTTTCCTTTTCATTTGTTTTGGAAAGCTAAAAGCATGAATGATTAAGTATCTAAGTTGGTTTGAATGTTTGATTAAGTTTAGCAGCTAAGCCTCACTGAGTCACTGTACCAGGTCCAAAACTTCCTTTGCCTACACACTTCCCTCTAACCCGAGAAAGTAGAATGTAAAAACCATGGTTATTACTTATTTGTCTGAGTAAAGCTTTAGTAGCTAAGCCAATACTATTGCTTTAACTTTTAGCACCTTTTAGCAAAGCTAGTGTGCGTGTGCGTGTGAGTGTGTGACTGCGTCTGTCTTTCTATTTTGTGGGGGTCCAACTCCAAATAGCTGCTTACAGCGTTACATGTATAAATATAATATTATATTAAGGTTGGATGCTTACATATATAATATTAACTATTAACTATTAACTATTAAGGTTGGCTGTAGCTGCTCTTACATATATAATATTATATAGGATGCTTACATATATAATATTAAGGTTGGCTGTTTGATTAAGGTTGTGATTTACTGATTTTTGCATAGTGAATAAAATGAAAATTTTTTTATAGTTTGGATCATTATTATTTGGGTGAACATATATTTTTTTTTATGTGAACAGATTTTTTTATGTGAACATATTGGGCTTGAAAGCCCAATTTTTTTATTATTAAAAAAACAGTTTTTTTTTTTAATATTTCAAACCGACCAAACCGACTAAACCGACCGCAAAAAACTGCACCGCTATAGGTCGAAAAACCGACCTTAGGCAGTGTGCATCGATTCTAATTATAAAAAAACCGATCTCTATCAGTTTGGTAATAAATTTGGAAAAAAAACCGCTCCTACCGAACCGTGCACACCCCTAATTAATACCTTACAAGATAAGGCTATAACTCCTTTTGTTGTATCGCACTAGGAAGACAAGGACGTGGGCCATCCAAGTACAGCACTTACACTACAGCTCTCTCTTCTTTTTCATTTTTTGTAGCCGACTCATCTTCAACAAAATTCACTGTTACGTATACCTTCTTTTTTTCTTTTCTTTTTTTTTTTTAACTTGTCAAACCTCAAACCTAAACCCATGCTTTCTTAACTTTTTTTGTTTTTCCCCAATTCCATCCATTCGGGCACAGTTTCTTAAACAGCAAAACTGTGCAGAAAGTTGACCCTAAAGGCTTAAACCCATTACGCCTAAAATCTACAGCTTCAGGCTACGCTAATCACAACAGAGCGCATATATATATATATATATATATATATATTAGAATGCTTAGCACAGAAAAATCTGTAGGTAGAAGCATCCAATTGACCTAAATATAAATCTAAACTTCTCTTCGTTTGCCTCATTAAAATTCTTGAATAATTAAATAGTTTCACTACTGTTCAAAATACTCACATAAGAAAATATTCTAATACCACATAAAGTTTGAATTTGACAAAAGTACAAAATTTCTTAAGTTCTTACCTCAAGAGTGCAGTCAATCCTTCTCTACTTCAGTCCTTTGGATAATCTCTTTTCTCAAAATATCCCTCTCCATACGTTGACTTAATAAGCTTATTTATAGCTAAGGTTTCAACCTTATTTTTAAAAACTCCCTTAAAGTTAGAAATTATAAAAAATTTCCCCACAAAAATTTACTTAAATATCCCTCCTTTTAAATCTTTTTTTTTCCGGGTTAAACAAAAATAAATGTTGAAGTTTGTGCACATGTTTATGCTTAATTTATTTTTGTTAAATTCATTAACGAATTACAAACAACATTAATAAATCATAAATAATTAAATCCAACACACTTGCTTGCTTCTCTATAGCAATATTTATGACTTGATGTTCTTCATGGGAATGCCTCAGAGAAGGTCCTTGCAATCATCAATGAAAAGAGCAAATTCACCAAAAGTTTTAGCTAGTGACAGAGCAACTCTTGGACAATGTCCTCCCTAATTTTTTTTTTTAATATTTATTAGTATATATATACAAATATTAATTATAGCAATTTTATTCTATAAAATTACATTTTGTCTCCTTTAACAATATCATTAATTCTTTTGAGAGTAATGCTATAGTCACAAACTTTTCTATAATATTTTTACAAACCGTTAAGGTAACAAATTTTTATTAGTTCGCACTGAACCCACCATTTACATCACTTTTTAACTTAACAATAACCACTAAATACATCAGCAATTTATAATAAAAAAAATTATAATTATAACATTTTTCTCCTTTTAAAGGCTATAAAACATGTATAGATCTAAAATTTAAAACAAAATATACAAGCCTAAGAAAATTAGCCCAGCACTAAAAATTACTAATAGCAAAAATATTTTAAAAAATAATAATTAAGTTCAATCAATCAATTTTACTCAAAAACAAACAGGTCAGCCCTTTAAGAAAATTTAAACAAGCTAATTTTGTCCTTAACAAGTAATACACATCAAAGAGACTAAAAAAAGCCCCTTCTGCGGCTAAACAGTAGATCTGGAAGCCAAAATCACAGCACTCAGCAGCAAAGCCGCCCCCTCGAATTCCAAGTTCTCGCTCCGTGCTTGGTTTAAGCAGAGCTATTAATTAGACAAACCACTGCTTGAGCATTCGGTTCTATTTCAGTGGCAGGTAACTGTAGATAGGAACAGAGAAGCAAACTATCCACTTCTTTTTCTTTCTTTTTTTTTCTACCTTAAAAGAAGTTCTACAACAGTGGAGAGAAGAAGCATGCCTTTGACCCACTGTCAGTTCCATTGTCATCAATGTTTCTGGTTTTGTTGGAAAGGAAACCCTTGGAGAAAATATAATAACATCCAGAATTATAGTTTATTTTAATTTCTTGTCTTTAGAATTCTGTTCTCTTGTTCTCAGTCTTTAATTTCCTTAAAGTTTCTTTAATTTTCCACTTGATTAGTAGGGTAATGACTTAGATTCGAGTTTCTGCCTATAGGGTGCGTACGCAGCCTTGTGGTTGCATAGCATAAGCACCTAAATTGCTGCATACGAATCATGATCCCCGAGTACACAGCCTCAGTTAAAAAATATAGTTCGTTTGTTTTCTTACCTGTTCTTTCGTAGGTGAATATGATGCAGACCCAAGTTATATTCTCCTCCATTTTTGTTTATCTCCTTTATTTTAACACACGTGTCATGTATGTCACGTGTGTTACCCAAGTGTGTCTACTTAATACTTTTACTTAGAATATTCAGCCCAAAAAAAATTAATAATAAAACCCCTCTTACTTAAAATTGTCATGCATGCTTAGGAGGGATCCCACTTAGGGGAGCCCTTACTAGCCCAAAAAAATCTCTAATGCGCTTGACACATGGGATACCATTTCTATTAGCACATGACTAGGAGATACAAAAGAAGGCTGATGCCTTACGGTGCTTACACCTACCTAAACATGTATATTAACTCTAGATTGACATTATGGTTACATTAGACCTCTGCTTAGGGGTCAAAAATTTTAAAAACACTCCAATTTCAAGTCAAGTGTTTTTTCAATCATACTTTAGTTGTGCGTTTATTATATTTACATGCAAAATTTGAATCTTATTTTGCTTTTGTCTATACTACTAATTAAGGGATTTTTCATTTTTGGACTCCTACCTTTTTTATACCCTTAAATTTTCTATTTAAGGGACTTCTCCCGGGTTGGACTCTTACTTTTTGATACCCAAAATATCCTTAAATTCTCCTCAAAACTCAATTAAGAATGTATGAACATAACATTTGTTTTTAATAAATTTCATTATATTAATTTTTCTTTCCCTTTGTCTTTCTATTTGTCTCTCTTTCTCTAATTGCTTTACCAAAAAAAAAAGTCTTATTACATGCACAAAGCGCATGCGATGAGGCTTAACTTACCTATCTATATGCTCTTAACTATATCATTCCAAAGCAATAAGGACATGCATGATTGCTTTCAAGTTAATTAAAAGAATGAAAAATCTATATGTTTTATTGAAGTAACATCATATTTAAGTTTGGATATCAATTGAAGATTTTTGAAGATTTTATCATCAAAATTTTAAATATTCTTACTCATTAAGATAGTTTTAGAAAAGTTATGATATATATATATTTTTTTTACATAAATTCCTCTAGGTTGTATTTGGATATTTAAATTTGGATTTTAAATTAATGGATTTGAAATGCCTTGAATCCAAATCAATAAATTTTAAAATTCCTTATTTGGATGTGTTTTAACTTTTAGGCCTATGATGATTTGGAATTATAAAGTTTAAAATCTAGGGCCTATTTCGTAGGAAGATTTTTGTTTTTGTTTTCAAAAAAATATGAAAACAGCTTTAAAAAACTTGAAATTGAAACTAGTTTTTGAATAATAATTTTTACATTATATGTGTTTGGCTCTCATTTTTAAGAATAATTCAAAATACTGAAATTAAAAAAAAAAAATTTGTTTGGGATATCATTTCTATTTTTTTATATATTTTTAAAAAAATTTACAAAAAATAACGTGTAGAATCTGTAGATTACTTCTTCTTTTTTTTGGGATAATGATAAGTGAATAGAGCTCATGTACCGTTTTTTTTTTTTTTTTTTTAATAATGATAAGTTTCAAATTTGAAGTGTGAGAATTTTTTTTTGTAATAAAGATAAGCTCTTTAATTTAAGAAATAGAAGAGTTTGGACAAATTTGTGATTCTATTGTTTTTAATTAATTACAACTATACCATTAAAATTTTTTTATTTATCTTGAAAATACTCTCTTAGCTGTTTTCAAAATCATGTTTAGAATAAGGAAAATATGATACAATTTTTTGAAAACTATATTTAGAGAACATCGGCCACACAATAGATTCAAGTGTGGGAGCCACCATTTTAGGGATTGCCAAAAAAAAAAAAAACTATATTTAAATACTCTTACTAAACCAGTCCATTGAAGTACGTCTTAAGGATTTCTAAAATTGGTTTGAAGTTATTTCAAAACCAAGGATTTCAAGGTTTTAAATCATTAGTGAATTTGTTAAGGATTTTTATTTTTATTTTCAAAACAATATGAAAATTTTTATAAAAAAATTGAAATTGAAACCATAGTTATAAAATCCGTACCAAACCATAGTTAAACTGTGAAAACCATGAACCAAAGCATTATCTGAAATAATTTGATGTAAAATACCAAATATGCAATGACCCATTATCAAACCATGTAAACCGACATATTGCATGGGTTAATCTTTTTAACCCGAGGATAAAAGAAAAAATATCATGTGTATTTACTAAACTACTGAAGATCGAAAAGATAATTTGATAAAGACATATAGTGATAAATATTAAAGGCTGAAAGACTAAAGAGATAAAGTAAGAGTTGTGCCATAAGATGAGATTTGAGATTAACATTGCTAGAGATGGAGATAACTTTATGGAATTTGGCACTGATTGGTTTGCATGGAACACAAGCAACCAATATCACAACAATAACACCTGATTGATTTTAATCATCAGCTGTATTTGAAGATTTAAATAATTTTGTTATGCCATATGGTTTAATGATTAAGCTAAAATTTTATTTTGAATTTTTATGAGATATATTGTTTCATGATTTTTGGACTATATAACTTGGTTATTGGAGGATTTATGTGAAAGATATGTTTATTTCTTTTTATTTTCTCTAACTTTATATCATATGATGTAATTTTTTTATTGTTATAATTTATTAATTTGCCTAAATGGAGTATTTTTATTTTATTTTAGTTGCTTTTTATAATAATAAAATATATTATTTAATTAATTAATAAACAAACAATTCAATCAATGAACAAGTGAGCCAATTCTTCAAGGTCAAATTTGAAACAAGTTTTCAAATAATCATTTTTACATTATATGTGTTTGGCTCCCAACAAAGTGACGTGTGGATTACTTTTCTTCTTTCTTTTTGGATAGAGATTAGGGAATAGAGTAGGTACCTTCCTTTTCTTTTTTCTTTTTTTTAATAATGTAAGATTCAAATTTTAAATGTAAGATTTTTTTTTTCGAGATAAACTCCTTAATTTAAGAAATGGAAGTTTAGAAAAATCTATGAGGTCCACTGTTTCAATTTTTTCAACTATGCCATTAAAATCATTTTCTATATCTTGAAAAACATTCTCTCAGTTGTTTTCAAAATTCTGTTTTGAAGAGGGAAAATAGGAAACAATTTTTTGAAAACTGTATTTAAAAAACATGACCCAAACAATATATTATGTATGGGACTCATCTTTTTTAGGTTTTCAAAAAAAAAAAATTGTATTTAAATCATCTTACCAAACACGCCACCTTTTTTAAACTATTCAAACAAGAAATTAAAATTTTACTCAGCCAAATTCAAATCAACATGACTAATGCCTACCATCCAAAAGCTTCTTGTTTTCTACATTGCTCTTGACTTTTTACTAAATAAATCTCCTAGAAGGTCCAAAAGGTCAAGAAGATAAGTTTAACACGGAAGGGCCATTTATAGATCAATCAATACACCTATTATTTATCGCAATTGACAAGAGATGGCAAGAATGAAAGAGATTGTGTGCTTGGGTGTGTATGCAAACCTCCCACTTTGATCAATCTTTTGACGTGCCATGTAGTTATTGGTTAAGCCTAATGAATACTATTTTTGGGCAACCAATTAAACAAAACCTAATCCTATTTTTTTGTTTTTCCTTAGCCTTGTTGAATTCTCCAAAGACAAATACGCGTTGTTTGCCGATCGCGTAGCCTTAAATTCTCCACTATTTCATGACTTATTATTAGAGCAATGACAGATTCACAATTATAAATACCCTTTTGCAAACATATTCTCCTTTAAGGCTTTAACCTTCATCTCATTTATACTGTCCTCTCTCCCTTTCTCTGATCCCTTTGGAGTACTTATTTTTGGAAGTCATGAGTCACTTCGACCAACAACAAGCACCTGGTAAGCATCTGAATATTTTGTCAATTTATAATGCCTGTGTAGTATGTTAATTTCCAAAGTATTATAGCTCTACCATTGTGTTATTTTCTTCTTTTTCCTCCTTGGAAACTTAGGATTTTTCATTATATCTTTTCAAAATTCTCTGTTATATAAAATGACAAGAGATTATTTACTATCTTCTGTATCAAATGTTTAGATTTAAAAAAAAAAAAATATATATATATATATATATATATAAAGTGAATTCCAATAAACTACCCCAAAGTTTGGACTAATGCCAACCCAATCAAAACAAGACTTTTTAAAAGTTATCAATTTGGTCCTTGAACGGTTCCTAACGCCGTTTAACTATTATTTTTCTATCCTTTTCCTTTCCCTTCTCTCTTCTCAAGCCCTCTCTTCTCTCTTTCAGACCTCTCTAGTTCTCTCTTCTCTTTCTCTCACCCACAGCGGCTGACCATCTCCTCTCTCTTCTCAGACTCTTCTCTACTCTTCTCTTCTCTCTTTGAGACCTCTCTGGTTCTCTCTTCTATTTCTTTTTCTCACCCATAGTGGCTGAAGACTCCCTCTCTCAAGCTTTTCTTGTTCCTTGGCCATGGAAGAGAAGGTTTGTATTTTAGTTTTTGGGTTTGGGTTTGTGTTTGTGTACCAAACATTTAGGGTACGTTTGGTGGAGGCCCATGGGCTCTGCCACCACCACAAGCGACGAATTACGCTGACGATACCACCACTGGTGGCTTTCTTTTATTTATTTATTTTTCTTTTGGTTCGGTTCTTTGTTGGTTCAGATCTTGGTAGATTTAAGGAGTATTTGGTAATTTTGTTATGTGGGTTTGAAAGGTGGGTTTTTGGGTATAGTCATTTGCAAATCTGTGGGTATTTTTTGATTTGGAGTTTATTACAAAATGGGCCTAATAAGGTAACTTTGTTAGTGTGTACTTTGTAATCTGGAATGTACAACTCATATTTCTCTACTTTTTTCTTTTTAGGAATTCTGTGTTGGTTTCATTTGGTTTGTGCATGGATGGGTCTATTTGGTTTTGTACAAGAGAAGAATTTTTTGTTTTAGTTGTCTTTGAATCTATATATGAATAATTGGGATGAGAGAATAGAGAGGAAAGGAAAGAGAGGGCTCAAATGACTGAAAGGGTATTAGGTATCAAATGATACCATATTAGCGGTATCAAAATCTAATAAGTGTGAGACATGTCAATAAAAACTAACTACCCAACTAACAAATGAAAGACATGTGTTAGTGGGTAGTTATTTTTACACGCATGTTTCTCATTTATTGGATTTTAATATAGAAGACATGATATTATTTAATACAAAATACTTTTTCCAAATGACTTACGGTGCTTAGGGACCGAGTTGGGTTTAGGGACAAGTTTGTTAGTTTTGAAATTTTTGGGACCTACTTGGCATTAGCTCAAATCTCGAGATAGTTTATTGAAATTACCCAAATATATAATATAAAATAAAGAGTTTATAGTTCAAATAGTAATTAACATCTGAATTAGTATGCATTTTAAGAATAAAGCCATCCTAGCTATAATTAGGTAATGAAATTTTCAAAAAATTGATCCACTAAAAGGTTTTCAGATTATGTAATAAGGAAAAGTTAAAACAATTGATCTTATCCTCTCTAAATATATTTATTGATCCTTTTGATATTTCATTCATCATAAATTGGAGTACTGCCACTAAAAAAATTCATTGGAATCACTTATTAATATGTCAAGGAAATTTAGACGTACCTGTTTGATTTGGTTCATACTTTAATTTTTGCATGCAGTGGCATATCCCTCACCAGTGACAGCATATCCAGCACAGCGTACTTATGTTGCACCACCACCACCAATTGGTTATCCCACCAAGGTCGACTCTGGCTATCCCCAATACACTGCTCCAATAGAAACTACAACAAGGGGTGATGGGTTTTGGAAAGGATGGTACGTGTTTAATACTTTAATTACTTATCTTTCCCATCTGTCTTTTTGTTTCTTTCTTCTTCGTTTTTTTATTTTTTTATTTTTTTTATCTTTTTTGGTGAGAGTTCTCTCTAATTAAATGTCTTATTTTGTTACCATTTTTTGTTATTTATTTGTTTACTTTTTGTTTGCAGTGTTGCTGCCCTGTGCTGTTGCTGGATCTGTGAATCGTGCTGTTTCTGAGACTATATATTCAATATTTTATCTCCTTAGAACAGAAAAATAATTGTAGCAATTTGAAGGCTAAGGTGATACCAGTACAGGATTTGAGAATATGTAATTGTTACCATTTTCGGGTGTAATTATTTGGAATAATATGGTGATTATGTCTATATTTATTATGGGAGGATAAAGCGCGTGTTTTTGCGTTAATGTGTTTTTAAAATGAACTTAAATTTTTAGGGATTGTATATTTATGATTAAACAATTTGTGGACTTGCCAAGAGTCGTTATAGCTGAGCTGGCATTTCTTTACGGTGAATTTGTTTCAATATAAAACCTTAAGTAATTAAGTGTATCGAAGTGAGTTCTAGTTAGCTCAACTGGTAAACTCTCTGATAGTTGAATAAGAGATCTAGGGTTCAATCTTCGCCTATACCAAAAACTAATTGGTGTCTTGATCTAATGATAAAAAGTTATCAATATTTTTCCATGTTTTCTAAAAAGTGTGACTTATTTTTAAAGATTATTTTCCACTAAATTTTTTTGAAAAACAATTCTATCTCACAGCAAGCTAAATAAGGAAAGTTAGAAGATTATTTTTCAACTTATTTAATATTGCTACCAAATATAGGAAAATAAGTTAGTTTTATAGAAAATACTTTTTGGAAAATGACGTATTTTCTAGAAAATATTATCTCTAAAACAAAGCGTTAGAGTCTGTTTGGTTGGGAAGATAAAAAAAAATTTTACTTTCCTCCTTTTGTATTTGGTTGGGAGTAGGGATGGCAATGGGGCGGGGCGGGGCCGAAGGATGGGATCTTCGTCCCCGCCGCGCATGATTTTGTCTTTCCCCATCCCCGCCCCGCCCCGCATGACAAGGAAAACTTTCTCACCCCATCCCCGCCCCTTGGGGCCCCGCGAAGCCCCTCCCCCACCCCGTAAAACTTTACTTTTTGTTAATTTGCCTTACAATTAGTACAAATTTTTTTAATGAAACCTATTTCATTAATAAAAATACACTTGAAATTATAACTTAATTTATCTCGTCAAATCAAATCAATTTTTAGAAAAAATTGAATAGTATATTCAAGCGTTTAACAAGACAATCATAAAGAAAAACAAAACTTATAGTATAACACATAACAAAATAAAGATAGATAACCACATTGGGGAGAATAAAATAAGTTAATATTGATATATTATTTAAATAGTAAGGTTTTAGGGTATGAAAATTTACAATTATAATCCTTAGCAATGCGGATGGGGCGGGGACGGGGAGGGGCGGGGCGGGGTGGGTCTAAAAAGTCTAAACCCATCCCCGCCCCGCCCCGTGGTGCGGGGCTAAAATCTTGCCCCATCCCCGCCCCATCACCTTTGCGGCGCGGGGAAAACCCGCGCGGGGCGAAGCGGGGGAGGGGCGGGTTAAGCGGGGCGGGGCAAAATTGCCATCCCTAGTTGGGAGTGGAAAAATATAGAAATGGAAAAAATGAGTTTGTATAAATTTACTCACATGTTCTTGTTAAAAAATGATGTCCAAAAAAAAAAAAAAAAAAGGCAAACAACAACAACAAAAAAGGCAATCATCCAAATTTATTATTAAAAAAATCATGCCAAGAAAAAAATATTAAAGAAAATTTATGTCTAGTTAAACCCAAAAAACAAAAAAGAAAAGAAGAAAAGCAAAACAAAAAAAAGGCACTGTCACGCCCAGGAAAGAAAAAAAAATAGACAAAACAAAAGAAAGAACCGTCATGCCTAGGAAAGCCACACCAAAAAAAAAAAAGAAGATCAACATCCAGCACATGAGAGGGGACTATTCAACTCTCCTCTATTTTCTTCTCTAACTAAGGAAATAGAATTTTGGTGGGCCAGGAGCGAAAACATCCATAAAATCAATTTTTTCTCCGCTATTTTTTATATTTTTTGTTTCAACTCCAACCAAATAGACCTTTAGTATTTTCAAGTTTTCAACAAAGATATTCTAAATTCAAATTCCTATCCCTAATTCTCATATTATCAAATAAAAAAATAACAATGTGAGGACTTTGTTATTATTATTTTTTTTTTTTGGAAAAACAACCATGCGTGGACTTAGTTATTAAAAAATAAGGGTGCTAGTGCTAGTATGCTACCCTTCAAATAGTGATGTATATATTTCATATGGTTGGCATAAAATGTCATATAAATTGCCTATTTGGTGGGTTTAGTGCAACAATGAAACAATCATACATTCAACACACAATACATGTATTTCACGGTAGTCAGCATCATAAAGTGTCAAATGGTGGCATTGACAATCTTGTTATATAATACTAGCTTCAATGTATGCACTCAGAGGCTTTTCCATTTTTTTAAAATGTCAATACTTTTCTATTCATCCCAATTTGGGATTAAAATGTAGTTTAACAATAACAAGTAACTATCATCGCCGTTTAGGAAAAATTTTTGAGTTGTTGCATAGGTTAATAAGTAACCATCACAGACATTTTGGTAAAAAAAAATATTTATCCAAATCATAGTTGGTAAAAACTAAAAACGTGTTACTTACATGTACAGTACGTGTACATGGTTCTTAATTATGCGGAAAAGTATGCGGTATTTTGGAATAGAGAGTTTCATTGTGTTAGTTACAAACAAGAGTTAAAATCGGCATGTAAATACGATGCCTAGCAACTAGAAGTGATAAAACTTTAAAGAGATTATTTTGCTATCAGGCAGTAAAGGATTAAACAATTCTTAAAAAAGATAAACTTTCAATCAAAGAAACACTTATCACTTAAACATTGAGAAACCCGAAAGGGAAAAGTTAATGAATGCCCTTAAGATTTTGGTTTATGAAGTATTTTTAGAAACTTTTTATGGAAAAATAAAAAATGTACTAATTGATATTGAAATTTTACTCAAATGGTAGATTAACAAGTGTCTTAAAGACACCTATTAACGGAAACCAACCCAAAATACTAGCAACATCCTAAATGTTAATCCTAAATGTTAAAATTCAAAATACATCTGCATCCTACTACCCTACTCTTTTTTCTTTTTTATAATCAATTTTTAATTGTTCTTGAAGGCTAAGGTTGTGCTTACAGTTTTCAACGTCAAATTATTCCCCGTAAGTGCTGAATCAGCTTTTATATTTGCTTTTTGTTACTTATTTTTTTCTCTAAATCTCATTTATCTCTAGTATTATATAATATAATATTATTTGCTTATACAATATCTATGATTCTATTCTAGTAGTAGTATTTACTATTTATTTACATTATTAATTATGAAAATAATTTTTTCTATTTAGTGTGTACGGGTATATCAGGTATATGCCCAATCCATTAACCTCTATATGTTTAATAATTTAGGGTCCAGTGCCAGGTCAGGGCCCATATCAGTTTGGGGGACCAATACTAGGTTGGGGTCTATATCAGATGGGAACAGTAATGCCTTGAGGGAAATCGCCTACTGAGCACCATTTGGCGACGAGTGCAAGTTTCAAGAGAGTCGCATCAGTCATGAGAAGTGGGTCTTATCTAGTCAGGAATATATCCCTTAGAGATCCACCAACATGAAAATCCACCCTCTCATCATGACAACCCCACTAAGGGAAGTCTATCAATAGAGGCAGATAGTTAGGTGGAAAGGGTTAGCAATTTTTGGGGAAGAGATAAACAAGAGAAAAGAGAGGAAGCACCAAGGAGTAAGCTCAGCACTACTAAGCTTAAGCCTTCTTGGGAAGCACACACATAGAATAACATAATACAAATTGGGCTTGAAGCACCTTCTCTTGAGCCATTGGGTTGGCTTTAAGAGGTTTTCCCATTGTAGGAAATTCCACACCCATCTTAAACAAGTAAATTGGGAGCTTGACTCAAAAATTCTTCGGTCACTTTGGGTTAGGCACCACAAAGTAGATTATTTCAAGTTAAATCATTGAGAAATTTTTATATGATTGTAATTTGTTAAATCATTGTATTTATCTCCAAAAAGCATATGAAAAATATTTCCGTAATTTTGTGGTAAAATTGTAAAATATAAACGAATCCATGTGCCATTATTTACTCGTTTTCATATTTTCTATCAATTTTTAAAATGGACTTTTGTTAAAGATGTCAACTTATATTCATCTATATATTTATCATATTATATATACACATACCATATTTTACTAATTATGACCAAATAGCTATTTTCTAAGAAATAATTATTCTTTGTTTATCAAAATGTAGCTAACAATAAATAGAGATCCATTAGATTATATATTACATTCTTAAAACTAGTCTTGGGTGCTAAATGTGCCCTTAGTATTGATTCTATTCAAATGAGTGCTTATAGCTTAGTGGAGAGGACTTATGGCTTGTTTGGATGGAGAGGGGAAGGAGGGAGAGTGGAGAGGAGTAAAGTAGTGTTGGTTAAAAATAAGCTAATTTTGTGCTAAATCTACTATACTCTACTCTACTCTCCCTCCCTCTCCCTCAATCCAAACGGACCATTAGTGTGTGTGTGTATATATATATATATATATTAAAAAAAAAAAAAAAAAGGAGAGGACTTACTTGTTCCTAGTTTATCATGTGTGAAATGTGAATATTACAAATCACTCTCACAATAACTTTTTATATTTGGTTAATATTTTGAAAATATGGATTACAAGTTTTTTATAACACGCATGTTAATTATTTAGTTAATTATATTTTATTTATCATTTTATCCATTTTATCATATTTTATGTATAATTTTAAAATATAAAAATAAATAAATATCTCAAAAAAACAAGAAATTATACCATGTACCACAACAATTGTAACGTATTAATTGAAGTCTATGAGTTGCAAAACAAAAGGCACTTTTGTTCTAGGGGAAAAAAAACACATTTCTATAACATGTCAATTTATAAAATAGCTAGTATTCAATCTCAGATATGCATTATTTTTCAAGATTGACATAAAATTCTCCGTTCTTTGTAATTGCCTAGATATGAGGATAACAAAAAATAAGGTTTAGATAAAAGACTATTTATAATGGGTTTGATTTTCTGTCCTCATGAATTTTATCCATTTTAGACTTTATAATATCACGTACAACTCAGGTTCCTTAGAAAAAGCTTTGCCACTACATTTTCTTATATATATATATATATATATATATATATATATATGTTCCGTTGTGGAATTGTAATCTTTTAGATAGAACTTCCTGTAAAGCAATTACTGTATCACCATTGGAATATGTCACCGTTGCTGGGACAAATTCTTGAAGGGATGTTGATCCACTGGGTTTTATCCTAGAAGATGCGCCTTCATGCATTTTAAAAGGTTTTCCCGCTAGGAGTCTTTTATTTTGGGAATAGTCCTGTATAGGAGCTTTTCCCTTGTTCTTCCTCTCTGCCGAGGGAGCCATAGTAATCCACTTACTAGTAGTATAAATAGTATTGTTATCCCACTTATTAGTGGTAATAGTATTTGTATTCCACTTATTAGCGATAGTTATATTGACAACAGCATTGGTATTGGTGGTACCAATATCAATATTATGTTCCTTGTCCTGCAATGGAGCATTGATAGTATTAAGACAAGCTGTATTGGTTGTCAATATAGTGTCAAAATTATTACCTTGAAGTAATTTCTTCGAAAGGAAGGATTTTCTGTTAGTATAATGTCTTTTATCAATATTCTTGTTTTTCATTCCTTCGAAGGAATTAAGACAGGAATTAAGACATTCTTTTTCAGCATGAACAATCCTTAAAGCCTTATAGATATCAACTTCAAACTTAGAAGCAAATATGAATTTTACTTTCTGTCCGAAAGGATCAGTAGTAATACCATCATTATCAACAAGAAAAGGATACAAAGTATTTATAAAAGGCAAACCAAGAATCACCTTATCAGTCATGTTTTTAACAAGAACAGAAGGGATCTTGAAACAAACATTATCATGGCAAACATGAGCATTACTCAATTCATATCTAATTTTCATTTTAGTGCCATTAGCAGAAACAAGAGGTTCAATAGATTTCTCAAAATATTTTGTGGGAATTAATCCCTCTTGAATACAGTTCATATCAGCACCAGAATCAATCATACCAATAACATTGAAATGATAATCAGGTGAAACAATAATTTTAACTTTTGTAAACCATTTAGGAGGAAGATATTTCCTAACAAGAGCAAGTTTAGAAGTATCAGAATTATCATCAACAACAGAATCATCAACAATATACCTTTATCAGGAAGAAGAGCCTGTTGACTGGGATCATTTCCATTCTTGTGCTCATCTTGTTCATTATCAGAAACGTTTGATTCAAGGATTTAGAATAGATCTTCTTGATCTCCATCAGCAATTTTTAACATGTTAAAATTATTTTTTAGCTTACCAGGTTTTTGTTTACAGTCTTTACTGTAATGACCATGTTTACCACAGTTGAAGCATTTTCCTTTATCAGGATTCTTCCTAGTAAATCTTTTAGAAATATTTTTCTTTTTAGCATAAAACTCATCAGGTTTAGCAAGATTGGTTTTTTATTTTTTATATTTTTTATGGTTATAATTTTTGTGAATTTTATCATGTTTTTTACTCTTTTGTTTAGAAGGAGTAATAGAGGGCAAACCATATTGTTTACAGAAATTATCAATTTCATATTTAGCTTTTCTTTTGAAAATCATTAACAGTTAATTCTTTGGATTTCCTTTTAGATTTGTTAAATCTTTCCAAAGTTTCTTCAAAGCTTATAGTGGATTTTAGCTTTTTACCAGTTTCATCTTTTAACAAGTTTTTCTTAAAGCTATCCAAATATTCTTTTTGTAAAACAGGGTTTTCCATTTGCCCTATTAATTTTAGTAACAAATTGTCATTTTCTTCACTTTTAGTGAGAACATTAACAGATTTAATAATATTACAACAGGAGTCTCTGCATCCAATCTTAATGTGAAACTAAGATACTAAAATTAAGGCGGTTGAACCAGCCAAGCAATATATCAAAAATAATTCAAAGTAGATGCTTGTAATCAAAGAACTTTAAATCCATCCATTATGGCGGTAATCCGTCCAAGGTGGCGGTAGCAACAACAATATGTGAAATTAAAATAACTGAAAGTTCTTGTTTATTGAAAGTAGAACAATAACTTACAATAGTAGTCTCAAGCTATAAGGTTGAGAAACATGATAAGTGTTATAGGTTACAGGTTTGTAAGGCTATAAGGCTTTAAGTAGAACAACAGTGATATCTCTCTCCAAGTAGTTTCTCTAAGAAGGGAGAAATGGGAGGAGAGAAATCTGAAAATTAAAACCTATCTAAAATAAGGGACAACCCCCCTTTAAATAGGCTAAATTCGGATGAATAGTAGACTGTGAACAGTAACAGTGAACAGTGACTAGTGAATAGTAACTAGTCACTTTTACATTAATTTGTCTTTTAGAGCATTCTTATCAAGCATTCTAAAATTTTTAGCATTTAACACTTCAAAAACCTACTTTATTCATTATACCATCCCACTTTAAGATTCATCAAACATCAAACCTTCTATATTTTTTACCATTTCATTTAAATAATATAAACTACTCATTAAAATAATAATAAAATAACTTAACACACACACACCCAGCCAATCACCTCAGCCAACGTGAATAAAAAACTTTTTTTTTTTTACAATTCAAGCTACAGTGAGCTTGTATTAATACAAGCCCACTGTAGCAGTATGCCAAAAACTTTACAATTTGAAAGCTTTGATGGAGTTACTTTTTTGGTGTTTCGATGCTAAAATTTAGCATATTCTCCTTTTAGCATCCTTAATGGGAATGCTCTAAGCTTGTGGATGCCTCCAAATAATGCCAAAAGAGAGGTTGGTCAGAATAGTGAGGTGACCAAAAGCAAAATTCTTTTTTAAGAATATCATCATGAGGGGAAAGCAATAGTGAATGCTTTAACAGGGGTAATTATTGCAGCATTTTGGCCATTGTGCAGGCCAGACAAATAGAGAGATCATCGAGATCATCTGTCAGTCAATCACAGGGTCTTGACAGCAGCTTGAATGTAGGAGCAACATTATCAGTGAGAACAATAGTAACAATAATCTTGAGGACCACATATTTTAATCAACAGAATGAGCATATATATATATATATATATATATATATATATATATAAATTAATAACATTAAAAATAAAAAATAAAAATAAAAATAAAAAAGGCTCTACCACCGCATTTTCTTCCCCGGAGCCCACTTTTCCTACAACTTGCATTTGGAAGACGTGATTTTCTTCCCCTGAGCCCACTTTTCCTACTGCTTGAAATTGAAATCATATTTCAACTGTACACCAAAATTTTCAGAGAAGTATCACGTTTATAACATTTTTATGATACTTTCATAACAAATTTTAAGTTGTAAGTTGTTATTAATTCTAATTTGAACTTATTACCGAAATTACTTTTTTGCTCATCAATAACAATTTGCCACTTAGGGTATGTTTAGATACCGCTTATTGCTGAAAACTGAAAACACTGTAGTAAAATAATTTTTAAATGTGTGAATAGTACCGTGAGACACAGTTTTAATGAAAATTTTACTGAATTAGACAACTTGTGGGTCCCACGAACAGTGTACGGGACCCACTAACAAAGATGCAAACACACTGAAATTTCATTTCAGCCCAATCTAAACGGTCACTTCAAATTTATTATGAAAGTACTGTAAATATAGTTTTTCTCAATTTTCCACATTTCACACCACTTCCACTGGCCGGTTTGGGATTTCTTTATCTTTCCTACCTTATACGCATTTTACCTTGCAAGTTTTGCTTGGACAAAGTTTCAATCGTAGTGCTTCTTCTTCTATACTTTGTTACTAACTCACTCCTCCACCTTTTGCTTATTTTTCCTGCTTTTTTTGTCAGTGCTATTTGAGGATAGAGGCACTTGCACAGTTGCACAAATTAACCGTGCAATATAAGTTCTCTTGTTTGATTTCAAAGCACAATAAGCCTAAGCATGAGATTATCACGAAATGTAGCATTGTTCTAAGCATAAGATTACCATGAAATGCTTGGGGTTGTTGAGGGACAGGTATTGGAGGCATTTAGTCAAATTCTTTTCGCTTAATCCCTTAAAATTAGAATTTAGAAGGCAACAATATGACACCAAGCACACTTGGTTGCTCTATAACTGACAAATTAACACTCCTTAAACCTCATTTCATCCAGCCACTAATTAAAATGCAAGCACAACCAGCAGGGATTAAAAATATGAGAGGGAAATGTGAACATTATAAATAAAAGAAATAGCAACTCCATGTCAAATTCTTTTAAGAATCAATTTGAACAAACTCCAATTCAATAGGTCAATGCATACGTGTCTCAGAAAAACGCAATTCATTTTAAGTAATTATATATTTATATAATACTACAAGTCTTACAAAGCTCTGGTCCTTTGGAACATGAACTCATACGCATATAACCTTCAACTTCAACTACCAGTCTACCATTTGGTGAGTAGCGTTAAGTTTTTCAGCAAATATAGTTAATATATAATGGGGCTGCCTAACCAAATTCCACATACAATGTCATGATTTATGCAGTTGGTCAACCAACCCATTAAAACTTATTTTCAAAACTTCCAGAATATTTCAACTTTTACCGAACATCTCTCCATTCCTCTGTTCTCCTCTTCTTGATCCAAGAATAATTGGGGGCAGTTCCACATTGAAGGCAGGACTACCTGACATAGAAAAAATTTTATATATAATTTTTTTTTAATTATGATTTTTTTTACTCTTTAAAAAATTTGTAACCACCTTAAATTTTTTTAGACCAACATAATTACAATTTAAACAAAATTTGGCACCAAACTTGGTTGTAAACTAAAACTACAAGCCTACAACTCCACTCAATTTATTTTTTATTTTTTATTATTGAATGTGAATTTTGACAAATCTACTTTGAATTACATTTTCTTAATTCTTATGTCCTCCATACTTGCAAAATTTCAAGAAAGTAAAAAATTAATAGCTATGTTATCAATCAAATGTTTAAATTTCAAATTTTTGTAGTCCAAAATTATAAATAAAAAATAAGTTTATAAATTGAATAGTAAATAACATCCATACTTAGCATAAATTTTGATATGTGTTTTAAGAATATAAAGAACATGTAATTCAATAGTTATATTTTCAAAATATGTAATCATATTAATTGTTTTAGTGAGAGTTGAAGTCTTTAGTTACAACTAGGGCTGTCCAACCCACCCGGCAACCCGCCCAACCCGCCCGTACCCGACCGGCGTTCACCCGATCCGACAGCTCCGGCGGTCGGCCGCGGGTCCCGATCTCCAAAACCCGACGACCGGCGGGTCGGTTTCGAGTCCCATCGTTCAAAACCCGTGAAACCCGACCCGCCCGAAGACACCAAATTCTGGCGATTTCTCCAGCGATTCCGACGAGTTTTCAGCTTGATTTGGTAGATTTCGGCGACCAAAACAGGTAGATCCGGCATAGATACACCAGATCCAGAGATTCCCAGCACGATTTGGGAGAAAAATAGTCAGATTTGACGATTCCGACGAGTTTTCAGCTTGATTTGGTAGATTTCGGCGACCAAAACAGGTAGATCTGGCATAGATACACCAGATCCAGAGATTCCCGGCACGATTTGGGAGAAAAATAGTCGGATTTGACGAAATCTTCGCGGAACTTGGCCGGATCGGGCGAGATCTCGCCGATTTTGGCTGTTTTTCTGAGTTTTCCGTCGGGTTTCGGCCTCACCCGAAACCGACGGCACCCGCCGGCGAACCGACCCGCGAAAACCGACCCTCTTAACGGGTCGGTTGCGGGTTGAGAATCTGCAACCCGATCTTCTACGGGTCGGTTTGCGAGTTGGGCACAAACCCGACCCGCCCGACCCGTGGACACCCCTAGTTACAACTAAGTTTGTAGCCAAATTTTGGTTCTTTTAAAAATATATATGGCCCTTACAAACCAAAAAAGAAAAATTCATATAAAAAAAATGTTATTGAACTAAAATTTTGAAAGAGATGTAGCTTGCAGCATTAATAATAAGATTATCATACAACGATTTCAAAATTAAAAAATAAAATAAAATAATAATAAAAATAAAACTCATAGAAGGAAATTGTAAGACTTTAGGTACTTGTATATGTTTTTTGTTGTTGTTATCATTGTCAATAATATATAAAGTTATCTTTTTATTAGATTTTGTATAATTTAAATTTCTTAATGACCACCTTAAACATAAATTTCTGAGCCCCACCGAAAATAATCTTCACATCACCCATACAAACCAATTAAGAAAACTTATCCTATTTTTGTTTTCCTTAGCTTTGTTGAATACTCCAAAGACCAATTATACACGTTGTTTGCCGACCGGGTAGCCTTAAATTCTCCTTCCTTTCATGACTTCTTATTGGAGCAATGACAAATTGACAATTATAAATACCCTTTATCAAACTTCTTCCCCTTTAACCTTCGTTTCATATATACTTTTCTCTCTGATCCCTTAAAATTTACATCTTTTAATTTCCAAGTACTTATCTTTTTGGAAGTCATGAGTCACTACGATCAACAACAAGCTCCTGGTAAGAATCTGAATATTTTGTTAATTTATAAGTGCCTGTGTAGTATATGTTAATTTTCAAAGTATTATTGCCCTACTGTTATGTTATCTTCTTCTTTTTCTTCCTTGGAAACTTAGGATTTTTTTTTCACTATATCTTTTGAAAAATTCTCTTTTGGAACTTTTATATATATATAATGATAAAAGATAATTTACTATCTTGTGCATCAAATGTTTATTTATTTTTTTTAAAATTATAAAAAAAAAAAAGAGAGTTTATAGTTCAAATAATAAACAACATAATTGGTTTACCCTTTAAGAATAAAGTCAACCTAGCTATAATCAGGTAATGAAATTTTTAAAAAGATTGATCCTCTAAAAAGTTATTAAATTGTGTAATAATGAAAAGTTTAAACTATGTGTAATTTGATCTTAACCTCTATAAATATATTTTTATCGATCGTTTTGATATTTCATTCATCATCACTTGGAGTACCAGTACTAAGAAAATTTATTGGAATAACTTATTAAGTCAACGAATTTTTAGAAGTAAGGTTGTTTGATTTGGTTCATACCTTTTATATTTGCAGTGGCATATCCCTCACCAGTGACTGCATATCCAGCACAGCCTCAAGGCCCTTATGTAGCACCACCACCACCAATTGGTTATCCCACCAAGGTTGACTCTGGCTATCCTCAACACACTGCTCCAATAGAAACTACAACTAGGGGTGACGATGGGTTTTGGAAAGGATGGTATGTGTTTACTTATTATCTTTCCCGTCTGTCTTTTTATTTCTTGGAAAATGTCAGAGTTACAAACTACTTTACAATATTTTTTACTAAATGCTAATGTGATGAGTGGTTATTGATAAGTGTAAAAGTAATGTTAATAATTGGCCAGATGAGAACTAGTAAAAATTGATCACATTAGCAGTTTGTAAAAATGTTGTAAAATAGTTTGTAGTTGTAGCATTACTTTTTATTTCTTTGATGAGATTTCTCTCTAAGTAAATGTCTTTATTTTGTTACCCTTTTTGTAATTTATTTGTTTACTTTTTATTTGCAGTTGTGCTGCCCTGTGCTGCTGCTGGATCTTTGATGTGTGCTGTTGCTGAGAGCCTGAAACTATATATTTAATTTATTTAGAAGCCTAATTGTAGTAGATCATCATATGTAAGACAATAATTTCTCTCCTTTGAAAAGAGAAATAATATTAGCAATTTGAAGGCAAAGGTGATATCAGTACAGGATTTGAGAATGTGTAATTGTTAAGTACTGTTTCCGGGTATGATATTTGGAATAATATGGTGATTATGTCTAGATTTATTACAGCAGGATAAAGCATATGTCTTTGTGCTAATGAGTATTATTATGTGTTTAAATCCTTTGTGTGAAGAACTTTTGTAACTCAATTGATATTTTAATATTTTCAACAACGCTGTTCATGATTCAAAACCTCTCTTCCTAACTATCAAATAAATAAAAAATGAGGATTAAGTTATTTACAAAAAAAAAAAGTTCTGCCCTTCAAATAGTGATGTATATATTATTATTCATTTGGCATAAAATATCATATAAATTGCCAATTTTGTAGGTTAAGAGCACACACCAAAACAACCATACATTCAATACACAATTATAAATATATATATATATATATATATATATATATATATATATATTTCACATTAACGATGCGCATAGGTGGAGTCCAAGTCGTGGGCACTATTATGTGTTGATGGTACCCACAGACAATATATTTGTGGGGTGCAGTTGGTTGTGATAACACAAGTGAGCCACCCTTTTTGTTTCTCAATATATATATATATATATATATATATATATATGTTTCAAGTTAATTGGCATCATAAAATGTCAATTGGTAATTATTAATATTTTAACACCATGTAGTTTTATTATTTAGTAACCCATGATCTCTTGTTAAAAAAATTATTTTGATAGAATCTTTTAAAGATTTTTTTATAATAAAAAAATAATAATAGAAGTTGCAAAAGTTTGATCAAGCTTTGCAAACATTATTAGGGCTGTGAAAAAAATATATATGGTAAACTGGACTAACTGATTGTGATTATTGGTTTTGGTTGGTTTTCCAACACGTGGGTGACTGGTTTTTATTAAGGTTGCATTTGATATTGGCTAAAAAATGCAGTTTTTTTTAACTATTTAGCTTATTTTTACTACTATTCATGAATCCCATAATACTTTTTGATACTATATATAGGTCTCATTGTCCTATTTTAGCTAGCTTTTAAACTATCTACCATACTTTCAGCAAAAAATTTTCAATTTCAACTAAATAAGTTGTTCCCAAACAAACATGAATTTTTTAGTTTTCAGTTTGGTCTTGGCAGGCAGGTGTGTGTGTGTATATATATTGTTGGTGCAAATACAACTTTTCAGTTTGGTCTTGGCAGGCAAGTGTGTGTGTGTATATATATTTTTGGTGCAAATACAACGATAATAGAAATAATGCAAAGAGAAACTGAATATATTTTGATACATCCACTCTTCACCTCCCCCTTGCGCACGTATCTAGCCCAATATCTGAGACAATTCATTTTAGCCTATTAATCACCACAATTAAAAAGAATAAAAAAGTCTCTCTTCTTTCCAATGTGGGATTAAACATTTTTACTAACTCCTCATCTTCCATATTCACTCCCATATCTTTACATTTATGTTATAACATTTATTTATTTTAATTATTTAATATTAAAATGCTCTAACAATCCCCCCGCTCATTTTAATATTAAATTTTTTTAGTTAAAGAGAGATTACCAGGCAAAGACGGGTCACTATGCATCATGAAGGTGTGCTCTGCATTGAACCTTCACTTAGTAAAACAGCGATCTCAACTCCAGAGTCGTAGTGGTCTCCGACTTGAACTAGGACTGCTTTAGGGAAATTAAGTGTCACTGCTTACACATAACAACTCAGGTGTTGACATGAGCTTTTATAGCTAGCACTTTACGGCCGTGTCCTGATCCTAGTTTCATGAGTGTATTTGAGATTAAGTCCAAATCTCATAGGGAGCGGCCCCACCCCCACACTCACATAGGTGAAATTTGTCAAGGGAGCTCCTGTAATTCTAACACCCCACTCATACGTGCTACAAATTTCATTAAGAGTTTTTTACTCAACCTCTCCACATTACAGGATAAATGCACTTACATCATAGGGATGAACAATTAAAAAATTATTTACAAAATAAATAATTCAAAATAAATAAATTGTGCATTTCTTACGACCATCATATGATTCGTTTTTCCCATTGAACCCAATTCTCAGGATCTCTGGTCCTTGGATTAGGTATGCTCATAAATGGCTCATGATTCTATGGACCTTAGTCCCATCCCTCTCAATATATTCCAGACTCTATCTTTTGCCAAGGCCTTGGTAAATGAATCAGCAAGATTATCATTAGATTTAATATAATCCACAATTATGATGCCACTACTCAAATAAGATCACACGGTATTGTGCTTTCTTCTTATAGGTCTGGATTTACCGTTGTAGTAACGGTTTTTAACTTTACCAATTGCAGCAGTGCTATCACAATGAATTAATATAGGTGGAATTGGCTTTTCCCAAAGTGGAATTTCATATAATAAATCTCTAAGCCAATTTGCTTCTTGACTAGCTGAAGCTAATGCTATTAATTCAGCTTCCATTGTAGAATTAGCAATTATTGTTTGCTTTTTAGATTTCCAACAAATAGCACCACTACCTAAGGTAAAAATATAACCAGTGGTAGAGAGAGAATCACCTGAAAAAGTATTCCAATCGGCATCACTAAAACTTTTAATCACAGCAGGGTACTTTTTATAAAACAAGCCATAGCTTTTGGTACCAATTAAATATCTCATGACTCACTCAATAGCTAGCCAATGATCTTTACTAGGCTTGCTAGTAAATCTGCTAAGCCCTCCTACTGCATATGCAATGTCAGGTCTAGTACAATCAGTAGCATAACGCAAACTACCAATGATACTAGCATAATCTTTTGATTAAAAATCTCATCATCATTATTCACAGGAAATAAATGAACACTAGAATCAAAAGGAGTAGCTACACTTTTGTGATCATGAAAATTATATTTTCTCAACATAATGTGATTGATCAAGATATATTCTATCACATACTTTTGTAATTTTCATGCCCAAAATAAAATTAGTCTCACCAAGATCTTTCATATCAAAATGGCTATTAAGCATATTTTTTGTCTCATTTATAACATGCATATTTGAGCCAAAAATTAACATATCATCCACATAGAGGCTAATAATAACATATAAATTATTCCATGATTTAGAATAAATACATTTATCACATTCATTTGATTTATAGCCATTCTCAATCATGCAGGAATCAAACTTTTCATGCCACTGTTTTGGTGCTTGTTTTAAGCCATATAGGGATTTAGTTAGCTTACATACCTTGCTTTCTTGTCCAGGCTCTACAAAGCCTTCGGGTTGATCCATGTAAATCTCTTCCTCTAGGTCCCCATTTAGAAAAATAGTTTTTACATCCATTTGATGAATTTTCAAATAAAAAATTGTAGCAATAGCAATTAAAAATCTAATAGATGTAATTCTTGTTACTGGAGAAAAAGTATCAAAGAAATCAATATCAGCTTTTTGTTTAAAGCCTTTTGCAACAAGTCTAGCTTTAAACTTATCTATTGATCCATCCAGTTTCAACTTTTTTACAAGGACCCATTTACAACCTATGGTCTTACAACCCGGTGGAAGATCTACTAATTTCCAAGTTCTATTAGAAATTAGAGATTCCATCTCATCATTTATAGCCTCTTTCCAAAAGATAGAATCAGGTGATGTTAAAGCTTCTTTTAAATTTTGGGGATTTTCCTCAATGTTAAAAACATAATAATCAGGACCAAAATCATTTTCAACTCTAGCTCTTTTACTCCTAGGTTCCATTTCAAAATTTTCTTGATTTTGTAAATGTGAAGTAGAAGAACTAGGTTGTGAAAAAATATTTTCTTCACCCCCACTATTTTTCAATTTAAAAGGAAATTTTTCTTCATGAAAAATTGCATCACCAGATTCAAAAATTATTTTGTTTTCAAGATAAAAAAATCTATAGACTGCACTATTAATTGCATAACCAAGAAAAGCATAGGTAGTAGCTCTAATACCCAATTTAGGCATTTTAGGGTCAGTTAGCCTTACTTAAGCAAGACAACCCCATACTCTCAAATATCCCAAATTTGGTTTATGTTCTTTCCACATCTCAAAAGGAAAGGTGTGGTGTGTGACTTTTTATGTGGCACCCTATTCGAAACATGACATGCAGTTAAAATTTCTTCACCCCAAAAATGTAAAGGTGCACCAGATTCAATTAACATGGCATTTGTTAACTCAATTAAAGTTCTATTTTTTCTTTCAGCCACACCATTAGAAGCAGGTGAATATGGTGCAGTAGTTTCATGGATAATTCCCAAAGACTGAACAAATGAGTTGAATGCACTTGATTCATACTCACGGCCTCTATCACTTCGTATTCTTTTTATTCTTCTACTGAATTGATTTTCAACTTCTTTTAAAAAATCTTGAAATTTTCAAAAGCATCACTTTTATTTTTCAACAAATAAATAGTTCTATATTTAGAGAAATCATCAATAAAAGTGATAATATATCTATTTCCTCAACGAGTTAAAATTCCCTCAAATTCACATAAATCGGAGTGAATTAACTCAAGCAATTCAGTATTTCCTACAACACTTTTATGAGGCCTTTTTGTAATCTTAGCTTGACTACAAGTTTCACATTTTTCAAAATCTTTTGACAGTCTTGGAATTAATCCTAAACTACTCATGATTCTCACATATCTACTATTTATATGACACAAACAAGCATGCCAAAAATTAATAGAAGAAAGCATATAAACTGAACTGGTAGATGCTTTATTATTCTCAACATTCTATTTAAACATTCCATCACAATCATAACCCTTGCCCACAAATAATCCCTTTTTAGTGATTACATAATTATCAGATTTCATAGTTTGCTTGAAGCCAGCCTTGTTAAGCAAAAAACTTGACATCAAATTCTTCCTCATGGACGGAGTGCAAAGAACATCTTTCAAAGTTAGCACGCGTCCAGAAGTGAATTTCAATTCAACCTCACCACTCCCAAGAACCTTGGTTTTGCTAGAGTCACCAAGCATAACAGTTTTTTCTTCTTCAAAAGGAGTGTACAATTTAAACCAATTTTTGTCATAGTAGACGTGCCTATTAGCACCAAAATCTGCCCACCACCATTCAACATATTGCACCATATTGATGTCTGTAATCATAGCCACTAAAGGCTCTTCGGTTACATTAGCTTGCGGGACAGATTCACGTTTCCGTAATTTTCAAAATCGAGCAATATGCCCACTCTTGCCACAGACAAAACAAGATCTATTAAATTGATCTTGTGAAGGGGGTCCTTGGTTCTTATTGTAACTTTTATTTGGGTTTCCCATTCCTTGAGGTCTATTATTATTTTTAAAGGCTCTCTTTTTTTGCTTCAAATGACCATTTCTAGGAAAATGATTTTTGGGCATATTATTATTGGCTGAAATGAGGTTTACCTTTGTGGTAGAATTACCATTGCTCTCTTGTGTCATGAGTGCATCTTGTCCTCTAGCCTCCTCCTCCACACGGATGCGTGTGATCAAAGTCTCCAAGGATGTCTCCTTTTGTTTATGCCGCAAAGTTTTTTGGAACTCCCTCTAAGATTGTGATAGTTTATCAATTATGCTAGCTACCACCAAATTGTCTCCAATCTTTACACCTTCAGATCTCAATTCTACCACAATCATTTGGAAGTCTTGTGCTTGATCCACCACCGATTTTCCATCCACCATTTGGTAACAGAAAAATCTGCTAGCTACATACTTCTTTGCACCTGCCTCCTCGGTATCATACTTGCTTTGTAAAACTTTCCAAATTTTCTTAGCAGAATTGTAAGTTGTATCATAATAATCATAGAAATGATCGGCAAGACAATTTAATAGATAAAAGCGACAATTATATTAATCTTTTGTATACTTATCTATTTTTTCTTGATAAAAAATATATTCTTCGTCACTCATCTCATCGGTAGGAACTTTTGATGGATTCTTTTCAGTAAGGATGTAGGAGACTTTGAGAAGACTAAAGTAGAAGAGGACATTTCCTTTCCACCTCTTGAAGTGGGCTCCCTTAAAGCAAAAGGGCTTGTTAAGATCTCCAACAGGCTCATTTGGTTTCTCTTGTGTAGGCTCCATGTATGTGAATATCCTTAAAATTGTTGGTGCAAATACAACAATAATGGAAATAATGCAAAGAGAAACTGAATAATACTACTGAATTTTATTACTTTAAAGAGAGAAATTACACAACACTATTTGGACTGAGGCACGGCACTCACTCTCTTTAAGGAGATTTAAGCTCTTGGTTGGCTAAACTTTGTAACTAATGCTGACCTTCTTTGACTTGTCTCCCCCAGGATACAACAGCCCAACAAACGTCGTATGGCTAGAACAATCTAAGATAAAGTACATGGCTTTATTTCCTAGTTACAATCTAAAAATCGAAAATTACATGGATAAGCACTTGATCTACTAACCCTTGATCTAAGTTCGGAGGCTATGTTACAAAGTGGGAAGGTGTTAGGCACCCACCTTACCCGGTGAAACCGGTCTTCTAGAATATGGTGGTCAACATTCATATCATATCATCGAATATGTCAATCAATTTGCATGTTGAAGTTGATGTGTATGCATGTGATAAACCCTAATTCAATTGATTAATCATTTCATTTGGATTGAAAAATAAATTTTAGTGAATGTGTGTGGATGGTGATAACCTAGATTCAAAGATTTGAAAGAATTGTTAGACAAACATGTTTTTCATATTTTTGATGTGGATTTAAGATTAAATCTAGTGATATGCATGAACATGTGATGAACAACCAAGAACATGTGAAGAACATATAAGAACAATTAAGAACATTCAAACATATTCAAGGGAATTTAAATGATTACTATCATGCTTTAATCTTAAACTCTCGTCATGGAAATATAAAAAACTAGTTAGGGAAAGAGATTCTACTTTCATGCAAGATCCATATGGTGGAAGAGGAGACTCTTGGTAGAGGACCTAAAGGAGGAGGAAAAAAGAAGAACTAGGAGAGGGAGAGTGAGTCTCACTCAATACTTTGAGTCTCAGGAAGATCAAGATATGACAAGACTACTCTACTTCCCTAGAACTCAAGAGAGGAGAAGAGAGAGGGTTTTTTTTTTTTTGTGTTTTGGAATGAAGTAGAGAGGGGTTTATATAGTAGTAGTGGATGAAATATGAATGGAAAGCCATTTAATGAGGGTTGACAAAGAATCATGAACCTAGACCTCATTTTAGCCTTAGGGAAAATCTGGTGCATTAAATGGAAAGATTGGTAGGAGTGAGGAACAAGCCAAAATTCGGTTTTCCCGTAGCTGCTGTAATAGCTTGTAGAGCCAACTTCAAAAAATCATATCTAACTCAATTCTGATCGGAATTGCCTCGTTCTTGTGCTCAAATTGAAGCCCCGGATGTATAGTTTCTGGGAAAATTAACCTCATTCACAGATTCAAAATGTTATAAGAGATATTGATGAAATGGTGAGCAGAGGTCATTTGTTAGAAAATGGTTTCAACACAATTAACATTAATAGGTCCCAAATTAGCTCTCAATTAACGTTAAATAGCTCCAATCACTCCCATTTCAGACTTAATTGGTTTCAAATTTACTCTAATTAAAAGATAATTACACAAATTACTCATTGAATAATTAATGTTTAACTATCTAATTAATTAGGTGTATGCAACCTCACCATAAAATGTAATCCTAACCAATCAAATTATGACACATCATTGATCTCAAATTGATTAGAATTATAACCAATTGGAATCAATTGTTCATAATCACATATAGTCAGACTCAATTTTTGATAGTGCATCTCGGCCATTAAAACTTGATTTGATTAGGGCTTATGACTAGTCGATTTGATCGTTACAACATCAAGATAATTTTGATGAAATGAGATTAAAAATCTAATGACCAGAATCAAGATGCATATTTCCAAGTCAAAATTACCCGTTTACCCTCCCGGTGAGGTTAAATGCGAGTTGCAAAATGGGGTGTCAACAGAATGCCCCTCATTGACAGAGCTTGAAAAGCGAATGTCAATATATGAAAGAGACACCAAACTTTGCAATCAGTATTTAACCGTGGTGAATGTATGATGCATGCAGATAAGAATGTAGTGGATCAAAATGTGGACCGAATCTTAGGGGAGATTGCCTACGTACCTCTTGGTGAGAGGATTAGGTCTAAACGTAGTTCATACATGCAGCTTTTCTTTTTCTTTTTTTTTGGAAAAGAAATGAGTACAAGACATGCTTACCAGTGGTCACGACAAAATGAGGATTTCAATCGTGATCTTGGATTTTGGACATGCTTCCCAGAGGTCCAATGGTTTGAAGTTTGGACGTGCTTCCCAGAGGTCCAATGGATTTGAAATTTGGACGTGCTTCCCAGCAGTCCGATGGTTTAAAGTTTAGACGTGCTTCCCAGAGGTCCAATGGATTTGAAATTTGGACGTGCTTCCCAGAGGTCCGATGGTTTGAAGTTTGGACGTGCTTATCAGAGGTCCAATGGATTTGACTTTGGACGTGCTTCCCAGAGGTCCGATGGTTTGAAGTTTGGACGTGCTTCCCAGAGGTCCGATGGATTTGAATTTGGACGTGCTTCCCAGAGGTCCAATGGATTTGAATTTGGACGTGCTTCCCAGAGGTCCGATGGAATTGGATTTCGGACGTGCTTCCCAGAGGTCCGATGGTTTGAAGTTTGGACGTGCTTCCCAGAGGTCCGATGGAATTGAAGTTTTGGACGTGCTTCCCAGAGGTCCGATGGATTGAAGTTTGGACTTACTTCCCAGAGGTCCGATGGAATTGTATTTTGGACATGCTTCCCAGAGGTCCGATGGATTGGAGTTTGGACGTGCTTCCCAGAGGTCCGATGGTTTGAAGTTTGGACGTGCTTCCCAGAGGTTCGATGGATTGAAATTTGGACGTGCTTCCCAGAGGTCCATTGAAATTGAATTTTGGACGTGCTTCCCAGAGGTCCGTGGATTTGAATTTGGACGTGCTTCCCAGAGGTCCGATGGATTGAAGTTTGGACGTGCTTCCCAAAGGTCCGATGGATTTGAATTTTGGACGTGCTTCTCAGAGGTCCAATGGAATTGAATTTGGACGTGCTTCCTAGAGGTCCGATGGATTTGAATTTGGACTTGTTTCCCAGAGGTCCGATGGATTGAAGTTTGGACGTGCTTCCTAGAGGTCCGATGGATTGAAGTTTGGACGTGCTTCCCAGAGGTCCGATGGATTTGAATTTTGGACGTGCTTCCCAGAGGTCCGGTGGATTTGAATTTTGGATGTGCTTCCCATAGGTCCAATGGATTGAAGTTTGGACGTGCTTCCCAGAGGTCCGATGGAGTTGGATTTTGGACGTGCTTCCCAGAGGTCCGATGGAATTGGATTTTGGACGTGCTTCCCAGAGGTCCGATGGATTGAAGTTTGGACGTGCTTCCCAGAGGTCCAATGGATTTGAATTTGGATGTGCTTTCTAGAGGTCCATGGATTGAAGTTTAGACGTGCTTCCCAGAGGTCCATTGAAATTGAATTTTGGACATGCTTCCCAGAGGTCCGATGGAATTGAAGTTTGGACGTGCTTCCCAGAGGTCCAATAGAATTGAGAGGCATTATTCATGCCAATGTTTGTGGGCCTTTTACCCTAGTACTTGCAAAATAAATATTTTCAATTAGTAACAGAGTTATTCATTGAAAAGACTTTGGCATACCTAGCGAATGCTCCTAGTTTGGGACATCTTCCATGCTTCGATGAATGCTAAGGGTAGATAGTTGACTTGATGTTGCACCACTAGAGAATATGGAAGAGGATCATAGCTTTCTGTTCTGGAAGAAGAATTTAATGAAGAAATTTTTTTTTTTTTTGAAAAATTTGGAAATCTTGAATTTTTTCAAAAAATTGAAAGTTTTGATTGATGAATTTTTTTTTTTTTTGGAAAAAAATTTGGAAATCCTGAATTTTTTAAAGGAATTGAAAATTTTGATTGATGATTTTTTTTTTTTTTTTTTTATATGGTAACCTAAGAAGTATGAGCCCAATGCCCCTAGTACCTAGGCCCTTTTTTGAAAATTTCCTTCTTTTTTTCTTTTTTTTTTTTGAAAATTTTGTCTTGGGTCTTCCTTTTTAAATTTTTTTTTTTTTTGAAATATGAAGATTTGTTCATTATCAAAAAGTGAGAAAGATGAAGATGAAGATTTATACATGATGACTTTTTTTTTTTTTTTGAAAAAGTTATCCTTTGAATGAGTATAACTTTGGCTGGAAGTTGATGTGGATTGCTGGATAAGTCCTTGCTTAATTCTTGCAAAAAGATAACTTCAATTAGCAATGGATTTATTCATTGAAATGAATTGGAAGTACTTACCCAATGCCCCTAGTTTAGGGCATATTTCATGCTTAGATTGAAGCTGAATTCATTTGATGTTGTGACCATTGGGGAACATGAGAAAAGATCATGGTTCGCCATCCTTGGTTCCTACAACAAGACTTTCTTTCTCTAGCTTGTTAGAAACCAATTATCATGAAAACTTGCACACAATATAAATAGGCCAATGCTTCAAGTTTAAACGTGCTCAATGCAAACAAATGGGCTTAACCTAACATGCACCCAAACAATTGTTTTGACTTTGTTCTCCAAGGTTGTTTGGGTGAATGGGACCGGGCCTCTGCAAGGCTGCCTACATACCTCTCTCATAGAGAATCAGGTCAAGACGTAGTTCAAGAACTGGATTTTGAAAAAGAATGATTTTTTTTTTTTTTTATTTTTATTTTTTATGAACAAGAGGTGATCCTTTGAACAACCATTTTGGCAAATCAAAGTGTTTAAGAATCAAACAAATCTCTTTGATTAGGAAGGACCAAGATCATTAAACTCATGTAATCGAATTTGCTTCATCCTTTTGAACATCGTCAGATTAAGTCCCCAAAGGCAATCCAGAAATGAAATGTGATAATATTTATGAACCACATTTTTGGGTGTTAACAAGGAGAGTGCTCCAGGTTTGGAAGTTCTTTTGAGGATTTAAGAATTTGAGAAATTTTGTCCTCGAACATATTACCTTGTGGGGTTTGACAATTTTAAGCATTTTTCCTTTTTAATTCAAGAGAAAAATATTGTTAGAGTTTAAGATGTGCCTACAATTAGCAAGACTTCAAGGAGGTCTTATTCATGGGTTGCAATGTAGGCCGGGTTTAGGTTATGAAATGAATGATATAAAAAGGCTCAAAATTCCCGATGATGTTCCCCCAAGTATCCATTACTCAAAAATCAAGTATTGGAGGAGTTTTCCCATTTCTTCTTTGTCATCTTCTCACTAGTCTTCATTGATCACTTGTATCAACATTTGTTTTTATGCTCATTCCCTTGAATCATGCCTCTAGACTTTCATCTTGTAAAATTCTTCCCTTTTTAGGTTGCATCCTCAAGTTTCCAACTTGTAGGATTTTCCAATTTTTTTTTTTCTTCTTTTCTTTGGCCCTAACTTTTGCCTAGACCGCCCTTTTGGGTTTTCAGCCTAGCGGGCTGTTTTTTTTTTTTTTTTTTTTTTTTTTTTTTTTTTTGCCCTATCTTTTGCCTAGACTGCCCTTTTGGGTTTTCAGCCTAGCGGGCTTCCTTTTTTTTTTTTTTTTTTTTTTCTGTCTTTCATCTCTTGATTGAATGAACTTTTTGGAGATTTTTTACCTTCCTTGTTTTTCTCAGCTTAAGTCATTTTGATGCACTCTCTATGCATCTTTCTTGCCTCGATGCACTTGCACATTTCTATGCTTGATGAATCTTTCCTTTTTTAATGAAATCTCTTTTGGATGAATCTTGTGTTCCTCTTGGCATGATGAATTTTAGGCTCTTCAAACTTGATGCACACTTTTTTTCTCTCATATTGATGAAATTTCATTTCTCTTTTCTTGATTGAGTGAA
Organism: Quercus glauca; assembly: GCA_023736055.1. Classification (NCBI taxonomy): domain Eukaryota; kingdom Viridiplantae; phylum Streptophyta; class Magnoliopsida; order Fagales; family Fagaceae; genus Quercus; species Quercus glauca. Next base: position 22,147,880 of record CM043318.1, on the reverse strand, counting down.
AGCTCATTTTTCTTTGATGATCTCTTATCTTTAACTTAATGAATTCTCTTCTTGTCTTTCATGTCCTGTAGGAGAGCTTTATCAATTAGCTTCAAAACTCAAGGTCGACTCTTCCTTAACATGAGATTTAAGCATACATACTTTGAATTTTCCCACCCTAGGTTTAGATTTTAGTGGGTTCATGCAAAAAAGAGGCTAAATGTTTAAAGGCTCAAATGGGCTAGCAATGGATAATGATCATTCTAGGTATTAAGGTATAATGTTGTTTTACCAAAGAAAGCCTCCTATCCCTAGCAATGCTTGCTTGTAGACACAATGACTTAAGCTCTTTTAATAAATTCATCTTAAAAGAAAAAGTATGAATGCTCTAATGCTGTGAAACAAAAGATCTTTGAAAATTGGTTTGAGTGCATGGTTTCTTGGGATTTTTCGATGGATGGATTCTTTTTTATTGCCTTTTAAGACCATTTCTTCTTATATTCTAAGTCAAGTAGCAAAAGTCTTTACATGGATTAAACGAAATTAATCATTCCTTGGTACAATTTGATTGCTCAAGCCTTTAAACATCAAGATATAGAAAATGTTTTGTCCAAGGGATCCTCATGTACCATTTTGAAAAGGAGACTTTTTTTTTTTTTTTTTAATCTTGAAAAAAAAATTGGGTCTTTTTGGAAAAGTCACTAGGAAGTTCAATGCCCCTAGTTAAAAGAAAAAAAAAAAATTTTTAATGACTTAAGGGCCTAATGCCTCTAGTTCGAAGACCTTTTTTTTTTTCTTTTCTTTTCTTTTTTTTTTTTTTTTTTTTTTTTTTGGGGAAAGATTTGGGAATCTTGATTTTTTTTTTTTTTTGAAAATTTTTAAATATATATATATATATATATATACATGAACAAAGTACATCAAATGTTACATGGATTTTTAGAATTCAAAGAAACATAGAAACATGGAATAAACTAACAAACTTTAAGCTTAACCATGATGTTGCAAACCAAATATGGAGTGAGGCAAAGTTGGGCCACTTGTTTCTTCTTGGTCCATTTAGGATGCTTGAACCTTGATTGTGATGAAATGGCTTGGGCTTGCACTTGGAAGGCTTGAACCTTGATTTTGATCTTTTGGTATTTGCTTGAAATGGCTTGGGCTTACACTTGGAAGGCATGCATCTTGTAAGCTTTTGGCCTTCAATGTTGATCATGTCTATACACATTCAATGGGCTCAAGTGTTGGGCTTAGACTCATTCAAGAAACAATTTTGGGCTTCACTACCAAGTAGAGTTCAATCATAGGCTTTTGGGCTTGAGTTAATTCAAAACATACAAGGTTCAAACAATCATGATGAGCTGAAGCGTTGGACTTAAGTCATCATGGTTCAAACAACGGCCAAACAAATGTGTAATGAAATGCAATTTACATGGACCGACCTAAAGGTAGGTTCTATGGGTCATTACAACATGGGTAGAAGGTAGGTTAAAGGTTCCCACAAGCTAGGACGTCGTACCTCCCAACTTGTGACGCCAGGAGCGTCACTTTGGTCCGAACGGTACAGTTTGTCTCTATGAACCACCATGGCATAACCATGATGATCCTTGTCGCGGTGGGTGGTAGGTTCACCACTGGGTATGTGAGTCTCAGGAAGACCACAATCCACGGTTAATACTACCGGGCTTCCGGGCTAGCACACAAACAAAATAAATTTCATTCAAGCAAATGATGCATGACATGCAAATATAATGACATATTAGACATATTATATATAAAAAAGCAATAAACAAACAATAACATGGTTGGCCACTATAACCTAATTGAAGCTTAGCCTTCAATATCCCCAGTGGAGTCGCCACTGTGAGAGACCGCACCTCCGGCCCCTTTTTTAGGAATGTTGGGCCAAACCCACGTGAATGGGTGGAGTCGTGTTATTGCCTCTCAAAATGGAGGTTCAACTAGTTATATTTTCCCCTTTAGACTAAGGGTTTTACAATGGAGTCGCCACTTATTTAATTATTGGAAAAATAAGAAAACCATGATTGAAAAATTCATCATTTTATTAATTTGAAATTGAATTTACATTGAACATAGGAAATTACATGGCTTTGGTCCTAGATACAATCTAAGATAAAGTACATGGCTTTGTTTTCTAGTTACAATCTAAAAATCGAAAATTACATGGATAAGCACTTGATCTACTAACCCTTGATCTAAGTTCGGAGGCTATGTTACAAAGTGGGAAGGTGTTAGGCACCCACCTTGCCCGGTGAAACCGGTCTTCTAGACTATGGTGGCCAACATTCATATCATATCATCGAATATGTCAATCAATTTGCATGTTAAATTTGATGTGTATGCATGTGATAAACCCTAATTCAATTGATTAATCATTTCATTTGGATTGAAAAATAAATTTTAGTGAATGTGTGTGGATGGTGATAACCTAGATTCAAAGATTTGAAAGAATTGTTAGACAAACATGTTTTTCATATTTTTGATGTGGATTTAAGATTAAATCTAGTGATATGCATGAACATGTAATGAACAACCAAGAACATGTGAAGAACATATAAGAACAATTAAGAACATTCAAACATATTCAAGGGAATTTAAGTGATTACTATCATGCTTTAATCTTAAACTCTCGTCATGGAAATATAAAAAACTAGTTAGGGAAAGAGATTCTACCTTCATGCAAGATCCATATGATGGAAGAGGAGACTCTTGGTAGAGGACCTAAAGGAGGAGGAAAAAAGAAAAACTAGGAGAGGGAGAGTGAGTCTCACTCAATACCTTGAGTCTCAGGAAGACCAAGATATGACAAGACTACTCTACTTCCCTAGAACTCAAGAAAGGAGAAGAGAGAGTGTTTTTTTTTTTTGTGTTTTGGAATGAAGTAGAGAGGGGTTTATATAGTAGTGGTGGAAGAAATATGAATGGAAGGCCATTTAATGAGGGTTGACAAAGAATCATGAACCTAGACCTCATTTTAGCCTTGGGGAAAATCTGGTGCATTAAATGGAAAGATTGGTAGGAGTGAGGAACAAGCCAAAATTCGGTTTTCCTGTAGCTACTGTAATAGCTTGTAGAGCCAACTTCAAAAAATCATATCTGACTCAATTCTGATCAGAATTGCCTCGTTCTTGTGCTCAAATTGAAGCCCCGGATGTATAGTTTCTAGGAAAATTAACCTCATTCACAGATTCAAAATGTTATAAGAGATATTGATGAAATGGTGAGCAGAGGTCATTTGTTAGAAAATGGTTTCAGCACAATTAACATTAATAGGTCCCAAATTAGCTCCCAATTAACATTAAATGGCTCCAATTACTCCCATTTCAGACTTAATTGGTTCCAAATTTACTCTAATTAAAGATAATTACACAAATTACTCATTGAATAATTAATGTTTAACTATCTAATTAATTAGGTGTATGCAACCTCACCATAAAATGTAATCCTAACCAATCAAATTATGACACATCATTGATCTCAAATTGATTAGAATTATAACCAATTGGAATCAATTGTTCATAATCACATATAGTCGGACTCAATTTTTGATAGTGCATCTCAGCCATTAAAACTTGATTTGATTAGGGCTTATGACCAGTCGATTTGATCGTTACAACATCAAGATAATTTTGATGAAATGAGATTAAAAATCTAATGACCAGAATCAAGATGCATATTTCCAAGTCAAAATTACCCTTTTACCCTCCCGGTGAGGTTAAATGCGGGTTGCAAAATGGGGTGTCAACAGGCGCCTCATTGCTTATTCCAAAATATCTTGTCATCATAGGCTTTCCCAGTTCATCATTTACAATATGATGGCTTTTGAAGAAGTGAGCTATCCATGCATAAACATAATGGACAGCAAAGCCATTGCTAGACTTGCTTGGTACAAGATTGTTAAAGATTGTATTGAGCCCTTGATAGATGCTTGCTAAAACAGGAACGGCAAGGCCAAAAACTTCACCACTAGCCATGAGACTAGCAATCTTAAAAGTACCAGGACGAATGCTACCCAAGTCCTTAATAGGAAAAACAAATACACAAAGCCAGCAAGAAAAGAAAAGCTACTAAATAAGTTTCTTTCTTAAGGTCCTCAGGAACCTAAAGATCAAAAAGAGTTGCATGTTCTTTGTCTTTCCAAGGCCCTCGGTCAAGGATAAGGCCTGATGGATTTTGGCTGCGTTTTGGATGGAGTCCTTTCTTTGCTTGTTTCTTTGGAGTAGGATGTCTTTCATCTCCTTTAAACCAAAAAGCAATCCAATTGTTGACATTAACTCTACTTTGCTTCTTCATTCGATGTTGGAGATGATGGTAGACTATAAACAAATAGCAACAACTTCTAGGCAAATAGTTTTTCCCTTGATCATCAACTCCTTCAAGCTCTTTCATAGTGGAAACCACTTCATCATAAAAAAGTCTTCTAATGGGAAGCCCACCAAGCTTATGCAAATCCCACGTTGTAATAGAGATTTCTCCAACCAAAGTATGCAAAGTATTTGTTGTTGGACTCCAACATTCACAAAATGCTTTCACAAGATGTTCATTGAAATCATATGTGAAAAAGGAAGCAAAAACAGCTTCATAAAGGTTGGCAGCTTTAAGAAGTTCCTTGCATCGACTGAGTATGTCCTCCAACCATTCCCAACATAATGGAATATAGGATATTCCTCCATTCACGTTGAAAGAGTACTCCTAGTTTGTTCAACCCGCAATTATTTCTCGTCCCAAAGATGGGTATGGTTTCGTACTCGCAATGTTTGTGTGATGGGAAGCGAGTAGAAGTGTTGCACTTGCATCAACATTTTGGGGAGCAACTTGTGACCATTGCGGCAAGTTAGATGGACATATATCCCAATCCCATTTTGGTGAAAACTCTCCAATAATGGGAGGATGAGTGATTAGAGTTGAAGGCTTCGCTTCCTTGTTGTCCTTCTCCAAATAAACGAATAGAGCCGGTTCGTCACCGACATACGAATCTTCAAAGGAAAAGGCTTGGACTCGCTAAAAAAGGAGGAAAATAAGCAAAAGTCAGTTTTCACAATTATTTCTTTATATAAAAATAATTTTCACACTTGAGAGAGATGGATAAACCAAGTCTCGCATCTCAAGTGAGTACTTTCAAATCTTAATACTTGAGAGAGATGGATAAACCAAGTCCCGCATCTCAAGTACTTTCTTTCAAAAAACAAATTACACACTTGAGAGAGATGGATAAACCAAGTCCCGCATCTCAAGTATGTATGTCAAGAGAAAGTCACAACATGCAGAAGAAAATATTGCATATAAAGAAAAAAAAACTGAGTACAAGAATGTACCTCTCGAAGAGGAAGTTCCATAATCGAGCTTGTGCAAAATTTGACATAGTTGCGATGGTCTTTAGAAACAATGAAAATTCTCAGGCCGGATACTACAAGAAGAAAAAAGAGTCATGAGCACGGTTTACAAAAAAATATACACGAGGTTACAATAAAAATAAAAGAAGAAGAGATCATGCCTTGCTACCTGACTGAGAAAGAAGAAAAGAAAACAAAATCTTATGCCTTCTCCAAGAAGTTTTCTTGAGATTCCCGAACTTATGCGCTATGCGAGGAAAATTGTGAATTATGTGCGGCTGGAGCTGCCCTTTTATAGTGCTGGTCAGAGAGAGTTTAATTGCAACTAAACTCTATAAATGTCAAGACCACTTTGGCTAGGAAACCAATTCCTTCTTGAGGTTATCTTCTCACGGGAAGGGAATTCTTATTCAGCTTGGACTAGAAAAAAAAAAAACGTGGCTTCTTGCATGGTGGAGTCTTGCATGTATTACATCGCTGGGTTCTTGCATGTATTATGACTCTTTTAAGTCTTGACATGCTTATCCGAAACTTAGTTCTATTGGAACTCTATAAATGAGTAACATTAGAACCCTTTGAAGTCTTGATATACCCCTGCCAATGGATTTGAACGTGGCATACTTTAACTACATTTTGATTAGGAGTAAATCTCTTCTCATGGTGGGGATATTTGTTTAATTCCTACTAGGAGTCTAACTAAGACCACTTTGACTAGAAAACAAATTTATCTAGTCAAAGACCAATGTGGCTAGGAAAAGAAGTCAAAATGAAGAGCAATTCTAGTGTCGGATGAAAGGCATGAGGGATCATCATTGTAGAGGATAGAATTTCAGTCCTTATATGATTACTACTTTGACTAGGAAACAAATTTCCTTCTTAAAGTTATCTTCGCAAAACAAGTTAGGAGCAAAGCTCTTCTCATGGTGGTAGACTCCTGCACATGTTCAAGCTCTTGGAGAAATGCCTGCTTGCAAATTCCTAAATAAATGAAAGGTGCTGAAACTAATTGCATCAAAGCATGAAGTTGTCGAGACTTGATCACTTTCCATATTCAAGATTGTGAACATGACCAAGTCTCGAGGGGGCATTTGTAGAAGGCAAAATTTTGAGCCAATCATAAAATGCCACGTCAAAATTTAGTGACAAAATTTAAATTAATATGTCATCAAATTAGATAAATCAAATGTTGACATGTGTCATTTAAGATGATATTTATCCTAATTAAATAGAGATAAATATCTTAATGATAATTATTCTAATTAAATAGAGATAAATATCTCAATTAAATTAGAATGATAATAGTTAATCATTATCTCTATTAAAATAAATAAAAATAGAGATAATTATCTAGAAGGAAGTCAATCCCAAGTGGGACTTATCCTTTAAAACCACTATAAATAGAGGGCATACCTCCTCTCATTCAAACACAATTTTTCTAAGACGTCAAAACTCTGGAGAAATTTTGCCTCAAGAACACACGAAGAACATTCAAATAAGTTCTTTGAAGTTCCATTGGAATTAAGCTGAAAAAGCCTCCATAAACTTCAACAAACCTTAAATCCTTGAAGCTCAACGGATCAAGCCTCTAAAGCCCCAAAGAACTTCAACTTAAAAGCCTTCATATTCAAAGACTTGAATAACAATAAATCTCTAATAAGCTCAAAGGTAGAGATTTGTTGTGGAGACCATTCAATCCATTTTTCAACTAAAGTCAAGAAGATTCCTTGTTCGAGTCAAATTCAATGAAGATAGAATCAAAGGGTATTCTTTTGTAAAAGAATTGAAATAGAGATTGTACTCATTATTCATCAATACAAATTATAACTTGCAAACCATATTTCTTTTTCAATTGTTTGATTTTCTACAATTGAGCAAAATTTGTGTTTACAAACATAATTACATTTTAGACAAAATTTGGCACCAAACTTAGTTGTAAACTAAAACTACAAGCCTACAACTCCACTCAAAAATTTTTTTTATTTATTATTATTATTGAATATGAATTTTGACAAATCTACTTTGAATTACATTTTCTTCTTTTATCCTCCATACTTGCAAAATTTGAAAAAAGTCAAAGATTAAAAGTTATGTTATCAATCAAATGTTTAAATTTCAAATTTTTATAGTCCAAAATTATACATAAAAAATAAGTTTATGAATCGAATAGTAAATAACATCCACACTTAGCATAAATTTTGATATTTGTTTTAAAAACATAAGAACATATAATTCAATAGTTAGATTTTTAAAATATGTAATCATATTAATTGTTTTAGTGACAGTTGAAGTCTTAAGTTATAAGTAAATTTGTAGCCAAACTTTGGTTCTTTTAAAAATATATCAGGCCCTTACAAACCAAAAAAGAAAAAGTCATATAAAAAAATGTTATTGAACTAAATTTTTTAAAGAAGTGTAACTTGCAGCATTAATAATAAGACTATCATGCAACGATTTTAAAATAAAAAAATAAAAATAAAAAACTCATAGAAGGAAATTATAAGACTTTAGGTACTTGTATATGTTTTTTGTTGTTGTTGACATTGTCAATAACATATAAAGTTATCTTTTTATTAGATTTTGTATAATATAAATTTCTTAATGAACACCTTAAACATAAATTTATGAGCCCCACCTACAAACCAGTTAGGAAAACTTATCCTATTTTTGTTTTTCCGACCAATTATACGCGTTGTTTGCCGACCGCGTAGCCTTAAATTCTCCTCCCTTTCATGACATCTTATTGGAGCAATGACAAATTGACAATTATAAATAGACCCTTTATCAAACTTCTTCCCCTTTAACCTTCATCTCATATATACTTTTCTCTCTTATCCCTTAAAATTTACATCTATTAATTTCCAAGAACTTATCTTTTTGGAAGTCATGAGTCACTACGACCAACAACAAGCTCCTGGTAAGAATCTGAATATTTTGTTAATTTATAAGTGCCTTTGTAGTATAGGTTAATTTCCAAAGTATTATTGCTCTACTTTTATGTTATCTTCTTCTTTTTCCTCCTTGGAAACTTAGGATTTTTTTCACTATATCTTTTGAAAAATTCTCTTTTGGAACTTATATATATATATAATGATAAAAGATAATTTACTATCTTGTGTATCAAATGTTTAGTTTTTTTTTTTTTTTTTTATTTAAAAAAAAAAAAAGAGAGTTTATAGTTCAAATAATAAACAACATAATTGGTTTACCCTTTAAATATAAAGTCAACCTAGCTATAATCAGGTAATGAAATTTTTAAAAAGATTGATCCACTAAAAAGCTATTAAATTGTGTAATAATGAAAAGTTTAAACTATGTGTAATTTGATCTTAACCTCTATAAATATATTTTTATCGATCGTTTTGATATTTCATTCATCATCACTTGGAGTACCAGTACTAAGAAAATTTATTGGAATAACTTATTAAGTCAACGAATTTTTAGAAGTAAGGTTGTTTGATTTGGTTCATATCTTTAATTTGCAGTGGCATATCCCTCACCAGTGACTGCATATCCAGCAAAGCCTCAAGGCCCTTATCTAGCACCACCACCACCAATTGGTTATCCCACCAGGGTTGACTCTGGCTATCCTCAACACACTGCTCCAATAGAAACTACAACTAGGGATGAGGGGTATGTGTTTACTTATTTATCTTTCCCATGTCTTCTTATTACTTGGAAAATGTCTCTATCCTCAAACCAAGATACCAATCAGTTTTTGGTGTAGACGGAGATTGAATCCCAAATTTCATATACAACTATTAGAAACTTTACCAATTGAATTAACTGAAACCCACTTTTTGTAATTTATTTGTTTACTTTTTATTAGTAGTCAGCCCGAATGACAACTAGTAAAAATTGATCATATTAACAGTTTGTAAAAATATTATAAAATAATTTGTGATTGTAGCATTACTCTTTATTTCTTTGGTGAGATTTCTCTCTAAGTAAATGTCTTTATTTTGTTACCTTTGTTTTGTAATTTATTTGTTTATTTTTTATTTGCAGTGTTAAGAAACAGTGCTGCTGCTGCTGCTTAAATGTGTGATGGGTGCTGTAGCTGAGAGCCTGAAACTATATATTTAATTTATGTAGAAGCCTAATAGTACTAGTTGATCATCATGTATAAGACAATATTTTCTCTCCTTTGAAAAGAGATATAATATTAGCAATTTGAAGGCAAAGGTGATATCAGTACAGGATTTGAGAATGTGTAATTGTTAATTACTGTTTTCTGGTATAATATTTGGAATAATATGGTGATTATGTCTAGATTTCTTAAAGAAGGATAAAGCATATGCCTTTGTGCTAATAAGTATTATAATGTGTTTAAATCCTTTGTGGGAAGAACTTCTGTAACTCACCTGATATTTTAATATTTTCAATAAAGCGGTTCATGATTCAAAACCACTCTTCCTACCTATCAAATAAAAAAGAAGAGGACTTAGTTATTAAAAAAAATAAAATAAAAAAACTTCCTGATGTATATATTATCTATTCATTTGGCATAAAATATCATATAAATTGCCTATTTTGTGGGTTAAGACTAAGAGCACACACCAAAACAATCATACATTCAACACACAATCATATACATTTCACGTTAAACGGCATCATAAAATGTCAATTGGTAATTATTAATATTTTAACACCATATAGTTATATTATTTAGTAACCATGATATCTGGTTAAAAAATTTATTTTCATAGACACTTGTAAAGATTTTTTTAAAATAAAAAAAATAATAATAGAAGTTGCAAAAGTTTGATCAAGCTTTGCAAACATTATTAGGGCTGTAAAAAAAAAAAAAAAAAAAATGGTAAACTGGACTAACCCATCGTGATATTAGTTTTGGTTGGTTTTCCAACACGTGGGTGACTGGTTTTTATTAAGGTTACGTTTGGAATTGGCTAAAAAATAGGGTTTGATTTTTTTCCATTACTTTTTTTAACTGAAATCTCCTTTTGTTTTAATGATAAACTGCTACATCATCTACTAACTAAATAAAATGTGAAAATTAAAACCCACTACCACTTGTTATTAGTATATATTTAAAACAAAAGAACATGTCTAGTTAAAAAAAATAATAGAAGTAAGCTAAACCCAAAAAAGACAACTTTTTTACTATTTAGGCAAAAATGCAAAACTGGCCCTCTAACTTCCACACTTTTTCATTTCAGTCTTCGAACTTTTAATTTTGTCAATTCAATCCTTTAACTCCCAATTTTTATCAATGCATGATTCCGTTAAATCGCAGTTATGGCTGCCGTTAATGTCACTGAGTTTTCCTTTTCTTTTCTTTTTCTTTTTTTTTCCTTTTTTTTTTTTTTAATTTCGGAATTAAGATGTGTGATTTGTGGCCTCGACTCGATCTTCGTCAGGTTGATGTTCTTGAACGCGAACGCTAACAGGACCTTGAACAGGACCGAGGTCCCCTTGTCGTGTGCGAACACATTGCTCGTCTTGAATGGGCAGTCAATGCGAGGTATTATGGGTGTGAGATGACTCTGGTCAAGTACTCTTTTCGAACCCCCAGTAAAGCCAAGAGGTAGTGGTGTACGAATAATTGGACCTCGCCGACTATGTGGAGGCGGTGGCGGAGTAAGAGGTCATAGTTTCTGTGAATCAAGCCGCCGAGTGAGTTTTCAATTGGGAGCACAGCTCGATCAGCAATCCAAAGCTCAACGACTTGGAAAGCCACTTCGAACTGGTCACAAGGAATGGCTTCGCAGTTCAGGAAAGCTTTTCTAGCCGTGGCTTCAAAGTTCGTGTTGGAAACACCTTGGTAAGCAACCCGGAGCTACGACCCGTGCATCGGAGTCGGCGACAAGTCTGTAATAGTTAACGGCTTCGCTAGCGAACTTTTTTTTTTTTTTTTTTTTTAACAGATTTTTCTTTTTTTGACATTAAGGACATCTTATAACTGAATTTTAATGGAATCTTGCATCGACAAAAATTAAAAGTTAAAGGACTAAATTGACAAAACTAAAAGTTAAAGGACTGAAATGAAAAAGAGTAAAAGTTAGAGGGTTAATTTTGTATTTTTGCCTACTATTTATCTTATTTTTGCTACTATTCATAGTTTTCATTACTTTTTTGGCACTATTTATGGGTTTGGTATTATTTAAGAGTCCCATTGTATTATTTCAATTAAATTTTAGCTTTATCTACCATACTTTTAGTAAAAAATTTTCAATTTCAACTAAAATAAATTGTTTCCAAATGAATACTAAATGATTTTTTTTGTTTTCAATTTGGTCTTGGTGGGCAGGTGTGTGTATATATTTTAGTTAAGGCATGTTTGAGCGTCATGGAGGGTTTTTTTTTTTTTTTTTTGAGAAGAAAATGGATTACCTATTCCTATTAATTTGTTGATAATTAAGAATACGAATCTAAAATCATAGTTAATAATGTGTGGTAGAGCTTAAGTGTAATACATTAGGTTCCTCAATTGAATTCAAACACATAACTATAATGAATTTAATTATACCTAGAAAATATATCATTATTTATATGATATTAGTCAAATAGCACTTTTTTTTTTTTAATAATTCAATAGCTACAATGTGAAAGAGGAATATGAATTCTAGATGTCTCGGTTAGAAACATCATAATGTATCAATCAATTGAGTACAAAGCTCTCGGCAATACAAATAGCATTGTAGAGTCAGCAAAAAAAAAAAAAAAAAAAATTAAAAACCACTTTTGTCAACATATTTTGATTTATAAAATAGCTAGTATTCAAGATTAGAAATGCATTATTTTTCAAGATTGACAGCAAGAAGCCTAGCAGTGTATTTGCATAAAATTCTCTGTTCTTTGTAATAGCATAGATATGTGAAAAAGAAGAAATAATTTATGAAAAATGCTACGTTCATAATATTTTCACACCACTTCTGCTAGTTTAGGATCTCTTTCATCTTTTTTACCTTGTATGCATTTTACCTTCGCAAGTATTGCTAGCACAAATTTTCATTCTTGCATGCTATTTTACACAATTTTCAATCCCCTTCTCCACTATGTTGGGAATTTTCTACTTTTGCTCGTCTCTCCTTCCTTTTTAATTGCAGGCTGAGGTATAGGCAATTGCGCAGACCATGAAATATTGGATTCAGATCCTCTAGAGTTCTTAGGGTACTCTACCAAGTAGATTTCCTTAAATCTTAACCGTTCTTTAATGATTTAATAGTCTAGATTTTGTCATGTCAGCATTCCATTAATAATAATCTTAATTGTTTTGTTTTTAACATTATTATATTATTTTAAGAGTATTGTTAGTGGAATGCTAATATGACAAAATCTAGACTATTAAATCATTAAAGAATTGTTAAGATTTAAGGAAATCTATTAGTAAGGTACCCTAAGAACTCTAGAGGATCTGAATCCTAAAATATTAAGTTCTCTTGTTTAATTTCAAAGCACAATAAGTCTAAGCATGAGATTATCATGAAATATAGCTTTGTTCAAGTATGAGATTACCATGAAATGCTTGGGGTTGTTGAGGTGGCAGGTATAAAGGCAATTAGCCAAAGTCTTTGGCTTAATCCCTTGAATCTCCTTATCGTTAGTCAATTCAAGGATGCATGTCCAATTGCCTGAAAATTTAAGAGAGATTGATAAAGTTCACCTAAAATTAGAATTTAGAAGGCAACAATGACACTGGGCAGACGTAGTTGCTTTATCTCTCTCTCTCTCTCTCTATCTAACTAACCCTACCTTGTTTTTTCTTATCATACAGTCAATGCAAGGACAACCAGATAACATCCACTCAAATGCCTGTAAGCTTGAGTGTTCTTTTGGAAAACAAAAGTCATGGTAAAGATGATGAATAGGGATTAAAATGAGAGAGAAATGTAAACAACATTAAAGAAATAGCAAACACTAATCAATCCGCCGTGGTGGAGGTTAAAAAATATTTTTAGGCGTTCTGAATCCTTTATGAAGAATCAATTTGAACAAACTCCAATTCAACAGTGCACTGCATGAAAAATGTAATTCATTTCAGTAATCATATACAATTCTTACAAAGCTTAATCACTTCTTATAGTGATGAGGTATACTTATAAAAATTAGCTGCAATTTATCAGATCCTTAGTATAAGTTTCAGCTACAGAACCAATAACTGAATGTGGACGCTCTTGACAAAACTTATAGTCTCATTCAAAAGCACTGCAACATGAAATCATACCTAAATTACCTTCTACTAACATTTAGTGCAAGGAAAAATGACACATGATTAGCGTTAAGTATTTCAGCAAATACAGTTTGTAATGGGGCTGCCTAACCAAATTTCACATACAATGTCAAAGAATATGCACTTGGTCATCCAATCCATCAAAACTTATTTCCAATACATCATGAAGATTGCATGGACGAGAATATTTCAACTTTTAAAGAACAGCTCTCCATTCTTCTGTTCTCCTCATCTTGAACAAAAAATAATCAATTAGTCAAATAATAAATCTTTTACATATTATGTATCAACTACACAGCAGCCCAACTTTTTTGGCTAATATAGTTACGTGATTGATTTCAATGAATTGTAATACAAAAGTTCATGACAACAAAACCTCATTTCTAGAATACCAGGAAAACGTAGCAAGAAACCCCTGCTTATACATTTGAAGCAACGAAAAACAAAGGTTTAATTACCAATTTGGTCCTCAACCTTTTCTCCATGTTTCAAAATAGTCTCCAACCTTTCAAATGTAGCATTTTAATCCTTAATTTTTTGTTTGTGTCGAAGATGTCGTTGTCATTTAAAGTAGTGGATGGAAAAATCTAAGATGGCAAACAGATAGAATAAAATAATGCTCTCTCTGTCTCTCGGGGAAGGTCCAGTGGCAGATACAGCACTTAATGACTGTTGGAGGTTGTGAAAGTGGTGGTAGTGACGGTGGCAGAGGTGATAGCAGAAGTATAATGGTCATTGCCACTAGCAAGTTTTAGATAGCCAGCCTTGTGACCACCAAGTGCTTGGTAAGAAGAGAATGCCTTGTTGCAAAATGAGCACTTGTAAATAAGCTTGGTGGTTTTAGATGTTGCTGCAAGAGATTACTGGAGGAGTGCAGTGGTGATAACAGCACCATCACAAGCGAGCATGATGAGGCAAAGAGTGAGGTACTCTCCCTCAGTGGGTGGGTTTTCAAAACATTGAGGTTTTGGGCGCTTGTACTTAATTCTTGAATCAAGGCAGTGGAGGTTGACATTGTCAAGGTGCAACTGGGGTGGCTGTGGTTGGAGAGTTGAGAGTTTCTAGATGCATCTCTGTTTGATTCAGAGTTCTAATCTAAACAGATAGCCAAGGGAATACAAAGTCTGAAGAAAGTCAGAAACGGCTAAAATCTAAAAGCAGTGTGAGAGGAGAAGAGAGATTCCTTGATTTGTTGAATATCTACTGCTTTCTTTCTATTTGCAACCACAATATCTAATTAAATGTTGTCCTAGATCTATACCCAATTAAAAGATCTTGCAACTGTAACTACACTATTAGCAACTACAATATCTAATTTAATGTTTTTCTAGGTATATACCCAATTAAAAGATCTTGCACTGTAGTTACATTAATTCAACATTTTTTTAGATCTATTCCTTTTGTAACACACATTCAATTTTTAATCTGTTTTCCTTTACCGTAGTTGACACGATTGAATCTTTCATTTGTACACAATGGGTTGTACATTTTTTGTTCATTTGGGTGTTGATTTTCTTGTTTGTTTTGATTAGTTTCCGTTTCAATTGGATCCATGTAGGATTACTGTAGCTAATTAGATATTGGATTTGGTCAAACACTTTTAACGCAGCTGGGGAAACTAGCTGAGCTTGCATAGCAATTTACCTAAAAGTCCACTCAACAGCACTAAAAGCATTGACCGCAAAAAGACACATGAGCTTGAGTTCAAGGTTGACCTACTAGCGGGAAGCAAAAACCATAGTTTTCTCAGATTAACCCTTCCATTGTAACAAAGTATGTAGGAAAAGGAACGTGAATACCCATTTACCTGTCATAATTCTGTGTTAAAAAAAAATTGGAGTAAATGCCATAAACTTTTTTGAAATGTGTGACTTGTGAATATTGCTAAGAATCATATTGCATTATATAAAGTATCAGCCAGATTGCAAAATTGATCACAATCCTTCAGCTCCTCTAAGTGAAGGTTCCACTAGGCCTGTAATTACGGCTAAACAGAACAAAAACAAACCAAAGGAAGCTCCTCATGGAGCTATTTCTTGTACCTCAAAATTTCAAGTCTGTTGTCCATATACCCTGAACGCTAGAGTGTTTGGCAACATGTCTTGTCTTCAGTTTCACAACCTTTCTTCCCAAAGAATTCCTTAGCCTAATTGCATGTACAAGTACGTCTTCTGGATCCATATTCTTCACACATATCACCCTTTCATTTTTGTTCCCTGTACATTTGGCAAAAAAAATTCTTATTTAACTTCACATGAGAGAGAGAGAGAGAGAGAGATACTTACGGTAAAGTCCTTTCAAATGCGGATGCTGACCACGAATTAGTTGAGTAACAACATCTAGCTGAGGATTTTTCTCTCTAAATGCTGGCAGACGTGACTCCATAAATGCCCTGCCATATTGATTGTTTACTTGTTAATCATTAAATAAGTAAAAGGAGGGAAACCTACATATTATTCTGACAAAATGAACCTTGCTAAATGTCCAGTTTTATCTTCAGGGATCTCAACTAATTACTCATCTCAAAACCTACATATTATTATTATTCTCAGTGGTGCTTGTAGCAGCATTGACCAAAAAGTAGTCAGCAAAAATAGATAAGCCTACTACAAAGAATGGACAGAGTAGAAAGCAAGTATACAGCATAGTAATTGTGCTTCCATCAATTGTTTATAAAACTTGGTTAAAAAGACCAGCCCACTAAAACAGACCCCCCCAAAAAAAATCGAATCACATTATGCACTAGATTTTCGATCTCCAGTGTGGAAAATAAAATGATACAACTCTGATATTTTGACCAAGAACTGGAAAGAGACGGATGGTAAATGGTAGGGGCACTCCTATAATAGCACCTTTGTCAAGATTGATGGAACTAACTGAGAGTGGACACCATTTCTGACACCAATTTCTGGATAGTTTCTTTCTCTTCCACATTACATGTAATTTAATGAATTCTCACCATCACGATACTAAAATATTAACTATAGTGGAAGCAAGGAAAATGGCCGGGATTTCTAACTCCGTGGAAGCAAGGAAAATGGCCGGGATTTCTAACTCTAGGAAGTAACTTACTACTCACCCTTTTTTCAGCCCTCTCAACTTTTAACTCCATGGAAATAGTATACTAGAAACTAAAGCAACTTCATATTCCACCTAAAAACCCTCATCAGGAAGTTAATACCTCTGAAGCACTCATAACTCTAGGAAAAAAAAAAACAACTGTGAACAACCCTGCCTGTAGCCCAATGGGTTCTGAAATAGCATAAAGTGGGACAATCCAAGAATTTGCTATTGGCAACATATAATACTCTGCTCAGTACCCTGAGAAATGCAAATTTAATCTGCTGGAACTCAACCCAGCACCCTGAGAAATGCAAATTCAATCTGCTAGAAAGTATAATAGAAAGACCTGGACTTACATTCCCTTCGCCAACTTGCAAACTACCTTACATCATTGTCCTATGCAAAATTAGAACACACTGACAGTATACACGTTTTAAAGTAACTAGTGGAAGACCCACGCGATGCGCGGATAATATTGTAAGTTGTTATATGAAAAAGTTATGTAAAATGTTGAATATATGTTAAAATAATAAATATTTTAACTGCATGAAGTAACACATTTTTATCAACTCAAACAAAAATTTGTGGTTAAATTTTCAATTAGAATTGCTTGATATAACATTTATCCTTGACTTCACAAATCGTAGATGACTTTAATAAAACAAAACTCACTTGAAGTTAAATAGGGGCAACACTAATAGTCCTTTGAGCAAAATAAATTGTAGTTACATGCTACATCAATACAATTTTCCATCAACGTAACATTTATCTTCGGCTCCACAAATTGTAGATGACTTCAATAAAACAAAAAAGGAAGTACCAACTCACTTTTAGTTAAGGACAAAACTTAGGTACAGTACCTTAGGTGTTGTTCCTTAAGTTCCCCTCTTAAGATTCAGTTATGTGGCTACTTAATTAAAAAATACACTTCCATCTCTTGAGAAAAAATCCACATGACAAAATCTTAATAGAAAAACCTAAGAAACAACACCTAAGTATTGTACCTAAGTATTGCTCTTTAGTTAAATAGGGGTAGTACTAAATGTCACTAAACAAAAAAGAAAAAAAAAATGTGTTGGACTTAGGAAAGTACTAATTGCATATGCTACTTGTGATTAGCTTTTGATGTTTTAAAGCATTAAGCATCACCATGGCACCACAGGTGATTTATCTGTACAAAAATAAAAGGAGGAATATCATTGATATAATCATTATGGAACCAATTACCAAACTTTGTACGATAATTGAAAAGAAAACAAACTTTAAAAATTAACAAAAAAAAAAAAAATATTGAACAAAACTAAAACCAATAAAAGGAAATCAAAAACCTTGATATCGAAGACATGTAACTTACCATATTTGTTTGAGACCCCAACATGGCCATTCACCTCCAGTGTAGCAATATCCCTGTACTTGTGAATTGCAAACACCAACATCAAAACCCATCAAAATTTGCCCACAACTAAAAAAATAGTACCTATACAAAATAAGGGTCCGTTTGGATACAACTTATTTTGCTGAACTGAACTGAACTGAACTGAAAACACTGTAGCAAAATAATTTTTAAATGTGTAAATAGTGCTGTGGGACCCATTTTTAATATTTTTTTAAATAAAGTGTTTATGAACAGTGCGCACACAGTGTGTGAACAGTGCGTGCACTGTTCATGAACAGTGCGCGCTGTCCCTAAAAGCAGGACAACTGCGCAAGTGCAGAGAGAAAGAAAAAGGAGAAAACGCAAACGTGGGACGTGGGACGTGGGACGTGAATCCAAACTCAACCTAAGTTTGACATTAAATCCTTAACATTGACACGTTAAGAAACAAACAAAATAATAAATCTGAGAGCTTTAAAAAATCCATGCATTCTACTTTACTACTTCCATTACCACTTAGAACCAACTCAACTTCGTCCCCTGTGAAGAATTTCAAGCCATTAACCACACACCACAAAAGGTTTCTAAGATCACTCTATTGTGCAAATCGCTCAAATGCAATAAAGTGGAACAAAGCTTAATTAACAGTAAAGTAAAATCACAAAAGTTAAAGATATAGGATAATTTCATCCTATTATTCATTTCTATTAGGGGAAGGCAAAATGAAATAGGAGGTATGTTATCAGAAATCAAATTCTTTAAAATTTTTTATTTTTTTTAACGAAAAAAGAAAGAAAGAGAAACAGCAGAGCGCTTAGGCATTTGAACAAACACTCTGAGTACAAAATACCCATTTAATATTTAAGTAGACAACATAACTATTTAAATAATAAAAAAGGTGAGAAGAAAATAAAAGGTAAAGAATACCTTGAGTTTAGCCAAAAAGGAATGAAATGCAGATCTCAGTTTGATTCGAAACACAGCTATCAGAGACATATATGAGCTTCAAAATAGATTGGCATCAATGGAGGAAGCAAAGGCAGAGTGGGAAAATAAAATTGGAGGTTCACTTCTTCTTTTTTTCATTTTTTTCAGCTATAACAGGTTTTTATAATATGCAAATAATGGGAGAAACTCTTTGATTTCAGAAAAATAAATAAATTATTAGTGCAAGAGTCCAATAAGTTGTATAATTGTCAAAAAGAATACGAAAAAGTGACTGAAGTCCAAGAGACTAAAAATGGTGAAATCTTTTAATCTTCAGAATTTATTGAAACCGTTAACTACATTGAGACTCCATATTGTAGTTTTGAAAGGAGCAAAACGTGGGAACAATCAATTGTTAAACTCTCATCTAAACGTGGGAAAAATAAATTGTTCTTATTTTATTATTAATAGAATTAGCTTGTGTTGTAATTTGCTCTAGTTTTTCATGTTAATGGGCTTTTTTCTTTAATGAAATTTAAAACATTTTGGAGAATAGTGGGAAGAAGTTAGTGATCAAGGCTAAATGTAAAATTAGAGTGCCACTTGGCAGAACCTTATGCTCTATTGCATGAGGTCTCTACTTTTATATATATATTGATTGATTATCTTTCCAAGACACAAGAGAGAGAGAGAGAACAAAATATAGAGAAATTTTTCTACTCATCTACCCAACCAAAGAAAAAACAGTTCTACAGTGTCGGGCATAACACATAAATATGTTTGTTTAGTACACATCACTGTCACCCAAAATAATTTGTTTTTAGCAACTAACAAATTTCGTTAACACACCCAAAAAAAAAAAAAAAAAAAATCTACAATTCAGATCAAACCAAGAAGAATTTCCACACAAATTAATTTGGTTTTTAGCCTAAAATTGTGTCCATTTACAAACATCCATTTCAACTTAAGATGCTTCATCTTGTTCAATAAATCATCAGAAATGGCAATACATTAATCCGCAAACAAAATTTTCAAAGAATCTATTATAATAGAGCAAATTACTGCATCCATGTAAAAGCTAAGGCATTCTCACTTCAATCAATTTCATCTTAAGATATAAATCTACAACAATTAATATATATATATAAAGCATACCTGATACCCCTGCTACTTCCCCCCCAGTCAGAAAAGCTCAGAACCAGCTTTTGAAGTTGCCATGCACCTCTCAAAGCCATCTCACTTCAAAACCAATACAACAACATAAAAAAAAAAATATTATTAACATTGAAACCAAAATAATAAGAATAATAAATTAGTTTTGAGGATTTAAACTTTAATATAACTTTTCCTATCATCGTAATCATAATATTTATTTTCTATGCTTGATTTTAATACAAAGGTAAGGAATTTAAGTGCTTCATACAAAAACCTCATAGTTGAACCTGAATTTTTTAATTATAATTATATTTACAACAAATTTTCTTTTAGATTACTTTCAAAATCAAATCTTGTAGAGGATTTTTACTGGTTTTTATTAGATTATTGCTTCTATTTGGTTGCCAAAAAAGTGAAACAAAAATATCCCTTTTCCTAGGGTTATTTTTTGTTTAGATAATTTGAAAAAGTCAAAAGCTTGCTTTCTTCTCATGTTGTTTTACACCACTTAATAACAACATAATTGGGTTGCCACGACAAAACTCACATAATTCGTTTAATAAATGGGTCGTGTTGGGTTAACTTAGCTAATACCAATTTTCATAACTCTAAGTAGAAGAGTGCAGTAACACAGTGAGTCAAGGTTATATTTATAAATGTGATTAAACCAAGGACTAATTACCAACACCAAGCAAGGACATGAGGACACATTAGTAACCTGGTTTTAAAGGCTTAAGTAAGTTATTGATATCAGACAACACAATATTAACAATTGCATAGTATTGACACCAAGTTACAATAGATTAACAATGGCATCATTCTGTAATAAAATATTGGTCAGAGATAATGTGAGCAATAATTTAGCTGACTTAATTTTAATTAAATGATTTCAAAAAAAAAAAAAACTCATGCCCCATTGCTACCAAATACCACACCACAGCCATTTATTATTGACATGTTTTTTCTGTTTCACTTAAAAATGGAGTTAGAACCATAAAACAAAGCAAAATGTGGCGAGAACTAATATTTTCAAAGCACAGCTCTTCCTCATCACCCCTTTATTCAAACCAAAACTGAGAAACTACAAAAAAATTAATAAATAAAAGAAAGAAAAATTGGCATTGTTAAACAAACAGAGAGAGGGAACCTTGATGTTGGCAGAGTTAGAGGTTACGGTGGTTGGTGGTGCGATGGTGACTGGTAGTGGCAAAGCAGTGGCTTGTTTCTATGATAGTGGCTGGTGGCAGAGAAAGTTGGCTGTGGTTGCTGGTGGCTAGTGGTGGTGAGTGAGGGTGAGAGAGACGAATGTAAAAGAGAGGGGGACTAGTCCCTAAATTTTAACAAAATTTATTTTTCATGCGTAAGGGCATCCACAGCAGTGGAGTAATAATTATAGCTATTTGGCTCCACAAAAACTCATTTTATCTATTTTATCACACACATGCTAAAGCAGTAGATTTGCTTTCAACACAATAAAATAATATTATCATTATAATAAAATAATATATATCTAGTATCCACAATCAGCTATTTATTATTTTATTCTCACTATTCATCTTCTCTCCGTCTTCTCCCTCTCTTCCCTCTCTTCAACCCACAGCCCCTTACAGCACCACCACCACCACTACCACCAGTCCACAACAGGAAAGAAAAAACCACAGAAAAACTCATTAAAATAATAATAAAAACATCCATAGATAAAAATTAAAAAATTAAAATTAAAATTTTAAAAAAAAAAAAAAAAAAAAAAAACACAGCGTAACAGATCGGCGATGGAGCTAGCACCCCAGACCACCATCAAACCCACCATCTGAGCTTGATCGAGATAGAAGAAACAAGACCAAGAGGCACAACACCCACCGACCCATGCCATCGCCGATTGCCAATCAACCATCGCCGAATCAAACCCAGACCACCGTCGAACCAAACCAGCCATCACCGACCCACTGACCCACACCATTGCCGATCACGCCATGAGACTGAGTCTGAGGAAAAGCTGGGGTGGCAAATAGGCGGGTTTGGGTGGGTTTGGGGTTGGCATAATTGGGTTGGGTATATAAAACCCATTTACCCATTTAAAACCCATTTAACTAATTGCTTCTAACCCAAATCCAACCCAACCCAATTATTATGGGTAAACCCCAACCCACCCAATTACCCAATTATCAAAATTACCAAAATGCCACTAAAGTGAAAATGACCAAAGTACTTTAAAATCCTAAAAAATGACCAAAATACCCTAAAACCTAAAAATGACCAAAATACTCCCAAAACCCAAAAAAATGACCAAAATACCCCCAAAACCCAAAAAATGACCAAAATACCCCCTGAAACCCAAAAATGACCAAAATACCCCCGAAACCCAAAAAATGACCCAAATACCCCCGAAACCCAGAAAATGACCAAAATACCCCCGAATCCAAAAAATGATCAAAATACTCCCGAAACTAAAAAATTACCAAAATGCCCCCGAAACCCAAAAATGACCAAAATACCCTCAAAACCCAAAAAATGACCAAAATACCCCCTGGAACCTAAAAAATGACCAAAATACTCCCAAAACCCAAAAAATGACCAAAATACCCCCAAAACCCAAAAAATGACCAAAATACCCCCTTGAACCTAAAAAATGACAAAAATACTTCCGAAACCTAAAAATTACCAAAATAATCTCGAAACCTACAAAATGACCAAAATACCCTTAAAACCCAAAAAATGACCAAAATACTCCCGAAACCTAAAAATTACCAAAATACCCCCAAAACCCATAAAATGACCAAAATATCCCCAAAACCAAAAAATGACCAAAATACCTCCGAAACCTAAATATGACCAAAATACCCCTAGAATCCAAAAAATGACCAAAATACCCCCCCCAAAACCCATAAAATGACCAAAATACCCCCAAAACCCAAAAAATGTCTAAAATACCTCCAAAACCTAAAAAATTACTAAAATACTTCTGAAACCTAAAAAATGGCCAAAATAACCTCGAAGCCTAAAAATTGACCAAAATAACCCTGAAAACTAAAAATGATCAAAATACTCCCGAAACCTTAAAAATGGCCAAAATAATCACGAAGCCTAAAAATTGACCAAAATAACCACAAAACCTTTAAAATGGCCAAAATAACCACGAAGCCTAAAAATTGACCAAAATAACCTAGAAACCTAAAAATGACCAAAATAGCCCCTAAACCTAAAAACGACCAAAATACCCCTGAAACCTAAATACGACCAAAATAACCCCTAAACCTTAAAATGACCAAAATATCCTCAAAACCTAAAAAAATGACCAAAATACCCCGAAACCTATAAAATGACAAAAAAGCCCCTTAAACCTGTAAGTCGATAAAAATACACCCTAAACCTAAAAAATTACCAAAATCCCCCGTAAAACTAAAAAATCAACAAAATATTCCCTAAACATAAAAAATGACCAAATTACCCCATAAACCTAAAAAATGATTCAGATACCCCAAACGCCTATTTTGGTAATTTTAGAGGTTTCGGATGTATTTTGTTCATCTTACAGGATTAGTTGTATGTTGGTCATTTTAGATATTTTTAGGGGTATTTTGGTCGTTTTATAGGTTTAGAGGTATTTTGGTCGTTTTAGAGGCTTTAGAGTATTTTTGGTAATTTTAGAGGTTTCACGTTGTTTGTGGCCATTTTAGAGGTTTTGGGTTTATTTGGGTCATTTCAAAGGTTTTGGGGTATTTTCGTCACTTTAGAGGTTTGAGGGTATTTTGGTCATTTTTTAGGTTTTAGGGGTATTTTGGTCACTTTTTAGGTTTAGGGGGTATTTTGGTCATTTTATAGTTTTAGGGGGGTATTTTGGTCATTTTTAGGTTTCAGGGTTATTTTTGTCAATTTTTAGACTTCGGGGTTATTTTGGTCATTTTTAGGTTCCAGAGTTATTTTGGTCATTTTTGGGTTATTTTGATCAATTTTTAGGCTTCAAGTTTATTTTGACCATTTTTTAGGTTTCGGAGGTATTTTGGTCATTTTTTAGGTTTCAGGGTTATTTTGGTTATTTTTTAGGCTTCAGGGTTATTTTGGCCATTTTTTAGGTTTTAGAGGTATTTTGGTAATTTTTAGGTTTCGGAGGTATTTTGGTTATTTTTTGGATTTTAGGGGTATTTTGATCATTTTTAGGTTTCAAGGGTATTTTCGTCATTTTTTGGGTTTCAGGGAGTATTTTGGTCATTTTTTGGGTTTTAATGACATTTTGGTCATTTTTTGGATTTCGGGGGTATTTTGGTCATTTTTGGGTTTTAGGGACATTTTAGTCATTTTTTGGGTTTCTGGGGTATTTTGGTAATTTTTAGGTTTTAAGGTATTTTGGTAATTTTTTAGGTTTCGGGAGGTTTTTGGTCATTTTTTGGGTTTTGGGGGTATTTTGGTCATTTTGTAGGTTTTAGGGTTATTTTGGTCATTTTTAGGTTTATGTGTTATTTTGGTTATTTTTTAGGTTGAGGGGGTATTTTGGTAATTTTAGTGGTTTGGGAGTTGGGTGATTTGTAGAAATGGTACTTAGATCATAATTGGATTTAATTGGGTACCCAATTAAAACCCAATAAACATTAGTGTTAATTGGGTTTAATTGGGTTAATACTCATTTAACCCAACTAATAATTGGGTGGGTTTGGGTCTCTTTTAAGTGGGTGAGTTTGGGTGGGCAAATGGGTTTGAGTTGATTTTGCCACCCCTCGGAAAAGGAAAGAAGAGAGAGAGAGAGAGAGAGAGAGAATATTTTAATGAAAAGGAGTGAAAAAAAAGTTAAATAAATTTTTTTTTTTTTTTTTTTTTTTTTTTTTTTTTTTTTAGCTTTAGAGCTACAGTGCACATCTATAGATAGATGTGCATTGTAGCTGAATAGGTAAAAATTATACATATAGCTCCACTTGCTGCAAAATGATTTTAGGAATTTGAGAAGCTAAAAATACCAATATAGTTTTTTAGCACCACTACTGTAAATGCTCTAAACTTTTAAAACTTTTATTTTTCATCCCAAAATTATTAAAACATTGTACTTTCTATCACTTTATTAAAAGTTTTTTTTTAATCATTCTTAAATTATTTGAAAACAAAATTTTAATAAAGTTTAGAAACCAAAATAATATTTTAACCCCAAAAAATTTGACACTGATAGGAAGATTGTTAATGATATATAAAAAAGTAATGTTAGTATTGGATTTAAATGAAAACCAATAAAAACTTACTAACTCAAATAGTGTGAAAAGATTGTCAAATTTTTTGTTTATGTGGCATTACTCCTTGAGAAAATTCGTGGAGACAAATTTTGTGTCACAACTTTTGCTAAAATCCTTATGTAGTTGGTTATGACTTATAAGCGATAGGGAAAAATATATAAATTTATATGAAAGTGATAAACAATCACTCACAGTTTACCACATTAGAATTGCAATATAAGTTGTGGTAAAACGACGCATTTCACTTAGAAAAGTTGGGAAAGGCTATGAAATTTGTGTAAATTTTGTGTCACAACTTTTGCTACTAACTTTATGCTAAAGTGGTTGGCTATGAGCGGTAGAAAAAAAATGATGTATCTATGTGAAAGTGATAAACAACCACTCATAATTTACCACGCTAAAATTGCAAAAATTGTGGTAGAACTCCTTACTCAATTCATTTCACTAACAAAAGTTGAGAAAAATTCTGAAATTCTATGCGTAAATTCCATGATTCTAGACTTTTGGATTTGCTAGCTTAATAATTCCACAAAAGAAGAAAAAAAAAAGTACATATAAATTATACATGTTATACATGAAATATTAAATTAAATTAAATCACTTATAAATTAAGTGTGAAATTAAGTGTATTTTGGATTAGATCTTTGTTGAAAATTTATTATTTAGGCTAAAATGCAAAACTAACCCTCTAACTTTTTTCAGATTTTATTTCAGTCCTCTAACTTTACTTTCGTTCATTTCAGTCGTCTAAGTTTCAGATTTATTCAATTAAAGCCTTTCCGTTAACTTTAGTTAAATTTTTTTGGAAAACAAAAAAAGCTAGAAAATATTTTTCAATCATTAATTAAATTTTTTTAATTTAAAAAATTTGAAGGAAATTTATAAAATTGAAAAATTAACCACAACATATAATAAAAATTGATCGAAAGGTCTTAATTGAATAAACTTGAAAATTAAAGGACTGAAATTAAATATGAAAAACCTTAGAATGTTGGTTTTGCATTTTACCCTATTATTTATTTGCTAAAAGTTGACAAAATTATAGTTGTACTTAAACAATTGAGGTTTTTTTTTTTTTTTTTTTTTTTCTTTAAAGTTCTACATAAGCAAATAAGTTAAATAACTAAAAGGATAAAAAAAATATTTTAAAAAACTAATCCAAACTCATACAATATAAGCATATTTAAAATCATATTTATATATACACACACACACATATATATATAATATTAGTGTGAAAAATACAAATATATAATATGTTAGATAAAGGGAAAAAAAGTTAATCAAAAATAAAATCTATAATTTACTTACTCTAAAATTAAAAACATTTTCATTTATAAATGGAAATTTTATTATAATTTTAATACACAAAATTACATTGAAAATGAGTCAAAGAAAAAAAAAATTAGTTTAAATTTTATAATAGACGCTTGACGAGCGAGTAAGGTCGAGTACGAGTTTGATCTAGCTGGGTTGAGTCAAAATCGAGTACAGATCAATAACTTATCAGTCCAAAATAGGTTGGTACTCCTGTTACCAATGCCTCACCTTTTCATTGGATTCATAAAATAGGTTGGTACTCTTGTTGTTTCACAATTTAATCTATAAATCTACAACAAATAACATATATATTAATATATAAAGCATACCTGGTGCCCCTACTACTTTCTGCCAAATCAGAAAAGCTCAGAACCAGCTTTTGAAGTTGCCATGCACCTCTCAAAGCCATCTCACTTCAAAACCAATACAACAACATAAAACAATAATATTATTAACATTGAAACCAAAATAATAAGAATAATAAATTAGTTTTGAGGATTTAGACTTTAATATAACTTTTCCTATCATCATAATCGTAATATTTATTTTCTACGCTTGTTTCTAATACAAAGGTAAGGAATTTAAGTACTCATACGAAAACCTCATAGTTGAACCTGAATTTTTTTTTTTTTTTTATAATTATATTTAGAACAAATTTTCTTTTAGATTACTTTCAAAATCAAATCTTGTAGAGGATTTTTACTCTTTTTTATTAGATTATTGCTTCTATTTGGTTGCCAAAAAAGCGAAAAAAAAAAAAAAAAAAAAAATTCCTTTTCCTTTGGTTATTTTTTGTTTAGATAATTTGAAAAAGTCAAAAATTTGCTATCTTCTCATGTTGTTTTACACATCTTAATAGCAACATAATTGGGTTGACACGACCTGTTAGCTAATACCAATTTTCATAAATGAGTCAAGGTTATATTTATAAATGTGGTTAAACCAAAGACTAATTACCAACACCAAGCAAGGACATGAGAACACATTAGTTAGTTATTGAAATCATAAAACACAATATTAACAGTGGCATAGTAGTGACACCAAGTTACAATAGATTAACAATGGCACCACTCTGTAATAAAATATTGGTCAGAGATAATGTGAGCAATAATTTTGCAGGCTAAATTTTAATTAAATGATTTCAACCAAAAAAAAAAAAAAACTCATGCCCCATTGCAACCAAATACCACACCACAGCCATTTATTATTGACATGTTTTTTCTATTTCACTTAAAAATGGATTTAGAACCATAAAACAAAGCAAAATGTGGCAAGAACTAAAATTTTCAAAGCACAGCTCTTTCTCATCACCCCTTTATTCAAACCAAAACTGAGAAACTACAAAAAATTAATAAACAAAAGAAAGAAAGAAAATTTGGCATTGTTAAACAAACAGAGAGAGGGAACCTTGATGTTGGCCATGTTAGAGGTTACGGTGGTTGGTGGCGCGATGGTGACTGGTAGCAGCAAAACAGTGGCTGGTGGCAGAGAGAGTTGGCTGTGGTCTCTGGTGGCTAGTGGTGGCGAGCGAGGGTGTGAGAGACAAATGTAAAGGATAGGGGGACTAGTCCCTAAATTTTAACAAAATTTATTTTCATGCCTAAACCTTTAAAACTTTTATTTTTCATCCAAAAACTATTAAAATGTTGTACTTTCTATCACTTTATTAAAAGTTTTTTTTTTTTTTTTTTATCATTATTAAATTATTGAAAACAAAATTTTAATAAAGTTTAGAAACCAAAATAATATTTTACCCCAAAAATTTGATGCTAATATGGAGATTGTTAATGATAAATAAAAAAGTAATGTTAATAGTGGGTTTTGATGAAAACCAAAAAAAGCTTACTAACTCAACTAGTGTGAAAAGATTGTGTAAAATTTTTTGCATTCGTGGCATTACTCCTTGAGAAAATCCATAGAGACAAATTTTGTGTCACAACTTTTGCTAAAATCCTTATGTGGTTGGTTATGAGCGATAGGAAAAAATATATAAATTTATATGAAAATGATAAATAACAACTCACAGTTTACCACATTAAAATTGTTATAAAAGTTGTGGTAGAACTACTCAAACGACTCATTTCACTTACAAAAGTTGGGAAAGGCTATGAAATTTGTGTAAATTTTGTGTCACAACTTTTGCTACTATCCTTATGTTAATGTGGTTCGCTGTGAGCGGTAGAAAAAAAAAATGATGTATCCATGTAAAAGTGGAAAACAACCACTCATAATTTACCACGCTAGTATTGCAAAAATTGTGGTAGAACTCCTTGCACAATTCATTTCACTTACAAAAGTTGAGAAAAATTCTGAAATTCTATGCGTAAATTCCGTGATTCTAGACTTTTGGATGTACTAATAATGGGTTCTAAGATGGAGAGGGTTAGCAGTTTTTTGGGGAGAGATAAACAAGAGAAAAGAGAGGAAGCACCAAGGGGTAAGCTCAGCACTACTAAGCTTGAGTCTTCTTGGGAAGCACAAACATAGGGTAATAGAATACAAATTGGGTCTGAAGCACCTTCTCTTGGGCTGTTGGGTTGGCTTTATGAGGTTTTCCCATTGTATGAAATTCCACACCCATCTTAAACAAGTAAATTGGGAGCTTAATTCAAAAATTCTTTTGGTACTTTGGGCTAGGCACCACAAAATGGATTATATGATTGTAATTTGTTGAATCATTGTATTTATCTCCAAAAAGCATATGAAAAATATTTCTGTAATTTTGTTGTAAAATTGTAAAATATAAACGAATTTGTGTGCCGTTATTTACTCATTTTCATATTTTCTATCAATTTTTAAAACGTACTTTTGTTAAAGATGTCAAATTATATTCATCTATATATTTATCATATTATATATACACATACTGTATTTTACTAATTATGACCAAATAGCCATTTTCTAATAAATAATTATTCTCTACATCAAAAAAAAAAAAAAAAAAAAAAATTCTCGGTTTATCAAAATGTTGCTAACAATAAATAGAGATCCATTAGATTATATTTTACATTCTTAAAACTAGTTCCGAGTGCTAAATGTGCCCTTAGTATTGATTCTATTCAAATGAGTGATTATAGCTTAGTGGAGAGGACTTAGTATGTATATATTAAAAAAAGGAGAGGACTTACTTGTTCCTAGTTTATCACGTGTGAATATTACAAATCACTGTCACAATAACTTTTTATATTTGGTTAATCTTTTGAAAATATCATAGTTGGATTACAAGTTTTTTATAACATGCATGTTAATTATTTAGTTAATTAGATTTTATTTATCATTTTATCCATTAAATCATATTTTATGTATAATTTTAAAATATAAAAATAAATAAATATCTTAAAAAAAATAAGAAATTATACCATGTACCACAACAATTGTAACGTATTAATTGAAGCCTATGAGTTGCAAAACAAAAGGCACTTTAGTTCTAGGGAGAAAAAAACACATTTCTATAACATGTCAATTTATATAACATGTCAATTTATAAAATGGCTAGTATTCAATCTCAGATATGCATTATTTTTCAAGATTGACATAAAATTCTCTGTTCTTTGTAATTGCCTAGATATGAGGATAACAAAAAATAAGGTTTAGATAAAAGACTATTTATAATGGGTTTGATTTTCTGTCCTCATGAATTTTATCCATTTTAGACTTTATAATATCACGTGCAACTCAAGTTCCTTTAAAAAAAAAAGCTCTGCCACCGCATTTTCTTTCCCTGAGCCCACTTTTCCTACTGCTAGAAATTGAAATCATATTTCAATTATACCAAATTTTTCAGAGAAATACAATCTTCGTAACATTTTTATAATACTTTTATAACAAATTTTAAGTTGTAAGTTGTTACTAATTCTAATTTGAACTTATCACCAAAATTATTTTTTTGCTTACCAATAATAGGCAGTAACAATTTGCTACTTAAAATTTATTATGAAAGTGTTGTAAATATAGTCTTTCTCAATTTTCCACATTTCACACCACTTCCACCGGTTTTGGATTCTTTCATCTTTCCTACCTTATACGCATTTTACCTTGCAAGTTTTGCTTGAACAAGGTTTCAATCGTAGTGCTTCTTCTTCTCTACTATTTTACTAACTTACTCCTCCACCTTTTGCTTATTTTTCCTGCCTTTTTTGTAAGTGCCATTTGAGGATAGAGGCACTTGCACAATTGCACACAATATAAATTCTCTTGTTTGATTCCAAAGCACAATAAGCCTAAGCATGATATTATCACGAAATGTAGCATTGTTCTAAGCATGAGATTACCATGAATTGCTTGGGATAGTCGAGGGACAGGTATTGGAGGCATTTAGTCAAATTCTTTTTGCTTAATTCCTTAAACCTCCTTATAGTTCAATTCAAAGGTTTTAGTTTGCATATGGCATTAGCTTAAAAAGACATATTTTCTTACTATTTAGCTTATTTTTGCTACTATTCAGTTTATTTTTGATACTATTAATAGGTTCTACTGTACTATTTTAGCTACCATTTAGCTTTATTTATAGTACTTTCAGCAAAAAGTTTTCAGTTTCAACTAAATAAGTTATTTCCAAACAGACTCTTATGTTCAATTGCCTAAAAATTCAAGAGAGAATGATACATTTCACCTAAAATTAGAATTTAGAAGACAAGAATATGGCACCAGGCAGACTTGGTTGCTCTCTAACTGACAAATTAACACTCCTTAAACCTCATTTCATCCAGCCACTAATTAAAATGCAAGCACAACCAGCATGGATTAAAAATATGAGAGGGAAATGTGAACATTATAAATAAAAGAAATAGCAACTTCATTTCAAATTCTTTTTAGAATCAATTTGAACAAACTCCAATTCAATAGGTCAATGCATACGTGTCTCAGAAAAACGCAATTCATTTTAAGTAATTATATATTTATATAATACTACAAGTCTTTCAAAGCTCTGGTCCTCTGGAACATGAATTCATACGCATATAACCTTCAACTTCAACTACCAGTCTACCATTTGGTGAGTAGCGTTTAGTTTTTCAGCAAATATAGTTAATATATAATGGGGCTGCCTAACCAAATTTCACATACAATGTCATGATTTATGCAGTTGGTCAACCAACCCATTAAAACTTATTTTCAAAACTTCCAGAATATTTCAACTTTTACCGAACATCTCTCCATTCCTCTGTTCTCCTCTTCTTGATCCAAGAATAACTGGGGGCGGTTTCACATTGAAGGCAGGACTACCTGACCTAGAAAAAAATTTTATATATAAATTTTTTTTTTTAAATTATGATTTTTTTACTCTATAAAAAATTTTTAACCACCCAAAATTTTTTTAGACCCAACATAATTACATTTTAGACAAAATTTGGCACCAAACTTAGTTGTAAACTAAAACTACAAGCCTACAACTCCACTCAAAAATTTTATTATTATTATTATTATTATTATTATTATTATTGAATATGAATTTTGACAAATCTACTTTGAATTACATTTTCTTCTTTTATCCTCCATACTTGCAAAATTTGAAAAAAGTCAAAGATTAAAAGCTATGTTATCAATCAAATGTTTAAATTTCAAATTTTTATAGTCCAAAATTATACATAAAAAATAAGTTTATGAATCGAATAGTAAATAACATCCACACTTAGCATAAATTTTGATATGTGTTTTAAAAACATAAAGAACATATAATTCAATAGTTAGATTTTCAAAATATGTAATCATATTAATTGTTTTAGTGACAGTTGAAGTCTTAAGTTATAAATAAGTTTGTAGCCAAACTTTGGTTCTTTTAAAAATATATCAGGCCCTTACAAACCAAAAAAGAAAAAGTCATAAAAAAATGTTATTGAACTAAATTTTTGAAAGAGGTGTAACTTGCAGCATTAATAATAAGACTATAGTAAGGTTGAATTTAATCAACCATCTTATTATCTTTATTCCGTGCCAAATTTTCTTGTATTTTAGCAATTAGTAACCCTGTATTTAGGTAGGATTCTTGTAAGGGTAGTGTGTGAGAAGATGTGAAAAAATGCTCAAGATTGTGCAAGGATGCAGAGTTTCGCGGCTAGGACTCACGGGTGACTCGCGACTGGGAGCCGCCAATTGCAGGCACGTGAGAAGCACACAAGGGAGGTGAAGGGTCACACCAGCTATCGCACTACAGGACAAAAGTCCCAAGCTGGCCAGGCCGTTAATTCGCGGCTGGAACTCGCGACTCAGACCAGTCGCGAGGCCAAGCCGCCAAACCATCCTGTTTGAGAAAAACTGACCCTTCGCATTCCTTTCTCACCCTATTATATATAGACCCTTATACCCACCAAATGTAGAGAGCTTCCAGAGAGACTTTTGTGAGAGAAACCCTAAAGAAAAACAAGATTGATTCATCCACAATCTTTACCTTAGAGACTCTTCAAATTCCTCTACTCTCTTCTTCTCCATTGTTACATCCTTGAGAGGTTCTTGACCAAATCCTTTTCTCACCATACCCATATCAGAGAGAATGTTCATTTAGTGCTTTTGGGAAGCAGTTAGGAAGGAACCAATTCACATTGGTTGATGCTATGGGCTATAGCGGAATCCAGTAAGCCAGAGAAAAAAAAGGTTCGGCGCAACCTCGTTGGAGTAAAAAGTTTAGAGGGCTTAGGTACATTGGATAGATTAGGCTTGGAGGGTCTTCTGCTGTTTATGTATCCCAACTACATTCTTTAGTGGATTATTTACCGCTTGGATGGCGGCGGAGAGGTTTTAAGCCGAGAGCTTCGATTTTCTCTTCGATAACACATTGTGTATTGTCCCTGTGTTTGCATCTTCCTTCCCTTTATCTTTACCTTATATTTACTGTTGTGGATGTGTTTATATTTGGCTTAGATTGTTTATCAATTTTGTGATTGGCTTATGTTCATGTTCCGCACATTAATTGTTTGACAATAAGCTTAAATTGATAATTTGTAATTTTGGGTCTAAACGTTCAAGGGTGTTTCATACTCATTTTGAACATTCAATTGGTATTAGAGCAGGTACACTTGTTGTGGTTTAAATACCTAAGTGTGATCCCTAACCTCCTTTGAGATGGATAGGTCTCAATCTCTTAATGTACCACCATTTTTTTTATGGTAATAATTATGCATTTTGGAAAGCCCGTATGAGGGCGTTTTTGTGTTCTACTGATGATGCTGTGTGGGATGCAATTGAAGTAGGTTGGACAAGACCGAAGGCTGCCAAATCCACTTGGGATAAGGCTGCTCTCGTGGCGGCTAATGCAAATAGCAAAGTCTTGAATGCTATTTTCTGTGATGTCTCTCCAGAAGAATTTCATAGGATTTCACATATCACCATTGCTAAGGAAGCATGGGAAATTCTAGAGACAACTTATGAAGGGACTAAGAAAGTGAAGAACACCAAACTTCACATGTTTACCACTCGCTTTGAGGAGCTAAAGATGAGTGAGGATGAGTCTTTTGATTCGTTTTACAGTAAGTTGAAAGAAGTGGTTGTTGGGAAATTCAATTTGGGGAAAAATTTGGAGAACTCGAAGATAGTAAGGAAGATCCTTCGATCACTACCAGAGAGTTTTCGTGCCAAAGTTACAGCCATTAAAGAGAGCAAAGATCTTGACGACATTAAAGTTCAAGAGCTGGTTGGTTCCTTGCAGACATATGAATTGTCCTAGCCCACACAGAAGAAGAGTAAATCACTTGCTTTTAAAACAATTGATGAGAGAGGAGTGTCTTATGACTCTACGAATGAGGATGCAGTAGATAAAGATGTGGCGTATCTTGTAAAGAACTTCCAGAAATTCTTAAAACTCAAAAACAGTGGGAAATCTGAAGACAATAGAAAATTTCAGAGTTCCGGAAAGAAAAAGAAAGAGACCAGAAGAAAAGAGAGTAGAGATTCTCAATTTTCACAAGGAATTACATGCTTCGAATGTAATGGACATGAGCACTTCAAAAATGAATGTCCCAATTATTTGAAGTCGAAGGGAAAGGCCTATGCCACTACTTTAAGTGATTCGGACTCATCAAATTCTGACTCTGAGGACAGCTATGGTGGAGAAGGAAACTACTCCGCATTTATGGCTATTGAGCATATTGAGTCTTCGGAGGACCTGAATCAACTTGTACAAGAACTTGGAGAATACAGCGATGATGAATCCTTAGGGATTGTTGAGGAATCAGACGCTGAAGAGAATAAAAATATAGCTAGTCTTCAAGAGAATTACACCTTACTTCTTGAGAGATCGAGAAAGTATACAAGGGTGGCAAAAGCGGCTGTGAAGAAGATGAAGAAAGCTGATGAGGACTACAAAAATCTCCTGGCCAGATATAAGGAGGCAAAGTGTGAAATTGAGACACTAAATGGTGAGCTATCGGAAACTTATACCAAAGTAAGATTTCTTGAGCAAGAGGTGGTGCAAACACAAGCCAAGATAGAAAGGGTCTCCTCTAAGAGGCTGGAAGATGTTATTTCATATCAAAAACACTTCTCAGATAAGTCCGGGTTGGGTTATACCGGAGGGAGTAGCTCATCTGCCAATGTCACCAAAGAAGTGAAATTTGTAAAGGCCATAGAGACGGTTGTAGAAGAGCCTATTCCTGAGAAAGTTAAGACTGAACAGAAAAAGAAGGTGGCTGATCAACGGGTGTTTAATAAGTCTCGTAATCAATCAGAAGCCAGAATTAAAACTAGAGGAAGATCTCTTCCAAGACCACAACAAGGCCCTAAAACGAATTATGTTTGTCACTATTGCGAATTGCAAGGACATACCAGACCCAACTACTAGAAGTTGAGAGCATTGAACAATACAAGCTCTCCTCGGTCATGAGGAAGAAGAAATGACAAGAGGTCTTGGGGTGGTGAACAACCAAGAAGTCAGAACAGTGATTCTGGAATGATGGACGTAATGAAGATGATCGGTGCCTTCACAAATTGCCTAGAAAGCTTCACACGAAGGTTTGAAAGTCCTAACTCTCGTACCCAATCCGTCAAGAATATCAGCCCAATCGCACGTGACGTGTGGATGACGAAGGGTACTCATGCATAAGCATTACAACATGTCCATGCATTAATACTTCCCATATTTTGTGTATATGCTTGGTTGTTTGCTTCTTGCAAATTTTAGTTGAAAATTTTGTTTGTAAGTGTTTGTTTCTAATATTTTTGTTGTTGTTTTGTTTTGATCAACCTTTATTGTTTTTGTGTCAAAAATCCAAAAACACATAAAAAGTAGAAAATCCAAAAAGTTTGATCGACTTTGTTGAGTCTTGTCTCAAAGCATGTTTTGCCTTGTACCTTTGTACTAATGGCTTTGTGCATCTACGAGCTTAACTTGTTCCCTATGCACTCATATCATTGTGGGAGAAATTTTGAAATCTATGTGACTGTTGTAAATAGATCTTCAACCTTGTCATGAATGATTAGTGAATGGTCTTGTTGATCTTGAGACATGCATAGACTTATGCCTATATATCTTCCCACTGTTTATTTTTTTGTTTTTGTTTAAAAGAGCTCTCTAAATGTAAATTTCCAAATGAAAAGAGATATAGAGCTGCCAAAGCATGTCGCAAATATTAGTATTCGACTAGGAAAAAGGGAAAGTGACCAAAATAAAATGTGTGATGCCCAAAAAGCCAAAGGCTAACTCATCAATTGAAATATCAAAAATTTCAAGCATCAATCTCACAATGAGATGTATTGATTCAAAAAGTTCAAATGATATGATGTGTTTAGAGCCAAATGAAAAGCTACAAGAAATGTAATCAAGTTTATGTGGGAGGTCATATATGCATGTTTCTATAATTGAGATAGGTCACATTATCTAGTGCTAATTGTGGATATCTTGATTGAATTGATCATTGAAGCTTCACATTAGACTAAGGACTATCTCATGTTTGATATCCACACACAACACACAAGTCTATGTTCAATGAATGCCATATTCATTTGTGTGATTGTACTTGATTAAATATGGTTTTCACATGCTCAATCTTTGTTTAATCAAACACAAAAAGATTTTTGAGTGTTTTAGCTGTTTTTGGAAAGTATTTTATTTTTACAAAAATGTCAAAATTTCAAAAACAATTTTGCCATGTTTTGGCGACTCAGTTGCGAGTCAATCCAATCGCATGCACCAGTCGCATGCTTGCGGGTCTATCTTGGCGACTTGCTGGTGGGTGGAAGGTCCAGTCGCGAGGGGTACACAGAGATTTTTGCAGCTTAGCTCGCGACTTCCTCGCGAGTAGACGTTCCAGTCACGAAAAACACTTAGAAAATTTTTCAAAATTTTTGGTTTCAAAGTGTTTTGCGACTTAACTTGGCCACTTACTTCAGTCGCAAAAAACACGTATTTTGCATTTTAAGGTCAGTTTTCAAAAACTTTCCAATTTTTCCCTCGAAATTTAGTGACTGTTCATTGTCTTCACCATTTCACTCTTTGAAACTCACCGTGTCTTTCTTCGAAAAACCTCAATTTCTACACCATTTTCTCTTCAATCTTCAAGAAAAAGGTATGGCTTTTCTCTCTCTCACTTCAGATTTCATGATTTTGATGTTATGTTCTTGAATCTGTGAGTTGTGATCTTGGTTTGAGATTTAAGGGGTTCGTACATGGGTTTGATCAAAATATTGGGTTTGGTTAATTGGGGTTGGTTATTTTTGTTACTAAATATATCTGTTATCATGATTAAGTATCATTGGTCTAGTATTGGTTCTAAGCCTTGCTGTTTGATTGATTTCATACCTATTGGTTATAAGTGTTTTGGTTTTTCTTTGCATATGAGTTTGGATTTTTCAGTATGGTTAAGTTTTTGGTTTGTGTGGCTAGCATTGCTTTGATTCTAAGTCACCATGTTATGAGTGTGTTGCTACCTTGGGATTTAACTTGCACAGTCCATATTCATTCAGACATGTCTCATTGGCATATGCTATGTTTGTCCAACTGTGATCTTCACTGTCCTTATATATCTGATTTAAACAAAATGAACTTGTTACAAATATGTGTGCATTTCCACATATTGTGTTTTGCTCTTGTTGTGGCCTTTTCTGTGTGTTTACAGATGGCTCCCACACCTCCAAAGAAGAAAACTCCTGCTAAAAAGGCTGACAAGAGATTGAAAATGGACCCTAAATTGTTTAGATCAGTTCAACACTTTGAGAGATATAGAGATTCCTTCATGAAGGGAACCATCATTCAGGAAAGATTCGTGGACTTAAGGGATCTGAAGGACACTTTTATTCCAAACTGCTTTGAGGGAAGAGGCTGGGATAAGCTATTAAGTGATTTACCTGCAGTGTGTGAGCCACTGATAAGAGAATTTTACTCTAATGTCAAGATTAGAGAAGATGAGCTAGATTGTTGAGTAAGAGGACATGAGTTCATCCTAGATGCCCATGATATTGATGAGGTACTTGGTCTTGAGGGATTAGAGGAGTATGAGTTTGTCAATTACAGAGACAGGATGTTGTCTTTAGACACTGTCCAGGCTCGGATTGGTGGAGTTAAAGAAGGGAGATGTCTTAATACCAATGCCTTTCCTATTGACGTGAGGTGTCTGGCTACCATCATGATATTCAATTTATATCCTATAAGAAAGATGACTTCTCTTACTAATGCCAGAGCTATCTTCCTCATGGAGCTTAAGGAGAAAACCTTCATTGACATCAGCTCCCATATATTTGACACAATAATGGATGAAACCTGATAAGTGTAATTTTTACATGATTTTTATTATCCTCTTATTTACTAAAATTGTTAGTTTTCCTTTATTTCTTTTGATTTGATTTGATTTTTTATTTATATTTATCTATTCATTTATGCTTTGAATGAATGAGAAGAGCAAGGAATCAAAGGAATTTTGCACAAAATCCAAATCCAATTCGGATTAGGATTCCAGCCTGCACATCAGTTAGTATTTTCAGCATAACTTTGGGCTCAGATATCCAATCGAGATGATTCAAGTTGGGCTGGAAAGTTAACTTAAAGGGCTACAACTTTGTAGTTTACAAAATCCCGAATTCTGAAGTTAAATGGGCCAAAATCGTCGGTTAAGTGAAGCCTAAAATTCTGGGATTTTTTCCAAACGGGAATTCAACTTGTAATAGGATTCCTTGACCTATTTAAAGGTTCTTTAGGGTAAAAAGAAGGGAAGAGAAACCTGAGAGGAAAAGGCAGCGCCGCATTGAAGATTTTGCTTTTGGGAGGCTTTCTGAAGAGGAGGATCTGAGGACAAAGGCGAGAGCTTCATGTTGATCAACCATCAGATGAAAGACATAAGTTTTATTTGTTTTCTTTTCAATTTTATTATGAACTAAATTTTATTTTCTAGAGCGTTGATGTAGTCTAGCAATGAACACACAATTTATATTCTGAATTATTTTATTTTTAATATTTCCATGATTGAGTGTTTAATTCTTATTCTTAATGCTTACTATTTTTTACGAATTATGGTTTTATCAATTGAGTTACAATGAGACCGAGAGGTGATTTGTTATTTTAGTTCTAGAATTAAACACCACTAGTTGAGCGAAAGTAGAGATGCTTTACCGCGATTAGTGTGATTTTTCAGAAAATTCAACGTACATAATGAGTCTCCAATTAATTAAATTCACATAGAGATATGGAATTGTTAGTTGAAGATATTTTTGATATTATTCAAGAGAAGATATTGAATACTTAAGGAATTTTTAATCATCAATGGGAGATTATTAGAATTTAATAATTAGGAAGAATAAATTGTGTGGGATTTGTTAGGTGAAATCAACCGCTCTAGATCCATTCTTATCATATTTTTACACTTTTAGATTTTTGCGTTTTGTTAAATTTTTATACATAGATTTATTTTTATTAAATAGTTTAATTTAATTCAGATAGTAGAACATTCCATTTATTTTCGATTTTCCAAATGGTAATTAATTTAGTGAATCTCGGTATTCAATAACATAGTTAATCCCTGTGAGTTCGACATTCGTTTTCTAAAAACACTTTACTACTTGTTACGATTCTGTGCGCTTGCAGATTATTTTACGCGAACAAGTGTTTGGCGCCGTTGCCGGGGATTAACTATTTGTTATTGATATTGATACTAGCTAGATATTTACTACTTTGGATTTTATTTTATTTATTCAAAAAAAAATTTTAATTAGGTGCATTTGAGTTTGTTTTCTTTCTTTTCAAGAATTAGAAGCGCATGACCCGATCTAAACTATTAGAGCATACACTCTTTGATCCTGAAATTGAAAAAACCTGACATCAGCTCAAGAAAGAAAAGAAGAAAGAGGCCAACACATCTCTATCTAATATGGCAAATCAAGAGCAAAAGGCGTTAAGAGATAATGCTATGCCCTCGGTCAATGGAGCTACATCGAGCATAAGGAGGCCAACCATACAAGCCAATAATTTTGAGATCAAGCCAGCCATCATTCAGATGATACAGTAGACTGTCCAGTTCGGGGGGCTGTCACAAGAGGATCCTAATGTCCATATTGCAAATTTCTTGGAAATTTGTGATACTTTTAAACATAACGGAGTGACAGATGATGCGATTTGACTAAGGCTTTTCCTCTTCTCACTTAGGGATAAAGCAAAAGTTTGGTTGAATTTTTTGCCACCTGGCATCATTACTACATGGGAGGAGTTGGCACAAAAATTCTTAGCAAAATATTTCCCTCCCGCAAAGACAGCAAAGCTAAGAAATGATATCACCACGTTCATCCAATTTGAGGGTGAATCATTATACGCAGCATGGGAGAGGTACAAAGATTTATTGCGAAGGTGTCCTCATCGTGACCTTCCAGCTTGGCTTCAAGTGCAAACATTCTACAATGGTCTAGGAGCTACAAACAGGTCTATGGTTGATGCAGCAGCTGGTGGAGCTTTAATGAGTAAAACTCATGAGGCAGCTTATGAACTTCTGGAAGAATTGGCATCCAACAACTATCAATGGCCTAAAGAAAGAGCAATGCCAAGAAAGACAGCTAGAGTTTTAGAACTTGATTCTATTACCTCATTGGCGGCACAAATGGCAACTTTGTCTCAACAACTAGGTAAAATGAATGTTAATGCTATTCAAACTAATGTTGTTTGTGATCATTGTGCAGGAAATCATTCAAGTGTCGACTGCCAAGTGGGAAATCCTTTTGCCCAATCGAGTTATGGACAAGCAAATTACGTGTCAAATTTTCAACAACAAAATAATCCATACTCGAACACATACAATCCTGGATGGAGGAACCATCCCAACTTCTCATGGAGCAATAACCAAGGGCAGGCTAAACCACCTTAGCAATTTCCACAGCAAGAGAAGAAGCCAACACTTGAGGACGTGTTCATACAGTACATGCAGAAGACAAATGTGGCGATCCAAAACAACTCAGCTTCAATCTGCAATCTTGAGGTGCAAATCGGTAAGCTCTCAAGCATGCTCACAGAGAGGATTGCAAGAACTTTGCCAAGCAACACTGTCACCAATCCGAAAGAACATGTAAAGGCAATATCATTGAGAAGTGGGCGAACATATGAAGAGCCAAAAGTAACAAATGCCAAACAAGATGAAGCTGTGGATAATGAGGAGTCAAAGATGAAGGAAGCCGAGTCAGAGATGAAAGAAGTGGAGCAAGCTGAGAAGACTAAAGAGAATGAAAGAGCTTCAAAATCCAAAAAATCCAGG
Source organism: Quercus glauca (assembly GCA_023736055.1). NCBI lineage: Eukaryota > Viridiplantae > Streptophyta > Magnoliopsida > Fagales > Fagaceae > Quercus > Quercus glauca. The sequence goes on along the minus strand of CM043318.1, from coordinate 22,106,649 downwards.
GAAGTTACTTCTGAGACTTATTCTCCTTCAATTTATGATCCACCAATTCCTTTTCTGCAAAGATTAAGAAAAAACAATGTGGATGATCAATTTTCTAAATTTCCAAGTATATTTAAGCAATTGCATATTAATATTCCTCTCATTGAAGCTTTGGAACAAAGGCCTATATATGCTAAATTTTTGAAGGATATTATATCAAAGAAGCGGAAATTGGAGGAGCATGAAACAGTAATGCTGACAGAGGAGAGTAGTGCAATCTTACAAAAGAAGCTGCCGCCTAAGCTGAAAGATTCGGGGAGTTTCACTATCCCTTGCACTATAGGAAATTCTTATTTTGATAGAGCTTTATGTGATTTAGGGGCAAGTATTAATCTAATGCCTCTCTCTGTTTTCAGGAAATTGGGTCTTGGAGAAGTAAAGCCGACCACTATCTCTTTACAATTGGCGGATAGATCTATTAAATATCCACGAGGAGTCATTGAGGATGTATTAGTAAAAGTTGACAAGTTCATCTTCCCGACTGACTTCATTGTCCTTGATATGGATGAGGACGAGGAGATCCCTTTGATATTAGGTCGACCTTTCCTTACGACGGGGAGAACCTTGATTGATGTCTAGCAAGGAAAACTTGTTTTGAGGGTCGGAGAGGATGAGGTCACTTTTGATGTATTTAAGTCTATGAAATGTCCTTCTGAGACACATTCTTGTTTTCAAATAAGTGATCGAGACAAGATCATGGCCGATGAGACTTGTGCAACTGATTTTCTAAAGTTACCACTTGAGGTATGTCTTACTCGCTCTACACCTGTTAAATTCAATGATGAAGAGGTTAAAGAGAGTGAAAGATATTTGGAGGCTACACCACTCTTTCCTCCTTCAATGCAACCTAAAGTGGAATACTTAAAATCATGTCAGCGAACATCTCCACCAGAAGAACCACCAAAACTTGAGCTCAAACCGCTTCCATCAAAGTTAAGATATGCTTTCTTAGGCCAAGACTCTACTTTTCCAATTATTATTAACAGTTCTTTGAGTGATGTAGAGGAGGAAAAGTTGCTGAGAATCTTGCGGGAACACAAAATGGCTTTGGATTGGACCATCTCTGACATCAAAGGAATTAGTCCTTCAATTTGCACACATAAGATTTTAATGGAGGATAAATATAAGCATATTCTAAGAAGAGAATTCGAAGTTGGGCAAAAAGTTCTGTTATTTAACTCAAGACTTCGACTCTTTCCAGGAAAGCTGCGCTCTAGGTGGTCAGGACCGTTTGTGGTAACCCAAGTTTTTCCTTATGGGGTGGTTGAAGTCCATCATGAACAAAAAGGGACATTTAAAGTAAATGGACAGAGATTAAAACCCTATATGGATGGAGACTTTAACTCAGAAAAATGCTCCATCGATCTTATCAGTAAAAAAGGATGAGGGGATAACGTCTAGCTACAGACGTTAAATAAAGCGCTTTTGTGAGGCAACCCAAGTTTTTTATTTTTATGTTTATGTTTTTATTTTTATTTTTATTGTTTTCTTTATCTTATTTTTCTTCTTCTTCCATTTTGTAGGAATAAAGAGACCAAAGGAATCTTCAATGGGTACACAGCTAGACCTCAAGGAAAAATATTCAATTAAAAAATCAGGGGAGCATCTCTTCTCCTTTCTCATTCTTTTATTTAGTTTTTCTTCCTTTTTCCCATTGAGGACAATGTGAAATTTAAGTTTGGGGGAAGGGAATTTATTTTATTTCAAAAAAAAAAAAAAAATGCCTATGATAAGAATATGGTTGAAAATTCGTATACTTTTTAGGAATCAATCTCATTGCTTAAGTCCAGTTGTTAATTTCTTTACTTAATCTTGTTTAATTTGATATGATCATTAATCATTGTGCATACCTAGAGAAATTTTATGTGAATTTTGTAAATTTGGATGGTCTCTACTTATTCTAGAACTTGTTGAAGTACTCTCATGGAGAAATCTTATACAGAATATTACTTGGGAAGTGATTTAGGCATTCTTTGAATCAATTGAGCCTTTCAAGCTTACCTCTTTATTATCTTTATCCCTAGTTATCCAACTGATCTATCCTTAAGCTGGGTTGAAGAAAAGAGAACGATATATGAGTGTTTGAAAAAAAAAAAAAAAAAAAGATGAAGAAGAAGAAGAAAATTGTACAAAGTTCCATTTACTCCAATGTTTTGAGTTGCTTAGTAACTAGGGGTATTCATTACCAATGTTTACTCTTACGTCAAACTGTAACTTTAAATATGAGTATGCAAAAGCACTTCAAGTTTGTGACTTGTTGAGTAACTGGGTGCATCCATCACAAATGCCTGCATTCACGTCAAAAGATAAGTGACGACTTGAAGTAGAAAAAAAAAAAATGGAAGAAATTTTTTTTATGAAGACATTGAAGAGAGGTATTTTTTGATATTCAAAGGACTGGGAAAAATTTATATTTTAGAAGTGAGAGTGCTCTATTTGCTTGAACCTTGTCTTTTCTTTATAGCCCTCACCATAGCCATACCTCACAAGCCTAATAAAGACCTATTGATCCTGGGTAATATTTTGTTTTATATTAGTGGAGAGTGATTTAGAAAGCAAGCTTATGGAGTTTTTAGAGATTTGTACTTATTTACTTGTTTGCATAAAACTATCCGGGAAGCTAATGATGAAGTGAGAATGATAATGCGATGGAGTTGAGTTTTGAATTAATTTTTGGACTTGATTAATTTGGATTGATTCCTTTGAATTATAAGCTTTCTGCAGATCTTTGAGGCAAGAAAAAAAATTTAAAATTTATGAAGCAAAGCTTGTTTTAATTTTTTTTTTTTTTTTTTTTTTTCTTATTTGCTCGAGGACTAGCAAAGTTTAAGTTTGGGGGAATTTGATAAGTGTAATTTTTACATGATTTTTATTATCCTCTTATTTACTAAAATTGTTAATTTTCCTTTATTTCTTTTGATTTGATTTGATTTTTTATTTATATTTATCTATTCATTTATGCTTTGTAAGCTTTCTGCTAATCTTTGAGGCAAGAAAAAAAATTTAAAATTTATGAAGCAAAGCTTGTTTTATTTTTTATTTTTTTTTTTTTTTCTTCTTTGCTCGAGGACTAGCAAAGTTTAAGTTTAGGGGAATTTGATAAGTGTAATTTTTACATGATTTTTATTATCCTCTTATTTACTAAAATTGTTAGTTTTCCTTTATTTCTTTTGATTTGATTTGATTTTTTATTTATATTTATCTATTCATTTATGCTTTGAAGGAATGAGAAGAGCAAGGAATCAAAGGAATTTTGCACAAAATCCAAGTCCAATTCGGATTAGGATTCCAGCCTGCATATCAGTTAGTATTTTCAGCATAACTTTGGGCTCAGATATCCAATCGAGATGATTCAAGTTGGGTTGGAAAGTTAACTTAAAGGGCTACAACTTTGTAGTTTACCAAAATCCCGAATTCTGAAGTTAAATGGGCCAAAATCGTCGGTTAAGTGAAGCCTAAAAATCTAAGATTTTTTCCAAACGGGAATTCAACTTGTAATAGGATTCCTTGACCTATTTAAAGGCTCTTTAGGGTAAAAAGAAGGGAAGAGAAACCTGAGAGGAAAAGGCAGCGCCGCATTGAAGATTTTGCTTTTGGGAGGCTTTCTGAAGAGGAGGATCTGAGGACAAAGGCGAGAGCTTCATGTTAATCAACTATCAGATGAAAGACATAAGTTTTATTTGTTTTCTTTTCAGTTTTATTATGAACTAAATTTTATTTTCTAGAGCGTTGATGTAGTCTAGCAATGAACACACAATTTATATTCTGAATTATTTTATTTTTAATATTTCCATGATTGAGTGTTTAATTCTTATTCTTAATGCTTACTATTTTTTATGAATTATGATTTGATCAATTGAATTACAATGAGACCGAGAGGTGATTTGTTATTTTAGTTCTAGAATTAAACACCACTAGTTGAGTGAAAGTAGAGATGCTTTACTGCGATTAGTGTGATTTTTCAGAAATTTCAACGTACGTAATGAGTCTCCAATTAATTAAATTCACATAGAGATATGGAATTGTTAGTTGAAGATATTTTTGATATTATTCGAGAGAAGATATTGAATAATTAAAGAATTTTTAATCATCAATGGGAGATTATTAGAATTTAATAATTAGGAAGAATAAATTGTGTGGGATTTGTTAGGTGAAATCAACCACTCTAGATCCATTCTTATCATATTTTTACACTTTTAGATTTTTGCGTTTTGTTAAATTTTTATTCGTAGATTTATTTTTTTATTTTTATTAAATAGTTTAATTTAATTCAGATAGTAGAACATTCCATTTATATTCGATTTTCCAAATAGTAATTAATTTAGTGAATCTCGGTATTCAATAACATAGTTAATCCCTGTGGGTTCGACATTCATTTTCTAAAAACACTTTACTATTTGTTACGATTCTGTGCGCTTGCAGATTATTTTACGCAAACAAGACCAGAACAACCTCACGAGCAAAGCTGGTTTTTCCTAGCCTTATCATGAGGATTTTCGGGAAAAAAAAAGGGTCCCAATTGCTCAAGATATCAGTTTAATGCCTACACCTTCAGCTATTAACAAGCAAAACCATCACAAGGATTCAAGCACATCTTTCGGGTGATGAAGATGAGGAAGGGGCTGATCAAGAAGAAGGTGATCCAATGGAGACTGAAGCTGAGGCTACAGGACAGACTTCCACACCAAGAAGCAGGGCCAAGAGGAGCAGGGCTTCTACTTCCTCAGCTGTACCTCCTGATGCTTTCCAGATCATCCTGGAGAGGCTTGATGGACTTAGAGAGGTTCAAAACCAGCATACTGAAAGGATGGCGGCAATGCAAGATCAGCTTGATGTACTCTCAGCAAAATTTGACAGCATCTACACCAACAAAGAGAAATGACCCTTTGGCCATTCCGGTCAAAAAGGGGGAGAATTTTTGGGACAGCACTTGAGGGGGAGTGCTTATTTGAGGGGGAGCTTGTTTAATCTTTAATAATCATATGTTGTTTTATTTATAGTAGTGATACTATGCTTTGGGTAACCGTTGTTAGTATAAGTTTGAAACACTGTGGTTTTAGTCTTTGTTTGGCTTAAACTCATAACTCTTAGATGGTTTCTATATATTGATGATGTTATTCAGTTAATTGTTTTTGTATGGTTCATATGTACCCATGTTGCTTCTATAAGCTTTTAAGGGTTTGTTTCATGCATTTGTAGTGCTTATTTGAGGGGGAGCTTGTTTAATCTTTAATAATCATATGTTGTTTTATTTATAGTATTGATACTATGCTTTGGGTAACTGTTGTTAGTATAAGTTTGATACACTATGGTTTTAGTCTTTGTTTGGCTTAAACTCATAACTCTAATGGTTTCTATATATTGATGATGTTATTCAGTTAATTGTTTTTGTATGGTTCATCTACACCCATGTTGCTTCTGTAAGCTTTTAAGAGTTTGTTTCATGCATTTGTAGGCTTTTATGGTTTGTACCATGCTTATGCAGCCTTTATACTTTGTGGCTTATGTACTTGTTAATGTTATGCATTTTCTTAAGTACATCACTCTTGTGCCCTTGTAGAATTGTTCCTAGATGCATATATGTTTGTATGCATTGGTTGAGTGTTGGACATGCAAATGATGCCTTGCATATAAGCTTATTAGCTTGCATGTCCGGATGTTCATTCCTTGTGTGAATGAGTATTGTGATCACTATTGTATAGTGATTACCTGCTTTGGTCAAGCCATGGTCTTTTGCTTTATTCCATTTTTGCTTGATCGCATTATGCTTGCTCTATATGCATTTCAAGTTTTCTGCATACAATGATATTATTGTGTTGTTGTGTTTCAGGAGACACTTGTTCATATGTTTCAAGAGCTTTTCAGAATCTAGAATTAGGTGTGAGTAAGTTTTGTTCAACTGTTCCCAACTCACTCGTTAAGTCTAGAGTCTGTTGTAGGATTTTGTCACGGAATAGCCAAAGAGAAATATTGTAAGGTTGAATTGAATCAACCATCTTGTTGGCTTTATTCTGTGCTAAATTTGCTTGTATTTTAGCAATTAGTAACCCTGTATTTAGGTGAGATTCTTGTAAGGGTAGTGTGTGAGAATATGTGAAGAAATGCTCAAGATTGTGTAAGGATGCAGAGTTTTGCAACTAGGACTCGCGGGTGACTCGCGACTGGAAGCCGCCAACTGCAGGCACGTGAGAAGCACATGGGGGAGGTGAAGGGTCACACCAGCTGTCACACTACAGGACAAAAGTCCCAGGCTGGTCAGGCCATTAACTCGCGGCTGGAACTCACAGCTCAGACCAATCGCAAGGCCAAGCCGCCAAACCACCCTGTTTGGGAAAAACTAACTCTTTGCATTCCTTTCTCACCCCACTATATATAGACCCTTATACCCACCAAATGTAGAGAGCTTCCAAAGAAAATTTTGTGAGAGAAACCTTAGAGAAAAACAAGATTGATTTATCCACAATCTTTACCTTAGAGACTCTTCAAATTCCTCTACTCTCTTCCTCTCCATTGTTACATTCTTAAGAGGTTCTTGACCAAATCATTTTCTCACCATACCCATATCAGTGAGAAGGTTCATTTGGTGCTTTTGGGAAGCAGTTAGGAACGAACGAATTCACATTGGTTGATGCTATAGGCTATAGCGGAATCCAGTAAGTTAGAGAAGAAAACAGTTCAGCGCAACCTCGTTGGAGCAAGAAGCTTGGAGGGCTTAGGTACATTTGGTAGATTAGGCTTGAAGGGTCTTCTGCTGTTCATGTACTCTAACTACATTCCTTAGTGGATTATTTACCGATTAGAGGGCGACGGAGAGGTTTTACTCGGTTTTCTCTTCGATAACACATCGTATGTTATCCGTGTGTTTGCATCTTCCATCCCTTTATCTTTGCCTTAGATTTACTGCTGTTGATGTGTTTATATTTGGCTTAGATTGTTTATCAATTCTGTGATTGGCTTATGTTCATGTTCCACACATTAATTGTTTGATAATAAGCTTGAATTGATAATTTGTAATTTTGGGTCTAAACGTTCAAAAGTGTTTCATACTCATTTTGAACATTCAACTATCATGCAACAATTTTAAAATAAAAAAATAAAAATAAAAAACTCATAGAAGGAAATTATAAGACTTTAGGTACTTATAAATGTTTTTTGTTGTTGTTGTCGTTGTCAATAATATATAAAGTTATCTTTTTATTAGATTTTGTATAATATAAATTTCTTAATCAACATCTTAAACATAAATTTATGAGCCCCACCTACAAACCAATTAAGAAAACTTATCCTATTTTTGTTTTTCCGACCAATTATACACGTTGTTTGCCGACCGCGTAGCCTTAAATTCTCCTCCCTTTCATGACTTCTTATTGGAGCAATGACAAATGACAATTATAAATAGACCCTTTATCAAACTTCTTCCCCTTTAACCTTCATCTCATATATACTTTTCTCTCTTATCCCTTAAAATTTACATCTTTTAATTTCCAAGAACTTATCTTTTTGGAAGTCATGAGTCACTACGACCAACAAAAAGCTCCTGGTAAGAATCTGAATATTTTGTTAATTTATAAGTGCCTTTGTACTATAGATTAATTTCCAAAGTATTATTGCTCTACTTTTATGTTATCTTCTTCTTTTTTCTCTTTGGAAACTTAGGATTTTTTTCACTATATCTTTTGAAAAATTCTCTTTTGGAACTTATATATATATATATATATATATAAAGACAAAAGATAATTTACTATCTTGTGTATCAAATGTTTAGTTTTTTTTTTTTTTTAATATAAAAAAAGAGAGTTTATAGTTCAAATAATAAACAACATAATTGGTTTACCCTTTAAATATAAAGTCAACCTAGCTATAATCAGGTAATGAAATTTTTAAAAGATTGATCCACTAAAAAGCTGTTAAATTGTGTAATAATGAAAAGTTTAAACTATGTGTAATTTGATCTTAACCTCTATAAATATATTTATATCGATCGTTTTGATATTTCATTCATCATCACTTGGAGTACCAGTACTAAGAAAATTTATTGGAATAACTTATTAAGTCAACGAATTTTTAGAAGTAAGGTTGTTTGATTTGGTTCATATCTTTAATTTGCAGTGGCATATCCCTCACCAGTGACTGCATATCCAGCACAGCCTCAAGGCCCTTATCTAGCACCACCACCACCAATTGGTTATCCCACCAGGGTTGACTCTGGCTATCCTCAACACACTGCTCCAATAGAAACTACAACTAGGGATCAGGGGTATGTGTTTACTTATTTATCTTTCCCATGTCTTCTTATTACTTGGAAAATGCCAAAGTTACAAACTATTTTACAATATTTTTTACAAAATGCTATTGTGATGAGTGGTTATTGGTGAGTGAAAAGGTGACGTTAGCGGTCAACCCGAATGACAACCAGTAAAAATTGGTTATATCAACAATTTGTAAAAATATTATAAAATAATTTGTGGTCGTAGCATTTCTCTTTATTTCTTTGGTAAGATTTCTCTCTAAGAAAATGTCTTTATTTTGTTACCTATTTTTTGTAATTTTTTTTTTTTAGAGAGTTTCATCCTATAGCATCCGCTCTTAATAATGGCTCTTTATCCTCAAATCAAGACACCAATCAATTTTTGGTGTAGACGGAAATTGAATTCCAGATCTCATATACAATTATTAGAAATTTTACCAATTGAGCTAACTAAAACCCACTTTTTGTAATTTATTTGTTTACTTTTTATTAGTAGTCAGCCCGAATGACAACTAGTAAAAATTGATCATATTAACAGTTTATAAAAATATTATAAAATAATTTGTGATTGTAACATTACTCTTTATTTCTTTGGTGAGATTTCTCTCTAAGTAAATGTCTTTATTTTGTTACCTTTTGAATGTTCAAAATGAGTATGAAACACCCTTAAACGTTTAGACCTCAATTAACAAATTATCAATTCAAGCTTATTATTAAACAATATATGTGCAGAATATGAACATAAGCCAAATACAGAATTGATAAACAATTTAAGACAAATATAAACACATCCACAGCAGTAAATATAAGGTAAAGATAAAGGAAAGGAAGATGCAAACACACGGACAACACACGATGTGTTATCGAAGAGGAAACTGAAGCCCTCGGCGTAAAACCTCTTTGCCGCCCTCCAAGCAGTGAATAATCCACTAAAAAATGTAGTTGGGATACATGAACAACAGAAGACCCTCCAAGCCTAATCTACTCAAGTACCTAAGCCCTCCAAACTTCTTGCTCCAACGAGATTACGCCGAACCTATTTCTTCTTTAACTTTCCGGATTCCGCTACTAGACCATAGCATCAACCAATGTGAATTGGTTCCTTCTTAACTGCTTCCCAACAGCACCAAATAAACCTTCTCATGAATGTGGGTATGGTGAGAAAATGATTTGGTTAAAGGCCTCTCAAGAATATAACAATGGAGAGGAAGAGAGTAGAGGAATGTGAAGAGTCTCTAAGGTAAAGATTGTGGATGAATCAATCTTGTTTTTCTCTAGAGTTTCTCTCACAAAATTCTCTCTGGAAGCTCTCTACATTTTGTGGGTATAAGGGTCTACATATAGTGGGGTGAGAAAGGAATGCGAAGAGTCAGTTTTTCCCAAACAGGGCTGATTGGCGGCTTGGCCTCGCAACTGGTCTGAGTCGTGAGTTCAAGTCGCGAGATAACGGCCTGGCCAGCCTGGGACTTTTGTCCTGTAGTGCGACAGCTAGCGCGACCCTTCAGCTCCCCATGTGTGCATCTCACGTGCCTACAGTTGGCGGCTTGCTAGTCGCGAGTCCTAGCCGCAAAACTCTGCCTTCTTGCACATACTTGGGCTTTTCTTCACATCTTCTCACACACTACCCTTACAATAATCCCACCTAAATACAGGGTTACTAATTGCTGAATTACAAGCAAATTGGTACAGAATAAAGCCAACAAGATGGTCGATTAAATTCAACCTTACACCTTTGTTTTGTAATTTATTTGTTTACTTTTTATTTGCAGTGTTAAGAAACAGTGCTGCTGCTGCTGCTTTAATGCTTGATGGGTGCTGTAGCTGAGAGCCTGAAACTATATATTTAATTTATGTAGAAGCCTAATAGTACTAGTAGATCATCATGTATAAGACAATATTTTCTCTCCTTTGAAAAGAGATATAATATTAGCAATTTGAAGGCAAAGGTGATATCAGTACAGGATTTGAGAATGTGTAATTGTTAAGTACTGTTTTCGGGTATAATATTTGGAATAATATGGTGATTATGTCTAGATTTCTTACAGAAGGATAAAGCATATGCCTTTGTGCTAATGAGTATTATAATGTATTTAAATCCTTTGTGGGAAGAACTTCTGTAACTCAACTGATATTTTAATATTTTCAATAAAGCGGTTCATGATTCAAAACCTCTCTTCCTACCTATCAAAAAAAAAAGAAGAGGACTTAGTTATTTAAAAAAATAAAAATAAAAAAACTTCCTGATGTATATATTATCTATTCATTTGGCATAAAATATCATATAAATTGCCTATTTTGTGGGTTAAGACTAAGAGCACACACCAAAACAATCATACATTCAACACACAATCATATACATTTCACGTTAAACGGCATCATAAATTGTCAATTAGTAATTATTAATATTTTAACACCATATAGTTATATTATTTAGTAACCATGATATCTGGTTAAAAAAATTATTTTCATAGACACTTGTAAAGATTTTTTTAAAATAAAAAAAATAATAATAGAAGTTGCAAAAGTTTGATCAAGCTTTGCAAACATTATTAGGGCTGTGAAAAAAAAAAAGGTAAACTGGACTAACCCATCGTGATATTAGTTTTGGTTGGTTTTCCAACACATGGGTGACTGGTTTTTATTAAGGTTACGTTTGGAATTGGCTAAAAAATAGGGTTTTATTTTTTTTCATTACTTTTTTTAACTGAAATCTCCTTTTGTTTTAATAATAAGCTGCTACATCATCTACTAACTAAATAAAATGTGAAAATTAAAACACACTACCACTTATTATTATATATTTAAAACAAAAGAACATGTCCAATTAAAAAAAATACTAGAAGTAAGCTAAACCCAAAAAAGACAACTTTTTTACTATTTAGGCAAAAATGCAAAACTGACCCTCTAACTTTCACTCTTTTTCGTTTCAGTCTTCTAACTTTTAGTTTTGTCAATTCAATCCTCTAACTCCCAATTTTTATGAATGCATGATTCCGTTAAATCGCAGTTATGGCTGCCGTTAATGTCACTGAGTTTTCCTTCTTCTTTTTTTTCTTTTTTTTTTCTTTTTTTTTTTTTTAATTTTGGAATTAAGATGTGTGATTTGTGGCCTCGACTCAATCTTTGTCAGGCTGATGTTCCTGAACGCAAACGCCGACAAGACCTTGAACAAGACCGAGGTCCCCTTGTCATACACGAACACATTGCTCGTCTTGAATGGGCGGTCGGTGCAAGGTATTATGGGTGTTAGATGACTCTGGTCAAGTACTCTTTTCAGACCCCTGGTAAAGCCAAGAGGCAGTGATGTACTAGTAATTGGACCTCGCCGACTATGTGGAGGCAGTGGCGGAGTAAGAGGTCGTAGTTTCTATAAATCGAGCCGCCAAGTGAGTTTTCGATTGGGAGCACAGCTCAATCAGCAATCCAAAGCTCAACGGCTTGGAAAGCCACTTCGAACTGGTCACAAGGAATGGCTTCAAAGTTCGGGTAAGCTTTTCCGGCCGCGACTTCAGAGTTCGCGCCGAAAACACCTTGGTAAGCAACCCGGAGCTGCGACCCGTGCATCGGAGCTGGCGACAAGTCCGTAATAGTTAACGGCTTCGCCTGTAACCTTTTTTTTTTTTTTTTGACAGATTTTTCTTTTTTTGAAATTAAGGATAGCTTATAACTGGGTTTTAATGGAATCTTGCATCGACAAAAATTATAAGTTAAAGGACTTCATTGACAAAACTAAAAGTTAAAGGATTGAAATGAAAAATAGTAAAAGTTAGAGGGTTAGTTTTGTATTTTTGCCTACTATTTATCTTATTTTTGCTACTATTCACAGTTTTCATTACTTTTTTGGCACTATTTATGGGTTTGGTATTATTTAAGAGTCTTACTATATTATTTCAATTAAATTTTAGCTTTATCTACCATTCTTTCAGTAAAAAATTTTCAATTTCAGCTAAAATAAACTATTTCCAAATGAACACTAAATGAATTTTTCTGTTTTCAGTTTGGTCTTGGTGGGCAGGTGTGTGTATATATTTTAGTTAAGGCATGTTTGAGCGTCATGGAGGGTTTTTTTTTTTTTTTTGAGAAGAAAATGGATTACCTATTCCTATTAATTTGTTGATAATTAAGAATACGAATCTAAAATCATAGTTAATAGAATGTGTGGTAGAGCTTAAGTGTAATACATTAGGTTCCTCAATTGAATTCAAACACCTAACTATAATGAATTTAATTATACCTAGAAAATATAAACATTAATTATATGATATTAGTCAAATAGCACTTTTTTTTTTAATAATTCAATAACTACAATGTGAGAGAGGAATATGAATTCTAGATGTCTCGGTTAGAAACATCATAATGTATCAATCAATTGAGTACAAAGCTCTCGGCAATACAAATAGCATTGTAGAGTCAGCAAAAATAAATATTTAAAAAAACCACTTTTGTCAACATATTTTGATTTATAAAATAGCTAGTATTCAAGATTAGATATGCATTATTTTTCAAGATTGACGGCTAGCAGCCTAGCAGTGTATTTGCATAAAATTCTCTGTTCTTTGTAATAGCATAGATATGCGAAAAAGAAGAAATAATTTATGAAAAATGATACGTTCATAATATTTTCACACCACTTCTGCTAGTTTAGGATCTCTTTCATCTTTTTTACCTTGTATGCATTTTACCTTCGCAAGTATTGCTAGCACAAATTTTCATTCTTGCATGCTATTTTACACAATTTTCAATCCCCTTCTCCACTATGTTGGGAATTTTCTACTTTTGCTCGTCTTTCCTTCCTTTTTAATTGCAGGCTGAGGTATAGGCACTTGCACAGACCATGAAATATTGGATTCAGATCCTCTAGAGTTCCTAGGGTACTCTGCCAGGTAGATTTTCTTAAATCTTAACCGTTCTTTAATGATTTAATAGTCTAGATTTTGCAATGTCAGCATTTCGTTAATAATAATCTTAATTGTTTTGTTTTTAACATTATTATATTATTTTAAGAGTATTATTAGTGGAATGCTGATATGGCAAAATCTAGACCATTAAATCATTAAAGAATGGTTAGGATTTAAGGAAATCTATTAGTAAAGTACCCTAGGAACTCTAAAGGATCTGAATCCTGAAATATTAAGTTCTCTTGTCTGATTTCAAAGCACAATAAGTCTAAGCATGAGATTATCATGAAATATAGCTTTGTTCAAGTATGAGATTACCATGAAGTGCTTGGGGTTGTTGATGTGGCAGGTATAGAGGCAATTAGTCAAAGTCTTTGGTTTAATCCCTTGAATCTCCTTATCGTTAGTCAATTCAAGGGATGCATGTCCAATTGCCTGAAAATTTAAGAGAGATTGATACAGTTCACCTAAAATTAAAATTTAGAAGGCGACAATGACACTGGACAGAGGTAGTTGCTTTATCTCTCTCTCTCTATCTAACTAACCCTCCCTTGTTTTTTCTTATCATACAGTCAATGCAAGGACAACCAGATAACATCCACTCAAATGGCTGTAAGCTTGAGCGTTCTTTTGGAAAACAAAAGTCATGGTAAAGATGATGAATAGGGATTAAAATGAGAGAGAAATGTAAACAACATTAAAGAAATAGCAAACACTAATCAATCCGCCGTGGTGGAGGTTAAAAAATATTTTTAGGCGTTCTGAATCCTTTATGAAGAATCAATTTGAACAAACTCCAATTCAACAGTGCACTGCATGAAAAATGTAATTCATTTCAGTAATTATATACAATTCTTACAAAGCTTAATCACTTCTTATAGTGATGAGGTATACTTATAAAAATTAGCTGCAATTTATCAGATCCTTAGTATAAGTTTCAGCTACAGAACCAATAACTAAATGTGGACGCTCTTGACAAAACTTATAGTCTCATTCAAAAGCACTGCAACATGAAATCATACCTAAATTACCTTCTACTAACATTTAGTGCAAGGAAAATTGACACGTATTGGTGATTAGCGTTAAGTTTTTCAGCAAATACAGTTTATAATGGGGCTGCCTAACCAAATTTCACATACAATGTCAAAGAATATGCACTTGGTCATCCAATCCATCAAAACTTATTTCCAATACATCATGAAGATTGCATGGACGAGAATATTTCAACTTTTAAAGAACATCTCTCCATTCTTCTGTTCTCCTCATCTTGAACAAAAAATAATCAATTAGTCAAAAAATAAATCTTTTACATATTATGTATCAAATACACAGCAGCCCAACTTTTTTGGCTAATATAGTTACGTGATTGATTTCAATGAATTTTAATACAAAAGTTCATGACAACAAAACCCCATTTCTAGAATACCAGGAAAACGCAGCAAGAAACCCCTGCTTATACATTTGAAGCAACGAAAAACAAAGGTTTAATTACCAATTTGGTCCTCAACCTTTTCTCCATGTTTCAAAATAGTCTCCAACCTTTCAAATGTAGCATTTTAATCCTTAATTTTTTGTTTGTGTCTCAATTTGAAAGAGACGGATGGTAAATGGTAGGGGCACTCCTATAATAGCACCTTTGTCAAGATTGACGGAACTAACTGAGAGTGGACACCATTGCTGACACCAAATTCTGGATAGTTTCTTTCTCTTCCACAGTACATGTAATTTAATGAATTCTCACCATCACAATACTAAAATATTAACTATAGTGGAAGCAAGGAAAATGGCCGGGATTTCTAACTCTAGGAAGTAACTTACTACTCGCCCTTTTTTCAGTCCTCTCAACTTTAACTCCATGGAAATAGTATACTAGAAACTAAAGCAACTTCATATTCCACCTAAAAACCATCATCAGGAAGTTAATACATCTGAAGCACTCATAACTCTAGGAAAAAAAAAAAAAAACAACTGTGAACAACCCTGCCTGTAGCCCAATGGGTTCTGAAATAGCATAAAGTGGGACAATCCAAGAATTTGCTATTGGCAACATATAATACTCAGCTCAGTACCCTGAGAAATGCAAATTTAATCTGCTGGAACTCAACCCAGCACCCTGAGAAATGCAAATTCAATCTGCTAGAAAGTATAATAGAAAGACCTGGACTTACATTCCCTTCGCCAACTTGCAAACTACCTTACATCATTGTCCTTTGCAAAATTAGAACACACTGACAGTAAACACGTTTTAAAGTAATTATCTTTCCAAGACACAAGAGAGAGAGAGAGAGAGAGAGAACAAAATATATAGAAATTTTTCTACTCATCTACCCTACCAAAGAAAAAACAGTTCTACAGTGTCGGGCATAACACATAAATATGTTTGTTTAGTACACATCACTGTCACCCAAAATAATTTGTTTTTAGCAACTAACAAATTTCGTTAACACACCCAAAAAAAAAAAAAAAAAAATCTACAATTCAGATCAAACCAAGAAGAATTTCCACACAAATTAATTTGGTTTTTAGCCTAAAATTGTGTCCATTTACAAACATCCATTTCAACTTAAGATGCTTCATCTTGTTCAATAAATCATCAGAAATGGCAACACATTAATCCACAAACAAAATTTTCAAAGAATCTATTATAATAGAGCAAATTACTGCATCCATGTAAAAGCTAAGGCATTCTCACTTCAATCAATTTCATCTTAAGATATAAATCTACAACAATTAATATATATATATAAAGCATACCTGATACCCCTACTACTTCCCCCCCAATCAGAAAAGCTCAGAACCAGCTTTTGAAGTTGCCATGCACCTCTCAAAGCCATCTCACTTCAAAACCAATACAACAACATAAAAAAAATAATATTATTAACATTGAAACCAAAATAATAAGAATAATAAATTAGTTTTGAGGATTTAAACTTTAATATAACTTTTCCTATCATCGTAATCATAATATTTATTTTCTATGCTTGATTTTAATACAAAGGTAAGGAATTTAAGTGCTTCATACAAAAACCTCATAGTTGAACCTGAATTTTTTAATTATAATTATATTTAGAACAAATTTTCTTTTAGATTACTTTCAAAATCAAATCTTGTAGAGGATTTTTACTGTTTTTTATTAGATTATTGCTTCTATTTGGTTGCCAAAAAAGTAAAACAAAAATATCCCTTTTCCTAGGGTTATTTTTTGTTTAGATAATTTGAAAAAGTCAAAAGCTTGCTCTCTTCTCATGTTGTTTTACACCACTTAATAACAACATAATTGGGTTGCCACGACAAAACTCACATAATTCGTTTAATAAATGGGTCATGTTGGGTTAACACGACCTGTTAGCTAATACCAATTTTCATAACTCTAAGTAGAAGAGTGCAGTAACACAATGAGTCAAGGTTATATTTATAAATGTGATTAAACCAAGGACTAATTACCAACACCAAGCAAGGACATGAGGACACATTAGTAACCTGGTTTTAAAGGCTCAAGTAAGTTATTGATATCAGACAACACAATATTAACAATTGCATAGTATTGACACCAAGTTACAATAGATTAACAATGGCATCATTCTGTAATAAAATATTGGTCAGAGATAATGTGAGCAATAATTTAGCTGACTTAATTTTAATTAAATGATTTCAAAAAAAAAAAACTCATGCCCCATTGCTACCAAATACCACACCACAGCCATTTATTATTGACATGTTTTTTCTGTTTCACTTAAAAATGGAGTTAGAACCATAAAACAAAGCAAAATGTGGCAAGAACTAAAATTTTCAAAGCACAGCTCTTCCTCATCACCCCTTTATTCAAACCAAAACTGAGAAACTACAAAAAAATAATAATAATAAATAAAAGAAAGAAAGAAAAATTGGCATTGTTAAACAAACAGAGAGAGGGAACCTTGATGTTGGCAGAGTTAGAGGTTACGGTGGTTGGTGGTGCGATGGTGTCTGGTAGCGGCGAAATACCCACCGACCCATGCCATCGCCGATCGCCGATCAGCCATCGCCGAATCAAACCCAGACCACCGTCGAACCAGACCAGCCATCCCGACCCACTGACCCACGCCATCGCCGATCACGCCATGAAACTGAGTCTGATGAAAAGAAAGAGAGAAAAGATAGAGAAGGAATGAAGAGAGAGAGAGAGAGAATATTTTAATGAAAAGGAGAGAAAAAAATTAAATAAAATATATATATATATATTTTTTTTAGCTTTGGAGCTACAGTGCACGTCTATAAATAGATGTGCACTGTAGCTGAATAGGTAAAAACTATACATGTAGCCCCACTTGCTGCAGAATGATTTTAGGTACTTGAAGAGCTAAAAATACCAATATAGTTTTTTAGCACTACTACTGTAAATGCTCTAAACCTTTTAAACTTTTATTTTTCATCCCAAAATTATTAAAATATTGTACTTTCTATCACTTTATTAAAAGTTTTTTTTTTAATCATTCTTAAATTATTGAAAACAAAATTTTAATAAAGTTTAGAAATCAAAATAATATTTTAACACCAAAAAATTTGACACTGATAGGAAGATTGTGAGCATCCGCATTTGGGCTTGTAAATGCCAAATGTTAAGAACATTTGGCATTTAAGCCCCAAAACCCATCAGCAATGGGAAGGCTATATCCCATTTGCAAAAAAAAAAAAAATTTGAGATTTTGCTACAGTACCATCTCAAATGTAAGATGGTACTGTAGCAAAATGGTATAAAAAAAATATTATTTTATTAATTTTACCCGGCAAATTTCTCACTCTCCCTCATTTTATCTCTTTCTTTTCTCTCTCTTCCTTCTCTCTTTCTCATCCCCTCTCTCTCTCGCCGAATCACCAAGCCGGATCGGAGCTCACGCCGAATCGAATTTCTAGATCGGCGTGGTGGCGAGCTGGTGGCGAGCTGGTGGCGCGGCTGAGATCGGCTGATGGCCGGAGGTTAGCGCGGTGGAGTTCCGTTCCATTCTGATGGAGATCGGTTTGGCAAAGTGGGTTCCGTTCCGATGGAGATCTGTTCCACGGAGATCGGCATGGATTGTTGATGGGTTCCGATGGCGAGGTTGGTTCCGATGGATTGTTGATGGGTTCCGATGGCGAGATGGGTTCCGATGGCGAGGTGGGTTCCACGGAGATCCGTTCCATTCCATTCCGATGGCGAGGTGGGTTCCGATGGAGATCGGCATGGATTGTTGATGGGTTCCGATGGCGAGGTTGGTTCCGATGGATTGTTGATGGGTTCCGATGGCGAGATGGGTTCCGATGGCGAGGTGGGTTCCACGGAGATCCGTTCCGATGGCGAGGTGGGTTCCGATGGAGATCGGCATGGATTGTTGATGGTGGGTTTTTCTTCAAATTTTTGTTTTGGGATTGTTGTTGTGATTTGCTGGGGTGGCTGGGTTTGTTCACGGTGATTTGTTGTTGTGATTTTCTCTGGTTTTTTTTTTTTTTTTTTTTTTTTTTTTTGGTGTTGACGGTAGTTTCTAGGTTGCCGATGGTGGTGGTGGCAGCGGTGGTGGTGTGCAGCGGTGGTGGTGATTGTGGTTTCTGACCAGAAGGAAAGAGAGAGAGAAAGAATAAATAATGTATAAATAATGTGTTGTAATGTATAATGGTAATTGTGAGAAATATTATTTTATTGTGTAAAAATATTATTTTAATGAGTAGGATTGGGATATAAGAGTTGGGATGTTGGAGAATTGTAAAATTGTATTGTATAATTGAAAAAGTGACTTTTTGAGATGGTAAAATAAGATAGGATTTAGAATCCGGATGTAGATGCTCTAATGATATATAAAAAAGTAATGTTAGTATTGGATTTATATGAAAACCAATAAAAACTTACTAACTCAACTAGTGTGAAAAGATTGTCAAATTTTTTGTATATGTGGCATTACTCCTTGAGAAAATCCGTGGAGACAAATTTTGTGTCACAACTTTTGCTAAAATCCTTATGCGGTTGGTTATGACTTATAAGCGATAGGGAAAAATATATAAATTTATATGAAAGTGATAAACAACCACTCACAGTTTACCACATTAGAATTGCAATAAAAGTTGTGGTAAAACGACTCATTTCACTTAGAAAAGTTGGGAAAGGCTATGAAATTTGTGTAAATTTTGTGTCACAACTTTTGCTACTATCTTTATGTTAAAGTGGTTGGCTATGAGCGGTAGAAAAAAAATGATATATCTATGTGAAAGTGATAAACAACCACTCATAATTTACCACGCTAAAATTGCAAAAATTGTGGTAGAACTCCTTACACAATTCATTTCACTTACAAAAGTTGAGAAAAATTCTGAAATTTTATGCGTAAATTCCGTGATTCTAGACTTTTGGATTTGCTAATAATTGATTCTAAAATGGATAAATTGGTAAATTTTACCTTTAGTAATTCGTGTTGATGGGTTATTGCAAATTATGCATGTTGCGTTCATCTTAAGTGCGATAATTTTTTTTTTTTTCCTTTCCATAAAATTCTAATAGTAGCTAGCTTAATAATTCCACAAAAGAAGAAAAAAAAAGTACATATAAATTATACATGTTATACATGAAATATTAAATTAAATTAAATCACTTATAAATTAAGTGTGAAATTAAGTGTATTTTGGATTAGATCATTGTTGAAAATTTATTATTTAGGCTAAAATACAAAACTAACCCTCTAACTTTCTTTAGATTTTATTTCAGTCCTCTAATTTTACTTTCGTTCATTTCAGTCATCTAAGTTTCAGATTTATTCAATTAAAGCCTTTCCGTTAACTTTAGTTAAATTTTTTTGGAAAAAAAAAAGGCTGGAAAATATTTTTCAATCATTAATCAAATTTTTTTAATTTAAAAAATTTGAAGGAAAATTTATAAAATTGAAAAATTAACCACAACATATAATAAAAATTGATTGAAAGGTCTTAATTGAATAAAATTGAAAATTAAATGACTGAAATGAATAAAAGCAAAGTTAAAGGACTAAAATTAAATATGAAAAAACTTAGAGGGTCGGTTTTGCATTTTACCATATTATTTATTTGCTAAAAGTTGACAAAATTATAGCTGTACTTAAATAATTCAGGGTTTTTTTTTTTTTTTTTTTTTTTAAAGTTCTACATAAGCAAATAAGTTAAATAACTAAAAGGATAAAAAAAATTTTAAAAAAAAAAACTAATCCAAACTCATACAATATAAGCATATTTAAAATTATATATATATATATATATAAACACACATATATATAATATTAGTGTGAAAAATACAAATATATAATATGTTAGATAAAGGGAAAAAAAGTTAATCAAAAATAAAATCTATAATTTACTTACTCTAAAATTAAAAACATTTTCATTTATAAATGGAAATTTTATTATAATTTTAGTACACAAAATTACATTGAAAATGAGTCAAAGAAAAAAAAAATTAGTTTAAATTTTATAATAGAGGCTTGACGAGCAAGGTCGAGTACAAGTTTGATCTAGCCGGGTTGAGTCAAAATCGAGTACAGATCAATAACTTATCAGTCCAAAACAGGTTGGTACTCCTGTTACCAATGCCTAACCTTTTCATTGGATTCATAAAAGTTAACAGGCCTAAGTCCAATTTTGTAACCCATTTCCTTTTGTTGTTTCACAATTTAATCTATAAATCTACAACAAATAACATATATATTAATATATAAAGCATACCTGATGCCCCTACTACTTTCTCCCAAATCAGAAAAGCTCAGAACCAGCTTTTTTAGTTGCCATGCACCTCTCAAAGCCATCTCACTTCAAAACCAATACAACAACATAAAACAATAATATTATTAACATTGAAACCAAAATAATAAAGATAATAAATTAGTTTTGAGGATTTAAAGTTTAATATAACTTTTCCTATCATCATAATCCTAATATTTATTTTCTATGCTTGTTTCTAATACAAAGGTAAGGAATTTAAGTGCTCATACGAAAACCTCATAGTTGAACCTGAATTTTTTTTTTTTTTTTATAATTATATTTAGAACAAATTTTCTTTTAGATTACTTTCAAAATCAAATCTTGTAGAGGATTTTTACTCTTTTTTATTAGATTATTGCTTCTATTTGGTTGCCAAAAAAGCGAAAAAAAAAAAATATTCCTTTTCCTTTGGTTATTTTTTGTTTAGATAATTTGAAAAAGTCAAAAATTTGCTCTCTTCTCATGTTGTTTTACACGACTTTTTTTTTTCTTTTGAGAAACACACACACACATATATATAAGAGAAGGAGGATGAGATAAATGAATACACTCACACGTCAACACCAAAACTGCATGCTGTTTTACACGACTTAATAGCAACATAATTGGGTTGACACGACCTGTTAGCTAATACCAATTTTCATAAATGAGTCAAGGTTATATTTATAAATGTGGTTAAACCAAAGACTAATTACCAACACCAAGCAAGGACATGAGAACACATTAGTTAGTTATTGAAATCATAAAACACTATATTAACAGTGGCATAGTAGTGACACCAAGTTACAATAGATTAACAATGGCACCACTCTGTAATAAAATATTGGTCAGAGATAATGTGAGCAATAATTTTGCAGACTTAATTTTAATTAAATGATTTCAACCAAAAAAAAATTCATGCCCCATTGCAACCAAATACCACACCACAGCCATTTATTATTGACATGTTTTTTCTATTTCACTTAAAAATGGATTTAGAACCATAAAACAAAGCAAAATGTGGCAAGAACTAAAATTTTCAAAGCACAGCTCTTTCTCATCACCCCTTTATTCAAACCAAAACTGAGAAACTACAAAAAATTAATAAACAAAAGAAAGAAAGAAAATTTGGCATTGTTAAACAAACAGAGAGAGGGAACCTTGATGTTGGCCGTGTTAGAGGTTACGGTGGTTGGTGGCGCAATGGTGACTGGTAGCAGCAAAACAGTGGCTGGTGGCAGAGAGAGTTGGCTGTGGTCTCTGGTGGCTAGTGGTGGTGAGCGAGGGTGTGAGAGACAAATGTAAAGGATAGGGGGACTAGTCCCTAAATTTTAACAAAATTTATTTTTCATGCCTAAACCTTTAAAACTTTTATTTTTCATCCAAAATCTATTAAAATGGGAAAATTATTAGGTACTCCCGGAGTACCATAAATGCGTGCTCCCTCCTCTCACATGAATGGTGGGTCCCACCATGAATTTAATTAGTGGGACCCACCATTCATGTGAGAGGAGGGAGCACACATTTATGGTACTCCGGGAGTACACAATAATTTCCCATTAAAATGTTGTACTTTCTATCACTTTATTAAAAGTTTTTTTTTTTATCATTATTAAATTATTGAAAACAAAATTTTAATAAAGTTTAGAAACCAAAATAAAATTTTACCCCAAAAAATTTGACGCTAATATGGAGATTGTTAATGATAAATAAAAAAGTAATGTTAATAGTGGGTTTTGATGAAAACCAAAAAAAGCTTACTAACTCAACTAGTGTGAAAAGATTGTGTAAAATTTTTTGCATACGTGGCATTATTCCTTGAGAAAATCCGTAGAGACAAATTTTGTGTCATAACTTTTGCTAAAATCCTTATGTGGTTGGTTATGAGCGATAGGGAAAAATATATAAATTTATATGAAAATGATAAACAACAACTCACAATTTACCACATTAAAATTATTATAAAAGTTGTGGTAGAACTACTCAAACGACTCATTTCACTTACAAAAGTTGGGAAAGGCTATGAAATTTGTGTAAATTTTGTGTCACAACTTTTGCTACTATCCTTATGTTAATGTGATTGGCTGTGAGCGGTAGAAAAAAAAAATGATGTATCCATGTAAAAGTGGAAAACAACCACTCATAATTTACCACGCTAGTATTGCAAAAATTGTGGTAGAACTCCTTGCACAATTCATTTCACTTACAAAAGTTGAGAAAAATTCTGAAATTCTATGCGTAAATTCCGTGATTCTAGACTTTTGGATGTACTAATAATGGGTTCTAAGATGGAGAGGGTTAGCAGTTTTTGGGGAGAGATAAACAAGAGAAAAGAGAGGAAGCACCAAGGGGTAAGCTCAGCACTACTAAGCTTGAGTCTTCTTGGGAAGCACACACACAGGGTAATAGAATACAAATTGGGTCTGAAGCACCTTCTCTTGGGCTGTTGGGTTGGCTTTATGAGGTTTTCCCATTGTATAAAATTCCACACCCATCTTAAACAAGTAAATTGGGAGCTTAATTCAAAAATTCTTTTGGTACTTTGGGCTAGGCACCACAAAATGGATTATATGATTGTAATTTGTTGAATCATTGTATTTATCTCCAAAAAGCATATGAAAAATATTTCTGTAATTTTGTTGTAAAATTGTAAAATATAAACGAATTTGTGTGCCGTTATTTACTCATTTTCATATTTTCTATCAATTTTTAAAACGTACTTTTGTTAAAGATGTCAAATTATATTCATCTATATATTTATCATATTATATATACACATACTGTATTTTACTAATTATGACCAAATAGCCATTTTCTAATAAATAATTATTCTCTACATCAAAAAAAAAAAAAAAAAAAAAAATTTATTCTCGGTTTATCAAAATGTTGCTAACAATAAATAGAGATCCATTAGATTATATTTTACATTCTTAAAACTAGTTCCGAGTGCTAAATGTGCCCTTAGTATTGATTCTATTCAAATGAGTGATTATAGCTTAGTGGAGAGGACTTAGTATGTATATATTAAAAAAAGGAGAGGACTTACTTGTTCCTAGTTTATCACGGGTGAATATTACAAATCACTGTCACAATAACTTTTTATATTTGGTTAATCTTTTGAAAATATCATAGTTGGATTACAAGTTTTTTATAACATGCATGTTAATTATTTAGTTAATTAGATTTTATTTATCATTTTATCCATTAAATCATATTTTATGTATAATTTTAAAATATAAAAATAAATAAATATCTTTAAAAAAAAATAAGAAATTATACCATGTACCACAACAATTGTAACGTATTAATTGAAGTCTATGAGTTGCAAAACAAAAGGCACTTTAGTTCTAGGGAGAAAAAAACACATTTCTATAACATGTCAATTTATAAAATGGCTAGTATTCAATCTCAGATATGCATTATTTTTCAAGATTGACATAAAATTCTCTGTTCTTAGTAATCGCCTAGATATGAGGATAACAAAAAATAAGATTTAGATAAAAGACTATTTATAATGGGTTTGATTTTTTGTCCTCATGAATTTTATCCATTTTAGACTTTATAATATCACGTACAACTCAAGTTCCTTTAAAAAAAAAGCTCTGCCACCGCATTTTCTTTCCCTGAGCCCACTTTTCCTACTGCTTGAAATTGAAATCATATTTCAATTATACCAAATTTTTCAGAGAAATACTATCTTCATAACATTTTTATAATACTTTTATAACAAATTTTAAGTTGTAAGTTATTACTAATTCTAATTTGAACTTATCACCAAAATTATTTTTTTGCTTACCAGTAATAGGCAGTAACAATTTGCTACTTAAAATTTATTATGAAAGTGTTGTAAATATAGTCTTTCTCAATTTTCCACATTTCACACCACTTCCACCGGTTTGGGATTCTTTCATCTTTCCTACCTTATACGCATTTTACCTTGCAAGTTTTGCTTGAACAAAGTTTCAATCGTAGTGCTTCTTCTTCTCTACTATGTTACTAACTTACTCCTCCACCTTTTGCTTATTTTTCCTGCCTTTTTTGTAAGTGCCATTTGAGGATAGAGGCACTTGCACAATTGCACAAATTAACCGTGCAATATAAATTCTCTTGTTTGATTCCAAAGCACAATAAGCCTAAGCATGATATTATCATGAAATGTAGCATTGTTCTAAGCATGAGATTACCATGAATTGCTTGGGATAGTCGAGGGACAGGTATTGGAGGCATTTAGTCAAATTCTTTTTGCTTAATTCCTTAAACCTCCTTATAGTTCAATTTAAAGGTTTTAGTTTGCATATGGCATTAGCTTAAAAAGACATATTTTCTTACTATTTAGCTTATTTATGCTACTATTCAGTTTATTTTTGATACTATTAATAGGTTCTACTGTACTATTTTAGCTACCATTTAACTTTATTTATAGTACTTTCAGCAAAAAGTTTTCAGTTTCAATTAAATAAGTTATTTCCAAACAGATTCTTATGTTCAATTGCCTAAAAATTCAAGAGAGAATGATACATTTCACCTAAAATTAGAATTTAGAAGACAAGAATATGACACCAGGCAGACTTGGTTGCTATCTAACTGACAAATTAACACTCCTTAAACCTCATTTCATCCGGCCACTAATTAAAATGCAAGCACAACCAGCAGGGATTAAAAATATGAAAGAGAAATGTGAACATTATAAATAAAAGAAATAGCAACTCCATGTCAAATTCTTTTAAGAATCAATTTGAACAAACTCCAATTCAATAGGTCAATGCGTACGTGTCACAGAAAAACGCAATTCATTTTAAGTAATTATATATTTATATAATACTACAAGTATTACAAAGCTCTGGTCCTCTGGAACATGAACTCATACGCATATAACCTTCAACTTCAACTACCAGTCTACCATTTGGTGAGTAGCGTTAAGTTTTTCACTTTCAGCAAATATAGTTAATATATAATGGGGCTGCCTAACCAAATTCCACATACAATGTCATGATTTAATGATTTATGCAGTTGGTCAACCAACCCATTAAAACTTATTTTCAAAACCTCCAGAATATTTCAACTTTTACCGAACATCTCTCCATTCCTCTGTTCTCCTCTTCTTGATCCAAAATAACTGGGGGCGGTTCCACATTGAAGGCAGGACTACCTGACCTAGAAAAAATTTTATATATAATTTTTTTTTAATTATGATTTTTTTTACTCTTTAAAAAATTTGTAACCACCTTAAATTTTTTTAGACCCAACATAATTACAATTTAGACAAAATTTGGCACCAAACTTACTTGTAAACTAAAACTACAAGCCTACAACTCCACTCAAATTTTTTTTTTTTTATTATTATTATTATTGAATGTAAATTTTGACAAATCTACTTTGAATTACATTTTCTTCTTTTATCCTCCATACTTGCAAAATTTGAAAAAAGTCAAAGATTAAAAGCTATGTTATCAATCAAATATTTAAATTTTAAATTTTTATAGTCCAAAATTATACATAAAAAATAAGTTTATAAATCAAATAGTAAATAACATCCACACTCAGCATAAATTTTGATATGTGTTTTAAAAACATAAAGAACATATAATTCAATAGTTAGATTTTCAAAATATGTAATCATATTAATTGTTTTAGTGACAGTTGAAGTCTTAAGTTATAACTAAGTTTGTAGCCAAACTTTGGTTCTTTAAAAAATATATTAGGCCCTTAGAGCAACCGCATTTGGATGGCTATATGCCAAATGCAAAGCATATTTGGCATACAAGCTCCAAGAAAGCTCAGCAACTGGGAGGCTATATCTTATATGCAAAAAAAATTTTGAGATTTTGCTAAAAAAATGTTATTAAACTAAATTTTTGAAAGAGATGTAACTTGCAGCGTTAATAATAAGACTATCATGCAACGATTTTAAAATAAAAAAATAAAAATAAAAAACTTATAGAAGGAAATTGTAAAACTTTAAATACTTATATATGTTTTTTGTTGTTGTTGTCATTATCGTTATCAATAATATATAAAGTCATCTTTTTATTAGATTTTGTATAATATAAATTTCTTAAAGAACACCTTAAACATAAATTTGTGAGCCCCACCTACAAACCAATTAAGAAAACTTATACTATTTTTGTTTTTCCGACCAATTATACGCGTTGTTTGCCGACCGCGTAGCCTTAAATTCTTCTACCTTTCAATCATGACTTCTTATTGGAGCAATGACAAACTGGCAATTATAAATTGACCCTTTATCAAACTTCTTCCCCTTTAACCTTCATCTCATATATACTTTTCTCTCTTATCCCTTAAAATTTTCATCTTTTAATTTCCAAGAACTTATCTTTTTGGAAGTCATGAGTCACTACGACCAACAACAAGCTCCTGGTAAGAATCTGAATGTTTTGTTAATTTATAAGTGCCTTTGTAGTATAGGTTAATTTCCAAAGTATTATTGCTCTACTTTTATGTTATCTTCTTCTTTTTCCTCCTCGGAAACTTTGGATTTTTTTCACTATATCTTTTGAAAAATTCTCTTTTGGAACTTTTATATATATATATATATATATATATATAATGATAAAAGATAATTTACTATCTTGTGTATCAAATGTTTAGTTTTTTTTTTTTTTTTTTAATATAAAAAAAGGGAGTTTATAGTTCAAATAATAAACAACATAATTGGTTTACCCTTTAAATATAAAGTCAACCTAGCTATAATCAGGTAATGAAATTTTTAAAAATATTGATCCACGAAAAAGCTATTAAATCGTGTAATAATGAAAAGTTTAAACTATGTGTAATTTGATCTGAACCTCTATAAATATATTTTTATCGATCGTTTTGATATTTCATTCATCATCACTTGGAGTACCAGTACTAAGAAAATTTATTGGAATAACTTATTAAGTCAACGAATTTTTAGAAGTAAGGTTGTTTGATTTGGTTCATATCTTTTATAATTTGCAGTGGCATATCCCTCACCAGTGACTGCATATCCAGCACAGCCTCAAGGTCCTTATGTAGCACCACCACCACCAATTGGTTATCCCACCAAGGTTGACTCCGGCTATCCTCAACACACTGCCCCAATAGAAACTACAACTAGGGGTGATGATGGGTTTTGGAAAGGATGGTATGTGTTTACTTATTATCTTTCCCATCCGTCTTTTTATTTCTTGGAAAATGTCAAAGTCACATACTACTTTATAATATTTTTTACTAAATGCTAATGTGATGAGTGGTTACTGATAAGTGTAAAAGTGAGTGATGTTAGTGATTGGCCCAGATAAGAATCGGTAAAAATTGGTCACATTAACAGTTTGTAAAAATATTGTAAAATAATTTGTGGTCGTGGCATTACTTTTTATTTCTTTGGTCAGATTTCTCTCAAAGTAACCTTTTTGTAATTTATTTGTTTACTTTTTATTTGCAGTTGTGCTGCCCTGTGCTGCTGCTGGGTCTTTGATGTGTGCTGTCTCTGAAAGCCTGAAACCATATATTTAATTTATTTAGAAGCCTAATTGTAGTAGATCATCATATGGAAGACAATAATTTCTCTCCTTTGAAAAGAGAAATACTATTAGCATTTTGAGGGCAAAAGTGATGTCAGTACAGGATTTCAGAATATGTAATTGTTAAGTACTGTTTTCGGGTATGATATTTGGAATAATATGGTGATTATGTCTAGATTTATTACACAAGGATAAAGCATATGTCTTTGTGCTAATGAGTATTATTATGTGTTTAATTCTTTGTGTGAAGAACTTTTGTAACTCAACTTATATTTTAATATTTTCAACAAAGCCGTTCATGATTGAAATTTTAAACCTCTCTTCCTTACTATCAAAAAAAAAAAAAAAAAAAAAGAGGACTTAGTTTAAAAAAAAAAAAAAAAAGTTCTGCCCTTCAAATAGTGATGTATATATTATCTATTCATTTGGCATAAAATATCATATCAATTGCCTATTTTGTGGGTTAAGAGCACACACCAAAACAATCATACATTCAACACACAATCATATATATTTCACGTTAATCGGTATCATAAAATGTCAATTGGTATTGTAGGGACAAGATTCCAAAATTGTATATTGGGCCTTGGGCTTTGTCCGAGGAGGTTGATTAATCCGAGAACCAATAAACAGTAGTGAGAATGTCAAGTTCAGAATCTCATGAGTAAAATGCAAACTAAGAGAATGGGAAAAGTAGTTTGAGGAGGCTCACCTCCTCGGATGAGCAAAGCACAGATCAAATACATGTCCTGTCATTCAAGGTGACCTTTCACCAGAGGGATGGAAGCTCAGAAATATCAAAAAAAAAGCTACTGCCACTGCATTGAATGTTCTGCAGCTAACTTTCTAACCGCATTTATATAAAGAAGACCCCCTGAACAGTGCTGCATTGGCTATTCCAACTCATAGAGAATTAGAGAGGGTGTCCGATGAGACAAGCACTCAAGTAGTGGCTTGGATGATTAACAAATGGAGAGCCAAGATCATTAAGAGTGAGATATATAATGTAAGAGATCCCTAGAGGGAGGGGGATCGAGAAACTAAGAGAAAAACATTGTAGCATCAAAAACTGACTTTGTAATTAAACTTAACAGAAATATATAAGAACAGATCTCCTCGGACTTTGCTGAGGACGATTTTCTTCAGCATAAACCTGTTTATTTTCATTCTCTTGTCATCTGAATCCACTTTAGTGTTTGTCTGATTCATTAAAGCCTAGTTTTCCAACTTATTCTCTATAAATTCATTGTTTTGGGTTTTTTGGGCCTAAGTCCATACACCGTTTGGGCTTGGAACTCAAATTTGGTCCTTACAGGTATTTATTAATATTTTAGCACCATATAGTTATATTATTTAGTAACCCATGATATCTGGTTAAAAAAATTATTTTGATAGAAACTTGTAAAGATTTTTTTTAATAAAAAAAAAAATAGAATTTGCAAAAGTTTGATCAAACTTTTTCCAACGCATGGTTATTGGTTTTGGTTGGTTTTCCAACACGTGGGTGACCGGTTTTTATTAAGGTTGATAGCCTTGTTGAGTCAGTAAAAAAATTTAAAAAAAAAACCTCTTTTATCAACATATTTTGATTTATAAAATAGCTCGTATTCAAGATTAGAAATGCATTATTTTTCAAGATTGACAGGTAGCAGCCTAGCAGTGTATTGGCATAAAATTCTCTGTTCTTTGTAATCGCATAGATACGTGATTATACACACACACACACATATATATATATATAATAATTAAAAAAATTATTTGTTTACCCTTAAAAAAAAAAGACGAAAATGCACTTTTGGTCCCTACATTTTAGGCCTATTCTCAATTTGGTTCCTAAATTGATTTAGCTCCTAGGTCAGTCCCTGATTTTCAAAAATCGTTTTTAAAATAGTCCCTACCGTCAAACCGGTGACAGAAAATGCTGAGGTGACAAACGGAAGTCCCAGGTGGCATGTTAGATCTGACGTAACTAATAAAATAACATTAATAAATACCACGTCAACATCCATGTCAACATTTTAATGACAAGTCAGCATTTTAATTAATAAAAAAATAAAAATAATTTTAAAAATATTAAACTGAAAAAATTCAAAATCAAAAACAAAAAAAGAAAAAACTTTTTCAGAAGAACATTGTTCTTCTTCTTCCCTAGGACATGAACTTCATATGCTTCATGTTCTTCCCCAAATCAAACCCAATAAATCCAAGAAATCAAACCCATAAACAACCAGTAAATCAAACCCATGGCTTATAATTTCTCTTCTCCACACATAACCTCTCTTCTCTTCGACCCTCACTCTCTCTTTCTAGCTCTTATGCACTCCGACTCTTCTTTCTCTATCTACCCTTCTATTTCCCTTCTCTCACTCCCGTGACTTGCGATTGTTCTTGGTGGTTTCGTGGTTGTGCTCCAGTGATTCTTGGGTCTGATTTTGTGGTTGTGCTCCAGTGAGTCGTGGGTTTGATTTCGTGGGTTTTTGTTGGCTATGATATGGGTTTGAACTTTGTGGTGATCAGATTTGTGGGTGAGGACGTGCTCGATAGTGTCGCTGTCGGTTTGGCCGCGGGTCGTGGTGACTATGCTTTGATGGTTCCGGTCAGTTCGTGGGTCCGACGGGTTCATGGTTTGTGGGTTTTTTTTTTTTTTTTTTGCCATGGATCGTGGCTGATTTGGCCGTGGGTCGTGGCTGATTTGGTTGATTTGGTTCATGGGTTTTTTTTGGCTGTGGGTTGTGGTTCGTGGGTTTTTTTTTGTTTGGCTATGGTTGGTGGTTGCAGATTGAGAAGTGGTGGAAGAGGAAGGTTGTTGGGTTGTGGCTGCTGTGGTTTGTGGTTGTGGTTGGCGGAGCAACGGTGGAGGTGATTCCGTTGAAGCAAGATGACCCAAACAAAACGCCAACACCGATGGAGCTTCGGTCAATCACGGATCCAAACGAAACCCAGATTTAAACTGAAAAAGCTATGGAGATTCGGGCATGGGTCTTTGTTGAATTTTTTGGGTTTTTTTTTTTGTGTTTGTTTCCCAAGAAAATTTCTAGGTTTGGGTTTGTTAGAGATTAGTTTTTTTTTTTTTTTTTTTTTTTTTTTTTTTTTGAGTTTATGGGTTTGATTTGCTGTAGAATTAGGTGTTGATTGTGTTAGAATTTGTTGAGTTTGATTGTGTTAGTTATGTTAGGGAAGAACATGTTCTTATGTTCTTCCAAAAAAAAAAATGAAAAGCAATTAAAAAAATACAAATTTAATTATTTAATTTAATGAGATTTAAAGTTTTGTTTTTTTATTGTATTTTATTTTTAAATTTTCTGACATGGATTTTTTATTATTAAAATGCTGATGTGTTATTTTTTAAAAGCCAAATAATTTTTTTTATTATTATTTTATTAGCCATGTCAGATCTAACATGCCACCTAGCACTTCCATTTGCCACCTCAACATTTTTTGTCATTGGGTTGACGGTAGGGACTATTTTAAAAACGATTTTTGAAAATTAGGGACTAACTTAGGAGCTAAATCAATTTATGGACCAAATTGAGAATAGGCCCAAAATGTAGGGACCAAAAGTGCATTTTCGCAAAAAAAAAAAAAAAAAAATGAGAAACACCCTAAACCAAAATTAGGAACACCCTCAAAAACTTTTGAACCAATCCATAATTAGTATAAAAACAACATACCCAAAAAAGAATGCAAAATAACAAGGACCTAATAACCAAAAAAAAAAAACCCTTCATTTACAAATCCCTAATAGTAATATCCAATATAAAAGAAAAAATGAAAAAGGAAAGGAAAAGGAAAAGTAAAAACTCAAATGTCTCTCATGGTTGCTGTGCACACCAGCCCCAATCACGTCGCTAGTAGCCACGTTGCCTCCGTGCCTCAGGTAGCAGTAGCCACAACCACAGCCACGATCAACGGAACAATGCCATTCACAAACGTATGTCTCTCAATCTGTTGTACTCTACAACTTTACCAGTTTAAGTTTGCAATAATAGTGTTAATGGTTTTTCATTTGTGTGCTTTGTGATTTGTGTTGCATTGTGATATGTGCTAAACGAAAAGTTTGGATTTGTGAATTGGGAAAAGGAAATGCACATAGGGTGTGTGTTAGTGCAACTAATAAATAATAATTTAATTAATTAGTAATTAATTAGGGGAGCAACTTGTAGGGACTCAAACTGTTTTTGGACCCAAACAATCACATTTGTAGAGTGTGGGTAGAAGGGCTAAACACCAGCAAAGCAAACAATGGTCGGCGTGAAATTCATAAGAATCACAATAAAGGAATTTTGCTAAGTGTTTGTGAAGGAAATTCATTCTCGGCCCAGTCCGAGGACTTCTTTCTTTATAACAAACAAACACCAGAGTTGTCCTCGGACACTCTGATGGCGCCTTTTACAATGTTTTCTTCTTCCAGGGGGTCTCCCCCTTGGCGCTGGGGGTTCAACCTATTATATAGTATTGTTTAACTGATCTCTGCCGTCCACTTGTCGGTCCTCTGAACTTATGTCTAAGGGCTTGTCCTCTTAGTCACCTTTGCAAGCTTTCTGTTAGTTGGAGTAACCAAGGCTGCACTGTTCACTGGTCAATTCACCATTAATGTGGTCAGAGTGTTGGTGACATGCATTTAATGAGCGAGTGACAACTTCCATCAATCAAAGTTGACTTGCCGAGGACGGAGGAATCCTTGGCGAGGTCCTTTGACGACTTGGGCCTCGTCCACTTGTCCTCGGGCTCTGCCTTTCCTCAGCGTGGACCTTGGGCCCAATGTGGAGTGGGCCGGGGTTGCTTAAATATTTGGGGCCCCACACAACTAATAAATAATAATTAATAATTTAATTAACCAATATATTATAAAAGACAAACAAATTAAATTATATTAGACTAAACAACAATTAATAATTTTATAATTAATGAAACAACAATATAACAAATTATAGTTTATAAAAGACAAACAAATTAATGAAACAACTAAACAACAATAATTAATAATTTTACTAATATTTCAAATGAACTTATAGTTTATTGTAGCATTGATAATGAGACTATCATGCAATGATTTTAAAATATGAAAACTCGTAAAAGGCAATAGTAAACTTTATGTATTTGCGTACTTTTTTATTGTTGTTATTGTCAATATACAAAATTTTCTTTTTATTAGATTGTATAATTTATGCCTGTTGAGGAACACCCTAAAAAAAATTACTACAGCCGCCACTACTTCTGCTAGTTTAGGATCTCTTCATCATTTTTTACCTTGTATGCATTTTACCTTGCAAGTATTGCTAGCAAAAATTTTCATTCTTGCATGCTATTTTACACAATTTTCAATCCCCTTCTCCACTCTGTTGGGAATTTTCTACCTTTTCCTCGTTTTTCCTTCCTTTTTAATTGCAGGCTGAGGTATAGCCGTATAGGCACTTGCACAGACCAAGGAAATATTAAGTTATCATGAAGTGTAGCATTGTTCTAAGTCTGAGATTACCATGAAATGCTTGGGGTTGTTGAGGTGGCAGGTATCGGAGGCAATTAGTCAAAGTCTTTTTGCTTAATCCCTTGAACCTCCTTATAGTCAGTCAATTCAAAGGATGCATGTCCAATTGCCATCAAAGTTAAGAGAGATTGATACATTTCACCTAAAATTAGAATTTAGAAGGCGACAATGACACTGGGCAGACTTTAGTTGCTCTCTCTCTCTCTCTCTCCAACAAACCCTCCCTTTTTTTCTTATCATACAGTCAATGCAAGAACAACCAGATAACATCCACTCAAATGCCTGTAAGCTTGAGTATTCTTTTGGAAAACAGAAGTCATGGTAAAGATGATGAATAGGTATTAAAATGAGAGAGATGTGTACACAATATTAAAGAAATAGCAAACACTATTCAATCCGCCGTGGTGAAGGTTAAAAACATATTTTTAGGCTTTCTGAATCCTTTATGAAGAATCAATTTAAACAAACTCCAATTCAACAGTGCACTGCATGAAAAATGTAATTCATTTCAGTAATTATATACAATTCTTACAAAGCTTAATCACTTCTTATAGTGATGAGGAATACTGATAAAAATTAGCTGCAATTTATCAGATCCCTAGTATAACTTTCAGCTACAGAACCAATAACTGAATGCGGATGCTCTTGACAATTATAGTCTCATTCAAAAGCACTACAACATGAAATCATACCTAAATTACCTTCTACTAATACTTAGTGCAAGGAAAAATGACACATGCATTGGTGATTAGAGTTAAGTTTTTCAGCAAATACGGTTTATAATGGATCTGCCTAACCAAATTTCACATACAATGTCAAAGAATATGCACTTGGTCATCCAATCCATCAAAACTTATTTCCAATACATCATGAAGATTGCATGGACGAGAATATTTCAACTTTTAAAGAACAGCTCTCCATTCTTCTGTTCTCCTCATCTTGAACAAAAAATAATCAATTAGTCAAATAATAAATCTTTTACATATTATGTATCAACTACACAGCAGCCCAACTTTTTTGGCTAATATAGTTACGTGATTGATTTCAATGAATTGTAATACAAAAGTTCATGACAACAAAACCTCATTTCTAGAATACCAGGAAAACGCAGCAAGAAACCCCTGCTTATACATTTGAAGCAACGAAAAACAAAGGTTTAATTACCAATTTGGTCCTCAACCTTTTCTCCATGTTTCAAAATAGTCTCCAACCTTTCAAATGTAGCATTTTAATCCTTAATTTTTTGTTTGTGTCGAAGATGTCGTTGTCATTTAAAGTAGTGGATGGAAAAATCAAAGATGGCAAACAGATAGAATAAAATAATGCTCTCTCTCTCTCTCGGGGAAGGTCTAGTGGCAGATACAGCACTTAATGACTGTTGGAGGTTGTGAAAGTGATGGTAATGACAGTGGCAGAGGTGATAATGGAAGTATAATTGTCATTGCCACTAGCGAGTTTTAGATAGCTGGCCTTGTGACCACCAAGTGCTTGGTAAGAAAAGAATGCCTTGTTGCAGAATGAGCACTTGTAAATAAGCTTGGTGGTTTTAGATGCAAGAGATTAGTGGAGGAGTGCAGTGGTGGTAACAGCACCATCACAAGCGAGCATGATGAGGCAAAGATCAAGGTACTCCCCCTCAGTGGGTGAGTTTTCAAAACATTGAGGTTTTGGGCGCTTGTACTTAATTCTTGAATCAAGGCAGTGGAGGTTGGCATTGTCAAGGTGCAAGTGGGGTGGCTGTGGTTGGAGAGTTGAGAGTTTCTAGACCCATCTCTGTTTGATTCGGAGTTCTAATCTAAACAGATAGCCAAGGGAATACAAAGCCTGAAGAAAGTCAGAAATGGCTAAAATCTAAAAGCAGTGTGAGAGAGGAGAAGAGAGATTCTTTGATTTGTTGAATATCTAATGCTTTCTTTCTATCTGCAACCACAATATCTAATTAAATGTTGACCTAGATCTATACCCAATTAAAAGATCTTGCAACTGTAACTACACTATTAGCAACTACAATATCTAATTTAATGTTGTTCTAGGTATATACCCAATTAAAAGATCTTGCACTGTAGTTACATTAATTCAACATTAATTTAGATCTATTCCTTTTGTCACACACATTCAAGTTTTAATCTGTTTTCCTTTACCGTAGTTGACACGATTGAATCTTTCATTTGTACACAATGGGTTGTACATTTTTTGTTCATTTGGGTGTTGATTTTCTTGTTTTTTTTTTTATTAGTTTCCGTTTCAATTGGATCCATGTAGGATTACTGTAGCTAATTAGATATTGGATTTGGTCAAACACTTTTAACGCAGCTGGGGAAACCAGCTGAGCTTGCATAGCAATTTACCTAAAAGTCCACTCAACAGCGCTAAAAGCATTGGCTGCAAAAAGACACATGAGCTTGAGTTCAAGGTTGACCTACTAGTAGGAAGCAAAAACCATAGTTTTCTCAGATTAACCCTTCCATTGTAACAAAGTATATAGGAAAAGGAATAGTGCATTTTCAAGTAGGACTATTGTTTAGAGATGGAGGGAGATAACTCAGCTAAGATGCTTGATCTTTGTAATTTTCATTAGTAGTTGTTAGTGCATCACTTGTATGCTTCCTGTGTACCTGGGTTGCGCCTCTACTTATCAAAAAAAAACTTCCTAAACAATGCACCCTCCTCCCCCACCCCTTCCTCACCCTATCCACCACCCTCCACCACCCAACCCTCTCCCTCTACCTCATCCTTCACCTTCCTTCTTTCCTTTTTTGCCACCCTCACATTTTCCTTCTCCCCCCCCCATATGCTTTCCTCCACAGTTTGGGCTCTTCCCATATCCTTACCCCCCCCCCCCCCCTCCCCCACCACTACCTTTGCCTTCCCCTTCCCCTACACCTCAGGGGTCTAACCAAGATTTGCCTAAACAGCCTACCTTTTCACCTGCATCTTTAACCATACCAAGTTCCCCCTCCATTGAAACCACTCTTTACATCCCTCCTAAATCTCAACCCTCTGTCCTTGGGAGCAGAAAGAGGTCGTTTCATATTGATGCTAAATCTTTTTCTTTTTCTTTTGATGGGGGGCGGTCTGATTCGTATGCTATACATGAGTCTAGGCGGAATGTTAAGAGCTCTATTTGGGTTGGCCGTAGGGGCATGGAGTGGTTATATACTTGTCTCGAAGATATACGAGATTGGGTGCCTGGCCATGTTTTACTCTGTAAGAGATTCAGGGAAAATGGGAAGCTGTTAGAGTTCTGTGGGAGATCTAACAAAGCTGGGCTGTTTGTAGTTATTGCAGTATATTTTGGAGGTTCTAGGAGAGGCTGTATTATGATACCAGCAAGCTCTAATCGTGCAGGCCGGTCTTTATTTCAGAGAGAGTTAAAGCTTTTTGTCTCTGGTGCAAAACCAGTTTCTTTGGCTGAAGTATCCTCCATAAAAGGTGGTGGAGGAGGTCAGTCTGCTGGTGGTGGTCGGAGTGGGAAACTTTTACCTGTTTTTGGTAAGCAGCTAAAGTCCAGAAAATTTGAAAATTCTGGAACTATATCGGGGTAGAACGAGATTCATGGAGACTCTACAGAAATTGGTTTAGTTATAAATGGCAAAGTTTCTGTAAAAAATGGCAGACCCACGCGGGCTTTCATTTTTAAGTTGTCTCCAGCTGTGCTGAATTTGAGAGTGTGCAAGCCTGAGGGTGGGAAAAGGTACGTGACTTGTCTGGGTGATAAGAAGTTCAGATGGCCCAAGGCTGTTGGTGGTGGGCTTGAAAATACAACACATTCTGGTGGGCTGTTTAAAGCCCAACCCGTGGATACAGTACCTTCACTTAGTGAGGGTACTTTGGTCAAACCCATGCCTTTTAAAGGACTCTCCGTGGGTCAGTCTTCGTGGGAGCTCGGTGAGAGTTCGAGAGGCCTTTCGAAGGGCGATGCTGGGTCGCCGGAGATTGCAGCGGTGCCGGTCTCGGAGATGCTTGAGGCTCCGACGAGAGTCAAATCGGCGTTACCCAGTGCCGATCAAGCTCCGGTGATGCTTGCTCTCAACCCGGTGGCTTCGGACCCCGATATGGTAGGTGTTATCGTCGCTTCTGCTCTCCCTCTACCTTCTGGGGTCACCGGAGTGATGGCTCAACCTCACCGTCGACATCAGTGGGAGAATCAAAATCGTTTCTCCCCTTTGTCTGAGCTGGGCAACGAGATGGGTATTGATCAGATTAACGAGGAAGAGGAAGGAATGACCCTGAGCTCCGGTGAGGGACTGGGCTGCCCTCCTGCCGCTGCCATGAAGCCCGTAGTGGGTTTAGACTTGTCCTTTCCCGTATCTGAGGTGGGTTGTGGTTTGTCTGAGTCTTCGGATAAGGGTGAGGCAGGTTCTGTGGACATTACTCCTTTGGCTGAGTGGGACCCATATTATGTTAGTGATCTCGTCACTTTGGAAGAAGATTCAGTTGGGTCTTCTATGGAGGAGGATTTGGAGCCTTCAGAATGGGTAAGAACGATGATAAAAGGATTTGGTACTTTTGTGGGATTCCCCATTGCTTGTTGCGAGAGTCAGTGTATTGATTTTTTCCAGAAACTTGAGAGGGTTTGGGAGCAGCAAGCGACTGTTGCTGCTACTCGCCGGACAAGCAACTCTACCCAAAAAGGTTTGAGGGAATTAAGGAATCTGTTCTCTTCTATTAATTATGATGGGCATTCTGGTAGAGGTACTAGAGGCAGGTTGACATCCTCTGGTTTGGGTTCGTCTGTTGGTCAATGATTTTGAAACTTCTATCTTGGAATGTGAGGGGTCTGAATGATCCCCATAAGAGAGTAGTTGTGAAGAATCTCTTAAGGGAATGGAAGTGTGATATTGTTTGCCTTCAAGAATCTAAGCTGGACAGCACCAGCTCTATCTTGGTAAAAAACCTTTGGGGTAGCCCTTTTGTAGACTGGGGGGCCTTAGATGCCTTGCATACAGCTGGGGGTATAATTCTGATGTGGGATAGAAGGGTTTTTGAGAAAATTGATCTGGTGGTTGGTAGTTTTTCAGTCTCGGTTTTATTAAAGGGAGTGTCTGATGGCTTTGAATGGATCTGTTCAGGGGTGTACGGTCCGACTAACGGCAGCCTTAGGGATGCCATGTGGGCAGAATTGGACTCTGTGAGGTCACGGTGGGATGGGGCTTGGTGCTTATTTGGTGATTTCAATGTCATCAAATACCCAGCTGAGAGACTTGGCTGTAATTCTTTTAGTCCAGCTATGTTTAAATTTTCGGATTTTATTGCAAAACATTTGCTGGTGGATTTGCCTTTGGTGGGAGGTGAGTATACTTGGTTTCGAGATTCAGATAATCCGTCAATGTCCAGAATTGATAGAGTTTTGATGTCAGCTGATTGGGAGGAGCATTTCTTAGATGTGTCCCAAAGGACTCTCCCTAGGGTGGTGTTGGATCATTGTCCTTTACTAGTGGAGGCGGGTGGAGTTTCAAGGGGGAAAAGCCCTTTTAGATTTGAAAATATGTGGCTTAAGGCGGAGGGTTTTGTGGATAAGGTGCGGCTTTGGTGGAATAGTTATCACTTTGTGGGGCCACCTAGTTATGTTTTAGCTTGTAAGTTGAAGGCTTTGAAAGGGGATTTGAAGCATTGGAACAAGCATGTTTTTGGAGATGTAGCTTTTAAAAAAAAGAGTCTACTAGCTGAGCTCTTAGACATTGACATGAGAGAAGAGATGCAGGTGTTGACTCCAGAGAACAGGGCTAGAAGGTTGGTGGTTAAATCTGAAATAGATTATTTGGCGTTTTTGGAAGAGATTTCTTGGAGGCAGAAGTCCAAGGCCCTTTTTATTAAAGAAGGTGATAATAACACGCAGTTCTTTCATAGAATTGCCAATTCTCATAGGCGTACCAATCAGATCAGGGAAGTAGAGGTGGATGGCTTTCGTTATGAGGATGAATTTGAAGTTACGGATAAGATAGTGGATTTTTATAAAAATCTATATCAAGAACCGGAAGCTTGGAGGCCTACTATTGACGGGTTAGAGTTTGCTTGCTTAGACGAAACTGAGAGGTCTTTGTTGGAGAGGGAGTTTGAGAAGGAGGAGATTATTGAGGCTCTCATGGAGGCGGAAGGGGATAAGGCCCCTGGGCCAGATGGGTTTTCTATGGCTTTCTTTCAGAAATGCTGGAGTGTTTTGGAAGGGGATGTCATGGCATTTTTCAAGGATTTTCATAGCCAGTGTGTTTTTGAGAAATCTCTTAATGCTACCTTTTTGTGTTTGATCCCCAAGAAGTCTAATGCAGTCAATATTAAAGACTTTCGCCCTATTAGTCTTGTGGGCAGCCTTTACAAGCTATTGGCTAAGGTTTTGGCTCATAGACTCCGTGGGGTGTTGGATAAACTGATATCTAACTCTCAGAATTCTTTTGTGGGAGGAAGACAGATTCTTGATTCAGTTCTAATTGCTAATGAATGTTTGGATAGCAGGCTGAAGAGTGGCATCCCGGGTGTCATTGTTAAGTTGGACATAGAGAAGGCTTATGACCATGTGAATTGGAATGCCTTATTCTATCTTATGGAAAGGATGGGCTTTAGGGCTAGGTGGAAGGGTTGGATTAAGGCTTGTATTTCTACAGTTAAATTCTCAGTTTTGGTCAATGGGTCTCCTGCTGGTTTCTTTGGTAGTTCTCGTGGACTGCGCCAAGAGGATCCTTTGTCTCCCCTTTTATTCCTATTAGTTATGGAAGTTCTGAGTAGACTACTGAAGAGAACGGAAAATGGTGGTTTTCTTTGTGGTTTTAAAGCGGGGTCCCATAGACAAAGGGGTGTGCATATCTCTCATCTTCTTTTTGCTGACGACACTATTTTGTTCTGCAATGCTTCTAGGGACCAGTTATTATACATTCGGATGGTGCTGATCTTCTTTGAAGCTATTACAGGCTTAAAAGTTAATGTAGGTAAGAGTGAGATTGTTCCTGTTGGGGATGTTGGGGATTTGAATGCTTTGGCCCGTACCCTTTGTTGCAAGGTGGGCACATTGCCTATGAGATATCTAGGCATGCCTCTTGGGGCCCATTATAAGGATGTGTCGATATGGAACCCTATTATAGAAAAGATGGAGAAACGTCTATCTGGCTGGAAAAGACTTTATTTGTCAAAAGGTGGCAGGCTTACTTTGTTAAAAAGTACTCTCTCAAGCCTTCCCACATACTTTTTATCTGTGTTTACTATCCCTCAGGCTGTGGCAGCTAGGATAGAAAGAATTCAGAGGAATTTCCTTTGGGGGGCCTCGGAGGATACTTTTAAATACCCGTTAGTTGCTTGGGATAAGGTCTGTTTGCCTATTGAGAGTGGTGGCTTGGGGATCCGGAGGATTGGGTTGTTTAACAAGGCCCTACTCGGGAAGTGGTTGTGGCGTTTTGGGAATGAAAGCAACAGTTTATGGCGTCAAGTTATAGCAGCCAAATATGGTGAGGGGAGAGGAGGTTGGTGCACTAGAGGGGTAAGAGGTTCTCACGGGTGTGGGATGTGGAGGAGTATTAAGGAAGGCACAGAGAAGTTCTTTAGCCAAATTCAGTTTATTGTGGGGGAGGGTTGTCGTGTTAGTTTTTGGCATGACCCTTGGTGTGGGCCTATTTCTTTAAAGGAGCTTTTTCCGGCTATGTTTGCATGCTCTCTTTCCAAAGAAGCATGGGTTTCCAACTTGGTCATATCTAATTCTGAAGGAAATAGGAGCTGGAATTTACTTTTCCGTCATGGTCCTCAGGATTGGGAGGCAGACACTGTTTATCCCTTTTTTGAGCTTATCTATTCCTCCTTGCCGAGGGGTGAGGGGGAGGATCACTGGGTTTGGAGATTGACCACGTCTGGGGCTTTTGATGTGCGCTCTTTTTATAAGCTGTTATCTAGTCCTAACACTGTTGATTTTCCTTGGAAGGGCATTTGGTGTGCAAAGGTGCCTAAACGAGTGTCTTTCTTCCTATGGACATCAGCTAATAATGGGATTCTCACCATTGACAATCTTGTCAACAAAGGTCGGTTTCTGGT
Organism: Quercus glauca; assembly: GCA_023736055.1. Classification (NCBI taxonomy): domain Eukaryota; kingdom Viridiplantae; phylum Streptophyta; class Magnoliopsida; order Fagales; family Fagaceae; genus Quercus; species Quercus glauca. The sequence goes on along the minus strand of CM043318.1, from coordinate 22,064,748 downwards.
TAATAGGTGTAGTTTATGCTACTGTGATGGGGAATCAGTAGATCACCTCCTGCTTCATTGTAAGTTTTCTCATGCCTTATGGAGCGAAGCTTTTGCAGTGTTTGGGATCCAATGGGTAATGCCTAGGTCGGTCAGATCTTTTTTCTTTATGTGGAGAAACTGGTTTGGAAGGCACCGTTCAACCATTTGGAATATGGTCCCGGCTTGTTAATGTGGTTAGTTTGGCAGGAACGCAATACCCGCATTTTTGAAGACAAGGAGAGAACATTAGATCATCTAAAATCTCTCTTTTTTGGTACTCTGTTTCTTTGGGCTCGTATTTGGGGGTGTACGAATTGTAATTCTTTATCTGAGTTTTTAGCCTCTAGTTCTTTTAGTTCTTGATTTTTTTGTATCTGTTTCTTGTTCAAAGTGCTCACTATCGTGAGCATGATGTTCATTTATTTCAATATAAAGTCTTATTACCTATCAAAAAAAAAAGAAAAGGAACATGAATACCCATTTACCTGTCATAATTCTGTGTTAAACAAAATTGGGGTAAATGCCACAAACTTTTTTGAAATGTGTGACTTGTGAATATCGCTAAGAATCATATTGCATTATATAAAGTATCAGCCAGATTTCAAAACTGATCACAATCCTTCAGCTCCTCTAAGTGAAGGTTCCACTAGGCCTGTAATTACGGCTAAACAAAACAAAAACAAACCAAAGGAAGCTCCTCATGGAGCTGTTTCTTGTACCTCAAAATTTTAAGTCTGTTGTCCTTGTACCCTGAACGCTAGGGTGTTTGGCAACATGTCTTGTCTTCAGTTTCACAACCTTTCTTCCCAAAGAATTCCTTAGCCTAATTGCATGTAGAAGTATATCTTCTGGATCCATATTCTTCACACATATCACCCTTCCGTTTTCGTTCCCTGTACATTTGGCAAAAAAAAAAAATTCCTATTTAACTTCACATGAGAGAGAGAGAGAGAGAGAGAGAGAGAGAGAGACTTACGGTAAAGTCCTTTCAAATGCGGATGCTGACCACGAATTAGTTGAGTAACAATATCTAGCTGAGGATTTTTCTCTCTAAATGCTGGCAGATGTGACTCCATGAATGCCCTGCCATATTGATTGCGTACTTGTTAATCATTAAACAAGTAAAAGGAGGGAAACAACTAGATTTGTAATATTCCAGTGCTGATGTTCCTAGTGGGGAGGGTGAGGATATCTTGATTTGGCAGTTGAATCGCAATGGTGTTTTTGATGTGCGATGCTTTTATCTTGCTCTATTGAAAGCCCCTTCTGTTTCTTCCCCTTGGCAGAGCATTTGGTGTGTAAAGGTACCTAAAAGGGTATCTTTCTTTTTATGGACTGCTGCTAAGGGTGGGATTCTTACAATAGATAACCTTGTTAAGAAGGACTTGCCCCTTGTTAATTGGTGTTGTCTATGTAGGTGTGATGAGGAAACTGTGGATCACCTTTTGCTTCATTGTAAGTTTGCATCTGCTTTGTGGAGTGAGCCTTATTATGTTTGGGGTTCAGTGGGTGATGCCGGATACTATTGTTTCTCTTCTTTTTGCTTGGAGGAATTGGTTGGGAACTTACTCTTCAAAGGTTTGGAATATGGTACCAGCTTGCCTTATGTGGTTAGTATGGAAGGAACGCAATGCCCGAACTTTTGAGGACATTGAGAGACCTATAGATATGTTGAAGAACTTGCTTGCTAGGACTTTGTTTGAGTGGTCCCGTATTTGGGGTCTTACGCATAGTAGTTTCTTGTCTAATTTTCTTATTTCTATTAGACTTTCCTTATGATTTGATTGTATTTGTTTCTAGGGCAGTGAGTTTACAATCGTAAACACATTGTTCCTTTTCATCAATAAAACTCTTATTATCTATCAAAAAAAATGGAAGAACATAGGTTTTGACAAGTTTGGCTAAGTATATTAGAGACAAAAGATTGATCAGCGCCTGTAAAGAGGAAGGGAAGGGGAACCCCACTGCCGGCCACTTTTTCTTTTTTCTTTTTTGTGGGGGGGGCCGGGGGGGGGGGGGGGGGGGGGTGGGTGGTGTTGTGGCGGCAAGGAAGGGGATATGTAAACCAGAATCTACTCAAGTATGTCAGCTAGATAATATATATGAAACAATTAAAATTAAATCATGGAGAGACTAATTTGTCATATATAAGTAAAAAAAGTGGCTTATGTTTAGCATCCACTTTTTTTTTTAATGAATTTTTTAGCATCCACTTTATTCTGACAAAATGAACCTTGCTAAATGTCCAGTTTTATCTTCAGGGATCTTAACCAATTGCTCATCTCAAAACCTACATATTAATATTATTCTCAGTGGTGCTTGTAGCAGCATTGACCAAAAAGTAGTCAGCAAAAATAGATAGGCCTACTACAAAGAATGGACAGAGAAGAAAGCAAGTATACAGCATAGTAATTGTGCTTCCATCAATTGTTTATAAAACTTGGTTAAAAAGACCAGCCCTCTAAAACAGACCCCCAAAAAAAAAAAAAAAAAAATTCAAATCACATTATGCACTAGATATTCGATCTCCTGTGCGGAAAATAAAATGATACAACTCTGATATTTTGTCCAAGATCTGGAAAGAGACAGATGGCAAATAGTAGGGGCACTCCTATAATAGCACCTTTGTCAAGATTGATGGAACTAACAGAGAGTGGACACCATTTTTGACACCAAATTCTAAATAGTTTCTTTCTCTTCCACAGTACATGTAATTTAATGAATTCTCACCACCACGATACTAAAAAATTAACTATAGTGGAAGGAAGGAAAATGGTTGGGATTTCTAACTCCGCGGAAGCAAGTAACTTACGACTCTCCCTTTTTTCAGTCCTCTCAACTTTAACTCCATGGAAATAGTATACTAGAAACTAAAGCAACTTCATATTCTACCTAAAAACCCTCATCAGGAAGTTAATACCTCTGAAGCACTCATAAATCTAGGGAAAAAAAGCAACTGTGAACAACCCTGCCTGTAGCCCAATGGGTTCTCAAATAGCATAAAGTGGGACTATCCAAGAATTTGCTATTGGCAACATATAATACTCAGCTCAGTACCCTGAGAAATGCAAATTTAATCTGCTGGAACATATAACACTCAACCCAGCACCCTGAGAAATGCAAATTCAATCTGCTAGAAAGTATAATAGAAAGACCTGGACTCACATTCCCTTCGCCAACTTGCAAACTACCTTAGATCATTGTGCTTTGCAAAAATAGAACACACTGACAGTACACACGTTTTAAAGTAATTATCTTTCCAAGACACGAGAGAGAGAGAGAGAGAGAGAGAACAAAATATAGAGCAATTTTTTAATCATCTACCCTACCAAAGAAAAAACAGTTCTACAGTGTCTGGCATAACTCATAAATATGTTTGTTTAGTACACATCACTGTCACCAAAAATAATTTGTTTTTAACAACTAAAAATTTCGTTAACACACCCAAAAAAAAAAAAAAAAATCTACAATTCAGATCAAACCAAGAAGAATTTCCACACATTAATTTGGTTTTTAGCCTAAAATTTTCAAAAACATTGTGTCCATTTACAAACATCCATTTCAACTTAAGATGCTTCATCTTATTCAATAAATCATCAGAAATGGCAATATATTAATCCACAAACAAAATTTTCAAAGAATCTATTATAATAGAGCAAATTACTGCATCCATGTAAAAGCTAAGGCATTCTCACTTCAATCAATTTCATCTTAAGATATAAATCTACAACAATTAATATATATATATATATATATAAAAGCATACCTGATGCCCCTACTACTTCCCCCCCAATCAGAAAAGCTCAGAACCAGCTTTTGAAGTTGCCATGCACCTCTCAAAGCCATCTCACTTCAAAACCAACACAACAACATAAAACAATAATATTATTAACATTGAAACCAAAATAATAAGAATAATAAATTAGTTTTGAGGATTTAAACTTTAATATAACTTTTCCTATCAGCGTAATCATAATATTTATTTGCTATGCTTGATTCTAATACAAAGGTAAGGAATCAAATCTTGTAGAGGATTTTTACTCCTTTTTATTAGATTATGGCTTCTATTTGGTTGCCAAAAAAGCAAAACAAAAATATTCCTTTTCCTTTGGTTATTTTTTGTTTAGATAATTTGAAAAAGTCAAAAGTTTGCTCTCTTCTCATGTTGTTTTACACCACTTAATAACAACATAATTGGGTTGACACAACACAACTCACATAATTCGTTTAATAAATGGGTCATGTTGGGTTAACCCGACCTGTTAGCTAATACCAATTTTCATAATTCTAAGTGGAAGAGTGTAACACCATGAGTCAAGGCTATATTTATAAATGTGGTTAAACCAAGGACTAATTACCAACACCGAGCAAGGACATGAGAACACATTAGTAACCTGGTATTTAAGACTCAAGTAAGTTATTGATATCAGAAAACACAATATTAACAATTGCATAGTATTAATGTGAGCAATAATTTTGCTGACTTAATTTTAATTAATATCACAAAAAAAAAAAAAAAACCCTTATGCTCCATTGCTACCAAATACCACACCACAGCCATTTATTATTGACATGTTTTTTTTATTTCACTTAAAAATGGAATTAGAACCATAAAACAAAGCAAAATGTGGCAAGAGCTGAAATTTTCAAAACACACCTGATTCTCATCACCCTTTTATTCTAACCAAAACTGAGAAACTACAAAACATTAATAAATAAAAGGGAAAAAATGGCGTTGTTTAACCAACAGAGAGAGGGAACCTTGATGTTGGCAGAGTTAGAGGTGACGGTGGTTGGCGGCGCGATGGTGACTGGTAGCGGCAAAGCAGTGGCTTGTTTCTATGACGGTGGCTGGTGGCAGAGAAAGTTGGCTGTGGTTGCTGGTGGCTAGTGGTGGCGAGTGAAGGTGTGAGAGACGAATGTAAAAGAGAGGGCGACTAGTCCCTAAATTTTAACAAAATTTATTTTTCATGCCTAACCCTTTAAAACTTTTATTTTTCAACCCAAAACTATTAAAATATTTTACTTTCTATCACTTTTTTAAAAGTTTTTTTTTTTCATTCTTAAATTATTGAAAACAAACTCTTAATAAAGTTTAGAAGCCAAAATAATTTTTTACTTCCAAAAAATTTGACACTGTTATGGAAATTGTTAATGATAAATAAAAAAGTAACGTTGGTAATGGGTTTAGATGAAAACCAGTAAAAGCTTACTAACTTAACTAATATGAAAAAATTATGTCAAATTTTTTGTATACTTGAAATTACTCCTTGAGAAAATCCGTGGAGACAAATTTTGTGTCACAACTTTTGCTAAAATCCTTATGTGGTGGTTATGAGCGATAGGGAAAAATATATAAATATATATGAAAGTGATTTCACTTACAAAAGTTGGGAAAGGCTATGAAATTTGTGTAAATTTTGTGTCACAACTTTTGCTTCTATCCTTATGTTAATGTGGTTAGTTATGAGTAGTAGAAAAAAAAATGATGTATTCATGTGAAAGTGATAGGCAACCACTCATAATTTACCACTTTAGAATTGCGAAAATTGTTGTAGAACTCCTCACACGATTCATTTCACTTACAAAAGTTGAAAAAAATTCTGAAATTCTATGTGTAAATTCCGTGATTCTAGACTTTTGGATGTACTAATAATGGGTTCTGAAATGGATAAATTGGTAAATTTTACCTTTAGTAATTCGTGTTGATGGGTTATTGCAAATTATGCATGTTGCGTTCACGTTAAGTGCGATAATTAATTTTTTTTATTCCTTTCCATAAAATTCTAATAGTCTACTAGCTTAATAATTCCACAAAAGAAGAAAAAAAAAAGTACATATAAATTATACACGTTATACATGAAATATTAAATTAAATTAAATCACTTATAAATTAAGTGTGTTTTGGATTAGATCTTTGTTGAAAATTTATTATTTATTTGCTAAAAGTTGACAAAATTATAGTTGTACTTAAATAATTGAGGTTTTTTTTTTTAAAGCTCTACGTAAGCAAATAAGTTAAATAACTAAAAAAATAAAATAAAAAAACTAATCCAAACTCATACAATATAAGCATATTTAAAATTATATATATATACACACATATATATAATATTAGTGTGAAAAATACAAATATATAATATGTTAGGCAAAGGGAAAAAAGTTAATTAAAAATAAAATCTATAATTTACTTACTCTAAAATTAAAAAAAAAAATTCATTTATAAATGGAAATTTTATTATAATTTTAGTACACAAAATTACATTGAAAATGAGTCAAAGAAAAAAAAATTAGTTTAAAATTTATAATAGAGGCTTGACGAGCGAGTAAGGTCGAGCACACGTTTTTTTTTTTTTTTTTTTTGACAGAAGTGATAGTGGTCGAGTACAAGTTTGATCTAGCTGGGTTGAGTCAAAATCGAGTACAGATCAAAAACTTATCAGTATAAAACAGGTTGGTACTTCTATTACCCGTGCCTCACCTTTTCATTGGGTTCATACAAGTTAACAGGCCAAAGTCCAATTTTGTAACCCATTTTCTTTTTTTCTTTTTCTTTTTTTGATCGACATTTTCTCTTGTTGTTTCACAATTTAATCTATAATTTTCTGTTGTTATATTTAAAAAATTGGACTAAAAACCATGAGGCTTCTCATTTTAAAGTTTTTTTTTTTTTCACATGTATGAGACGAGAGCATAATTGTTGGACAATTATACCATTGTTTCCAAAATTCCATTTTAAGATCTCTCTCTCTCTCTCTGAAAGTTCATGTAAAATAGTTCTCTCTCTCTGAAGATTAATATAAAATCCGCAAATCCTGAGGACTTCCAACCGAAAACAATAGGTGGGTTATGGCAGCATTGAGGTTTTTCATGGATCTTTCATGGTAATTGGCTTCCGTGGTCCTTGGCAATGACTTGAATTTTGGCTGACGACTGGAGGAGTGGGGTTTGTTGTTGGTGGCAAGTAGGTGGAAAGGAGGAACTTTCCAAACACATCACGTGCGTAGCCTGATTGCAGGTTGCAGCAACCTATTCTAAGGATAGTATCCTTGATTTATAAGGGCCTATTTGGTAACATTATTCTAGTAAAGTTGTTTGTATTTTTGAGAAATATATGTGGATGAAAAAATATGTATAATGTTGTTTAAAAACTGAAAATTGTTGCTTAAATTCATTTTTGATTGTATGCCAAACAATACTGTGTTTTGGAATGGCTTTTGAGGAACAAACCAACTTCCACCAATCAACTATGTCCAAGGGGCCTCTAATAGCAATCCATATTAGAGAGCACTGAAAATCCCCAGAATGAGAAATTGTCCAGATACACTTCGGGGACTACAAAGAGAAAAGTGAGAACATTATAAAAGAAATAGCAAACTCCATGTCAGTTGCTGTGACATGTCTATCTGCCTTGATGAAAGCTGAAAACAACCTCTTTAGGGTTTTCAAATTCTTTCTAAAGTATCACTTAAAACCAAGATAGGCCCCGATTCAATTGAGCAATGCGTATGTATGTCAGAGAAAAGTAATTCATTGCAGTAATTATATAACACAAACAAGTCTTACAAAGACTAATCAATTCTTTTATGACTTACTCACAAAAATGAACTGAAGTTTATCAGATTCTTTGTATAAGTTTCAACAACAGAACAAGTAACTGAATGTTACTTATTAGAAGTAATAACAGAAAAGGTAGGCACATCCAGAGAAAGAAAATTTAGTGGAGTTGAACGTCAATGACTCAATCATTATGGACATCTAGACCTCGTTCAAAAGCATTGCAACATAAAATAGGGCTGCCTAATCAAAAGCATTGCAGTGAATAGTGCATAGTTTTCAGTTAATATAGTAAAATAGGGCTGCCTAATGAAGTTTCACATATAATGTCAATGAATAAACACCACTTAAGCATCCAAACCCATCAAAACTTATCTTCAAAACATCCTGAAGATGGCAGACGAGAATATTCCAACTTTAACAGAACATCTCTACATCCCTCCATTGTCCGATCTTGGACCAAAGAGGAACAATTAGCTAAGCAGCATATTATGTATTAATTCCAGCTGAAGCCCATCTCTTTTAGGCTAATACAATTGCATGATTAATTTTACAGATTTTTAATAAAAAAAACCCGTGACAACATACCCAGAAAATTCAGCAAGAAATCCCTACTTAGACATTTTAAGCAACAAAAAACAAGTTGAACCTTGTTCTTTCCATCTAGTTTATCAATCAATCAACAAACAAAAGCTTGAATTTTTTAGGCAACATAAACTGGGTCACAATTGATCTACCAAGGCAGAACCCATAGGAACCTAGAGATAAAGAAATCACCATGTACACATGCGATTCATAATGTCTAAGAGCCACAAAATGCTTCAACACAAAATGACCAGTTCAAAGATCCCACCACCTAAACATGTCAGCACAACCAAACCCAAATCTCAAAAATACAACCACAAGAATCAGTATAAACATATGCCAGAGTAACCCTTCAAAACCAAAACCACAACCATAACCTTTTAACTAAATACTCAATTGTCCACTAAAAAACCCAAAACCTACACTATCCAATGACACTCATTTCAGAATGCCTCATAAAGATAGAACAACACACCCATTTTAAATTATAACAAAAAAACATAGGGTAAAAATATACTGCACTTAAGGAATTGTACCCAAGTTTTGCCCACCAGCATAATTATTAGCCCAATACTCAAATTTCTATCAACATACAGCAATAGATCCCACATTATACAATAATACCCATTTCAGAAATCTCAATAAAGAGAAACCCAAACAAACCCATTTCTAGTGATAACAAAAACTGCATTGCTATTAGCCCAATACTCAAATATCTAGCAAAAAAAAACAACAAAATGCCACATTTTCCAATGACACCCTCTTCAGTAATCTCCATAAAGAAAATCCAAAACAAACCCATCAAAACTATAACAAAATAGCATTTATCTCATTTCTCAATTCTGTAGTATCCAAAAAGAAGAAAAAAAATTGCCACATTATCCAATATAACTCAAACAAAACCATCTCTAATACAAAAAGAAACAACCCCAGAAAACAAAAAATCAAAACCTGAGCTTAGAAAAGAACCACCTATTCTTTCCAGACTTAAACCTGTCCTCGAACCTCCCCTTGGTCTCCTTAGCTGCAGTGACTTTCTTGTCCCTAGACTGAAGAGCATCGACGGAGACAATGTCTTTGAGATCGACATCGAGAGTGTAGCGAGTGGGCATGATGTGAGAGTAGTTCACGACCTTGAGGAAGGCCTTGACGCGTGACTTCTTGGCGGTCTTCTTGGCCGAGTCCTTGCGGATCACCTTCTTTGGGTACTTGGCTAGACCAGCCACCAAACAGTGACCGTAGGGTCTGTCTCGGTTGCCATCGTCGAAGTTGCGAACGATCACTGCTTTGTGGCCTGCGAATCGGCCCTGTAGAAGGACCACTGCCTTGTTGGGTTTCAAGAACTTCACCATCGAGATGGGTTTGTTTGTTTGTGTGTTTTCTCTTTTCAGCTGCAGCAGCTGGGAGAAGCCAGGAACTAGGGTTTTGGGAGTTAAAATGGTTTATATCTAGGGTCTTTAAAAAAATTTAAGGCAAAGTTAATGTAATTTTTTCTTTTGGTTTTTTTTCTTTTTTTGCTAGAATGTTATTTTCAATTTCATCCCTAAAATTATATAAATTTCGATTTTCAATCATATGCTTTAAAAAATTTGCTTTTTAGGTATTGAAAATTGTAACCTTTTCAATAATTTAGAGACCAAAAATTGGACTCTTTTAAAATTTAAAGAAAAAAAAATAAACTTAATGGAAACTTAAGGACCGAAATCATATTTTAGTCTCTCTTTTTCCCCTCCTAACTTTCTTTTTTGTATGTATAACTTGTAAGGTTTTTTTTAAAGAAAATTTATAGGTATAAGGTAAAACTTAGTTACACTCTAGCTATCTATTATTAAATCCAAATATATAATTGTATTGAATTTAATTGTCCTCATAAAACGTAATATTGTGTGTGTTTCATTGATTCATGCTATCATGTATTTAAGTTTAATTGCAAAACCTAATTTATATTACTTAAACGATTGAATTTAATTTTGCTTTAGTTTTGCTTGGGAATAGAGTAAAGAGATGCAGATTTAGTTGTTTTAGTATGTTTGTTTGCTCAAAAAATTGTGATTTGAGAAAATGAGAAGGTTGTTGGTTGTGCATCTAGAAAAAGAGGAAGAAAAGGAAAACGAAAAAATTAAAGAAGAAAATAGCTTAGAAAACGAAAATTTCGGATATACATTTAAAAAAGATTTTTTAAGGTTAGGCATCTTTTATTTGACATGACATAATTTAATTGGTCAATCTAATATCCCCCAATCTTTAGGAGTCTATTTGTACTTTAGTCTTTTTACAAGTAAAGGGAGCCCTTCTCCCTCCTCCCCCAAATTCCGGTTTGAGGGAATTAAAAAAGAAAGATTAAGAGGGCTCCCCTCCCCCAATAACATCTAAACAAGTTTGGCTGAGCAAACATTTTTATGGACTTTTGAAATTCACTGTCACATGATCCTATCTGTCCATTATTTGAATACACAAAAGACGATTCCTGGCTTCATGACATGAATGATAGAGATGATCACTTCTCTCAATAACTCCTCCACAGTGAATGCATAATAACATGAGTATCCTCATAATTTCATTGCAGCAACCTATTCTTGATATATAATTCCTTTTTGATTGTATGCCAAACAATAAAGCTGCTGTTTGGAATGCCTTTTGAAGAACAATCCAATTTCCACCCAATCAACTATGTGCAAGGAGCCTCTAACATTATTCCATATGTGCACTGAAAATTCCCAGATAGAGAAATTGGCCAAGTTACTTGAACCTCTTGCCTCCAAGAAACTTAATTTACGTCCAACCCAATTCAGCACACAGTAATTTTCAGGGATTAAGAAGTGAGAAATATAGAGCTTTAGCCTGATGAAGGCTAAAACCAATTTTATTGGGTTTTCAAATCCTCTCTCAAGTATCAATATGGACCAAGACAGACTCGAATTCAATGGAGCAATGCATATGAATGTCATAAAAATGCAATTCATTGCAGAAATTACAAACAAAGCTGAATCAATTCTTATGGGGACTAGGTTTGGTGATAAAAATTAGCTGATCCTTTGTATAAGTATCAGGAATAGAACAAATAACTGAATGTTGCTTATTCAAAATAATAACTGAAAATTAGGCACATCCAACAAAGGAAAATTTTGTGGAGTTTATAAAGTCAATCATTATGGATTGATAGGCCTCATTCAAAAGCATTGCAACATAAACTCAAACCTATTTTACCTTCAACTACATTTAGTGCATGGAAAAATGACACATATATTGGTGAATACTGAATAATGCTAATTTTTTTATCTAATACAGTTAATAATAGGGCAGCCAAATTTCACACACAATGTCAAGGAAAAATGCACTTGGTCATACAACCCATCAAAATTTATCTTTCAAAACATCATATAAAGATGGCATGGACAAGAATATTTTAACTTCTATGGAACATCTCTTGATCTATCTCCTTTTCTTGTTTGGTTATGCAAAAGCTGTAGGTCTGATCTGTCCCGCATGCATCACCTTCGGTCTTAAATTCTTAATCTTATATCTCAATTTGGTCTGTGTGCGACTTCCGAGTGGTGCCTCAAAGAGCTCGAGAAGATCATGGATTGCAGAAACAACTTTAATATAACGGTGCTGCCGGTTTTCTACGACGTGTCTCCATCGGAGGTGAAACAACAGAAGGGGAACTTTTCAGAAGCGTTTCCTAAAGCCCCTGAAGATATAATGGAGAAATGGAGGGCGGCTCTGACGGGTGCTACAAAGGTAACTTAACTATCTTACTAGTAGGGTTAGGCCAGCCTCATGCATACAAATTAATTGCAAATGATCATGTATGAATAAGAGATGTAAATGAAAGAAAAATTAGTAGAGTTTCACTTAAGGATCTACTTGGAATCCGCTTATTTTATTGAAATTGAAATTTTTTTACTAAAAGTAAGGTAGATAAAAGTAGAAGTTAGCTGAAATAATATCGTGGGACCTACAAATAATACCAAAAAGTATAGTGGGGTCATGAATAATAACAAAAATAAACTGACTTTTTAACAGGGATGCACGAACGCGGCGCCAGATGAGCCGCACCCACGTTCGAAGCGGCGGGACGTGGCGACGTGCAAGGGTCGCCGTTGACCGCACGTCAGTGCCATGTCGGGCTGCGTCCTGCCACGTTTTTTTTTTTCCCCGACTCGCGCCAACGCGGCTTAGACTCGGGCCGATTCACGCGAATCAGGTTGATTTGCACCAACTCGAGCCATATCGGGCGAAACCGCTGAAATGGCCAGTTCAAACCGAAACGGCCGATTCAAGTCGAAATTCAAAAAAAAAAAAAAAAAGGTGCAAAATGCACCGTTTGAACTTAGTACCAAACCCTAAAACTCTCTCACGCATTCTCACTTTGTCCAAACACTCTCCTCACTCCATCACTCGTCTCTCTTCTCTGTGCTCTCTACGGTGTGCTCGGCTTCACTGAATCACTCTCTGCCTCTCTGTCTCTGCTCTCTGTCTCCCCTGTGAGACACAGCCACTCAGTCACTTCATTCAAACTTTAGCTCTCTCTCAGGCATTCTCAACTCAGGTCTTGATGTAAAGCTTTCAATCTTAGTTTGATTTGTGATTTGTGAACCTATGAATCTTAGTTTCTTTTCAATCTTAGTTTTATGTAGTTAATAGTTATTACTTATTATTCATTGTGATTTGTGAATCTGTGAATTTGGGTTTGATTTATTATCTACTATTACTCTTAAATTTGGTATATGTTTATATAATGTGAAAAAATATGCTTAGTAATATATTAAAAATATAAATAAAAATATTTTTAATAATTTTTTAATCGCCAAGTCCCACTACACCTGCACCAACCTTTTTCAAAAATTGCTGAGTCCCACACAGTTCTTAGTATCAATAACGACTAATAACATATTTCACTACTTCCAGATGAACTCTGGGAGACTCCGAAAGTACTCTAGACCACCCAAAAGGAGGCTAGATGACCTTGGAAGCTCGTTTTTTGAACTTCTTTCACTCTTGCTTCTTCCAACTTGGTTTTGCAAATGGGGGTGATGGGCTATTTATAGAAGGCAAAAAAAAAAAAAAAAAAGTTAATCAGCACTCGATGGAAACATGGAAAAAGTAATTGGCGCATGATCATCACGTGCCAATGCTTTTTTTGGTGTGTTTCCATCATGTACTGCCAAGCGCATATGCCATATAAGCCAATTTTCGGTGACTTATCAACCTTGTCTCTGAATCCATGGTCTAATTTTTGCACCCAGAGTATCAATTTGATTGTTAGGATTTTTGATGATTATAGAATTAAGTTCTTGTTCATCTAACAGTTCAAATGACATTTATACCTTTGTTTTATGAAAATATCCTTTTACCGTTAGTTTTAAGTTAAATGGCAGATTATCAATAAGTTAAATGGTAGTTGTTTTGATTTATGCAACAAAAGAAAAGCATGATGGAAGGATCATGAAAACACATTTTATGTGTTTTATATATGGAGTGTATCCACCACTTATAGACTATTGCATTTTTTTTTATTCACTACTATTACAAGTAAAGAAGACAGTGTCTTATGCATAGGATATATGCATTATCTCTATCATGTAGTGTAAATTTCATGTAGTTATGGAACCCAAACATCATAAGAAGGAAAATACATAGGATAATTATTAAAAGTAAAAGGAGGTTAAACCCTCCAAAGAAAAAAGTATATCATATATTAGATATATGCATCATCTCTATTAAATAGTGTAGATTTCATATAGTCGTGAAAGCCAAACATTTTAAGAAGGAAAATGTATATATTTGATACATGAGATAATTATTAAAAGTTAAAGGAGATTAAGCCCCAATGATCCAACTCATCTATCACTCCCAAATGGGACATTACGGAGCTATAACATGAGCCAAAAACTCCGTTGGGCTATTACCATATCTAAGAGAATAAATGAGATACTAAAAATGGAAGTTAAAACTAGAAATTTTTTACAAAATTTTGTTACGTTAAGTATGTAATTTTACCTCAAGTGTTCTTTTCAAACCCTATGTTTCGTAATTAAATTTCTTTTGCAATCGTGGTCGATATCTTTTATCGTTTATAACTATTGTGGCTACACTTCCAATTGCAGCCCAGAGACAAGATTTATATAAGACATTGTTGAAAACGTTTTGAAAATACTCAAGGAGACTCTTTATCAGAGTGATGTTAAAAAAGAAAACTCTTCAATAATCATCCCCAATGTAGATGCTTCACTAAATGGGGGATCCTCTATTACAGCATCCTCCCGTTATCAGAGTGATGTTCCTAATGAAGACTCTTCAGAAATCATCCTCAATGTAGATAGTACACTAATTGAGAGTGAGGTTTCTAAAGAAGAATCTTCAACAATCATGCCCAATGCAGATGCTTCACCAAATCATCAAGCAACCACTAAAGTTACAACCATCGTCTTTAGACATTGTACTAATTATATTTTCATATTTCTTATGATATTCCTGTCACCTGTTTTCCAAGAAGTCATTTCATGGGTGAGAAATTCTTCGATATATGTTATTTAATGGCTGAGAGACTCTTCCATCTACGTTAAAGTTCTTCAAGTGTATAAAGATATTATATGGCCAAGCATTCTTGAATATTCGTCAAGAATCTTGATTATCATTTTAAAGAAAAAGAAATTCTGGTTGAACAGTGATGCCATATGACTGCTATTTTGGTTTGAAAATTAGAGTATTCCGGAGAAAATGGGCAAATGCCCCTTTCAAAAAAAAAATCCAGCATTTTGCCCTCTTTCTCAAACTAATTAGGAAAATCTCCCTCTTTTGAAAATCGAGTTTCTCAAAATTGATTTAAGCCTTATAGTGGCGTTTTTAAGGATCCTATAGTGACGTTTTAAGGACTTATAATGACGTTTTGTAACTCGATCTCCATAAAGTCGAGTTACATGCAACTTTTTTTCCTTTTTTTTTTACCTATAACTCGATTTCATGTATATTGAGTTATAAAACGCCACTATAGGTTCTTAAAACGTCACTATAAGGTCCTTAAAAACGCCGCTATAGGGCTTAAATCGATTTTGAGAAACATGATTTTCAAAAGATGGACATTTCCCTAATTAGTTTGAGAAAAATGGCAAAATGTTGGATTTTTTTAAAAAAAAAAAAGACAAAAAGCAATTTTGTCCAGAGTATTCTTATTGGGTTATGCGTAACCCTTCCAACAATGCAAAATAGATATTACTGTTCACGAAAGGCACAAAAAAACCCAATCCATCCTGTGATGCATTTAGATTTTACAACTTTCTACGATATCATGCATATTTGCATAATACTTTAGAATTGTGTGAAAGTTTTTTTTTTTTTTTTTTAATTACTTTTAATTTCTCCCTATGTTCCATGAACCAAACATCATCTCTATGTTGCCAGACCGATTGAACCAACCACCATCAGCAGAGCAGATCTATGGTTGTTGTCGGCGTGGGTTGTTGCTGGGTCCCGTGGATTTGGTTTTGGGTTTTGGATTTGGTGGCAATGGCTGTGGCACATTTGGCTGTGAGTGGTGATGTTTTGGATTCTGATGTTGTTGGCATGGGTAGAAAAAAATTATTTTAATGTGATGTAATGCAAAATAATGAATGAAATGTAGATTGTGTTATAAGAGTTGTTATATAAAATAGATAAAACAGATTTTGGTAATATAAAATACATTTTTTTTTAAGAACCAGATAGGAATGCTCTAAAGAACCTTATGAAGTATAGTTTAAAAACAATTTAAGCTCGTCATTAATTCTAGGCAGTCCCAACAAGTTGGAAGCAAGGTCACTAATTTTAGGTCACTATTTTAGTCAAATTTAGCTAAAAATCCCTCTTAGCTAACTTTCTACTCACAACCTACCATATCAAACTCAATGCTCTATCATTATATTATTTAAGAAAGGTGCTACGTCTACAACGTTTTTACAACAAATCATAAGTAATTAATTGTTATTAGTTCAAATTTGAACTTAACACTAAAATTATTTTTTTGCCCCAATAATAACAACTAGTAACATTCTGTCATTTAGAATTTATTGTAAAAATATTGTAAACATATCATTTTTCTTTATTTAAATATTATTTTCCTTCCCCGTTTCAACATTCTCTCAGTTTTTTCAGATTATACAAACACAACCGCATCTAACCTAAAATGAAATAAATTGGTTTAATAAGCTGTAGCGTCTCAGTCAATGCATCTAGCCACTGTTCAAAAACTAGTTTGACTTTCAATTTTGTTGAGGATGATGCAGGAGTGTTTTGCGTGAAATTTGCTAAAATTTGGTCAAGCAGATTATTTGCTGAGCCTGCTGTGAATGCTTAACAGGTTGCAACTCTAGGATGACCATTATACCCAATGGTTCTCCCTATGAGTTAATGCATAACACTAGGTCTAAGTTGTGGCAAAGTAAGTGCTCCTAGACTTTTGTAACAGCATGGACTCTAGGGAGCCATCTACAAGGTTGATAATGCAGAGCAGATAGAAATTATTCCTATACCTAAAATTTTGATTGATTTCAAGGCATACCAGCTAATGATGGAACATGCAAGCTCAGTTCTGTAGTGAAAGAACAGGAAAGTAGGAAAACTCCAAAACTCTGTACCTCTTTAAAATCAACACTCATCTCCTTATTCATTCATGATCACAAAAACCCATTAGAACCAAAGACCACCTTATTTTTAAAACCGATGCTCTCATTTAAGTGCCAAGAATTGGACCAATTAGGCATAAGCCCACAAAAAGAAGGAAAACACACAGCACAACAAATTGAAAACATGGTGACTTAGGAAATGAAAATATTGGAAGTTAAGAATTAGAAATACCAAGGACCACAATTCTGTCTTGTAAACTAAATTATGAAAGTACAAAAATCAATTAAAGGATGTTTTGAGAACTATTGAGTTTCCTGCAAAATCTCTTAAATTTTACAAAAACTCCATTATGCAACTCGCTAAGCCATATGAAAACATAGTTTAAAAAAACTTACAACACTCATTAAATAACCAACTTTTAGTAGTATTTGTGGGAGCAATTCTAACACCATTACAAGGTATATGCCATCCTAGTGGACAAAACACTCTTTTTAGCTACAAGATGCTAAACATGAACAAGGGTCAAACTCACAATAGTGAAGTGGTTGAATTTAATAAGCAATTCCCCAGTTGCAAACTTATAATTGTAATCTTAATTTTGAAGTCCTAGACTAGCAACAACAATTTAAGACCTAAATATGCCATACCATAAGGAGCACTACTTTGTAATCATGGGAGAATCCCAAAGTCATTATAATTGTTCACTTTAAGAACCTTGTATACAATAAGTTAAAATCTTTGGTCCGTAGATCACTCCACAATCCAACGATCTTTCTCCTCAATTCATTTGAAAGACATATGAGTGGGTTCCAAAATAACTAGTGGCCCAAGCATTGAAGGAAATAATACTGGATTGGATACACCTATAGATAAAGGAAGGTATAAGTACAACAAGCTGTAGAGAGAGGGAGGTCAATATCTCATCAGCTACCACAGCCTACAGGCTACTACAATGATAAGAAGGTTTCTTTCCAAACAAAAACCAAAACAGAGAGTAAAAGAGAAAGAAACCTTCTAACTGATATTCTCCTTTTGATAAACATTTGGATATTTGAAGTAGATGTTGCATCAAGCCTGCATTCTGCCATGGAAAAGCAGTCATAAAAATGGAATGCTCCTGAGTCCTCAAATCTGGATGAACCCTATTGTTCCTCCGTAACAATGCCAAGCTCTCCTCAAAATTGCATATTTACAGACAACTATAACAGGCTTATGGATGATTACTTTGATGTTTTCATTGTCTCTCCAATGAAAATTGCAAATGGAAGTAGCCAGACATCCCAGGACAGAAAGGTACAGGATTCCAGCAAAGCAATCAAGCATCCAATAGAATTGGGAAACTAGAGACCAGTACCTCAAAACCATTTAGTCACAAGCTGATCAGGGGTGGCCACACATCTGAAACTATGGAGATTGATTCCTGCACACACAAGAATTAATACACATTTTGTTAATTGCAACCAAACAAGGGGGAACGAAAGAAACCAACAACAATACAAAAACAAAAACAAAAACAAAAGGGTTAAGAACAGCTAGGCACAGGAGTGTAAGATATGAAGCTAGTTTGGTGGCAGTTGCAAAAATTTTGTATTGAAAAGTCAAGGAAGATTAAGTTCTTAGAAAAATATGGATGAAAGGCACATCTGTCTCTTTGACAGTCTCTCATAGGCACCAAAGTCCATGTCTTGACAGATTCAAACTAAAGATATGTCATTCACAGCATTTCACATTTATGATGAACATGATGTTATTCTCGTGAGTCGAGAAAAGAAACATATGACCACTTCAACTATTCATTTAGTGTTATAAACTTCACAAAGATAAGTGTAATGATAAATCTACACACATCAGACTCGATAAAAGAAAAATAATTAGCACTATTCAAGTAAAAGGTGTATTTATATACAGGTACATGTGCATCAACAGATTTAGGGTCTATCAAATAAAAAGCTCATATACCAAGTTTACTCTACAGCAATAACTTTCTAATAGCACTTGCTCATCCACAATATATGCTATATATCTAGAGATGAATGGGCATATGCAAGCATATGAGGGCACACATGATCATGCATAATTTGTAACCATAGCTTATCATGTTCATATAGTTCGAGGATTTTATATTACTTAACTACAATATGAATGTCAAATGCTTTAGTTACTTGCTTTTATTACCAGCTTAGAAATGAAAATTGGCCAAGAGTTTGGTAGCTCAACTGACACCTTTGTATTTCCAATATAGACGTCCAAAGTTCAAATCCCCCTCTTTTCCAACCATCCCAAAACAAAAATGGCACAAGACACTTGAGGACACAACACTTAAATCCACCCATGTCTCACACTAGTTTAGCCATTTGTAAAAAAAAGCTTGCCTACAGTCACCTAAAAGAAGTGGAGATTTGCACGAACATTATGTTTCTTTGCCCTGAAAATCATACAGTCATCCATCCCATACTTGGTATACTGTCTGTGGCTCTAATGCACACATATGCATACTCAAATAAATGTTCATGTTCAATATTATAAATTTAAAACGACAGGCAAAAACCCTCACATCTAGATTTTTGGAAGTTTCCTTGTCCGTGAAAACATTACACTCGTTGCTATTCGTAAATCTATGGATACAGTGCTTTCTACTTCAGGCATAACAATTTCCATCAACCAATATGGTTCCTGTACAAGAACTTCACTTTAAACATATCCTTTGTGTGTATCATGAATTGAAGGATTTGTCAAACTAAAAGAAGAATATTGCAAAAGCTTGTTACTTCCACATGCACTTAATTTAAACTAGGTGGATGGACATGTCACCAAAAAAACCAAATAATGTCATAAATAGTACCACTAGAGCACAACAAACAGAACCCTAAAATTGTAAAGAGAAAAAACAAAACCAATATTGTATTTATACAAATATTCATATTTATTTTCTATCTATACTATAGTACAAATATATATATACACACACGCATGCAAACATACAAAGAAATACACGCATGCATATATGTGTGTGTGTAGAAAGAGAGAAATTTGCAGTTTGCAACCCAATTTCTTGGTAATTACTTTAATTGCATTAGTGATATCACACCTTCACAATATTCAAGAGGTAGTCAGTTCTTTTCCTTTTTTAGTTTGCATGTGTAAAGCAAAGAACTCAAGAGACATCTAATACATAAGGTGCATTGCAATGTAGATATGAAAATTGAATAGGAGAGTTACAGTTACAATTAGCTGATTGTTGACTGGTCTGTCCAGGTTCAGTTAGACTTAACTCCATATCATGAGTTGCTGTCCAACCAGGTTCATATGCTTCAAGGAAACCAATCTTTGCCTTGTTAGGTAGATCATGGGGATGAACAAATGGTACCCCAGCTGGCCATCCAATCTCCATTCTTATATTGGCACATGGGCTATCTAGCGTGTGAACGTGACTCTCACATTCCTTCAAATTGCAAAACCTCAGCTTGATGCCCTTCTTATCAGCAATGTCCTGAACCCTCTCCTTCAGAACTCTCTGAGCTTCAAGTCGTAACCTCTTAGAAGGTGGCAAAGGTTTGCTTCTTGAATCATGCTTCCTCCTCCTCACCAAGGGCTTTATAGATCCTGTACCAGCATTTCATCGATCCAACGACCTGCTGTTAAAAACTTCTCACTAAGGGCTACTTGCACAGAAAATAAATAACGTAATTTATTATCAAGATGGTGAGACCAAACACAGACTGAAATGCTTTCATTAGGAAAATATCCTCTTTTTTAAAAAGAAAAAAGATGACTTTAATGTTTAACACAACTTTAGTTATGATCATATTTTTTTTTTTGGATAGATAATAAGAGTTTTATTGATGAAAAAGAACATTGTGTGACAGTTTTACCACAAAAGACACGTGTACACACACATATTTCTATTATTCAATACAAAAGTAAATTTCCAAAGGTCATTAAAATTAAATATAGAAGAATTGAGAATGGGGAAAATTAAGCCTGGCAGAGATGTGGATTAGGTCCCCAGTCCCATCCCAACCTGCTGACATCCTTAGGAGGCAAGCCATACACCATAATGCTTAAGGCATCATTAGTGCAAAAGCATTTTAAGCCCTAAAGTCCTCGGCTCAAGGAGTTAAGACTTGAGTAGAAGAGCTCAAGTTTTTTTGATAGATAATAAGAATTTTATTGATGAAAAAGGACAATGTGTTTACGAGTGTAAACACACTGCCCTTGAAACAGATACAATCAAATCATAGGGAAAGACTAATAGAGATAAGGAAATCAGACAAGGAACTACACTGTGTAAGCCCCCAAATATGAGACCACTCAAACAAAGTCCTAGCAAGCAAGGTCTTCAACTTATCTATAGGACTCTCAGTGTCCTCAAAAGTAGTAGAAGAGCTCAAGTTGATTATCAGATGCTCAATTTTGGTATCCAAACAAATATGTCACTACCTTAATAATTAATTTATATTATTAAGTTTCAGCTCAAACAATGGATTCTAGTCTAAGGCCATGACTCCCTGTTAATTCATTCATCAAGAAAGAAAGGTTTAACTTTTAAGAGATGCAGAGATATAGCATAGTAAGCAAATGGGAATATTAACACTATGCTATCTATTATGAAGTCCGTGCTAAATAAATTTGAAATATTGAGGATGCACAAGGAGAAAGAGTCCCAGCCCAAGAGTGAAACAGAGAGTAGGAATCAAAGCCAGGTAAAAAGATGAAATTTAAAAAAACAAAACGAATCTTTAAAATGACTGGAACAATTTAGTATTATAAGATCAAGGAGATTAAGTGTTGGGTTAGTACCAAATGTATACAAAAGGTGGCTTAAGCCAAATCTGGAGCTTAAATTCATCACTTGTTGTTCCCCACCCCATTCTCCCCCATTCGTTTTTTTTTTTTTTTTTTGGTGGGGAAGAGAGGCGGGAGGGTAACAAACAAGTTGTATTTGTTAGCAAAGAAAGTTATGCCATGTGATATGACAATCCTAACCTGAGTCATAATGAAAATCAGGGGTAGTAAATGTCTCTAGCAGAAAGAGGCTCAAATAATTGGTTTATGAAAAAAAAATTGGAAACATAAAATCCAGTGACAACAGAAGGCTACATTATCATTAGAATTCTGCCTACCGTCTTGGACTGTAGGAAAATTGAAACACTGGATATTCTGCCTGTTAAAGAGCTGATCAGTTGGGGGGGATTTCTGCATGAAGTCATCCACCAGTACTGGAAGCAGGAACTGAGCTTCAACTCCATGACCAGCCGCTCTCATCTCTGAACAATTAAGACTGGACATGGATTTTGGCATCAGTTTGAAAGCCAAAGAACATCGCCCATGCATGTTACCCTGCATGGTATTGATCTCTGTTCTGTAAAATGCTGGGTTGACATAACCTGCCGTTGCCTGATAAAGTGCAAGTCCAGGGTAAACAATGGCTTCTTGAGGGCCAAGATCACTATCCACTAAAAACCACCGACCATGAGGATCTCTTATATGCAAACCTGCCTTATCTGACTTAACAAGAGATATGAGGCTTTTATCTGCTTGGTGCTCGTGATCTGTAAACATAATCAACTGGCCATCCTCTTGAGAGGCTAAATTATGGTGTTGTGCTCCCTGAAATGATGGCCTCGCGTAACAGCAAACAGACAATACTGAAGATGAAATTTCCCGATTTCTCAGTGGAACATTATCGAGTATCTCAGTAAATGGAGAACTGCGTAAGTTCAAATAGAAGCTGATGGCATCCAGTATATCCCGAGCAGCCTTTCCAAGTAGAGCAAATATGTCAGGCAAACCTGCTGGAGGGAGATCCATTGTATTGTTTGGCTCATTAGGAGTAACGCCCGGCCGGTAATCATATGTTTCTTGCCACATCTGAGGATCTGCATAGTATCCAGATGTCTTGCACCACTCACGAGAATCATTATTATGAATCATTTCTGCAGCTGGGTATGATGCTCTTTGGTGAAAGTACAGGCGAGCAGACTCCAATCCAGATCTTAAAAGAGCCCCATCACTTGCTGGGAACTGAATGATGGCGGCAGAATATTGAGCAAGCGACTGTGACAAAGTTGAGACTGATAGTTTATAAGAATCAGAAGGAAGGCCTTCACAGGGTACTAGATCAGTGAGCTTCACACGACCCAAAGATGTCAGGCCACTGCCTGCCATGAAATTCTTTCAATATGCTGCTGCCTGAGTCTGAAAAGATGCTGTGCACAATATTGCAGAACAGGTAACAAAAATTGACATCAGTCAGACAAAAAGTGCAATCATCATCTACAATGTCAAAAATGAAAATATCACTCACTTGACCTGACACAGAATCTCATAAAAGCATGAAAATTATGGTACCATAACCACCCCCCCGCGGGGGTCAGGCACCAAAAGGGGAAATTAGTATGCCAAAATTCACTTTAGTTGGTTATCTACCCTCAACAAAAAAGGGCCAAGAGAACTATGTTGTTGACATGGATTACTCCATGACCAGAGCTGATGCAATAATAATCAACATCACGAAACAGGGGCCAAAAAAAAAAACACCCAGTAATAATTTAAAGAGAAAGATGATATTGCTATTGAAGTAGGAAAAATATTTGGCATAGATGTCTGTTGATCCAGTGAGCATATGAAATAGGTATTAGAGAAATTATTTAGCCCATCACAGTCAGATAGATTTTTATGAAGAACTAATTAAATGGACAATAATAAAGATAGTCTATGTGGCACTTACCACCAGAATACAACAGAGTGAACTTATAATTTTTAACATTTATTTTCAATTCAGAAAGCACTAACCAAGTCTATGTAAACACATGGGCACAGTAACAACAACAAAATAAATCTAAAAAATACCATCTCCAAAGTGTATTTATATTAACTTCAGGAAAACTTTACATTATTTAACCCTGTTAGCTTCTTTGTTGATCCATTACAACAAGTCACATAATGGTCCATATTCTAATTTCTGATAGTTCTTTTACTTATTTAATTATCATTAGAAAAACGTTACTAAGAAAAAAAACTATTAAATTTACTATAATTTAAGATAGCAAAAAGAAGAAACTTAAGAAAAGAACATTTTAAAGATATGCTGGGTTGATGATTGGATAATGTAATTAATCAAGTAAGAAACTTCCTCGCAAATTAAAATAGTATGAACAGCAACATATCAAATTTCAATTGATGATTCTCATTTTTAAGTTATGGATGGGCAACATCATTTGCTAGAATCAGAAAGATAACATTCATGCATTTCATTCATGCCCCTTTTACTAAAACAAATTATTTCTTTGATAAATAATAACTAATTATTTTAAAAGAAGGGGAACTCCAATGGTAGAGTCTCCCAGAGAATTACAATGACATTTAAGAGATCCATGAAATCTGCTAAAGAACCACAAGATACCCCATCAATCATTATAGTACAGCCTTCAAAAAAAGAGTGCCCCAAAAAAATTATTTCATCTCAATAACAGATATCTCAACCCCTTCAAAAGTTTGATTGTCCTCGCCAAATTGTTAACAAAAAGCAAGTTACACAATGGAGTAGAGATTCAAGCAGTGTGGATAACTGAGGTGACCAACAAAAATAAATATAGAAACATAACTTTCTGTAATAAGTTCCTCCTTAAGAAGCACAGACAAAAACATTAATATGGACGCAACATGACATAGGACACAATTCTTGGAAAAATATGACAACCAGCGGGGATATGAAAATTAATAGATTAATACAAATTTTAGGTATATCTTATTTATTTTGGCATATACCATCAAAATATTTAGAAACATATCTAAAATCAAAGGAATTCTTTTCAAATAAAAGAATAAGTTTTTCTCCCAACAGAATGAGGACATACATACAGGAGTGTCCCCAGTATGTCCAGACATGGAGATGTCAGGGGGTTTTAGAAGTGTCCATCTCATATGAACAAAAGATGTCTAGCTAGAGAAGAACATATTAGAAGCAACATCATCTTTGGACTGTTAATAGTTACATGGTAATGAAATGCTTATCCAACAACAACAACAACAAAGCCTTTAAAGTGCCAAAAATTTTGGGATCGGTTATGAATCCTTGATAGACTAGTTAGTATTGGCCACATATATGGTAAAAGAAAGGCATATGTTTTCCCAAATCAAATCCAAAGAAGAAATTACAGACTGGGTCACCAATTCCAAATTTCCATATATCTATGAAGACCATCTACGCATTGATGTTAACTCTCACCACAAGCAATTCAACCTCCAAGACTACACAACACATCCCAACCAAGCTCAAATCAAGAAACAAATTAACTCATCCAAGCCAAGACCAATACCCCCTTCAGCACCAGAATAACAGATGATTCAACTGAACTGGCAACAAATACAAAACTAATACTCTACTCTTCATAGTAACTACTAAATTTCAATATCTATCTCAACACAAGCAATTGAACCTCCAAGACTACACAACACATCCCAACTCAAGAAACAAGCCAACCCATCCAAGCCAAGACCAATACCCCTTCAGCATCAGAACAACAGATGATTCAACTGAACTGGTAACAAATACAAAACTAAAACTCTACTCTTCATAGTAACTACTAAATTTTTAGTGTCAGCAAAAACCCATGTCACAAATGGAAAATCAAGATTAATGTGCCTAGAATTAGCTTATTTCCCTCTTTCATAACTAAAAAAATCTAAATAATTAACCCAAAAAAAAAAAAACTCTTGCAACATTGTCAATAAATCTCTAAAAAATTTCAAACCCATTAAATATTTGAGCTAAAAATAAAGAAATTAATTAAAAAAGATCCCATTTTTCAAAAATTACATTCACCAATCAATCATTGTTAATCACAGCAAAACAAGTAAATATATGTATATGAACAGAGAGAGAAGTAGAGAACTGACCTTCAACGAAACCAAACCATATGAGTTGGATATACTGAGAACTTGAATATAATTTTGACAAAGAAATAAGCAAAAATTAAGTACCTGAATTGGGATTTGGCAGAGAGAGAAAGAGAAGGAGAAGAAGAAGAAGAAGAAGAAGTGAAATAGGTTGGATGGATGATGCTTTAACGGCAGACGCCATTGGCATAAAGAGAAGGAGAATTCGGGATTCTCTTCCTCTCCGTCAGTTTTCTCTCCGTTACCGTCCATTGCCACATGCTCTGCCACGTGAGTGTGATTCACTAGAGCCGCAACTTGAAACTTTTTATTTTTTTTAGACAGTTCAACTTTCAACTGATGGTTTTTATTATTAGACAAGGACTTCGATTGGTTTTTTTGGTGTGGGAAACAACAAAAATTTTTGACAGTAGAACTATCTAAAACCCACAACTTGAACCTTGTTTGGCAAAAAAAAATTTGACCAACGTTGTGAAAAGCACTAATAAACGGTTCCAATTAAAAAGTCTCGATTGGTTGCTACTTCTTGATTTTTTTAAGTAAATGATCCTAGGTTTGAATCTCCCCTCTACCGTATATTGAATTAAAAATAATAATTATAATGTCTCTTGCATTAAGCTAAGAGATTTGGATTTCATCGTAAGTTGATATTTACTTTAATTACGAGGAAATTGTCATATAACCTAATTCTTGAAATATATTTGTTAGTAAATAAGTTTTCAAAACTTATTAGCAAACTAGCATCTCGAAGCTTAGAGGCTTGAGTTCAGTAGTAGAACTCAAGTCTTAGAGACGCAAGTTCCATAAAGCAAAACCAAGAGAGCAGAACAGAACCTCAGTTCTAAAGAAAAAAGACGATGGACCTTTGTTCTGGAGAAGAAGAAGAAGAAGACGACGCTGGAGAAAGAAGAAGACATTGGGAGTTCTTTGAATTCGATTTGAGTAGAAGTAGTGAAGATCTGGAGAACAAGAAGACGCTAGAGGAGAAGATCCAATCAAGTATTTGTTCTTGTGTGGTATTTTCTAATTTTTGGGTTTGTGTGTAGGTGTTTGAGAAATGGGATTTTAGGGTATGAGAAAGAAGGATGAGAAGGAAGTTGATTTGGATATAGAGAAAGAAGGAAGAGAAGGAAGAACATGGGTATGAGAGTGAAGAACAGTTTTGGCCAAAGAACAAGAAAGTAACTCTAGTCTCTTAGGCTCAAATTGCTACAGTGAACTCGTCTAAAAAATTCGAGATGTTATTTTACTAATATGTTTTGAAAACCTGTTAACTAACAAAATTGTTCTTAAAATGGTGTTAAATGACAAATTTCCTCTAACGAAATTATAATCATTGTCAAAGGTTTGTGAAAATTTTATATTCATGATATTATATTATTGCTAATAAACTAGTCTCATGCTTGCGCTTAACTATTCTTCTTCTCTTTCTCAAAAAAAACTATTCTTCTTCTTTTATTTATTTATTTATTTTTTATATTCCATTGTGTAATAGTTTTTTAAGAAAATTGTTATGTTCATAATATTTTTACAACAATTTTATAACAAATTTTAATTGGTAAGTTTTTATGGGTTCTAATATGATTCGACCATTGACATTTCTCCTTTACCCATGAGTAAAAACTTATCATTTTCTCTTTTTTTTTTTTCTTTTTTTATAATCAAAATAGATAATCGTGTGAATGAAAAGAGTTTGTAAATTTAGTATGTATAGCTGAGTAAAATATGGGGCATACAATTTGAAATATTTAAGATTTGTTTTTAATTTCACTATTTCATCCTTTCTTATTTTATTTCTTATTGTCTTTTACCATTTGCCAAAATAAATTTTATCCTTAATTTGTGTGGGGTGGAAATCAATATTATTATCATTATTATTTTGGAGAAACATGGTGTAAACCAACTTGAACTAACAAATAAAGGGATAAAATATTATTTTAGTTTCTAAACTTTACCAATTTTTTTTTTTTTTGGTTCCTAAACTTAAAAAAATAAAATAAAATAAAAAACTTTTTTCACCTTTAAACTTGGTAATTCCCTAAAGGCATCTAAATTCTAAACACATAACTCAATATAGCACAATCTTTGAGTTGCAGTAACTCACTCTAGATTGAAAATAAGATGTTGCAAAATATAACCCTTTATGATTAAATCCACTAAACCAGTATGGTCCCTTTAACACAGTAAGTGAATATATTTGTAGTTTATGACAGCTAGATGGTTTGAACAGCGAATATTTAGGAAGTTAATAGGTGTTTTAAGGGGAACTTATTGTGGTAATTTTGTGGTTTGGATGTGGGCATAGAGGCAAAGATTTGGTACAAGCAACAATGGTGGCGGTATTCTAGGATTTTTGTTTTTTGGACAAAGTTTAGTTATAAAATTAGTTGTATCTTAAAGTTACAACCTTACTTAATATTTTTTATTAGGGGTGAATTTTGACAAATCTATCATTAAATTACATCTTCTTCTTATATCCTCTATGCTTGTAAAATTTCTAGAATATTAAAAATTAATAGCTATGTTATCAATAAATTGTTTTAATTACAAGTTTTTGTAATTTAAAATTATGCATAAAACATTAGCTTATAGATCATATAGTGAATAATATCTTATTGACACAAAATTTGACATTTGTATTAAGAGCGTAAAGAACATGTAATTTAATGGTTAGATTTTCAAAATATGTAATAATGTTTTTTATTGAGTAAGGTTGTAGCCTTAGGCTACAACTAATTTTGTAGTTAAATTTTGTCTATTTTTTTAAGTGGGTCCAATAAGAAATATAAATAATACAAAAGTTAAAACAAAAGAAAACTTGAATATATCGACATTACAAAAAAGAAAAGCAAATAAATAAAGTTTTTCAATTGCCTTTTTTGATGAGGTTTTATATTTTGAAATCATTGTATAATAAATTGATTAGCAAATCCTATGAGCTAAATTCTTTCAAATTTGGCGAGATCTAAATGGGTTTTTTTATTTTATTTTATTTTTTTATGAGCTTTAAGATCAACAAATTTCTACTTTTGTTGTTAGGCTTATTAAATTTTTTTTATTTTTTATTTTCTAGATTTTAGATCAAATTATTGTCGGCTTTTTTGTACGTGCGTGTTTAAAAATGTCAAGATATTATTAAAAGGATTATATTCAAGGTTTTTTTTTTTTTTTTTTTTTTTTTTTTTTTTTTATAAATTAAGGTCAAGGTATTTTTACCTTAGCAAGAATCCCACTCTACCAATGTCACAGGTTTCTTCACACCTAAGCCAAGAAAGGACCTCCCTAGGTTGTTTAATCGAGAGCTTCTAGTTCTCTCGATATGGCTGGATTGTCTTTCCTAGTGAGGTGATTTAACCACAAATTGGAGTCGAAGTTAGGAAATGAGAGTCTAACGAATGACCGATTGGGAAAAAGGTTTCGCAAGGAGGTGGACCAAAAAGCAGGGTTTCAAACTTATCTCATACCAAGAGAAAGATTCCAAACAAGTGCAAAGAAGAAAGTGAAAGAAGTGTATTTCAAACTAGCATGCGCAAAGTGAAGAGCGGAAAATGTGATTTGTACCTCATATATATATATATATATATATATATATATATATATATATGAGGTACAAACGTGATGGAGGCATTTTCTCAATATGATGGAGGCATCAATGTTAAGGGAGGCTAGCATTCATGTTAAACAATATATGGTTTCCACTCCCACGTCCACCGACGATGCGCCGGCCTCTTCAGAGGGAGGTGCGGGCTACGACGCCGATGATGCTCGGCCGACGTTTGTTTGGGGCGAGAATGTCAACGAGGCATAGATTTATCGGTTTTTGAAGCATTTCCGGGACAGTTCCACGGCGTCTCAGTTGGAAGATGGGTTGCTCAGGGAAGGGAAGTATGAGATTGCGATCAAAAGAGTCATTGACATCGAAGGCGAGTCGCTCGATGTCAATATTCCCGCGACGTGTTTGGTTATGATCCTGACTTGTACACCAACATGGTTAGGTACCCACTTGAAGTGCTGGCGATTTTCGACATTGTTTTGATGAACATGGTGGGACGAATTAACCCCTTCTTTGAAAATCACATTCAAACTCGGATTTTCAATCTCAAGAGCTCCACTTCAATGAGAAATCTTAACCCATCTGGTTAGTTTCTCTTTTTGATTCTTATACAATTTTTTAAACCCATATTTAAATTTGGGATATTTGTACTGATTTGGGTTGTGTTTTGATTAGATGTTGAGGTTACTACCCAGATCCTGTTGTTTTAAATAGAGGTAATTTCATTTGGGGTGTTGTGATGATTATTGGTTTAATTTGTGTCATAGTGATTGTTTTTCTTGAAATGAATATATTTACTAGTTGTTGACTAGTGAGTTTTGTCAGGGCAAATAAACTGAACCCAAGATATGCTTGAAGGAAGAGTGTCAAGCTAGGGACTCCATGACACTGGTTCACAACCGATGCAGGTAATTCATAGCTTGTAGACTGTAAGAATATTGTAATAAACTCTTGCTGCTAACTAGTTTTCACTGATTTTATCTTCTACTGATGTCTGTAGTTCATAGAAGATTCTTTATCAACAAGTTATTTTTATGTATCTTAATTTTTGTTGGGAAGGGATATTTGATGTTCATTGAAGACTCCATTTTTATTGTTGCTTGCTGTCAATATAGCTAGCATATATGAAAGGAAACTGTACAGAATCTGATATTATTTGATGTTTTTAATTCGTCTGTCCATCTCTTGGGAATTCAGGTCAAAAATTTTGTTGTGAAACAAACACACCTTTGTACTTGCTGTTCTATACATCTGTTTTTGCTGAATAATTCTGAAGTTCTTCCACCAAAAAGAAAGTTTCATCAGGCTGAGGGCCTGAGCCCATCTCTGTTTTGTTAATGAATTATGAATGTTCAAGTTAATCTGGGGTGAAAAAAATTTGGTTTCAAAATCTGGCTTCAATAAGTGGTTTATGAATGATGTGGGTAGGTTTTGGTTGTGTGCGAATTAAAGTTGGGTAGGAAAACTTAAGGTTGTTATTGATGAGGGGATATATATATATATATATATATAGGAGATTGATGTTGAGTTTAATATATTTTAATTAGGTTCAGCATGGTGTGAAGTGTTTTTTTGTGATTGGGGATTTACAATTTGGTTGAGTCATACAATTGGCAGTGGGTCTTGGTCAATCTTGAATGGTAGGGTGAGTTATTTGAGGGCGGGTCATAGGTTTCGATTAGATGGATCTTCAGGGTGGTGACTTATAAATTATAAGGACAGGGTTTACAAATCTATTTGGGATGCAGGTTAGTTAATTTATGAAATTGGCATATTGGGTCTTGCTCAGTCTTAGGGTAGATGTCCTAAGGCCCATTCAGATGATATTTTATTATTATTAAAGGATGATATTGTATTACATTCTCCTGTTTTGTTCCACTATAATGTTCTAGAGCGAGTCAATGACTTTGTAGCCTCTGTAAGGTTAAGCTGAAGGCGGGATATATTTGTGGAAGATCCTGTACTGAGGACAAATCATCTCTTTAATCTGTGCTCTTTCAATAAAAGGGTAAGATTTAGGTGTTGTTCCTTAAGTTCTTTTTTTAAGATTTACTATGTGGATTCTTCCTTATGGGACGAAAGTGTAGTTTTTAGTTAAGTAGTTACATGACTGAATTTTAAGAGGGGAACTTAAGGAACAACACCTAAGGTAGTGTACTTAAGTTTTGTCCTTTGATAAAAGGATATGAAAATCTATTATGAGCTTATGTCTTCACCTGGCTGGATTTAGTTGATGGGAGTGTAATCCACCTAAAAAGGAAGAGTTTAAGAGAAGTACTTTGTAAATAGCTTGTTGGCAACTATATACCACCTGTGGAGACTAAGAAATGCAATTCTTCAAGCTAAGGGACTGTATTCTGAAGACCAGCTTATTAGAGTCATAAATGAAAGATGTTAAAGGCAGAATTGAAGGCAAAAGGATGTTCAAGAATTCAATTTTGAATCCTGTGCTGTGCTGTAAAAGGAGGATGAATGTTTCACTAGTTTGTAAGGGTGTTTCAATATTAAAAAGAGTATCATTTTATTTTAATTTGAACTATTTATCCCATGCATTAAATATTAGAACTCGACTAACGTCCTGTACATCTTCTCTGTAGGTTATTGTTTTAGTTTATAATTCCTTGGGATTTGAGGAAGTAATACGAATTCTTGTGAGTGCTTTTATTCTTAGTCTTCCTTATGTAATTGAATATTTTCCTTAATGTATTTTTTGTCAATGCTTCATACCCAGCATTTATTGTCAAGCTCCAAAATAATTTATTATCATATTGTTTAAATTTTTCTTTTCATCCTTTGTTTATCTAATCTATAGATCTAT
The DNA here is from genome assembly GCA_023736055.1 of Quercus glauca. Taxonomy (NCBI): domain Eukaryota; kingdom Viridiplantae; phylum Streptophyta; class Magnoliopsida; order Fagales; family Fagaceae; genus Quercus; species Quercus glauca. The sequence goes on along the minus strand of CM043318.1, from coordinate 22,032,709 downwards.
ATATATATATAAAACCGAAACTTTTGAAGCTCTCACAATTTTCCACATCATCACTATTTTCTTTTTCTTTTTATTTTTGATTCTTTTTATTTTAGGTTTTATATCTTATAACAATAATATTGAAAAACGTATACAAACTTGGAGGCCTATTTAAGGGCTTCATAAAACTTGATGGACAAGAAAATATATTAAAATAAGCCCTAATTAATACCTAACCATAATAGGAATCAAATTTGACCTAAAAAAACATTAAAAGAGCCTAAAAACAAGGAAATAAATCACCTAGACCTAAAATAACGTTTTTTGCATAAAAATACCAAAATCTCTTCTCTCCTTAAAACCCTAGCAATTAACATCTCAAAACCCTAAACTCAACTTCACTTTAAGATTAAAAAAATAAGAAGGAGAGAGACTCACGTAAAAAAAAAAAAAAAAAAACGTAAGTTTTGTCTTTTTTTATTTGCTTTCATATGTGCCTGAAATTTTCATTCTATCTTATTGTTTTATTTTGTTTAGAATTGATTTTCTTATAAGTATTTGGGTTAATCTCTATATTTTGATAGTGTTTTTATGGGTTTGGTTTTTGGGTTGAAATTCTAATAATTATTTTATATTGTATATGGCAGATGAAGCATCTCTATTTTTTTGGAGAAAAATCAAAGCTGCAACCTATGTCTTCCAGCCCAATGTGTGGTAAATTTTTATATGTTCTTGCTTTATTGAGAATTTTTATTTGGGTTCGTGTGATTTTTTGTTTTTTTATTAAAGCTTTGATTTTTGGTTGATTAATTATTTGTTTGGATTAATTTCAATTAATTATTTGTTTAGATTCAACGTAAAAGATAATGGAATTAGGTGTCTATAATATACATATTATTAACCCAATTTTCTATTTCTAAATTTCTTAAATTTTATTATATCAATCTTTTTTTGTTTTAAATTCTTAGTGGGCAAATCAGTCTCTCATTAATTTTTTTTACCTTAACGTGATGTTGGTTAATTGTCTTTTTATTTAACTATCTCGTGCATCGCACGGGTTAGCGACTAGTTATAATTATATACATGCAAGTTGCTTTTGTTGAACTTAGTGATTGTTTATTCATTTTGATTTCTGAACCTTACTAATACTGGTCCCTACCATTTAGAGCACCCTAAATAGTAAATAGTGAATATATAGCATTGCTTATAATAAGTCTGCATAGGTTATTGATTCTTACCTGGGCACATTCCTAACATTACTTTATCATCTATCTTAACAACTTAATTTGTGAAAAAAATTTGTCTTTGGATTTTATTGTAAACATAAGTAGTGGTAGTAGCATGATGCGAACTTATGGTTATTTCTTTCTGGTGCCCAAAAAAAAAAAAAGAAACCATAAACTATGGGGTTATTTTGTACCTTTACATCTCAAAATATGAAATATGAAAACTTGTAATCATCACCCCTTTGTCTTCCAATGGTTTATTACTTAATTACGTGTACATGTGCTCTCAGGCCAGCCATAAAACCCCGTCAATCTCGAAGGGTTGGAGAGATCATTCATAATTAGTGCATTGATGTGGTTTAGAGTGAATGTTTGAACGTATAAATCTACGTCCTCCATACATAACAAAGCCAAGCCTCCACATCGTTGAATACTAGGTATTGCTAACATACACTGATAAGGTAGGTCGGCTTGAATACGCCTCATCTTTGTTATAGACTACTTTGTTTCCATGAAAAACAAAATCTTGGGAGATTTTTCCCTCACAAGGTGAGAGAGAACATCTATTACACATTGGTTCTCAAACCCACGACAGTTTCAGCTTTGGATTTTCGTTGTTCTCGGTGGGGCTGTCCAACAGTCTCTACTAGGAATGGCAACGAGTTGGGTTCGCCGCCTCCTACCACCACCAACAACCCATAAATCTAGCAATCACAAACCTCAAAAATTCAGCCCACCGTAGTTTTCCATCCACCACCGCACAAATCACAAAAAATAAAACCCATCCACCATAGCAGAACCGGCCATTCACATTACCAACACCTTCAACACCGCAACAAATTATTACAATGGTCTTAGGAAACCAAGTAACGAACCCAAAAAAAAAATGTGGAGAACGATGAACTTGTGAGAAATGGCAACAGACTAAGAGAGTGAGAGTGAGGGTGTGGCCGACTGGCCGGCGGCGGGGAGAGAGTCCGAGTGAGAGTTTGAGGCTTGAGCTTGAGAGTTGAAAGTGGAGAGAGGCGGCTGAGATGAGAAATGAGAATTTGAGATTGATTAGGTTTAGGGTTTAGAAATAGGGTTATATATATAGTTAGGGCATTTTAGTAATTTAACTATAATTGGGTCAGTTCGAGTTCGGGTTCGGGGCAGGTATTACTAAAACCTGCACCTGACCCAAACCCATTTTAGATTTGATACTTGAAAACCCAAACCCGACCCTACTATTTCACAAGTCGGGTAAAACCCAACCCATTAGGGTCGGGTACCCACGGGTCGGATGGGTTTTGCCATCCCTAGCCTCCACCGTTGAAAATTTGAGTTTTTCTTGATTTCCTCCCATCCTTTTACTTCTTTTCCCATTCTGTTGTGCTTCTTCTTTAGAAAACTAATTGTTCTCGGGCTAGCTTCTCTTTGATCTGCAAGTAATTGTGTTGCTAGGGTTTACACACCTTTGGGTTTCTGTTTTGTATGTTATTTTTTTCCTCGTGGCTGCATTCTCATTCTGACGTGTTCTTGGAGTTACTCTTACTCTTAGAGTAATGCTAGGGATATAAATTTTTTTACAAAAAATTTTACAAACTGCTGATGTGGTGTGGGGTTATTGGTAAATGAAAAAGTGATATTAATGATGGGTCTAGATGAAAACCAATAAAAAGTTGGTCACATCAACAGTTTGTAAAAATGTTATAAAATAGTTTATGGCTGTAGCATTACTATTTACTCTTAAGAGTGAGGTTTAAGTCCAATGCATACAGTACACTGGATCCGTTAAGATGATGACATGTATTCAAAAGTGAACACGTATTATAATCTTAATAGGTTCAATACAATTGAACACTGGACCCAAACCTCACCCTACTCTTAACACACATCTCCACATGTGGCTGAATTAAAGGAGTTGCGTATGCGTGGGATTCCTCATAATTTATTGGCACACTAAAAAGGGTATTGTCCACCGTAATAATGGGCTCATTGAATTTTGAAACGTAAGAAATATCCATTCCATACATTCAGTTTCCGTTTGAGTATGGTCAGCTCCCAATAATTTCGTGCCATTTATCACGCTATTTATTACTCCATCCGACGTAGACTGTTTTAAAGAATCATATATTTGTATGGGTGAGGCTTAAGTCCTGTGCACTACATGCGCTGGACCCGTTAGAATGGTGACATGTGTTTAAAAATGGACACGTGTTATAATCTCAACAGTTCTAATGTAACTAGACACTAGACCCAAACCTTACCATATTTTTATAAACTAACAGTGGGAGTACGCCCCTTTAAATTGCATATTTATTAACAGAACAAAGGATTAGGGGGGAAAAACCGTAAAATATTTAATACGAAATTTTTAGAAGTTTTATTATAAATAAATAAATAAATTAAAAAAAAACGCCCTTTATCACGTAATTCGGTAATTGTGTAGTGCATGAAGTACTATTTCTATCCTTTTTATTTTTGTTTGGTCATTTGGTGAGCCAATGAATAGAAACTTTTGATCAAGATCAGTTACAGTCATCAGCATACTTAGAGCTTGGTTTGTAACAATGTCATTTAATAATTAGATAGATGAGGAACCTACACCATAAAAGAGGATACAGGCTTCTCAAGTCTTGATTTGAAAATGGGTGTTTTAGTTTAAGATTGGCTTAGCTTGACTACTTACCCCAAAACCCGAATATTGCTAAGTTCTTGATGGATCTACAGTTCATATGAGAGGGTGTCACTCTGCTACAGAAGTAACTAATAACTAATCTAAGTGCTAAATTCAAATTTGAACTAATAACAACTAACCACCTATAATTTGTTGTGAAAATGTTGTAAAAATATTATGGACGTAACAATCCTCTTAAAATAATAATAAAAATTTTTATTTGGCATTAAAAAATGCCACATCAGCATCTAAATTTAAAAAATTAATTTATCAATTTTAACTAAATAAAAAAATTAAAAACAAAATTAAAAACCAAAAATCACATGAGTTGAGATCTAAGTTTATCTTGAATAAGAATAATAAGAACACAAACTCATATTTAAGAACACAAAATTAAAAACCAAAAATCACAAACCTAGAAAATAAGAACACAAAATTACAGGTGGAAATAGCAAAATACCACGTTTTGGCAAAATTTGTGGCAAACTAATACTGTTTCGGAAATATTTAACAATCTACCACTTTTTTAGTACTCAAGTTCCACAAAATCGAGTTCTAAATAGTACTCGAGTTTAGTGAACTCGAGTTCCTAGTGAGTCGCCACCGTAGCACTGCTGACCTGGAATTTGTGTAATTAAAAAAAAAAAATGTGGTATTCGATATTATTGAAATCGAGTATCTCTTTATAGTACTCGAGCTTAGTGTTGTCGAGTACCTTGTTTTTTTTTTTTTTTTTTTTTTCCTTTTTCTACTTTTTGTGCTTGAATAGTCAAACTTAGTGGTTTGACATTAGCTAACAAACCATTAAATGGCTTGCATGCCCATGTCAGGAAGATGCATGATATTCAAGAAGTTTCATGCATGAAGAAATGCAAGAGCTTGCATTAAATGTTCTTCATGAATTGTCAAAGAAGATGTCCAGAAACAACACCTAACATGAAAACCAAATTCATGCTTCTTTTCTTTGGCCATAAATGCTTGCCATTTTCTTTGACTTGACAAGTTTCTTTAACTTGCAAGAGTGAGTTCCTACGGGAGATTAAAAAAAAAAAAAAAAACGAAGAAGAAAAAAAGAAGAAAGAGTGCCTCTACGTGAGACAGAGAGATAGAAAAGAACTCGACTGTATGAAAAGTAGAAAAAGGGGATAAAAAAAAAGAAAAAAAAAGAAAAGTACTCGACTGCATGAAGCTCGAGTACTATAAAGAAGTACTTAATTTCAGTAATATCGAATACCACATTATTTTTTTAATTACACAAATTCCAGGTCAACAGTGCCACGTTGGCGACTCACTAGGAACTCGAGTTCACTGAATTTGAGTACTATTTAGAACTCGATTTTGTGGAACTCGAGTACTAAAAAAGTAGTAGATTGCTAAATATTCCTGAAATAGTGCTAGTTTGCCACAAATTTTGCCAAAACGTGGTATTTGTGGCAAACTAGCATTGTTTTGGAAATATTTAGCAATATACCACTTTTTTGTACTCGAGTTCCACAAAATCGAGTTCTAAATAGTACTCGAATTCAGTGAACTCGAGTTCCTAGTGAGTCACCAGCGTGGCATTGCTAACTTGGAATTTGTGTAATTAAAAAAAAAATTAATGTGGTACTCAATATTACTGAAATCGAGTATCTCTTTATAGTATTCGAGCTTAGTGCAGTTGAGTAGCTTGTTTTTTTTTTTTCTTTTCTTTTCTTTTTTTTTTCCCTTTTTTTACTTTTTGATTTTGTTTCTATTGGAATAGCTTGAATAGTCAAACTTAGTTGCTTGACATTAGCCAACAAACCATTAAATGGCTTGCATGCCCATGTCAAGAAGATGCATGATATTCAAGAAGTTTCACGCGTGAAGAAATGCAAGAGCTTGCATTAAATGTTCTTCATGAATTGTCAAAGAAGATGGCCAGGAACAACACCTAACATGCAAACCAAATTCATGCTTCTTTTCTTTGACCATAAATGCTTGCCATTTTCTTTGACTTGACAAGTTTCTTTGACTTGCAAGAGTGAGTTCCTATGGGAGATAAAAAAAATTTTAAAAATAAAGAAAAAAAAAAAAGAAAAGAAGAAAGAGTACCTCTACGTGAGATAGAGAGATAGAAAAGAACTCGACTGTATGAAAAGTAGAAAAAGGGCAAAAAAAAAAAAAAAAAAAAAAAAAACAAGGTACTCGACTATATGAAGCTCGAGTACTATAAAGAAGTACTCGATTTCATTAATATCGAGTACCACATTATCAATATATATATATAAAACCGAAGTCTCTGAAGCTCCCACAATTTTCCACATTTGCACATTATTAAAAAAAAAAAAAAAAAAAAAAAAAAAAAAAAAAAAACATAAGCGCAAAAAAAACCTATTCTCAACCCCGATAAACGCAAATATATATTTGAAAACCCTAACCCACGCTCAGCCTTATCCTTCCTCCAAAATGCAGACCCACGCTCTGCCGTTCCTCTCTCTTCTCTATTCTCTACCTTCTCCTTCCCCAAAACCCAACACTGAAAATCAACCCTGCCAAGAAGCCATCCCCACATTGTCAGGTCCGAGATAGAAAGAAGGCATCACCGAACAAACCACTGTCCCAACCGTGGCAAAGGATATGGCTACTGTGTATAACTCCCTTGGTTCTTAATTTCGCTTCATAATTGTAAGTCTACTTTTTCCTTTTGCTGATTGGTTTCTCACAATCCTAAAAAACCACAAACTAAGCAAAGAAGCCATGAGTCGTGGAGTATTGTTGTAGATTCAAGATTGGTCATAAAGATTGGGCTTTTAGGGTCGTTTATGAGAAACCCAAATAGATTTTTTGAGGGGTTTTGTTTGATTCTTTGTTTGGTTGCAGACCTAAGCTTCTTCTCCAATGTTCTGCCCTGTTCTTATTTACTTTTGGTGTTTTGGGTTGCTATGGCTAAATGATTGGCCTTTAGTTCGCCAGCCTTAAAAAGGGTTTTGTAGAAGTCGAACACTTTAGTGGGTTTTCAAACTTGGGCTTCTTCCTCTAGAGTTGGAAGATTCTTTCTTTAATTTTTCGTTATTGGTTATAGATTTACATTACTTTGCTATTATTATTATAATTGAATTCATAGATTGATGGGTTTAGATGTAGAGGGTTTAGATAATTCAAATTATTGGACGCATTGAATTTTTATATTCCTATCTGTGTTCGACAATTGTCTGAGTGAAGTCAAAAAAAAAAAAAAAAAAATAGCTTGGAAATTTTTTTATGTTTATTTTATGGAAATCCTTTATTTTCGTTTGGATTATTTATTGTTTTTTTTTTTCATGCCAACACAACATGATATTTGTTTTGTTTACTCCAAGGATTTTCGTAATTATTAGAATATGATGAGTCTTATGCCTTGATGTTTTTTTGCTAATTCTTCCCACTATAGCGGTAATACTGTTCAATATCCCAACCAAAGCAGCTAGGTTGTCCACCTATTTCAGACCTTTGTACAGCCCCTTTCAATTTTTAGTTCAAGCCATTGATATCTACACTACCTGCAAGGTCTCTGTCTTTCTCCATGTATGTGTGTAAAGTTTGTCTTTTTTCTCTATTTATATGTGTAAAGTTTGACTCTTTTATGGCTTTTCAATGGGTGGTAATTTCATTTTGGTTGGGATTGCTTAGGTGTTTCAAGTTAGAGTGAGTTTTGTAAAGGATGTGCAAAAGCAAGAGGCATGGTGGAAAAGACAACATGAACTTGAGGCTGAGAATTTTGGGGTAAGAATTTCTTCTAAGATTTCTTATTCTTCATCTTCTTTTAATTTTTATTTCTTTAAGTTTTAATTTTGTTTATATAGAACTGTTAGTGTTTACATGTATTTTTGTGTGGTTGTCTTTAGAATTAATAGATTATGACTTTGGGAATTTATTTTCTGACTTAAGTGAATTATAAATATTGGGGCCTTGAAGCTTATTTCATCATAATTTACCACAAATCAATTGATACTGTATGACCTATTATCTATATATCTTTAAAAGAAAAGGTTTGTAAAAGGTTTTTTTTTTTTTTTTTTGGCCTTGTTTGAAGCTTCTCAATGGATATCACTAAGACTTAGTAAGAAAACCAAAAATATGATAAACCATATGTAAATTTACTTTAAAATTTGATTCACGGTTCACCCTATTGTTTTCATTACATTCCTATGTGTTATTCTATAGACTCTTACATTTATTATTTTCATTATGTTATGATGTCTAGAAATCATTTATTTTTTGGAGTGACCTTCTTGCATCAATTTATAGTGGTAGATGATGAATTTTGATAAATGTCAGGTTTTGCTGAAGGAGCTTATAGGTATTGATATAAATTTCATGTAAAATTGTGAGTGGTGTTAATGCATTCACTTAAAAGTGATTGTCTATTCAGTACTATTAGAAATAATTCTTGCTGCTGGCTGGGTCATGTAATTAATTGGACGTGGACATAAAGGAAACCATTTATGAATGAGGAGGAATGCATGTTGCGTACACACCTTTTTTAAGAGTTTAATTCATTCAATTGACTACCTACTATTGTAGTTTACTTTTAATTCTTTTTTCTTCAATCCTTTTATGATGGTTGCTGTTGAAAGGTAGAGATAGAGTTATTATTATTATATTTTTTTGTTATTTGTTGGCTTATAAATTCTATTCAGTTCTTTTATGTGTTTCTATACAGTTTTATAGGTTCTATTCAGTACTGTTAGTGGAAGCAATTGGACTTGCTTGGTGATTTTGTTGAAGGAGCTTACAACTATTGATATGAATTATTATTATTTAAAAATTTTCATCAATTATTAATATAAAATGAATCATTGGATGCTATTAAAAGAGAATTGGATCTCAAATTGTAGAATAAATTGGGGTGGGGTTATTATGAAATTTATTGACATTAAGAGTGTTTGGTTTTACATTGTAAGTCTTTGATGAATTGGTATAATTTGGTGTTATACTTGATACTAATTTGGCAAAAAATTAAGTAGCTTGAAGAAGTTGAGAAAAGAGAAGAGCCTAAGAAAGGGAAGAAATACATTCTTGAAAAGCATTGGATAAAGCTTGAAGATGTAAGCACAATTGTATATTTGTTCTATTTATTGGTTCTTTTGTAATACTTACTAAACCAAATGTAAGAGCACATTATAATTATTGTAATATATTACTTCATAATATTTGTATTTATCTCATTTTTAATATTACTTCATAATATTACATGTTTCATCTTATATTAGAGCCAATTTAGCTTTCAATAATTGAAATTTGAGAAATGTTTAAACTTGAACATGTTAACATTTGATTTAAAACAATCCCATGCATCGCACAGGTTAGCAACTAGTTTTTTAATTTCGCAAATTTCAAGTTAGTAGTGTCACGCTAGCGACTCACTAGGAACTTGAGTTTACTGAACTCGAGTACTAAAAAAATGGTAGATTGCTAAATATTTTCGAAACAGTACTAGTTTGCTACAAATTTTACCAAAACGTGGTATTTGGCTATTTTCGCCCCATTCTCACTCAAATCGAGCACTCGAAGACTGTCCAGCCGTGCAATGTTGGGGGTTATGGTTTCGGTGAGATTCTTTTTAGCCAAAGAGATAGCTTGCGTAGAGATTGGAGTTGGAGAAGTATTTTTTGAGTTCTTATTTTCTAGGTTTGTGATTTTTGGTTTTTAATTTTGTGTTCTTAAATTTGGGTTTGTATTCTTGTTTTTCTTGTTCAAGATAAACTTAGATCTTAACTCATGTGATTTTTGGTTTTTAATTCTATTTTTAATTTTTTTTATTCAGTTAAAATTGATAAAATAATTTTTTAGATTTAGATACTGGCGTGGCATTTTTTTAATGCCAAATAAAAAATTTTATTATTATTTTAATGGCCACGTCAGCATTTAGTGTACCAACAGTAACTCTGTCTGCCACGTAGATAATTTCTGTTAGTGAGATGACGGTAGAAACCAAAATAGAATGCGTTTGTCATTTTAGAGATTAAAAGCGGTAAAATTAAAAAGTAGGGACCAAAATAAGAATGATGCCAAACTGTTGAGACAAAAAATCCATTTCCTTCTTAAATAAATTATATGGTTTTTTATAAAATATATAATATAAATTTTAAATACGTCCAAACTAATTTTGAGGTCAACTTTGTCAATTTTCAATAAATAAAAAATTATTACGTCTATAATATTTTCACAACACTTTCATAATAAATCTTAGGTGACAAATTGTTACTAGTTCTACTTCTAATTTGAATACAGAATTAAAAATACTTTTTGTCCATCAATAACATGCAATAATAACCTAACATCTAGTATTTGTTGAAAAAATATTGTAGGCGTAATATTTCTCATATAAATATATATTTTTTTCTTCTTTGAGAAGATTCTCATATAGATATGGATACAAGAAAAATGCTGAAAATGCTACAAAAATTTTATTAAAAAAACTTATAAAATAAGGTGGCAAGAATGCGTTTGAAACTTCCTACCAACAAATATATAGTAACTTATTCATTTAAGTTGATTCCCAAAGGTGGAATTAATAATGGTTGCCTTCCAAAAGTCTAGAGCACTAATAAATAAAGCAGTCAATCATGGTGTGCTGATTTTGTATCTTTCTCGTTTTATATGGTAAATTGGTGATCACTATATAATAATGCGGTCAAGCTCGGCGTGCTTCATTCTGTATCTTTTATATGCAAATGTATATGACTCTTTGAAATCAAGTAGGTTATACCATCTTCTTCTCAAAAACAAAGTAGGTTATACCAATCATGCACAGCCAGATCGCCAATTGAGAAAGTAAAAGAAGAAATAAAATTGAAAAAAAAAAAAGTTTCACAGGATAAAGAAAACCTCTTAGCACATCAAACCCTCTCTTTTCTTTTTTTTTTCTTTTTTTATAAATCAAACCCTCTTATAATGACTATTATTATTATTAATTTTTTTTAGAGAAATAAAACCTATTAACTTAAATGACAATAAAACTAAAATTTAAAAAAATAGAAAAAAAATTAAGATGAGGAATATTGGAGAGGAAAGTAGCTTTGGTAAGACGAAATTGTCTTTATCGGTATGCTTCAATTGTTTTGGAGCTTTACATCTTCTTTCTCATATATAATAAGGTAAGAGATTTTCTATCATATTAATTTGTAGGGATTTTTTTCAATCCACTATGTAAACTTTATGAGCTTACTATAATATACCTTTAATAACGTACTTTAAAAAAAATTATAATCAATACTTTGTTTGATAATTATTTGAATTTTTTAAATAACATACTTATGTAACTGTTTTAGTTTTAGAGGACTAATAGTAATAAGTCATGTGATCAAAATATAGGTTGATGACTATCCAAACTGTTTGGGGTGATCACTCCCACTTTGCTACAAGACTATCTTATATAATAGGGAAATGATATATTCATAACATTTTCACAGCATTTTCAGAACAAATCTTAAGTGGTAAGTTGTTATTAGTTATTAGTTATTATGGGTTGACAAAAATGTAATTTAAGTTGTAATATTCAAATTAAAACCAATGACAACTTAGCATCTATGCCTTATCTCATTTAGGTGTATCAATTTTAAATCTTTTAGGCACCGTGTTGAAATGACACCCGTAACTTTGAATACTAAAAACTAAAAAGGCAACATCCTGATGGGCTCAGAATTTGAATAATTTAAGCAACTTCCTCATTGGCATTATCTTTCTTCCTTTTTCTATGATTAATAGCTTAAATTGAAACCATCTCCTGGTATTTCTTTCAAAATTATCTTGGAAATCTCTCCATTTCAGTATGTTGTTATTTCTCAATACATACTAATTTGTTGTAAATTTATTCCTCCAACAAGACATCTCACTCAAATCTTTCTGCTTGTTCCTTTTTTTTTGGGGGGGGGGGGGGGGGGGGGGGGGTGGGTTGGTGAGGGTAGGCAAGCAATCTCAAACGAAGAGCAAAATCCTAAGGGCCTTTGCAATACCATCTATAGATGGTGTGCATCAGCGCATCACAATTTTTTCTACCTTTTCTCATTATCTGTGTATCTAAGTTGGCTTTATTCTCCACCATCGCTTGGAGTTTGTGGCAGAGGCATAATCAGTTACTGGAGAATCAGGCAACTTGGCCGCTGCATGAGATTGGAGATAACGAAAAATTGCATACAAATTTTTAACGCTCATGTTAGACACACACAAGGAAATTTATAATAAATAGAGAGATATTTACAACTCACAAATATTCACTCTTTAATCTTAGAATTATTAGAAGATACTGAGATAGTCAAATAGAAAAGAGAGATGAGACAAGATTCATTAAAGAGAGATTTGTAATTTGTATTGTTATTTGATTTTGGACTAGGCTGATATGTGATTAGAGTGAGCAAGATTTAAGTCAGGGTGTGCAATAATATTTTTAATGGTAAATTAAACTAGTAAAAAAAATTATATACATAATTTTTTTTTTCAAGTGCCGTCCCTGACATATATATAAATTGAGCAATTTAAACTTATCTAGGATTCAAATAAATAATTTATAATCTCTTAAATTCAGCACACCACCTCTTTGACTCTCAACACATGTTTCTTTCTACCAAATAGATATTTTAAACTTTCTTTCGTCATTTTTTAGTCTCTCTCTAAATAACTTCTACAAATATTCACTCTTTTTTTGGAAGGAGAGAGGAAGGCAAGTCAATGAGAAATTGCCTACAAATTTCAGAATCCCACCACGCGCCTTTAAGTCCACGTACTTTGTTTATCTATCTGACAGCCCACGTGGAGGTCATTATTCACGCGCCATAAATGCTTGTGGGATAGATATTCCAAAACTTTACAACATAGGAAAAAAAAAAAAAAAAAAGAATTAAAGACAAATTTATATGAAACTTAGAAAGTAAAAACAAAAGGTTGCGCACTTTGTTTTCAAAAAAGAAAAAACAAAAATGCTTATTTGGTAAGAGATTTTTAGTAATGTTGTTTAAGTTTTGTAAAAATATGTGTAAGTGAAAAAATATATAAAAATATGTGTTATATTTAAACAACATTTTTCGTTATTTAAACACTAAACGGGGCTTAAAGATTTCAAAGTGAACTTTGTAAAAGTTATAAAAATAAAAGGGTAAAATATCATTTTCGTCTCTAAACTATCACAAAAGTTCATTTTTTATCCCTAAACTTTCAAAAGTTCTATTCTCGTCCCTAAACTTTTCCAAACGTATTGATTTTTGTCCCTCCGTCTGTTTTCGATAACTGAGTGCTGACGTGGCCTGATGGAGTGCTAACCAAGTCAGATGCCACATCAGCACTCCGTCAGGCCACGTCAGCACTCCATCAGGCCAAACAGACAGAAGGACGAAAATCAATACGTTTGGAAAAGTTTAGGGATGAAAATATAACTTTTGAAAGTTTAAGGACGAAAAACGAACTTTTGTGATAATTTAGGGACGAAAATGATATTTTACCCTAAATAAAATAACCAAAAAAAAAAAACTTTGGAGGGGAAAAACTGTGCAAGTCTATAAAATCAAACTTATAAGCGTGAACATAAACTTCCTGCCTTCCACCAATTTACACGCTTAGGCCACTTTAATTTTTATACAATTGCCTAACAAGAATTGATAGTGTACGTGGCTAGAAGATAAGAGGTTATTTGGTTTTCTGGCATGATATTATAAATTATTGGCATGGTGTCGTGTGAGCTCAGAGCTGTCAAGGTTATATTATTGATTATAGTTTTCATTCTTTGTAGCATTACATTTTTAAATTCAATGAGGATGTGCTATGAACCCCCTCCTTACCTCCGCATCTTAATCAAATTTGGACTCTATGAAAAATTCACAATGTTTACAACAAATTTTAAACAGTAGGTTGTTACTAGTTGTTATATCAAAAAATTAATTTTGATGACATATTCAAATTAGAATTGACAAAGGTTTTGTAGTTGAATTGACATCTCTATGCACAAATTTTTTGAGAGTTTAAGGGGAAAATGGTTCAAACTACAGAATTAGTAACATATTGTAATTATATTTCAAAAAAAAAAATTATAACTATTAACAACTTACGAATTTTAATTTATTCTTATTGTGAAAATATTGTCACATAACACTGCTCTTGCGGTATTGTTAAAAATGCAAAAAACTTCTATCTTTCCAAAATAGGGGGGTCATTAATAGTTTTTCTCCAACTTTGGCTAATGAATGATTCTTGAAAATACCATTTATTTATTAACAAATTAGAATATTTGACGAAGACCATGTACAACTCATGGTTGAATATTAAAGCTGCAATATCAACGTAGATTTCTACCTTTCATGACTCAATAGGACGTTGGTCGACTTTCTCTTAAAAAAAAAGTAAAAAAAAAGAGCAAAGAAATTGTAAGAAACGTAGAAGACTTTGATTGACATGTCAGCTATATAAATGTTCATCTAATATTCATTCCATCCCATCCCATGCCTCTTTTATTATAACACCAGAAATATTTTCAGTCTTTTTGCTTTTCTTGAATAGGGTATCAAATGCATATTGTGAAGATAAGTGTATTGAATTATATGGGAGAATATCCTTACCAAGATTCATGGAATATTATGATGAAAGGGCAGTGTATTGAGTTGGAGAAAATCTTAACTCTCTTCACAAGTATTGATTTTTTAAACGATAGTTTCAGAGAAGAGATGCCAAAGATAATTGGAAGGCTTAAATCACTCAAGGGACTTAACTTTTCGAACAATAACCTTATAGGTTATTGTGGGAGGAACGAATCTTTCCCCAATCAGGTATTGTCCTCTTCGGAAATGGCGTTGAGCCTTAATCCTCAAGGTTTTGCTCAATCCCACATCGGGGAGAGACACCTCCCACTCATGCCTTATAAGTCTTTGGCATAAGGATGAGTGTACCACTACTACATGAAAATAATTGGAAGGCTTAAGGCTTAAATCACTCAAGGGACTTAACTTTTCTAACAATAACCTTATAGGTTATTGTGGGAGGAATGAATATTTCCCCAATCAGATATTATCCTCTTCGAAAATGGCGTTGAGCCTTAGTCCTCAAGGTTTTACTCAATCCCACATCGGCGAGAGACACCTCCCACTCATGCCTTATAAGGAGATCATTTTGCAGGCCCATCCCCCTTTCTCTAATAAGGTAAGGTCCATACTATTTCCTTAGTTGCTTTATGGCAGCTTGGCAATCATCAACATAAGGCTGAGTCACGAGATCAAGAATTCTAACTTCATGATCGGTAAGGCCATCAAAGTAAAAGTCATTCCTACTATTCAGAACTCCAACCTCCTTCAGGCGCATTTTGGGGTTTAAGGGGAAACCCCACCTTCCCCGGGACTGGACTGTTGAGGCTGCTGCCACCCTAGTGCACTACGTACAGCATGCGCTAGCAGTTTTTAAGACTTGCTCTAGTACACATGTGTAGTTGTGGTACACTCATTCTTAGGCCAAAGGCTTATAAGGCATGAATGAGAGGCGTCTCTCGCCGATGTGGGATTGAGCAAAACCTTGAGGACTAAGGCTCAACACCATTTCTGAAGAGGACAATACCTGATTGAAGAAAGATTCATTCCTCCCACAGTTATATTCTATCATCAATTGGAATTTTGACCAATCTTGAATGGTTAGACCTCTCTTTCAACAACTTAAGTGGCACGATTCCTAAGTGTTTGGTAGACTTTACTGCCCTCTCACTATTGAATTTGCGAATGAATAGCCTTCATGGTACCATCCCTGCAACATTTGCCATCAGAAATAATTTTAGGAGCATTAAACTTAATGGAAATCAATTGGAAGGGCCATTGTCACCATCTTTGGCTATATTGATTTTTTTAATGGGACTTATAGCTATTGCCTACAACCAAGTTTGTAGCCAAACTTTGTCCAAGCTTGCCTACAAACTAGTTTGCAGGCAATGACTTCAAACTCCCACTATATTTTTTTATTGGATGTGAATTTTGACAAACTCACCATTAGATTGTATTTTCTTATCATTTTCTCTATGCTTGTAAATTTTCAAAAAGAAGAAAGATCAATAGTTTTGTCATCAAACAAATATTTAAATTTCAAGTTTGTATAGCCTTAAATTATATATTAAAAATAAGTTTGTGGCTAGTAAATAGTATTTGATTTGAATGACATTGGACATACATGTTAAGAACAAAAGAACATGTAATCCAATAATTAGATTTGCAAATTATATAACCATGTTAATTTTTTAACAAGAGTTTGTAGCCAGATTTTGTCATTTTCATATACCTTTTCCTCTTTTTTCGTCAAGCACACACCACACAACAATCATTCCCATTTCAACTCATCTTTTCTTTCCTTTCCTTCTCATCTCCTCATTCACATAATTCATAGACACAAAATTCTTCTCATAGATTGCAATGGCTTTCATTGCCAACAAAGGAGACAAGAATCATTTAACTAATCAAACAATTAAAAAAAAAAAAACTAGCACTTACAAAAGTAAAAGACTTTAGAGACAAGGAAAAAAAAGGGTGTGAGTTTGTGAAATCTTTATAGGATGAAGTCTTAATGCAATTACATGTTTAAGCCAATTTTACTTTTTAGACAATGACCCTAAAATTTTAGGCACAATCTTTCCTTCCTTTCTTTTCCTTGTATCTATGTATCTAAGTAAGTCTTACATTTTGAATAAAAAATAAAATATGAAAAAATAAATATTATTTAAGTGATTAGTTAATATCACTTTAATATCATTTTAATAGATGATTTGAGTAATATATTTAATTAATCAAACAATTAAAAGGACATGCACTTTGATTTCAAAAAAAGAAAAAAGATGCACTTTCAAAAGGTAAAGAATAAAGACTACTTTATTTCTATAAGAAAAGGTTTTTTTTTTCTTTTTTCTTTTAAAGACTTTGGATGAGAAAGAAAAAAAAAATGTCCAAGTCTGTAAAATCAAACTTTATAAATTTGGTTTCTCAAAAAAAAAAAAAAAAAAAAAAAAAAACTATATAAATTTGAACGCAAAGTTCATACCTTAATTGTCTTCCACCAATTACACACTTTATAGGTCCTTTTGTGGTGGTGCTTTAGGTTAAGTAATATGTTTGAGCTAGTAAGAGAGTGCAATAAAATGTGTATATGTTTAGTAGTTAGTTTGTTTCTAAAAAAAAAAAAATTACACACTTTACTTTTTAGAAAATTGATGCAAACTTCATGCCTTAAATGCCTTCCACCAATTACACACTTTACTTTTTAGAAAATTTCCTTAAGCTTTAGGCAAAAATTTTCCACCTGCTCTTTTTCTTTTTTCTTTTTCAATTTTACACAATTTATTTATTTATTTTTTCCCTTACAACTCCTCGTTCTGGGCTTTATAGTCATCAAGACCATGTTGCTCCTTTTTTTTTTTTAAATTATAAATTTTGAACCAATCTTAATTCTTGTTTTTTGCATTATTTGTAACCTTTGGTTCAAAGATTGCAATGGATTTTACTACCAACAAAGAAAACATGTATCATTTGATTAATAAAATAATTAAAAAAGACTCGCACCTACCCAAAAAAAAAAAACTTTAGATACAAAAAAAAAAGGTGCTAGTATGTGAAATCAAACTTTATAGTATGAAGTTTGAACACTAATACTTGTTTAGGCCTACTTTACCTTTTTGGGCACAATTTTTCCTTCATTTTCTTATTATCTGTGGATCTAAGTAAGAAATCTTAATTTTTGAATAAAAAAATATGAATAATAATTTAGTGATATTTATGGATAAATATCCAATTTGGAAAAGTTTAGAAGGTGTCAAGCACCTTTTCTCTAATGCAGCTTGTATGACTGTTGGTGATGGTAATTCCATAAGAATTTGGGATGACCCTTGGATTCCAAATATTCAGGGTTTTATTCCTAAGCCCAAGGTTGGGGTTAATCCGGACGAAATAGTGTTGGTTTCTCAACTTTTAACCTCTGAACATAACGCCTAGGACATCCATATGCTGAAGCATTGGTTTGAGGATTCAGAAATTGAATTAATTTAAAAAATCCCAGTATCATCTTGTGTTGTTGAGGATGGGTGGATTTGGACCCCCACAAGCTCTGGAGATTTGTCGGTTAAATCAGCCTATTGGTTTTGTCGGGATTTCTCAGCTAGTCAGCCACCTGTGCCTCTTTGGCATCAACTTTGGAAATCCAATCTTCATGAAAGGCTTAAAATGTTAATTTGGAGAGTTGCAGCGGATTGTTTGCCTACTAAAGCCAATTTAGCCAGATTATTGGATATTGGAGAGGTGCTTTGTCCTTTTTGCAAAACAAAAGTTGAGTCCTCAATCCATCTTTTCGCTCTATGCCCGGTGGCAAAAGCTCTATGGTTCAGTAGTAAATGGGGTGTGAGGTCTGATGCCCTTGGGTTTTCTTCTTCATTAGAGCTTATTCACTTTCTTTTCTCCCCCCCTTTCATGACTAACTTGTCTCCTGGTTAGAAAAATGAATTTTTATTGTTTGGAGTTGTTCTTTTTGATGGAATTTGGAAGTTGAGGAATCAAGTTCCCTTTGAAAATACCTCCCTAAGTATTGAGGACTTATCTTCTAGAATTGGGAGGCTTCTTGCTGAATTCCAGAGTTCTAGAGCTGCTGAGGTGGTTCCTGTGGGACCTGCGAAGCGGCCTCTTGCTTGGTCCCTCCCCTGGGAGATTCTCGATTAAAATTAATGTGGATGCTGCAATTGGGCCTTTATTTTCTTCTATTGCTGCAGTGGCGAGGGATTGGAGGGGAATGTTGGTCTTTGCTTGCTCTCAAAAGGTGAATACCACCTTCCCTCTTCAAGCTGAAGCTGAAGCAGCGAGATGGGCTTCGGTGTTGGCAGCCAAATCGGAAGCAGTGGGTATTAATATTGAGTTTGATTCAAAGATCTGTTGTGATGCTCTTATCAATCCTTGCTAAGCTTCCCCATGGAGGATTAGGCCCATAGTTATGGAGATGCAAGTGCTGCTTTCTGATTTATCTCATGTTTTTGTCTCTTGGGTTCATAGGTCAACAAATATGGCTACCCATCATCTTGCAAAGTGGTCCTTGTCATGTAATTTGTTTGGATCTTTTGATTTAGGTTGCTGCCCCCCTATTTTTGCTTCTATTGTTTGGAGTGATTGTGGCAGCTAGTGTGTTTTTGTAGTCTCCTGTTCTGTGTTAATAAAGTTTTTTCCTTCATCAAAAAAAAAAAAAAAATATATATATATATATATATATATATATATTGTGGCAGTAGCATTACTTCGTAGCTTTACACCTCCGTACTATAGGGAGCTTAATTTCTCAGTATCATTGTTAAAGATCTATTTGATAATAATAATAATAAAATTAGTGGAATCTATAATGCTTTTGGACAATCTGATTTGAGAAATGTATTTAACTAATCAAACAGTAATAAGGTTGCACACTTTCATTTCAAAAAAGAAAAAGGAAGGTAAAGATTTCAAAGTGAACTTAAAAAAAAAAAAAAAAAAAAAAAAAAAAGACTGGCACGGAGAAAAAACTGTGCAAGTCTATTAATTCAAACTTTTAAGTGTGTTTTCTCCAACAAAAAAAAAAAAAAGAAAAAAAAAAAACTTTTAAGTGTGAACACAAGTTGCCTGCCTTCCACCAATTTACACACTTAGACCCCACTAATTTTTATACAATTGCCGCAATATCGATGTAGACTTCTACCTTTTGTGACTCGAGGACTTTGGTTGACTCTCTCTTTATTAAAAAAAAAAAAAAAGTTGAAAGAAAGGTAGAAGACTTTGATTGACTTGTCAATATATATAAATGTTCATAAATTTCCACCAATTTACACGCTTAGACCACTTTAATTTTTATCAATTTTCTAACAAGAATTGATGGTGACCTCCACATCTTTATCAGACTTTGGCCAACGAATGATTTTTGAAAATAACATTTATTTATTAACAAATGAGAATATTGTACATTATTATTTTAAATTTCACAAAAATAAATTATATATAACCTCTCAAAAATAAATTTTTGACTCCACCAGTGACTTGTCCATTTTAATTCTTAATTTTTGTACACAATAATAATATTTATTCAGCTAAATAAAACCATTTCAATTTCAAATGAAATATTTAGCACTCCAATGATTTTTAAAAGAATTATTTTCTTAAAAGAAGAGCAATCTAATGCAATTTTGTGGTCCTAAAATTTCAAATTAATTGCGAGACTCAATTAGCAATTATTAAAATATTATAATTAATCTGATGAGATATATGGAGGTTCCTAGAAAGTTTAAAGGATGAGAACATGTACAAGTTGTACGATTTTACGTCAGCTCACACGTGACGTGAAATTAACTTTTTTTTTTTTTTTTTTTATTAAATAAAAGAAAGGTGGATGACTTCTGTTGACTTGGCAGAATCTAATAATCTATATATAATATGCATTCCATCCCCTACCTTCCTTATAACATCATCAGAAATACTACACTATTTTCAGAGTTTTGTTTTTGTTGAATTGGGTATCAAATGGGGCGCTCAACTTGGAAGTGTCAAGTCTTTTTTTTGTTCAGTTTGATCTTGCATTCTCAACTTCCCTTTCCATCGTCTCTCTCTTCTTCCTTGTCTTCAATGCCACCATGCTCTGCTCTACTCCATTTTAGTAAGTCTTTTTCTCTTAAAAAATCTGCTTCTTTCTATCATCCTTCTTATCCTAAAACAGCCAGTTGGCAGGAGGATAAGCACTGTTGCACTTGGGATGGGGTCGAGTGTGACAAAAACACAAGCCATGTGGTTGGCCTGGACCTTACTTCCAGCTGGCTTTTTGGCCACTTTCTTTCCAACAGTACCCTATTTTTTCTTCCCAATCTCAGGAGGTTGAACCTCGCTGACAATCACTTCAATTTCTCCCTAATTCCTTCTAAGTTTGGCAACTTTAAGAGTTTGACTTATCTCAACCTTTCTGATTCCGTATTTTCTGGCCAAATCCCGGTTGAAATCTCTCAGTTGTCTTCACTGGTTTCACTTGATCTTTCTTGGAATGGGCTATTAATCGAAGCTCCGGTATGGAAAAGAGTCACTGGTAACCTAACTCAGTTAAGGGAACTTATTCTGGATAACACAAATATGTCCTCAATTAGACCTAATTCTTTGATGAATCTGTTCTCCTCTCTGACAACTCTTAGTCTCCATGACTGTGACTTGCGGGGAAAACTCGAAAATAACATTCTCTGCCCTCCCAATATACAAACCCTTGATCTAACAGGTAATTGGGACCTTGAAGGTTCTCTTTTAAAGTCTAATCGGAGCTGTAGTTCTCTGAATTCCTTAGGTCTCTCTGGGAGAATGTTTTCAAGAGAATTCCTTAATTCTATCGACAATTTGAAGTCCTTGAAGCATTTGGCTCTCCCTGGTTGCAATTTTACGGGGTCAATTCCAGCATCGCTTGGGAACCTTACAAAACTTACATATTTGGATCTGTCAAATAATAGTTTTACCGGTGAGATTCTATTATCACTTTTAAATTTTAGGTCTTTTTGGCTGACGCATCAAACTAACAATTTTTTAATTATTGGTGAATATTTTTAACAGGTCTGTTGCCGTTATCACTATTCAACTTGCCGAATCTCTCAACTTTACACCTTGGGTACAATCAACTTGTTGGTCCCCTTCCCAGTCACGTAAGTGGTTTGAATCTAGTTGATCTCGATTTAAGTTCAAATTTCCTAAATGGAACACTGCCACCTTGGTTGTTCAGTTTGCCATCTTTAGTGACGTTAGATCTTATTGGTAATCAATTCATTGGTGAGATTGGTGAATTCAATTCCAATTCATTGCAGATCCTTTATTTGAGCAATAATAAGCTACAGGGCTCTATACCTAGGTCAATATCTAGACTTGTGAACCTTACTACCCTATACCTCTCATCAAATAACTTGAGTATTATATTGGGGTCTGAAATGTTTCCAAGGCTCAAAAATCTTGAGAATTTTGATTTGTCAAATAACTCAGTTAGCATCAATAATAATGCTGCCTATGCCCTGCCCAATCTTCAATATTTGAACTTGGCTTACTCCAATATTAGTGAATTCCCCAATTTCTTAGGACTGACAACAAATTTACGATACTTAGACCTTTCCAATAACCGAATTTATGGTCAAGTTCCAAGATGGTTGAGGGATGTGGGGAATAATTCATTATATTATGTTAATCTTCGTAACAACTTGCTACAAGGACCATTTCCCATTCTAAATTCTTCCAATCTGCAAATTATCTTTTTCTCCAATAACAATTTCACGGGAGAAATCCCTTCTTTAATTTGCAATGCAATTAAGCTTCAAGTTTTAGACTTGTCTCATAACAACTTTAGTGGCATGATTCCTAAGTGTTTCCTAAACTCTACTGCCCTCTCAGTGTTGGATTTGCGAATGAATAGCATTCATGGTAACATCCCTACAATATTTGCCAAAGGAAATAATTTTAGGAATATTAACCTTAATGGCAATCAATTGGAAGGGCCATTGCCAGAATCTTTGGTCAATTGTACAGACTTGGAAGTTCTAGATCTTGGAAACAACAAGATAAATGGAACCTTCCCTTATTGGTTGGGAAGTCTTCAGAATTTGCAAGTTCTTGTCATAAGATCAAACAGATTTCAAGGTCGTATAGGCAATCCTAAAATCAAATTTCCTTTCCCAAATTTGCGAATCATAGACATCTCTAACAATCAGTTTAATGGTCCTTTGCCAATAACATATTTTGAATATTTGAGAGCCATGATGAATGTGGATGAAAGTGGAGTTGCATCAAAATATATGGGAGACAATTATTATCAAGATTCATTGAATATCATGATGAAAGGGCAATATATTGAGATGAAGAGAGTCCTAACCATCTTAACAAGCATTGATTTTTCAAACAATAGTTTCAGAGGAGAGATGCCAAAGATAATTGGAAGGTTTAAATCACTCAAGGGGCTCAACTTTTCTTATAATAACCTTATAGGTTATATTCCATCATCAATTGGAAATTTGACCAATCTTGAATGGTTAGACCTCTCTTTCAACAAGCTCAGTGGGGAGATTCCTAGCCAATTAGCAGATCTAACATCACTTGAAGTCTTAAAGCTATCACATAACCAATTCACAGGACACATTCCTTCAGGAAATCAATTCAATACATTCAACAATGATTCGTACACCGAAAACTTGGGATTGTGTGGGTTTCCATTGTCAAAAACATGCGACAACCACAAGGCAAAGCAACAACCACCACCTACATTGCAACAAGATGAAAATTTAGAGCATGAAAATGGGTTTTGTTGGCAAGCTGTATCCATAGGTTACGCATGTGGAACAATATTCGGAATGTTTATGGGATATCTTATGTTCAAAATTGGAAAACCAAAGTGCCTTGTGAGGATGGTCAAATTAGAGCAATATATCATGCTCAGAAGATTGAAGAAGAATGCCCACAAACATGGTGGAAGAAGATAACTGCTTCTATGGTATGTGATGTTCTTATTTTTGAGACTTTAGAATGAACCTCTATACCTGAAAACATAAAAGTTTCTATTATTATTAGCAACTGTGATTTTTTTTTTGTCCCTTTGAATTATAGTTATGTATCTTGGATATCTAATGGATTTACCTTCTTATTCAATTTCTTTGGGTGTAATTTAGATGCCATGGACGTTATGCGGCAAATGGGGCTTGAATCCTTCTATGCTATATAAGAAGACATAATATGGCTATAATGATGGCTGTTGTTTCTAGTCTTCTGCAAAATGGTGCATTCTGGTGTTTTGATATAGTCACAACTGTTGTTTTGTTCACAAGGATCATCCCTTGGTTGTATTTCTATTTGCTATGTAGGTTTATTATTTTGTTTTTAAAGGATAGGCTAACTTGGTCTGTTAGCCTATGTTGAGGTGGCACTTTTGTGCTTGTATTTATTGTGCTTACAAAGGATTCCTCCATCTAGTGTAGTTCCCTTTAGGGCTCTGTGTAATCTAGTTTGTATTTAATAAAATTGATTGATTCATCAAAAAAAATTTGTTCATATCGTAACCAATGATTGATTTAAAATATCAAGCCTGTATAATGTTAATTTTGCATGTGAATATTGTCCTTGCCAATAATACTAATTAATTTACTTAATCAGTTTAGACAATTCCTTCTTTTTTTTTATTTTTTTTTTTTATAATTTTAGACAGTTCTATGTTAGCTTGTGGGACTACTTTGTATGATTTTTTTTTTTTTTTTTTAATGCATAGATGATTGTTTAATAAATGCCAGTTAAAATTTTTTTTTATCAATGTTTACTAGGCTATGGTGGAATAGCTTTAGCACTAGTAATTATCATAGACAGAGGCCCTTAGACCTTAGTGCCCACATGCCTAGAGATTTCCTTCTGCTTTCTTGAGGAGAAAAAGAAGTGAGGATTCCAATAGATACAACAAATGGATCCAACTTAGCCTTGGGCAGGCCAGATATGCGTTTTGTCTTAACCTTTGTAAATGATGGGTTTCATTTGGGTTCAACTTCAATGGAACATGACTTTGTAAATTATGACTCCAAATTCAATTTCTTTCCACCATCAAAGAAAAAAATGGCATTTTGATTGAACTTTGAAGAAATATGCCTCCATTAGAAAAATACATTGAGATTGTTTTCTCCTCCATTGTTTCCATCCAGTTTCTTTATCATTTGATGCCTTCTCTCTCTCTCTCTCTCTCTCTCTCTCTCTGAATTAAGTGGATCATCCATAGTTGGATTATTTGGTTCTAGATGGATGTCATCTCAACCTACATTACTCAAGTATTTATTTTGTGTTAATTGATTTTTTTTTTTTTTAATGCAGTTAATTGTGATGGTGTTGGAGTTAGTATTAGGCCCAAAATCTCCTCCACCTTGGATGGGAGGTCAGTCAAGTTTTCATTATTGGACATAGGTTTTCATATGTATATTTTATTGATCTGGTTAATCAACTTAAGATGCATAATTTCTGCTTACCTTGTCAAGCATGTGTGCTCAAATGTAATCAAGAATAATCCTGCAACAGTCAATTTCCTAGTTCCATTCATTCTTTTTTAATCAAATGGTTTCTTATTTTTAAAAATAGATGTGTACCAAATGCATAGAATCTTGAAATTTTTAGAAAAATGTGTATCATTTTGACTTTTAAAAGCTACACCAAATGATTCGCACTACAACATTGCACCTTACAGGTCTATGATAGTATGCTAGTTTAGCTAACCATTTAAAAGTAGGACGTGCTGCCCAAAAGTTAAAATGGCTTGACATTTTAATGCCTTTGGTTAGGATCTCTGAAAGGATATATTTTGTAGATTGGCTAAAGAGCTATTTTTCAATAATATAATTTAAAAACACAAGTCTTTATTATTTTTTGTTCTTTTTCTGTTACTTAGGATATTTGAATTATACTGAGGGTGACAGGGCCATAACTTCATTATTGTTGGGATAGCAACTGTAGCAACTAATATAACTACTTCATTCCTTATGTTTTTGGAATTGATCATTCTATTCTTTAGGATCCTCTGTCCCAATTCTCTAAAGCTCAAACTAAAATTTTAAAGTAGTTCCGAGTTACACTGTTGTCAATGGAATACAAGACAAGCATTAACAGAAAAGCTCCAATTTCAGGTCAATCTTTTGCATGTAGAAAGGATAGTTGAAAATGAAAATCAGCATTTAATAGTTTAACCCACTTCTGAAATCTGCAGAAGGTTATGAGCTAACCATCTCAAATTGCATGGCATACTGTGAACTGAGGATGAGGTCAATTTAGAAAATTCTGTGTGGAACCTTTAAAATCCTTTGATGGGCTCTCTAAATGTTTGTGCTCAAGTATTAATATTCATAGACATTTGTCCATTTAAGAACTCACCTCAATTAAACTATATCTGCATACACAACGTATTTGATGAGGAAAAGAAGTATACCTTCTGTAATCCAATGCAAAAGTTCCAATTTACCTATAGCCAAGTTTTTTGTAATGAACTTTATCTGATTCAGGTTAGCACTATATGTTGCTTAACTTCTCAAGCCACCAAAAATACATGGACATAAACATTCTTCACAAGTTAGAAAAACAAAGATTGATTGTAAGAAAACTGCTAGTACCGATCCCAATACTCTTATTCAGTGGTGGAAAATAAAAATAAAATAAAATAAAAAGATTGATTGTCTTGCCAATAATTTTTTTTTCAAGATTCATATGTGTGGTATTCTTACATAAATACCCCAATACCACAACCACTCTCCTTGAATCCCATACTAGAGAAAGGGGAAGCATCACAACCATGTAGATAAACAATCTGGGTTCAGGACTCGTTCGATATTGTATTCAGATTAGGATTAACCCTAATTTGTTTTCCCTTATGAATTGGATGTGGGTATATTTTAAGAATTGATTTTAATAGGTATTAAAGAGGGGGGTGTTGAAGAGCTGTGGACTAGGAATCTTTCTTAGCATAATTCAAACTAGTTCAAGGGACTTCACATACAATAAACTTGACAAAACATGCCTGAGAGAAATTCGTTTGTTGTTAAGGTCTTCTCAAAACCATGAAAACAGTGTCACAAGGTACACCCCAGTTCTGGTTTTAAATTAGACAGGTCATTCACTCTAACTCCAAAAGCTGAAATTCACAACATAAAAAACTATTCATTACATATTAAAAGACAAAAAAGGCTTTTAAAAACTCTGTGTGCGCGCACGCGCACGTGATTCATTGAACCTTGCAATTATAATTTTGATACAATGACTACTTACCAACCCATGGAAATCAGAAACATATTACTATCACATCTTGCAGCAGATTTTGGGTGCAGATTCACACTTTCTTCTAGGAAGATTTCATGTTAAATAAGTAGTGAAAAGAAAATTGTACTTGAGTCAAGCCTGTGTACTGTGGTAGCAACTTTCTTGATTTTTAATGAAAATGTTTATTTATCAAAAAGAAAAGGGATTATTTGTTCTCACAGAAGCTTAAACGGCTGGTAGTAAATGGAAAAGCATACTAAATGGCAGGGATGTTATTTAAAGAGGAGCTAGATGGCATGTGGGAAATGGGAAGTCTATTCAAATCTGGAATCACCAATGGCTGCCAAAAAATCACTCATTTATGATCTCTTCTCCAATTGTTGAGTCCATGTGTGATGCCACGGTTGATGTTTTGATTGATGATGAAACAAGAAATTGGAACAATGACATGCTAGATGGTCTATTTGTTCCAAGTGAACCCGATGTTATCAGAAATATCCCCTTAGCCCGTGTTGTATTGGAGGACACACTCTAGTGGCCTTTAACTCATGATGGTCGCTACACTTGTAAATCTGGATACAGGTTTTTGAAGGAAGAATCTAAACCAGCAAACCCGAGTGGCTTTCTGCCTCAGGAAATGCAGCTATGGAAGGGATTGTGGTCTTTGAAAATTTCAAATAAGGTAAAGAATCTTGTATGGAGAGCCTACCGTAATTCATTATCTACCAAGGAGAATCTGGTACATCATACATTCATTACTAGCTCCACCTGTGACTGATGTCTTGAAGCTTCAGAATCACCATTACATGCTATCTGGACGCTGTCTGGGCAGACCTGGACTTGTGGGGTTTTCAACAAAATCATCAATTCTTCGACTTTAAGGAGCTTCTATCTTGGATAATGCAGCAACACAGCAGCCCTGCACTTTTCTCTATGATGGCCTGGTCTGTTTGGATGCAAAGAAACCAAGTCAGACTGAATCAGCCCAGTCGCATGCTCTCAGACATCGCTCAGCTCTCAACAATCAGCTACAATGAGTACTGTGTAGCCCAGCCTTTTGCAAACTCACCACAACAGTGCCCTCAACAGCAACATTCTCGTGCTTCCTGGCAGCCTCCCCCTCTTGATTTGTATAAAATCAACTATGATGGTGCCACTTTTGATTCAGACAATATGTCAGGCATTGGTGTGATCATCTGAGATTCACAAGGTTCAGCCATTGCAGCACTCTCTCAGCAGCTTCCACGTGGATACCATGCAGCAGAAATTGAAACTCTGGCAACAACAAGGGCACTTGAATTTTCTCTTGAGATTGGGATAACGGATGCAGTGCTGGAAGGGGATTCTATGCTGGTTGTTCAAGCCATTTCTGCTGATACAATCTCTGTCTCCTCTTGGTTCTTTGATAGCTGATGCTAAGTCTTTTACTAGTTGTTTTAATGAATTACATTACTCTCATACAAAAAGAGAAGGTAAAAAGGTTTCCTATAGCCTAGCTCGGCATGCTAGATATGTTACAAACTACGTTGTGTGGATGAAGTCTGTTCCTCCACCTTCTTTTTCTTTTTCTACTTTCCAGGTTGATTTATCCTTCATTCCTTAATACAAAAGCCTCTTAGGCCTCATAAGCTCCATCCTTTAGGTTCTTTATTTATTTATTTTTATTCTTTAATTGTGTTAGATTGATATTTGTAGTTTGTTTTTTATTTGCTATACTTTTGGTTAAATGCTCTTCTTGCTTTGACTCTTCTCATCCCACCGGTCTATACTATCCTATGGTGTGACCATGAATTTCTTAGATATGTCTGCTTCATTATTAGGTACAATGTCCATTTTCTATAGATAAGACAAAGTAACAATTGATTTTTTTCACTTCACGTTCCATTCTAAACACAGACTATCAGCTCTGTGCAGGTGTGGCAAGTGCATCAAGTATGAAAAAAATACCTTTCATGAATTCTCACCCTGTTGCATATTATATGCCTCATCATGCTCTTTTAATTCAATTGCAATATAATTTTGAAAGGATTTTGTGCCCTTAACGTGCAAGGAATTGCAATGACTTAGATCATCACTGCTATGTCTTAGCCTACTCAAATTTATTGATAGCTTTATACATTATCTGACATTTGAGGTCGGTATTTCCAATCCTCTAGCAAAATTTGTTTTCCACTCATTGTCAAGATATTTCCATATTGCCAAGGCTTTGTAATGAGACCCTTTGTCTCATAGAATGTTTTCTTTTCTGCGTATACTGTTCTTTATCAACAAAGTTCAAGTGCTACTCCAGTTTTGTTTTATAAGTGAGGGAAAGATGTTGGATAGAGAGATCTAATTGAAAAGTGAGAACAATGAACAAGGAAAATGTGAACAGCTCCTAATCAACATGTTGGGCCCAAGAAAACTTGTGAAGATTCAACTCAATGGGTTCTCTTTGGGGTTTATTCTTAGTAGCTAGTTTTTTCAAATGCAGTAATCAATGTGCCTACAATATGCCGTAGTAGCTCAATCTTTTATATCATCTTCCATTGACATTCTTTAGCTAGATGAATATTCTGTTGGTTTATTTGGGAATTCAAGAAATCTATCAATGGCACTTAATTAGCTCCAGAATTCTGTAGTCCTGATTCCATTCTATAAGTGACACATAATTAGCTCTAGAATTCTACAGTATGCTGCAGCAGCTCAATCTTTTATATCGTCTTCCATTGACATTCTTAAGCTAGATGAATCTTCTGTTGGTTTAATTGGGAACTCAAGAAGTCCATCAATGTCACTTAATTAGCTCCAGAATGAGCTAGGAGGCGAGGTTGAATAGAGTTCCAAAATAGAGCCATACTTGATTCATCTTTGCACAGTGAGGTGTTGGAAAAGATGAATAGTTGAGTTTTTTTGATGAACAATAAATGAATATGTTCAACACACCATATATGTTGTGTTTGTGCTTTGAATATTGTTGTTTGTATCTAGGATATGTGATTCCTTAAATATGCTTAACAAACATGAAAATCTTGTGAGTTTGTATAGATTTTTATTATTGTTGTGGTACTAGGTATTAAAGTGCCCGATAATGTTATGGGTATAAACCAAAAGTTAGCTTAGATTTAATTTTGTTGATTGTGGTATTACTGGAACTCTGTGCAGTAATAATCTGCATAAATCTTATTCTTTCAAAATAATTATCGTAGGTAGGGTAGATAGGGGTGTTAAAATTCAATCTTGAGTTCTATACCTATGCTTCTAATGAGTTTGCTTTCACTGTTCCTATCTTCATTACATTAAGTAAAGGTTGGGTTGCTGAAAATTCAAATAGGTACTAGAACTTACGAATTTATTAATAGTAATACATCCGCTACACGACATTTCCCTCTTGTCAACTTGCTTTTTCTTTTACCAAATCATAACAAGGGAAAATATAGGCTTTACCACTTCAGATTGTCTGATGAGTTAGCGACGAGCTAGTAAGCTATTATTCACCAAGTCCTGATGGGCTCAAAATTTGAATAATTTAATAGCTTTCTTCCTTTTTCCATGATTATCAGCCTATTGAAACCATCTCCTAGTATTTCTTTCAAAATTATCTTGGAAATCTCTCTATTTCAGTATGTTGTTATTTCTCAATGCATATTAATCTGTTGTAAATTTATTCCTCCAAGACATCTCACTCAAATCTTTCTTGTTCTTTTCTCTTTTTTTTTTTTGGTATTTTTTTGGGCGGGGTGGTGGTAGGTAAGCAATCTCAAATGAAGAGCAAAATCCTTGGGGGCCTTGCAATACTACTATCTATAGATGGTGTGCATCAGTGCATCACTACTGAATTTCTAGTTTGGTATGAAAAAAAAAAATGTACAAGATAGGATGTGCTCAATAGGAATTGGCAGCTCCAACAAAATTGCAGTGGAGATGGTTTGGTTCTCAATTTGGAAAACAAAGGTCCCTAATAATGTTAAGATGTTTGCATGGAAAGCATGTCATAACGTTCTACCTGCATGTGCCAATCTGGTGAACAGAAGGGTTCTAATGCAGCCATGAGTCCAAGCTGCAAATTAAATAAGGATGACATGATGCATGTATTATAGAATTATGAAGAGGCACAAAGAATTTGGTGCTGTAGAAAAGAGGTAATTAGAGCATGAATTCATAGACTTTGTTAGAAAATTTTGGCCTATATTGGAGGTGGGCTGTGACAACACTATGGAGCAATTCCTGATATTGTCCTGGATGATTTGGAAGGCAAGGAATAAGTGGGTTTTTAAGCAGTCTGCAGAACAGCCAAGTGTCATAGCAGGTGAGGCTATAGAATTTTGGCAAGAATTTCAAGCAATCTGCAACTCAGGTAGTTCAACAACTCAAGCTGTAACAGGCCAACGTATTAATCTCACACTGCATTTTAATCCTCCCAGTAAGCCTATGTACAAGGTATATTTTGATTGTGCAGTTTTTGAGGATTTACAGAGAACAGGAGCGGGAGTCATAATCCAGAATGAACAAGGATTGCTCATTGCAGCAATGAGCCAAAAAGGAAGACCCGTTATGGAGAGCTTTGAGGCAAAACTTGAGGCTGCAGTCCAAACCATGCAGTTTGCTCGTGATGTTGGCATACAGAGGGGACGAGTTTTAGTGGGGGGTTATAGCAAAACTTCAGGAACACGGAAACTATGAGTTTTGGTGGGCTAACGTTGTGAAGGAAGCTAAGTTTCATCTGCAACATTTTCAGCAATGGGAAGTTAGTTTTACTAGATGCTCATTTTGGCAAGAGGTGCACATAATATTGAAGATTATGCAACTCTGATAATATAGCTCAGCACTCGCCCGTGTGTGCGAGAGTGAGTGAGACAGAACAGAGAGAGGGATTACAACATGAATCATTTAAGATGAGAGGTGTGGAGTTGTTAAGGTTTGGAAGAAGGGATAGGTACGGTAAACAACCAGAAGGGTTAGAGCCTTGCTTGTGGGGGTTTGAGTGGATCCCACAAATCAGAATCAGGATCTACCACTTCGGTGTGATGTATGATTTTATTAATGCAAAGTATAGTTTGATTATTGGAGTCCTTACCTCTAATCTTTTTTTTCTTAATATCAATATCTTCTTCTTCTTCCCTATTTATTTATTTATTACTATTTCACTAAAGCCTCTTTGTCTCTCTGTCTACCTCCACTCCCTTTGTTTATGCTTTTTATTTTATTTTATTTTATTTTTTTTTATTTTTTTTTTTAATGTACCTAAATTGTCCATCATTAGCTTAATCCATCCCCTCTTTCCCGAGTTAAGCAAATAATGGTTTATGGTTAAGATATGCAAGTAGCAAATGAAATTGCAGTACCATTTTTGTTTGAACGGTTAAACAATGATGTACCGGGTTTGAATGTTTCAACAAGCTATTTGTTTGGTTTTCCAAACCAAAAAATAAGAAAAAAGAAAAAATGGAAGCGAAGATGAACAGTATATCGCATTAATTCTGCTCATACAGGGGCCAATACATTTTTTTTTGCCCCCAACTAGTTCATTCTTACAACTGAAGTGGGGGGCTTCAAGCTTGCTACAACTAAATTTACAAAAGCATGAACTATATATAGCTCATAATCCAATAACACATGACATACATAATACATTTATCCCTCCTACTAGTGTCCTGATCTTATTTTGATTATGCTTTCTTCTCATGTTCATTATTTGGGAGATATGTGATTGATGGAAAACTCTCCATGACATTCCACTAGGTCCTACTCGCCATTATAATGAACCAGCCAAAGAAAGAGGACCAATAAATTCACATCCAGGTGCCTCAACTTGCACAGTTCATTAGGTTCACCGGCGTTTCTGACACAACACAACTTGGCAGATGGTGGCTGACTTGACACTAGCAAACGTGCAATTCTCATAATCCTAGTATGCTATTTAATAATATGGTTATGATGATGGCTGCTGTTTCTGGTCTTCTGCAAAATGGTGCATTCTGGTGTCTTGATGTAGTTACAACTGATGGTTTGTTGACAAGGATCAGCCCTTTGTTGTATTGCTATTTGCTATGTAGGTTTATTATTTTGTTTTTAAAGGATAGGCTGACTTGGTCTGTTAGCTTGTGTTGAGGTGACACTGTTGTGCTTGTATTTTCTATGCTTACAGAAGATTACTCCGTGTACTCTGGTTTGTTCTTAATATAACTAGTAAGTTACCCGTGCGATGCACGGATAATGTTGTAATATTTTATGTAAATTTGTTTTTGGAAAATATTATACATATATTATAACATATTTATTATAAAACTTTGTAAGTAATGAGTTCATCATAAAAAGTAACAATTATAAATTGTATACATATATCTATTATAATTATTTTGATCAAGTAATAAGCAATAATTAAAACAAATTTGGATTAATATTGTATAATAAAAGTTGAGAAAAGCATATTAATTCATTCTATATTATTGGTTTTTATTATGTGATGTAATAAAAAGCTTCATTACAATTTTTTTTTTTTTTTTTTTGACAATGCTTTGTTATTGTGATATGGTGACGCTTGTTATCATCATCAGTTTCTCCATCTTCAACGTTTGAAGTTTAGTCTATCCATATTTGTTCAATTTTTGAGCTTTCATCTATTTTTCATTTTGTTGAATTATTTGTGTTAATCACTACTGAATTGACACCAGGAGATTCTTGATTAGATCTTACAAAGTTTGAACTTTGTTGCTAAGATTTTTCGTAGGTATTTGCATTTATATTAAATTTCAATGATGTGACAGTTTTTTGTAAATGTTTTTATTTTTTATTTTTGTTAATTTTGGAATAGCGCAGAAAAAAGAATTATTATAGCATATTGAATTGTGTATGTTTTTTTTCTTCCATAACTTTGTTGAGGTTCAAAAAAGAATTAAACAGCCACAAATAGGCCCAAAGAGATAGAAATAACATTGGGCTCGTTTCACACAAAAAAAGGAAAAAAATAATAAAGGGTGGGCTCTTACAATAAAGAAAAGAAAGAAGAAAGAAAGAAAAGGCCCAGAGGGCTGGGATCCAGAGGAAAGGCCCAACCAGCGAACCAGAGAAAGCCCAGAAGGAAGAACTGGGTCGAAATCCCAGAAGCCTCCCAGAGGTAGGGGATCCTTAGACGCGCGAAGGAGGATCATGGCAGAAAAATTAAAGAAAGACAAGAGACAAAGGGCACGCGGACCTTGTGACTCAGACACGCAGTGGAAATACAGAGCAAAACGCAGGAACCTGGTTCCAACCATTTGGAGAAAGAGATAAGGAAGAGTACAACTGGAAAAAGCTGGAGCGCTGAGAAGAAAAGCCAAAAGGGCCTCAGGCCAGCTAACGGGAAATCTGAAAATAGAAAGGAGCTGAGGGACTTTCATCTGGTCGCAACAAAAAGTAAGGAACTATGAAGAAAAAGGAAACGACATGATCTTGAAGCAACCAGGCACGACACAGACTTTAAAGGGCAAAACGGAGAAATCGTTAGTTCACCAGAGCCCGAAGCTGTGCTATAAAAGGAGGAAGGGATCCATGCTACAGGGGGCGGAATTCATTTTACGATCAGACCATTTTAAGCATTCACCATTGCTTTCTAAAGACTCAAAAAAGTTGCAGAAAAGACTCTGTAAATTTAAGGGGAAAACAGAGGAACCATCCCCGGTATCCCAGGACAGCTACTACTGTACATGCTCGGATTCAACGAGTTCAAATTTTGCAAGTCTTTGAAGCTTGAATAGCTATCAAAGTCTGTAACTTATGAGCTCAGTTGAACCTTGCACCATGTCTTAGTGAGCATTGTAATCACAACTTAATGAAATCAATAAAATACACCTCACATAATTAGAGGATCCCTAAATTGTTCTTACGTTATATTTCCATTTGTTATGCATTTCCTTTGCTGTTAAAATGTCATTCAATACAAATGTTCTTGTTTTGTTAGCTATTTGTATTGTAGGAAGTATGTTTTGCGCACCAGTCGATTCTTAAAACAACCTTTTAGCTGCGGAGAATCGATCCCAGTTCACCAAGAACATCTCACACGGCCTAGGATTCTTGGGCCATAGTGCTGAAGAAAAAGGCACTCTCACAAACTTTTTGTCATTTGAATATATATATATATATATATATATATATAGTAGTTATAGTGAGATAAATATATTATAAATATTTGGAGAGTATGCAGTTAATGTGAATGTCTCCAACTTTAGGATAGAAAGATTTGTTTTTGTTTTACATTTTACACACTAAAATGATCCTGCTTGTGGTTTGACATTTCTTTCACAAAGTACGCACAAAATGTAATACCAACCCATTGTTGTATCAATGTTACTTATTGTTGCAATACCCTAGCAGTTCACATCTTGTAATGAACTTTGAAATTAATATGTATTAATTTTTTAATATAAACAATATGATGTATTAATTTTTTTACGTAAATGATGAGTATAATTTGAAATGACTAACAAACCTATTTCATAAGATCTCATTCAATGCATTTTATCTTTAGTATTGTCTTCACATTATTTAAAGATAAATCCTCTTGTGAAAATTGTTTTGCATGTATTTTTGGTATTTCTTGTATAGGATCATGTTTTTTACCATTCCTATCATTGAATTTTTTTTAAAGAAAATATTAAGTTAATGGCATTTTGTGAGATAGTATATGCTATTTATTAGACTTTTTGTTATTATAAATTTTAGAAATATGCACTTGTCAATTATTTCAACAACCTTAGGGATCTTAACATTTATATATATTTTTGTTGCACTAGTCGATGACAGAGAATTTGTCTACATAAATTGCATAAAACATTATTAATAGACAAAAGCGTATTGAATTGAAATTGGGGAAAAATGGAAACATAATTTCATGAGAATGAGATTTTCTAAAAGTATCATCTATACGTGTGTGGGGGTGGGGGGTAGGGGGGGGAAGAAGAGAGTTTGTAAGAGGGTAAGAGTTCTTGCTTTGATTTTCACGTAGGAATGGTCAAACTTTGGTCATAATATGTAAAGTAATAACTGAATTTGAGTTTTTCATAAGGTCTGGTCTACTTTTAAAAGGTAGTCCATTTTGTAGTGAATCACTTTTGGTCTAATTGTCAAAAACAGCTCATATTTGATATAATAGTAAAAAGAAGTTATTATGATCTATTGGGTAACAATAAAAAAATACTTAATAAAAAGAGGTAAAAAATGCTAAATTTATATAATAGTAAAAATAAGTTACTATGATCTATTGGGTAATAGTAAAAAAAACTTAATAAAAAGAGGTAAAAAATGCTAAATGCTAAATGCAACATTAGAGTGCCACGTGGCAAGACCTCATGCACTCTCACATGAGTTCTCTGCTTTTATATATATATTGATTGATTGGTCTAATTGTCAAAAACAGCTCATATCTAATATAATAGTAAAAAGAAGTTACTATGATTTATTGGGTAACAATAAAAAAATACTTAATAAAAAGAGGTAAAAAATGCTAAATTTATATAATAGTAAAAATAAGTTACTATGATCTATTGGGTAATAGTAAAAAAAACTTAATGAAAAGAGGTAAAAAATGCTAAATGCAACATTAGAGTGCCATGTGGCAAGACCTCATGCACTCTCACATGAGGTCTCTGCTTTTATATATATATATTGATTGGTTGATTCATCAAAAAAGATTTTGTTCATATTGTAACCAGTGATTGGTTTAAAATATGAAGCATTTATAATGTTAATTTTGCATGTGAATATTGATCCTGCCAATAATACTCATTAATTTACTTAATCAGGCTAGACAAATCCATTTTATTTGTTGTTGATAATTTTAAACAATTCTATGTTAGTTTGTGGGACTATACTACTTTGTATGAACGTTTTTTTTTTAGAGAATAAATTTGGTTAGGAGCTAGCGTAAAAAGTTTGTTTTACACCAGCCAATCCTGACCCGCCACGTCACCAAACTTTTTTTTTTTCCAGCAATAAAGATTAAGCCTTAAGCCTTAAGCCTCTCTCCCTCTCTATCTCTTCTCTACTCATCTGATCTCTCCATCTCTAAATCAAACCCATGACCTCCATGGCCAAAGCTTCAAAGCTCAACATAAGCCACCATCACCATTGCCATGGCCGAAACTCCATGGTTCAACCAATAGCCGCCACTACGAGTCATGCTGGGGTGGCCCAATTTTCCCTCGGCTTCTCTCTCTATCTCTATTTCTCTTTATCTTTATATTTTTCTGCTGTTGTTCTTTGATTTATGGCCGAAAGTTTTCTTTTTATTGCATGCATGTTTGTGGGTTTAGGGATTTGGATTTTTTTGGGATTTAATGATTTGGAAAAAAAAAGGGATTTTGATTTGGGTTTGGGGGTGTAAGAAAGAAGGGATTTTCGTTTCGAGTTTTGGGTGTTCAAAAGGTTGGATTTTTGGCTTGGGTGCGGCTATGTTTTTGTGTTGGGATTTTGGGGCTTCGGGTTTTCTATGGCTGGATGTGTGTGCTGTGTTTTATGTAATGCTTGTGAAGTGTTAACACGAGTAAAATCATCATATGAACACAGCACACACAGTGGTGGCTTGTGTTGAGCTTTGAAGCTCCAGCCATGGAGGTCATGGGTTTGATTTAGAGATGGAGAGATCGGGTGAGGAGAGAAGAGATAGAGAGGAAGACTGGCTTAAGGCTTAAGGCTTAATCTTTTTTGCTGAAAAAAAAAGGTTGGTGATGTGGCGGGTCAAGATTGCTTGGCGTAAAACACACTTTTTACGCCAGCTCCTAACCCAATTTATTCTCTTTTTTTTATTTATGCATAAATGATTGTTCAATAAATGCCAGTTGAAATTTTTTTTTTTTTTTTTTTATCAATGTTTACTAGGCTATGGCTTTAGCACTAGTAATTATCATAGACTGAGGCCCTTAGACCTCAGTGTACACCTGTCAATTTCAATCTGTTTTCTTGAGAAGACAAACAAGTGATGCTTCTAATAAATACAAAAAATGAACCGACTTAGCCTTGGGAAGGCCAGATATGCATTTTGTCTAAACCTTTGTAAATGATGGGTTTCATTTGGTTCAACTTCAATGGAGCATGACTTTGAAGAAATATGCCTACATCAAAAAATTAAATTGAGACTGTGTTTCTCCTCTATTGTTTCCATCCAGTTTCTTTAACATTTGATGCCTTTTGTCACTCTCTTCTCCCTCTCTGAAAGACTAAACGGCTCTACATACTTCACAAACTTTAACTAAGAACACTGGTACTCAGGAGCTTTTCTCTCTTCCCTCTATTAAAAATCTTTAGATTTAAAACCAAAAAAAAAAAAAAAAAAAAAAAAAAAAAACTACAATGAGTATACACTTTACAGATATTATAAGCCCAATCCCAAGCCATATTATAAGAGAGCATTATAGAAGCAAGTTACCATGGCTTTTAAATAGAGTTTGTGATGTGTCTTTGTTTTAGATCCTATTTCCCTCTCCCTTGTATGTGTGTTTGTTTCTCAAAAAAAAGCTCATGGTATTGAAGCCACTTGTCTACAAGCTCCTCAAACAATCAAAAGAAAATAACGTTCAATTCTAGGGGTGATAATTTGTGTTTACATGTCGTATTGACTCATGAGTATCCGACTATAAAAATCTATATGAACACAACATATTTATTAATTGAGTCATGACCCCTCAACCCTAACATGATATATTTATTAAACAAGTTGACATGATACGACTCACATAACTAGGGCTGTCCAGCGGGTAAAAGACCCGACCAAACCGATCGAGTCCGACCAAACTGACCGAGTCCCACCAATCCGAGGCCCAGCGGGTGGACCCAAAGTCCATGGTCGGTCGGATTCGGGTCTGCCTCTCACAAAAACCAAATTTTTGGTTTGGGGAGTGGGTTCAGGTATTATAAACCCGTATTACCCGACCCGACCTATAGTTTAAGAATTAAAAAAAAAAATTCAGTTCTTTTTGGGTGAACACGTGAAGACTGACCTGATAAGTGATAAAACTAAACATTGAGTTGCTGAGATTACACGCAAATGCAAAGCCTCAATCCACACGCAAAGCTGTACTGAACTTCAAATCAAAATCTCTTCCACAATTCCACTCACAAAAGCCTCTCTCAGTCCTCAATCTCATCTCACTCTCTCAAAAATAACTCTCCGTTCTCTCTACTCTCAAATCTCAATCTCAAGTCTCTCTAGTCTCAACTCTTCACTCCACACCCTCTAGCTCTCAGGTATATTTTCATCTTGGATGTGGATCGGTGGGTGTGGATCGGCCAATGTGGGTGTGGGTTTGCTGAAATGGGGATTAGGTTAGGTGCGTAGATGGGTAGCTTGGATGTGGATCGGAGCTCATGGAGGAAGGTAGCTTGGATGCTGGCGGGGGTGGATCGGAGACATGTAGCGGTGGAGCATGGCAATGAGGTTGAGTAGGAAGAAAAGATGGAGAAACCTCACCATTAAGTGGAGGAAATAGACGGCTTGTGAGGAGTAACTCAATTCGAAGCCCAAACTCGTCAAGCCGACGAATCCAACCCATTTAACCGATGACCTAAACTGCCTGGTCCGAGCCATATATCGGATCGGTTGCTAGTCGCATTTTTGGTAACCCGATCCAGTCGGGTCAAGTCCAGGTCAGGCCTAAACCCGACCCGACCCGTGGACAGCTCTACACATAACCCATTTAATAATCATGTATTAGGGTCGGCATGACCTAACATAATCCATTTAATAAATAGGTCATGCAGTCAAGTTTACATATTTACCTTGCATGAATAACCTATTAACAATTCTCATATTTTATAAAATCAATATATATATATATATGTATGTATGTATATATATAAATAAATAAATAAATAAATATATATATATAAGCAGAGACCTCATTGTGTGAGGGTCTTAAGCTTTTATCAAGTGGCACCTCCTATGAAGTTTTTCTACAATCATCAAACTCTTCCATTCAGTGGCTATCCATCGCACATTAAGTGGCCATGATATGTATGAACTCAAGCTATCATTTGCTACTTTCAAACATTAAGTTATTCAATTACAATTGGTAGGGGTAAGATTGTGAGATTCTTTGTTTTGCTATTTTCTTTTATAGGTTGTGTTATTAACTTATTATGTATATCAATTTCCAAAAGATGCTAGAAGTCTAGAACTGAGAAGTCGATAATTGTTAATTGTAGTGTAGAAGTCTCATTGTCAATGTCCTTTTCAAGTTTGTTTAATCTTAGCATATGGCTTGAGTAGATTGGTCTTTTCAAAATAAACAAAATCTATACCCACTGTAAATCTTAAATTTGGATTATAGGGATCAAGTAGGTATCATCTTGGGTGGGGGGAATTTAGTCAAAGGCAATTGAATTTGCAAAGGAAAAACAACACAACTATTCAATCAATATTCTTTAGACTCCAAGCTTCTTTCTCAAGAGAGTCTCTTGATATTTCAATAAAGAAATACATATTGACTTCTTTCCTTCAAAAAATTGAGTTTTAGTTTTTTTTTTTTTTTTTTTTTTTTTGAGTATTGGTCTAATGGTGATTGTATAATGATCTATATATTGTGTGCGCTTTCTTTTCTATGAATTTCAATAACGTATGAATTGAGGATTTTAGCATTTGGTTTATTAAGTTTTTTTAGGGTAAATTGGTAAAATTGACCTTCAATTAAACAAGTTTGGTGTGTCAAACCTAAATTGACAGCTTGAATAAATAGGTCAATTCACATCAACTTGAATCTGAAACCAACCCGTTTACACGTGTTCAATGTTAAAAAAAGATTGATCACAAGCAGTGATCCTGGTCAAAGTCTACATATGAAGCAAGAATAGGTACATATGAAGCAGGAATAGGAAATATGGCTTCCTATCTGACATCACCTTATCAGAATTGGACCATACCAATAGTCATTCATATCCAAGATTGTTGAAATTTGGAATTGAACTATCCTACTTTCTCAAAACAATTAGTATCGAATTAGAATGGTATAAAACTTAGACTTGCTTGTAGGATGGTTTGGGATCGATAAAATCACAAGATCCTATGATCCCAAACCGATCCTTTCTTCTAAAAGATCGAGTCTAAAGTCTAAACTGAAAATTCTTTGACTGATATTTTGCAGAGCATCTACAGAGCCTCCTCGCTAAGCAAAATGTTCAATTTTTCTCAGAGCAAGCTAATAGAATTTGTGTAGCATATAGATTGCTTTTAGTCAACACAGCTTGAATAGGTATTGGGAAATTTGGCAATACTAACACCCCCTTGTTTTTCACTTTTTAATAGTTTTTATGTCACTGCATTACAGCACAGAAGCTTTGCTTTGTTCAAATGAGAACAGTAACTAAAGTGAAAGAATAGAAGGGCATACAGTTGGTTTTTTTATTATATTCTTTGCTGTCCAGGCCATTTTGTTTGGCTCAA
Source organism: Quercus glauca (assembly GCA_023736055.1). NCBI lineage: Eukaryota > Viridiplantae > Streptophyta > Magnoliopsida > Fagales > Fagaceae > Quercus > Quercus glauca. The sequence continues at coordinate 21,991,723 of CM043318.1, read as the reverse complement.
GAATTTTATTGGGTAGCTGCTAGTAGGCACTAAAATAGCGATTAAAACTTTATTTACCGATGGGGTAATGCTGCCAAATGAGCGTTTATTTTTGCTATGGAGATTGGTGTTGATCCTGTGAAGTTTGAAGGCGATTCAGATGTTAAAAGTCATGAAATTAAGAAAACTGCCACCATGTTCTACTCTATATGGCAACATAATCATTGGTGAAATTCAAGTCTTTGTACAATGCAAAGGACACACATGCTTTAGCTGGAAGAGGTAAGGAAGGTTATGATCCGCTTGTCTGGATGGAAGAGTTCCCTCCAGATCTTTCTTTCTATATCTATTCTCGTTGTCTTGATAAAATTTAGACAAAATTTGGCTTCAAACATATTTGGTGTTGTGGGCTCCAACCATCAATAAAAAGATGACTTTAATCCATATCATCATGTGCATTGCACATGATTTACTTAACTCAACCAACCAAATGAGTCTTGTATATTGCACATGACAAAACACGTCATATTCCTGATTGGAAACAAACATTTTCCATAAACTTCAACTTGGCTTTCTTCTCCAAAAATAATAAAATCCCCAATGCACAAATGGACTTTATTTTTTTATATATAGCAATTCTTAAATGAAGAATTTGTTATAGATGCACTAACGTGGGTATAATTGCACTATTAAACTTAAACTTTTTTTTTTCATAAATAATTTCTTAATTCTAATGATTTATTCAACATACAGAGTCTCTATTATTGTCCTTTTTTTATTATTCTTCAACAAAAAGTAAGAACTTATGATTTTCAAATTGATCCTCCAATACAATTCTTGAACCCTTCCATAGATCTTACATAAGATCCCAATTTAACAACCTTGGCCATACCAATGGATATGACCAATGGAGTTGAAAATACCAAGAATGCAACTAACCCAACTAAACCAGTGAAACCCAAGGGTTTTTAAGAAAGCCTATAAAATAGATGGCTGAACTGGATTGAACAAACATCACCTTATATTTTGAATGTCCAACAGCAACACCAATGAACTATATGAGACACTATATTCTCTCTGGTTGAAAAACCCATGGATGAACAATTTCAAGTCATACAAGAACCTGGCCCTTGTCTGGGACAAGCTCGAGTATGATTTTTGATTCTTCAAACAGCTAGAGAGAAGGGCAATCAAAGATCATCAGCTCATGTCTATATCAATATATATATAAAAGCAGAGACCTCATATAAGAGTGCATGAGGTCGTGCCACGTGGCACTCTAACATTGCATGTAGCTTTTTTTTACCTTTCTTCATTAAGTTTTTTTTATTGTTATCCAATAGATCATAGTAACTTATTTTTACTATTATATAAATTTAGCATTTTTTACCTTTTTTTATTTAGTTTTTTTTTTACTATTACCCAATAGATCATAGTAACTTCTTTTTACTATTATATAAAATATGAGTTGTTCTTGACAATTAGACTAATTAGACCAAAAGTTATTCACTATAAAATGAACTACCTTTTAAAAGTAGACCATACCTTATGAAAAACTCAAGCCCAGTTCTTACCTTACATATTATGACCCAAGTTTGACCCTTCCCACGTGTAAATCAAAGCAAAAACTCTTACCCTCTTACAAACTCTTTTTCTTCCTTCCCACGTATAGATGATACTTTTACAAAATCTCATTCTCATGAAATCATGTCTTCATTTTCCTCCAATTTCAATTCAATATACTTTTGTCTATTAATAATGTTCTATGCAATTTATGTAAACAAATTCTCTATCATCGATCAGTGCAACAAAAATATATATAAATCTTGAGATCCCTTAGGTTGCTGAAATAATTGACAAGTGTTTATTTCTATAATTTATAATAACAAAAAAGTCTAATAAATAGCATATACTATCTCACAAAATGCCATTAACTTAATATTTTCTTTAAAAAAATTCAACGACAGGAATGGTAAAAAACATGATTCTATACAAGAAATACCAAAAATACGTGCAAAACAATTTTCATAGGTGGATTTATCTTTAAATAATACGAAGACAATAATAAAGATAAAATGCATTGAATGAGATCCTACGAAACAGGTTTGTTAATCATTTCAAATTATACTCATCATTTACATAAAAAAATAATAATACATCATATTATTTACATTAAAAAAATAATACATATTAATTTCAAAGTTCATTGCAAGATGTGAACTGCTAAGGTATTGCAATAATAAATAACACTGATACAACAATGGGTTGGTGTTACATTTTGTGCGTACTTTGTGAAAGGACTGTCAAACCACAAGCAGAATCATTTTGGTGTACAAAATGTGAAACAAAAATAAATCTTTCTATCCCTAAGTTAAAGGCACTCACATTAACTACATACTCTCCAAATATTTATAATATATTTATCTCACTATAACTACTATATATATACAATTGCAAACTACTTCAGATGCAATTTTCAAATTGAAGTTTTTAATGCAACTAACAAAACAAATTTTGTAATATTTGATTGAGATGCTAAGAAAATCCTAAATAAATGTACAAGAGATCTTGCTGAAAAATAAATTGAGGTACAACTTATTTAAATTATTGTAAAAATATTGATATTGGAGAAGGAATCCCATGTGATTTGAAAAAAAAAAGTAGGAAAAAAATGGATTTCTCTACTTCATTTGAATGAATTCAATCTAAAGGATGATTTTGAAAATTATATAGTTGCTAAGATTTTTGATGCACTTTCAAATGATAAAAAGGTATGGAAGAAAAAAAAAATGCACAATTCAATATGCTATTTTAATTCTTTTTGCTGCACTATTCCAAAATTAACAAAAATAAAAAAATTTACAAAATACTGTCACATAATTGAAATTTAATATAAATGCAAATACCTATGAAAAATCTTAGTGACGAAGTCCAAACTTTGTAAGATTCAATCAAGAACCTTTCAGTGCCAATTCATTAGTGATTAACACAAATGATGCAACAAAAGGAAGAAATGATAAAAGCTCAAAAATTGAACAAATATGAATGGACTAAACTTCAAACATTGAAGATGGAGAAACCGATGTTGATAACAAGCGTCACCATACCGCAATAACAAAGCATTGAAGAAGAAAAAAAATATTTCGTAATGAAACTTTTTATTACATCACAAAATAAAAATCAATAATATAGAATGAATTAATATGCTTTTATGAACTTTTATTATACAGTATTACTCCAAGTTGTTTTAATTATTCCTCATTACTTGAACAAAATAATTATAATAGACTAGCCTCATTTATTTTGAGAATCTAATTTATAAGTGGATAAAGCAATTTAAAAATTAACAGGAAAGTGATCCTATTTTTTAGTAGGAATTAGAGTTGTATTTTTACTGGATTGTCCTTTAATTTTGTATCTACTTAAACATAGGGGTGCAAGGGCATTTTTTGAACTAAAAAAATGAGGAATCCAAACAGGAGAAGCCTTCTTAAATAGTAATATAGATATATGTGTGCAATTTATAATTGTTACTTTTTATGATGAACTCATTATTAACAAAGTTTTATAATAAATATGCTATAATATATGTATAATATTTTCTAAAAAAAAATTTATATAAAACATTACAACATTATCCATGCATCGCATGGAAAACTTACTAGTCTATATATATATATAAGGGTCATGTTAACGAGTGCCGTATGGCATTGGTTAACAATCCAATTAAAGAAAGTTTTTATGGGAAAATAAAAAAAAACAATTAATGTTTTGACAGCTTTTTTCATTTCCCATAAAAGTGATGTCAAAACTTTCTTAAAATGGATTGTTAACCAATGCCCCTACGGCACTCGTTAACATTTCCCTATATATAAAACTGAAACTTTTGAAACTCCCACAGTTTTCCACATCAGCATTTAATTTTTATTTTTTTTAATTTGATTTATATGTTTTGATTTTTTTCCCAACCCATTTAATCACGTCAACATTATTAAAAATAAAAATTAAATCTCATAATTTCCCCCACCAAATATACGTTACAAAACCAATGCATCTTCAAAACCTAAACCTAAAATCGACACTTCCTCAAAATTTCTCTCTTCTCTTCTCACACGCTAACATCACCTCCCCTAAACCTAAAACTCACTCTTTCCTTCCCCCAAAATCAAAACCCAAAACTCAGATTCTCCCGCCCATGTTAAGCATAGCTGAAAATCATGTGATCAAATGCTTTGCGGCAATCTCCTACGCTTCCAGATTTGGAGTACATAGTCCTTAGTAAAATGCCAATAGAGACATCTGAATCTAAGCCCAACTTTGCAATATAGGCACACAGATGAGTCCCAATGCCTGATCTATTCAAAAGTGCAACAACTATAGTCCATGGCAAAATCAGCCATCAGCATATCACGGAACAGCATAAGGACCTTTTCAATGTACCCATTTTGGTATTTTCAGCATATCTCCCTTTCCACACCCAATTCCTAGGTACGCTTGCTTTCCTCTTTCTCTTTTCTCTGAATTTAAGTTTTTCAACTGAAACCAAACAGAGGAAAGGCAGCCTACTTATTGATGAAAACAGAGGAAATATTTCTCTTTTTTTTTTTTCTTTTTTAATTTGGAAATATGATTTAGGTTATGGTATTGTGGTCTCATTGGTTTTGATTTTGGTAGAACAGGTGCTTGACATTGATTTGTAAAGCCTTTGCTTTTTTTAATTAGGGTTATTTTAGGCAGGGTACCGATTGTTGTTGTTCTTTAATTTTTAAAATTCCCCAGTTTAAATTATTTAACAAATCGGCTCATATATTTGTTTCACGTTGACATTTGGTTCTTTGCAATTCAATTTTCTGTTGCTTATTTTGGATTCTTATGTATTATGCAGCAAACAAGAGTTCAGACTGTCATTCAATACTACAACCGTTGGATGGAGAAATGGCCCACCCTTCAACACCTATCTTTGGCTTCTCTTGAGGTAATTATTAATAATTAGTAATTTTGGTTTTGTTTGTTTGGTCTAATTCAATTGTTATAATGTGGGGGGATTTGAACTCTGTTGGAAACAAACATGAGGTGTTAGTTTAGCTATGAGACTTGTGGCTGTTTTGTTTTGCTGATTCTTAGGAAAAACGTGATGTGAACTCTTTTAAGTTTTTAGAGTTAAATGTCGGTTGATTGGTTTTGGTTTGCAGGAGGTCAATGAAATGTGGGCTGGTTTGGGATACTACCGCCGAGCACGTTTTCTGCTTGAGGTGCACTCTTCTTATCTATCATTTTCCTATTAATATTGTTTTTATATATGTATATAATATAGTTTACTACACTATCAATACTATTACAATGGAATTTGCTGAATTTCTATTCAATAGTTATGACTATGATTGCCTTCTTAACTAAAACAAAGACGCTTAATACACCTGTATGCTATAAAATACATATGATACAAGCTGAATTCTACCAGCAAATGTCAGTCTCTTGGCTCCCCGAAAGTTGATCTACCAGATATTTTCGCCACTAGAGGTCTACGATCAATAGAATTCAATTTGCAATGAGAGAGAGAAACACCATCAAGTCATCAGCGAAACATAATTAGGTACTTCATTGGAAGCTTCCCTTCCCTAAATTGTAGAGTACTTAAAATTTGAGCTTTCAACATAGGAGTGACATTGGCACAGAAAATCTCACTCTTTTTAGGATTTGTAGCTAGACTAGGTAGCTTTTGGATCTTTGTGAGAAGATCATTTACAAGTTGAAAAGAAGACTTACCAGTTGCACTAAACACCATCAAGTCATCAGCAAAACATAATTGTGTTAGCTTTATACTTAAAACACTTTGGGTGAAATTTGAAAGACCTTGGACAGCCAGCTACATTAATTGAGAGAGAACTTCAGTGCAATAACAAACAAATGTGGGGATAGATGACCCCCTTTGATACCGGAAAAGTATGGGGCAAATCAAACTTCTTTTATCATTATTAATTGGTTTCATAGTATTGTTCGTTTCATATTTACATGTCCAAAGCTGAATACAAGAAAATCCTATAGGTTTGTATTTAAAATACAATACAATTTCAATAATTCAAAACCTAACCCAAGCTAATTCTTGCATTGTTGCAACAGAGACTAGCTTTGGAACTAATAAACCTTCTACCGGAATTTCAAAAAGTGGAGGTATGTTAAATTTTGATTGCCATATGTTAAATTGTTTTTTTACCTCATAATATCTCTTATAGTTATTAATTTATTTGAATTACTATATGCTTAGGCACGCATCTGTATAACAAAATGCCCTATCCTCTCTCTATGCTTAGGCACGCATGAAAGTGCTATTTGATTACAATTTAGATGTCATGGAGTCAAACTTAATTTGTGTTGATAAAATTGTTGATTGTTTGATTACAATTATGCTTGATGCTCTATTCATTCTCTAACATAACAAAAGTTGTAAACTATACCTATCAAAGTTGCGTCAATGAATTTATGGTTGCAAGGCTTCCTAGTTGGTGTTCTTTGAATTGTGGTTAGCCCATAGTGAATTAATTCCTTGCCTAGACCCATTGTGGATGGCTGCTATGGCTCTTTTGAGAGCATCACATTTGCTGGCATTAATTCACTTGCAGGAACCATGCTTTAAGGAGATTTTAGATGTGTTAGAACATATTCATACTTTTGTGTATTATGTAGAAATTGCATATTATAAAACAATTTCTAAACAGTGTAATAAGTTAGACAATGCTTTGGCTAATCATGCCAAGGAGTTAAGGAACCTATACATTTGGAATATTTTCAACAAAATTCTATCACTTTGATTAATAATAATAATAAAACCTATTTTATTTTAATTCAGTTTTTGTCATTTCTAAAAAATAAAGGTAGGATATTTAACCCAATGTGAGATTTTATTCCTCAATTTTCTTCTTTCTAAACCCTAGAACCTGCATCTTTTATGGCTTCTAGACCTTTCCCTTCCCTTTAAAAGACCCAGTTCTTGCTTTAACTCTCTGCTTGTAGTCTTTGTCATTCCAACCATAACATCATGAACCACAATGTCTCAAGTCTAGTCTTTGTTTAGTATGAATATGTGACTATGACTGTTTTTTTTATTTTTTTATTTTTTTTATTGTTTATTTCTCTATAGTTTTGATTATAAATACATTTCTTCTATAGTTTTGCCGGGTTTCTTTGTCACTATAATCTCCCCCAAGGAATTTTTCCTTTTAATTGACACCCTTTTGATTTTCATTATTAAGTACCCATCTTTTTACATATCATCTACATCCTTATTTATTTATTTATGTTTGCTTTTTAATTTGGAAGGCCACACAGATTTTGAATTTTTTTTTTTTGGATTGTTTTTTTTTTTTTTTTTGTTTGGAAGACTGCACAAATTTTGACAACACTACCAAGCCATAAAGCCTTTGTGAACTGCACTCAGGCATGCCTTCAGTTTTGGTTTGGCATAAACTTGAAACAAATGCCATAAATATCTAGATTTTTGGCTTTTGTACTCTTAATGTTTGAATAAAACCATATAGTACAATTTAAACATGTTTCACATAAGTTTTTGAGGTCTCAAGTCATGCTGTATTTATATATGGCAAAAGATAGTACCATTTTCCACCTTAGCACAATTTGTACTGGTATTTTATTTATAACTTGGATATATTGAAGTTTTTTTGTGTTTGAATAATCTATTTTGTTATTTATTTTTGAATTTCTTGATGAAAACAATGGAATACTTATTTTCATGAAGATTATAGAAATGTTAAACTTTTTTAATAATTCAATAGTTGGGGTAGGGTTATGAAATTTATTGACATTAAAAGTGTTTGGTTTTACATTGTAAATCTTTGATGAATTGGTATAATTTGGTGTTATACTTGATACTAATTTGGCGAAAAATTAAGTAGCTTGAAGAAGTTGAGAAAATAGAAGAGCCTAAGAAAGGGAGGACTTGAAAAGTATTGGATAAAGCTTGAAGATGTAAGCACAATTTTATATTTATTCTATTTACTGGTTCTTTTGTAATACTTATTAAACAAAATGTAAGAGCACATTATAATTATTGTAATATATTACTTCGTAATATTTGTATTTTTCTCATTTTTAATATTATTTCATAATATTACATGTTTCATCTTATATTAGAGCCAATTTAACTTTCAATAACTGAAATTTGAGAAATGTTTAAACCTGAACATGTTAACATTTGATTTAAAACAATCCCGTGCATCGCACGAGTTTGCGACTAGTATATATAATAGCAGAAGCCTTTTAAGGAAGTGTTGACACGTTTACAATTTAAAAGGCAATACATTATATTGTTTGGCAACACTACAACACCATTTAAAAGTGATAAATTATAATTTTTCAGTGCATTAAAATACTATTTAAAGCCTCTGGGTATAAAAGGAAATTAACTGCTTATGCCAGAAAAAAGAAAGATCGCTACACGGAGAAAAAAAAGGAGAGAGAAACCGAGAGAAAAGAGAGATAGAGAAATAGAGAGGTAGAGAACGGAGAAGGAGAGAGAGATCGAGAGATCAAAAACTACAGTTTGCAATCAAGAATGAAAAGATGACTCTCACTTCCTGTCAGATTTCTTCATCTAACTGTCTGCTAATTTCTTTCCCTGGAATAAGAAGTAAGGAAGATAAAGTGTCAAGAACGAAGAGGAGTCAAGAATGAAATAGAGGGGCTGAGATAGAGAGAAGGGCGCCACCCAGATCTTCTGCCATCACCGCAAGCCTCCACTCACTACCCGACTATCGGAATCAGAATCGCTACTGGTATAGTTCTGTTTTAAATTTAAAAATTTAGGGTTTTTGGTTTTTATTTGGAGAATCAATTGGGTGTTAATTATGATTTAGATTTGTATTTTGGGTTAGATTCGGTTTTGATTAAGGTATACAGAGATAGAAGAAGCAAACAGAGTTCGTAGGCGCCAAGAGAGAAGAAATATCTATGGCTAGCCATTGCCTGTTCCCTCGCCAGACTTGGGCCACCGGAACCGCAAGCACACATGAAGAAAAAACTATGACCATCCGCCACCCAGATTGTCGGAATCAGCACCGGTACAATTTTTTCCCCATTTTTTAGATTTGGCCATTTGGGTTTTTTTTGTTGATATGTTTAGATTTGATTCGTTTTTGTTTCGGGTTTTTGGGTGCTTCTGTTTCTAATCTTTATGAAGCCATTGAGATTAAATAAGTATAGGATTGAAATCATTGGATATTTCCGTTTCTAATATTTATTTTCCTTTTTCAATCTTATTTTAGGTCTTTCTGCCGGAACATCATACACCCAGATAGAGTCTGTAAGGCACAGAGAGACAGGCCACCGTATACCTGTAACCGGTAAAGTTATTGTTTTTGGTTTTTCCCTTTTCGTTTTCAAATCTGGGGTTGAATATGATTTAGGTTTGAATTTCTTGGTTGGATTGGTTTAGATTTAGCTATTTCAATTAGATTTGGTTTTGGGTTAGGCTTCCATTAGCATGCCACTGATAGGTAATTTGGCCAGTTGTTAATTTTTAACATTTTAAATTATTGTTGTGTTAGTTCTGGCTTGAATTAGATTGGTTTGGTTTTGAGTGATCATTTACGAAATTCATTACAATTATTATTTTTTCTCTTTTAAAAATTGAGACTGCTAAGTTTTTGAAATTGACAGCACTGATCAACTTTGCTATGCCTAAGATATAATCAATATATACAATTTATCAATATGCTTACAAATTGTTTGATAAAATTCTGCTATTGTTTTTTATTCTAAATTTTTTTTTTATTGTTTATAATTTAAGTTTTATGATGTGTGTAATTCTCCCAATAGTACCTAAATGATTCAAATCATTGGCTTCTTTTTCCTTCGGGTTTGTATCAGTTTATTTTATAGCTTCTTTTTGTTTGTATGGAATCGATAATTTACTTCTTATTACATAATAATTGTGTTAATTTTATAATCATTGTGAAACTGAGGGTAGGAGAGAGGGATTTACTTTTAATGTGATATAGGTCAAAGCTTAATGAAAGGTTGGGCAATGATGGAGTTATTTTTAGGAGGAGTATGTAATTCAGCAACATAAATATACCTCTGTCTAGAAGAATCTCAACTTTTCAGTTAAAATAGAGTGACAATATTTTGAATATGATGATTGTTTTTGTAATATCTCCTGTTTAAGGTTCTAATTTTCTTTTTCTCATACAAGTGGTGTGCACATGGGAAAAAGGGACTTTGACTCTGACAGGCTTGATTGTTCTGTTTCTAAACAATAGCTGTTTGTTCAGGAGGCATTCTATATTGTTGGTATTGGAGTTTGGATAAGGTATGCAACTGATGTTTGTTTTTCTTAAATGGCACTCTGTTTTTTGTTAGAGAGGTTCTGAGGGTCCCATGGTCTAGATTTTTGATGATTATGTGGAAATACGATATTGTTTTCTCTGCAAGATTCCAGAAATTATCATGTAGCTTTCTATTTCTGTTGTTGCGCTTGATGTGATTAATCAGTGCTTACTTTTGGAATCCTGATGTGTTGTTGCATTGTTATCCTTCATCTCTATAATTTGTATGTATGTATATATATATATATATATATATATATAGTAAATTCATTATTTAGTTTTTTTTTTTTTTTTTTTTTTTTGGTTGGTTGTAATTTCAACACTCTTTTTGCTACGACAAACAGCTATTTAGACAATTAAATTGTTTAGTTTCCTTACATGTACTGTTCTGATTTCTTAGTTTATGCAGTTACTTCTTTTCATTTGTAACATGACTTAATAATGTAGTCACAAGAGCAAGCCTATTTAGGTCCTTATTCATGTTATCAATGCTACTTTGTTGTTGCTTTTCTACTTCTTAATGTTGCATATTGAAAACAAATTTGGGAATGTTGAGTGAACTTCCATTATAAAAAAAAATAAGAAAGAAAAATTAAACAAAAGAGAGATCCAGAAGTAGTGGATGAACTTTATAAATGTTGACTAATTTTGTTTTAATTAAATTTTTATTTTTTTATTTTTGGTTGGGGAGCTGTATTAGTGATTAGGTTCTAGAGGGTTATTAAAATGAGTACTAGGTGTTCAATGAAATCCTGCAAAGAACTTGGGATAGAAAAGGTTACGTTTGGGTTATTCTAAAACAAAATTAGAGGAATTGGATTGAGTTTATTAACAATTAAAAATTATAACTGCCTATCTAAAATTCAGACACTTATACAGTTTAATCTTTAAAAAAGTGTACGGTGCATTGTTTGGTAACGCTACAACATCGTTTAAAAGCGATAAACTATAATGTTTCGCTACTTTAAAACACTGTTTGGAGCCCTCTAGGTATAAAAGAATGGTATCTGCATTTAACCATTGAATTTTGGTGTTTTTTTTTTTTTCCTTAGGAATTTTGATGGGCAGTCAGTAATCAGTTTTTCATGGCCTTACTTGGATGTTTTCTAATGACTCATTGTAATGTACACATTTTGATTACTTAACATTTTTCTTGCAAAAGCTGAATTGGATTTGACGTTAACTCTTTTTTTATCAAGCTTGGTGCATCACAAAGAGGTCCCCCTCTTCTCAACAATGTTCAACTCTCTATGCATAGTCAATGTAAATTTGCCTTTTATGTAATAAAAAAAAAAAGTGTTTTGGCTTCAGCTTTGCTAAGTTTTTTGAGAAAGAGCTTTGCTAAGTTGATAGGTTATTTTTCTAAAATCATTGGTTTATATGTTGTGCTTTGGGTGAAAGCAATAGACCTTGAAGAGATAGACGGTTCCAAAGCTACTGCATGAACCTTCGGAGAACAGTAGTAAAGTTGATTTGGAAGAACAATGACTTTCTTAGAATCAATCAATGCCCATGTAACTAAAGTTCAATCAGCAATGAGTAAAAAGTATAAATTTTTCTGCTCATAAGAGTCGCTTTTTTTTTACTTTTTCCCATTCCCTTCTCAATGAGAAGGGAATTTGGCATATGGTTACAAATTTTCAGGGGAAATTAGCCAACTAAGAGTTTTTATTTCCCTTTTGCATATATGATATTCCAATTATGCGAATTTTTAGAAATTAAGATGATATTCCAAGTAGTAACTCAGCATAATAAAGAGATTCTTCATCATTCCATGATATCACAAAAACAAATTTTGGTTTCAATCAAGATTTAGCATATGAACATATGCATGATCTAGATATTTATATAATTTACATAATTTTTTACAAAAGCATAAACTATATGATCAATTGCAAACTAAATCATGTTCAAATGTACACATCAAATGTTGCAAAAGTTGAGATGAAACAGACTTCTACTATCTTCCTTTAATTTGGGAGTAATGGAAAAGAGGAAACATCTTCACACCAAAAATAAATAAATAAATAAACCTTTTCACACCAAAAGCAGTTGGTTTTCTATATTAGTACAGATTTTGCTCACATACTACTACATTTTCTTTCCTACCATGGTTCAACAATATCCCACTGAGTCCAGTTAGAGTAAATTCAATATTTATATTCATGTGACTTTTGACTGCATCAGTGCCACCTTAAGTTTAAGTACTCTGCTTCTTAAGAAACAAGTACTGACGTAAAATGTCAAAAAGGAGAAAAGGCTAAAATCTCAAATTATTTAGCTACAACAAACTGTAACTTCAACTAGATGGCAATGGTTGCCTAGTTAGGATACTTGTTAATTCTGTTCATGTGGCATAATCACCCAAAATGATGCCACCTAAGGATTTTGTTGGCTATCTCTGAAGGGGTTATAATCAAGTACAATAAGATAAGCACACCAGCAATATCTTTTTTGTGGAAAACAGGACAACAAAATCATTCCTTTTTTGTAACTGGCTTTTAGTTGCAGACATACATTATTTGGTTTGAGAATCATCACAAATCAAGCATTACCACAACACAATGATTTCACATGAAGATATAAAAAATGGTTCACTGCATTAAAGATTTGAAATATTACAGTAGAACCACAACACAATGATGCTCTAAATGAAATGATTTGATATTTGCATAAAAATTAAGAAATGTTTAGCTTAAATAATTTTTGAAAAAATAAAAAGCAAATAACCAGTGCTTAACATCGTCTCCAATATAACTGAGACAAACCTAAATGCTACCATCAGAGAGCATATTACAGCCACAATATCTTGTTCTCATAGTCAATACCACCCCGACAATACATCATTCATAACTCAGATTCTTTTTTGGGGGGTTGGGAGGAGGGAAGGCAGGGGAGGGGTGGGCAAGGGCGATTTGGGGATTTAGAGAGGCAGTGCTTACCTATAGTTTACGAGGCAGCAATGGCGAGCTAATGCTGCTGCTGTTGCTACTGCTTCTTCCTTTAATGGGCCTACACATAAGCAAGCTTCCATACAAACAAACCCAACTATAAATGAAAGCGTGAAACATTTAAAGTTGCAAACACAAGTCTTATTACTAGTTTTATACACGCGCGCGCGCGCGCGCACACACACACACACATATATATATATCAAGGAACCTAGTATGATACGTGTTAAAGGAATCAAGTTTACACTTAAGGCAAAGTCAATAGAGGAGAGACATGCAAAAACAAGACCAAGTACTCCTCCCAGCATAATCTTAGAAATTCATTTCTAAGAATAACCTAGTTAGGAAATTGTTAGTCTATTAACTAAATAGAGGTTTGGCATGCACCATGTGTGAGCACACTCACAAAATTTATTTATTATATTTATTTGAGTTGCTAATTCCCTTCTCCACAATTTTTGGTCCTAACAAGATCCCACTGCCAAGAAAATCTTGGAGAGTGGCAGGTATAAATAACTTGAAATAATAAATATCCAAACCCAAATTATTGTCTATACAATTATATCCTCAAAAGTTGAGATGAAACAGACTTCTACTATCTTCCATTAATTTGGGAATAATGGAAAAGAGGAAACATCTTCACACCAAAAATAAAAAAAAAATAAACCTTTTCACACTAAAAGCAGTTGGTTTTCTATATTAGTACATATTTAGCTCACATACTACTACATTTTCTTTCCTACCATGGTTCAACAAAATCCCACTGAGTCCAGTTAGAGTAAATTCAATATTTTTATTCATGTGACTTCTGACTGCATCAGTGCCACCTTAAGTTTAAGTACTCTGCTTCTTAAGAAACAAGTACTGGCGTAAAATGTCAAAAAGGAGAAAAGGCTAAAATCTCAAATTATTTAGCTACAACAAACTGTAACTTCAACTATATGGCAATGGTTGCCTAGTTAGGATACTTGTTAATTCTGTTCATGTGGCATAATCACCCAAAATGATGCCACCTAAGGGTTTTGTTGGCTATCTCTGAAGGGGTTATAATCAAGTACAATAAGATAAGCACACCAGCAATATCTTTTTTGTGGAAAACAGGACAACAAAATCGTTCCTTTTTTTTAACTGGCTTTTAGTTGCAGACATACATTATTTGGTTTGAGAATCATCACAAATCAGGCATTACCACAACACAATGATTTCACATGAAGATATAAAAAATGGTTCACTGCATTAAAGATTTGAAATATTACAGCAGAACCACAACACAATGATGCTCTAAATGAAATGATTTGATATTTGCATAAAAATTAAGAAATGTTTAGCTTAAATAATTTTTGAAAAAATAAAAAGCAAATAACCAGTGCTTAACATCGTCTCCAATATAACTGAGACAAACCTAAATGCTACCATCAGAGAGCATATTATAGCCACAATATCTTGTTCTCATAGTTAATACCACCTCGACATTACATCATTCATAACTCAGATTCTTTTTCGGGGGGTTGGGAGGAGGGAAGGCAGGGGAGGGGTGGGCAAGGGCGATTTGGGGATATAGAGAGGCAGTGCTTACCTATTGTTTACGAGGCAGCAATGGCGAGCTAATGCTGCTGCTGTTGCTACTGCTTCTTCCTTTAATGGGCCTACACATAAGCAAGCTTCCATACAAACAAACCCAACTATAAATGAAAGCGTGAAACATTTAAAGTTGCAAACACAAGTCTTATTACTAGTTTTATACACACGCGCGCGCGTGCACACACACACACATATATGTATATCAAGGAACCTAGTATGATATGTGTTAAAGGAATCAAGTTTACACTTAAGGCAAAGTCAATAGAGGAGAGACATGCAAAAACAAGGCCAAGTACTCCTCTCAGCATAATCTTAGAAATTCATTTCTAAGAATAACCTAGTTAGGAAATTGTTAGTCTATTAACTAAATAGAGGTTTGGCATGCACCATGTGTGAGCACACTCACAAAATTTATTTATTATATTTATTTGAGTTGCTAATTCCCTTCTACACAATTTTTGGTCCTAACAAGATCCCACTGCCAAGAAAATCTTGGAGAGTGGCAGGTATAAACAACTTGAAATAATAAATATCCAAACCCAAATTATTGTCTATACAATTATATCCTCAAAAGTTGAGATGAAACAGACTTCTACTATCTTCCATTAATTTGGGAATAATGGAAAAGAGGAAACATCTTCACACCAAAAATAAAAAAAAAATAAACCTTTTCACACCAAAAGCAATTGGTTTTCTATATTAGTACAGATTTAGCTCACATACTACTACATTTTCTTTCCTACCATGGTTCAACAATATCCCACTGAGTCCAGTTAGAGTAAATTCAATATTTTTATTCATGTGACTTCTGACTGCATCAGTGCCACCTTAAGTTTAAGTACTCTGCTTCTTAAGAAACAAGTACTGACGTAAAATGTCAAAAAGGAGAAAAGGCTAAAATCTCAAATTATTTAGCTACAACAAACTGTAACTTCAACTATATGGCAATGGTTGCCTAGTTAGGATACTTGTTAATTCTGTTCATGTGGCATAATCACCCAAAATGATGCCACCTAAGGGTTTTGTTGGCTATCTCTGAAGGGGTTATAATCAAGTACAATAAGATAAGCACACCAGCAATATATTTTTTGTGGAAAACAGGACAACAAAATCGTTCCTTTTTTTTAACTGGCTTTTAGTTGCAGACATACATTATTTGGTTTGAGAATCATCACAAATCAGGCATTACCACAACACAATGATTTCACATGAAGATATAAAAAATGGTTCACTGCATTAAAGATTTGAAATATTACAGCAGAACCACAACACAATGATGCTCTAAATGAAATGATTTGATATTTGCATAAAAATTAAGAAATGTTTAGCTTAAATAATTTTTGAAAAGTGGAAACAGACTTCTACTATCTTCCATTAATTTGGGAATAATGGAAAAGAGGAAACATCTTCACACCAAAAATTAAAAAAATAAACCTTTTCACACCAGAAGCAATTGGTTTTCTATATTAGTATAGATTTAGCTCACATACTACTACATTTTCTTTCCTACCATAGTTCAACAATATCCCACTAAGTCCGGTTAGAGTAAATTCAATATTTTTATTCGTGTCACTTCTAACTGCACCAGTGCCACCTTAGGTTTATGTACTCTGCTTCTTAAGAAACGAGTACTGACATAAAATGTCAAAAAGGAGAAAAGGCTAAAATCTCAAATTATTTAGCTGCAGCAAACTGTAACCTCTACTATGTGGCAATGGTTTCCTAGTTAGGATACTTATTAATTCTGTTCATGTGGCATAATCACCCAAAATGATGCCACCTAAGGATTTTGTTGGCTATCTCTAAAGGGGTTATAATCAAGTAGACAAGTACAATAAGATAAGCACACCAGCAATAATCTTTTTTGTGGAAAACTGGACAATAAAATCGTTCCTTTTTTTTAACTGTCTTTTAGTGGCAGATACATTATTTGGTTTGAGAGTCATCACAAATCAGGCATTACCACAACACAATGATTTCACATGAAGATATAAAAAATGGTTCACTGCATTAAAGATTTGAAATATTACCGTAGAACCACCTCTGATGCTCTAAATGAAATGATTTGATATTTGCATAAAAATTAAGAAATGTCTCATCGAAGTATAAAATGCAGAATTATAAAAAACATGTGACATCAACAGCAAGAAGAGAAACTACAAATGTGCAGAGATTTAAGATTTTTATTTTGGATACCCTATGATATCCACAAAATTCCAAACAGTCTAGTGAAGCACTCTGGAATCATGCAAGTTATGCAGTCCACAAGAAATAATAGAACAGACATTATGATTTAGCAGTGAAGGTTACATATTGAAAATGCCAGTTAAGTCGACTCAAACCAAGATGATGACTACATAACACTGCAGTAGCAGTAAACCATGAATTAACCAACCTGAAGTTTCCCAAGTTGTAGCCTGTTCTTGTTATTATCATCATCATCAGTGCTTATTTATTGAACTACAAATTACAAACCAAAATCTAAAGCTAGCCTGATTGCCTAAAATATCCTCTGATCCATTTTTGAAACTCAAATGCCAACTCAACTTCCATCTCCTCATGGAAAGCAACAGCTTGCTCCCTCGTGTGTATTTTACAGAATTTAAAACTACAACTTCATTAGTAGGAAATTTTCATTGAGCTCCTTTTCTCCAGTGATATCCATTTCTTTGAAATCTATAAATTTCCCAACTTAATGTTATATACCTGAAAAAACTCCCACCTAAATATTTTTCCCAAGTGCAACCACCAAAATATTTTACCTTCTCCATATCACATTGAGAGACCCATTTGGAAATCAATATTCTCAGGGGAACAAGCATTTAATAGTTTGGAGTTTAACTTCCACCATCAAGACAATACATGCGTAGGTACTTTCCAATAGTTCTGGAGTATAAATATTGATATGAACTTAAACTAGATGTTACTGAAAATGATAATTTGATCTGGGGGTGGGGGACACAACAAAGACATTTTCATCTTGGACTCATCACATGAAAATTGAAGGAATGTAATCTTGCAAGCTCATATACCTTGCGCATAAGAATGAAATTCATCATGTTGAAATTCCATGTTTGGATAAAGAGAGATGGGGGGAGAGGAGAGGAGAGCAGCCAAATATATAAAAAAATAAAATAAAAATTTCTTCATTGCAAAGTTACACAAATGCCAGGTGAGTTTTGAATTTATGATCTCACCCTCCATCCCAGGGGCAGAGGAAGAGCCATCCGAGCTAAAACCCCATTAAAAGAGAAATAAAATGTTTAGACGAATAAAAGTGAAACCATTCACAGATAGAAATTACCTTCTCGGGCTACGACTCCTTGATCTCCAAGGTAACTGTTATAATTAGAAAGAATAAGCAATGTAAGGTATCTAGTAGGAAGAACTCTCTTTTAAAACAAAAAATAACAGACACTAACCTTGTGGGGACAAGGTGATCTAGAGTGGGATGATGACTGCTCACGTCTTCCAACTGGTGCTCGACCTCTATTGTAAACAACACTCCCACACAGAAAGGCATGCTTAAGTTAAAAAGTAATACAAACTAACAGCAAAAATCAAATTAACAAAGGGAAATAGCATTTTGCAAAACTCAACAACATACTGAGCCTATTACAAATTTGAAAAAAAAAAGAGAGGGGGCGGAATGAAATTGAAGCCAACATAATATTGCAACTCGAGTTCAAAACCTACATAGTCTTTATGTAAGTTGCAAAAATCAAGGTGACATCATAAGAACAATGGGCATGATAGAACTTATAAACAACACTAAATTAAAGACAGGTGGAGTCGTAGAGTCTTGCCCTTGGAAATACCAGTACTGTCAAACAAGATAATGATGATCCAAACATTTTATGGCTATGTTAAAACCTATACACATCCAATACCTTCTATCTGTCACCCAAGCCAAATAAAGGGCTAAAAGAAATTACTTCAACCCACAATGAACAGCAATGTTTACAAGGCACCTCACAACCCATATTGAACAGCATTTCATACAGCACTACTACAATTTCTACCAAAATGTCCTCCGCTACAACCCACAAGTCCACCACCCATCTAGGTATCAACCACATGCACATCCCCACTACTTCTCATGTACGCATACAAAGAAATTTGCTGGCATACACACAAATGAAGCAATTCTACAAGTAACATCGGAGCTCTGCAACTTTGAGACCCATATTAAAAAAAAAATTCATAAACCTTATTCCCATCCTACTGAAATAAATCCGACATATATATAAAGCAAATAAAAGAGAGCTGACACAATTCAGACAACTAGGAAACCAGATCAATCACGCTTAGGATTGGAAACAATTTAGAAAAGTTACCTCCGTGGAGAAGCTGATCGAGAACGTGAGCGAGCAGTTGTACGAATAGGAGGAGTACACCTACGACCAATAGGAGACCTTCTAAGAGGACTACGAGCTCATCTTGGAGGTGAAATGAATGAAAACAAAGGTCATATTCAAGATACAAGAAGATAAACATATAAACAAATGTATCCAAGAATATGTGTGTATAACAAAATTAGTGTATATTCAGCCCCAAAAAAAATATATATATATATATATATATATACGAATAAATCCCTAGAGTTTTGATAATTTATTTATTTATTTTGGCCCCAGAAAAGCCAAAGGAAAATATACCATTTTATTTATTTATTTTCCTTTTGTGATAATTTGATAGTTATAATGAGAAAGAGAAGATTTGAACTTTTTTCGTTAGAAACACCAAAATAGGCCTTTTTTTTTTTTAGCCAAATAACATAATTTTAAGAAACATTTAATAAAAAAAATACCATGCCAAACTTATTTAATGATGTAACATTTTTTTTTTTTGAACTCAAGTTTGACAAACACTAGGTTTCAAAAAAGTGCTACATAACTAAATAAGTTTGGTCATGTGCTATTTAGCAAATTTTTTTCCTAAAATTATGCTATTTAGCAAATTTTTCCCACTAAAATGTGTTAGTTGAATTACAACTTACAAGTTTCTTGACCATATACCAGGCTTAGATTATTCTTTACTTAATTATAAAGATATAAAGGTACGAACTGATAATGAAAATCCTGTTGGAGTAAGGTCGTGTTCAAGGCCTAGTCTTCAATACTCTTCATTAAGATTGATTATTGTTAGACCTGTGACTTCAGGATTTTGGGGGCTTTTGGGCTTTGGCACCTCAAATATGTCTTTCTCAATTTGTTTTGCACTTCAATTAACTGACTAATTTTCATCATCAATTAGCTAATTCACCAAAACTTTCACGTTAGCAAACCATTTGTTAGACGTATCTGAATATCTGCTTACGCATTCTCAAGACTACCTTTTTCTTTTTTGGGTGAAGAATCATTTTGAGACTACTATTAATGAATGTTCAAGTTAATTTGGGGTGAAAAAATCTGGCTTCAATAAATGGTTTATGAATGATGTGGGTAGGTTATAGACGTGTGTGAATTAAAGTTGGGTAGGAAAACTTAAGGTTGTTATTGATGAGAGGATATATATAGGAGATTGATGTTGAGTTTCTATTTAGGTTCAGCATGGCGTGAAGTTTTTTTTTTTTTTTTTTTTTTTTTTTTTTTTTTTTTTTTTTTTTTTTTTTTTTTGTGATTGGGGGTTTACAATTTGGTTGAGTCATACAATTGGCAGTGGGTCTTGGTCAATCTTGAATGGTAGGGTGTGTCATTAATTTGAGGGTGGGTAGTGGCTTATTAATGATAAGGCCAGGGTTTAGAATCCTGTTTGGGATGCAGGTTGGTTAATTCATGAAATTGGCATATTGGGTCTTGCTCAGTCTTAGGGTAGATGTCTTAATAATGGTGGAGCTTTGCTCAAAGTGTGTAAATAACTCTGGGTGCAAACTATACCACAAGAGATTTGAGGGTTTGGTAAAGAAGAGTAAGACTTAATATACAAATGATATTTGAAGGGAGACCTGCTACTAGAAGTCCTATATATATTCACACGATATTTTTTTTATTACTAAAGGATGATATTATATTACGTTTTCCTGTTCTGTTTCACTATAATGTTAAAGAGCAAGTCAATAACTTTTAGCTGAAGGTGGATTTGTGGAAGGTCCTGTACTGAGGACAGAAATCATCTTTTTTTTTTCTGTGCTGTTTTACTAAAATGATATGGAAATATATTATGAGCTTATGTTTAATCTCTGACCCCAAATTCAACTGACTGGATTTAGTCGAATGGATTTTAATTCACCTAAAAGGGACGAGCTTAAGAGCTATACTTTGTAAATTAGCACCAGAGTAGAGACAAAAAAAATGCAATTCTTCGCACTAAGAGACTATCTACTGAAGGCCAGTTTATTAGAGTCATAATTAATGAAAGATGTTAAGGATGTTCAAGAGTTCAATTTTTAATCGTTTGCTGTGCTGTAAATGGAGGATGAATGTTTCACTAGTTTGTAAGGGTGTTTGATTAGTGTGTTGCAAGGTGGGGATTGAGAGTTGTGTTTTGTAAATTAGATGGATAGTCTGACTTGGCATTTAAGGATGGGTTTTGTTTAGCTACATTCGGTGTTTTTGACTTTGCTGTACTACAGGTTTACATTTTTTCAGGTGTTGTACTTGGTTTAGTGCAACTAGCAAGTTGCCAGTGCAATCTGCGGATAATGCTAAAAGCTTTTATGTAAGGTTGTTCTGGAAATTGTTGTACATATATTCTAACATAAATGGTGGATGTTTTCATTGCTAAAATCACCTACAATTATAGCAAAAACATCTGAGCAAATAGCCATATTTTGTTCCCTATTATTGATTGATCGTGAACCAATTAACCGCAACCATTGTGCATATCAGACTCCTTGAACCTATCCCTTGTCATATGAAATGTTTAACCAAGGCGATGATCTTATCAAGCATCTTCAATAGTAGTTTAACTATAGCAGTGTCAAGGTCGCTTAGTGATTCATGTCTAGGCAAAGCAAAAAACACAATTTGATTTTGTCAAGGCTCTCTCGGGCCATGATACCCAAGCAATGGTACAATGAAATGAAAAAATTAAGTAGTTTCAATGATGGTTGTGCTAGACATGGTTCAACATATTTTATAAAGGTGTACCTGTAAAACATATTTAACAATTTTTTTTTTAATACCAAGAAGCAGACAGGTTTTCACACAAAGAGATTCTAAGTTTATATAGATTCTAAGCTAACCTTCAAATAATGAAGACACCACATCATTTTTTCTGCCCACTTAGTTCTTAATTTGTACCTTTGTGGTTCTCTTTGTTTATTTCTTTGTTTTTTATTTTTGGCAACTGAGTTTTTGACATTAAGTAGGACATATAGAATATGGGTAGATTGTGGTGATTATTTTAAAAATTTATTGTCAAATAATCCTTAATCCAAAATTTGCTGTCAAATTATTCACTTAAAAATAGTAAAAACTTTCTTACCCGTAGCTATGTTAATTTTTTTCACTCGTGTTAGTTAGAGGTTGATACACCATAGAACCAAGATTGGCATGAGCAACAATAAAGAAAACGCAATGAGACCAACCAATCCCTGAGAACCAAACAATACTGATTACTTAGCATAAAACATGGGGAAAAAATGAACGCAAGCTAAGTATATGCAAGTGCTTTAATAAACTTTTCCCAATTTAACTGTTTCTAATCCCCAACAAAATACAGAACAAACAAATATGATTAATAGAATTGTCAAGTCAGAAATAAAATTTATAAATTTTCTTTCAAGCGTTTTATCAAATACTATGGATTCAAAATAAAATATATAATTACTCTTGAGATCTTTGCAATGCGAATCCTACAAAAGTTTGGCCTCAATTGACGTTTGAATGTCAGCCAATCCATACAGGTACATTAGTCTGTACTTCAATTGCACATGCGTGGAGGAGCTTTTTTTTTTTTTTTTTTTTTTTAATTTTATTAAGCTTCTTCCTCATTGATCATTCTAAACAAAACCAGATTACTTATCAACTTGTCTTTTCCTTAAGGTCTATGGTACGAAATTTAACAAATTTTCTTAATCACATCCCCACGTAACATATTTATATCACTTACCCAAAGACCAAGTCATAAATTACAGAAACGGCATGGGTCAGTAAAAATCTCAACCAGCAAACAATTCAAAAAAAAAAAAAAAACCAGCATCTAGTCTGATTATCAAAAACCCATTACCAAACAACATCAAAGAATGAACAAACAAAGTAATAGTATTTTGTACCTTTTTGATACAGAAGAAGGGTTTGATAAATTAGGGGCCGGTGGTTTTCCTCCTTGGGTTTAGTCCTGCCGACTGCAACAGGTAAAGTTGAAGTTCCCTCAAACATTGTAAACCACAAACTTAGCACCCCAAGTAAAATAAAAGATAAAAATGAAAGATAGAAATAGAGAGGGAGAGAGAGAATCAGCAATATTTATTTACATGCAGACATTGATGAAGGAGTTGTTGTCCATGAGCTTGTAGAGGAAGAGGCGATCCATCAATATATAAACTAATCAATCATTAACACTTTTTTTGGCTGTAATTGAGGGAAGAGAAAGGAAAGAAATGAGTAAATGCGAAAGAAGGGAAGAGAATTTTAGTTAAGAGAGAGAGAAGTTGAAGAGTTAAGGAACGAAATTGCAAAATAACCATAAAATCTCAACTATATAGTTAGTAGTCAATAGTTTCAAACTAACTCGATTTAGGGGCTATAAATCGAGTTTTTGAGGGTCGATTTTCATGTTTTGATCGGGTCTAAGTTGACACTTTTTCCACGTGAAAACCGAGTCTCTTATACTCGATTTATAAGCCCCTATATAAAAGAAAAGAACAGCAGCGCAGCAAATAAGAAATCAGAGCAGAAGAACAAAAAAAAAAAAAAAAAAACTCGAAGAACAAGGAAAGAATCCTGGCCGGCGCACCCAGGCCAGGCGAGCCCAGGCCGCGCGACCTTAGGCTCAGGCGACCCTGAGCTCGCGCGGCCTGGGTTCGCGCGAGCTCAGGCTGCGCGACCCTGGGCTCGCGCGACCCTGAGCTCACGCGGCCTGGGTTCGCGGGAGCTCAGGCCCCAAGCCACGCGAGCTCAGGGTCGCGCGAGCTCTTTCTCTCTCTCTGATCTGATCTGATCCGGTCAGGCCTCGCGAGCCCAGGCCGCCTGTTTCTGGTTTTTTTTTTTTCTTCACTGATGAACATATTTGAGTTTGATCTATGAACATACTTGAGCTTGATCTTTTTCTGGATTCTTTCCCTCTTTGTGATCTGATTGTATTTTTTCTTTTTCTTTTTTGGGTATTTTGGCTTGGACATGAGAGACTTGGAGACTGAAATGTTTTCAAAATTTTTTGAATTGTAAATCGAGTCTCTCAGACTCAATTTTCAGGTCTCTCCACGTGGAAAAACATGCCACATCAGACCATGGAAATCAAGTCTCTGATTTATAGGCCAAAATCGAGTCTAAGAAACTCGAATTGCTAGTAAGTAATATAGTTTAAAAACCGGAACAACTAACTAGATAGTTGGAAAAAAAATAGTTAGTTAACTATTTTCCCCAGAGTTAAGAGAGAGAAATAAGTGAACTGTTAGTGTTGGATTGGTGTTTGTATGCTATTCTTCGTAATTGAGATGACGGATTCTTTCAAAAAAAAAAAAGTTTAGCTGAAGGAATTATAATCTAGAATCCTCGATATTCACATCACATTCCTTATACTCAATAAGTGGGAAGAGTGAATTGAAGGTTAATTCTTAAAGAGTAAAAAAAACATTTATAAGTTACTGTTCTCCATCACAAGCTATATTGTTGGATGGGAGAAGCTTGGTAAGAGTATCATTTTATTTTAATGAACTGTCTTTTACCATGCAATAAATATTAGAACTCGATCTAACCTCCTATATATTCTCATCTTCTCTGTAGGTTGTTATTGTTTTAGTTTATAATCCCTTAGGATTTGAGAAAGTAATACGAATTCCTGTGAGTGCTTCCATTCTTAGTCTTCCTTGTGTAATTGAATTTTTGAACTTTACATTCCAAAATATGAAATATGAAAACTTGTAATCACCACCCCCTTTCTCTTCCAATGGTTTATTACTCAATTACATGTATATGTGCTCCACGGTATTGACATTGGAAGAAAGATGATAGAAAAGAGTCATTCCAAAATGGCGCACTTTCAAAAGGTAAAGAGTAAAAACACTAAAAAATAATAATAATAAAGTGTCAGTCACGTTAACAACGGAACTCTTCTCTCTAGGTCTTCTCTAGAAACCTAGAGGTGAAAAAACTTTTGCCTGGTGCAAACTCTTTCTCCGGTACGGTAGAATCTTCTGAAGAGAGATGGATGAGATCACGAATAGGTGCGTTGGGTTACGATTGTTGACAAAAGAAAGTGCTGAAGTTGAGATACAAACGCAGGAAATAGAGGCCAAACCGATCCTAGTGGGTAAGTTCTACACGAAAAGATGGGTAAACTTAGAGTCGGTGGCGAGGGTTCTGAAAATAGCATGGAAAACGAAGGAAGACTTTGAGGTCTGTGATTTGGGGGAGAATAGAGCTTTGTTCCTGTTTAAGACGATGGACGATCTAGACAGAGTTTTGCTACTAGGTCCCTAGTCGTATGATAAGTATCTCCTCATTCTTCACAAGCTTCAAAATGGGGAATCGGCCCGAAAGGTGTCCCTTAACAGGGTTTCATTCTGGATTCAAGTACGTGGACTGCCCACGATGAGCCAGACCAAAGAAATAGGAACGAGGATCGGGGAAACGCTGGGGACAGTGGAGAAAATGGAGGTGGATGACAAAGGTTTTTGTATGGGAGGTTGTTTGCGCATCCGCGTATCGGTTAAATCTACAGAACTGTTATGCCAGGGTCGGAAAATACGCTTGGGAAATGCAGAACTGATATGGGTAGACTTCAAATATGAACGTCTTCCCATATTCTGCTATTGGTGCGGCACGATGGACCATGATGAAAAGGAATGCCTACAGTGGATAAGGAGTAAGGAGTCACTGAAATCGGAGGAAAAACAATTTGAAGTGTGGCTGAGGGCCACACCAGAAAAAACCCAGAAGCCTCAGCAGAGTGCGGCGATGAGATACGGCAGGCGTAGGGAAGATGGAGATGTTGATGAGACTGTTGATAGGTTGGCGAGCATCCCAAAAGAGTCTACGCAGGGGTGGCAGGTGGCTAGTGGACTGCGGGTAGGTACGTTTAATCTTACCAACGTCAACAAGGACAATGTGGAGATCACGAGGAAGCTAGAGAACTGTGTTGAACAGGTAAAGCCGGATTCGGCGCTGGTAGAAGATTTCGAAAAGAAACTTGCAGAGATTGACGCAGGAATTCATGGTGGAATTTCCAGATTGATGAAAGAAGAGGGAACGGTGACTGAAGTGATGGAAAGTTGTTTGGATCAGGACTCTATTCCCACGTATCTCCAGTCAAATGAGTCAAACTGTGCTGGGAGCAACGGCCCAACTCAGCAGGCCCTCGTGGGCTTTTTTGATGAACATGGGCCCAATAGGAAGCTGGTCAGGGACACTTTTACTGAATAGGCCCAATCCGAAAATCATCGTCTTTTTGCTTCAGTTGACCCAACTCCTATTAAGGACACCAAATCTACAAAGTCACAAGGAAAGGGCCCAAAATAAACAAAAATGAAGCCGTTGGCAAAAGGAAAAGAGAATACAACAGGGGTGCATCCAAAAGCTGGTATGGTAGTCATGTTAACTCGAGACGTGGATATGGAGGTAGATAGAGTGGAGGTAGGGAACAAGAGAAGAAGTCATACACCTCTGTTAGAGGTTGAGCGAGAGAATGGGAATGGCAAGAGAGTGAAAGTGGAAGGGGAGGTGAAGGAACTTGGAAAAGTTATGAAACAATTTCTTAGATCGGTGGAGGCTGCAGAGCAGCCCCGCCGGACACAATAAGTGCCTTAGCCTGAAACTGTAGGGGGCTTAGGAACCCTCTAACAGTTAAAACACTCCAAAAAATTGTCAAGGAGGAAGATCTCACTTTAGTCTTTCTAATGGAGACTAAATTTAAGTTAACGGAGATGGAAGGAATCAAAAAAAAAGATTGAGAGACAACATGGCCTGGTGGTGCCAAGCCAAAATCGTGGGGGTGGATTAGCTTTACTTTGGAAGAATACTCTACGGGTGGAAACTCTGACTTATTCACAGAGGCATATTGATGTGATAATTACAGAGAAGGGTGGTAGGAAAAGGTGGAGGAACAGACTTGGTCTGTCCTTCCACCCGTAGGTAGTAGGACTTAAATGTTGAATGAAAATCAAGTGTCGTTGGCTTTCTTGATCGTCGGTAGCCTTGGCTGTCGATCCATCCCATTGAGATGAGGATTAGGTGTCCGTCGGCTTCCTTTTATAGTGTTTAGCCTTGAGGTCTTGCTGAAGTGTTGGCATTTGTCTTATACTTATACGTAGGATTGGGCATCCTTTTGCACAGTAGGCCATTAATACATTGCCCCAGGATGCATGACGGAATTTTCAACCTTCGGGACGCGTTGTAGTCTTCTATTAGCGTCTCATTCTTAAAGTATTTTATTCGTCTACTTTGGGTCATGGACTTGTCGATGTGATTGAGTGTTATCTCGTCATAAATTTTTTTTTTTTTTTTAGGTGTCCGTCCATTTTTTATGGACATGCATCCGTCCGCCTTCTTCTTTTTCTTCTTCTTCTTCTTCTTCTTCTTTCTTTTTTTTTTTTTTTTTTTTTTTTTTTTTTTTTTTTTCTGGGGTGTTTGTCCATGTGTCCGTCCATTCCTTGGACATGCATCCCTCCATGCATCCGTCCTTCTTCTTTTTCTTTTTTCATTTTTTTTCTTCTTTTTTTTTTCTTTGGGTTGTCCGTCCATTCCTTTTCATGGACGTGCATCCCATGCACTCATCCACCCTTTTTTTTTTTTTGGGTCCATCCAGGACTTCATCATTTTTTTGTCCGTCCACTTTGGTCATGGACTTCATATTATTATTTTATTTTTTGTCCATCCACTTTGGCCATGGACCCCCTTTTTTGTCCATCCAGGACTTCATCACTTTTTTTGTCCGTCCACTTTGGTCATGGACTTATTGTCGATACCAAGTGTGACCTTGTCACCTTGTTGGTCGTCCACTTGAGGTCGTGGACTTGTTGAAGTAACTAAGAGTTACATCGTCACCTTATTGGTCGTCCACTTGGGGTCGTGAACTTCTTGAGGTGACTAAGAGTTACTTTGTCACCTTGTGGGTCGTCCACTTGGGGTCGTGGACTTATTAAGGTGACTAAGAGTTACTTCATCACCTTGTGGGTCGTCTACTTGGGGTCGTGGACTTATTGAGGTGACTAAGTGTTACCTCGTCACCTTATTCGTCGTCCACTTGGGGTCGTGGACTTCTTGAGGTGACTAAGAGTTACTTCGTCACCTTGTGGGTCGTCCACTTGGGGTCGTGGACTTATTGAGGTGACTAAGTGTTACCTCGTCACCTTATTGGTCGTCCACTTGGGGTCGTGGACTTCTTGAGGTGACTAAGAGTTACCTCGTCACCTTGTGGGTCGTCCATTTGGGGTCGTGGACTTCTTGAGGTGACTAAGAGTTACCTCGTCACCTTGTTGGTCGTCCACTTGGGGTCGTGGACTTCTTGAGGTGACTAAGTGTTACCTCGTCACCTTGTTGGTCGTCCACTTGGGCTCGTGGGCTTCTTATGGTGACTAAGTGTTACCTTTTCACCTTGTTGGTCATCCACTTGGGATGATCCATCCATCTTGTGGACTTAGTTTATATCCGTCCACCTTGTGGACTTGATTTTTTCATCCTCTTGGGATGATCCGTCAACTTGTGGACTTAGTTTTATATCCGTCCACCTTGTGGACTTTGGATTTTTTATCCTCTTGGGATGATCCGTTCAGCTTATGGACTTTGGATTTTTTATCCTCTTGGGATGATCCGTCCAGCTTGTGGACTTAATTTTATATCCGTCCACCTCATGGACTTTGAATTTTTTATCCTTTTGGGATGATCCGTCCAGCTTGTGGACTTAGTTTATATCCGTCCATTTTTTGGACTTAGTTTATCAAGTAGGAAGAGCACAAGCGTGTCTGACTATTTCTCTTATTGAAAGAAAACCATGTAGAAGAAAAAGGTACCTGCCTCCTTGGGCTTAAAAAGGCATTTGTAGAAAGAATCGTTTGAAGTAAAAACTTGGGATAGCAAAACTAAATAATAGAAAAAATTGTTCGTAATAAAAAACTAATAAAAACTTAGTAATAAACTGGAAACTGGGGGGGCGTCGATGCTCTTCATGTCGTCTCTACTGGTGGTATCTCCGTAGGTGCTCCGTGTTCCATGGTTACTGCGGCTTTTGCCCGTCCAGCTTCTTGAAATGGTAGGTTCCCTTCCATCTCCATCATAGCAATGTAGCACTCTTGTGCAGCCATCTGATTTCCTCGTAGCTCTCTCACCCCGTGCTCCGTAGGAAATTTGATCATTAGGTGGTATGTTGACGTTACCGCCTTCCATGAGTTAAGGGTGGGTCGTCCGATGATAGCATTGTAAGCGGATGAGCAGTCGACCACAAGGAAAGTCATCTCTTTTGTGATTCGTTGAGGATAATCACCTATTGTTACCGAAAGCGTGACCGCGCCTAATGGGAATACCTTCGTACCTCCAAAGCCAATCAGCGGAGCATTTGTCGGTATTAACCGTTCTCTATCAATCCTCATCTGCTGGAATGCCGGGTAGTATAAGATGTCTGCTGAGCTGCCTTTGTCGATTAGCACTCGATGCATGTTGAAATCCCCCACTTATAAGGTGATAACAAGCGCGTCCTCATGAGGGTGAAGAAGACGTCGGGCATCCTCTTCTAAGAATCCTATGATCGGGTTTTTCATCCGTGCTATTTTTGGTACGGAGCCCATTAGCTGGACGTTATGAACCATCTTGAGATATGTTTTTCTGGCCTTTTTGGACGACCCTATAGTTGCCGTGCCCCCTGTGATCATTCTTATATCCCCTATAGGTGGTCTGGGGTGCTCATTATCTCGGCGGGGTGGCTACTCTTGATGTTGATGATCCGTCCTTTCCTTGCTGAAGAACTTCTGCAACTTTCCCTGTCTAATGAGGGCTTCAATCTGCTGTTTCAGGTCATAGCAGTCAGCTGTGTCATGTCCGTGATCGCGATGGAAGCGACAGTACCTATCTCTGGACCGTTTGTTGGGATCTCCCTTCAGCTTTCCAGGGAAAGTTAATGTCCCCTCGTCCTTGATTTGCATGAGGACTTGGTCGATAGGGGTGGTCAGTGGAGTGAAGCTTGTGAATCTCCCCATAGGGGGCTCGGAGCGCCTATCATCCCTTTGCTCTCCGATTCTTGCGGTCTTTCGCCCTCTTTCCTCTCTGGCATTTTCCTACCTTTCTCTCTTTTTGGGCTTTTCCTCGCGAGCTAGTAGAGCGTCTTCGGCATTCATATATTTGGTGGCCCTGTAAAGCACGTCCGGCATAGTTTTCGGGTCATTTTTATATAGTGAAAATAAGAACTTATCTTTCCTCAACCCATTCGTAAATGCTGCTACGAGTATTTTATCGTCGGCCTTGTCGATTGAGAGTGCTTCCTTATTAAAGCGGGCTATGTAAGATCGGAGTGTTTCATCTTCTCTTTGCTTGATACTCATCAAGCATGCTGTGGACTTCTTGTATCGGTGTCCTCCAATAAAGTGCGACGTAAATTGGGCACTCAGCTCTTTGAAAGTGCTGATGGAATTGGGCGTCAGCCTGCTGAACCAAATTCTCGCCGGGCCCTTCAGCGTTGTAGGGAAGGCCCTACACATGATCTCGTCCGCTACTCCTTGAAGATGCATCAAGGTCTTGAAGGTTTCTAGATGATCCAGTGGATCCTTCACCCTGTCGTAACTGTCTATATGCGGCATGCTGAACTTATAGGGTAGGGGGAAGGAGTTAACGGTCACAGTGAAAGGCGAGTCGGTGCGGTTGACTAAGTCGTCAAGGTCACTAGACACTCGTCCTTTGAGCGCGTTCATCATAACCTCCATCTGGTCCTTCATCGCCTGCATCTCTGCGGCAATATGTGGCGGAGTTGCATCAGTGAGGGATGGCATGTTCAAATTTTGCCTCTCCAGTCTGCTTGGAGCGTGGCTGCCCTCAGGTTTCTCCTAGTTTTTTCTTTCTGCGCTGGTCCCTTGATCTCCTTGCTGGTCATTTGGCGTTGCGTTCTTCTGGCGTAGCTGTTCTTCCAAGTCGTGATTTTGTTTAGTGAGGCGTTCTATGGTAGCAGCGAGAGTTTGAACTTGTCTCTCGAGGGTAGTCGTGTATGGTTCCTCTTCCTGAACGTCGTTGGTGGTTGCCATCGAGCGAGTGAGTACCATGCAACCCTTTTGTCTAGGAAACGTTAATATTATTTGCGAATCTCTACTGCGTTTCCCACAGACGGCGCCAACTGATGATGCCGAAAAAACCACCAGTGAGCTACACGATCCTTGCACACTCAAATTAGCACCTGCGCAACACAGAAAGAGAACCCAACAGAGAGCACCGGTGTGGTACCGGCCAAATACCCTCCGAAGGTTAAGTTAGAACTATTCTCAAAACTCTAGAGTGCTAGAGAGGGGTTGATTATGCGTACCTTGATTTGTGAGGGTATTGGGGCTTTTATAGTAGTAGAAGATTGACATCTCTTCCTTCGCGCGGAAGTCTTTTCCTTATAGGACTCTTCTTTGTAGAATCCTAAACGTGATGGACAAGATATTTCCTTGTGGGGAAGATACTCATTAATGTGTGTATATTCTAGAATCCTCTTATCACTAAAATTCCTTTAACCTTGGGACTCCTTGAAGTGTGCCGCAAGTATCTTATAACAGGGGTCTTCATGCTAGTAGTTGGATCCGTCACCATCATGTCCGTCTGAGCTGGATCTGTTCATAACGGACCGCGGATGCTGGGCCCGTTCAAAATGGATCCGTTTACAATGGAAAGAGGATGCCTGGGTCCGTCCTCTATTGGCCCGCGAAGGATGTTCCGTCAGGCCCACCTCATAAAGATTTTTACCCGTTCACTTGGAGACCACATAATAATGGGATGGATGCTACGTGGCCGTTCGGTCCGTACATGCCACGTCTGTCCGTGCCACCTCTGTCCAGATATCTCTGTCATGCATAATTTTTCTTCTTCACCAAGCTAGATTTTGATCTGCTCAGCAAAGCAAATGATTCAGGTTTAGCACTGCAAGGAAGGTCTGATTGAATCCCTTTAGTAAAAAATCAACACCTTTATAGGGAAGCAAACAAATGTGCTAATGTCCTTGTGAGGTGTGGGGCCAATCTTAATGAGGATTTTGTTTTGTTTTTGGAATCTCTTATTTATTGATACCTAATTTTGTAAGGCCTTTAGCGTGACAAAATATTGGTTTAATTCCTAAAAAATGAAAACCACAAACGTAAGAAAATGAGGAATTACATTGGATTAATTAATTATTCTCATGATCCAAGAGTTCAAAATCCCAAAAGCTTGCCATATTTTTGCTGAGTTTGAATTTTCATCTGATCAAAATAAAATTTTATCCATTTTAAAGATAATGAAATCCCCTTCAAAAGGATAGCACAATGGCCTATGATTTAGAATTAGTTTGATTTAAATTCTTCGGTTTTTACATCTAATAATTCACTTACTACAAAAATTTAAAATTTAAATGGACATGTGAAAAACTAGTATGTGAAAAACTGTCTACTAATTTATTTTATTTTATTTTCTTACCTATCTGCTAATACCAACAGGAAATTATTATTTTTTATTAAAAAAAAAAGCAAAAGGAAATAAAGAAAATTGGATGATTTTGCAACTAATAGTCTAATACACTTTAGCTAATATAACTTTTGAACAAGCTTACCAGTATCACTCTAGAGTCTAAATAAGATTCATAAACATCCTAAGGTATAGTTAAGTTGTTTATCTTGTATTACATATATATCTCTTTCATCCTCTCCTCCTCTCTTTTATTTATGTTTCAAAATGGCATGGCATGGCATATTGGCATGGTCTAAGATATAGCAAAGGTCAAATTTAAGAACTAATACATTAGAATAATAAGATATTAACACGATTAATCTAATAAATTTGAAAAAAAACATTAACAAAATGATGTACGAAACTCACCTTCAGAAAATGATAAAAAATAAAATAGTACTAATTAAGAAATAATAAAAATGAATTACTGTGAAATTAGTGTTGATTAGTAACGTCATATACATGCTCAAGATAAAGCAAAGGTCAAATTAGGAACAAATACATTAGAATAAGATATTAACATGATTAATCTAATAAATTTGAAAAAAATCATTAAAAAATGCTGTAACTCATTCAGAAAATGACCCAAAAAAAATGATATATCACTATTCAAGGAAGAATAAAAATGAAATTCTGTGAAATTAGTGTTTTTTACTTTCTATTAAAAAAAAGTTAATATAGATCGATTGGAGATGGTCCATCTCTTCCCCAATGAGATCTTAGATGTTGGTCTTCTAGATATTCTCCTTCTTTGAAATGCAGCAGATGACATAATTATCCTGCAATAACAACAATAAAAACATTTAGGGAGACGTTCAAACTTTAAACCATAGTGAAATTTTTGCATTGAGTTAAGGAAGGTTATATTTATATATAAAAAGAGAGAGATGTCGGAGATGTGGGGTAAAATGGTCATTAGATATAATAACCCTCCAACGGTCAGAACAGTAGTGGAAAGTTTAATCTATGCAATTTCAATTTGTTTTTGTCTTTTTTCGAATTGGGTTTAATTAATTTTCTTTCCTAATAGCGGCGGCATTTCCACGTGTCCTATGGAGAGTGGCAGAAATTTCAGTTTTGGTAGGACAACTAAGCTAGATAGTTGCTTTTATGGAGTTTTACTCAATAATGGAAAAATAATTTTTTATTATTATTTAAATTTCGGATTAATAAAACTGGGAGTTAGGATTTTCTTTTAAGCATTATTCGTATTTGGCACGATATTTGACATGTGATTTGATTTGGAAGTTTAGCTATCTTATGAGTGGAGATTCGTTTTCCTCTGTATATCTACATGTACCTTCTCAAATTTTTTTTCTTTTTGATGGGCGTGTACCTTCTCAATTATATGAATATTTCTTGTTTGCTTCAGTTTCCCCGTTATAAATGACCATATGAATTTTTGTACCTATCTCATTGTTTTTTCTTTTTGATAAAAATATTTTTGTGTAATTGAATTATTGCTGTGTATGCTCTTTGGTCTAATAATGTTTTAAACAGGTTTTAAGGTCTAAGAAATCAATTAAAAATTACATGTCATAAATTCCACTAAGGTACGGCTGACTTTAGACAAAATAATTAAATTACACCAATAATGTAAATATTATATATTTTGTTTTTCTTATTATACTTTGTTTATTAATAATTTAATAATTGAAAAAAAAAAAAAAAAAAAAAAGAAGAAGAAGAAGGATTTGAAATCAATTATTTTACCATAAGGGGTCAATACATTCTTGGCCTATCAAAAAAAAAAAAGAATGACTATCAATAATATTTAAATTATATATATAAGATTATTATACTATGCATCTTAATGTGTATTTTTTAAGTGTATCCATGCAAATGCATGGGATTACAAGCTAGTTATTCTAATGATCCAAGAGTTCAAAATCCCAAAAGCTTGCCATTTTTTAGCTTGCCATTTTTTTGCTGAGTTTGAATTTTTTATCCAACCATTTGATCAAAATAAAATTTTATCCATTTTAAAGATAATGAAATCCCCTTCAAAAGGATAGTACAATGGCCTATGATTTAGAATTTGATTTGATTTAAACTCTTCGGTTTTTACATTCAATAATTCACTTGCTACAAAAATTAAAAAAAATAGATAGACACGCGGTGTGAAATTAGACTCCAATTGAAATCCAAATTAGAATCTAATTGGATTTAGACTCTTTGATTTTTACACTCAATAATTCACTTTGCACAAAATTGAAAATTATATGGAACACGTGGCGTAAAATTGAGAATCTAATTGAATTTTTCTTCGCTTATGCATAAAACAGTCTTACTCATGCTAATGGACTATATAGCAGCTAAACAATGTGTTTATTTACAAGCCTTTGACCACTAGTGTTTTTGGACCTCAACAGAGGAGGATAGGCCATCTGTTGTCTTTGGGTTTGGATGATGGAGGCCTATTACTTGTGTCGAACCGTGTGCCTTACCGATCCATCCAACGACCAATTGATGAAAGATGAGAGAGCACAAATCTTTTATAGCATTCGATCGCAGACCAAGCCCATTGATATTGGAACGAATTGTGAAAATCTCTCACAATCCCTCCCTCACAATGCGGCTCCAACGACTCGAACCTATGAGCAGGCTCTAATACCACTTGTCAGACCGTGTGCCTTACCAATCCATCCAACGACCAATTGGTGAAAGATGAGGGGGCAGAAATCTTTTATAGCATTCGATCACAGACCAAGCCTATTAGTATTTGAGCGAATTGTGAAAATCCCTCACAACTTGTTGACCCTGACTGATTTAGGGTGCCTTTGGAAATAGTTGAAAAAACTAGCTTTTAGCTTATCCAGCTTATTTCAAGTTCCCACGTGAAACTTTCGATTATTTGTAGGCCCACTTGCTACTTTTTCAAGAACAAAACATTTGCAAATGTTTGTGGGCCCACTTGAGTTACTTTTTGGTTTACTTTTTTTAATACAAGCACTGAATACAGGTCTTCTAGGTCTCACATGACTTTTTCTTTTATTTTTATTTTCTCTTATAGTTTTTCTTTATTATACTTTCAATAATAAATTTTCACTAATAAATTAAATAAGTGGTTCTTAAATAGACTCTAAATCTACTTTTAACATTTGATTTTACTTCTTTGTTTGTTGTTGTAATTTCATTTTTGTTTTCTTTCAATATATGATGTGATATGGGAATACTTATATAGGCCCCGGATTTGGGAGTTGATTATTGCTGAATAATATTTCTTTGTGAATGACGTACTTAGTTCAAGGTCCAACTAAGATACCCATGTATTGGCTTGCATGCATTTTTAGTGTTTGCATGTAGCATGTACACTATATCTAGTGTGAAAAACTGTCTACTAATTTCTTTTAATTTTTTTTATTTAAAAAAAAAAAGCAAAAAGAAATTAGGAAATTGAATAATTTTGTAACTAATAGTCTTAATACACTTAGAGTTAGTTATAACTTTTGAACGAGCTTAATAGTATCACCCTAGAGTCATCTTGTATTTCAGTTAAATCGTTCATCTTGTATTACATATACATCTCTTTCATCCTCTCCTCCTCTCTTTTTTTAATGTTTTGAAATGGCATGGCGTGGCATGGCCTAAGATAAAGAAAAGGTCAATTTTAGGAACAAATACATCAGAATAATAAGATATTAACATGATTAATCTAATAAATTTGAAAAAAACCATTAAAAAATGTTGAACGAAACTCACATTCAGAAAATGATAAAAAAATAAAATAGTACTAATTAAGAAATAATAAAAATGAATTACTGTGAAATTAGTGTTAATTAGTAATGTCATATACATGCTCAAGATAAAGCAAAGGTCAAGTTAGGAACAAATACATCACAATAAGATATTAACATGATTAATCTAATAAATTTGCAAAAATCATTTAAAAAATGCTATAACTCATTTAGAAAATTACCACACAAAAAAATGATATATCCCTATTTAGGAATTAATAAAAATGAAATACTATGAAATTAGTGTTTTTTACTTTCTATTAAAAAAAAAAAAGTTAATATAGATCGATTGGAGATGCTCCATCTCTTGCCCAATGAGGTCTTAGATGTTGGTTTTCTAGATATTCTCCTTCTTTGAAATGCAACAGATGACATAATTATCCTGTAATAACAACAACAATAAAAACATTTAGGGAGATGTTTAAACCATATTGAAATTTTTGCATTGTGTCTTTTTTTATTTTTTAAATTATTAAACAAGAAAAATTAGGAAACATATGCATCAGCAAAAAATCCATGGCTGTTTATTCCGTAATAAATAAAATCAAATAATTTTGGACAATATACAACATTAAGCAATTAAGCATCATTAAGAAAAAAAAGTGGGTCACCATAATTGTAATTAACCAAATAAAATGGATGAGCATAAGCATTTAAAGTCGGGCTTATAAAATCAATTATATATATATATATATATGAACACCCAATTCCCAGAATATGTTAAAGTTCACTCATCTATTATTCTCAAGTGCATCCTTTGCTAGACATTCTAACATATACATCCAGCAAAATAATTCATAAATGTTCTCACTCACACATGCTTATTTATAAATCTCACCCAATAACTTAATTTGAGCAATATATGCAACAATATTAAGCAAGCATCATTAAAAAAACCAAAACTAGGTCAACATTAT
Organism: Quercus glauca; assembly: GCA_023736055.1. Taxonomy (NCBI): domain Eukaryota; kingdom Viridiplantae; phylum Streptophyta; class Magnoliopsida; order Fagales; family Fagaceae; genus Quercus; species Quercus glauca. Next base: position 21,954,459 of record CM043318.1, on the reverse strand, counting down.
AGCAACCAAATAAAATGGGAACTAAGCACTGTTTTCAACAGTCCCAGTTCACAAATTGGATCACTATGACTAAAATGAAAAATCCACAACATCTAGAATCCACTAATAACAAGGAAAACTATGGACATTAAAACCCTAAATTCAAATGGCCGCTTGACAAAACTGGTCAAATCCTCAAGAAAAAAAGATAGTAACATAATTCAGTGACTAAAATCTAAGTAATAAATCAATAAAATGAGGAATACCCATTTGAGTATATGAGCCAAAAATCAAATTCCTGTTCAAAATTTATTAACTTCGAGACAAATACAGATGTAGCAATCAAGTTTGAGAACCAAACGATACAAATAGATTTCAAACAAAATCAAGAAACAGAGCATTATGGATTTTAAATATAGAAAATCAAGAAAAAAAAAAAAAAAAAAAAACTTACATGATTTTCCGTTTTTGCAAATTCTCCGTCAAGTCGGTACTCATTCATGGTCCACCTTGCCATGCCATTGAAGCCATTCTTGGCAACAAATCTTAATGCCATTGAGCCATTAAGATTTTTATTATTATTAAAAATACTTTAATGCAAAAACAAAATTTTGTTACTATAATTTATTGCAACAAAATTTTTGTTACGATAGGCTATTGCAACAGTAATTTTTGTTGCAATAATGTATTTCTGGAAACTTATTGCAACGAAATTTTTGTCACAATAAGTCAGTAAAGTACCTGTGAAACTTATTGCAACAAACGTTTTGTTGTGATAAGTTACTGTAACAATAATTTTTGCTACAATAAATTTTTTATATATTTTTAAATATATATATATATATATATTCCCACTAAACACATCATATTTAACCTGTTAACAGCATAAAAATATCTTCACAATATTATAGGAACAATATATTTTGTTGCAATAAAGTATTTTTAATGATAATAAAAATCTTTTATTGCAACGGAATTTTTGTTGCAATAGTCTATTGCCATAGACTTTATTGCATCAATGGGCAACGAAAAACTTTTGTAGCAATAGAGATTTGTTACAACAAAATTAAACTTATTGCAACAACAAAATTTCATTGCAATAAGGCTATTTTCTTGTAGTGTGGAGATAATGAAAAGTTAGAAAATAAATGAACTACTATAAATGAACTACTTGTAAGTTGTAACAGTACAAGAAATTAAATCAATCTCTTGGAATAGATCAAAATGCAGTCTTTGTATCGTAATGATCAATGAGTTGATTCAACAATAATTTTTGTTACAATAAAGTACCTCTGGAAACTTATTGCAACAAAATTTTTAGAATATTGCAACAAAATTTTTAGAATAAGAAGCCAATTGAGAGTGACAAAAACACAAGCCATGTGGTCGGCCTGGACCTTAGTTCCTATTGGCTTTATGGCCACATTCTTTCCAACAGTACCCTGTTTTTTCTTCCCAATCTTAGGAGGTTGAACCTTGCTGACAATTGGTTCCATAACTCCCTAATTCCTTCTGAGTTTGGCAACTTTAAGAGTTTGACTCATCTTAATCTTCCTCTTTCCCTATTTTCTAGACAAATCCTGTTTAAAATCTCTCAGTTGTCTTCACTAGTTTCACTTGATTTTTCTTACAATGAGCTATTAATCGAAGCTCTAGTATGGAAAAGTGTCATTGGTAACCTAACTCAGTTAAGGGAACTTATTCTAGATTCCACAAATATGTCCTCAAGTAGACCTAATTCTTTGATGAATCTATCGTCCTCTTTGACAACTCTTAGTCTCTTTTACTATGAGTTGCAAGGAAAACTTGAAAACAACATCCTCTGCCTTCCAAGTATACAAACCCTTGATCTAGCAAGTAATTGGAACCTTGAAGGTTCTCTTCTAATGTCTAATTGGAGCTATAGTTCCCTGGAGTTCTTAGCTCTCTCTGGGAAAATGTTTACAAGAGAATTCCTTAATTCTATCAGTAATTTGAAGTCCTTGAAGCATTTGGCTCTCCCTCATTGCAATTTTACAGGGTCAATTCGAGCATGGCTTGGGAACCTTACAAAATTTACATATCTGGATCTATCATATAATAGTTTTAGTGATGAGATTCTATTACCACTTTTAAATTTTAAGTCTTTTTGGCTGATGCATCAAACTAACAATTTTTTTATTATTAGTGAATATTTTTAACAGGTTTGTTGCCACCATCACTATTCAACTTGCCGAATCTCTCAAGCTTATTCCTTGACAGCAATCAACTTGTTGGTCCCCTTCCTAATCATGTATGTGGTTTGAATCTAATTTCTCTCTCTTTAAATTCAAATTTCATTGGTAAGATTGGTGAATTCAATTCCAATTCATTACAGAACGTTGATTTGAGCTATAATAAGCTGCAGGGCTCTATACCTAGGTTAATATCTAGACTTGTGAACCTTACTAGCCTATCCCTCTCATCAAATAACTTGAGTATTATGTTGGGGTCAGAAATGTTTTTAAAGCTTGAGAATATCAAGTATCTTAATTTTTCAAATAACTTAGTTAGCATCAATAATAATACCACCTATGCCCTGCCCAATCTTCAAAATTTGAACTTGTCTTACTCCAATATCAGTGAATTCCCAATTTCCTTAAGACTAACAACAAATTTACAATACTTAGACCTTTCCAATAACCGAATTTATGGTCGAGTTCCAAGATGGTTGGGGGATGTGGGGATGAATTCATTATATTATGTTGATCTTCGTGACAACATGCTTCAAGGACCATTTCCCACTCTAAATTTTTCTAGTATGCACTATATGTTTTTCTCCAATAACAATTTAATAGCAGAAATCCCTTTTTTAATTTGCAATGCAACTAACCTTCAAGTTCTACACTTGTCTCATAACAACTTAAGTGGCATGATTCCTAAGGGCACGTTTGGTAGATTGTGATGGTGATTACGTAGGAATAGGAATATGTATTACAAGGAATACAAGATGTTGTAATGTAATACTTATTACTATTCATTTGTTTGGTGACAACACAAAAATGGAACATTGAAGATAATGGAATGTTTAAATCAAGTTATATAAATTGTAACATTAGAATAAAACTTAAGATATATTTTAGGAAATATCTTACTCATATAATTATATTTCCAAAAGAAAATATTTTTTAAATTTCAAAGAAAGATTAGTCATTTTTAATGTTTAGTAAACTCTACTGCCATCTCGGTGTTGGATTTGCGAATGAATAGCCTTCATGGTACCATCCCTGCAACATTTGCCATTAGAAATAATTTTAGGAATATTAACCTTAATGACAATCAATTGGAAGGGCCATTGCCATTATCTTTGGCAAATTGTAGGGACTTGGAAGTTCTAGATCTGGGAAACAATAAGATAAAAAGAGCCTTCCCATATTGGTTGGGAAGTCTTTAGAAATTGCAAATTCTTTTCATAAGATCAAATAGATTTCAAGGTCTTATAAGCAATACTAAAACTAAATTTCCTTTACTAAATTTGAGAATCATAGACATCTCTAACAATCAGTTTAATGGTCCTTTGCAAATAAAATATTTAAAATATTTGAAAGCAATGATGAATGTGAATGAACGTGAGGTTGCATTGAAATATATGAGATAATATTATTATCGTGATTTATTGAATGTCATGATTAAAGGGTAGTATATGAGATGGAGAGAGACTTAACCATCTTAACAAGCATTGATTTTTCAAACAATAGTTTTAGAGGAGAGATGCCAAAGATAATTAGAAGGCTTAAATCACTCAAGGGACTCAAATTTTCGTACAATAACCTTATAGGTTATATTCCATCATCATTTGGAAATTTGACCAATCTTGAATGGTTAGACCTCTCTTTCAACAAGCTCGGTGGGGGGATTCCTAGACAATTGGCATATCTAACGTCGCTTGAAGTCTTAAAGCTATCACATAACCAACTAATAGGACACATACCTTTAGGAAATCAATTCAATACATTCAACAATGATTCGTACACTGAAAACTTGGGATTGTGTGGGTTTCCATTGTCAAGAACATGCAACAACTAGGAGGTAAAGCAACCACCACCACTGACATTACAACAAGATGAAAATTTAGAGCATGAAAATGGGTTTAATTGGCAAGCTGTTTTCACAGGTTATGCATGTGGAACAATATTTGGAATTTTTATGGGATATCTTATGTTTGAAATTGGAAAACGAAAGTGGCTTGTGAGGAAGGTCAAATTAAAGCAGCATATCATTCTTAGAAGATTGAAGAAGAATGCCCACGTACAAACATGGTGGAAGAAGATAACTGTTTCTAGGGTATGTGATGTTCTTATTTTTGAGACTTTAGAATGAATCTCTATACCTGAACTTTTTTTTTCCCTGTCCCTTTGAAGATTATAGTTATGTATCTTGGATATCTTATGAATTACCTACTTATTCAATTTCTTTGAGTGTAATTTAGATGCCATGGACATCCTTTTTTATCTCTTGCCTACTTGCATATCTCTCAAAATAAATTAATTGTATTACTTCCAGTATCCCAAATAATTTATTTGAAGCTCTGTTAGATCATAGTTGATTCAATTACTATGTTGAGTTCAATTATTGGAGGAAAAGAATATATGCGTCTGATCCTGACTAATTTGTTGAGGATTCATAGCCGACCCCAAATGTTTGGGACTGAGGCTTGTTGTTGTTGTTGTTGAATTATTGTTTTGAGTTTGATTATAGTAATTTGTTGTTGAATTATTGATCAATACAAAACTTTGAAAAAAAAAGGTGTGGTTACTTAATTGTTTTAACTTGAAAATTCACCTTTTTAAAAAATAAAATAAATATCAAATGAACTAGTTATTGGAATACCCAGTACAAAAGAAGGTAAAAATGTTTATGAGTAAAATAGTAATGATTTTATATCCTGCATGAACATGTATTCTTGTAACTGCAAAGCCAATGACTCAATTTAAACAGGATATTATGCAACAAATGGGGCTTGAATCCTTGTGTGCTATTTAAGAAGACATAATATGGCTATGATGATGGCTATTGTTTATAGTCTTTTGCAAAATGGTGCATTCTAGTGTCTTGATGTGGTCACAACTGTTGGTTTGTTCACATGGATCATCCCTTGGTTGTATTTCTATTTGCTATGTAGGTTTATTATTTTGTTTTTAAAGGATAGGTTGACTTAGTTTGTTAGCCTGTGTTGAGGTGACACTGTTATGCTTGTATTTTTTGTGCTTACAAAGGATTCCTCCGTCTAGTGTAGTTCCCTTTAGGGCTTTGTGTACTCTGGTTTGTATTTAATAAAATTGATTGATTCATAAAAAATAAAAAATAAAAAATAAAAAAATTTCATATCAATGATTGGTTTAAAATATCAAGCGTGTATAATGTTAATTTTGCATGTGAATATTGACCCTGCCAATAATACTCAATAATTTACTTAATCAATTTAGACAATTCCATTTTTTTGTTGTTGATAATTTTAGACAAATCTATGTTAGCTTGTGGGACTATACTACTTTGTATGAATGTCTTTTATATTTATGCATAAATGAATGTTCAATAAATGCCAGTTAAAATTATTTTTATAAATGTGTACTAGGCTATGCTATGGTGGAATAGCTTTAGCACAAGTAATTATCATAGACTGAGGCCCTTAGACCCTAGTGCCTGCCTGCCTAGAGATTTCCTTCCACTTGCTTGAGGAGAAAAACAAGTGAGGATTCCAAAGGATACAACAAATGGATCCGACTTAGCCTTGGGCAAGCCAGATGTGCGTTTTGTCTTAATCTTTGTAAATATGGATTTCATTTGGGTTCAACTTCAATGGAACATGACTGTGTAAAATGATGACTCCAAATTCAATTTCTTTCCACCATCAAAGAAAAAAGGACATTTTGATTGAACTTTGAAGAAATACGCCTCCATCAAAGAATTACATTGAGATTGTTTTCTCCTCTATTGTTTTCATCTAGTTTCTTTATCATTTGATGCCTTTTGTCATTCTCTTGTCCCTCTCTCTCTCTCTCTCTCTCTCTCTCTCTCTCTCTCTCTCTCTAAATTAAGAGGTACATCCATAGTTAGATTATTAATATAGACTTTTCAATTACTCAAGAATTTATTTTGTTAGTTGATTTTTTTTTTTTTTTTTTTTTTTTTTTTTTTTTTTTTTTTTAATGTAGTTAATTGTGATAGTTGGTGTTAGAGTTAGTATTAGGCCCAAAATTTCCTTCTCCTTGGATGGGAGGTCAGTCTAGTTTTCATTATTGGACTGTAGGTTTTCATATGTATATTTTATTGATCTGATTGGTCTACTTAAGATGCCTATTTTATGCTTACCTTATCAGGCATGTGTACTCACTATAGTCAGGAATAATCCTACAACAGTTAATTTCCTAGTTCCAGTCATTCTTTTTTAGTCAAATGGTTTCTTATTTTAAAAATTGATGTGTACCAAACACATAGAATCTTGATATTTTTAGAAAAATTTGTATCATTTTGACTTTTAAAAGCTACATCACATTTGTTTGGCTGTGTACAAGATTGTTTGAGATGAGAATCATGAATGATTCATATTGTTGCATTGTTGCTGGGCTTATTTGTATGTGTGTGTTTAAGAAGGTCAAGATGTTAAAAGGATCATATTCAAACTTATTTCAGCTAGGTTTAAAAATAAATAAATAAAAAAAATTAAAAAAAAAAACCAATTCTACCTTAGCAAAAGATCAAGGTCCGATGTCTCTTCTTCTCAAGAGACCCACTCTACCAATGTCACAAGTATCTTCACACCTAAGCCGAGAAAGGACCTACCTTAGGTTGTTTAATCGAGAGCTTCCAGTTCTCTCGATATGGCTAGATTGTCTTTCCTCGTGAGATGATTTAACCACACACTGGAGTCAAAGTTAGGAAATGAGAGTGTAATGAATGACCGATCAGGAAAAGGTTTGGCAAGGAGGTAGGAGTAATGCTTAGGACACAAAAAAGTGCACAATTTTGTGCCACAACTCGCCACATGGTGAGTTGTGATTGGTGCAAGTGTGTCCCCACATGGCATACCATCACACTCACACTAATCACAACTCGCCACGTAGCGAGTTGTGGCACAAAGTTGTGCACTTTTTTGTGTCCTAAGCATTACTCATGAGGTAGACCAAAAAGCGGAGTTTCGAACCTAGCTCATACCAAGAGAAAGATTCCAAACAAATACAAAGAAGATAGTGAAAGAAGTGTATTTCAAACCAGCATGCACAAAGCAAAGAGCGAAAAAATGTGCTTTATACCTCATATAATATATATATATATATATATATTACCAACTCAAGGGGTTCATTTTAACCCATTGGACTGAATATGTTTTTAATCAAAAAAAAAAAAAATAAATAAATAATTCAAAGTTGCTATCTTGCTAATATGGATGAAGTTTTAAGGAACATTTATTATTATTATTATTTTGAGATAGAAGTTTTTAGGAACTTAATGTTGTTTTTAAGCTTGCATGTAATATTTAAGGGATCACAGTTAGACTTATTTGGTTGGTCAACATTACTAATAAAGACAACTTTAGGTGCTAAAGTATTAGAAAATGAAACTTTAATTAAAGACTAGATGGGTAATAACCCCAAAACTAAAAGAGCCAAAATATAATTAACCATTATTATTATTTACATCATAGTCTCTATATTTTATTTCAAGCAAATGTTCCTGAAAACCACTTATGCTTAAATTAAAAAGTGCTATTCTCACATTTAAATAATTGATAGTTTATTTATATGTGACTTAAGGGCTTTATCTAGAGATAGCTTGGAATATCCTACCAACGAAACAAGTGTTCATCTTTACCTATTGTCAATTACTCTGTTAGCACAAATTGTTTGGTCTATGATTTAGTGGACAATGGCCACTTAGGATATCATCTCTTAAGATTCAATGCTCAAGTTAGCAAGTTAAAATTATGTTGAAAACATACAAAGCTTTTCTATCCAACAAGCAGTGGAATCATACTTTGTACTATATGCTGCTACATGTTATGTAGTGATTTGAATAGCTAATAATATAAGCCACGGGCTGGAGCAATTTAGATCCAACATTGTTAGCTAAAAACATCAACTTTTATTATAACAATAATAGGCTGTCATGAGAAACCGCATTGGTGAAAAAGTTAAGGCAACTAGGCAAGAGTGTTCCTCACTAATATTACTTTATCTTTAACAACTTTTCAGCTCGCAGTTATGAAATGTATTTACACAATAACACGTATGTGTGCTCCAATATTTTGACATGAGTGGTGGTTGTGTAATCATATATGAAAACGAGAGTTAACTCATGTTTTCAGTTTTGAAACACACTGAATGTAATTGATTTTACCCTTTTTACATTGGGAAGAAAGAAAGATGATGAAAAAGAGGCATGTTTTAAGGGAAGCTAATTTTTGCCAAAATTCAATGGATGATAGAGATGGGATCAGTACATTGAGTGGGAGTGTAAGTTTCCTTTAATATATTAATAATTTTCAATAACAAACCATGCTAAATATAATAGGGAGTTTAAGGCTAGCTATAGTATAGATACCATATATAGACAACAATTTCAGTAAGTAATTAACAGCTGAGCTTTGAGCTATAAGAGATGGGATTAACCTCTGCATCTCCTTAAATCTTCTTGCTGTAGAAATTGAGCTAGATGCCAAGCTGATTTTTGATCTGCTCAGCAAAGAAAATGAGCTTTCCAATGCTAATGATTCAATTTTAGCACGGCAAGGAAGGTCTGAAGTGAATCCCTTTAGTAAAAAATTAGTACCATTATAGGGAAGCGAGCAAATGTGCTGATGCCCTTGCGAGGTGTGGGGCCAATCTTAACGAGAATTTTGTTTTGTTTTTGGAACCTTCTATTTATTGATACCATATTTTGTCAAATCTCAGTTAGTATGCCAAAATATTGGTTTAAGTCCTAAAAAAATGAAACCACGCTTTTAAAACATAAGAAAATGAGGAATTAAATGGAAAAAGCTTTTTTATTCCCACGGGCCTTGGATTAATCATTCTAATGATAGCTTAAGGGCTTATGATTTAGAATTTAATTGGATTTAGAGTCTTCAGTTTTTACATCCAATAATTTACTTGCCACAAAAATTAAAAAATTAGATGGACATGTGGTGTAAAATTGGACTCGAATTGAAATCTAACTTAGAATCTAATTGGATTTGGACTTTTCAATTTTTACACTCAATAATTCACTTTGCACAAAATTAAAAATTAGATGAAACACGTGACACAAAATTGAGAATCTAATTGAATTTTCTAAGCTTCAACATAAAATGGTCTTACTCTTGCTACCGGTCTGTACTAGCTAAACAATGTGTTTATTTACAAGTCTTTGACCACAAGTACTTGTAAATAAACACATTTTGGACCTAAACAGAGAAGGATAGCCCATCCGTTGTCTTTGGGTTTGGATGATGGAGGCCTATTACTTGTTGGACCTGATTGATTTAAGCTACTTTTAACATTTGATTTTACTTCTTTTTTTGTTGTTGTAATTTGATTTTTATTGTCTTTCAATATATGTTGTGATCTGCGAATACTTATAGGCCCCGGATTAGAAAGTTGATTATTGCTGAATAATATTTCTTTGTGATCTAGGAATACTTAGTTCAAAGTCCAACTAAGACAACTAATTATTGGCTTGCATGCATTTTTAGTGTTTGCATGTACCAGCACTTGGTTTCAGCACGTAATCTAGTGTGTGAAAAACCATCTACTAATTTCTTTTATTTTATTTTCTTACCTATCCGCTAATACCAATAGGAATTTTTTTTTTAAAGCAAAAGGAAATTAGGAAAATTGGATGATTTTGCAACTGATAGTCTAATACACTAAGTCTAGCTAATATAACTTTTGAACAAGCTTACTGGTATCACTATAGAGTCTAAATAAGATTCATAAACATCCTACGGTATAGTTAAGTCGTTTATCTTGTATTACATATCTGTCTCTTTCATCCTCTCCTCCTCTCTTTTATTTATGTTTCAAAATGGCATGGCATGGTCTAAGATAAAGCAGAGGTCAAATTTAAGAACTAATACATCAGAATAATAAGATATTAACATGATTAATCCAATAAATTTGAAAAAAAGCATTAAAAAAATGATGTACGAAACTCACATTCAGAAAATGATAAAAAATAAAATAGTACTAATTAAGAAATAATAAAAATGAACTACTGTGAAATTAGTGTTAATTAGTAACGTCATATACATGCTCAAGATAAAGCAAAGGTCAAATTAGGAACAAATACTTTAGAATAAGATATTAACATGATTAATCTAATAAATTTGAAAAAATCATTAAAAAATGCTGTAACTCATTCAGAAAATGACCCAAAAAATGATATATCACTATTTAAGAAAGAATAAAAATGATGAAATTCTGTGAAATTAGTGTTTTTTACTTTCTATTAAAAAAAAGTTAATATGGATCGATTGGAGATGCTCCATCTCTTCCCCAATGAGGTCTTAGATGTTGGTCTTCTAGATATTCTCCTTCTTTGAAATGCAACAGATGACATAATTATCCTGCAATAACAACAATAAAAACATTTAGGGAGACGTTCAAACTTTAAACCATAGTGAAATTTTCGCATTGTGTTAAGGAATGTTATATTTATATATGAAAAGAGAGAGAGGTCGGAGATGTGGGGTAAAAGGGTCATTAGATATAATAACCCTCCAACGGTCAGAACAGTAGTGGAAAGTTTAATCTATGTAATTTCAATTTGTTTTTGTCTTTTTTCGAATTGGGTTTAATTAATTTTCTTTCCTAATGGCCGCGGAATTTCCACGTGTCCTATGGAGAGTGGCAGAAATTTTATTTTTTACACACCAGGTCAGTGATGTAGGAGTGATGAGGGTTTTAGTTTAGTTAGTGGTTATGGTTGAAGAAACTTTGTTCAGGCATTTTCTCAAACATGGTGGAGGCATCAATGTTAAGGGAGGCTAGCATTCTCAATGTTGAACAATGCTTCAGATTTGAGATGGTAAACGATGTTTACCACCGACGATGCGCCGGCCTCTTCCGAAGGCAGTGAGGGCTACGACGCCGATGATGCTCGGCCGACGTTTGTTTGGGGCACGAACATAAGCGACGTGTTTGATTATGATCCTGACTTGTACACCAAGATGGTTAGGTACCCACTTGAAGTGCTGGCGATTTTCGACATTGTTTTGATGAACATGGTGGGACGAATTATCCCCTTGTTTGAAAACCACATTCAAACTCGGATTTTCAATCTCTAGAGCTCCACTACAGTTAGTTTCTCCTTTTGCTTCTTATACAAATTTTTAAACCCATATTTGACTTTTGGGATATTTGTACTGATTTGGGTTGTGTTTTGATTAGATGTTGAGAGGATGGTATCTCTAAAGAGTATGATTATTCGAAGTAGCTCGATAATTCCCGAGATTAGAGAAGCAATATTTAGATGTCTTGTGTGTGGTTACTACTCAGATCCTGTTGTTATAAATAAAGGTAATCTCATTTAGGGTGTTGTGATGATTATTGGTTTAATTTGTGTCATAGTAATTGTTTTTGTTGACTAGTGAGTTTTGTATCTTGGGCAAATAACTGAACCCAAGATATGCTTGAAGGAAGAGTGTCAAGCTAGGGACTCCATGACACTGGTTCAAAACCGATGCAGGTAATTCATAGCTTGTAGACTGTAAGAATATTGTAATAAACTCTTGCTGCTAACTAGTTTTCACTGATTTTATCTTCTACTGATGTCTGTAGTTCATAGAAGATTCTTTATCAACAAGTTATTTTTATGTATTTTAATTTTTGTTGGGAAGGGATATTTGATGTTCATTGAAGTCTCCATTTTTATTGTTGCTTGCTGTCAATATAGCTAGCATATATGAAAGGAAACCGTACAGAATCTGATATTGAGGTGTTTAATTAGTCTGTCCATCTCATTCATGTCAAAAAATTTGTTGTGAAACAAACGCACCTTTGTACTTGCTGTCCTATAC